>CM060908.1:62507216-65007216 GCA_030737815.1 Allium fistulosum
ATGTTTCATCGTGTCACTTAACAAATAACTTCAACGAACAAGAAAAATGTATTTAGCATCATTTGAACTAAATTTCAAAACTAAATATAATCACTAGCTTTCTTCTTTTTAGAAAAAACATGTAAAATAAGAAAATAATATTACCACTGTCATACCGATTGTCAACAAAAAAAAAAGGTAACCAACTAATCACTAATGGTATAGAAGTTACCAAAACAGCTCTAGCTATGTAATTGAACAGAATATAGAATGTTGAGAGTCTAAAAGAGAATAATTCAGAACCTGAAGTTATCAGGGTAGTCTCTGAGATAACTAGAAAACTCATCATCATAAAGAAGACTGTCAGAATTTGCAACACCAAGGAAGAGCCATGCAAGGCCACCGAATTTGTAACTAGGGACATTTTCCATGAACATTCGTCTAAGGTAGGCACGGTATGGAGCAACACCTGTGCCTGTTGCGATCATGATGTGGTTTGCATTCGGATCATTTTCAGGTAACAGCATAATTTTTCCAGCTGGACCTGCATATTAGTTCAGATAGGTTCTTATGTTAGACAAGCTATACCAAACCTCTCAGTGAAATGATTACCCATAAGCGATCTTTCACTGTTCGTACCGAACATTACTCTTGAAAATTGATTCAAGAACACAAATATACTAATGATTACTTTTCATTCATCAATCAATTATTGAAAAAAAAGTGTACAGTTGATACAGCATGATTTGATTTCATTTTACGTAAGCAGACTGTATGAAATCATACAAAATCTGACATACCGATGTTTTAAAACATGCACATACGATACAGATACACCACTATCTGCTTTATCGCAACAAATATTCCTCATTTTCTCAAGAAACTATCAGGATAGTAATTTGAATTTATGAATCATGTATCAAGATAATATATAAGTCCAGACTATAAATAAACTACTGTGCTGATCCTACAATGGCAAGTTGTATGATTTTTCATGAGTATGTTACATCATGAATTCCCTTCCCTAATAAGTTAGCTTTTAGGATGAATCAAAGCAAATACACCACCTACGTCCAGAATTCAAAAAAGATAACCTATGTGCTAGACTAGAAGAGATTGGTAACGTAGCATCATGTATGAGCATGCTATCCAAAAAAGAGCTACCATCATTTTGGTGTTGATAGACTGAGCAGATATACGAAAAAAATTCAATATATGTTCACAATTCATGGATACGGATATCTGATATCCAAAAATAATTTCAGATACGGATGCGAAAAACACTATTCGTATCCAACCGTTAACAGGCCTACTCTTGAGTTCATTCGCATTACAACTTAACGTTTGGAGATGAGTTGTATATAAGTGGGCTGTCTTACTATCTATTTATTGTAAAATGGAGTAACAAAGGAAGAGCTTGCACTTGCTTAGGCACTTGCTTATCTATTACAGCTAAGTACCTGTGATCTTAATTTTGTCCCCTGCCTTTGCGTTGCAAAGGAAATTGCTGCATACACCATTCTTAGAAGGGTCCTCCTTTCCAGTCTCCGGATCGTAATAGACAGCACGACGTACACATAAACTTGCCGTCTTTCCATCAAATGCATCTCCATATCTTGTTGAAGCAATAGAGTAAAGGCGCACATTGTGTGGAGCTCCTGGTTTCTTCGGATTTTCACCCTAAACAAAATCAAATAGAATATTAGTACACAACATGATGCATACTATAAGTTTGCAATAGTAAGGTTATAAAGAAATTACACTAAAACAAAGTTATATGAAATGCTGAAAATAATAATGATGAGGAATGCTAACACCACTCTCCACCCACTGGTGGGGAGTGCGGGTTCAATTTTTTTCACAAATAAATGACAATAATTGCTCACTCTTCATCAGTGGGGTAGAGAGTACAACAACACTGTTCTTACCACTCTTCTCAAGGGAAGCTATTGCTACCATTCTCGAATAATAGCTAGAATATAGTGCAGTTGATGTGGAAGTGTCTTGAGAAAAGAATGAAACCAGTTCGTAATGTTATTATTTGATTTCATAAAACCATGCTTTATTCCTTTCATATTGTTTGATGATGAATCTCGAACAAGGTTTTGAATCTTGACATCTCAATATCCAGAGGCAAGATCCTTTTCTAAGTGCACTAGAATTACTTTTTATTTCATTTGGTCAGACTGGTCAGTACTTTCAATTGAATAACTGGCAGACAGTATTCATAAATTCGACGCCCGGACTATCAAGGAGTAGAAAGTATTACACTATGTTCGTTCCAGACAATGAGTACAAAATGGCTTCATCATCAATCATTTGCAGTTCTGTGATTTAGTCTGACAGAGATCTGGTTGAACCATTAATAGGAATAAGGTATTCATAATTACTAAATCCAAACATCTCCTATTATTATTTTTCAACATAACAATGCTCCCACATCACCGTACCACAGTAGAAACAAAGAAACTGTAACATGCCCTTGTTGTAATTCAGCTTCAAACATGTTGATGAATCATTAAGGATATATCTCAAATGATGAAAGGGTTATTTTCAGTGATGAATGATACTAGGAGATAAGACAGAAATTAAAGCATGTTCATAAATAAGGAAGTAAATGATGCAAATTCGGTATTTAGAAAGAAAATTGCTGTTAGTTAGATATAATAAGAGCAACAAGGCATTACATCGCGAAATACTTAGAACTGTTACTCTAAAATTTAAGAAAATTATTTACCGGAGGAATTACACCGTAGCTTTGTCCTTCCCAATATGGGACATTTCCTCCATGATCGATTACAATATGGCATGTCTCACCAGGTGCTTTGGGTCCTACAATCCTGTCTACTGAGACAATTGTTGCTGTGTACGGTTCCTTAGGTTTGTATAGGTTGATAGGTGGCTCTTTAACATCTTCGAGTTCAACAGGCTTCACTGAAACCTTAATTTTGCTTGCTTGTTGTACCGACATGCATAATATCTTGGTGTCATATTTTGGTCTGAAACTAGAAATTTTCAGCTCTAGAGGTGTAACAGTTTTCCAACATTTATTTTGGAAGCCAAGATTGTTATGAACCTGAAAGACAAAAGCACACAATAATGTATATAAATTAGATTTAAAGTTCACATGGTAAATAATTGATGAATCCATCAGTTTAAGGGCAGCTTCACCAGTAGATATGACAGCAGGGAAAAAGGGCAAAGAAAGCATCCAGAACAAATCAAAGATCACTTGAGGGGCAATGTATTCGTACCAGTCACTAGATTATATTTAATGCAAATAGAAATATGGGGACATATATAGCATATATTAGAAAAATATTGCCATAACCATAAGGAAACCGTTTTTAGATGAAAACATGTATTTATTTCTACAACTTTCAGGCTGTATTTCTTCTTTTCTTTTTTGCTGTGGTCAATAGACATAATGAACCACTCGGAATTGCCTTCCATCTCCATCAAATGGTGTTTATAAGGGATTGGGGGTGGATTGGATCCTAAAGAGTGTGAAAATTGCAGACGCACAACTTACAATTACTGTGATCCAATCCATAGTGTGAACATAATTCTAAAATAGCAGAAACATTATGATATCCTATTACAAGTTACTACAGATGTATATTATATACAAGGATGTAACCAGCATAGGCCCAGTGGGTGCTGCTGTCCCATTCTTTTTTTTCTTCTTTCAAATAACCAAAAAAAAAGGAAAAAATAAGTAAAAAGGACGAAGAAAGGAAAGGAGAATTAGCATGAGTTTATACCAGCGGATTCTCACCATTCCATGATTATTTTTAATACAATTTTAGTCCAAAAAATTCAATGGCAACGAGGATAAAAAACACAACCATAAACTGAAAATGAAAGACATCAAAACTTTTTCTTCTCTCTCTCTCCCCCCTTAGCCATGTCATTCTTTTTGCTGCAACCAAAGACTTTTATTGCTTTTTGCCTTTTGCTTGTTGTCGAAAATAGGTTTTTGAGGTACGAGAAACTAATTCACTTCCAGTTTTTTTTATTGAATTACATTATCACTTTCGAGTATTTTCATTTAATAACGGGTTTTTTTTTATTTGTCACCATGTACAGTTTGCAAAGATCTAAGGTTGCAAAATTTTCTGTGATTAATTCAAGAAATAAAAGATGGGTTCCTCATAGGTTTTTCATATTACTTGCTTTTCATATTGGTTAATTTAAAAAATAAAAGATATTAGCATTATTGTTGACCGTTGAAACCATTATAGCTATGGCTAAAAAAAAAAATATGTCGATGATTGCTTGATGTATCTTACAAAGAGAGATATATCAAATGTCATTGAAACTTGAGAAATCATCTTATATTTTCATAATATGTCATCCTGCAGATGTTGCTTGTTGATATGCACATTAAGCCATTATCCATTGGTTTGTTATCTTTATATCGAAAATTAGTATATAGTTTTTTTCAACTACATATATGTTGATATATCTTTTGGAAATGTAATATGTCTGAATGTTAAATTTCAGCTTTCCACCTCTCTGATTTGAATTTTTTGCGCGTGTCACCATATACTTCCCAGAAATCACATGTGTTAATCAGAGTGGTTTTTTAAGTACATAACTATGTCTAATATATATGCTATATAATCATACACTAGCAAAGCAGTACACAGAACCCCTAATATGAGAAAGGATGTAACTACTAATCTGTTACACAAGGTTCCATTCTCGTTATCTCATATATAACAATTGTTGACATTTATGAGCTATCTCATATATAACAATTGTTGACATTTACGAGCTATCTTACCTGAAGTTAGGGCTGAAAAATTCAGCCCAGCAAGGATAAATCACTCTAGTTATTTGCTCTCTGCAAATCTCTTTTCATTATGTACTTTGACACGTATTTTCTCAAACATTGCTCACACTCTTTAATGATACAGTAACTAATCATCACACTATGCTGGTACAGTATTCAACTTTTAATGCTGAAAATGTTTTTCTTCTACCTCTAAAATAATGATTTTTGAACATATACAGACCCAAAACTATCTTCCAATTTCCGAATTCAGCACACCATGTTGACTGAAGAATTCCCCACGAGAGGGACTTGTTATAAGTACTTTAAATTTTTATGATAAAAATCACCAAATAACTGACTACTGTACCAACAGCATCGCACAAAACGCCAATAAGTACAATGAAAATCTAAGCAGTCACCTCAATTCGAGATCCTCTATTAGAAGCATCAGCTCCAAAGGCGACACTTAAACAAGTCTACAGAAATCATCAAATCGATCAATAAATAGCACAAATCATATCACATGAATATATATGATGATTAATTCACAAACCTGAGCTGCAAAAGCCTGCGCCATCGTTGTAATCGCGGAAAATGAATGATAATTATGGGATAATTTACCGCTGCTAATCAATTAAGATCTGACAGAAGTTAGGATATAATTTATTTATAGAGTGATGGTTATGATTTGGAGACTGGAAAGGCCGCTGATACTTGTCTCTTCCATCTTTCGAGTCAGTGCAGTTTAATTGGTTTTGATTTTTTTTAATCAGTTGTGTATTAGTTAAGGGAAAAAAAAGATTGGTTTTCAGTAGAACTTAACTTAGAAATGAAATAAAAATTGAATTAATAGTTAATTAAACCTTTTAACACACCTTTACTTTGGTTAAAATCGGTTTCTATTTTGTTTAGAGTGAATGCACGGCACTCTTACTCTATATTTTACTAAATTCATTGGGCAGTATACCATCGAGTGACTGTAAAGTCAGCTCAGCATCATACTTGTGGATGAAGTTAATTTTCTATTTTTTTAACCGAATTTCATTCGGCGGTTTACCGTCGAATGAAACTGTGGAATATAGAGGTTGCAATGCGATGCATTTAACATCACTCATTATTTATTTTATGCTATCCTAGGTTTAGATTATTTTTTCTCCGGTCGTCGTGGTAGGAAAAGGCTTATTTCTATGATTAGTTTTGAAAAATGTCCGGTTCTATTAATTTGCAATGTGTCATACTAGATTTTGATCTGTTTTTTTCTGCACATCACGGTAAGTATTGATCGAATGTCGGTGCATTACATATTAGGATTTGATTGATTTTTGGATTCGATCACATTTTAGCAATTGACACACTTGGTGGTGTTTCAATGAAATCCTATGGTGTAACTTCATTTTCTATTTTGTAGTATCGTACAAAAAAATTTGATATTAATATAAGAAAAAAGGTGGTGGTAATCGGTTTGAAAAGCAAATACCCATCGTCTTCGTGATCATGGGAATGCTCAATGTTTATGGAGATGTTAACAAAAGTAGCATTAAAATTTTGTCAATGCTTGAATTATTCTTCATTTTAAACTAATTAAATTTAAGTCTTGGGTTCGACTACCTAAGCATCAAAACGGGTACTCTGCTTGAACTAAGTATCACTCTTCTTATAAAAAACAATAACCAAATTTATTATATTATCCTTTTTATATTCATCTTTCTTCCTTCTTTCCTTTTCATATATACTAGTGTGTAACCCGTGTGTTACACAAAAATGATGTAAAATATAGTATTTATAAAGAAATTCAAAATTAGAACTTTGTTATCTAACTTAAATAAATGAACAATAAACTAAATTATTATTATTTTTTGTAAAGCGAGTCGGTTTTAGAGTGGCCCGTTCACTTTTTATAAAATAAAAACAAGTAAGGCAAAAAATGCCTTAGTAACTTCATTTGACTCATGAATACATATCTCATAATATAAACACCAATTACATGCCCAAATCACATGCAACAAACAAGATTTCCAAAAGCATATTAACAATATCTCAAGCTACAAGGAGCCCTAGCCAATACAACTTGAGAGATTTGACAATGTTAATTTCACAAATGAAGAACCAACCATACGTATGACAAAAAGGACTAGCATTCCACAGCAAGAAGCAGAGATATAACAGAAGAAAATGGTCTAATCTTATAACATCCCGTTTCAGAGTTAGATAAAATAAATATATTAAATGGATTTTTTGAAACTTAATTGGATATTTTATTGAGTTTAATTCAATAAATTGAATTTTTTGGATCTATTTGATAATGCTGATTTAAAAATTCAAATTTGAATTGTTTTTAGAAATCCAAAAGTTGTTCGAAAATTTATCTTGACAAAATAAATAATATTGGTGGAATTTTGGAAATATTTTGAAGAATAAAAAAATTATTTTAAAATCGTTCAAAATAGAAAGTAGCCGTTTTAGTAAAAGGAAAATCGTTATTAAAATGAAATAAATTTTTAATAAAACGTCTTGGATGGATTTCTAAATTAATAAAGTGTATCGGGTTGAGTTTAAAATGGGTTAAGTGGGTTAGTTTAAATTTTTGGGTAATAATTTTAAAACAAAAAATTAAAAGAAAACTTTGAATTTTCTTCTCTTTTAATTGAACTACACCTACCATCTTTATCTTCATTTATCACTCCTCTCCCTCATCAATACCCGACCCATTTATCCCTCACTCTTGTGCCCTACATCTCACGAAGAAAAAAAACAAGATAAAATAAAAAATCGAATCGCACATGCATCAGGAGAGGAGTGAAGACGTTGGCGCACGGCCTAGGGAGGCGACAGCAGGTGCATGCGAAAGAAGGTTGACGACGCGAGTTGTCGTGATGGTAGGCGGAGATTTGCGTACGAGTTTTAGCGTAGGTGGCGTCGATGATGTGGAGCGCTTGGGCTAGGCGTGTAGGAGGATTATTGTGCATGATTTAGGCCATAGGTGCATGCAGACGTTGGTGCAAACTTAGTTAAGATGGAACGATAAATGTTAGTAATGGAAAGGAAGATGGAATAACAATGGCGAGTATAATCCCTTTTTATTAATATGAATGTGAAGTGTATCATATATTCCTATTAGCAGTGAGCATACAAATTCCCTATTTCATATTGAATTGATTTACAATGAGTATAACCTACCTTATTCTGACTACAGCGAATAATTCTACTGTTTTTGGATTCAGCTTGATTTAATTTAATTCCTATTTGATTGATGATGGTTTGGTAGCTTTGAATACTGTTAGTAGATGATTGATGGTTAATTGTCTAACCAATGATTGTTTGAACAGAATTATATATGATTGAATTGTATGTTATATACTAGGATATTGATTGTTTTGGCTAGTAGAAATTTGATTAAAACGAGAAATATAATGAGTTAAGATATTAATAACGAGATATTGAACTCTACCATTTTGATATACTATCGATATCAAATTAAATCGATCGTTAAAATTTAAAGTGAATTGATAAATGGTGATTTATTGTTGAATCTGATAGTTCGACTCATTTTTTTTATTAAAATGAAAGAGCATTATAAACAATATTTTCCAAAGTTGAACTAATTTTGATCGACTTTTGAAAGCTGTTCCGACGATTTAAGCACTTTTAAAACTATTTCTAAAAATTATTTAAAATGGAAATTATATTTTCATTTATTAATTTCTACTTTTAAATTTCCTTGAATATAATTGAAATATTGAATATATCTGTGAAGAAGATCTTATATTGTTTTTAAAGAAAAGAAGTGCAAATATTATTTGAAATGATTTTTCTTTGGTTTATAAATTTGAAATATTATATGATTTTTGTGTACTAAAGAAATTTTATTTGAATAATTTTCAACAAAATAAAGTGATTTGTGGAAAGTAAATCGAAGCTATTTTTATAGTGTTTCTATTAATGAGAATATCTCAATTTGAAAGAAATAAAATTATGATTTTGTAGATTTTCTCATTTGGAAATTGGTGATTTTACCTTTTTACAAAGGATTGCTATTTGTTATATGAATCGTATGGATACTTATTGTTTTTGATATATATCGCTTAAAGGTAATGCCTTATATATGTAGAGCCTAGATCGTAGGGTTGGAATAAAGGATTCCTTCCCTGGGTGTTGATTCAGACGATTTGTTGTGATTGGCATTTGAAATACGAGGATGTTTATTTTGTACCTAATTTAGTAAAACCATATTATTTTGAAAGCTAGTTTTTTAACAAAATTGTTGAATATTACAAAATTGTTTTTGATAAATGGAAAAGTGGCATTTTAAACAAATCAATGGGAAATGTATTTTGCCCAACGTTCCAGAAAGGTATTTTGGTCAAATTGGATTTTTCAAATTGATTTGAGAAATACATTGCAAAGACTGGTTTTATACAAATAAGAAAATATTTTGATAAATGTAACAGCCCGCACATCACTTAATGTGGATATTGTCCTCAACTTAGTCATCTCCGCCTTATGGTCCAAGCCAAGGTGTGGGGTTTTGTTCCTCAAAAGGCCTCGACGTTATTATGAGGTGAAGACTTTGATATATAAGCACCCACTTCATAGTGCTTTTCCGCGATATAGGACTATTATTTCCATTTTGATGGGTGTCACAATCTCCTCCCTTAGAGCTCAACACCTCGTTAGCTCATGAACACAACTTCACCTAGGCGTTGTGGCTGTAACACGTACAGTCCATAATTCTTGCTGGGAAGGCTCTGATACCAATTGTAACAGCCCGCACCTCACATGACGTAGATATTGTCCCCAACTTAGTCACCTCCGCCTCATGGGCCAAGCCAAAATATGAGGTTTTATTCCTTAAAAGGCCTCGATGTTATTATGAGGTGAAGGCTTTAATATAAAAGCACCCACTTCATAGTGTTTTTCCATGATGTGTGACTATTATTCCCATTTTGAGGGGTGTTACAAAAAAATTATTTGAATCTAAAACTAGTATTTTAACATTGTTTGCAAAGTAGACCTCTAGTATATGATTTCTTAATATATAGGATTTCTGTGAATAAAGAGATTACCTAGAATTGATTTCAAAATTCATTTTGAAGCGATTTTGTGGAAAATGAGTTTGGAAGAAAAATGAATTTGGAAACCTATTTTAAAACGTTTTTAATTACAGAGCTTTATTTATGGTTGTGGTCCTATGGACTATAGTGACAAATTTGTGTTAATAACTGAGTAGAGTTATACAATGTATAGCATATTCAAACCTGAATCGCACATTATATTATATTTTGTGCATGGTTACAGTCACGGCTATAATTCTAGCATGACTCGGAGTTTGTTATGTATTTGACAACCTTAGGTCAAACTAGGATTATTTTACATTATGACTATATATATGCTTTGTGGCTACGAGATAGAGTTTGAGCAGATGACAATGATGAATATTTATTTTGTTTGTGCTTTTATTGATATTTCATTATATTGGTCGATGTGATGTATTTGTGTGGTGAGTTGTACATATGAAATAATGTGTCATATTTTTAGATACGATATAAAATTCATCATTTTTATTCACTCTGATTTTGTTAGTTGGGGAAAAAATTTATTTGTGTCTCTAATGTTAATACTACAAATATTGATTTTGATGGCAACAACCATATAAATATAGGCATTGATGATTTTCCACGTCGTATAGAATATTCTGCAGGATATTATACATGTTTATACAAGTACATGATAATCAAGTTTGAAGACTAATAAGTAAAAAAGACTATTTAAGATCCAGAGATGATTAAGATACTTGAAGACTCATGACTTCAAAGACAGACACGAAGAGTTCAAGACTATAGATTATAGTTAGTAAACATTAGTTTAGTTTGTTAAAGTCCTTGAATAGCAACCATCTGTTCTTTGAATGCTCTCTTATCAAATACTTATTATTAAATTATTTATTTTATTTTTCAAAGTATAACTTTACAAAAAAATTATGAGAGTTTTTTAATGCCCCTGAATTTTAATTAACATTATTCGGGATATTTAATTGGAAAAATTAAGTAGAATAATGTGAATAAGTAGGGAGATGAGATTAATATATCTAACGGCTGTGTTTAAACGAATGAACTAAAATAAGACTTAACCAAATTTAGAATGAGGAATTTCCTAAGGGGTAAACTTGGAAATGGAGCTACATTTGTTTGTATATATCTCTTCCTCCACCTTAATAAACTTCCACTTTTCTCATTCTTAACTCCCATATATTTTCAGTCGGCCATTAAAAAGCTCCAGGAAGGATTCAAATTGAAGAATAAGCTAAGAAATTAAAGCTAGGGAAGTATCTCATTCTCCAATCAACTAATCAAGGTGAATAATCATGTTTATCATCTCGTTTTTCTATGTTTGGATCGGTTATCGGTTATACCTGATTCTTGTTTGTGATTTTGGTTAGGATATAACCATTTAAACCTTTGTTTGGATAAGACATAGGTGTTTTAAAATGTTAATGGGCTAATTAATTAACACATTTTCATTCGGTTTTGGTTAAATTCCGAGTTGTTTTGATCTTCGTATGTTTTGAAATTTTAATATGTTGAAGTATATGATTTGTTAGATTATTTTGTGATTTTGAGGATTTTTCCTTAGTGATTTACTAAGGTAATTAAATTATTTAAACCCAAGGGCTAAATTGAAAATTTGCTTCCGAAATTACTTAAATTCGGAAAGAAATTGCCTTTGGAAATATTTGAGGAAGAAGTATAGTGTTTTGAGAAAAAGGTTGACTTTTGTATACTTTTTACTATTTGGAAGTACAGGAGAAGGTTCCTCAGCCAATCAAAATTAGACAAACAAGATAAAACATCACTTCGGTGGACCCAGTTCTACCTTTGACTCTAACAAGCCCGCTTTTACCATTTTGATGAAGTCGAAAGGTACCTTTCGCCTAAGACGAAAGGTAAACAGTTACCCTCCGTCAAAGTGAAAATGTAGGCATGGGGCCGAAGGGAAGAGGGGCGAAGAGATGGGGAGGCTGCTTTCTTTACTTTCGGATAGAAATATAATTGCTTTTGAATAAGTTGAAGGAGGATCCTTCGAATCTATCATTTTACAAAAGACTAAAAAATTTATGTATTCAAGAAGGGCTTTCGAAGGGGATCTTCGAAAGCTTAAACCTTTAAGAGTATTGTTTTAAAATGTTTTATAAAAAGGTGTTTTGAAACCTTTTGGCAAGCCGAAGGATTAACCTTCTAACATGGTCGGAAGTATACTTTCGAAGGGTTGGTTCCAACACCAACACTTCATTGTTTTTGTTTGATTTTGAAAGGTTTGATTTTGAAAGGTTTGATTTCGAAAGGTTTTGATTTCGAAAGGTTTGATTTCGAAAGTTTTTGATTTCAAAAGGTTTGATTTCAAAAGGTTTGATTTTGAAATGTTTTGATTTCGAAAGGTTTGCTTTCGAAAGTTTTGGTTTCGAAAGGTTTTGATTTTGAAAGGTTTGATTTCGAAAGGTTTTGAATGGGTTATCTTCAATGATGCTTTCGAAAGGAAGGTTTTCTAAGGGGCTAACTTCGGAGGGTTATTTGCTTTCGATTGGGACTTCATTCGAAGGGTTTTAAAGGGTTGTTTTTAGCCATTTTCCTTAAGTAAAATTTTGCTAATTTGAAGGGGTTACTTCGAAGGGTTATAGCAAAAATACTTATTTTGTTTGAACATGTAAGGGGGAGCCTTATATAAATTTGATGTTATTAAACCTTGGGGACACCGGGGTGGGATTACTGATTTCGATACATAGTTTGGAGTTACAAACAAAAATATGCTTTTGAAATTATACATTGGGGCTATTAATGTGTTTTTATTTAATTTAACCTAATTAGGGCTACCAATGGGAATAAGTTAACAGGTGGAATACTTGGGGAAAAATATATAATCATGGGGATCATAAGTTTTTACAAACAATCATGGGGATCATGATATTTTTATTGGCCAAGTGATGAGTTCTCGGTTAACCTAGAAAAACCATGGAATGTGCGGTAGATAGCCCACATCAAATTTCTAAAGTAAAGAATGTATTGCCAGAGGTGGTTAGCCTCGGGATTTGGCACCCAATGGTTCATAGTCATAGTCATCCTAGGAAAAATATGGAGTATGCGATGGATAGCCCATACCATCTTTTATAAAACAATGTACGATGGGTAATCTGCATTTATTTTAAAGGGATTTGGGACAGACAGTCCTATTAAATTATGACGGATAGTCATTTAAAGATTTTAGAGGGAAACTCTAATAAATTGATTTTAGATGGGATATCTAATAAATGAGTGGATGGGATATCCATTACATATGATTTAGGGCTTTATTTCATATTATGTTAAGACTAATCATTTTGGGTGCAGAGACATAGTAAATGATTTGCATGTTTATTTTGGAACTAGTGAAGAGGAACCCATTCTGCTAAGCGGCGTGGTCTCACTAGCTATCTATTTATAATAAGAGATGATAGAGGATTATTCATACCAGACTTATTGTCTAACTCGAAGTTAGTGTTTCTCCACAAACTCTCGGGTACTCAAAATTAATTTAAGTAGTCTGAGAGTGGGAGACTTTCAGGTTTTGGATGAATAAGCTTCCGGAGACGTGCAAGAGGCAATATTAGCTATATAGGAGCTATTTTGTGTATTCCGCTGTGATGCACTAAGAACTATAAAGTTCATATTTATTAGTTTTCTGATCATCGTAATGGGACATCTTCATATGTCGCTCTTATTGTATTTTGTAAATGCATATTTGATCCGAATGTGATTAACGTATGGGATTATGTTATTAAATCTTAAATTGAAATTCATAAGAAATGAGAAATTCTGTTTTGTTGAAGTTTAAAATTTTTCATATTCTTGTGTTTCTGTGTTGCCAATAGTTTCAAGATTCCGATTTCGGTCACTCAGAAATAACACCTATGGATGACTGCAGCATCCGTAGCTGTTAGTTTTGAGCCTTTGGAAGTGGGATGTTACAAGTTGGTATTAGAGCATGGTTTATGTACTTAAAAGGAATTTAAACCTTAAAAGATTTTTAAAGCATAATCTAATGAATCTAAAATATGGTTGGGCTTGGGTAAGCGTTATAGTAACGTATGTGTACTTTGCTATAAATACCTAAGTATGTATTCCCCACTCTCTTAGATCGTTCTTCTGTATCTTACCAAGATTAGATTTCAGATAGTAGGGAAGTAAGATATGGAGGCAGGAAACGGAAGAGTGAATCAAGATGGAAGATGCACTGCAACACGTGGAAATGTTCGACCCAATACTAGGAGCAATCAGGGTCGGCAGGCAAATGCAAAGCCAGATGCAAATGCCAATGTTGGTGCTGAGATTCCACCGGTTGATATGGGGATGATGTATCAATTATTTGTGAATATGATGCAAGTTTGAGCAGTTGCGGGAGTGGCTGTAGGGAATGATGGAGGAGCTAATCCGGTGGCCCCAGTTGGCAATAATTATGCCAAGTTGAGCAGGGATTATGCTAGTCTTGGAGAGAAGCCTTTTCTGGGAACCGAGGATGCAATAGGAGTGGGGAACTGGCTATTGCATATGAAAGAATATTTGCAGATCTCGGCTTGACGAATATGCAGAAGAGCACACTTGCTTCCAGGCAATTGCAGGGAGCAGCATTGTTTTGGTGGAACAGAGTTACCGTGGGAGAGCCAGAGGAAGACCTAACTTGGGCTAAATTTTGAATGAGGTTCGAAGAAAGATTTCTATCTAAGGTTGCCAAGTCAGCGTTGCTAAGGAAATTCGCAGATTTAGTCCAGGGGGATAGATCGGTAATTGAGTATGCTACAGAGTTTGATAAGCTATCCCATTACGGATATGCTACTGTGGATATTGTCATTCGGAGGAATAAGAGGTTTATCAGGGGGTTGAATCCTGAGATCGCCAGAGCAACCAAGCCAAACCTCCGGGATCCGTGTCGTATTGTTGTTGAGATGGCTATTCAAAATGAAGAGATGCTTTCTACTTTTGGAAAGGGGAAACCAGCTGAGGTTCAGAATTTTCAGGGTAAGAAGCGGAAGTTCTTCAAGAAGAAAGGTACCCAGTCTAGGGTAGCAGCTAAGAAGAGCAAGGCTAATATTGTTTGTTACAAGTGTGACAAGAAGGGGCACTATGCTAATGAGTGTTGCTTGGTTGATGCAAGAGCAGTTGCAGTGAGGCCGAATGTGAAGTGCTACAACTGTGGCCAGATGGGGCATTATAGGACAAATGTCCTGAGGCTGCTAAAGCTGGAAAGGGAAAGGTCTTTGCGTTGGAACCATCATCCTCTAGACCAACGGCTGCTGGGAAAGGTAAAGCTGTGATGGAAGGTATGCTTATGATTCATAGTACTCCGTTATGATACTATTTGATACCGGTGCATCGCACTCATTTATATCTCAGTGTTTGGTAGATTGCTTATGTGTGGAACCTTTATACCTTATTACTCCATTAAGGGTTGCGAATCCTATAGGAGGGTATGCAACTCTGGGAATGAGATATGACCAGTTAGAACTTGACTTGTTAGGTCATATGTTTGCATGCAGTTTATATGTTTTTGATTTCGTGGGTTTCGGGAACATATTGGGTATGGATTGGTTAGATAGATATGATGCTAGGATATTTTACCAGGAGGGGGAAATATCATTGAAACACCCTAATAGCCATAACCGAGTCATTTACTCAATAAGGAGTTCGAGCGGAAATGCTTATGCGTTATTGGGTGCTATGGGAACGGAAGTAGAGTTGAAGTAGGTTTATGCAGCAAAAGAGAGTTTTCGGATGTGTTTGAACCAGTTTCGGGCTTGCCGCCGAAAAGAACAATCGAGTTTAGGATAGATCTTGTACCAGGAGCTGAACCCATAAGTAGACCACCTAGCAGGATGTCACCAACCGAGATGAAGGAATTGAAGGTGCAGCTAGTGGAATTGAAAGGAAAGAATTTCATCTGGCCAAGTAGTTCGCCTTGGGGAACGGCCGCGGTATTTGTGAAGAAGCCAGATGGGTCGTTAAGGATGTGTATCGACTATCGTATGTTGAACGAGAGGACGATCAAGAATAGGTATCCTTTGCCGAGAATCGACGACTTATTCGATATGTTAAGTGGAGCCAGAGTGTTTTCCCAACTAGATTTGTTTACATGTTTCCATCAGCTAAGAGTGGTAGAGGACAGTATTCCTTTGACGGCGTTTAGGACCAGATATGGGTCTTACGAATAGTTGGTTATGCCATTCGGGCTTACTAAAGCGCCAACTTTCTTCGTGGATTTGATGAACCGGGTTTTCCGAGAGCACTTGGATAAGTTCGTCTTGGTTTTTATTGATGACATTTTGGTATTGTAACAACCCGCATATTTATCGATTTTATATTTAAATATTTTATTTGAATATTTTATCGTCAGTCGGATTTTAGTCCGAAAAGCTACTTTTTGCATACAGTCAAATTAGGACTCGAGACCACCTCCTTTGAGTTCAAAATGACGTTTGCGATCTTTTTGAGTGTAAACTTCGATATGTTTGGAGATAGTGAAATTTTCGTCACTTTTTGCTTTGAGCTTTGGTTTGGGCTGAATCATTCACTAACTCAGCCCAACCCCCTCCTTCTCTTCACAACTTCATTCTTCATTTCCTAAGCATCGAAGCTTCATCAAAAATGGAGGAGGGGATGGGAAATTAAAACTCCAAGCTCAAATTCAATTGCAATCCATCATTCAACTCCAAATTCAAGAAGAAGACATTGATTTAAGCTTGGGACTGTTCTTGTTTTGCTTCAAGCTTCATCTTCGTTGATTTTTGGTGCAAAGGTGAGATTTTTATCTCACATTGTTGCCTATAACTGTCATTGGATTGTTGGGAATGATTCCCTATCACTCGTGCATGTGCACTTGCATTTGGTTTGGATTGAATTGGTGAAAATCCCAAATTTTCGTGTGTTTTGGCAAATTACTGGGCTTAGGTCGCTCGGGCTGGGGAAAAATCGCCTCTGTGCATTTAGCTCGTTCGCATTTAGATCGATCTTGCTTTAGGTCGCTCGGCCATAGGTCATTCCATCCATAGGTCGTTCGCCACGAGTTAGGTCGCTCGGCTATAGGTCGTTTGCACTATGCTCAATCTCGTACCTTTTTAGGTCGTTCCCCTATAGGTCGCGCCCATTTGACTCCTTGGGTCGTTGGCCACTAGGTCGTTAGACCTTACATCTTTTAGGTCGCTCGACCTCACCACCATAGGTCGCATACCTTTAGGTCGTTTGCACCATTAGGTCGTAGGTCGCATGACTAGCTCGATAGTCCTTAGGTCGCTCGGCCTGTTTCGTGCTAGGTCGCTCACCCCTGATAGGTCGCGTGCTCCTTAGGTCGCTTGGACTGCTTTCGTTAGGTCGTAAACCCCTAAGTCGCTCGATCTTCTTGCGATCTCCTTAGGTCGCGCCACCACTAGGTCGTTCCGCGCTTAGGTCGCAATTTCATTAGGTCGCGTGACCCTAATACCATTAGGTCGCTAGACCTTATTTCTATTAGGTCGTTCAACCTTATTTCCTTTAGGTCGTTAGACCTTATTACTTTTAGGTCGCATGACCTCATTTCCTTTAGGTCGCATGACCTCAGTTTTGTAAGGTCGTATGACCTTAATTTCGTTAGGTTGCAAGACCTCGATTCCACTAGGTCGCTCGACCTGTTTGTGCTTAGGTCGTTCTATCTTTAGGTCGTTCGACCTGTCTCCAAGTTAGGTCGTTCGACCCTTTCCTTAGCTCGACCTTGTTAGGTCGCATCCCCCTGTTGCTTAGCTCGACCGAGTTAGGTCGTTCACCTCCCTTTAGCTCGTGGTTCCGTGTTAATATTAGGTCGCGCCATCTTAGGTCGCGCCTACTTCCTGTGTCGATTTTGGCTATGTCGCTGGGGAACTTACACTTTGATGCATTTTGAGCTGATTTCCTTGGATTTCATTCAAGTCTTCGATGTGAATTTATGTGATTCGATTTGTTTCAACAATCGTTTTGTGACTTGTCACTCTAAAGATATAAAGGTTTCAATACTAGTAGTAAATATCCAAACTCTTTCATCAAAACGATTTCAACACTATTTTATTACAAAACTCCTTTTCTTAAACCGTTTTCCAATCTATTAGTATATACAAGCCTTTACCTCACTCGGATGAGAAATCTAATTAAACGGCTTAGCAAAACAAATGGTATGAAATGCTTGCGTTTACTTCGTCGGTTAATTCTTGGACTTGTTCGATTGAACCTCTTGTGACAATTTTCTAGTGAAGATCTACAGTTTGTTTGTAAATATTTAAGTTAAGCAAGTGGTTATGGGACATGAAGCTAAACTCGTATATTTACTAGCTTAGTGTGATTGACACTTTTTGATGATCGATGATGATCATTTTATGGTTTAGACTAGCAATGTGCGATGTCTCTTTGTCCACATGGAGGACTGTTCTTCGTTTTATTGAGCTTCGTCTCACTTCTCGCATGGGTCGTACCTATTTAGGTACGTCGATGTTTACTTCTCGCATGGGTCATACCTATTTAGGTACGTCGATGTTTATTTACTTCGTGGAGCAATCGGCTCAATAAGTCGGGGCATGGGGCGTATCTATTTAGGTACGTCGGTGTTCGTCTATGCATGGGTCGTATCTTTCTAGGTGCGGATGTTCGACTTTACATGGGATGTATCTTTTTAGGTGCGTCGATGTTAGACATTACATGGGGCATATCTTTCTAGGTGCGTCGATGTTTATTTACGCATGGGGCGTATCTTTCTAGGTGCGTCAATGCTAGAGCATGGGTCGTATCGTTCTAGGTGCGTCGATGTTCGACTTTGCATGGGGTGCATCTTTCTAGGTGTATCGATGCTAGACTTTACATGGGATGTATCTTTCTAGGTGCGTCGGTGTTTATTTTATGGGATTGGCCATCCTCTTTTCTTGTGATTTCTGGATTTCGTGTGTTGACTTCTGGAATTTGTGCTTCACCAATTTTCGTGATTTTCATTGATATGTTCTATCAATTTTTGTGCATTGGTGAATTTGTGTGTCATTACCTTTTGTGGATTTGGATCTTTGAGAAGATTCTTGTGATATTGATTAATCTCTTGTTGATTATCATTTACATACATATAGTAGTATGCCATTATGGTTATTATACGTTTATGCCATATCCCTTATTCTATATCATGTCATCTGATATTTATAGCTAGACTGATCCGTTTATTATTTTCTTATAAATAATACTCGGATCAGACCGAGATGTTACAGGTGCTTCTGCTTGACTTCTCTTCTAGGGTTACTCTGACTTTTGGCTAACTACTTAGATTGGTAGTTTTTGTTGTATACATTTGAGATATAGACTCCGTGATGTATACTTATGCTTTTGTGTAGCTTAGCTATCCTTTTGTATTATCGTGGATCTTTCAGACCACTACTCTGTTGTACACTTTCATGTGTTATATATTCATATCTTTTTCTGCCTTTGTGATATGGATGTCTGTGACTGATTTGTGTTATGTTTATTTCTATATTTGTTTCCGAAGATTATATATAGCCACTGTGTGATAGCTTTGAGTTTGTATCGGTATGTCGGATTTCCTCCTTAAATGAAATGCATGTTATACCATCTGACATATCTGTGCTCGCACAAAGAAATTACACGGATGGTCGCTCCTCAACAGCCTTATTCTCCGTGCTAGTTGACAGCATTACTCCGTAGTGTTCTTGGCTAGTATGGGTATAGAGGTGGGGCGTCACAGCTTGGTATCAGAGCCAAACTTCGGAACAATGTAGAATAATCTAGCAAGGATCATTGTCCTAAGTCTTTCTTAGGAATCTTGCCATAGGATTTGATTCGAGTCTTCGTACCGTTCTATCCTATTTTCTTTTATGATTCCTTGTTTTTAGCAATCAAGTTTGTTTGATATTCATTTTGAGATTAACCTTTTTCTCTTTTCTTTCTTTCTTAAAGAAAAGAAATGGTTAGACCTGGCCGTCCCAGCGCCGGTCAATCTAGTGCTACTCCCTAGGAGGGAGTATTTATGTCTGCCCAGCAGCTTCTAGATCTTGTTAAGAATGCTCAAGCTATCGGACCCATTCCAGAGCCTACTCATCCTAGATCCGGTTTTGCACGCTTGTGTAGAGATTTTACCGATTTGGGTGGAAGGCCATTCCGGGGATCCGAGAGTGTCATTGAAATCCAAGCTTGGCTTAGATCATGCGACCGCATCTTTTCTCGTATGAATCTTGTTGATCTCCACCGAGTCCAAGTGGCTTCTAGCATGCTCCAAGAAAGAGCATTGGATTGGTATGAGCTTCTTATTTCTGAAATCATTGAAGCAGATCTCACTTGGGAGCAATTCCGGGAAAGATTCGAATTGAAATTTGTGCCGGAGGCTGAAAAAGTAACTTTGGCTCGGCGTTTTATCGACCTTGTTCAAGGTGAATCTTCTGTGACGGACTACGTCGCATCTTTCGAATCTCTTTCTAAATACGGGGTTGAATACATTAATACCCCATTGAAGAAAAATCAGAGATTTGTTTATGGCTTGAACAAGAATCTCAAGAAGCCATTACTTCTGAAATTGAAAGTTTCTTTCGATCAACTTATTGATATCGCTCTTCGTCTTGAAGAGGCCGATAATGAAAGTATTGTTGAAGTTGAGGGTGCCAAACATAACTTCAACAATAACATGAAGAGGCCTATTAAATTCAAAGGCCCCACTCCCAGCAAGAAAGGGAAGCAACAAACTCCGGTAGCAAAGACTCCTACCTCTAGTCGTGGACAATGCTACAATTGTGGTTCCACGGACCACTATGCCAAGGAGTGTCTGCAACCCCTCTATTGTCGCTATTGCAAAAGTTCAAGTCATCATATATCTACGTGTCCCATACTTCAAGCAAGAAGGAGGGAAAGCTAAAGGTTGTGCAAGCCTCTACTATCACTTCTTTTAGTCAAGGTATTTTCTATCCTTGACAATATTTATTTTGTGATTATCTTATTCGAGTTCTTTTTGATATGGGTTTCATCTCATTATTTTTATATCAAAAGAACTTATGATTCTTTTTCTTTAAAACATTTCTGGGCCTGATGACTTCTTTGAGGATTGCGAATCCGGATTGGTGGATCCGCAACACTCAATTTGCTTTTTATTTTTATGTCAAAATTATTTTTATGTGATTTTCTTTCCGAGCCGATTTTTACTTATGCTTCGGAATTAACTTTGTAAGGATTGGCTTAATTATTATGAAGCCATATCCTTTGTCCCGTGTGGGCTATTCATCTTCGACATTTTCAATCTGTTAAGCAGATTTCTGTTTTTCCCTTGTGATTTTGATTCCAATTTGATGGCATCATTTTATTCTTTAAGCTCACATGATGAGGAAAGAGTTATTTCTCTCATTCATGTAATTTGAGAATTTTCCGGTATTTTTGAGTTTGTCTTAGGATTATCACCTAAGCAATCTTTGGAGTGGTGATAAGGTCTTTTTAGCTCGACCTTGCCACCGATTTTTCATTTGCTACGAGTTGTGGGAGTTAACATTCCATTTACCGCATTCTGCACTCGTTATGAAACTTATGAATGTCTTGTTTGGAAGTTCGACCAGTTCTGATCGAACGGATTGCTTCTAGGCAAAAAGAGGATCCACTATTAGCCGAGTGGGTTAGAAGGTTAGAAGCTGGAACTGAGATTGCTGATTCAAAGGATTTTATTCTTGACCGCAGGGGTTGGTTGAGAAAGAAGGAACAGTTATGTGTTCCAGATGTTGGAAACCTTAGGAAGGAAGTTCTTAGGGAATGTCATCGATCGAAGTTTACGATTCAACCTGGGGGAACCAAGATGTATCAGGATATGAAGAGAAGTTTCTTCTGGAAAGGAATGAAGAGGGATGTTGGCCTATGGGTAAAACAGTGTTTGAACTGTCAGCAAGTAAAAGCCAAACATCAAAATCCAAGTGGGTTGCTTCAGCCTTTGGATATTCCAGTTTGGAAGAGGGACCTGATATCCATGGATTTTATTGATGGGTTGCAAAGGTCAAACTGGGGTAATGAAAGTATATGGGTCATAGTGGATAGATTGACCAAAAATGCCCATTTCATTCCGGTAAGGTCAACCAGGACGACACCTATTTTGGTTAAGTTGTTCATGAAGAACATCGTTAGATTGCATGGAATTCCTAGTAATATAGTCAGTGATAGAGATGCTTTGTTTACTAGCGAGTTCTGGAAGAGCATGTAGAGTGTGTTAGGCACTAAGCTCAAGATGAGTACCGCATATCATCCTCAGATGGATGGGTAGACAGAGAGAGTCAACAAGGTACTGGAAGATCTGTTTAGAGCTTGTGTGCTGGATTTTAGTGGTTTTTGGGAAGATCACTTGCACTTAGTGGAGTTTTCCTATAATAATAGTTATCAAACTTCTATAGGAATGGTGTCTTTTGAAGCTTTGTATGGAAGGCCATGTAAATCACCAATATGTTGGTTAGAGACTGGAGACAGGTCAGTCCTTGGTCCAGATTTGGTGAGAGAGGCGACGAAAAATATCGAGTTGATATGGGAAAGAATGATGGAAGCTCAGTCTTGGCAGAAGAGTTACACGTACAAAAGGCGTAAGGACCTAGAGTTCTCAATTGGAGATAGAGTTTTCATCAAGGTATCGCCGATGAAAGGTATGGTTCGGTTTGGGAAGACTGGGAAGCTAGCACTAAGATATGTTGGACCATTTCCTATATCAGAGAGGATTGGGAGATTCGCATACCGAGTAGATTTACCGAGCAGTTTGGCCGGGGTCCGCATTGTGTTTCATGTTTCTCATCTTAGGAAGTATGTTCATGATCCAGAAACTACTATCGCTTTGATGGCACTGGAGGACTTAGTGGTGGAACCGGATATTGCTTTTGTGAGGCAACCAGTTCGTGTTATGGCAAAAGATGAGAAGAGGTTAAGGAACAAGATAGTCAAGTTGGTGAAAGTTCAGTGGAGCGACAACGTGAAGGACTGTACTTGGGAGACAGAAGACATGATTAGGGCTACTTTTCCTAGGCTATTTTAGATGGTATGTTCTATATATGGTTTATATAGAATTTGGCTAGTAGGTTATACTAGCTTTGCTTGCATGGGCTATATGCTTGTTGTTGTGTCCTTACTGAAATTTCAGGGACGAAATTCTTTAAGGGGGGAGTCTGTAATGTCTCTGAATTTTAATTAACATTATTCGGGATATTTAATTGGATAAACTAAATAGAATAATGTGAATAAGTAGGGAGATGAGACTAATAAATCTAATGGCCGTGTCCAAATGAATGAACTAAAATAAGACTTAACTAAATTTAGAAAGAGGAATTTCCTAAGGGGTAAACTTGGAAATGAGGCTACATTTCTTTGTATATATCTCTTCCTCCACCTTAATAAACTTCCACTTTTTTCATTCTTAACTCCCATGTATTTTCGGCCGGCCATTAAAAAGCTTCAGGAAGAATTCAAATTGAAGAATAAGCTAAGGAATTAAAGCTAAGGAAGTATCTCATTCTCCAATCAACTAATCAAGGTGAATAATCACGTTTATCATTATGTTTTCTGTGTTTGGATCGGTTTTGGGTTATACCCGAGATTCATGTTTGTGATTTTGGTTAGGATATAACCATTAAACCTTTTTTTGGATAAGACATAGGTGTTTTAAAATGTTGATGGGCTAATTAACACGTTTTTCATTCGGTTTTGGTTAAATTTCGAGTTGTTTTGATCTTCAAATGCGTTGAAATTTTAATATGTTGAAGTATATGATTTGTCATATTTTTTTGTGATTTTTGAAGATTTTTCCTTAGTGATTTACTAAGGTAATTAATTATTTAAGCCCAAGGGCTAAACTGAAAATTTGCTTTCGAAATTACTTAAATTCGGAAGAAAATTGCCTTTGGAAATATTTGAGGAAAAAGTACAGTGTTTTGAGAAAAAGGTTGACTCTTGTATACTTTTTACTATTTGGTAGTACATGAGAAGGTTCCTCAGCCAATCAAAATTAGAAACAAGATAAAAACATCACTTCAGTAGGCACAGTTCTGCCTTTGACTCCAACAAACCCGCTTTTACTCTTTTGATGAAGTCGAAAGGACCTTTCGCCTAAGACGGAAGGTAAACAGTTACCCTCTGTCAAAGTCGAAAGGTAGGCACGGGGCCGAAGGGAAGAGGGACGAAGGGATGGCTTTCTTTGCTTTCAGATGGAAACATAATTGCTTTTGAATAAGTTGAATGGGGATCCTTCGACTCTATCATTTTACAAAAGACTAAAAAAAATATGTATTCAGGAAGGGATTTCGAAGGGGATCTTAGAAAGCTTAAACCTTCAAGAGTATTGTTTTAAAATGTTTTCTAAAAATATGTTTTGAAACCTTTCGGCAAGCCGAAGGGTTAACCTTCCGACATGGTCGGAAGTTTACTTTCGAAGGGTTGGTTCCAACACCAACACTTCATTGTTTTTGTTTGATTTCGAAAGATTTGATTTCAAAAGGTTTTGATTTCAAAAGGTTTGATTTTGAAAGGTTTGATTTCGAAAGGTTTTGATTTCGAAAGGTTTGATTTCAAAAGGTTTTGATTTCGAAAGGTTTTGATTTCGAAAGGTTTTGAAGGGGTTATCTTCAATAGTGCTTTCGAAATGAAGGTTTCCGAAGGGGCTAACTTCGTAGGGTTATTTGCTTTCGATTGGGACTTCATTCGAAGCGTTTTAAAGGGTTGTCTTTAGCCATTTTCCTTAAGTAAAATTTTGCTAATTTGAAGGGGTTACTTCGAAGGGTTATAACATAAAATACTTATTTTTTTTGAACATGTAAGGGGGAGCCTTATATAAATTTGATGTTATTAAACCTTGGGGACACCGGGGTGGGATTACTGATTTCGATACATAGTTTGGGGTTATAAACAAAAATATGCTTTTGAAATCATACATTGGGGCTATCAATATGTTTTTATTTAATTTAACCTAATTAGGGCTACCAATGGGAATAAGTTAACAGGTGGAATACTTATGGAAAAATATATAATCATGGGGATCATGAGTTTTTATAAACAATCATGGGGATCATGATATTTTTATTGGCCAAGTGATGGGTTCTCGGTTAACCTAGAAAAACCATGGAATGTGCGGTAGATAGCCCACATCAAATTTCTAAAGTAAAGAATGTTTTGCCAGAGGTGGTTAGTCTCCAGATTTGGCACCCAAGGGTTCATAGTCATCCTAGGAAAAATATGGAGTGTGCGGTAGATAGCCTACACCATCTTTTATAAAATAATGTACGATGGATAATCTGCATTTATTTTAAAGGGATTTGGGACGGACAGTCCTATTAAATTATGACGGATAGTTATTTTAAAGATTTTAGAGGGAAACTCTAATAAATTGATTTTAGATGGGATATCTAATAAATGGGTGGATGGGATATCCATTACATATGATTTATGGCTTTATTTCATATTGTGTTAAGACTAATCATTTTGGGTGCAGGGGCATAGTAAATAATTTGCATGTTTGGTTTGTATACTAGTGAGAGGAAAACCCGTTCCGCTAAGTAGCGTGGTCTCACTAGTTATCTATTTATGATAGAAGATGATAGGGGATTATTCATACTAGACTTATTGTCTGACTCGAAGTTGGTGTTTCTTCACAAACTCTCGGGTACTTAAAATTAATTTGAGTAGTTTGAGAGTGGGAGACTTTCAGATTTTGGATGAATAAGCATCCAGAGACATGCAAAAGGCAATATTAGCTATATAGGAGTTATTTTGTGTATTCCGCTGTGATGTACTAAGAACTGTAAAGTTCATATTTATTAGTTCTCTGATCATCATAAGGGGACATCTTTATATGTCGCTCTTATCGTATTTTGTACATGTATACGTGATCCGAACGTGGTTAACGTCTAGGATTATGTAATTAAATCTTAAATTGAAATTCATAAGAAATGGGAAATTATGTTCTGTTGAAGTTTAAAAATTTTCATATTCTTGTGTTTCTGTGTTGCCAATAGTTTCAAGATTCTGATTTCAGTCACTCAGAAATAACACTTATGGATGACTGTAGCATCCGTAGCAGTTAGTTTTGAACCTCCGGAAGCGGGATGTTACAGTTTTGTATGTTAAAAGTATTTAAAAACTATGTTTAAAAGTTTTACAAGTTATTAGAATTTTACAAACACTTTAAATGAATTATTGTTTTTCAAAACTAACAAGGGTATTTCGACATACCCTACCTGAGTATGTCGACATATAAACCGTTGGAGAGATTCCTTTTGAATAGTCGTGATTTTTAGTTACATCTCTTCTCGAATAGACATGTCCATTTATACACTATATAAAGAGGACTAGAAAACAAATATTATTAACTACTTTTTCTACTTTCTTCCTACTCCATATTCTCATTATATATTTCACAAAATCCACTTTCTATACTCTTCAAATTCTTTCAAATTCAATCTTTACTTTACTACATTCATTCTCTACAATCTACTCACAGATTTGAAAATATTCTCTCATTGATTCAAAAATCAAAATACTATAGGATATTCTCCAAATTACAACTGTTTGTATTTAGAATCAACAACTCTTTACTATTATTTGTTTGGGTGTGCTTATTGCCCGTTCAAATCAAGTCGGTGTGCTTGTTTCCCGTTCAAATCAAGTGGGTATTCTTGTTTCCCAATTAAATCAAGAGAGTCGTTCAAATCAAGTGGGTGTGTTTGTTTCCCTTTCAAATCAAGTGGGTACGCCTGTTACCCGATTAAATCAATAGAGTCTACCCCGAACTTGTAAATCAAGAGGGTGTATCTCGTTGCCTTGAAATTGAGATTGTATTCCGGTTTTCTTTCTATATGCCTTAAAGTAGGCATTAGAAAAGAAATTTGTGCATACACTGTATAGAATTGGATGTAGGATTGGTTAATCCGTACTAGTATAAAAACTCCTGGTGTCATCTCTCTTATTTTTGCTTTACTTTTACTACATTTATATATTTGTGACTGCCTATTATAATATATATATATATATATATTGTGTTGATTATTTGTGTTTGAGTTTAAATCTTGAAATAATTTAGTAAGGTTCCATATAAATTATAAAATACTATTCCCCCCTCAAGTATTAAAGTAGCCTTAAGATCTATTCACATTAGTACTACACCATTTTCCACATTTGGTATCAGAGCATTAGGTTTTCAAAAACTCATTATTTAATTTTTGAAAAGTATAAATGGCTAGTAACACTGGTAATACAGTTTCTAACACTTTTGTAGAAGGACAATCAACTGCAAGACATCCACTATTTAATAATAGTAATTATACTTATTGGTTATATGGGATGAAATATGTTTATAATCCAATGGTTTAAATATTTAGAATATTACACAAAGTGAGTACACTAAACCCCAAACCGAATACTCAATATGGACACCTGGTCTGATGACATAACCACTCAATAACTCTAATACCATGAATACTATTTTGTTCCCTAGTTAAAAATGAATTTAATTTATTTTATATTTGTAAGACTTCTTATGACATTTGGAGGACTTTGTAAGTTACACATGAAGGTACTACTAGTAAAGTAAAACAAACTAAGATTTCCATGTTAACCAACCAGATTCAACTTTTAAAAATGAAACCAAGTGAGTCTATTTCTGATATGTATTCTAGATTTTAAGATATAGTCCACTCATTAGTAACGTTAGGGAAAATTTTCTCAAAAAAGGATCAAATTTTTAGAAAAATTCTTAATTCACTCTCTTTTGAGTAAGATCAAAAGACATTAGAAATAGAGGAAGCCATTGATATTAGTTTATTGAAAATTGAAGAATTAATTAATAATTTAATGTCCTAAGAAGCACATTTGTAGGGTAGAAGGGAAAACATGGAAACCGAAAAAGAAATCAGTTGCATTCGATGTTATAATTGACGATCAGGATTCAGACGAAGACGATAATGACGAGGAGATTACTCTTATGACCCGAAATTTTAAAAAGTTTCTGAAATATAAAAAGATAAAAAACTTTTGTAAAATTGAAAACAAAAACTCCAAAAACAGAAATGTTTTTAAGTGTTATGATTATGGTGAATCAGACCATCTAAGAAGAGATTGCCTACAGCAAATGAAAACACCAATTCATTCAAACAGAGAAAGAGAGCTTATAACGCAACTTTGGATGATTCTGAATCTCTAATACAACATCTAGTGATAATGAACCAAACACTAAAATATCAACATGGATTTCATGATGATGGAAGGTTAATCAAATAGACAAAGGAAACGAAAAAATATGTACCTTTTACATTTAATATTTTTTACTTTTTAAATTACTTATTATATGATAGGAATATAATAATAAAATAAGTATATATGAATATAAATATATATAAGTATGTGTGTGTGTGTATAATATTACTTGATTTTTTTAAACTTTGAAATTCTGCCCATATGTCGACATATGTCATATGGGTATGCCGACATACTTGGCGGATTTTGAGAATCTTTTCAAGTTTTAAACTTTTGAAATTCCCTCACTTTTGCATTAATTTCAAATTTTGAAAAGTCACATTTTCATCTGTCATGCAACTACTCATTCTCTATTATTCACTCTCTCTTATCTCATCTTCCATATATACTTTATTTCAAAATTCAAACTTATTCTACACTCTCTTTCCTCCAAACCAAATCAAAAATGTCTTCCTCGAACTAACCTTCCTCATCCAATGCCATTAGGCTTACTAAAAAGGTCAAAAGTCAACCTTACAATGATAAAGAGTCAATTGAAACTTATATTGAGTATGTTACTTATGAAAGAGTATTTTTCAGAAAGATTTGCAAATTTTAACGAATTTTCTTATTATGCTTTACAAGATCTTGCTTTAGAAAATGTTATTTTTGGTTTAACTAAATTATCTCAAAATGATTTTGATTGCTATTCCGATTTGGTTAAAATGTTCTATGCTAATTTGAAAGAAAAGTTTTTTTAAGGAGAAGAAGGTCAAATTTGGAGTAGTATAAAAGACATTACTATTGTTTTAGATTGTGAAATTCTTGGTCAAATTTTTGTTGTAAAAGTAAGGAAAATGACCTCTCCACTTTTGAAATTGATTATAGTAATAGAGAAGTTACACACGACGATAAAGAGTATGATTTTAAAGGCAAAAATCTTAGGCCTAAAGCAAGACTGATGAGTCTTATTTTACAACAAAATATTACACCGATGATAGGGAATTACAACAACCCCACTAAAAAAGTTTTCAAAGCTCCTATTTTTGAAAAATATGATATAAATTGGGCTCAAGTGATTTTGGATGAATTTATTCAAAAGACAATCTCTAGATATGAGAACAGACTTTACCATGGTGTCTAAAAGGTGAAAATGTTTTGCCTCGCATAGTTTTCAACAAAACCAACCTCTCTCTTATGCACATTCTTCTAGAATTTGAATCCTATGAATCTCTTCCTAAAAAGGAAGAGTGATTGGCAAGGGAAGAATAATAAGTGATTCTAGAAGAAGAAGAAACCGATGGAATGGAAATTGAAGAGGAAGAAGAACTAGAAGAAGAGGAGGAGGAAATGGAAACTTTACTAGGAAGCTATAACAAACCATCTCGCTATTCTAACAAAGAAATTCTGAAAAACCAAGAGAAGTTTCCTTAATAATCAAAAGAAGTTTAAACGTTCTTTTAGTAAGAAGTTCACCAGCCTCTCAAAGTGGACAAATACTTTGGGAAGATTATTAGGAAGCTTGATGGAAACTCTTCATCTTTATCAACGTCTTTTTAGACCTCTTAGCTATCTTTGTACTCTCTAGTTTTATGTCGTTTCAATTTTATTCATGTCATTTTCTTGTATTTCTACATTAAGCTCATGTATCCTTCTTTTTATTAATTAAAATTCCTTAGAGACTTAACTTTGTTTAATAATGTTCACTTATTCTCTGGATATCATAAACTTAGATAATATAAAATATAAACACAAATTAAAACAAAAATAAGAATGTATGCAAGTTACTACATATATGTCGACATAGTGTACATAGGTACGTCGACAAGCAACTGGCAATTTTCAGAAATTTTGAAATTCAAAAGTTAGTTAATTTTTGAAGGGATTAGTTACTAATCCGACCTTTCACTTTTATAAAAGAAAATTTCTTCCAGAAATGTCAAAAAATAATCCATCTTCTTATTATATTTCTCTCTACACATCTCTTTTCATAAAAATGGATTCAAACACAAACTTTTCAGAACAAAAACTTAGTGAAAATCTAGAAGAAACTCTTCAATCTTTCAAGAATGCTCTTTGCTTGATTCTTTGCAATCCACGACACTTGGAGTTAAATCAAATGCAAATGATCAAAGAACAAGAAAAACAATTCGATTCTCTTCGACGTTTCATTTCTAATTTCGCCAATGAATTTCAAAGCAATGCCATGAAAGTCTCAAACTCTAAAGTGTAAATGGATAATTAGGATTAGGAAGTAATCAACACCAATTTTATCTTTGAATCAGAAGTATTTGTCGATGTTCCCAAGAAATTCTAATTTTTAATTTGTATTCTTAATTTGTGTTTTAAAAAATTGTACTTATAACATATATTTGTTAAACATTTTAAGTAGTATTTGTATAATTAACTCTAGTATTATTTGTACTTTTCATGTAATTAATGAATAAATGTAAAGTTTGTGATGCATGGTTGAAATAATTGTAACTATAATTGTGTGTATAAATATATATATAGTCATTTCTCAAAAATATTATTTCTGCAGCTATTATTGATTTTGATTTAGTCTACAATATTTTCACATTTAATTGTAATTAATATATGCCCTATTTAGGGGTAGTTTATTTTTATTTATCCGTTTTGATGAAAAAGAGATAGAAAAATGCAAAATATAATATATGCATATACTAAGGGGGAGTTATTCAAAATAGGGGGAGTTACATTATATTTTATAATAAATATATTTACATGGTTGCCATCATCAAAAAGAGAAAGATTGTTAATACCACATATATTGATTTTAATGACAACAACCATATAAGTATAGGTACTGATGATTTTCAAAGTTGTACAGAATATTTATACATGTTTATACAGGTATAGGATAATCAAGTTGAAGACTAATCAGTTAAAAGTCTATCCAAGATTCAACGATGATCAAGATATTTGAAGACTCCTGAGTTTAAAGACAAATACAAAGAGTTCAAGGCTATAGATTATAGTTAGTAAACATTAGTTTAATTTGTTGAAGTCCTTGGATAGCAACAATATGTTCTTTGAATACCCTCTTATCAAATACTTATTTTATTTTTTAAAGTATATTTTTACAAATAATTTATAATTTTTTTATATATTATAAGTATTTACAACTATGTTTAAAAGTTTTACTTAAAAGTTTTACAAATTATTATAATTTTATAAACACTTTAAATGAATTATTATTTTTCAAAATTAACAAGGGTACGTCGACATACCCTACCTAAGTATGTCGACATTTAGGCCGTTGGAGAGATGCAGCTTTTGAATTTTGAATAGTCTTGATCTTTTGTTACATCTCTTCATGAATGGACATGTCCCTTCATACACTATGTAAAGGGAGTTGGAGAACGAATTTTATCAACTACTTTCTCTACTTTCTTCCTACTCCAAATTCTTATTGTATATTTTTACAAAATCCACTTTCTATACTCTTCAAATTCATTCAATTCAATCTCTGCTTTACTACATTCATTCTCTATAATTTACTCGTTGATTTGAAAGTATTATCTCATCAATTCAAAGTTCAAAGTGCTATCAAATGGCTATAGGATATCCTGCATCCAAATTACAACTGTTTGTATTTGGAATCAATAACTCTCTACTATTATCTGTTTGGGCGTGCTTGTTGTTCAAATTAAGTGGGTGTGCTTGTTGCCCGTTCAAATCAAGTGGGTGTGCTTGTTGCCCATTCAAATTAAGTGGGTGTGCTTTTTACCTGATTGAATCAAGAGAGTTTACCCTAAATTCGTAAATCAAAAGGGTGTTTCTCATTGCCTTGAAATCGAGACTGTATTCTGATTTGCTTGCTACCTGTTTAAAGTAGGCATTAGAAAAGAAACCTGTACATACATTGTACAGGACTGAATGTAGGATTGGTTATAATCCGAACCAGTATAAAAATCTTGGTCTCATCTCTCTTACTTTACTTTTACCTCATACACACACACATGTGTGTGTGTGTGACTTCCTGTTATATATATATATATATATCCATGTTGATTATCCACATCTAAATTTAAATCTTGAAATAATTTAGAAAAGTTCTATATGAGTTATAAAACACTATTCATCCTTATCTAGTGTACATTAGCCTTAAGATCCATTCACATTAGTACTACACCGTTTCCCACATCTAATACTATATTATTATGTCTAGGAAACTCGTATATGTTGCTTTGTGTGGAGACAAGATACGTATTATTTCAGATATGCTCATATATTGTAACATATCCATGTTAACCTAAAGTAGAATTATGAGAGATTACTCCTTCCATACACTTTGATCCAAGCTATCGGATGATAAACTCCCTTTGATAATTCAGTCATAGGAGTTGAGGTGATACAAATCTCACCAACAAACCAAAGAGCCTGAGTAAGCATGACAAGCATCACTAAAGAAACCACAAGCTGCACAATGAAGTCATAATGAAGCTTCATGGAAAAGCGAACATATAGCAAGGTTACAACAAGTTAACAACTATCTTAGGAAAAATACCTATCAAACTCAGCTTGGACATTACTCCCTAGCTAATAGTATAACAAAAAACAAGCCTAAGACAAGCAACAAGTTACTCATATTCCTAACCCCTACAACCACCCTCCAACGAGAATAACCTATAGCTAAGCCTTAACAAGTCGCAAAAAACCCATGACCTGAACACCAATACAAGTGACGACTATGAAGAAAAAAATAGAAAACTCACAGTGCTGAGAACCAAAAAGGGTACAACTCAAACCGGGGCTACATCGAAGGCAACAAAAATGTTCAAGCAATTCATGACCAAATATAGAATCAATGGATCTCAATATCTTCCAACATCTCTAGAAATCCAGCACAGTGAAAATAAGCCTTGTTTCTTGAAGCAGTAACAAAGCCAACTAGGGATGAGAAGCTTCACGGCTTGTTGGGTAGGCTTTGAGGCAAGCGGAGTCTGGCTTCGGGACCGAACCAAGTAGTTTTGGGCAGGGAAATGGAATGGTGAACTTTGGATTGCTTCGAGTCGGGGACGTTGTAACACCCCGCATTTTTCGATAGTTAAATAATCAAATAATGATGAATAGTAAAAACAAACATTTTTGGAATTGCCATAATATGGCCTCGAAACTTATACCATTGTGTCAGTGGTGATTTTCTGATCAATTTTCATGTATAACTTGTCAAAATCCAAGTCAAAACAAAGTAGTTACAAAATGAACAAGAAAACATAAGAAGAAAAAATATATGGGTCGACTCATAGGTCGACCCACAACACCATAGGTCGACCGCCAGGTCAACCCAAAGTGAACACTGGTCGACCTTAGGGTCGACCTGCGTTATTAACTGGACGCAATCTCGTCCAGGTACGTGCCAAACCAAATAAAATTGATTTTTATTCAATTTGAGCCATACGTTGATGCATCTGATGGCTCCATACGACCCTGTGCCGTGGTGGCTTCAAATTTAATCCAAGAATCCAACGGTCTGAGATCCCCAAACTCTCCTATAAATAGAACCCTAGGACTAGCTATTCTCTCACAATCAGATTTTCTTCCAATTGGGTTCATTGCCTGAGGCTGAACCCTAAATAGAAATATTTCTAGGGAGAAGATCTTCTTTATAAAAATATTAAACACCTTAGAAGGGGATCCAGGAAGGCCATGGAGCAAAGCTAAGGACAAATGAAGCTAAGGATGACTTGTGAGTGGGTTTAAATTATATATCGTCTACACTTATGATATATTATCGTTAGATTCCCTTTAATATTTAATTCAACATTTATTTCCATAATTAGGTCTGTTGAAAATTGTAAATTGTATAAGAGAGCTTATATTTAATTATTATTTATATAGAAAAGGAAGATAGTAATCCAATTAAATATGAATAATATTAGGCTTGACAGTTAGAGAAAGGCATAAGCCTAAAAGTAAGAAATTTACAGTTATTTACATCTATTTTAAAGTTTAAATTTAGTCTATAAATGTTAGCTTCTTTTTATTCCTTTTTACGCGAATAAAATAGTTGAAGAGAAGAATTCGCAAATATGGACTAAAATAGAAAAACACTTGATTTACAGAAATTAGATGTAAAATAAGAAAAACTAAAATAAAAAGAGAAAAATAGAAATTTAAAGTAAATTGTGCTAAAATGGGGAAAATAAATAAAATGGGAAAAATTAAATAACTTGATTGGAAAGTTAGTGATAGATTAGTTGGTTGGTTTAGAAAACAGAATACATTCCATAGTTTAATATTTAAAGGATAACGATAAACGTAATTGGAAGAATAAAAGAAAGAGAAAGGGAATTAGTGTAAAATAGAGACACTACTGTATTTTGCACTATCCAAAAAGTAAAGAAATAATAAAAGAAATATCTTGCAGCTACGGATTATTATTTATAGCATTATTTAGTATTAAAACTTAGAAATGGATTTTTAGCACAGTTTTTGTAACCAACCAAATATGATAGAACTACTTCCTAGGATATAAGAAAATAAAGTGAAGAATTAAAGGAAGTAAAGAAGAAATCAAGTTAATTATTAGACAAGACTAGAAGCAATGTAACTAGATCTGCATTTACTACGCAGATGTTAGAATAAAAGCAAAGCAGTTATTATGATCAGTAAATTTGTGACAATCGGACGTAGTCCCAAACCAAGATTGTCGTATAATATAAGAGAATTAAAGAGAATTCAATATCATAATAAAAGAAGATAGGCTAGAATAAAAAAAAGAGACACTTGTAATTATATTTATAATATATAGATTATAAAAGAATATAGAAGTGACAATTGCAAGTAAAATTATAACATAGGTTATAATTAAGCAGAAAGGATAAAAAAGGCTTATTTTAAGACTTAGATTAAGTTAAAAAGAAAATAGAGCAGAAATAACAGAAAAGGCTTATTTTAAAACTTACACTAAGTTAATAAGTGAACCTAGAAGAAAGGACCATACCAACAGCATTCCCTTTCAGTCAGGAACTGATGATCTCACAATAGCAGGTGAGGCTGGGACAAGCTTATGCTGATTAGGGTAAATAAGTAGCCAACATAATAAGAGAAGTAAACTAAATGCATAATAAAAGATTAGACGTAGGGTCTAATAGAATAGTAAGATGCGTTTAGAGTAGCCCAAAGGATGAAGAGCCTAACGAAGCAGTTTATCACGGATTTCAGCACAGTAGAAGCATATCCAACTTAGTTATTTTGGGCTAGAAGGAAGTACAAGACTTCAACGGAATGTGAGGGTACTCTATGATGCCCTCTGGGGTAGGCCTAACAAAGCAGTCCCCCGGAGGCAGGTCTATAGGTGTTCCATCAAGAGAGTATGCCTTGACTGCTTTTGCATGGCAGGACCATTGTAGGCAGTCAAAGGGGTTGATGTTTGGAATAGGATATTCGTATGACACCGTACTCCAACTTGCGAGTAGGTTTTAGTGGGTAGGACCCAAAAGGATAGTCGCATGCGGATATCAGGCCGGCATCAAACCAAGAAGCGAGTTCGGGAAAGACTAGAGTTAAATCAAAAGGCCAATGATTCTTTCACTATTGAGACATTGGATGAGGGACACAGCCAATTGGATGTTTAGATTGTTTGCAGTAGGGCACAACTACTTAGCTCTTTAGAGGTCTTTCGATTAGTTGAGGGGTGGCTACGTGGGGCCATAGCCACGATGAGAAAAGAGACAGAACAAGTAGAACATCTGTATTGTAGGCCTAACGAAGCAGTCCTTTACAGATGTAGAAAATCCCCGACCGAGTTCCATACAAGGTAGAACTGTGAGAAATGCGGATTATGGATCTTAAGGCTAGAATAAACACTGGAGGGGGGGTGAATAGTGTTTTAAGAATTTACTAATTCTTTTTGAGTTTATATTAATTTGAACACAAATGTATGCAATATTCAGACATAGATATAATCACATAATCAAACACAGATGCAAATATAAAGTAAAAGCAGTAAAGGAAAGAACACACCGGATTTTATACTGGTTTGGAGTTACCCTACATCCAGTCCCGCAACACAAGTATGGATTTCCTTTCAAAATCAATTCTTACAATTACACCCTCGATTTCAAGGCCACGAGGTACACCACCCCAGATTCACAATCCTTTGGGTAGAGATACTTGATTTTACGGGCAACAAGTTCACCCAATTGATTTCCTAGGCTACAATCACACCTTCTCTCACTTGATTGATTTTCCAAGCTACAATCACACCTTTTCTCGCTTGATTGATTACAAAGAAGCCTATAACTCTGAATAGCACCGGGATCTTGTTGAGATAGTGATAGAGAATCAAACCAGAGATGATCTAGTTAGATTCAATGGAGATTATGATAGAGTAATAGTAAAAATGTATATAAAGAAATGTGGAAGAAGAAGAGAAGTGAAATCAGAAATTATATATATAAATTCGTTTAAAACATCCCCTATTATAGTAGAACAACGACCATGTCCATTCGGGAACATATGACGAATAGACACTTCTTTTGAAATTCGAACTTTTGAAATAAACTGTCATCATGTCGACATGGGTACCTAGGGGTTGTCGACATGCCTAAGGTATTTTTGATAATTTTTTTTCTTTTGAAAATAACTTCTATCTTATATTAAAACTATTTTAAACTTTATAAATATACTATAGTTAAAATACATAAATAAGTATAGAGAATAATATTTTGGTATATATAAAATTTTACTATAATTTCATATTTAAATCTTAAATATAAATAATAAAAGTTCATTATAATTAAAGATAGTTTAAAACCAAGGATAATTTTGATATTGAAAAGATTATTTTGAGGCTAAAAGTATTTAAAACCAGGATAGATGTTTTTGATTTAAAAAGGAAGATTTTGAAATCATTTTGAAAACAAGATATAATTTTGTAAAACATTTGAATAAAAGTTAGTGGATACAAAACGATGTTACACTAGATTTTTCATAGGTTCCATCCTACTTAGGGTTCCATCCCTTTAACAGGATCGAAGTGGATTCCATTCCACGAATAAAATGGATTTTAAGATGTCAGTGCTTTTCTAGGAGTTTTAACATAATTCCAGACTCGATACTTGTCCTGTACTATTGAAATCTTGAACTCTTGATATCTTGATACTCATGAGTCTTGAATCTTGATGTCTTCAATCTTGAGTCTCTATACTGTACAGTCTTCATTCTCAGTACCTGTATGTTTATATCCTGCATATACATATATATCTAAACTATAATGTTAGTATTATATTTTATAACAAGTCCTAAGGTTGTTGTCATCAAAACCATTCTTTTCAAGGACTAACAAGAACTTGTTAAGCGGGATTCAGGGAGTAGACAGAACGATTACGTATAGTCCTCAAGGTACGCACTGGGTGGTACATTGCGGACGTCCGAGCATTAGTATAGGCTAGAGCGAACGCAGTTTTACGTTTTCATAGCAAACAACGGTACATCTATATTGTAGGCCTCACAAAGCTGTCTTTTACAGATGTAGTCACAGCACGTCCTAGCAGCGAGACGATGAAGTCATTTTTGAGGAGGATACAGAAGGTACTAAGTATAGTATCTAGGATCGATACGGTCATTGGGCATATAGCTACATATGTATTAGTTATTAGGTTTTAAGGGAGTAGATGGGTACGATTCACGCATAGAGGCGAGAGTATTAGAAACCCAATAAACCTAATATAACATAAAATGGAAATAAAACAGTATATGTGGAATTAAACTTAGAAGTGTATAATTTGTCCATTCACTAGAACTTTAGTTCTGACCCCCTCCTCATAACTTCCTACAGGTTAGGTAGATGGCAGAGACTTTCCAGCTTTGAGACACTTGTTTAGAAAGTGTTATTATTTTGGTGAGTATTTACTTACTATTATATTTTAGTCAATTCCGATGTGAGATATTTATCCGAGCTCTGATATATTTGTCTTTGTCTATTTGCAGTGTACCAGAAACCCAACTCGGGCTTCAGTGGGCTTGGATTCTAGCATTTTTGCGAAAATCCAGACCCATTGGAATTCGGGTTGTTATAGACGTGGTTTCTTCGAGTTTTCTAGTGGATGGCTTCGGGTTTTATGGGGTGACTAGGCAGGAAGGTAAACCTGGGGAGTTCGTTCATAGGAGAAGGTGAATAACTCCAGGATAACTCAAGGCAACTTTGGGGTTTGCATAGCGACTAGTGAAGTGATATTATGGTGCTTTGACATGATGACTTCGAGACCTCGGTACGGTGGCTCTACTACTTATGATGAATGTTAGGAGGTGTTCCAATGATGGCAACTTAACGATGGGGGTCGTGATGGTAATCCACAAGGACAAATTCAACGACGAGGGCATGTGAGTAGAATTTGTTATCGTGTTCTGCTGTGATGATAGCTGGGATGGAGTAACGATTGAGTTTCATTATGGAGATTTATGCAAAGGGATCATTGATAACTCGAAGGTTTTTAATGTGCTTATAAGAAGGGGTAAGTGGGGACACCAATTTGGATTTGCAGTCGTGTCCGGATCTTGCGATAGTTGATTACCCTGGGCTTTTGCGATTGTGAGCCTGATTCCTAGCCTTACGAAGTGGCATGGTTTCGAGCACCAATGAATTCGGTATTTTGATCGAGTCCCTGGTTTTTTATTGTGCCATATGAGTTATCATTTATCCAATGCACTCGAGTGATGATGAGGATTTTTTTATGGATGCTATGTTTGCCATAGTTGTTTATCACTCTAGCATGTCACATGATGTAGGTATTTTCGAACGTATACCCAAACACTGGACATTGTACTTCGATTGTAGTCCACTTATATGGAAATGATAATAGATCAGCATATATCGACTGTTATGTACTAACTCTTTGGATGTAGGGACTGATCGGGTAGGGTTCTTCATACCTTATGCCCCTATTTAAAATATATGAATTTTATAGTATTTTTGAGAGGTGTATTGTTCACACCAGACTATTATCTTACTCGAAGTTTTATGCTTTGTTTTTTATTATCTCAGGTACTCTTAAATGAGTAGATCAGGGATAACAGGTCTGGTAGTGCATGAAGTTGTATAGTACGAGCAGGGGGCTACGCTTTTGTATATCTATACTTGAAGCTTATTATCACTTATATTCTACTATGCAGTATTGTGGAGCTATACCAGTACCTATATTACCTTAGAGATATTATAGAGTTTACTTTAGAGATTTGGGATGTATAAACTCTTCTATTACAATTTCTGTATAATCTGTGAACCTATTGCACTCCGATATTTATTTATGGTTCATTTGATTATATCATTGTCTTGCCTAATTTACATCTATGTTATTATATTATATTTTGTTTTTGCGCCATAATATGTTATATAGTTTCTGTTTGGATTTTGGCTATTTTTTACCTTTGACCGTCACCTTACATCGGCCGGGTACCTCCACAACGTACTATACGGATATATTGGGTACCAGTGGTGTAGGGCAGTCATCACATTTGGTATCAGAGCTTAGGTTTCGTAGATGACCTAAGTTGATGCTTCGATCCATTAGAGATAAGAAATGAGCTTTCGCCTTAGAATGGATTGAGCGATATACGAGAGAGCATACTTGTTATATTTTGGTTTTCAAAACTATATAGTAGAGAGTGTGTGTGTGTGTGTATGCATAGTATACAAGACACATTACATTCACGGACACTAATTATTCCTTTTATAGTGACTAATCAATCTTACTACAACTTGTAAGAATGAACAGCTAATGAGAAATGCTTCTAGGAACTCCATTTTTAGAGTTGAGAGGGGCAGGACCTAGACGTGCAAACCCCAACTTGCAAAACATGTTCACTGAGATGGTGCCAAAGCGGTTCAAAATATCCAAGTTGCTTCTGTTGTGGCTTTTGGTGGTGGTACTCCGGTGCAAGCGCCAATGGCTGACTTTGCCAAACTAGACAAAGATTACTCTACTCTGGAAGGCAAAACGTTCCATGGAACAGAATCAGCCATCAAAGTGCAAGATTGGTTGGACATTTGAGAATGCATCTTCAAGGATATGGAGTTAAAGGATGCGATAATGAGGAAACTAACCTCTAAACAACGTTAGGGACGAGCTATGGGCTAGTAGAACACCATCGAGATTACTACTCTAGAAGATCAGATTACTTTGGAGTAGTTTAAGGCGAAGTTTGAAGAGAAGTATATACTGGTCGCTCAGAGTCAGTGCTCTTCTGAAGGTTTGCTAATTTGAGATAGGGGGTATGTGTGTGTTAGAGTACATGGCTGAGTTCGACATGCTTGGATGATTATCTTAGAGAAAATCTAGTTGGACATAGTGATGAGTCGTTTGAGAGGCTGGTGGAGAAAGCTCTTTGACATGAGAGTCTTATCCTAGGGCTAAGCCCATTGTTGCTCCCAAGGATGAACCAATCCACAAGCTGACAGGGGAGGCATGAAGAAGTGGAACAATAAAAACAATAAGAGGAAGCAACTATAGATCAAGGGTGGCTAGAAGAAGGCAAGTGGGAGCCTACTTGCTATAATTGCTGGGAGAATTGCTATAATAAAGTAGAACAAGTGTCCACTTCTGCATATTGATGACTTGTTCGATCAGCTCCACAGTGCTAGGGTGTTGTCTCAGTTGCACCTTGCGATGAGATTTTATCAATTAATAGTAGCGAAGGAGAGTGTGTCAATCATAATGTTTCGTAAAACGTTTGGATTTTATGAGTGGTTGGTAACGTCGTCCGGGCAAACCAACACATCAACATAATTTATTGATCTTATGAATCGTGTTTTCAAGGATTAGCTAAATAAATTTGAAATTGTGTTCGTGGACGATATCTTTGTTTATCCGAGGAAGGAGGAAGAACATAAGGAGCATTTGAGGATGGAGCTCAAGGTGTTGAGGAAGCACCTATTGAAGGCGAAGTTTTCAAAGTGTCACTTTTGGTGAAGGGAAGTGCGATTCTTGGATCGCATTGTTTTTGAGTAGGGCATTGCTATTGATCTTGCGAAAGTGGCAGTGGTGCAGTGTAACACCCCCATATTTTTAGTAACATTATTTAGGGGAATTTAAACAACTAAATTAAATTAAATAATGTAGGTTGATAAATTGATTGAGATTTGTGATCTAATTAAGGGGTAGCTGTGCCATGTTAATAAACAAGCAAATGAACTAGAGAATGAAGTGTTAAGGCAAATAGAGGAGGGGTAAAATAGGAAATATAGCATTCTAATACCCTAAACCCTTAGGAATTTCTTCCATATGTCATTTCATATTTTCACAAACAAAATACAAGTTTAGAGGCCGACCACCATTAGCAATCTCAAGAGAAGGTAAAGCTAGGATTTTCAAGAGGAAAAGTCAAATCACTTAATCAAGATCAAATCTCACATCCTAAATCACAAAGCTAAGGTGAATAATGACTACATCTCTTATTTCTTAAATATTTTTGGTTTTAAGGAAATCTGAATTTATCTTGCATAGTTTAGCCATGATTTGAAGGACAAAATGTTTATATATGCTTGTTGATGATTTATGCTTATTCATATAGATTTCATGATATGTTTTGATGTGAAAAACCCTATTTAATGACATCCAAATACCTTGCGATTTTAGACATAGATCAGAAATGAAATTTTAGAGAAGGGTTTCAATTTTCATAATTTTCTGAATTAATGTGGATTTTATATTAATTTTCTAGTGAAGAAAATGATTTATTGGGTTATAAATAATTTACGGTTAAAATTAAAAATAATTTGGGTCTGAAATTTATATATCCTAGAAAACATATTAAAAAGAAAATTTTGGAATTCTTGTAGAAATTTTCAAAGTGTTTTTATGAATATATAAAATTATTTAAGGTATGAGACTCAAATGTTTTATATATTTATAAAAGGAGAAGGGTTATTTTGTAAACGATTTAAATTAATTAATTCTGAAATTATGGCAGTAATTTTAAAAAAGAAAATTATCAACCAACAAGATTTTGACAAACAAGGCAGGTTAGTTAAAAAGATTACATAAAAAGGTTAAAAACCAGTTTTTCCTGCCAAATGCATGTTTCGCCACTTTTGGCACCCTGCTTCCGATTGGGTAGCTTTCGACTTAGTAGTTCCGCCTCTATGCCATCGAAACCAATGCACATAGTATCATTAACCCGATACATAGTGAATTGGACAAAAGCGGAAGGAACTGGGTCGAAACCATGGGTTTCGAAGGAGGTCGAAGCACTACTTTGCTTTAAATTGAAAATGCGCCTGCTTTGCTTTCGACTTGGTTGGCTTCCGACTGGGTCAAATTGTTTAAGGAAATGGTTTTAAGTGGTTGCGCTTTTGTTTTTAAATAACCACTTTTGACTAGGTCGAAGCCTTAACCGTCGCTTTCTACCTTTCGAAGCAATGCCATCGAAAGGGTTGATTTTGTTTTATAAAAACCCTACCGCTTCTCCAATGCTTTTGGAAGGATGGTTTCAACACCATCACTTCTTTATTTAGGTTTTGGCTTTCGAAAGAGTTGCTTTCGACCCTGTTGTTTGTGACCCTTAGAGATTTTCAAAGATTAACCCAAAGGTTCCGAAAGAGATGGTTTTGAATGGTTTTGAAAGGTGTTTTCACATGTTTTAAAATTGAACCAAAATGCTTTCGAAAGGTTTAATGTTTTGATGCTTTTGGAAGGTTTCTAAGGGGTGGTTCCCCAAAGGTTTCGAAAGGTTTAACCAATGGTTTCGAAAGATTTAAAGGAAAGGTTTTTCCAATGGTTTCGAAAGGCTATGTTTAAAGGTTTTAAAGATAGGATGTCTAAGGTTTTTAGCTTTCGAAGGAGAAGGAATTTCAATGGTTTCGAAAGGAAGGTTTTGGCCTTTTGGCCTAGATGAAAGAAAAAGGTTTATTCGGTTACGAAAGGGATACTTTCAATTGGATCGAAAGGTGTACTTTCAAAGGTTTAAATGTTTTAATCAATAAAGATTTGGGTAAAATATATATATAGCATGACAAGGTGATTTTGAGTAAAACATAGCGTATATATTTTTCTCGTTTAAGTTTGATTTAAAGGCTTTAAATCAATTTGAGAAGAAAAGGTTTTCAAGAAAAATTTAAGTAAAATGATTCAAATATTAGAATACCAAATGGGACTGGTATAGGGTCACGCCCTATACATTAGATATTAGCCCCTAACTAATTTAGTCCAAAATTCCAGTGTGTAGAGCTTTGTCACATGTAAGACTAAAATTATGGTACACACAGAAAGGAATATATTTGCGCAGTGTAGGTTATTGGTGAGCCCGCAAAACCATTAGGATTAGTTGACCCTAGGAGAGAGTAGGTTAGGGACTAACCATCCAGAAGACTTGTGTAGCAGATGTTAAGCCATTTTTAATTGTATCTGTCTGGTAGGCCCGAGTCAGTCAAAGGTTAGTAGTAAGTCAAACAAAACTATAGTGTTCGGATAGATAATCCATTTTTTATTTGATATGTATGGTTACATAAAATGCTTTACAGTTTTTAACCAGTTTTGGTTGCAGGATTTTGATTTGCAAAAGATATGTTTTAAAAGGATATTAGTGAGGGGAAACCCGTTCCGCTAAGCGACATGGTCTCACTTAATACCGTATATCTGAGATTTATAGTATTATTCACACCAGGCTTTATATCCGACTCGAAGTTTATGTTTTTCCCCTTAAACTCTCGGGTGCTCAAAATTTGATTTTAGTAGGCTGAGGGTTGATGATTTATAGGTTTTAGTAGGTTTGCGAATAAAGCTTCTGGAGACGAGCAGGTGGCTGACGGATAGCTATTAGGAGTTGCAATTTATTTCATTTTGATGTATTTCCGTTGTGTTTGTGATAAGTCAGTTATGACTATTTAGTACTATGGTCAACCAAGGGGGCATCATCATATGTCGCTCTTGGCGTTTTTACGTAATAATTATATTTTATCTGAACCTGGGAAAGCGACGGGATTATGTAATTTAAATATGGAACATGTTTTGAAAATGTAATGTGAAAAGATGTTTTTGGAAATCTGTGATTTTGTTTCATATTCATGTGATGCTGATATTATGAATACCATTAATATTACGTATTTGGTCAATAGAAGTTAACTATAGATGACTGCAGCATCTATAGTGCTCAGCTTCGGGCCTCCAGATAGGGGATGTTACAACAGGAATGATATTGACCAAAGACCGCTACAGACGTGGGAAGTTTCCTTGGATTGGAAAGTTACTATAGACGTTTTATTAAGGACTTCTTTAAGGTGGTAGTACCGCTAACCAACTTGACAAAAAAGAATCAGACTTTTATTTGGGATGTGAGGTGCGAGCATGCCTGCATGAGTGTGAAGGTCTGGTTGACGAGTGCATTGTTGTTAGTCATTCCAAGTAGGAATAAGGAGCTGACAGTATACACAAAAGCCATTGGTACTAGTTTAGGTGCGGTGTTGATGCAGAGAGGAAAAGTTGTCGCCTACATTGGTCGGCAGTTGAAGCCGCACGATAGGAAATATCTGACTCATGATTGGGAGTTAGCGGAGATAGTGTTCGCTTTATAGATATGGAGCTTCGAGTTGTATATGGATCATAAATCATTGAAGTATCTCTTCTCCCATAAGGATCTTAACCTTCGTCAGCAGCGATAGTTAGATTTCCTAGCCTCCTACAATTTTTGCATTTGCTTATACTCTCGATAAGGAAAATGTGGCCGGTGATGTTTTAAGTAGGAGACATGCTAGCATGGAGGCGATGTTCCTAGAGTGGAAGCAGTACGAGTTTATCACTGGTTACGATTTTAGACTTCTACGTGAGCTAGAGCCGGAAGTGTTGGCTAGCTTGACGACCAGAGCTACTTTGATTGAGCGGATCGGTACTAGTCAGAGGCGAGATGCACTAGCAATTATCATAGCGGAGATAGAACGAGTAGAGTGGAGAAGAAGTAATATGGGATTTACCGTGGTGGTTGGCTCCGTAAGGATGGGAGATTGTTTGTTCCTGATATAGATGGCTTGAAGGATGAGGTGCTATGAGAGGGCCATCCTTCGAAATTGACTATACACGCCGATGACAATAAAATGCACTACGATATGTGGCAAATATTTTATTGGGAAGGGATGAAGAAGGACGTTGGGGCATTCGTCTTAAATTGCATGAACTGTCAATTGGTTATGGCATAGTAGAAGAACCCGAGTGGTTGCTTCAGCCGCTTGAAATTTCCAAGTGGAAATGGGAATAAGTTTTGATGGACTTCATTAATGGATTGCCGAGGACCAAAGGAGGGTATGATAGCATCTTAGTCATTTTCAATAGATTGATGAAGAGTGCTCCATTCATATCCGTCAAATCTAGTAGAACAACATCCAAATTGGTCGATTTGTATGTCAAGTGGGTTATGCAATTCCATGGTATGCCAAACTGGATTGTGAGCGATCGAGACTCTTTGTTCACTATCGGGTTTTTGAAGAGATTATAAGAGGCATTGGGGATGGAGCTGCATCTCAGTATAGCTTATTACCTACAAATCGATGGGCAGACCAAGAGGGTGAATTAAATCTTGGAGGATCTTTTGCGAGCTTGCATTCTTGATTCGATGGCTCATGGGACGATCATTTGCATTTAATAGAGTCCATATATAACAACTATCAGTCCATCATCAGTATGGCACCATTTGAGGCATTATACGGCTGATCATGCAACACTCCTTCATGTTAGTGGGAAGCGGGTGAGAAATTGATACGTGGGCCGAATATGATTAGAGAGACTTCAGAGAAGATCGAGATCATTTAGCAACGAATGAAATCTTCTCAGGATAGACATGAGAGCTACGCTGATAAGAGAAGATGTGGCTTAGAGTTCTCCATTAACGATATAGTGTTTGATAAGATCTCTCTACTAATTTTTTTTTTTGATCAGTACTAGAGTGAAATTGGCGTCGAGGTTCGTTGGTCCTTTTTTGATACTTGGGCAGATTGGGAGTCTAGCATATAGAGTCTATGAAATGACCCTAACTAATTCCACCTAATTATTTTTACTAGGATTTTTTTTTACATCAATAAATCTCTTAGAGTCATTTAGCCTTCTTACTAAATAATCCAGGATCCTCCTTTTCTACTAATATATTTATATCAGTTCATCAATAAATATATTCACATACATATGAAGATGTATGTGACCCTCTTGCTTGGATCAGAGTGTTGATTAGCAAGAGTGTATCCTGATTGAATTTTGAATTTCAAATCAACCAGCACATAGCTCATTTTCCATACCTTTTGATTTTTAAGTCAGGGGAATTAATCCCATAATCATATGCAGTTGTTACTTAGTAATTTTTAACACTTCTTTTCCTCAATAGGCAAATTAGGCAAATTAGGCAAAATCAGCAGTTTAGACGTCTAAAATTTTTATGACAGACGTCTAAATTTGATCTCAGACGTCTAAATCTTTATGACAGGCGTCTCAGAGTGTCTAAAATTGAAACAGAGAGTGAAAAACATTTTGAACTATATTCAGACATCTAAATTTTTTATGACAGACGTCTAAATTTGATCTCAGACGTCTAAATCTTTATGACAGACGTCTCAAAGTGTCTAAAATTATTTCTTAACTTATACATGGATTTTCTTATGTCAGTTCTTTGTATATACATTCAATCCATAAATCCTTTATTCTCAAATTTTCTACCATTAGCCTGACTGTTCTTGAAGTTTAACATTCATTTTTTTCTTAGCAAAACATCTTGTAGAAACAAAGCACATAGTCTCAGCTGATATATATAAGTTCAACAACTACAAAACAGCAATTAACAATACATTGGTTTCTCAAAGTAACTTAAACAAAAGGTCTTAATCTAGTTCCTCATGAATGTTTGATTTACTTCAGCAAAGTCTTTTTAAACATAGCATCCAAATCTTTAAGTAGTTAACTCATCCAATTCCTGATCAACCATGTTCTTATTTACCTGCATAGTCACCATGAACTGCCTCATACAAATATGAGACACCCAATGGTGCACAAAGACAAAAGGGTCATACTAATTGTCTGGTATGAATAATCTAACTGAAAACATGATCATATTCAATTCCATTTATATTCCAGTGCTTTGTATGAATAAGAAACTCAGTATCTTCTTTGTACATGTTTTTGTGAGGCATGTGCATTCATATCAGTGTTAAACAGATTATATATATGTGATCACAATGACTTAATTCATAGAAAACAATCATAAGATTCATCAATAAAAACATCATAAGCCAACCAAATGCAGTCATCAATTCAGTCATCATGCCCTTTTCAACTTTACTGGCCATCAGGGATTTTGCCCAGGCCTCTCCTGAACCTATTTCTAAAGTTCATTATCAAATATAATAGGTTCTTTAGCTACTTTCTCTTTTTAAACACACACTGCCTGGGACATCTCTCTGTTAACCCAGCACACTCAGGCCCCTGGGTATAAACATACCATGTGTGAGCTTGCAATGTTCCCCTTGCCAAGCTATATTTTGTAGCCCTAAGATCCCAAGTCCTTAGTTAAATTACTAAGTACTATTTCTTTTTTTTCCCATAACTTTGCTAATCCCTTCTGCATCTCACTTTTTAATCAGAGAAATAGAAACAATGCAAGCAACATGTATTCATCCAGAGTTTGGTAAGTTATATTCTCAGAAGCAAACATTTAATCATGAAAATAGATATGGTTTCTTAGCACATTATTTTTTTGACTATGAGTTTCAGTGGATCAAGATGTAAGTATATGGTCCTAAGTATTTTACTGGTTATCTTTTCTTACCTCTTGTTCAATCAGATTCATGGTCTGGCTAAACCACAAGTATATTTGATTTGGGTATTTCATAAAACATAGAAGCTCAGCACATGTACAACATTGCACTTCTACATTTTCTTTTGTTTTAATCAACATGAGACATAAGCAACAACACAATGTTACAGCCCCATATTTCTTTCTATCTTCAGACCATATACCCACCACTTGAATCCGGGGATTTTCATAAACAATTTTTTTTTATAAAGAAAACTTATAAAAGAAATCACTCCATCTCAAAGCTAACCCATATCACAGATAAACATTTTGAACCATGAATCCACGACTCTCATTTTTTCTAGGTAAATCAGAGAGATGTTCTATACTTAAACAGATCATTAACAAAACAAAGTCATCAAACCATAAGACATAACTTGTAAAAGAAAATGAATGATTAGTTCAAATAGGCTGCCTCAATATTCAGGACTTAATGCCAAAGTTTTCAGTGAGGTTACTCACCTTAATCCTTCTTCTTCCTATGCCTTATGAACCCCTTTTTAGTCTTCTGCCTTCTCCTATTTTTTTCTCTGGTTTATGTCTTGTATATTTTTTTTCTAGGTTAATGAAGAAAAATGTGTATGGTTTCACTATACTAGGCCTTTTATATAAATCTTGGCTGTTTCTAGGGTTTATGGAATTTACCCAATGTCAGTTCTACCCCATACATAACATAGCCTGCTTTCAAGAAATAAGAGGGTATGTGGTCCTTGTCTTCATTTTCAGAAATAAGCCTCATTCTTTTAATCTTTTCCCGGGTCATGTTATATCCATGACTTCTTATTTCCTAAATTAAAGAAATTACCAGAAATGGATAAAGTGTTTGTTTAAGGACTCATGCCATTTCTATGTAACTTCTGTTTTCTTCCAGAAATTGGTTGACTGTATACATGTATAACACATGCATACCTAAGTCTTTTATTTTCTTTGTACCCTATTTTATTTAAAGATAAAATTCTATCTTCATGCATATGTATTTCTAAATCAGTTATTTTAATTTATCTATTGATTTCTGCTAAATTCTTATTACACAGAAATCTGTGTGCATGTGTGTACATCGTCTTGTGCACATGTACATGTTTTAAACCATGTATCTGTAAATCAATTTCCTATTCCTATTTTTTTTCAATGCAATTTCAAACAAACACAAACTAAATTAAATCATGAAATTACTCACAAAAATCAGGGTTATCACATTTACCCCTCCTTTTAGGAATTGTGTCCCACAATTCTTTCATACTTAACTTAAGTATCATTTCTTCAGAAAAAAATGAATTTTCTGATTTCAAAACCATTCTCAAACCAACTACTTATTTAAGCACTATGCATATCAATACAAGATAAAAAAATCACAATGCATGTTCAACCAACACATTCATTAGTATATATATATAATTTACCTTTCCTTCAATCAAACAGTTGTGGATAATCATTTCTGATTTTATCCTCCACTTCCCATGTGCAATCATTTGGGTCTAGACTCCATTGTACTTTTACTAATTTAATTTCTTTATTTCTCAATTTCTTGGTTTCTCTAGAAACTATGCCCACTGGCTCCTTTTCATAGATCATTCTAGGATCAATCTGCACATCCTTAGAGGATTCTAGTATTGCTTCCTTATCATGAACCCATCTTCTTAGTTGAGACACATGAAAGACATCATGCATTGCTCTCATTTCTTCTGGTAATTCTAATTTATAGGCTACTGTCCCTATTCTTTCTAGAATTTTATATGGTCCTATATACCTAGGAATCAACTTCCCTTGTTTCCCAAACCTTAGAACCTTTTTCATGGGTGATATCTTGATGAATACATAATCCCCAACATCATATTGTACTGCCTTCCTTCTTTGATCTGCATATTTCTTTTGCCTATCTTGGGCAGAGGCAATTCTTTTTCTGATCAAAGCTATCTTTTCAGAAGTCTCTTTCACATTTTCTGGTCCTAAGACCACTTTTTCTCCAGATTCAAGCCAACTTGAGGGTGATAAACATGGTCTCCCATAAAGAGCTTCAAAGGGGGCCATGCCTATACTACTATGATGGCTATTGTTGTATGCAAATTCAGCTAAAAAGATATGTTCCTCCCAACTTCCTCCCCAATCCAATACACAAGCTCTTAACATGTCTTCAAGCAATTTGTTCACAATTTCTGTTTGGCCATCAGTTTGAGGATGGTATGCTGTGCTTAAGCATAAATCAGTCCCCATTGCCTTGTGAAAACTCTGCCAAAACTTTGAAGTGAAGATGGTATCTCTATCACTTACTATAGTCTTTGGTATACCATGCAGCCTGACTACTTCTTTAATAAATAACTGGGCTAGGGTATTTGCATTTCTTTCTGATTTCACTGGTATAAAGTGGGCTGACTTGGTTAGCCTATCAACCACTACCCAAATACTATCATTTCCTCTCCTAGTTCTAGGCAAACCATCAATAAAATCCATTGATATGTCTTCCCATTTCCACTGTGGTATTTGCAAAGGTTGAAGCATCCCTGAGGGTTTTTGATACTCAGCCTTCACCTGTTGGCAAATCATACATTTAGATACATAGGTTGCCACTGCACTCTTCATACCACTCCACCAATAATCTCTCTTGAGGTTGTGATACATTCTTGTGCTTCCTGGGTGTATAGTATATTTACTTTTGTGGTAAGCATCCAAGATTTCTTGCTTCAACTCATCAACTGCTGGAACACATATTCTTTCTCCTTTCCTCAAATGGCCTTGATCATTCAACTGAAAACCTTCCACTGCCTTACCATTTAATATTTGAGTCTTCCTTTTAAATAAAAATGGATCTTGGTCTTGTAGCTTTACAACTTTATTTTTCAATTCTGATCCCAGAGTAATAAAACTTAATTTTCCCATTTCTACATTCTCACTGCATAAGCTCATATTTTCTATGTTATTACTTCCTATCTCTGAATCCATTAATAATGATAAAGTGTTAAACTCTTCTATCATTAATCTAGCCTCTTTAGCATGTTGTCTACTTAAGGCATCTGCTACTTTATTAGCCTTACCAGGTGTGTACAATATTTCAAAATCATATGAGGCTAAGAGTTCAACCCATCTTTGCTGCCTCATATTTAATTCTTTTTGTGAAAACAAATATTTAAGTGATTTATGGTCTGTATACACTTCAAATTTTGCTCCTAACAAGTAGTGTCTCCATAATTTAAGAGCATACACTATAGCATCCAATTCAAGGTCATGAGTAGCATACCTTACCTCACTTGATTTCAACTGCCTTGAAGCATAAGCTATTACCTGATCTTGTTGCATCAACACTGCCCCAAGCCCTTGTCCACTTGCATCAGTATACACCACCAAGTTTTCATTTCCCTCAGGTACCTTAAGAATTAGAGCTTGTACTAGTGCTTCTTTTAATTTCCCAAAGGCTTTTTCACACTCCTCAGTCCAGGTGAACACTTGATTTTTCCTAGTCAATCTGGTTAATGGAATTGAGATTTTTGCAAAATCTTTTATAAATCTTCTATAGTAACCAGCCATTCCCATGAATGATCTGACTTCAGTGACATTAGTAGGCCTTTTCCAAGCTTGTACTGCAATGACTTTATTGGAATCCACAGCTATTCCTTTTTCTGATATGATATGGCCTAGAAAATTCACTTCATTTTGCCAAAAAGTGCATTTTGAAAACTTTGCTTTCAAGTCTTCCTGTCTCAATTTCTCAAACACCATGTGCAAATGGTTTTCATGCTCTCTAACTGACTTAGAATAAATTAGTATATCATCAATAAATATTAATACAAACTTATCCAAGTATTCTTTAAAAATCCTATTCATCAAATCAACAAAATAGGAAGGAGCATTTGTCAAACCAAATGGCATTACTAAAAATTCATAAAGTCCATATCTGGTGTTAAAGGCTGTATACTTTATACTTTCCTCTTCTACTTTCATCTGATGAAAGCCTGAAGCTAAATCAAGTCTAGAAAATATTTTTGCACCACTCAATTGATCAAAGAGATCGTCAATTCTTGGTAAGGGGTATTTATTTTTAACTGTGACTTTGTTTAATTCCCTATAGTCAATACATAACCTAAGGGATCCATCTTGTTTCTTAACAAAGACTACTGGTGCTCCCCATGATGAGCTACTGGGTCTAATAAAACCTTTTTCTTCTAGTTCAACTAATTGCTTTTTCAGCTCCATCAACTCCTTAGGCCCCATTCTAGTTGGTATTTTAACCACTGGGTTAGCTCCTGGAATTATCTTGATTGAAAACTCAACTGGTCTGTGGTTTGGAACTCCCCTCACTTCACCAAACACATCAACATATTGATTAACTATGGGGATCTCTTCTAATGCAGGCATGGGTTTTTCATTTGACAATGTAGAAAGGTTGGCTATACCTCTATTCTTGTTTGCCTCACAAAGAACAACTATTCTTTGTCCATCTGAAACTTTCAATGATATGGTGGATGTCTCCATATTTATGATAGCCTTATATCTACTCAACCAATCAACTCCTAAAATAATCCCTATGTCCGGATATTGCAACACATATAGGTTTGACTCAAACACATGTCCTCCTATATTTAGTCCCAATTGCATGCACATCATACCCATAACACATGAACTACCTATAGGGCTCCTAATTAACAGTGGCTTATCAACAATCATACAATTCAATTTTAATTGTTGTGCAATATCATGAGAGATCAATGAGTGTGTAGCCCCAGTATCATACACTACTGCTAAAGGTATTGAGTGAATAAGCAAAGTACCTTCAACTTGACCATGCTTTTCAACACTTGATCCCTCAGCTGCCTTGCCTTTCCCTTCCAAAGCCCCTAATCTTCCTTGCTTAAAGTCTGGACAATTCCTCTTTATGTGACCTTCCTTCCCACAATGGTGACAATTGAAGGATGCCGGCCTAACATTTGTGCATCTATTCTTCATATGGCCCTCTTGGCCACAGTTATAACAAGTGATCTTCTTCTTTACTTCAGTAGTTCTGGCTTCTTCTGGTTTCTTGGTGGAAGCTATGTCTGTTTTCTTCTTATCATAAGGGTGAAATTTACCCTTTCCCTTCTTGTTTTGATTATTTTTGAATGCCCTGAAATTCTCTCTAGCTTTATCATGTTGTTCAATGCTCAGAGTCAAATCCAAAACTTGATCAAAAGTTTTATCCTTGTATGGTAGCATGGCTCTACTAAGGCTAGGGTTCAACCCTTGAATATATCTGCCATTCTTAGCTTCCTCAGTAGTGATGAGCACTGCACCATACTTTGCCAATGATTCAAACTTCTGAGTGTACTCAGTGACACTCATAGTCCCTTGCCTCAATTTGATGAATTCCTCCAGTAAAGACTCTTTAGCTGATGCAGGGATAAATCTACCCTCCAACATTGCTTTAAATTGATCCCATGTCACTTCCCCTTCAGGTCTTCCAGCTATGATTACCTCCCACCAATCCAAAGCTGCTCCTCTCAATTGCCTGGATGCAATTTGCCTCTTCCTTTGGTCTTCAACTTGCATGTCTGCAAAGATTCTTTCCAAAATTCTGAGCCAATTTTGAACTCCCATAACTCCTTCTGTGCCATCAAAAGTTTTGCCTCCAAGATTGGTAAAAGTCTTGAGTAGTTTGGAAAGTTCCTCATGTGGATTTTCCTGCCTGTTGCCTACTCCATCCCTTAGGGCTCTCATGAATTCTTGCACATTCACCATGGGTGGTTCACTTGTTCCTACATTTTGATGTCTGGGTCCTACCATATCTCTATGGATATAATACTTAGGTTAGTCTGTTTCGTCTAATATTCTATAGATTACTCATTTTAATCTATCACTTATTCTGTCATAATAGATATCAATAGTGTAAACATTAACAATCAAAACATCCAAAGCAATCAACACTTCTATACATCCAATGCAAACAAGTTCATACAAAATTTTTGCTATGTTATTTAACAACATAGCTCTGATACCAAATGAAATGACCCTAACTAATTCCACCTAATTATTTTTACTAGGATTTTTTTTACATCAATAAATCTCTTAGAGTCATTTAGCCTTCTTACTAAATAATCCAGGATCCTCGTTTTCTACTAATATATTTATATCAGTTCATCAATAAATATATTCACATACATATGAAGATGTATGTGACCCTCTTGCTTGGATCAGAGTGTTGTTTAGCAAGAGTGTATCCTGATTGAATTTTGAATTTCAAATCAACCAGCACATAGCTCATTTTCCATACCTTTTGATTTTTAAGTCAGGGGAATTAATCCCATAATCATATGCAGTTGTTACTTAGTAATTTTTAACACTTCTTTTCCTCAATAGGCAAATTAGGCAAAATCAGCAGTTTAGACGTCTAAATTTTTTATGACAGACGTCTAAATTTGATCTCAGACGTCTAAATCTTTATGACAGGCGTCTCAGAGTGTCTAAAATTGAAACAGAGAGTGAAAAACATTTTGAACTATATTCAGACATCTAAATTTTTTATGACAGACGTCTAAATTTGATCTCAGACGTCTAAATCTTTATGACAGACGTCTTAGAGTGTCTAAAATTATTTCTTAACTTATACATGGATTTTCTTATGTCAGTTCTTTGTATATACATTCAATCCATAAATCCTTTATTCTCAAATTTTCTACCATTAGCCTGACTGTTCTTGAAGTTTAACATTCATTTTTTTCTTAGCAAAACATCTTGTAGAAACAAAGCACATAGTCTCAGCTGATATATACAAGTTCAACAACTACAAAACAGCAATTAACAATACATTGGTTTCTCAAAGTAACTTAAACAAAAGGTCTTAATCTAGTTCCTCATGAATGTTTGATTTACTTCAGCAAAGTCTTTTTAAACATAGCATCCAAATCTTTAAGTAGTTAACTCATCCAATTCCTGATCAACCATGTTCTTATTTACCTGCATAGTCACCATGAACTGCCTCATACAAATATGAGACACCCAATGGTGCACAAACACAAAAGGGTCAGACTAATTGTCTGGTATGAATAATCTAACTGAAAACATGATCATATTCAATTCCATTTATATTCCAGTGCTTTGTATGAATAAGAAACTCAGTATCTTCTTTGTACATGTTTTTGTGAGGCATGTGCATTCATATCAGTGTTAAACAGATTATATATATGTGATCACAATGACTTAATTCATAGAAAACAATCATAAGATTCATCAATAAAAACATCATAAGCCAACCAAATGCAGTCATCAATTCAGTCATCATGCCCTTTTCAACTTTACTGGCCATCAGGGATTTTGCCCAGGCCTCTCCTGAACCTATTTCTAAAGTTCATTATCAAATATAATAGGTTCTTTAGCTACTTTCTCTTTTTAAACACACACTGCCTGGGACATCTCTCTGTTAACCCAGCACACTCAGGCCCCTGGGTATAAACATACCATGTGTGAGCTTGCAATGTTCCCCTTGCCAAGCTATATTTTGTATCCCTAAGATCCCAAGTCCTTAGTTAAATTACTAAGTACTATTTCTTTTTTTTTCCATAACTTTGCTAATCCCTTCTTCATCTCACTTTTTAATCAGAGAAATAGAAACAATGCAAGCAACATGTATTCATCCAGAGTTTGGTAAGTTATATTCTCAGAAGCAAACATTTAATCATGAAAATAGATATGGTTTCTTAGCACATTATTTTTTTGACTATGAGTTTCAGTGGATCAAGATGTAAGTATATGGTCCTAAGTATTTTACTGGTTATCTTTTCTTACCTCTTGTTCAATCAGATTCATGGTCTGGCTAAACCACAAGTATATTTGATTTGGGTATTTCATAAAACATAGAAGCTCAGCACATGTACAACATTGCACTTCTACATTTTCTTTTGTTTTAATCAACATGAGACATAAGCAACAACACAATGTTACAGCCCCATATTTCTTTCTATCTTCAGACCATATACCCACCACTTGAATCCGGGGATTTTCATAAACAATTTTTTTTATAAAGAAAACTTATAAAAGAAATCACTCCATCTCAAAGCTAACCCATATCACAGATAAACATTTTGAACCATGAATCCATGACTCTCATTTTTTCTGGGTAAATCAGAGAGATGTTCTATACTTAAACAGATCATTAACAAAACAAAGTCATCAAACCATAAGACATAACTTGTAAAAGAAAATGAATGATTAGTTCAAATAGGCTGCCTCAATATTCAGGACTTAATGCCAAAGTTTTCAGTGAGGTTACTCACCTTAATCCTTCTTCTTCCTATGCCTTATGAACCCCTTTTTAGTCTTCTGCCTTCTCCTATTTTTTTCTCTGGTTTATGTCTTGTATATTTTTTTTTCTAGGTTAATGAAGAAAAATGTGTATGGTCTCACTATACTAGGCCTTTTATATAAATCTTGGCTGTTTCTAGGGTTTATGGAATTTACCCAATGTCAGTTCTACCCCATACATAACATAGCCTGCTTTCAAGAAATAAGAGGGTATGTGGTCCTTGTCTTCATTTTCAGAAATAAGCCTCATTCTTTTAATCTTTTCCCGGGTCATGTTATATCCTGACTTCTTATTTCCTAAATTAAAGAAATTACCAGAAATGGATAAAGTGTTTGTTTAAGGACTCATGCCATTTCTATGTAACTTCTGTTTTCTTCCAGAAATTGGTCGACTGTATACATGTATAACACATGCATACCTAAGTCTTTTATTTTCTTTGTACCCTATTTTATTTAAAGATAAAATTCTATCTTCATGCATATGTATTTCTAAATCAGTTATTTTAATTTATCTATTGATTTCTGCTAAATTCTTATTACACAGAAATCTGTGTGCATGTGTGTACATCGTCTTGTGCACATGTACATGTTTTAAACCATGTATCTGTAAATCAATTTCCTATTCCTATTTTTTTTCAATGCAATTTCAAACAAACACAAACTAAATTAAATCATGAAATTACTCATAAAAATCAGGGTTATCACAGTCTACTTGCCTCGGAATATGGCGGCATGCATAATGTGTTCCATGTCTTTGACTTGCTGAAATTTGTGCATGGCTCAGGCGTGATAGTTAAACTAGCTTGATGATATCGAGATTGAACCAGAAGCTTCGAGATCTCGTAAGACTATTTGTATCATTGGACATGATGCAAAGCAGCTTAGGAGGAAGATGGTACAGCTGCTGAAGGTTCGGTGGAGTGAGAGCAAATGCGATTGTACTTGGGAGATCTAGGAGAGCATAAGGACCGCTTATCCATAGCTCTTTACTTGGTGAGATTTTTTGTTTGTCGTATTTACTTTCACTTTCGATATCATATAGGGTAGTTGAGCATCCTACATGCTAGGGTAAGCGTAGATATTGTTTCCTGCTTTTGTGTGCATGTTTGAAGTTTGATATGTTTGCTCGTGGATGTTAGGCATGTGGGGGTAGCTATGCTTGATTTTACTTTGTTTGTGTTGGGAATTTTGGGGGCAAAATTCCTAAAGGCCGGGTGGGAAGGGGAGAGTGTAACAACATGTATTTTACGTATTGGAGGGTCATAAAATATTATTTTTAAATTTGTATTAGGTCGTATGACACCATAATTTTGGGGGATGTTGAGTGTTGACAATTTTTAAGCTGTGAGAAATTTTATCGAACGATTTCACCCCTGAATACTTATAATGTCTATAACTTTTGATAGAAGCCGAATTAGCATCCAATATTAATTCCATTGGAATGATATGATGGTTTCTCTATCCGTGGATTGGTTATAATAGCAATTTGGACTTTTTAACAAAAAGATATGATTGTTTGAAGTTTAGTAATTTTTAGAGCAGCTTAGTAGGTAATTAGTAAGATTGGGGAGAGGCCCAATGACCATTTTCGAGTTCAGGGTTATATTGGCTGAAACGAACATCCCCAAATCATTTCTACCATCTTCCAAATAGATTTAAGCCTCTATTAACTGATTCTTCACCCGAAAACCTTACCTTTTCTCCTCCAAATCAAGTCTAAATCATAGATTAAGGTTAGATTAGCAAGAGGATTGATTAGAGATCTTCAAATCCACATTTTTGGAAAATAAAAAGTTGGCATTTAATGTTCATTTTCGGATGTTTCCTTTTTATGTGCAATACTTGGATTTGGAAGGTTTGATAAGTGATTTATTATCTCTTACCTTATTATATATGTATCTATATAATTTAACATGTTTTGGATCCATTTTTGAATTTAAAACTGTGTTTTATTGTTGTTTTAAAACTCTACCCATAGTACAACATGAATAAATGGATTATTGGTATTCTAGACATGTTATTTGGATATGTGATAGCCTTAATATATGTTAGGCTATGTTATAGATAGCTTATATAATGATTGTTATAATTAGTTGTGTGGTTTGCATATTTGAATATTGTTTGTCATGTATGGTGTTTATGCTTATATGGTTGAAAACACACATCAGAGAGAACTAGAGGTAGGAACCGTGAAACCATACTAGGCTCAAGGATGTTAAGAGTTGCATCGTCGTATGCTAAATACACAAGGGTCGAAGAATGGAGCATAGCGGTGAAATTGGAGTTTGGAGATGCCACAACATTTTGGATTGTGGTCCTTTTTTGTGGTAGGCTTGTTCGTGGTTGACTTCGGGTTTGGGAGGAGTTTTCTCAGGGTGCTGCTGGTTCGGTAGTGGAAAGATCGGACATCGTCTGTTGTCTGGTAGTGCTATGAAGGACCGAACAACATTTGATGTTTGATGGCGCTATGCCCGGGTACCAAATAAGGAAGGGTGCTCAGGGTTGCTTCGTGACATGTTGGGTTCGGCTTCAGGGAAAGAGGAGTCTGTCTTTGGGACCGGACCAAGGAGTTCTAGGCAGGTAGACGGAGCGGTGAACTCTGGGTTACTTCGAGTTAGGGACGTGGTTGCGTTTTGTTTTCCAGTGGATAGCTTCAGGATTTATGGAGTGACCGAGAAGAAAGGTAAACCTTAGGAGTTCATTCATGGGTGAAGGTGAACGACTATGGGATGACTCAAGGCAACTTTGGGGTACGCACGATGACTAGTGAAGCGATAGTATGTTGCTTCGACATGATGACTTTGGGACCTTAGTACGATGGCCATATGACTTACAATGGATGTCTAACAGTGTTTCGATGACGACGAATTAATGATGTAGGTTAATGATGGTGATCCACATGGACAAGTTCAATGATGGGGGCTTGTGAGTAGAATTTGCGATTGTGTTCTACTCAGGTCCAGTCGTAACAAGGGGGTTGCTCTTGGCAAAACTAATTTTTTTTACCCTAAGGAAGAGGAAAAACAATAGGTATAGAAAATTAATATTGTAACATGCTAAGATCGAACCCATCACCTCTTGATTGAGAAGTCTAACACAACCAAGCTAACTAGAGAAACTTTTAGAATAGTTTCATGTAATAATTTATTTATTTTACTTCTACCGTTTGTCAAATTTGCTTCTTCTTCGATGATGGTTGCCCGATAGAAGGGGGTTGCCTGAGGCGGTTGCCTTACAAGCCCGGTCCTAGGGCTGACCCTAATTCTACTGTGGAGATAGCCGAGATAGAATAATGGTTGAGTTCCATTATGGGAACACATGTAAAGAGATTGTGGATAATTTGAAGGTTTCTGGTGTGCTCGTAAATAAGGGATATGTGGGGACGCCTACCTGGATTTACAATTGTGCTCAGACCTTGTGAGAGTAGAATACCCTAGGATTTTGCGATTGTGAGCCTAATTCCTAGCCTTACAAATTGGCATGGATTCGGGCACCAATGAATCTAGGATTTTGATTGAGTCCTTGGCTTCTGATTATGCCATACGAGTTATCATATATCCAACAAACACAAGTATGGTGAGGATTGTTTGACGGATGTTATATTTGTCATGGTTGTTTATCACTCTAGCATGTCATATGATATAGGTATTTCTGACCGTATACCTAGATACTGGACATTATGCTTTGATTGTAGTACATTTATATGGAAATAATACTAGATTATCATATATTGATCGTTATGTGTTAACTTTTTTGATGCATGGACATGTCAGGTATGGTTCTTCATACCCTATGCCCCTATTTACTACATACGATTTTTATAGTATTTTGGAGATGACATATTGCTTATACCAGACTATTGTCTGACTCGAGGTTTTATGTTTTGCTTCTTATTATCTTGGGTACTCTTAAATGAGTATATTAGGGATAATAGATCTGGATAGCGCATGGATCTGTACGGAGCACGAGTAGGAGATTACGCTTTCATATGTCTATACTTTGAGCTTATTATCGGTTATATTTCGTTGTGTAATACCGTGGAGCTATACCAGTACTTCTATTACCTTAGAGATAGTTATAGAGTTTATTTTGGAGATTTGGGATGTATAGACTGTTCTATTTCAGTTTTTGTATAATCCGTGAACCAGTTACACTTCAATGTTCTTATTTATGGTTTATTTGATTATATCACTATCTCGCATATTTTACATCATGTTATTATGTTTTTTTTGTGCGTTGTGAGATGTTTTGCAGGTTCTGTTTTAGGATTTTTGCTACTTTTCACCTTTGATCATCGCCTTACATTGGCCGGATACCTCCATAGCACACTATATAGGTATAAAGGGTACTGGTGGTGTAGGGCGGTCGTCACAGTAATGGAAAGTATAGCGAGTTCCATCAAATAAATGGTCACTCCACAAGCGAGTTTCGTGTACTAAAGGATAATACAGAGAGGCCGATCCGAGAGGAAGTGCTGATGGAGTATCTTCAGCATCAGATTGATCAAAGGACGATGCGCAACAACCAACCGGTTCAACCGCAATAACAATGTTGTAGCAATAACTGGCATTTTGACTATTTGTAGAGGTCCGCACGTGACCAAAAGCAACTGGGGAGCACAATCCTAGTATTTGAGAGAAGCAAGTTCGGTCGGCCAAGTTTATTCATCGGAATACCGCACGTCCAAAGTGCATAGGTTAGAAGCAGATCAATCTATCAATTTCACCGCCGAAGGCCAGGAAACCATCTCTTACTCCCACCATGATCGTATGGTCATCACCCTTGCAATGATCAACACTAATATGCATCATGCATTCGTGGATGGGGGTAGCTCGGTTAACATTATGTTCATACATGTCTTTGAGGCTCTTAAGCTCCCAGCCTCAGTTTCACCTCCTACGCCTTGCTTGCAACTCCCAAAAAATTTAACATAAACTTAATAAGGAAATAAAATTAAATAAAAAAAGGACTAAAAGAATTTCAGAGACGTTCAAAATTGGCTACGAAACTTGTGGCATTGCTTTCGTAGTGATTTTCTGGACAATTTTCATATATAACACTTCGAAATCGGAGTTAGTAAGGAGAAGTTATGGATGTTTGAAATTTGAAAAAGAAAATAAAAGAAGAAAATAATAACAAGTAATTTAGGGTCAACCAATAAATTTGAATGGTTGAGCTATGAACTTGAATGGTCGACCTATATAGGTCGATCTGTGACACTAAATGGTCGACCTGTGGCTAGAATGGTCGACCATTCGCATTAAAAATTCAATCGTTCTCTGTTTCGTTTGAATGGCTGTGATCGTTCCTTCATGCCTAAGTTTTTGATGTGCGGTCTAGATAAAAACAAAGATTTCCTAGGCTAAATCTAACGTCCAAATCCATCTCTGACTCCTATAAATTAAAGCGTAGCCTAACCCTAAAATAATATAACAATTTACTGTAATGAAACTCTGCCCAATTCTAACCTCTTCCCTAACTCTAAAATTCTTTCAAAATCAAAATAAAATCAACCTAGAAGAATATAGTCAATTGGATCTAGAAGAAGCAAGCAAAACTAGCATATGGAGGGGCGATTCTTAAGTAAAACAAGTAGGAAGAGCTTAGGCTTGAGGTGAGTTAGAACAATTTTAGTAAGACGGTTATTACAGTTAGGTTTAGACTATTTTATTTGATTTAGGATGTTAGAAACCTAATTTGAAACGTATAAAACATTAGATTAAAATCTATAAATTGTTAAACCTGATCTAATGCAAGTACACTCTTTTTGTTAATTAAATTGTGAAACCCTAATTTTGGGTCTATAATCTTAGATTTGAAACTATAGTAAATTGCTAAACAAGATATTTGTCAAATTTCCAAACCTTAAATAACCAAATCCTAAATTGAATTGCAAACTGATAATTAGATTGGTCATCTAGTAATTAGGGTTCACTATTGATTGCTAACAACATCGATTAACATTGATTAAAAATCGACAAAGAAGAAATGTAGAAAACCCTAAATTTTGTTCATGAGCTGTCGATACAGGACCACTTGCGGTTAACCGGTTAGGTCAAGCGATCGACCATTCGAAATGAAAATTGTAAATATTGAACCTTCGCCTAAGGCCTAAATTAAAGCATAAAAATTATATAATTTCAGTTAAAAATTATATAAATGAAAATTGTTTGTTTGAGCCTATTTAGGGATAAGTACATATGCTAGAGATTTTAGGGAAGTCAGTTTCCTATCAAAGGACAATAGGTCATCGTGGTATTATATAATAGTTAAATACCTAATTTACAATCGATAGTCGACTAGAGCGATGTATTTCGCAGAGTGAGAGTTGCGAGTTGACTAGGGTGATGTATTTCGTAGACACTAGAGTTTGTGGTGGATGCACATCACTGATGGAGACGCTAGTTGAGTGAGCCATGTGCTAATTGGGAATTCTATATGAACAGTCAGGCCCGGTGCAGCACGATAAGAGGCTATAGAATAGAAAGGAGTCCGGTACTAACAGGATTTCTTGTATGCACAAATCTGACGTGACATGGTATAGGTGGACATTGGTGTAGTACAATAAGAGGCATTTGACACTATGATTGAGAGATGGACACAGATGTGTATGATGAGTCACTATGCGAATTTGCATTTTGGGGTTCTCCTTCTCTAGGTACAGTGATGGTTATTGGTAGTTCTGGGAGAGCAGTTCTCACAGTAGCCTACAAGTGATGTTTTCATATTGGATAGCTCTAGGAGCATTTAACGGTCATTAGCGCGAGGTTCGATTTGTAGTGCTCCAAAGCAAAATCAATCAATCTTCTAGAGGAAGATCAGCCAAAATAAGCCATTTGTGCTCCAAAGCAAAAGCAACCTCCAGTCATTGGATTGTTTTCAGGTCTTTTATTATTATTGCTAGATAGATTTTCTGATCTTCTATTATTATTGCCAAATTGATTTTCCGGTCTTCTATTGCTATTGCCAGATAAATTTTCTATCTTCTATTATTGCCCGATGGGGTTTTGGTCTTCTATTCAGATTATTACCAAATTGATTTTTTGGTCTTCTATTACCATTGCCAAATAGATTTTTTGGTCTTCTATTACCATTGCCAAATAGATTTTCCGATCTTCTATCACGACCGCCAGATAGATTTTTCAGTCTTCTATTATTACCAGATGGGTTTTGGTCTTCTATTCAGATTATTGGCATATGGATTTTCTGGTCTTCTATTACCATTGCCAAATAGATTTTCCGGTCTTCTACTACTATTGCCAGATAGATTTTTTGGTCTTCTATTATTCCATATGGATTTTTGGTCTTTTATTCATATTATTGCTAGATGGATTTTGTGGTCTTCTATTACCATTGCTAGATAGATTTTTTGGTCCTTTATTTAGATTATTTCCAGATAGATTTTCTGGTCTTCTATTACTATTGCCAAATAGATTTTCTGGTCTTCTATTACTATTACCAGATGGATATTCTGGTCTTCTATTATTGCCAGATGGGTTTTTTGTCCTCTATTTAGATTCTTGCTAGATGGATTTTCTGGTCTTTTATTACTATTGCAGATAAATTTTTTTGTCTTCTATTAATATTGCTAGATTGATTTTCTGGTCTTCTATTATTGCTAGATGGATTTTTGGTCTTCTATTCAGATTATTGCCAGATGGATTTACTGATCCTCTATTATTATTACCAGATAGATTTTTGGTCTTTTATTACTATTTTCAGATAGATTTTCTGGTCTTCTATTATCGCCAGATGGGTTTTGGTCTTCTATTCGATTATTGGCAGATGGATTTTTTGGTCTTCTATTGTTACCAAATGGTTTTCTAGTCTTCTATTATTAATGCTAGATGATTTTCTGGTCCTCTGTTATTGCGAGATGGATTTTCTGGTCTTCTGTTGTTACCAGATGATTTTCTGATCTTCTATTCAGAAATTATTATTACCAAATGGATTTCTGGTCTTCCAATCACGATATTGCTAGAAGGATTTCTGATCCTCCCTCCTATGATATTTCTAGATGTTTTTCTGGTTTTCTATTCGAGAAATTATAAATAGTTTTCTAATTTTCTATTTATAAAATCATTATCTCTAGATAGTTTTCTAATCCCGATTCTATGAGATTCTATTTAAGTAAAATTGCTGCCAAATAGATTTTTGGTTTCTTCATGTAAATCTATAAATTCCAAAAGAAATATGGAATTGCAAACAAAAGATCCTTTATGATCTTGTCAAAATCCTGAAAAGTTTGCCCAAAATCAAATTTAAAATGTTAATGATGAAAATCATGGTTTGCTTTGTGTTTTGCAGGAAAACAGAGTTAGAAAGAAAACCTTGCAAAGAATGAGAAAAGATAGAAAAATTCTTGGTTTTACGCTATAGTGTAAAAAACATCTTTTATACAAGAAGGGAGGCAAATGTTATCCACATGTTTTATAAGGAAGGCAAGCAAAGGAACTAATGCTGAAACTAAGGATTTATATCGAAGTTCAAGGCTCCAGATGCTAAGGCCTACAACTTATTATGGCACTGCACTACTTCCATGCCACTTTCTATCAACATTGTATATCATCCATGCCGTACTCCATCAATATAAAAATAAGAAAAGGTTGCTGCACTTCATCACTATGGATGCCTACAATGATCCCGTATTGATCCCACACCGCACTCAATCAACGCCACATTGATTGCATGCCACACCCAATCAGTACCGCATTGATTCATCAATGTCGTATTCCATCAGAACCGTAATGGTCTCATATAACAGTAGTGAATGATGTTGTTGCTTATCAATACCGCCCCTCTTCAATGCCACGCTCCATTAATGTTGCACCTTATCCATGTTGCGTCCCATCAATATCGTATATCTTCAATACCACATTTCAAGTAATATCGCCTCTCTTCAAAGCCGCCTATCACAACCACATCTTATTGATTTTGTACTTCATCAACTGGGGCAATTCGTTGTGAAGCGTGGCTCCGACATGATAATAGGCATCACATATTAATCGATGTCGCATTTTGTGAATATTGCATGTTATCGATGTTGCACAACATCAATACCGTAGAAATGTCAAAGGCCATGCAAAGAAAGAAGAGTAAAATCATTCACAAGAGTAAATTCAAGAGGATTTAGTGTATTCCCTTTCATAAAGCTTCAAAGGCATTCATGTTGAAGCCATCCCCAATATAGCAATCAAAGTCCCACATCGCCAATTGGATTAAGCCTACCTCCTTCCAACCACTATAAATAAAGATGCACCCCTTCATGTAAAGGGGCCTTGAACTTCTTCCTTCCTCTTATCACTTTTTCCAATTTGGATCTTCTCCAAGTTCTCTTCATTCAGAGCTCGAGCACAAATTAATGGTGTAAAGGCTAATGAGGGAGAAGATGATATATGATATTTACATATAAGGGCTTGAACAATTATAAAATTGCACATTCGCACATTTTGTAACATATTCATGGATGAATAAAGAATATGACTTGAGCATATGGCCTATTTTTGCTTGGACTTGCATATTTTATCTTTTGAACTTATGAATTGCATTAGAAAATTCTAGTGAATTATTATAAAACCAAGGGGTATTATCAGAATTTCTTCGAACATGCCCCCTTATATATACATCTTGAACATTGAACCAAATTTCGGTTTAACAACTGCTTATGATCATCACATATTAAACTTGTACACATTTACCAAACTTTTGTCTGAGCATCCCCTTCCTTTTGTTTTCCCCTACCACAGGCTGATAGGTTAGCAGATGATTGGGAAGTACGTAGAGAAAGGAGCTTCACGTTGGAGTTTTCATGCCGTTTACTGTTCACCTTGTAGTTACCTATTGTATTAAAAACTTGTCAACTTTTGTTGTACTTTGGAAAATAGTGTATATGTAAATAAGGTATTTTAAAGATTGTTTTTCTAAAATATATGTTTTCTATATTTATATTTTAATTCTTTTGGCTGTGAGATCTAAAAGTGTAGAATGTCGTAGAACTTACCCTTGTAATCATGCTCTTCAAGGTTTTAAAATCCCAACAGCTCGCATTTCTCGACATGACATGTCCGAAAGATACGTTAGGCTTATGATCGATGTGTTGAGAGGTGCAGATTGTTACATTTGGTATCAGAGCATAGGTTTAAAATTTCCTAGGGTTTTAGCATGTATTGAGAGAACGTACTTGAAAGGTTTTTGAAAAGTGGTTTTCCAAAAGGTTTTCCAAAAAGTTTTCAAAAAAGGGTTTTGAAAATATATATGTATAATATTTTTTAAAATAATTTCCAAAGATTTTATCTATATATTAAAATTTCTTTTATTCGTATCTATACTATCTGTGGAAAAGTCGAAAATAATTCCCAAACACAGATTGGGAGAATGAGCGCAAGTCTTAAAAGAATGGCTCAGAGATGAAAGCTAAGATTTTGAGCATGAACATCCCTGTATGGTTCCATCGGTATCTATAAGCGGGGAGATAAGATGAGCAAAATCTGATTAGGAATGCATAATTATGATTTTTTGACATGTGTATTAATACATAATACCCTATACATTTGAGCACATAAGGTAGTTATTGGCGTATCCCTTAAATAAGCAAACAATTGTGGGTCAGAATAAATGTTAAGGTTATAACAGCTAAGATGGAATTTCATGTTTATTGTAGTTTACCCCATATAGAAGGGCTAGTAGCAAGCATATTATGGAATTAAGGGTGAATGAAGAAGGTTAGTACAAAAATACCCATATAATAAGAATAAGATGCTAATAAAGTGTAAGGGGAACATGAAAGAGGACTTTACAAACTTAAGGCAAATTCCCCTAGTTAAAGTAGAGACCCTATTTTCACATTAGTAATAGTTGCAAGAACTCATATTTACTTGTAAGTATGGCCAGATAATTTCCATATTAAAGTTGGAAAATAAATTTGAGTAAACCATCTTTGAAAAGGAAGACATAACTTATTGCTGTTAAAGCAATGTTATGCATAAGTAGGCTTAGGTAATTAGGTGTCTATTATCTATTCCAATTTAAGTGATGAAACAATGAAAATATTTTCTAAAAAGTTAGATACAGCGGATATCTGTTATTTTATATAAAAATAATTTAGTTTATGATTTTATATAAAATAGTCAAATAAACTTGATGGGATTTATTTAAAAAGCTAAATTAAAGAACTTGTTGAAAAGTTATTTTTGATAACTATTTTAAAGCTTTTATTTTGTTTTTGGACACATACTTATCTCAATGTGCACTTTGCTTTTGATAATAGAATCTTTTAAAAAGAAAAATAAGAGTTGAAGAGTATGTAAGGCCTGACTTTTGAATTCCTTTTTGTAAATAAGAAATGGTTATGTATTCGAAAATGTTTTACAAATGCTTCTGTTATATCCCTAAAATAATAATAGTACTAAGTTAAAAATACTACATTATCTTTGAATAAAATATAAAATATGCTTTTATGAAAATTTCTTATTTATAAAAGATAATCTTAGAGAGGTGTGGTTTTATGTACATTTTTCCTAAGTTAAGTTTAATCATTTGTAATAATTCGATTAAAGAAGTCATGATTTTAGTAAAAAGAAGACATTTGTTAAAAATGAATGAAGGGTTTTAAAGTTTTAAAAAACTTACCGATTTTGTGAAAATGGAAAAATCAATGATTTTGATTTAAAAAGATAAAATGATAATATTATGGCTATCACTTAAAATTTAAAAGGAAAGGAATAGGTTGGAGTTAGATAAATATGAATAAATAACCCACTAGGACAGAATTGACTATGGAATTTGAAAGCATTGGAATGGTTGTGACCGAGATAAGGAACTAATAACCTTTTCAAGCAATGGTTAAATTAGAAGGACATAGTGCTAGGTCGAACTTCCTGTAGTAGTGGAAGGGGAGCACCATTTTGTGTTTCTCCACCCAAGTATGGTTTAAACTGTAGAATCTTTTATGTAAGGAAGATTGAAAAGTATGATTTGAGTAAACATATTTCGGTATAAGGAAAGAGTAAGTCAAGATGTTTTAGTTGTATCAAAGAATACCGAGGATGAAAGAAAATTTTCAGTTTGGAATGTTATAGGGGCAAGCTGGGTCTACTTCAATCTGTATTAGGAGTGTTAAGTAACAAATAGGCATTTCCTTGATTACATTAGGCAATCTTAAATGGAATGGTAAATATAGGCTTAGCACTATGACAATAAGATATTAGTTTGTACCATGTAGATGAGAATAGGATACTTGTAGGCTAGGGGCAATCCAAGTATGTTGTTATCCCCTTAAAGCTACGGGCAGACTAGGTGAACAAGAATGAGAAAGCATATATTTTATACATGTAATTGGGTTTATATCATAGCAGTTGTGTTCCATAGATGTCTAGATGTGAACCTTGGAATAGTAGGGTTGAATTTTGCATATACTTGAGTATGGAAAATAAAGGACGGTAATAGTTTCCGAAACTTATAGATTATGTAATAGCTCCAGATTGGTAGACTCGAATCACTTAAGCAAGTAAAAATGTGAAATTGGTCGTTGCAGTAAATTGTTGAACAATTAATATGGATTAATAAATACAATTTGGAAGGTGTTATAAAATGGAAATGAGATTTAAGTAGTATTTTAATTCATTGGGATGAAGTATGTAGCAATGTAAATTTCTATAATTATCCAGTTTTAGTCCAAAAATGTTGTTAGTACCTTAGGCATTCGTTTTGATGACAACAACAATATGATATCATATAAAATGTAGATACTAATGTTTTTATTAAGTTATTTATAGTATATAATGTAGGATATTAGATAGGTGTTGATTAAAAAGACTGTATAGTATCAAGAGCAGATTCAAGGGGCTGATATACAGATTCAAGAGTTAGAAATTGAAGACTCGTGAGTGTTGAAGATTCAAGATATCCAGATAAGTTATAGAGTCATAGATTATTGTTAAAACCCTGATAGCACTTCTTTGATCTCTCTCTTCATTTTTCAAAAAGGTTTTAAAACCTATTCTATGACTTTAAATGGTCTTCAAATATCCTGAATTTCAAAAATGATTTTAAAGAACCCTTGTTTTCAAAATGATCTCTCAAAATGGCCTTCAGATGTTTTCTAACTTTTGATTTTATTTACAAGATTATTATATTTTAAGTAATTAAGTTTTTAAGTATTTTATATTTTAAATACACTAAGTCTATTATACTTTGTTATAATTTTAGTTTTATGCTTTCTAAAATTTTATAAGTATATTATAACATTTATTATAACTTTGATTTTAAATATATATTCACTTATATTATATATATATTATTTTCAAAAGAAATTCATATTTAAATTCTTCATATATCTAAAAATATTTAAAAATAATTTATAAAGTTTTCTTAAGTTTGATATGGTTAAAATGTGTATAAACTATGTTTAGATGATTGTACAAAGTTTCAAAATATTCTACAAATCTTAATATTTTTGAAACAATTTTTATTAAGTAAGTTTTCAAAATATAAAGGGATATGTCGACATACTCTAATACTATATGTCGACATATAGACCAATTTTTTCAAAATTCAAATTTGATTGGAAGTGTCCTTTCATCGTATCTCTTTGCGAATGGAGATGACAGTTGTTTCTTTATAAATAGGAGGAGTTTCCAACGAAATTTTTGAAATACTTTCTCACGTTTTCTCTTCTCTTTTACTTTCCTGAATTCTAAAAGAATCAAATTCAAACTCTATTGATTTGATTCTCTGTTGCTTATTCTCTAATCACTCTCATCTCTCTCACTCAAATCAAGATCAAAGTGCTATTCAAGAGGTTATAGGATCATTTTTACTCAAGGTCAAGAAATTGAGTCTGTAAACTATATCAAATCATACTCTTATATTCCTGGGTGTGCTTGGTTTCCTTGAAATCCAAGTTGGTGTGCTTGTGTCCCGTTTGAATCTAGTGGGTGTGCTTGGTATGTTTGAACCCAAGTGAGCGTGCTGATGTCCCATCCGAGTCCTGTGAGTGTACCCACAACTCAGAATGTCTGGAGGGTGTGTCTCATAGCCTTGAAATCAAGATTTTATAAACTTTGATATTTAAAAATAAATCTGTACAAGAAATTATACGGGACTGGATGTAGGGTAACTCTGTACCAGTATAAAAATTCCTGGTGTAGTCTCTCCGACTCTTTATTTTTGCTTCTACTGCATTTATATTTGTTTGTGTTTGCATCTGTGATTGTTGATTCTGCATTGTTTAATTATACTCTTAAAAGAATTTGAAAAGATTCACAAAAATCAATAAACATTATTCACCCCCCTCTAATGTTAAATTAGCCTTAAGATCCATCTTCCGTGAACTAACATTTGGTACCAGAGCATTGGTTTTCAAAATTTCGTAATTTGATTTTTGAAAAGTTTTAATGGCAAAAGTTATTGATAATAATTTTAACACTATTTTTGAAAAGCAATTTTGCAAAACCACCATGACATTGTTTTATAATTTGCTTCCTTCCATTATGAAAAGTCACTTGATCTTTTGAAAAGGTATATATTGCAGGAATATATGTGTTACATAGCTTTTGATGAACAGACAACCGATGATCAAACTTTACAAATCAAAAAGGATAAATGGATACTGGATAGTGGATGTTCAAGGCATATAACTGGAAATCCGGAGATCTTAAAGGATATCATTTACAAAGAAGGTGGATTAGTCAACTTTAGAGATAACTCTAAAGGATACATGTGTGGAATTGACAATGTCGGTAATTCTAAAACTCCTATTATTTCTAATGTTTTGTTATCTAAGAATTTAAAACATAACCTGCTAAGTATTAGTCAACTATGTGATAAGGCTTTAAAATTAAATTTGAAAAAGATAAATATAATATTGAAGACAATGAGTCAAACGTTATTTTTGAAGGCATTAGGAAAAGAAATATCTATATATTAAATATGAAAATCTCAAATGATAATTTATGTCTTTTGGCTGAATCAATTGACCCTTGGATTTTGCATAAATGATTTGGTCATTTGAATTTCAAACTCCTATCTAAAATTGCCAAATATGATCTTGTTAGGGGTCTACTTAAAATAAATTTTGATGTTAACAATCTATGTAATGCCCGTCAATTAGGAAAACTTAGAAAAATTTCCTTTAAGTCAAAAGATATGATTTCTAACCCTCAATTGCTTACACTTCTTCATTTAGGTCTTTTTGGTCCTTCGCAATTTGCAAATACAATCTATAAATCATAATAGATATGCCTTTGTAATCATGGATGATTTTTCTAGGTTTACGTGGACAATTTTCCTAAAACTTAAAAGTGATATTTTTGAAATGTTTAATCTTTGTTAAAAGAATTCAAAATCAAATGTATGTTAAAATTAAAACAATTCAGGGTGATTACGGTGGAGAATTCGAAAATGAAAATTTTGAAAATTTTTGTAATAAGAAAGGCATTACACAACTTTTCATTTCCAAGAACACCTCAACAAAATAAAGTAGTAGAAGGTAAAATAGAATAATTCAAGAGTGTGCTAGAACTATGTTAAATGACTATAATATACTTAAAAACTTTTAGGCTGAAGCAGCCATTGTAGAATGTTATGCATCATATAGAATTTTAATAAGACATTTGACTAAGAAAACACCATATGAATTATTTTATAATAAAAATCCAAAAGTATCGTACTTTAGAGTTTTCAGTAGTAAATGATTTATATTGAATACTAAAGAAAATTTAGATAAATTTGATGTTAAATCTAATAAAGGTAATTTTATTGGATGTTCAAACAAGTAAAGCTTATAGAGTTTTCAATACTAGAGCTAATACTACTGAAGAGACATTACATGTTTCATTTGATGAAAATTTTAATATTGATGAAAAAGAAAATGTTGATAAAATAAATGAAATAACTAATAATGAAATAACTAATGATGAAATAATAATAGTTCTGAAAATTTACATCCAAATATGAGAATAAAATATAGAAAATATTCTAGGAAATATAGAATTTGTCATAAAAATAAGGAATTAATTAAATAGAATGAGTAATGTCGCTTTTATTTCAACCACTGAACCTAAAAATCCAAAGGAAGCACCATCAGATGATTCATGGATCCTTGCTATGCAAGAGGAATTGAATCAGTTTACAATAAACGATGTTTGGGAATTATTCCCAAGGTCTGAAGATAAGTCTATAATAGGAACTAAATGGGTATATAGGAATAAGATGAATGAACAAGTAGAAGTTGTAAGAAATAAAGTATGTTTAGTTGCTCAAGGTTATTGTCAAGAAGAATGCATAGATTTCGTTGAAACCTTTGCACTCGTAGCCTGATTAGAAGCAATATGAATCTTACTCGTTTTTTGAAAATAATAATAATTTTATTTTATTTCAAATGGATGTTAAAAGTGTTTTTTAAATGGTTTTATTAAAGAAAATGTTTATGTAGAACAACCCACTCTATTTAAGGATGAAAAATTTCAAAATCATGTTTATAAATTAAAGAAAGCTCTATATGGTCTAAAACAAACTCCTAGAGCATGGTATGATAGACTTAAATCCTATTTACTACAATCTAATTTTGAAATAGGTAAAGTTTAGATAGTACTTTATTTATTAAAAGAAATAACAATGATGTTTAACTAATACAAATATATGTAGATGATATTACTTCTGGTTCAACCAGTGAATAAATAAATAAAGAATTTCAGATATAATAACCAAAGAATTTGAAATAAGTCATACGAGAGAACTAAATTACTTTTAGGATTACAAATAAAACAATTAAGTAATGGTATTTTCATAAGTCAAGAAAAACACACTAAAGATTTAGTTAAGAAATTTGGTATATCAAATACCAGTGGTAAGCCAACTTCCATGGCAACAAATGAAAAATTAAATAAGGAAGAAAATTCAAAAGATGCAGATCACAAGTTATATTGAGGTTTGATTGGAGCACCACTCTATATAACTGTTAGTAGACCTAATATAATGCATAGTATACGTTTTTATGCAGGATATTAATCTCAACCTAAGGAAACTCATCTAAAATATGTAAAAACGAATATTAAGATACGTAAATAATACATTAGACTATAGACTCTTTACCCAAAAGAAGATTCCTTTGATTTAATTTTATATAGTGATGCGGATTATGCTGGTTGCAAATCAGATCGAAAAAGTACAAGTGGAACTTGTCACTTTTTAGGACGCTCTCTAGTTTCTTGTTTTAGTAAAAAGCAAAGTTCTATATCCCTGTCCAGTGTCCACAACAGAGGCAGAATATATTTCAACAACATTAGCATGTTCTCAAGTTATTTATTTGCAATAAACATTAAAAGGTTTTAGTCTAAATTTTACTAAATCACCAATATACTACGACAATACTAATGCGATTAATTTAGCTTAAAATCCAACTCATCATGCAAGACAAAACGTATAGATATGCGACATCACTTTCAAAGAAATAATGTAAATAAATAAATAATCTCACTCGAATTTATAAATATAGAAAATCAAATAGCTGATATATCAACAAAACCATTAAATCAAACATCATTTATTAAGCAAAGAAGAGAGTTAGGAATATGTTCTTTCTCGAAAATATAAAAATAAAAGCATATAAATTAAAAATTAAAAAGAAAATCAAAATAAAAAAGTTGCACTAGATATATCGAGATATCCATACTATGTATGTCGACATATGCAGTTATTTTTAGATTTCAAATTTCCCTCTTTAATTCAAAACTTAAAACTGCCATATATAACTACTTTATTTCGAAATCAAACCCATTTTAAAGTTTTCTTCTATCTAAAATCCTCAAGTAAAATAAATTTAATGGATCCTAACCATTCGAAAAGTCTAAGGCATGAATCTACGTTATCTTCCTTTGATTCTCCTACTCTAGGGCCTCTCCAAAACTCTACATTAGCCAAAGTAACTAAGATTGAGAGTGATTTGAAGCATACTATCAATATGCTTTCTGAAATGGAAGCCATTCAATTGAGAATGAAGAAGGAATAAGAGAAAATAGGCAGAATTCTGAGAAATCTTCAGAAATACCTATTGGATAACCCCATAAATCCAATAGTCATTGAGTATGATGCAGCGAATTTGGTCATTCATGATCCTATAAATAACAGCGAAGAGAAAGAGAAAGAAGAGGAAGAAGAGGGGGAGGAAGAGGAAGTCGATGATGATGAGGTCAAGTGTGTTGGAGAATTATGCTTTGACAAGAATGGAAATTTGGTTGGGAAAAAGGGAATTTCTATTTCCATTATCCTTTCTGCCCTATTCATAAATCCCTAATTATTAGGAAATCATGTTAGCTTAGTTTATAATAAGGATGTTTGATTTGTTTGAATTGTTGTTTCTTGGATTATTTGATATGTACGATTGATCTGGTTTGGATTGATATTAGGATTGGTGTGTATAGACTTATATTAAGGATAAACTGATTTGACTCTAGTTTGGTTTGATTTGAATTGAATATATGTATTGGATTGGACTGATTAATAAAATTGGCTTTTCTTCTTTAAACAATATAACACTAATTTACTCTATCATTCTTATCACTTTTATAAATTATCTAGTACCTTAATTAGGGGGGGGGGTTGGGTTATAATTTTTGTTGATGACAATGGGGGAGAAATGTATAAAATATCAAGCATAGATTAAGGGGGAGTTTTGTAACTCAAAGAGAGTTATATCATATTTTATAAACATGGTTGTCATCGTCAAAATGGGGGAGATTGTTAGTATCTTAGGCATTAGTTTTTATGACAACAACCATATGACATCATATAAAATATAGATACTAATGTTTTTATCAAGTTATATATATTGTAGGATATTAGACATGTATTGATTAAGAAGACCGTACAATATCAAGGGCATATTTAAGAGGCTGATATAGAGATTAAAGAGTTAGAAATTGAAGGCTCATGAGTGTTGAAGATTCAAGATATCCAAATAGTTATAGAGCCATAGATTATTATTAAAACCTTGATAGCACTTCTTTGATCTCTCTTTTAATTTTTCAAAAAGGTTTTAAAATATATTTGTTATCCCGCCTTTTGGCAAGGCCAGGACACCAAGAAGCCGACTAGAGAACAAGGATAGCACGCCATGGATATCACTGAATTTTGTCCGAGCCCAGAATGAGCTACAATTGATAGGACATGACAAGAAAGGCCATAGAGATCAGCACCTCAAATTTCAAGTCAATCCGGACTCGTACGCTCAAGTTATGATCGAGTCAAATTGGAGGGAAAAGCCCAGATTTCGTATCCATCACTCTGGGCAATTTCGTATCCATCACCGAAGCCCTAGTTCGAATCCATTAAGCTTCGTACCAATCAGCTTCGAATCCATCGAGGTACCCAGGTTCGACTCGATTTCCTTCGTATCCATCGAGCTCGTATCGATGGACCTCGTACACATCAGCAGTTGAAGCACCTCGTATCCTTCAGCCAACTTCTGCTTCGTATCCATCGAGGCGCTACACTTCGTGTCCATCTAGGCGCTACGCTTCGTATCCACTAGAGGGCCTTGCTTCGAACCCGCGACCCATGACTCGTTCACATCCAACGGGTCAACCAACTAGGGTGACGTGTCGTCCATCGAAGTAAACGAGGCGAGATGCCTGGAGTCGAAGCAGTCAATGCGGCACAAAGACCGGATCGAGACGAAGCGCGCGCGTTACGTCATCCCTCGATGCGAATGCGCCGAGATATATGGAGTCGACGCGGTCGACTCGGAGTAGAAACCGGATCGAGGCGAAGTGTGCGTTCCACGTCTTCACAGGGGCGCGTGACACCATCGATTCGAAGCCCCCAGCTCAGAGAGATGGTTTCGAACCAGGCAGCCTAGCGAAGAACGTCGTCTCGTATCAATGATATCTCTCAATCCACTGATCCAAACACGATGAAATTTTAACTGAAGGTTGCACACATAACAAGGAACATCTCCACCAATTTTGAGCTCAATTGGAAGTAATCTTGATCGATACGAAATGATTTCGTATCGATCACAGATTGGCTTGAAACTCTCTGGAAGTGGTCGAATGGGTCCCCTCACGTGTCAGGCCAAGTCTCCCGGAGTTTGAGCGAATTCCAAGCCTCCTACGCCTATAAATAGAGCCCCAGAATCAACGGAAAAAGGATCTTTTTTCTCTGAAGCGTCCAGACTCTGCCGGATTGAGATTTGCATCCTACTTTTGCTGTCAATTTCGAATTCCAAACTGTAATCCGCTGTTCATTGCTGTAAACGCTTGTAATCATTGAAAGAGAATCAATAAAATCATCAAAACTTCATAGTGTACGTAGGCTATACGCCGAACCACTCTAAACTGCTTGTCTGTGCACTTTACATTCCTATTTGTTGGAGTTTTTGTTAGATAATCTCTGTTTTACATTTATAATCTTCATTTTATCTCTTCAAACAACTCCCGAAGAGTGTTGTGCCCATTTTTGGTACAAACACTTTGGTGCTTCCACTGAGAAAAAACCAGCTTTTTCTCCTGCTCGTTGGATCTGCCGTCGATACCGGATTGCACAAATCCAAGAGGAAGATCCAGATATCCAGTCCGGAATCCTTCCGTTCTATTCAGATTTGCTCAAAATCTAGGAAAGGACTCCACCACCGAGAATGGTCAGCACAAGAACTGGCGCTACCGCTGCAGAGCAAGAAGGTAGGGATAGGCAGAATCCCGCACAGCCGCCTTCTTCCAATCAAGACAATACCACTCATTCAAACTCAACGGGGCTAGTCACCCGACAGGAGTTTCAAGTATTGCTCCAGGAGCTGACCCAAAGCCGTCAGCAGTTGGCAGAACAGTTACGCGCCAATATCGAGCTGACCAACCAGCTAAACCGCCGGGGGCACAGAAGGTCCAGGAGAGATGATGTCTCCAGAGCATCTACCGAAAGCTCAGCTTCATCTGATTACCACCACCGAACTACCCGTCCTCGACTAAAGGGGAGTCGCGCTCAAGCTGCTGAATATCAGCCCGCCTTAACTGTTGGGCAACTGAGGGTAGGACCGTCGACAAGTTTCCAAACCGGTCCCTCAACACGAGGAGGTACTGCCCCACAGTACACCACGGATAACCGCGCCACAACCGCCGCAACAGAGACAAGGGTCGATACCCGAAATCAATCAGAGCCGATCAACCAACAGCGAGGACACACTCCTGAACCTTATGTCCCAGAAGACGTTGAGCCAAGGAGGCGAGATGCGGATCGTCGACAGCGCCCGATCCCTACTCGCACCGTGGAACCCGACCACGCCTTAGCTCATCACGCTCCGAATCTGCCCATTTCGGATATATCAACCATGATACGTCAAATGATCCGCGAGAGTCAGGGGCTCACCAATGATGACTGGGGGATTTCCCGTAGTCATACCCCTTTCACAGACGAAGTGTTACATGCCGAACCCCCTAGGCGATTCAGAATGCCGACTCTCCCGATGTATGAAGGGAATAGTGACCCCAACCAGCATATTCTGAAGTATGAATGGTCGATGAGCGCTGCGAGGGCCGACGACGCAGTGAAGTGTCGGAGTTTCCCCATCTCTCTGGGGGGAATCGCGACAATGTGGTTTACCCGCCTACCACCTAGATCAATTTCTTCGTTCGATCAATTGGCCAAGAGGTTTGTGGAACAATTCCGGATGCATGTTGCCAGGCCAAAAGACGTCAACACCTTGTCCAGCGTCACTCAAGCTCCTGGAGAGACACTCAGGCGTTACCTGGAGAGGTTCCACGCAGCATGCGTCGAGATCACCAATCCCAACGATAATTCAATTTTAATGGCTCTGACCAAGGGGATTGATCCTGATTCCGAATTCGGAAACTGGCTAGCTGGAAAACCGCCCGCGTCGTTGGACCGTTTCTACTCCAAGGCCGCTCAATTCCTGCGGCAGGAGGATGCAAAACAGTCTAGGAAGCAGGACGATGCGAAACCCAGCATTGAGGGAATACAGAGCAATGTGGCAGTTAAACAGTCCGGCGAGAGTTCCGGGAAAGTTCAGCTAAATATACAAAACAAGCAAACCCAGCAGAGAGGAAACAATGGCCAGAATAAGAAGAGAGACGAAAACCGAGGTCCACGACGTAGAGCTCAGATGTTTGACAGTTATACACCGCTAAACACGTCATTGGAAAACGTATACTTACAGACTTGCAACACTGTACAGTATAAGAAGCCTGCTCCGAAGCCCTCATCGGAGAGGCAGATTCAGACAGGGAAATTCTGTAGGTTCCATGAGAGCTATGGACATAATACCAATGAGTGTCGGCACTTACAGGACCTCATCGAAAAGCTGATTAGAGAGAGGAAGCTAGATCAGTTTGTACGGGCGTCGCAGCCTGGCGGAGCGGGCCCCTCGAATCAAAATCGTTCACAAAATCAGGAAAGAGAGGATGAACCCGCTCGTGCGGGCGGGAGATTAGTTATCAACACAATAAGTGGTGGCCCCCATCCGGCAGACAGAAGCTGGGGGGAAATGGAGTCGTATGCCAGTTCTATCAGGCATGCGGACTTCGAGTGTTATAGTAATTGCGAGGATGGAACCCCGGCAAAGCAACAAAAGATAATGTCCGATGATATCGTGTTCAGGAGCCGAGACGCCGATAAAGTCGAAGCCCCTACTATCGACCCACTAGTCATATCTGCCCAGGTAGGTCCTGCTTGGATGAAGAGAATCCTGGTTGACAGTGGGAGCTCTGTAAACATCTTGCTCAAACGGGCTTACGATCTAATGAAGATGGAGACAAAGGATTTGAAACCCTGTTTATCCAGAATCCATGGTTTCAACGGAAGTGCCACGATACCCATCGGAATAACTGAACTCCCAGTCGAGTTAGGCGTTGGAGAACGCCGGAGGGTCCGCATGTTACAATTTGTTGTGCTGGAAATAGATTCGCCATACAATGCGTTTCTGGGTCGACCAGCTTTAGCCGAGTTCAGGGCGGCAATCGCCCCATGGTGTCTGACTCTGAAATTTCCCACTGATCATGGGATTGGAGTTGTTCAAGGAGATCAGGCCTCAGGAAGGGCCTGTTATGTTGCTGAGCTGCGCGGGGCGCAACGTAAAGAGAAGGGGAAGGGCGTAGAGGAATCTCTTTGCGTCTGTTCTATCGATAATTGACAATTGATGCCTGGGCCTCGGCCCGGGCACCACGACCAATTCCTGAAAGACCTGGACCCCAGGGACAACGAGGATAAAGACGAATCAACGGAGAGTCAAGCCTCTCCAGCCGAACTGACTGTGGACGTCCCAATCAGTGAGGATGATGATTCAAAGATGCTGAAAGTTGGGTCCCAACTAAACAAGCAGACACAGCAGGAGTTGGTCGAATTTCTTCGGGCGAATCTCGACGTCTTCGCCTGGACACACTCTGACATGTGCGGGATCTCGCCGAGCATTGCAAGTCACTCCCTGAATATAGATCCGCGACATGTCCCAGTGAAACAGAAAAGGCGCGGTATGGATCCAGAGAGATCTGCCGCCCTTAAGGAGGAAGTTGATAAACTACAATCGAATGGGTTCATTCGAGATGCCTTGTATCCAGAATGGGTGTCCAACCCTGTACTAGTTCGGAAACCAAACGGGAAGTGGAGAACCTGTGTTGATTACTCTGACCTAAACAAGGCCTGTCCAAAAGATAGCTTCCCACTCCCACGAATCGATCAGCTCGTAGATTCGACGGCCGGACATGAACTACTATCCTTTATGGACGCTTATTCCGGCTACAATCAGATACCCATGCATTTGCCTGATCAGGAACATACCAGCTTCGTGACCGACCTGGGACTCTATTGTTACAAAGTCATGCCGTTTGGTCTAAAGAACGCTGGAGCAACATACCAACGCTTAGTCAACCGAATGTTCGCTGATCAGATTGGGAAGACCATGGAGGTTTACGTGGATGACATGCTGGTGAAGTCCCGATTCTCCACCGATCACGTCAGAGATTTGGATTCAATGTTCAGCATCCTCCGGGAGTACGGAATGAAGCTCAACCCACTCAAATGTCACTTTGGCGTTGCATCCGGAAAATTCCTTGGGTTCATTGTCAACGCTCGAGGAATAGAGGCGAATCCTGAGAAGATCTGGGCTATTAGAAATTTGCAAACCCCTAGAACTATAAAGCAAGTCCAGAGTCTTAACGGGAAGGTCGCAGCATTGAGCAGGTTCATTTCAAAGTCCACCGACAAATGCATTCCTTTCTTCGACCTGATCCGGAAGGGCAAACGAAACTTTGAATGGACCACGGAGTGTGAAGCCGCGTTCCGATCATTAGTTCAACATCTCTCCACACCTCCGATCTTGTCAAAACCGGTTGACCACGAGCAACTATATCTCTACCTGGCAGTATCAGAACATGCGATCAGTGCTGCTCTAGTCCGGGAAGAAGACAAAGTGCAAAACCCGGTCTACTATGTTAGTAAGCGACTAACAGGAGCTGAAAGATATTATCCAAGGCTGGAGAAACTGGCTTATTGTTTGGTTATTGCCTCAAGGAAGCTCCGTCCTTACTTCCAAGCTCATCCGCTTACTGTGTACACCGACCAGCCCTTACGACAGGTCCTTACGCGGCCTGAGACGTCCGGTAGGTTACTCAAGTGGAACATTGAGCTAAGCCAATTTGATATCGCATACGCTCCACGGAGGGCCATTCAAGGACAAGTCCTGGCTGATTTCATAGCCGAATTCACCGTTCCAGAAGACTTACCCGAAACCAATGAATCTCCCGAATACATCTGGAAGCTGTATACTGATGGTGCGTCAAATGATCGGTGTTCGGGCGCTGGGGTTGTACTTGAGACTCCCGAGGGCCGATCCATATGTTATGCTCTTAAATTCGACTTTCGTGCAACTAATAATGAAGCCGAATATGAAGCCCTCCTAACCGGCCTAAGGCTTGCCAAAGATTTGAGAATTATCGCTGTAGAAATTTATTGCGATTCGCAGTTAGTGGTATGCCAGGTGCGAGGAGAATACCAGGCAAGAGACCGAAGACTGGCCGCTTACTTGGCACGAGTTCAGGAAATCCTAAACCAGTTTGATTATTATGCCATCTATTATGTGCCTCGGGAACGCAATCAGAAGGCCGATTCACTGGCGAAGTTAGCCAGCACAGGTGAAGCGCAACAAATGGGACTTGTCCCCGTTGAAACTTTGGCCACTCCGAGCATCGATCGGATAGAAATGAACTCTGTATTTGAAACCGCTCCCAGTAGAGGATCTTGGATGACTCCGTATCGGAATTACATTGAGAATGGGGTGCTACCTGAACCTAGAAATGAGAAGAGACAAATTCAGCGAAAAGCCTCGCGGTTCGTCATCCAAAACGGAGTCATGTACAGGAGAGGTTATTCCGTTCCTCTCCTCAGATGTATCGCCCACGAGGAAATCAAACGAGTGCTACATGACGTGCACGAAGGAGAGTGCGGTGATCATACCGGCGGGCAAGCTCTCGCTAAAAAGATACTCCGATATGGATACTACTGGCCGACAGTGAACCGAGATGCGGCAAACTATGCCCGGAAGTGCGATAAATGCCAGATACATGCCCGAATTCCAAGAGCTCCGCCAACTGAAATAACCCAAATGGTCAGTCCCTGGCCATTCGCAATGTGGGGCATTGACATCATCGGCGCTTTACCTTTAGCAAAAGGCGGTGCGAAATACGCCATCGTCGCAGTTGATTACTTCACAAAGTGGGCTGAGGCCGAAGCCCTAGCAACCATTACGACAAAGAAGGTGATAAATTTCGTGGTTCGCAACATCATCTGTCGATTTGGACTCCCGCATACTGTCATCACTGATAACGGAGCCTAATTCGAAAGTGCAGAATTCAAGAGTTTCTGTCAACGGTTTCATATCCGCAAAAAGTTCTCGGCTGTCGCACACCCCCAAGCGAATGGACAGGTTGAAGCTGTCAACAAAGTTATAAAATCGATCATGAAGAAACGATTGGAGAAGGCTGGGGGCAAGTGGGTCGATGAACTTCCTCTGGCGTTATGGGCCTATCGAACGACCCACAAAACCGCGACCGGACACACTCCGTTTTCCCTATCTTATGGCTCAGAGGCCGTTATTCCGGTCGAGACAGAAGTGCTCTCTCATCGCGTGACTTATTATGATCCAAAAACAAATGCTATACTCCTAGCCGAGTCTTTGGATCTATTGGATGAAAAACGGGAAGAGGCTGATTTGAGAGCAGCCGCACATCGGAGCCGGGTCGCCCGATTGTACAACACCAGAGTTCGACCTCGAACCTTTGAACTCGGCGACCTCGTGCTCAAGAGAATCTACCCAGTTCCTTCACACATGAAACCGAACTGGGAAGGACCGTATGTAATTACACGAAAGCTCGGAGATGGTACATTCAAGCTGTCGACTGTTGACGGTCTCGATTTACCAAGGGCTTGGAACAGCGAAAGTCTCCGCCGCTACTACATATGACAGGCTTTATTTATTTCATTCTATTTAGCAATTTGTTTCTGCATTTCGAAATTTGAATTTTGTAATAAGGCAACTGACTTTGCCGCATTTTCTTATTTCAGCAATAAAATGCCACTTCTTCGAGCCAGAGCTGTGATTCATTATGTACGATATACAACATCACGATGCACAAAGAGCTAAATCCCATCATGCAATGGGACTTATTCAAATGGAGAGTGGCTGTGATACGACCGGCCACTCACTAGGTGAAACCCGGGCTCGGGGACAGGCCATGACACCGATATTAATAGGGTTGACACACGACAATCCTACATCAAACTCCATATTCCCAGAGTGCGAAATGGAGCATAAACATTCAACTCCGCATTCCCAGAGTGCGAAGCGGAGTATAAACAGTCAACTCCATATTCCCAGAGTGCGAAATGGAGTATAAACATTCAACTCCGCATTCCTAGAGTGCGAAGCGGAGTATAAACAGTCAACTCCATATTCCCAGAGTGCGAAATGGAGTATAAACATTCAACTCCATATTCCCAGAGTGCGAAATGGAGTATAAACATTCAGCTCCATATTCCCAAAGTGCAAAATGGAGTATAAACATTCAACTCCGCATTCACAGAGTGCGAAGCGGAGTATAAACATTCAACTCCACATTCCCAGAGTGCGAAGTGGAGTATAAACATTCAACTCCGCATTCCCAGAGTGCGAAGCGGAGTATAAACATTCAACTCCACATTCCCAGAGTGCGAAGTGGAGTATAAACATTCAACTCCGCATTCCCAGAGTGCGAAGCGGAGTATAAACATTCAACTCCACATTCCCAGAGTGCGAAGTGGAGTATAAACATTTAACTCCGCATTCCCAGAGTGTGATGCAGAGTATAAACGGTCAACTCCATGTTCCCAAAATGCGAACAACCGATTACGAGATGACGCCTATCCCCGGAGTATGGATGGAACGATTCATAAGAGAACAAGCGTAGTTCGACCACCCGGTCCTCGCTTGGTGCCATCACAAGCTGATCATTACAACTTGACCCCGGAACTGGGGGCAGAGGCGAATGTTGGTCATTACCCGAAACTATGCGATGCTCAGCTCCGATACGATCCCCTATCACAACTCAAGTCCGAGATTTCCATACTTAACAAGTAAGATGAGCTATTCTTGAAGCAATCAGATAATGCAAGTACACTGGACCAAAGTCCGAACACTGCAATATTCAAGTATAGAAAGGAACACAAGCTGAAGCTAGAAAACAAAATTTTATTCCAACTAACTCAAGAACAATGGTTCATACATGAGTTTTTTCCAAAATATTCCAACTAGCAGGGGCCGAACCTGCATCTAAACACGGCCTACAAAAGGGAAAAGCAAAAAAGATAACAAAAGTCCCTAACTGCCTATGAAAAGAGTGTCTAATCCTTCTGTTTCCTCAGCTTCTTCTTCCTCGAGGAGCTACTGGAGCCACCAGTACCCTTTCGCTTGGAGCCTTTCTCCTTAGGCAAGCTCCCTTCGGGTGGAGGCATAATGTCAACATCCTCGTCTGAGCTGGACTCTATAGGGATACTTCCCGAAGGAGGAGTGGGAGGAACAGACTCGGCAACTGGAGGAGGGGCTGGCACATTAGTATCAGTAAGTGTGCCCCCAGGAGACACAGTCATAAGAGGAGTAGGGCACTATGCTGCTGCTCCGCCATCTACGTCACCACCGTGCACCGCGGCCGCCATCTCGGCATTAATCTCGGCCAACATCGCCGCTTCCCGCCGTGCCCTGTCCTCGCTAGGGGCCGTAGTAGTCTGGGACAAGGTGTCAGAAGTAGCCGTGAATCCACCCAAGCCAAATGGCAAGTCCACAAAAGGATCACTTTGACGGCCAAGGAGCTCGTTTATCATCTGCTCGTCGAAAGAAAGTGAGCTCCCCTGCGTCACTCCAACTGGTGCCATTGCCGCGACGGAGGTCGCCTCAGAGATGATGTCTCCTGGTGCTTGACCTGGTTCTTGGATGGTAGGAGGCGCGGCTGGTGCAACTCCTGTCACTGATCAAAGGAAAAGACATGTCATTAGCAACATTTCAACACGGGTTCTTCAATCCAAATATACTGGAAGTTAGTTCAAAGTACCTTCCTCGGTTTGGCTCGAGGTCGTCTGAACTACTTCAGAAGGATGTTCCTTAATAGGAGATAAATGCGGTTGATCTGGGTCATACGCCGGGAAAGGCTGGGAATAGATCATCGGAGTTGGCTCAGACTGAGATGACACGACTATCTCAGAACTCGTAACATGGTGTTCAGCACCAGAGCTCTCTCCGACTTCCTGGATCTGGGCACCAAGCCTCACCTTGTCATGGGAAATCATGGAGTCATGAAGAACCTTCTTTTCGTCATCATTAAGGATGCGGTTCTCCAGCTCGAACTCATCAACGGCTTCATCAGGGTGCCCAGATCTCTCCTCATCAACCAGTAAGTTCCAGGCGTTATAGAGATGTGTAGGGTAATCGTCAAGCCATGTCAAGTCTCGGTGCCTTAGCACGTTGGCGTTATAAGTGACGAGTAGCTCCTCCACCTCGGCCTCAATCCTGGCCTCCGCCTGCCGTACCTTCTCGTCAACCCCAGCCTCAGCTTCATGGGCTTGGTGTATAGCCGCTTCCTTCTCCTTACGAAGCGTCACCGCCTGATCACAGGCCTCCTGCGCAGAGTCATTAGCTGCGTCTTTTTCCTTAGCCATCTCTGAAAACTTTGACTTCAGCTCATTAAGCTCCTTGAGAGCGGCATCCCTCTCGGCAGTAATAGAAGTGTTCCTGTGACCCATGTCCTCGATGGCGGTGTAATGTTCTTGCTTCATCCTGGCCATGACAACGGTCACTTCATCAACTTTCTTTAAAGCCTCCATTTCAGACTTACGAGAAGACTCAGCCTCCGAGTTGAGCGCTTTTATGATTTGGTCGTTGCGACCCAGCTCCTTCTCGAGCTTCTCAATGGTGACGCCCCGCTCGAATGCCACTTTAGACGCCTTCCTCGCGGCCCGTCCCCACTCCCTATACTGGAAAAAGATGTCCGCAACGTAATCATGGATAGTGGTTTCCGCGGTTGGCGGGATTCTCTTCAGGTGCGGGGGGAAGACATACCCATCAAAACAGATGTCAGGAAATTCCTTCCTCATCTGTGCCAATTTAAGCGCTCCTTCGCTAGACGCCTCGGTCGGGACCGGCACAGTAGCCGAAGAGGTGGCTATTTCAGTCCTGCACGGAGGATCGGACCTCAAAGCTTGAGAAGGCGGCCTAGGCCGTGATGTTTCGGGAGGACGAGTAACTACGGCCATAGGAGGTGTAGAGGTCCTGGGGGGAGGAGAGCGAGATCGGGATCGGCGAACATATCCCCTATCTCTGTCAGACTTCTCCTGACCAGAGTGTCCCAAGTCATAGTCCCTCTCGCCCTCTCTCCTGCGTGGCTCATGATAACGGCGCTTACGCAAACTACCAAGCACGGAACCTTGCCCAGACATCGTACCTGAAAAGAAAACCACAAAGAATCAGTAACCGTTTGCGATGTGTTGTTTATGGTTAGGAAAGTGTGTTGTGCCGTGAGGAGTGTGTGAATGTGTAACCCCCCGGACCAACCAGAAGTGTCAATCGCACTGGCAAGCTCAGACTCGCTAACATCGACGATATGTCGCGGTCCACCCGACCCAACATCGTGTTGCTCCGGCTCAATGTCAGGGATTGGAGGGTCAGCAGGCTCTTCGAGTTGGTCTTCAGCTTGCAGGGAGGCTGCCTCCGTAATCTTAACTCCTGGCAAAGGACGTTGCAAAACCACAGACTTCCGCCTCCCAGACTTAGGCTGTTTCGAGGCCACAGCTTTGCCTTTCCTCTTAGCATCGGACTCCGGGGTTGCATTAGCAGGTCCGACCAACGGTTCCTCGTCAGTGTGAGTTTTCTCGGAGTCGGGTTCCTCGATTATCACAACCCTGGGCTTCATCCGCTTGACCTTTTTCCTGGAGATGGTCTTTAATGCACCATCGAGTCTTATGCTCTGCCTCCGGCCGATTAGCCCAAGGACTCTGAGATTCCGATCTGTCAATAACAGTTCAATATTCCTTTCTTCGCTAGGAATCTCTTGGAGGACCCGAACTATTTCTTTATAATAGCCACCCTCAGGCCGCTGGATGATAGCTGAGAGAAAAAGAGAAGAAGACGTAAGTTTAATTTCACTCCAAAAATTGCCCTGTCAATTACTTGGGAAAAAAGACAATACTCACGTCTGAATAGCCATCTCCTGGCAAACCCCGGAGGACATCGGACATAGAACCACTCCGACTTAAAGTAGCTTAGCCTAGTCCACGACCCCGCGACAACTTGGCAGTTCCTTACAGACTCCAGGAACGTGTAAGATGGGCTGTCAGTCCGACTCTTGAAATTAAACAGGTATCTTATGTCGGTCATACGGGGAGGACGATGGAGGTACTCCATGAATACAATGAACAAGCTGTTGAGTGAGGCATATCCGTTTGGATGCAATTGAGACGGAGCGATGTCCAGATAAGCCAACACTTCTCTTATATAGTCGTTGAATGGAGGAAGTGTGCCGGCTGCACACACATGCCGGTTAAAAGCAGTATACCCCTCCGGGGGATTATGTGGCCTATCATCCGGTCCAGGCAACAATACCTCATCCAAAGATAAGCCATGCCTTAAGCATATTCTCCCTAGCATGTCTTCAGAAATATTGGACGGGACAGAATCAGGTGGACTGTTAATGAAGGACGCGTTGGGCAACTCGTCCGGAGCTGGACCAATAGCTTCGGTCTCGATGACCGGAATCTCAATTCTGGGAAGGATAGGGTTCTGAGTTTCTTGCTGCTGCGAACTTGACGGTTCCATCACTAGCTAACTCACGAGAAACCATCATTAGGTGACAAAAAGCCCGTGCATTCCCCAGTGTAAAGTGCATGAATGTGTTGTGTAGTGCGAGTGTTGTGCGTGACTTGAGCAAATTCTGCAGAGTTAAAGAAAATGTGCAAGCGACGAGATTCTGGAAGTCAGACAAACATGACCGTCATCGCTGACCGTCATGAATGCGCCATCCAGATGATAACGATCGATTCAAGATTAAAGAGTTCGTTGTAATTTTTTGTTAAATGGCAGTTCCATCGACGAGCTCCGAAAGTCAGTCAAATATGCAGTTCTGTGACAAAGTTCTATTGTGCAAGGCAGAAGCTCGTCGGAGTCAAGTATTTGAATATTAAAAGTTTCTTTAAGTCCGTCCAAATTTAGGTTGGAATCGATCGTTGCATTTCATTTCGTATCGAGTCATGAAGATCATGCATCGCAACCCGGCTGTGTTCGAATCGATACATTCGTATCGATCGTCTCAGAATGAAAGATGTGTTCGTGTCGATCGCACTGGAATGAAGGTACTTCGTATCGATCGAGTTCGACTCAATACATTCGTATCGATCAGGTAGGGGTGAGAGCGCTTCGTATCAATCAGGTTCGAATCGATACGAGTCGTGTCGATCGGAAGCAGATCAATTTGAACCGATCGAATTCGCCAATTTCGCATCGATCTGAAAACGATGGCTTCGCAACAATTGCCGCTCTCATCTCCCTACCGATACGAACGTATGCTGACTGGATCGATTCGAATATTCCAATTTCAGATCGACACGAGACGAAGATAGGGTGATTTCCTCCATATCTTCTTCTTCCCCAAGGGATCTCAGCTCCATGGCCACGAGTCATTCCCCAATATCGTTTTCTCTCGTCCAGATCTGAAAATTCGTGAAGACTGGATGAAAAAGCAGGAAAGATGAATGCGCAGACTCGTGATTCGACGTTATTGACATGACTCTATCCATTCATTACCTGATTTCAGCGATTTTGAAATAAAGAAACGAAGGTTTGCTTCGACTCGAAGACGAACACTTGTCTCTCAGTTTATCGATACGAAAGTAAAAGAGGGAATGGAGAGTGACAGTAAAAAGTAGAAAGGTAAAAAAGTGAGAATGGGCTAAGTCCCAGGTATTTATATGAAGGGTAAAGGAAGATCGGGCCGTTTCGTCTCCCAGTCATCTTGACCGGTCACAACCAGTCCAGCGAATGCCGATTTCGAATCCAAGGGACGATGCGAATACCAGTTTCGAATCCTGGGGACTCTACCTCCTTCGAAGCCAAATCGACAACAGGATCCATCGATACAAGGTGTTGTGATACTAATCGATTCAGAAATAACAATTTTTCAACAATCAACCCTTGAACAATGCAGACCTATCGATACGAACAATCGATTTGTATCCATCAGATGTCGCCAATTCGAAACAGAATCCACCATGGCTTGCGACCATCGATACGAATCCATTTCGTATCGATCAAGATGACCCGCATCGATGCGAAGAGAAGCTTTCCAACTTTTTAGCATCGATTCATGAGAGGACCGATACATAAGGATGGTTGAAGAGTATGGCTTTCAAATTATTCAAAGAAGACATACAACTTTTCAAAGCACGTCATGTTTTCACAAGACGTACTTTGGGGGGCAAATGTTATCCCGCCTTTTGGCAAGGCCAGGACACCAAGAAGCCGACTAGAGAACAAGGATAGCACGCCATGGATATCACTGAATTTTGTCCGAGCCCAGAATGAGCTACAATTGATAGGACATGACAAGAAAGGCCATAGAGATCAGCACCTCAAATTTCAAGTCAATCCGGACTCGTACGCTCAAGTTATGATCGAGTCAAATTGGAGGGAAAAGCCCAGATTTCGTATCCATCACTCTGGGCAATTTCGTGTCCATCACCGAAGCCCTAGTTCGAATCCATTAAGCTTCGTACCAATCAGCTTCGAATCCATCGAGGTACCCAGGTTCGACTCGATTTCCTTCGTATCCATCGAGCTCGTATCGATGGACCTCGTACACATCAGCAGTTGAAGCACCTCGTATCCTTCAGCCAACTTCTGCTTCGTATCCATCGAGGCGCTACACTTCGTGTCCATCTAGGCGCTACGCTTCGTATCCACTAGAGGGCCTTGCTTCGAACCCGTGACCCATGACTCGTTCACATCCAACGGGTCAACCAACTAGGGTGACGTGTCGTCCATCGAAGTAAACGAGGCGAGATGCCTGGAGTCGAAGCAGTCAATGCGGCACAAAGACCGGATCGAGACGAAGCGCGCGCGTTACGTCATCCCTCGATGCGAATGCGCCGAGATATATGGAGTCGACGCGGTCGACTCGGAGTAGAAACCGGATCGAGGCGAAGTGTGCGTTCCACGTCTTCACAGGGGCGCGTGACACCATCGATTCGAAGCCCCCAGCTCAGAGAGATGGGTTCGAACCAGGCAGCCTAGCGAAGAACGTCGTCTCGTATCAATGATATCTCTCAATCCACTGATCCAAACACGATGAAATTTTAACTGAAGGTTGCACACATAACAAGGAACATCTCCACCAATTTTGAGCTCAATTGGAAGTAATCTTGATCGATACGAAATGATTTCGTATCGATCACAGATTGGCTTGAAACTCTCTGGAAGTGGTCGAATGGGTCCCCTCATGTGTCAGGCCAAGTCTCCCGGAGTTTGAGCGAATTCCAAGCCTCCTACGCCTATAAATAGAGCCCCAGAATTAACGGAAAAAGGATCTTTTTTCTCTGAAGCGTCCAGACTCTGCCGGATTGAGATTTGCATCCTACTTTTGCTGTCAATTTCGAATTCCAAACTGTAATCCGCTGTTCATTGCTGTAAACGCTTGTAATCATTGAAAGAGAATCAATAAAATCATCAAAACTTCATAGTGGACGTAGGCTATACGCCGAACCACTCTAAACTGCTTGTCTGTGCACTTTACATTCCTATTTGTTGGAGTTTTTGTTAGATAATCTCTGTTTTACATTTATAATCTTCATTTTATCTCTTCAAACAACTCCCGAAGAGTGTTGTGCCCATTTTTGGTACAAACAATATTCTCTAATTTTAAATGGTTTCCAAATATTCTGAATTTCAAAATTGATTTTAAAGAATCCCTATTTTCAAAATGATATCTCAAAATGGCCTTTAAATGTTTTCTAACTTTTGATTTTATTTACAAGATTATTATATTTTATTTAATTAAGTTTTTAAGTATTTTATATCTTAAATATACTTTTAAATCTATTATACTTTGTTATAATTTTAGTTTTATGCTTTCTAAATGTTTATAAATATATTATAACATTCATTATAACTTTGATTTTAAATTTATGTTCACTTATACTTTATATTTATTATTTTCAAATGAAATCCATATTTAAATCCTTTATATATTTAAAAATATTTCAAAATAATTTTATAAAGTTTTCTTAAGTTTTAATATGATTAAAATACGTATAAGTTGTTTTTATATGATTGTACAAAGTTCCAAAATATTCTACAAATCTTAATATTTTTAAAACAATCTTTATAAAGTTTTCAAAATATAAAGGTATCTGTCGACATACCCTAATACTATATGTCGACATATAGACCGATTTTTTCAAAATTCAAATTTGAATGGAAGTGTCTTTTCGTCGTATCTCTTTGCGAATGGACATGACCGTTGTTTCTCTATAAATAGGAGGAGTTTCCAAAGAAATTTTGAACTACTTTCTCATATTTTCTCTCCTCTTTTGCTTTCTTGAATTCTAAAAGAAAATTTACTCAAAATCTACTCAAATTCAACCAGAATTAGATTGAAACTCTGTTGATTTGATTCGATTCTATATTGCTTACTCTCTAATCTCTCTCACCCCTCTCACTCAAATCAAGGTCAAAGTGCTATTCAAGAGGTTATAGGATCGTTTGTACTCAAGATCAAGAAATTGAGTCTGTAACTATATCAAATCATACTCTTATATTCTTGGGTGTGCTTGATGTCCCTGAAATCAAAGTGAGTGTGCTTGTGTCCTATCTGAATCAAGTGGGTGTGTTTGGTATACCATTTGAATCTGAGTGGGTGTGCTGGTGTCCCGTCCGAATCGAATGAGTGTACTCAGGGCTCGAAAAATCTGGAGGGTATGTCTCGTAGCCTTGAAATCAAGATTGTATAAACTTTGATATTTGAAAAGAAATCCATGCAAGAAGTTATACAGGATTGGATGTAGGGTAACTTCGAATCAGCATAAAAAAATTTGGTGTGTCTTTATTTTTTTTCTTTTACTGCATTTATATCCGTCTGTGTTTGCATCTATGATTGTTGATTCTGCATTGTTTAATTATAATCTTAAAAGAATTTAAAAGGATTTACAAAAATTAGTAAACGCTATTCACCCCCTCCCCCTCTAATGTTAAATTATCCTTAAGATCCATCTTCTACAAACTAACAAGTGTATCATTGGAAATAACAAGGAATATACCTAAAAGAAAGAGATGTACAAAATAAAGATAGTCATCATATTTCATACTATTTATTTAAATAACAAACAAAAGAGATAATTCCTTGTAATTCCAAATATAACACAAATTCTCTTTATCCTTTTAGGAAAAGTTTAGTTCCAATGCATTAAAATGCAGAAAATCCCTAAGTATAAAACCAAAGTATTGGTCATTATGTTAATTTGATTAAAATAGCAAGGTACCATTTTATATTATGTTGTCTCAGCATAAGGTAATTGGAATAAAGTGATAGAGGTTATGGTTGATAAAAAAGTCTCGCTCATGAGATGACATCAAAGAATAGAAAAATTTTGAAGTTTAAAATTTCAAAAGGTATCCTAGATAAAGTAGTAGTCAAGATTTTTACAATGGATGGTTAATTCAAGGATCTCGGTTTCCATTCAGAGAAAGATATGGTTAATTGCATGCATTGAGAATGTGGAGATGATTTTCATAGGAAAGAGGATCAAAAGATGTTTGGCAAGATTCAGAGGAAGGGAAAAAGGATTCTCCTCAAACATCCCTTGGATTGAACGAAAACTATTTTCTTAAGGAAATTCAAGGAAGACTGACTTAAAATACGTAGTCATGTGCCTAACAATTGCACGCTAGTGAAGTACCCCTTAGATGATTATCATCAATGCTAGAATGATTCTAGGTTATAACTCCAGTTAATTTTAGGACTTTTATTATCAAGGTTGAATGGGAAGGTAGAACAAACTTCCACTTGTACAGTTTAGAATAGATCTACGAGACCATAAACATGATACCTAGATACCATGATTTTTGAATGATTTATGAATAGTTCAGAAATAAAAGAGAGATGACTTAGGTTGAGCTGATTAGGAAAGGAGTCATGTTATTTTAAACATTTGGGGTATCACCAGTTTGGATAACCTTGAGGAAAATGGAGGTATAGCAAAAAGCTAAGTCAGAAGTATGATAGGAGGAGACATCGTCCACGATTGAGTTGTCCTACTTAGTATCTAGGAGTTGATGTGATTAGGCATACCACTGGAAAAGTTAAGGCAATAGGTTGTGCGTTAAGGATTTTATGGAGCTATAGTTAGTGAGAGAATACTTATGCTCAAGTTATTTAGCATGGAGCAAGATGACATCATTTGAGTTAGTAGCAAGGATTGAAAAAGGTTACCGATGCATATATAATTAAATTGAAACTTTATGCCAGTGGTGAAAGTTGGTGAGTGCGGTCGGGATTCGATTCATGGAAGGGAAAGGACTACACCAGATAGGTGGAAAGCAAGTACCGTCAGGAGCCACATGGGGTAGTCCATGGAGCTAAGTCCACAATAGAGAGAAGATAAGTAGAAAATCCCCAAGGTAAGATAGAATACAATCAAATTGTTTAAAAGCCATCATTAGGTACTTATGGAAATGTTTATGCAGTGCAGCTACAGTAGACAAACCGTGTTAGTTAGGAAAATTAAACTGGCTAGGAAAACATAGATTGCCTTTGTATTTAGGTCTAGTTTTGGTAGAGACCATTGGATGGTAGGAATGGTTGCAATGTGTCAATAGGACATGTTATGGATGATGGATCCTAATGGATTTATTTGAATGTATTGTTTGGATTGTATTCGTTTACATGTCTAGGACAACATATCTTATACGTAGTGCACACACATTCACATTATTCCTTATTATTGTCTAGCTTGTTAGACATCATACATATGGACGTTTGATTATTTTTGTGCTGGTGGATGTTATGCATGTGAATGTTGCATATGGGTTGTATGGTTATGCATACATATAGAATTGCAGGTATATTTATTTAGGATGTTGCATATATTTGGATGCATGGCATGAGCGTTTGCTTGACAAGAGGTCAACTGGATCAATAGACCGCTTACTCTTTTACTTTAGTATAAGTTCACGTGCATTTCACATTGCATATATTTGTACATATTGCTTTAGAAAATTTTTAAGGACAGTGATTGCTCTTGGATGATGGTGAGTATATAGATGTAGCTATTGGTTGATGTGTGTATAAATTACATTTTTTCCATCCTTTGAGATTTTGGGGATGAAATCCTTTTAAGGGGGAATGTAACACCCCAAAAATTTAATAGAAATTTAATAAGAAAATTTAATTAAATAAAACAAGGAATAAATAGATTTTTTTTACAAACGTCTAAATTTGGCAATGAAACATGCTACACTGCATTTGTAGTGATTTGCTAGATGATTTTAATATGTAACAATTCGAAATCAAAGTTAGCATAAAGAAGTTATGGATGTTTGAAAATTAAAAAAGAAAATAAAAGAAGAAAATAATAATAAGTAATTTAGGGTCGACCCTTAAATTTGAATGGTCGACCCATGAATTTGAATGGTCGACCTATGACATTGAATGGTCAACCTATGGCTATGAATGGTCGACCATTCATGTTAAAACTTCGATCATTTTCCATCTCGTTTGAATGTTATGATCGTTCCTTCATGCCTAAGTTTTTGATATGCGGTCCAGATAAAAACAAAGATTTCCAAGGCTAAACCTTATGCTCCAAATCCATCTCTAATCCTTATAAAATAAAGCCTAACCTAACCCTAAAATGAATATAACAATTTACTGTAATGAAACCCTACCCAATTCGAACCTCTCCTCTAACCCTAAAATTCTTCCAAAATCAAAATTAAGTCAACCTAGAAGAACAAAGTCAATTGGATCTAGAAGAAGCAAGTGGAGCTAGCATATGGAGGGATGATTCTCAAGCAAATTAAGTAGGAAGAGCATAGGCTTGAGGTAAGTGGGAATAATTTTAGTAAGATGATTATTACAGTTAGGTTTAAACTATTTTATTTGATTTAGGATGTTAGAAACCTAATTTTAACATGTAAAACACTAGATTAAAATCTACAAATTATTAAACCTGATTTGATGCAAGTACACTCTTTCTGCTAATTAAATTGTGAAACCCTAAGTTGAGATCTACAATCTTAGATTTGAAATTACATTAAATTGCAAAATTGGATATTTGTCAAATTTGCAAACCCTAAATCAACAAAATCTAAATTGAATTGAAAATTGGTAATTAGATTGGTCATCTAGCAATTAGGGTTCACCAATAACTGCTAACGACATCGATTAACCAGTAATTAACATTGATTAAAAATCGACAATGAGTGAATGAAGAAAATCCTAAATTTTGTTCATGAAAAGTCGACCCAGGACCGATAGCAGTAGACCGATTAGGCCTAGCGATCGATCGTTCAAAACGAAAATTGGAGATATTGAACCTCGGCATAAGACCCAAGTTAAAGTGTAAAAATTATACACTTTCAGTTAAAAATTATATAAATGGAAATTGTTTGTTTGATCCTATTTTAGGCTAAGTACACTAGGGTAGAGATTTTAAGGAAGTTAGTTCTCTGTCAAGGATATTAGGACATCGCGGTATTGGGTAATAGTTAAATACCCAATTTAGAATCGAGAGTCGATTAAGGCGATGTACTTCGTATTGAGAGTTAGGAGTCGACTAGGGCAATGTACTTTGCAAACACCCAGGGGGAGTTACGCGGTGGGCGTGCATCACTGGTGGAGACCCCAGTTGAGTGAGCCTGTTGCTAATGGGGGATTCTAAATGGACGGTTAGGCCCGATGCAGCACGATAAGAAGCTATGGAATAGAAAAGACCATGGTACTAACGGGAGTTTTTGTATGCACAGATCTGATGTGACATGGTATATGTGGATACCGGTGTAGTACAATAAGAGGCATTTAGCACTACGATCGAGAAATGGACATGGATGCATACGATGAGTCTCTATGCGAGTTTGCATTTCGGGTTCTCCCACTATAGGCGTAGTGATGGTTATAGGTAGTTTCGGGGGAGCAATTCGCACAGTAGCCTATGGGCAATGTTTTCATATTGGATAGTTCTAGAAGCATTGGACGATCGTTAATATGTGGTTTAATTTGTAGTTTGACCATTTAATGTTACTTAAAAATCCTTAGGTATTGGACTTTTGGAGTTCACGGACACTTATAGCTCACCCTATGACACTTAGAGTAGTATTGAAGTTTACTTCTCATGATCATCACATATTAAACCGTACTCGAAAACCAAATTTTTGTCTGACCCACCACTTTCTTTTCATTTTGCACCACCATAGGATAACAGGTTAACAGATGATTGGACATAGTATATGGAGGAAGGAGCTTTACGTTAGAGTTTTTGTATCATTTATTGTTCATCTTGTAGTTACCTATTGTATTAAAAGTTTGTCAAACTTTTGCTGTACTTTGGAAAACGATGTATATGTAAATCAAGTATTTTGGAATTGTTTTTCTAAAATGATTTTTTTCTGTATTTACATTTTAATTATTTCTGTTATAAGATCTGAAAGTGTTGAGTATCTTAGAACTTACCCTTGTAATCATGCTCTCTAAGGTTTTAAAATCCCAATAGCTTGCATTTCTCGACATGACATGTTCAAAAGCGACATTAGGCTTAGGATCAGTATGTCGGAAGGTGCGGGTTATTAGATTGCCCATATATGACTTTAGGGCGTGGGATTGTTCCAATGGGGACTACATCTCCCACGACCACAATCAGTGAAGAGCCTCTTTTTGCAAATATAAAAGTAAACTTGTAGTGGTTGATTGCCCGTATGCTTATAAACTCTTAATAGGACGATTGACACTTGTAAAGCTTGCAACAATAGTCTCTTACAACTAATATTCATGAAGTTCCCCGTCCAAGGCAAAGAAGGTGAAATTCGAGGCAATTAGGACAAAGCTAAGGAGTGTTACAGGACCTTTCTCAAGCAAGCAATGTAGGGGTCCTCGTGCTTCAGCAAGAATTTGCAAAAATCAACATCAATAGCTCCCATGTTGAATGATGACCTATACGATCCCGTTACGACTATCAGCGACATGTCACCCAGAGGAGTGCTTGAGCTAGATAGTGCTGACACTCATGCGGGGACCGTCCATTTACTTGAATATACCATTGCCAACGTCATGTCACGTGCTAACCTATAGCTATCGGTGCTCCGGTTCATGTCGGGACTACCTAAAGCAGTAAAGCTACAACAACTTGTCGAGTGTCACCGTAGAGAACCCTCGAGTCTAGCAGTACTTTGGTTCATGCTGGGACTGTCTGCCACTATGAATATTGGGATGGAAAGGATCCTATCTCCTTGGCCGCTCCCCCAAAAAAAAGAGCTCATCTCAACATAGAATGAGTAAGTCACACTTCGATGGCAGGCAGGGACATCCAATACATCAATTCTACACTTTCAACATTAGTAGACTCATTTGTAAGAGTCGCAGGCAATCTTAACCCCTCGATTTAAGCATAGATGCATGATTTACACATTGGACCAATGCGACTTAGAGACTAGCTTAGATTTTTATGAGAACCCTCTCGATTCCTGCATTGGAGATTCAAATATCGAAGGTAGGCCAGGTACGCCGCTAGAGTCGATATCTATAGTCTGTGTTGACCCTGTCAATGTTGTTTAAATCTGCATGAAGCTCAACTCGAAGTTAAAGATTAGCTTGCCATATTCTTATAGCAAAGCAAAGACGTCTTTACTTGGGGTATGATGATGGTATTGATCCAATGATTATTTTCCATGCACTGAATATTGATTCTAAGGCCACTCCTGTCCATCAAAATCATAGACCTCTCAAGCTAAAAAGGTACCAAGCTTTCAAAGAAGAGGTGGAGAAGCTATTGGCAAATGACTTCATCTGGGAGGTAGAATACTCGGTTTGGGTAGCCAACCCAGTACAGGTCAGAAATCCAAATGGGTGTTGGAGAACTTGCATTGACTTCTTCGACCTTAACAAATCTTGCCCCAAATATAGCATCCCATTACCTCGCATTGGCCAACTAGTAGATGTACCAACGGGCATGAGCTCTATGCTTTCATGAATGCTTATTCTATGTACAATCTGATTTCCATGCATGGCCGGGACCAAGGACACCCTTCCTTCATCACAAATGTTAGCCTGTATTGCTATTGTGCCATGTCCTTGGGCTACAAAAGGCGAGCGCTACCTATCAGTGGCTCATCAAATGCATGTTTTTAGAATAGATCGGTCGATCTTTAGAGGTGTATGTGGATTACATGCTAGTGAATTTAGAAAAGGCTGAGGGCATATATAGAACCCGGCCGAGACTTTCAGCATACCATGCTAATACAATATGAAGCTGAATCCAAAGTACTGCTCATTGATCGTTCGGTCCGGGAAATTTCTTGGCTATATAGTAATTGCCAAGGGGATTGAAGCAAACTCTGACAAAATCCAAGCCATCCAAGAAATGTAAGTCCCCAAGACCATAAAGTAAGTGCAAAGCTTAAACGAGGTGATTGCTGCTTTGAGCTGGTTCATATCGAAGGCAACCTACCAATGTCTCCTCTTCTTTGACCTCAATAAGAAGGGAAAGTCACTCACTTGGAATAATGAATGCACCAAAAAGTTAAAAGAGCTAAAGCATAACTTGGTTACACGTTTGGAATTGTCCAAGCCCATCGATGTCTCCGTCTTCCACCTGCATGTCTCCGGAAGCTTTATTCGCTAACCTACTAAAAACCGGAAAATCCTCAACCCTTAGTCTACTCAAATCAATTTTGAGCACTCAAGAGTTTAAGGGGAAAAACATAAACTTTGAGTCAGACATAAGTCTAGTGTGAATAATACTATACATCTCAGTTATTTGATTTAAGTGATACCATGCCACTTAGCGGAACGGGTTTCCCCTCACTAATATCTTTTTAAAACATTTCTTTTTGCAAATCATAATCCTGTAACCAATCTGGTTAATCAAACTGATTATATCAATAATAGCAATATCATATATGCTAAAAACAGGTATTTACTAGACTAGTTGTCCAAAACAAATGTAGTTTTGTTTGGCTAACTACTAACCTTTGGCTGACTCGCGCCTACCAGACAAAATAAAAAAAATGATCTAACAACTGTTAGATAAGTCTTCTGGATAGTCTGTCCCTAACTTACTTCTCTAAGGATCTCCTGATCCTAATGGTTTTGCAGGCTCGCCAATAACCTGTCGTCTTTTCTGTACATATATTTCGTTCTGTGTGTAACCATCATTTAAGTCTATAGTTTTGTTTGGCTAACTACTAACCTTTGGCTGACTCGGGCCTACCAGATAAAATAATAAATATGATCTAACAATTGTTAGATAAGTCTTCTGGATGGTCTGTCCCTAACTTACTTATCCAAGGGTCTCTTGATCCTAATGGTTTTGCAGGCTCACCAATAACTTATCTTTTTTGTACATATATTATGTTCTGTACGTAACCATTATTTAAGTCTACCTGTGACTAAGCCCTATACATTGGAATTTTGGACTAAATTAGCTAAGGGCTAATAGCTAATGAGTAGGGCGCGACCCTACACCAGTCCCACCTGGTCTTCTAATCTGAGTCATTTTCTTAGGGTTAACTAACCTTTAGAATTTTCCTTGAAAACCTTTTCAAAAAGATTTAAACCTTTAAATAATACATATACAAGGAAAATACATTCTTTGCTTTACTCTAAGTTATTTGCCATGTTATATATACTTTACCCAAAATAATGTTGATGAAATATAATAAGGATTACCTATCCCTCCAAAATAAGTTAAAACCCTTTTTAACTTAAAACACTTAGGCTATATTGCCAAGGTAAATCATTCGAAACCTTTGTTTAAAATCTTTAAACAACCCATTCAAAACCATTGAAAGTACTCCTTTTGTTACCATTGAAAGTACCCTTTTCGAAACCATTGAAAGTACCCATTTTGATATAACTAAACTACTTTACTTTAAAACCATAGGCATAAAGGCCAACCATACCTTTTGAAACCATTGAAAACATCTTCTTCAAAATCTTTATAAACCTTAGTCGTCCTCTTTTCAAAACATCAAACTTTCCTTTCGAAAGCAATCGAAAACCTTCCATTTAAAATACTTTAAGTACCTTTCGAAACCATTGGGGAACCTCCCCTTCGAAACCATAGTTTAAACCTTTGAAAAATACTGGAGAACTTCCCCTTCGAAACCTATATCAGTTACCTTTCGAAAGCATTAAAGTATATTGCTTAAAAAAACCTTTTGAAAGCATAGGATTCAAGTAAAAACTTGTGGAAAACCTTTGGAAACTATTCCTTTCGAAACCTTTGGGTTTAACTTTCAAATATAAAAAAGGGTCATAAACAACCAAGTCGAAAGCAACTCTTTCGAAAGAAATTCCTAAGTAAAAGAAGTGGATGGTGTCAAAACCTATCCCTTCGAAAGCATTGGAGAAGCGGATAAGTTTTAAAAACAAGGTAACCCTTTTGAAGGCATTGCTTCGAAAGGTAAGATGCGACAGCTAGGGGTTTTGGCCCCTTTGAAAGCATTTACTTTAAACAAAAGGCACAGCCTCTTTCAAAATCATTCCTTCAAAACAATTTGACCCGGTCGGAAGCCAACTAAGTCGAAAACATTACTATCGAAAGCAAAGCAGGCGCATTTTCATTTAAAAGCAAAGTAGTGCTTTGACCCCATCGGAACCCCTTGTTTCGACTTCATGTCTTCCGCCTATATCCAATTCACTGGCACCAAGTTTTTTATGCCTTGCGCATTAGTTTCAATGGTGATGGTGGTGGAGGAACACAGTCGAAAACTAAGTGCCAAAAATGGTGAAACATGTAAAAAGCACGTTTAAATTGATTTTTAACCTTTTTAAGTGATCTTTTCAACTAACCTGCCTTGTTTGTTAAAATATTATTGGTTGCTAATTTTTTTTCAAAATTAATGCCTAAATTTTAGAATTAAACTAATTAAATTATTTACAAAATGCCCCTTCTCATTTTATAGATATATAAAACAAATAAGTCCCATACCTTAAATAATTTTATATATCTATTAAAACACTTAGGAAGATTCTATAAAAATTACATAAATCTCTTTTAATATGTTTTCTAACATATTTAAAATTTCAGACCCAAAACACATATATAATTGTCGAAATTAATTTTAAACCCAACTAACTTTTTTCTTCATTAGAAAATTAATATTAATTCCACAGTAATCTAGAAAATTATGAAACTAGAAACCCATTTCTAAAATAATATTTCTGACCTCAGATTAAAATTGCAAGTCTATTGGATGTCAACTTAGGTTTTCTAAATCAATTCTTATCATAAAATCCATATGATATAGCCAAAATCATCAACAAGTATATACATCCATTTTAATCAATTAAAACTTGGCAAAACAGTTGCAAAATAATTTTGGATCTCAATTTAGTAACCGAAAACAAAAACATGAGATGTAACCTATTATTCACCTTTGCTTTAATGTTAAGGAGTTGAGATTTGATCGTGGATTAAGTTGATTCAGGTTCTTCCTCTTGATTTAGCTAATCTTCCCCTTACTTCTTCTTAATGGTGGTCGACCTCTATCTTTGTTTTTAGTTTGTGAAATGAATGTGTAAAATGAAATGGTATGAAGGCTTAGGGTAAATATGGCTCATTCCTATTTTACCCTTATCTAATTCATTTTATTTTTGCTTAGTTCATTAATTCAATTAGGCACGGCTACACCCTTATTATACAAATCTCAATTCCCTTAACCAATTAATCTTTTCATTATTGTATTTAATTTAGCTAATTTAATCTCCTGAATAATGTTATAAAAAATTAGGTGTATTACAATACTCAATGCTTTAATTCGTGCTGGAACTGTCGAATATTACAAAATGACACAGAGAGGCTCAGAAACCATAAGCCCTCCTCGGCATTTGACTACAACCAATTTACACAACCAATACTCGCATCTGAGTCCAATTGTCGCCCCGACCTATCAATTAAGATAAGATTTAATTTGTCAATTCAATACATGGTTCTTATGAATGGGCGATAATCACCGCTCATTTCATTACCATAGATATCTATTCCACCTTGCAAAAGCAATTAAGTATAGATACACAAGTACTATAATGGCTACTAAAAGTATGTTCCTAAATTATGCACAGATAAGCAAATATAAACATAAAAGCAATTAGCATATCTCACCTAAAAAAAATGATTCACACAAAAAATGTGGGGCCAAAAGCCCACTTCACCAGGCTAACAAAATATAAAAGGAAAAAGATTTACAAAGCTAGTCCACTAGTCGACCGGCCAAAGAAGTCAATCTGCTCCTATGTCAAAATGGCCGGCACGGCCTGCTATGCCGCCTCCATCTTGGCACCCACCTCCGCTCGGGTCTTGGCAAGAGACTTGACATTGAAGTTACTTGTGGAGATCGATAATTGGTAATTTTCTCTGAATAAGGTCTTTATCATATTCTTCCATTGATTCTTCCATGTATCCTCCTACTTTACCCTAGCAGCCACCACGTTAGTAGACGACAGGCATTCGACTAGATGGCGGTTCAGGTCGTTTCACAAAGTTTCGACCTCCTTCTCAGTCTTAACCAAGCTCTCCTTGAGGCCCTCTACCACCTTCTTTGCCCTTCCCTGACCTTGACATTGGCCCTTTCCACCTCATTCGTCTTCTCGACCTTAGTCTCGGCCGTCGCCAAAGCCTCCTTGGTCACCTTCTGAGTTGCCTCCTTTGCCTCAACCCCTCCCAAATTTGTAAGAGTACCTCCCAAACGCGAATGGAGCATTGCACTGCCTGAGCAATAAATATTAGAAAAGTACAGTGCAAAAAAGAAAAGAATCTGGTTTAAAGGCTACATTAACTACTACCTCCACATGGTGTCGGTTCCAATTGGACGTAGGCTAGTAGTTGTTTGACAATGACTCAATGGTCACAAGCTGAAAGACTTTTAGAAGCTGGTCCAAGTCATCATGGTCTTGGGCGTGGGAGATCTTCGGAGTTACATACCGAATTAGCACCTCTTCGTTCCCTTCAGCTACCCTCATCGCATCATAAAGTTCCTACCTTTTAATGTAAGGAATCGCTGCCTCTGAAGATTTGATGGCTCACCTCCTTCACCCTCCTTCTTTTCTTATTGCCAGTAGAAGGGTGGCCCAATCACTCGAGGTTGTTGGCACCTCAATAATATCCTGGTTTATGATGGGCATACCACCAAAGGAGTCTCGACAATTGGGGTGGAGTCAAAGGCATCGAAGTTCCGGTTGTTAGCCACCGAAATAAGAACGAAAGAGTTAGTTCAAGTGCAAGAAAAATAAGGTAAAGTAAAAGTAAATAAACTACCATTTGAATATGTCTAGCCTTGCTTTCTAATAAGGGGTAGGTATAACGATACCGAGCTACCTACGCTTGATTGATCAGTCTCAACATGGGACTCACCGGTGGCACAACATAATACCAAAATAAAAAAGATCATAGGCGGGATGTTGCTCGGAGGAGCAACCTCTGTCCTCACCAACACCAGTTCCTGTAGTTCTCCCCTTATACTGCCTTTCTCAGAACTGTCCTTAGTATTCCATGTGACGGCCGGTGTCTCATGATCTTGGACTTGGAAGTCAACCAGCTTTACTAGGTCAAAGGATTTCCGTTAAGGCTTCGGCACTACATCGCTAATTTTGACATAATCAAATTGTTTCCACTCTCTAGGATTTTACCTTTGATAACATCATCGTATCCTCAGTTCTTATTTACACTAATGGAGTCAAGTGAGTGCCTTGTCAAAGGAAAGATAAGCAAAAGAAGAAAGAGATGAAGGAAAAAGAAGAGCAGCAACGACTTACTAGGGACTCAGAACTTAGTGTTCCTTAGATATGGGTTGACTCTATTAGGAACAAAGTAGTATTTCCCCATCCAGCCCAAGGAAACCTTGCTAAGAACCCCCATCCCCCATAAAGATAACAAGCCTGGTGTTTGGTTGGAAGTGGTAGTAGGTGCTCATCGAATATTTGGCTTCCTTCAATAGTTGGAAGAGCATATTAATTAGGTAAGCAGTTGGCTCAGGAAGATTAGATCCACATAAGCAACATAGACCGTACATAATAATCGGTACCTTTTGGGAGTAAAAGGGCAAGGTCTAAGGCATTAAGGACGAAGACGAGAAATGAGAGGATAGAAGAAAGGCCCCAACTTTGAAGTATCCCAAGGACCAAGCATAGTAGCTAGGGAGGATAATCCGGTCGGTTGGAGGCCGTGGGAAATCTTACCATCCAAAGATTACATTCAAGCCTGGCTAGGCACTATGCCAAGTTCACTGTCCCCTCCACTATCTCAGAAGCTTTATGTTCAGAAGCTCCGACCGAGGTCGATCTAGAAGTAGCTATCTGAAACATAAGCGGCATAAGTAAAGCTCCAATGTCATAGCATCTAAGGCTAGCAAGGTCTGGGGGCAACACCCAAGAAGGAAGCTGGACAACCGCCTTCATAGTGAGCCCAGGTCGAGAATCCCATGAAGGCCGACTCGAGACTCAAAATTCACACTCTTAAGCTAAGTAGTTGGCCTTTTGGTCAATATCTGCTAGTATTTTTTGTCTTAAATCCCCAGGCTACCATTTCGGGCCTAAAACTATGGCCTAAAACAGTAATGCATTTTTTAAAATTTGTAAGTCCCTAAAAACCATCCAACATCGATCGATCACCACTAACATGGTAGTGATGGCTGATCGATGTCCAAAAGATGATCAGAAAACATAGATTCTGGCCAAGCAATGACATGGAATCAACTCCAAATTAAAATGCTTAAAAATTAAAAACCAAAAAAATGAAAAAAATGACATTCGTTTCAATGGAAAAAGAAAACCATGAGCATCTGAAGATGAAGAAGCATCAAGAAAGAGGAAGAAGCTTTTTTGTCACAAAGATGATTTTTTTTTGAGTTTTGAAGGTTTTAATGGTAGAATACAAGCTTCGGTAAAGAACGGGGAAGAAGAAGGAGAGGGGTATTTATATACCTACCCCATCAATCACTGCCATTAAATTCAAAACGCAATAAAATCCTAGCCGCCTAAGTATAACTATGATGATGTCACTTCAACGGTCCCTACTAATGAAACATCACAGTTTCACTTTAAAAAAGGAATAATCTTGGCCAAACACATGTTAAAAGGTGGCGAATGAATTAAATGCAAGGAAGAAAGTCTGATTGGTAGGATTTTCGTGACTTGATGTGCTCATCCCTGTTCATAGAGATGGGCTTGGTGGAAAAATGCTACTCAAATTTGTCACAAGGAAAAGGTTGGCCTTTTAAGACATTTAAGCCCGACCCAATCCAAGCCAGCCCGCACTTCTAAGCCCGACTCACATTCAACCTAGCCCAAGCCAGCCGACTTAACAAAAGCTCCAAGCTATAGCCGCTCGACCCATCTCAAGAAAAACTACTAACTCATTTGACTAGGCTCGGCACAAGAGCAATTCGTCCATGGCCTGACTCCATCTCAGCCCTCATGCGACCAATCCTTCATAGCCCGTCTAGTTACCATGAGCACATCACGATTCGTCTACTTCAGCCATAGCAATTTCTAGCTTTGTTCTTAGTAGTCTTTGCAACAAGAAACCAATTGTAACTGTGCATAAGAAGCTTCTATTCTATCTTATCCTCTAAAGAAGCGTACTACATGACAAATAGTACATTCGAGTGTACTAACTATAGTATTGCGTCTACCAAATGCACACCTACTCCTATGCAAGCCTCTTTTCTCAACACAAACCACACGCCTAATTTGACATCATAGCTAGCACACATCTAGCCATGTGTTCACAACATTTTTCTAACTGTTATCCATTGGCCCATTTGACCAGATCTACGACCAGGACAGTTTCTTGCCTATAAACCACATAATCACAGTAGTCCACTGATCACATTAACTACTATAAATACACCTTTCGTTACAACATCAAAGAGGTTCAAATCCGATTGAGATTTTATGGAATTCTATTGACCTCTAAGCTCAGAATTTATATTTCTAGCAAGGACAATCCCTAAAAGATATTAAGTTTTGTAGCATTGTAAGCTTAAGTGCTAATTTATTACTATTCTCTTGTAATTCCTTGTAATTGTAAGAGATCAACATAATAAGAGATTTTCATATAATTTCTTATTATTCTATTTAATTACTTGAAATCAACATAATAAGAGATCTTCATAGTGGATGCATGCAAACTTATCTCAACTACTTTATATCTTGTGTTATTTAATTTGCATTCTCATTTTATCCTCATTTCCATTTTTAAGCCTAGTTTTAAACAACAACCTTTTCTAATACAAACGCATTAGTCTAATCCTGAATTTGGCTAATATTTTATTCAATAAATTGCTACCATTGTATTTCTCTATAGAAGTTTGATATCATAGTTGTAATCACTTCTAGAATTTCATACAAATCATGCTAACTGATAATTTAACCAACCTTGGTATTATAATTGAAAAAGGATATTAGCGAAGGTTACTCACCGATAACTTGATTTAAAATTGTAAAATGAGGAAATAAGGTACGTACTAAGTAAAGAAGCATATGTTTTAGAGTATTCAATCAAAGTTAATCAATATCCATTGTGGGTATTTTGTTATTACTTTGCTTTCTTACAACAATTTATATTACAAGTTACAATGGTAAGAAAATGCAATGTTTGGGAGCTTGGGGTTTTCAGCACTTGTAGAAATGCATGGTTTGATATTCAGAGAACTCTTATCGGGGTTTACCCTAACATACTAATATGAAATGGGTCTTAAGGCTATTAATACACTAGAATTGTATAATGTATGTCAATTATTTTCAAATTAACTTGCCAGTTATTATCTGGTCATATCAGTAATCAAATCTCATACCAAGAAGATAATGGCATGTAAATATAAAGTAAAGTAAAAGTAAGAGCAGTAATGTAAATAACACCGGGAATTTTCATACTGGTCCGAATTCCAAATTCTACATCCAGTCCTTACTCGTACAGAATTTCACTATAACAACTTGTTTTTCATAGATGACAAGTACACTTTTAAACTTGTAATCCCATGGGTGGCAAGATACACCTAACCTATTAACTTTCCTCAGGTTGCAATAACTCCTTTCTGTTTACAATCAATAGAAGACGATGACAAGTAGTTGTATCTTCAATATAAATTCTTTCATATTCAGTACAATAATCCTATAAACCTCCAATAGAAATATACTTTGGAATCTTGGAGGAATAGGATTACATCAGAAAGAAACTGATTGAGAATTCAAGTATAAATCCTCTGATATTGTGTGGTTTGAATATTCTTGAAGAATGGGATTAAAAGAGAATGGATTTGCAAAGTAAGTGGAAGTATTATCAATGGATATTCTCTCTAAAGCATAGAAATAAAAGAGTAAGAAAAATAGAGAGAATTGATGTTAAAATCTTATTTTCCATAGCCCATAAATAGAGGATGAAAAGATATTACTATTGGCAAATGGATGAAGAGACATGTCCATTCTTTTCTGAGAGAAATGAGCGATCATCTATTTGAAAAGGAGAGCACTTATTTATTTTATTCTACACTAGAAAAAGGAGCTGTCAACATGCCTGATAAGTAGAAACACCTACCCCGTACAATGTGAAAAAATACAATAATAAGAAACTCCAATCCTAGAGAGCTAAAGTCCATAATAAAATAATACAACACTATAATCCACAAAATAAGATGAGTGATCATATCCTCAAAATCAGCCGAATCCATCCGGTACAACGAGCATATCTAAACCTGCAAAAAAGGCTATACCAAAAGTGTAAGACTAACACACACAGATACACACACACATGTGTGTGTATCTGCGTGTGTACGTATATTATTAGACCAAAAATTGGTATAACGCCCATTATGCCCAAAATGATGATCCAATCCCTGATTAGCACACGTAGGATATATCTCAATATAGTTAATTAATGTTGACTAACCAAAGAGTGGCTACATTCTAGGTTAAGCATGATATAATGTTATTGAGATGGATCCATGATGCCCATGAGCCATTTTTATGTCACATATTCGAAAACCCATATGATTTCTTGGTATGTGATATTTGAGATCCCTTAAGACCATTTGGAATGTGATATTCGAGAGCCCTTAAGGTCACTTAGAATAATAAATTCAAGACTCCATATAGTCTTTAGCAATTGTATATTCAAAGGCTTATGTCGTATATTAAGAGGAGAAGGAAGTTAGGCCGCCATAAATATGCATTTTAGTTTATTAAGCATGTTACTGAGCTAAATAGGCAGTCCTTATTTTCAATATCCAATGTTTATATATAATATACAAGATAGTATTGTGCATATAAACTCTAGTTTAGATCAAAGTTCCTCTGAATCAAATCATATCGAGCTTTAGGCCTGAAGAACAACTTCTCTATATGCACGTCCATGTCGGCAATGTTCAAAATTGTGAAATTGAAATGATAGACATGTCCAAGTCCTTGTTTATTTAAATTGAGCATGATTACGGTCAAGTAGGAATTTTCCCCAATTCAATTTAGGGTTACGAAAGCAAAATTTTAGAGTTGAGAGATGAAATGGTCGCCCCTTCTTCAACCACCTAGGTTTGTATTTATATGGACAAAAGAGTGGAACAACAGCTTGGCATTGGCATTCCTGGGTTTTGGCGTCGTCAATGCTACACAATGACCTTTGGTATCTTTAGTTGCAAGGGAAAGCTTTGGCTTTGTTCCACTGGTGGAGATTCATGGCATCAATTACTTACGGCACCGCGGGCTTCTTGAATCAACGTAAGTATGAAGTAATGTCAATAAGAATGACATCGGTAGCTTCTGTTGACATTGATGACTTTCTTCATCAATAAGAGTGACGACTCTAATAAATGGCAACATTGGAATGGAATCGCTACCAAAGAGATACAGTACCATTACTTAACGACATTGATTGCAAGCGGTATTAATGACAAGCGACGTCAATAAAAAGCGGTTCTGGTGGATGATTTCCATTTGTGAAAGTCGGTATCAACAGGACCGACATCAATGAAGTATGACGTAGATTATGGGTATTGATTTCATTTGGAATTATTCATAGCAGTATTGATTTCATTTGGTATCTTTGGTTTTATCGGCGACATGCGGCATCAAAGAGATAAAATATAGATGAGAGGTGGCCTTAGAGAGAAGTTGTATTAACAACATGCACTACCGATCATATGCGGTATTGATCCATATTGACAAAACACGGCATTACTTCCATCTTAATAGGCGACATCATATTCATGTACCATGCCATATATCTTCGAGGTTAATAATAGTAATAACAGGTATAAATGGGATTTGACACCGATGGATTGCGACGTCGATTGCTCATGGTATTAAGTAGGCTCGATATCATTACTTCTTTAGTTACATGTGACGTTGTTTACGTCCTTTTATAGATGAAGCGTGAAATCATATTCCTTCGATGCTAATCCATCTTCTTATCCCCGATGTTGATTACTTCGGCATTGAAATTGCATGGATAACATTTGCCTCCCCCCTTTGTGTAGGAAAACCTTTTTACACTTTAGTATAAACTAAGAATTTCTTTGTTTTCTCGATTCATTATGAGATTTCCTTTCCAATCCCGTTTTCCTATGAAATGTAAAGTGGATGATAACTTTCGTTATTAGCTTTAAACTCAATTTCACTTTCCAGCAATCCCATTTTGGATTTAATTGAGTTAAAAATAGGTATATATTATCTACATTATCCATATGGGTTAAGATTATAATTTTGCAATAAGATATCAATAAATAACAATAAGTTTTCAAGCGGAAGCCTAGAAGATTATCTGGTATTATCATAGGAGGGAGCATCAGAAATTTGCTTTGGCAATATCATGAAAAAAGACTAGAAACCCACATAGCAGTAATAATATTCTAAATATGTAGCCAAAAAGTTATCTAAAAAGATAACCAGAAAACCCATCTAAATAAAAGATAAGAAAATTGAAAGTCTTGTGGATCGTATATTATCTAGCTTGTGTATAATATGCAAGTGTATGAGCTAATGCTATAGTAGACAATAAATAGTAACGTATAAAAAGCATGCAAACCAGAGTTTTATACTAGTTCAGAACTCCCGTCCTACGTCCAGTCCCGAAGCTCCCCTTCGGTATTTCCTTTAACCAAATTACCGTCGCTTCTCCCGGAGGAATAGGCTAATACAAAAGTATATCTCTGACATCTTATGTTCCAAATAACACAGTTTTTGACTTATAGTACAAATCTTTCTATAATCTCCTTTGAGTATGTGAATATGAGTGCTTTGAGTAGTAGGAAGTGGTTCAACCAAAATTATATTTTAGTTATAATAGATTGAGAGTTTGTGAACAATGTATATGCAAGAAGGTGTTAGAAACCAAGAGAGGAAAGAATAGATTGATTCAAGTTAGTTGGTTTCTACTTCTCAATAAAATTAGTATTTATAGATTCAAAAAGGTGCAGATGAAGAGTTGTTACAATTTGAGAAAGTCTTTAACTTTAATGGCTGCAACCTTTCGTTGAAAGATGATTTATTTTTGTTTCAAACAGAAATGTCTTCAAAATTGACAGTTTTTGCATATGACATACATCTGTGGTAAAACCTTGGACGTCTGCGACTTTAGAAAATTTTAACCCGAGAATTGTCACAGACATCTGTGGTTTTATCTCAAATGTCTGTGAGGTGTAAAATCAGCTTTTCAACTTAATTTTGATGCATATGAAATTGTAGTTGATCGTGTATGCATATATATACTCAAGGAGACCTGTGACGCCCCACCTCTATGCTCATAATAACAAAGAGTATTAAAAGAAATACTGTCTATTATTACGAAGGATAAGGCTGGATAGGAGCGACCATCCGTAATTGGCCTTACACTAATATTGGTTATCTCGATAGGAGTGGTATATACTTTTTATTTTTCATCTATTATTTATTTACCCCCATCGACATATCCAATTAGCAGTATAAAACAAACCACGATAGTTCATAATAGTTTAGGACATTGGATATAACAATAACACAGATAATATAAATGCGGAACACAGAATAACAATAATCTCATATATATATAACCGATGTCAGTTACAATATAGATGACACGATACACATGATACAACTACAACTGTCGACTCCAAAAGTTATATAAACAAGTACATTATCGACTAATATACATGAATACATATCGTTCTATACAATGACGCGACTACTACAAAGTGACACTGACAACTTCAGAAGATGTGAAAAGTCTTCAAATCCTGAACAGCAACTCAAAGAAGAAAATCTACAACCTGAAATAACTCGGGTCTGACCCGAGTATTACATTCAAAAGAAAATAATACCCAGGTCAGTCTAATTCAAACCAGTTTATTAGTGCACAAAAGCAATAATAATCAAATAGTCAAATAGACGACAATCCTAGAAATCTCGTATATCCAACTCTCGATACGAGAATTGGATATCGGCAGATATAACACTAAGCAGTGTAAATCAACAAATCAGCAATCCAGATCAATTTAAACAATTGAAATGTCAATTTAAAAACAATAGTGCTGATTGGCTGCAGTACACGCTAACGTGTACTGCCTCACCAATACAGTCTATCAAATACTCAGAAGATCAATGAATCCAAAAGCCAACAAACCCAACTTAATTTATAATGAACCATTTCAAAATACGCTTAATGAAACAGAAACAGATGGCATCAAATTAAATAAATTCTCGGTATGGCTGCAGTACACGCGCGCGTGCACTGCCTCGCCACTACCGTACGTCGAAACTGCAAAGGTCAAATCCGAGAGTTTAAGCCGGATTCAACTCAAGCATAAATTCAAATGAGATGGTCAATTGCACAAGTGAAACAAGTTCAACCTGTCACAATGCAAGGTACAGTGAGATAACAAACTGAGGATGAGTGCACCGAGGATAAGTCACTACGACACTCAACAGAATGGCAACAGGTACTCATGAAACAAAAATGCTAACTAACTCAATATCCCAACGCATCAGATACAAGGATGCACAGGTAGAGAACAGCGCGTGGAAACTTGAACAAAATATCAAATGCACCAGTAGGAATACTGGTGACTGTAATTGCAAGCGGGTAGGCACGAAAGCAATGCACAGTCTACACAATTTCCAGAAGAACTGGTCGAACAAAGTAGCAAACTAATATCTCAAGCTTAATACAAATCAGACTATATATATGCATACCCACAATCATATGTAGGTATGCACATAAGTTGATAATACTCGAGGACTTACGTGCAGACCCCAAATTCAACCAACAACAATGTATGAACAACCCAAAACTGCACGTAATCAAAACAGCCAAGCTAAATATGTCGACTGAAGACCACAAGTGTAAAATAATTCCAGTCTTATTCAGGTAGAACACGAATGGCTAGAGACAGTCTTATAGAATAGTTATAATGAGTATGCAAGAGCAGATCACTCAAACAAATGCCACATTGGAAGGGAACAGACTCAAAGTACAAGCTAATGCAGCCGGAAGAATCAATATATACAGTGAAAAAGAACAGTGCAAAGATGAATGCATATATGGATGTAGGCATGCCAAAAATCAAGTTGAAGTCGAGAATTTCAAAGTCGTTTTATCTCAAATCGAACAAGAAGGCAAGTGCTGCAATGCTAACAAGACAAATGAAGTGTAACCACAATTGTACATGGTCGAAAAACAGTTCAGATATGAAGCAATGCCATAGTCGAGCATGCTTACAGGTATGAAGAATCACAAGACGAAATTCCCAAGCTAGAAGCCAGAGCTAATATCAAAGTGGAACAATATGCAACACTCAGACGAAACCAAAATGACCAAGGCTACAATATGCAGACTCAAGCACACTGATCAAATGAAGTCTTACACATGATATGAAGAACACAAGGCTCGAACTAAAATGTGATCAAGCAAATTCAAGTCAAACCAGGGTCCATGAAACTCTGTAACGATCAACCATATATATATATATATATACATACATGAATGCATATATACATATGAAGCAATGCCGCAGTCAAGTACGTTACAGATATGAAAGATCACAAGTCTAAACCAGTGAATAGCATGACAAAATATCAAACGGACATGCATAACACAGCAGTACCAAAGACAGAGTAGCTCAATGAAGCAGACATCACAAAATCAAGTCCAGATTCAAAGCCGTGAATGAACACGACAGAACACACAATCCTCTCAACCATTCGAACATTATCAAGCAGCCGAGATAAAGCAAGAGAATTCAAGCATATGAAAAGGTCAGAGAAAAATCCCAAAATCAATTAGTGATGTCCATGAAAACGAACAACACAAAACCGTATAGCACAATAGTATACAGTTCAAAACAAGAACAATGCCACAAGTACCACAGAGTCAAACCAAATCAGAAATTACCAGCACAAGACAAAAAAAATCGAACTGCCGAGATAAACAAGAGACAAGAAATCGAACCACAGCCAAATCAAACTCAAGGCATCATACTAAGTCAAATTAGATGTGAGTGAATTAAAAAATCACTCACCTCATATCCAAGAATCGATCGGAGAAAACTCTATGCAATAGTTCGAAGTGAAGATGAACTCGCCCCAAGTAGGAGGAGTCGCGAATGATCCAGCTACTCGCGATTACTCGCCGATCGACCAACGAGGGCGCGACCTTGAAGAATTTCGAAATCCCTAATTTGAGACGAAACCGCCATTTGCCTTTCCTTCGTACGCTTTCTCTAGGGTTTTTTTTTTCCGAATGAATTGGAAAAATGGGGAACGGGTCGAAGAAAAAAGCAAATAAAAAAAAAGGGAACCGGGTTATCACTTATTACGGCAACAAAAGAAGTGGGCCAAAACAAATTTTAAAGCCCGCAAAACAAATGATGAATATACGCAAGAATTTCAACCGGTTTAAAATTCCCAAAAGAAATTAACAACTAATTTAATCGTCGTTGGACGACAATTAATTGTTCTAAACTCCGGGTTGTTACAGACTCCCCTCCTTATAAAAATTGCGTCCACGCAATCATAGGGAATAATTGGATAAAAGTTAACAACCAAAAGAGCATGGCAAAGTCGACTGTATAAGCAAAGCAAGTGTCAGCGGGGAAGTATTAGATAAGAAATCAAAAAGTTCGACTGCTTCAAATCAAAAGAATCAACAACATGGGGATCAGGGATTAAGATCAGACGACTAACAAAAGCAAGAACAATCGAGTTCCAACAACTAAAAGGGAAGGAAAAACAGAGCAGAATTCACGTACTGAGCACGAATTGAATGTGAGTGAATCAGATTACTCACCCGAATTGCCAGAGAAAAAGACGAAGCTTAAATCTCAAAAATCGCAAATATTTACTTATCTCAAACGATAATCAGAGAACAATTATTCGATTATTAAAAACGATAATCAAATTTCAAATTCAACAAATATTCGATTATCAAAAGCGATAATCAAATTTCTCAAATCAACAAATATTCGATTATCAAAAACGATAATCAAATTTCAAATTTAACAAATATTCGATTATCAAAAACGATAATCAAATTTCAAATTCAACAAATATTCGATTATCAAAACCGATAATCAAATTTCACAAATCAACAAATATTCGATTATCAAAAACGATAATCAAATTTATCAAATCAACAAATATTCGATTATCAAAAACGATAATCAAATTTATCAAATCAACAAATATTCGATTATCAAAAACGATAATCAAATTTATCAAATCAACAAATATTCGATTATCAAAAACGATAATCAAATTTATCAAATCAACAAATATTCGATTATCAAAAACGATAATCAAATTTCAAAACAGAAAATATTTAATTACCTCAAGCGATAATTAAATTTAAAATCAACAATTATTTAATTATCTCAGGCGATAATTAAATCTAAATTCGACAAATATTTAATTATCTAAAGCGATAATTAAAACAACAAATCAACAATTATTTAATTATCTCAGGCGATAATTAAATCTAAATTCGACAAATATTTAATTATCTAAAGCGATAATTAAATCCCAATCAGCAAATATTGAATTATCTAAAGTGATAATTCGAAACAACAATTATCTAATTATCAAAAACGATAATCAGAACTCATATCAACAAATATCTAATTATCACAAGCGATAATTAGAAACAACAAATATCTGATTATCAAAAACGATAATCAGAACTCATATCAACAAATATCTAATTATCACAAGCGATAATTAGAAACAACAATTATCCGATTATCAAAAACGATAATCAGACTCATATCAACAAATATCTAATTATCACAAGCGATAATTAGAAACAACAATTATCCGATTATCAAAAACGATAATCAGACTCATATCAACAAATATCCAATTACCTGCAGATAATTGGAAACAACAAATATCTAGAAATCAATTAAGAAGACTAGAAAATCAACATAAAAGCTTGGATCGATCCCATCAGATGGCGAGTTTTTTAATTCGCCGCACGTGCATCAACAAATGGCCGAAGCCTACCAAGTACTCAACATAATTTTTGGCGCCCAACAAATGACCCGAAGGTCCAACAAATGACCCGAAGGTCTAGTACTGGTATTTGACCCGAAGGTCCAACAAATGACCCGAAGGTCCAACAAAGTGGCTCGAAAGCACACGAAAGCATCAAAATGTTTCAATTAACGAGTCCGGAATTAACCGAAATAGCAAACGCACATGTCCCATACCACGTGTTTTACTAAATCGTTTGATTCTCTTCATCGTTTCCTTGAAAGTGTGAAATCATCAAATTCATCAAAACAACAGATATTCAATTAACGAGTCCGGAATTAACCGAAATAGTAAAAGTGTGGTTCCATACTCCGCACTTTTGCTAAATCGTTTAAATCTCTTCATCGTTTCCTTGAAAGTGCAAAATTGTGTATTTTATAAAAATACACTTTACATTCTCAAACGGACAAGTCCGGAATTAAGCGAATCAGTAAAAGAAAGGGGTCATAGTCCTCGATTTTGCTGAAACGTTTAAGTCGCTTTCTCATTCTTTTGAAAATGCAAACTGTTAAAAATTTTTAAAATAATTTTTCATTTTAAAACGATCTTCCAATCACGTGATTAAAACAGCAAATCAGTAACAATTTCGATAAGGAAATTGTACTTCTCAAATTACCGTAAAAACGGTTACAAATCAGCATTGCGGTATAACCGCTTGAAAATCCACTTTTAAAAATTTGACTGTTACTGAAGTCAAAGCAACGGTAATTTTAAAACATCAAATAACTCATCAAAATAATTCACATCAAAATGTGACATCAGTGAATTTTCATTTATCAAAACGCCACAAAACACCGTGCTTCAAAATATAGCATTGGTGTAAAAATTCCGTTATAAAAATAACGGCAACAAAATACGTTTCATAACCAAGCATCGGTTCAACGTAAATAAATGCAGTAACGTGCAATTCAAATTTTTGCACGTACTACAGAATGAACAAAGAAAACATTCAAATGTATCTTCAATGAAGATAATTCAAAACAGCAAAAATCTAATCAATAGATGATTAGTACAAAAGAAAACCAGTGGAAATTTCAACAAAAATCACATAACTGTAATTTCTTTGAATCCTCAATTCGGATTCGAAATTCTCAAAGAAACAAATAATTACAGCTATGTAAACAACAATTGGAATTCATATCAATTTCGTATTTTGATTTTTAAATCAAAAAGATTATCAGTTGTACTCAGCGAAGACGGTTTCACTGTTTCCGCTGCGCACTCTGATAAATAAAACACAAATCAATCAAATCATCGGAACACAATTTCACTACTATTATTTTTAAATAAAGATATTTAAAAATTTCATCCAAATTTCAAAACTTTAGTTTTGACTCAAATCACAATAAAACATCGACCAATAGTTGTAACATATGTTCCATCCGAGTTAAGTTTTATATTATGTCCATAAACCCCAAGCTCCGATACCAACTGTGACGCCCCACCTCTATGCTCATAATAACAAAGAGTATTAAAAGAAATACTGTCTATTATTACGAAGGATAAGGCTGGATAGGAGCGACCATCCGTAATTGGCCTTACACTAATATTGGTTATCTCGATAGGAGTGGTATATACTTTTTATTTTTCATCTATTATTTATTTACCCCCATCGACATATCCAATTAGCAGTATAAAACAAACCACGATAGTTCATAATAGTTTAGGACATTGGATATAACAATAACACAGATAATATAAATGCGGAACACAGAATAACAATAATCTCATATATATATAACCGATGTCAGTTACAATATAGATGACACGATACACATGATACAACTACAACTGTCGACTCCAAAAGTTATATAAACAAGTACATTATCGACTAATATACATGAATACATATCGTTCTATACAATGACGCGACTACTACAAAGTGACACTGACAACTTCAGAAGATGTGAAAAGTCTTCAAATCCTGAACAGCAACTCAAAGAAGAAAATCTACAACCTGAAATAACTCGGGTCTGACCCGAGTATTACATTCAAAAGAAAATAATACCCAGGTCAGTCTAATTCAAACCAGTTTATTAGTGCACAAAAGCAATAATAATCAAATAGTCAAATAGACGACAATCCTAGAAATCTCGTATATCCAACTCTCGATACGAGAATTGGATATCGGAAGATATAACACTAAGCAGTGTAAATCAACAAATCAGCAATCCAGATCAATTTAAACAATTGAAATGTCAATTTAAAAACAACAGTGCTGATTGGCTGCAGTACACGCTAACGTGTACTGCCTCACCAATACAGTCTATCAAATACTCAGAAGATCAATGAATCCAAAAGCCAACAAACCCAACTTAATTTATAATGAACCATTTCAAAATACGCTTAATGAAACAGAAACAGATGGCATCAAATTAAATAAATTCTCGGTATGGCTGCAGTACACGCGCGCGTGCACTGCCTTGCCACTACCGTACGTCGAAACTGCAAAGGTCAAATCCGAGAGTTTAAGCCGGATTCAACTCAAGCATAAATTCAAATGAGATGGTCAATTGCACAAGTGAAACAAGTTCAACCTGTCACAATGCAAGGTACAGTGAGATAACAAACTGAGGATGAGTGCACCGAGGATAAGTCACTACGACACTCAACAGAATGGCAACAGGTACTCATGAAACAAAAATGCTAACTAACTCAATATCCCAACGCATCAGATACAAGGATGCACAGGTAGAGAACAGCGCGTGGAAACTTGAACAAAATATCAAATGCACCAGTAGGAATACTGGTGACTGTAATTGCAAGCGGGTAGGCACGAAAGCAATGCACAGTCTACACAATTTCCAGAAGAACTGGTCGAACAAAGTAGCAAACTAATATCTCAAGCTTAATACAAATCAGACTATATATATGCATACCCACAATCATATGTAGGTATGCACATAAGTTGATAATACTCGAGGACTTACGTGCAGACCCCAAATTCAACCAACAACAATGTATGAACAACCCAAAACTGCACGTAATCAAAACAGCCAAGCTAAATATGTCGACTGAAGACCACAAGTGTAAAATAATTCCAGTCTTATTCAGGTAGAACACGAATGGCTAGAGACAGTCTTATAGAATAGTTATAATGAGTATGCAAGAGCAGATCACTCAAACAAATGCCACATTGGAAGGGAACAGACTCAAAGTACAAGCTAATGCAGCCGGAAGAATCAATATATACAGTGAAAAAGAACAGTGCAAAGATGAATGCATATATGGATGTAGGCATGCCAAAAATCAAGTTGAAGTCGAGAATTTCAAAGTCGTTTTATCTTAAATCGAACAAGAAGGCAAGTGCTGCAATGCTAACAAGACAAATGAAGTGTAACCACAATTGTACATGGTCGAAAAACAGTTCAGATATGAAGCAATGCCATAGTCGAGCATGCTTACAGGTATGAAGAATCACAAGACGAAATTCCCAAGCTAGAAGCCAGAGCTAATATCAAAGTGGAACAATATGCAACACTCAGACGAAACCAAAATGACCAAGGCTACAATATGCAGACTCAAGCACACTGATCAAATGAAGTCTTACACATGATATGAAGAACACAAGGCTCGAACTAAAATGTGATCAAGCAAATTCAAGTCAAACCAGGGTCCATGAAACTCTGTAACGATCAACCATATATATATATATACATACATGAATGCATATATACATATGAAGCAATGCCGCAGTCAAGTACGTTACAGATATGAAAGATCACAAGTCTAAACCAGTGAATAGCATGACAAAATATCAAACGGACATGCATAACACAGCAGTACCAAAGACAGAGTAGCTCAATGAAGCAGACATCACAAAATCAAGTCCAGATTCAAAGCCGTGAATGAACACGACAGAACACACAATCCTCTCAACCATTCGAACATTATCAAGCAGCCGAGATAAAGCAAGAGAATTCAAGCATATGAAAAGGTCAGAGAAAAATCCCAAAATCAATTAGTGATGTCCATGAAAACGAACAACACAAAACCGTATAGCACAATAGTATACAGTTCAAAACAAGAACAATGCCACAAGTACCACAGAGTCAAACCAAATCAGAAATTACCAGCACAAGACAAAAAAAATCGAACTGCCGAGATAAACAAGAGACAAGAAATCGAACCACAGCCAAATCAAACTCAAGGCATCATACTAAGTCAAATTAGATGTGAGTGAATTAAAAAATCACTCACCTCATATCCAAGAATCGATCGGAGAAAACTCTATGCAATAGTTCGAAGTGAAGATGAACTCGCCCCAAGTAGGAGGAGTCGCGAATGATCCAGCTACTCGCGATTACTCGCCGATCGACCAACGAGGGCGCGACCTTGAAGAATTTCGAAATCCCTAATTTGAGACGAAACCGCCATTTGCCTTTCCTTCGTACGCTTTCTCTAGGGTTTTTTTTTCGAATGAATTGGAAAAATGGGGAACGGGTCGAAGAAAAAAGCAAATAAAAAAAAAGGGAACCGGGTTATCACTTATTACGACAACAAAAGAAGTGGGCCAAAACAAATTTTAAAGCCCGCAAAACAAATGATGAATATACGCAAGAATTTCAACCGGTTTAAAATTCCCAAAAGAAATTAACAACTAATTTAATCGTCGTTGGACGACAATTAATTGTTCTAAACTCCGGGTTGTTACAAGACCTTAACAATATTTTACCTATGACTCTTTTACAATAGGATAACCTTGCTAACAGTAGTATGTTTGATAGATCTTTGTATCTCTTTGAGTCTTAATATCTTCTAGCATGGTATCTTCTTATAGCATATACCTATAATATTAATAAAGTGTGTATGTATATATATATATATATATGATTGTGCGGTTGTTATCATTGAAACATAAACTGGAGGTTCTTGCGGTCTCCCCCTTCTTGATGATGACAACTATACAATCATAAATCAATTATACAATGAAAAATGGAAGTATTATTATGTTTGCCTCCCCCTATGTATATGCATAAATTTCTCTCCTTTTGTCATTATCAAAATGGAGGGAAACAGTAAGGTACGGAGATATTAAATAGACATAGCGTGTTATACATTAAGGTCATGTAAATCAAATACGGAAGTTCAAATAAAATTAGTGACAATTGTAGCAGAAGTTGTAAACAGCGAAACAAACAAGCATAAGAATAGATAATCGCAAAATAAAAGAAAACTCTAATTGTACTGATTTTGTGAGTAAAAGAAACCCCGATAGTTCTTGTAGTAGTCCTAATAAGAAGGCGGATCCTGCTCGTATGTGCCCAGCCATTGTGTTTAGTCATTGTACTCCTCATCTTCTTGAATTGAGAGGCCTTGAAATGCTATATACAATTGTTGTTGAAAATGTGGAGTATCAGACATGTATATGTCATCACTATCTTCTTCTTCTTCCTCAGGTTGTGCTTGAATAGAAGTCTTTCCTCGGTCACCTCTATCGTGAGACGTACCTTTGGGCGAGGCCTGAGAATGATAAATTGGTGTTTGAGCCCGAGGTGGAGGTGTTGATGAAGGCGAGGATGATGAGCGAGAAGATGATCGACCACGTACTTTGTGCATAACGTTGCCTAAAGTGGAGACGACTTTTCCAAAGTCTCTTTCATTTTTGTCATCCTTAGGGAGAAAGAACATTCCAATCCAGTCATCTTTATGTTCAAAGCTCGTTGATTAGCCATGATTATCATTTGGTTTTTAAGTGCTAAATCACGAAGAGATTTGTTTTTGTGTTGGTTCAACGCAAGCTTCTTGTATTTTAGAGTTTGAATAATATTCGATAGCATGACTAGAGGAAGGTGGTTGCTGTGAAGGATGAGGGGAGTAAGTCTACTATGAAGTGCTAGTTGGAGGAGGACCATGATGTTCTTGTTGATGCTGTTGTAGAGTCCATTAGTCGAAGGGGATGATACGAGGTGGGGTTTTGGGAAGATGCATCAAGGATAGATATCGTGGACCACTATCTTTTGTTGGAATTTCTTCATATTGTGATAGGCACGAAGGAATTCCAAGATCTTGCAAGATGCGCATTATGTACGGAGCATAACAATTGAGCAATGATGCTGAGTCCAAAAACCTTTAATCTGGTCATGAATAAATTTTGTCCAATTTACCAGTAGACGACCAAATATTTCATACAAAGCTCGACGGTCATTGGGATAAATTTGCTGGTGACTACCTAGACAAGGAATGATTATGTTAATTATCATTCGATTTAGTAGTCTAGCACATAGGCGTAGGTAATTGGATTTCCATTGGGGCATCCTATCTTCCCATATTTAATGAGTAACTTCATCTCTGGGTAAAAGACTATGATCCGGTATATCCATTAAGGCAATTCCCTCATAAGAACATCTAGTATATGGCTAACCGTATATACATCAATTTTGATTTCTTTTCCATAAACGCTAGACCACAACCATCCATCCTCATTTTCTGAATTCCAAATTTCCACACTACATAAATTGGAGTAGAAAAGGTAAATAGCTAAAGGATCGATAATTACCTTGTTTGCATCATAGCTAATTAGGTTGCAGCAACCGACATCCGTAGTTTTTCCTAGAATTTCATATTCTATCATATTTCCAAGGTGATAGAAAGGATCAGAGTGGATTTTCTTTTGGGAAAGCACCTCAAATCGTTTGACGGCATTGGGATTGTTGCGGAGCCATTGGTTTATGTAAGCTTGTGTAACATGGGCTTGAGAGGAGGAGGAAGATTGGCCTTGTTTTTGCTTTTTAGAGACGGTCACCTTCTTGGAAGCCATCGATCGATGAAATTGATGGTTATGGGGGCTAGGGTTTTAGAAATTGGGTATTGAAATGGAGGTAAAAGTGAAGAATAGGGTAAGTTTGTTTATATGGTTGTTGAAAAATGTATGGTTGAAGCAACGATAGATGTCTGTGAGGGATTCATAGATGTTTGTGACTTCAGTAAGAATGAAACAGAAATATTCGACAAACGTCTGTGGCTGGAGAGAAAATAAACATAATGATTCGACAAACGTCTGTGATTACAGAATTTTTTTTCCGTAACTTGTGATAGACGTCTGTGGTATGTATTTTCTAACATATGGAAAAAAATTAAATATCAGTGAAAGTTTTATTAAAATTTTAATACAATAAAACAATATACATACTAAAAATTAATAAATAAACATAATTTATATGATGCGTAGCATAAGTTTGGTTTTTGTCTGAGAATTTAGAATTGTTGATTTATTGTATATCCCATGAATTTGGTTCAACTTTTGTATTATCAATTAATGGTTTCGGTGGAGACTGTTTGTATCAAAATTGGGCACAACACTCTTCAGAAGTTTTTGAAGAGATAAAATGAAGAAATTAAATGGAAAAAAGAGGATTATCTAACAAAAACTCCAAAGTAGATAATGAAAGTAATAAGAACGCACAGAAACACAGAATTTAGAGTGGTTCGGCGTGTTGCCTACGTCCACTATGAAGTTGATTGCTTTATTGATGTTCCTTTCGATGATTACAATTGATTTCAGCGGGTTACAGTAGATAATAATAATTTACAGCAGTGAAATTCGTTGGTAGCAGCAGCAATGGAGTCTAGAACTGGATCCGACAGAGTCTGGGCGTTGGAGAATTCAAAGAAGAAGAAGTTCCCTTTTCTGTATGCCCTGGGGCTCTATTTATAGGTGTAGGAGGCTGATATTTCGCTCAGATCTCGGGAGACTCCCTCTGGCATGTGATTAGGCCCGCGCGCCCAAGCCCGTGAAGTTTCGGCCCGATCCGTGATCGATACGAACGGATTTCGTATCGATCAAGATTGTGTCCGATGGAGTCGAAATTTGGCGTGGACATTCTCCAGCACGTGCGTAAGCTCCTGTGAAAATTTGGTGGCATTTGGACTTGTAGATCTCGAGTTATGATCGATTCGAATTGGAGGCTTTCGGCAGGTTGTTTCGTTCGACTCGATCACATCGACTCGATCTTGTTCGAATCGATAGCCGCGCGTGATTGTGAGATGACGCGGCGCTTGAATCTCTGGATCACTCCGCTTTCGATGCCAAGTTGAACGAGTTGTCCTTGAACTTCGCCTCATTCGTATCGATGGTATTGCCTTGTTCGTATCGATAAAAGATGCGCAGTTCGCATTGATGAAGGCTCCTCAGTTCGTATCGATGGTTACGCTCTGTTCGTGTCGATAAAAGGGGTGTGGCTTGCCGATCGATACGAATAACCATTATATGATCGATACGAACAGGGACTCCGCGATGGATACGAAGCAGCTGGGTTTGAAGGATACGAACAGTGGTTCCTTGATGGATACGAAGTAAGGTCAACTGATGGATACGAACTACAGAAGCTTGATGGATTCGAACAAAGCTCTTCGGGTGATGGATGCGAAGTGGACTCTGGAGATGGATACGAAGTGGGTTCTGATGATGGATACGAACTCGATCGAGTCGAACAGAAGCTTTCTGAAGGATTCGAACGAGATTGAGTCGAACAGTGGCCACTCGATGGATTCGAAGTAGGCCATGGTGATCGATGCGGAGCTGATCGAGTCGAAGTAAGCTTCCCTGATGGATTCGAACTCGATCGATTCGAACAGTGGCTACCTGATGGATTCGAACTCGATCGATTCGAATAGTGGCTAGTTTTCATCCAATCTTGCATCGATCGTAACTTGAGCATACGAACTCGGATTGACTTGAAATTTGGAACGTCGACTTTTATGGCTTCCCTCGTCGTGTCTTGTCGATTGTAGCTCGATCCGGACTCGGACAAAATTCACCGATATCCATGGTGAACCTGCTTATAGCCGATCTCTAAGACGGACCGCCATTGGTTTCTAGTCAATTTCTTGGTGTCCCGGCCTTGCCAAAAGGCAGGATAACAGAGACCAACTTGGACGAGCTGGAGTGTCAATCCAAGCTTGGTTTGATGGTCCTGGTTTGCTATCCGCTTTTGTAGGAGTTTCTTGTAATCGAGGAGATTTTTGATGTATGCAATTTTTTGTTGGTGAATGACCACAAATTGCTAGAATACATTTTTCAAGAAAATTTAGATGAGATCCTTGACGTCGTTGCTTGTAATACATTTCACGTTGAACGCTGATCATTTCTTGTTGATAGTGATATATCTCATTGACTTTGTCGGTGAGAGATGTTGATTTCAGATCAATTGAACGTTTAGCTTTCTTTTCTTTAGGAGAAAAGCCAGTGTGGTATGTTGGTGATGCAAGAATGTTTAGAGAGATTGAACAAGTTGATGTAGGTGTGGATTTAGTTGGTGATACGTAAGTGCTATTTGATGAGAGGGATTTATAGTCGATAGTTGAATAGGTGGAGTCGTGATCATAAGACATTTTTGTGTATTATTTGTTTTAATAATCTATTTGTGTTTATTTGTTTTTAGGCAGAATATAAGCTAAATTTATAAGATAAGGTTTTGTTTTACTTAGAAAATAGGTTGAGGAAAAGGATTTTAAACCATATAATGCCTTTTTCCAATTCCGTAGAACTTTTCAAGTGATATACAGTACTGCACTGCACAGCACATTTACACACCTTACACTGGGGGATGCACGAGCGTTATTGTCTGTTTAACAATGATTTTTCATAAGCTAGTTAGTCATGGAACCTTCAAGTTCACAGCAGCAAGAACTCCCGAGTTTAATTCCTTCAACCACCAAGATACCGGTCATTGAAGCCGAAGTTATAAATCCAGCTCCGGACGAGCTTCCAGGCGCCCGGTTCATTTGTCGTCCACAAGATTTTGTGCCATCCGGCATCTCCGAAGATATGATGGGACGGATTTATTTAAGGCACGGCTTGTCGCTTGACGACGTGTTACTACCTGGGCCAAATGACTGGCCTCATGTTCCCCCGGAGGGGTTTACTGCTTTTAACCGTCATGCTTGTACGGTGGGATCACTTCCTCCTTTCAATCAGTATATAAGGGAGATGTTATCATTCCTTAGAATAGCTCCATCCCAGCTACACCCCAACGGATACGCCTTGTTGAATAGCACCTTCATCTTGTTTATGGAGATTCTCTTTCGACCACCAAAGCCGATCGAGATTAGATATCTATTTAACATTAAGAGTCGTGGAGACAGCCCTTCTTTCACCTTCTTGGAAGCGGTTAGGAACTGTCAAATAGTAATTGGGTCCTGGGGAAGGCTGAGTTACTTTAAAACTGAATGGTTCTACGTTCGGTGCCCCCTGGATTCGCTAGGCGATGGTTGGATAGACGCAAGCGTTGCAATCTTTCTCTTGAATTATCGAGATAAGTATAACCGACCTCAAAACTGACATACTTCTCTTCTTTTACAACCACAATTTCTCGACCTGATGGTGGATATTTCAAAGAGCTAGTTCGGATCCTCCAAGCGGTTCCGGGTGAAGAGAGGCACATTGACTTGGTTCTGACCGACGGAAACTTGAGAATTGTCGGATTGATTGAACATAAGCAAAGCATACGACTGGAAGGGACACTTAGAGCGGTTTCGAAGAAGCGATTGAAACGCAAGGCGCCCGGAGTCGTAATAGCTGAAGAAGTTGACCCGGAGAGAACGCCTACTAATAACGAGCTCCAAGTCGTGCCTTCTTCCGATGTCCAGGATTCAGGAGGAAGGAGAAAAGGCAAGGAAGTTGCTCACAAGCGTTCTAAATCCGTGAGATTAAAATCCATGGTTATGTCCTTGCCCATCCCAGGGATTAGAATTTCGGAGGCTCCTCCCCCGCAAGTAGAGAATCATTTTGAAGGGCTTGCTGATATTCCGATTCCGAATTATGTGTCATTTCAACACGACACTGGGATGGAGGAGCTTGATAATGCTCTTGAACTGAGTGGGTCGCTTGCTATGAGTGCGGCCGACATTTCCGGTTGGTCGGGGGGTTGCACATGCATACACTTCACTGCACTACATGATTCATAACTGTAAATCGTCCAATCCTAAGAAATCACTAACTTTTCCTTCGTCTCTTCATTTTCAGGTACGATGTCCGGAAGAGGATCAATGCTAGGGAATCTCCGCTAGGCTCGAAAATCTTCTACTTATTATGATTCCCGCAGGAGAGACTCGGATAGAGACCACGATCGCGGGTACTCTAATCAAGAGAGGTACGAGTGGGACAGGGATAGAAAATACAGACACCGATCTAGATCTCGCTCACCTCCCCTTAGACTTCCGTCTCCACCTCCTGTTCTTGTTCCACATCCGCCAGAGCCTCCACGACACAGACTGTCTTTTCAAACTTCAAGGTCTGAAACTCAACACCAGCGAGTTGAAACCGTGCCCCCCATAATTACAGAGCAGGCCATTACTGAGCCCACGGGGAAAGGGGCCATTAAAATTGCTCAGTTGAGAAAGGAGTTTCCGAACATATGCTTCGACGGCTACGTCTTTCCACCTCACTTAAAGAGAATCTCATTTGGTGTGGAAAACACGATGCATGATTACATTCATGACATCTACATCCAGTATAGAGAGTGGATAAAGGCTACAGAGAAAGCTTCCAAGGTGGCCTTCGAGCGAGCCAAATCTATTGAGAAGATGGAGTCCGAACTCGCCAAAAAGGACCGAATCATCCAAGTGCTCAACACCGAGGCCGAGTCTTCTCGGATATCTGAAATTGAGGCTACCAAAAAAGCTGATGAAGCGACCGTGGCGATGGAGAGGTTGAGGCAGACACACGTTGCCTTGGTGGAGGAGATGGGCTATCGGAACACCACAGTCTCCGCCGAACGGGATGCGGCGGTTAAGGAACTTAACGAGCTTAAGGCCAAATTTGCCGACATGGCTAAGGAAAGGGATGATGCGAACAACGCGGCCCAGGAGCCGTGCGAGCAGGCTGTTCTGCTTCGGGGTGAACGGGATGCGGCTGTGGCTAAGGTCCGCGTGGTGGAGACTGGGGTTGAGGAGAAAGTGAAATCGGTCGAGTCCAGGCTAGAGGCTGATATCGAAGACCTTCTCGTTGTTTACAATGCTAACGTGCTAAGGCACAAGGGTCTAGCCTGGCTCGATGATTATCCATCGCATCTATATAACGCCTAGGGCTGATTAGTTGAAGAGGAGAAGGAGGCGCATCTGGGTGAGTCCGTGGATGAGTTTGAACTCGAGAATTGCATTCTGAATGAAGATGAAAGGACGATTCTTCACGAGTCAATGATTCTGCATGAAAAGTAAAGACTCGGCGCCTAGCACTTCGAAGTAGGAGAGGGTTTGGGGGTTGACCATCATGAGGCGAGTCTTGAAGTTCCAACGTCAACCCAGCCCGAATCCTCGTCTGCGGTCGATCCCCAAGCTGTTCCTGCCTACAATTCGGATCAACCGCAGATGTCTCTGGCTACAGTGCAAGTTACTGAAGCCGTTCCGCTGCCTACAAGTCAAACTGAGGAAGGTATTCTGAACATTCCGCGCATCTGCCTTAAGTCGGAATCTTTATTTGAATTAAATTCTGACAGTTCTCTTATTCTTTGTCCAGTGATCGATGCTGCACCTGTCGGGCCTCCTGTTACTCAAGAATCATATCAGACGCAGGAGGCTACTGTTACCGAAGCGATCATTGTAACTACAACTGCCCCCTTTGACGATATGCAGGGAAGCATGCTTGTGTTTGATGAGCAGCTGATGGAAGAACTCTTTCGCCGTCATGGCGATCCTCTTGCCGACTTGCCATTTGTTATGGGTGGAGGCGCTCCTGCTACAAGTTCTTCAATGCCAACCATTGATGCCCCCAGCGAGGCTCGAGCGGTTACTGAAGAGGAGATGTTCGCATAAATCGACGCTGAAATGGAAGCAGCGGCTCATGGTGGTAATTCTGGAGGTGGAATGGCGGCGCTCGGTCCAGCTCCGCTTAGAATGATATCTCCTGGTGGTACAGTTTTCATCTCCAGCGTGCCCATTCCATCTTCTGCACTTGATCCTGTTCCTCCGACTCCGCCCGCAGGAAGCATTCCTATTCATACGAGCTCGGAGGAGGATGTTGAGATCATGCCCCCGCTTGGAGGCCGACCACCGAAAAGCAAAGGCTCAAAGAGGAAGGGTAGTGGCGGCTCCAGCGGGTCTGCATCGAAATGGAAGCCGAGGAATAAGGAAGATTAGACACGCTTCTTTGGTTTATTTTGATTTTCATTTTGCTGGCCGTGTATAGATGCGGGTTCGGCTCCTACTAGTAGGAATTTTTTGGAAACAAACTTGTACATGAATTTCTTTCATAAATAGTAGAAATGAAACTTTTCTTTTTCAGCTTCTTGTGTATTTGCTTAAGTGTTTCAATGTTTGAAATGCACTTGTAGAGTTCTAGCTTCCGAGTCAAGTTTGTCTTTTTGCACCAAGTCTGGAAACTGCGGACATGGTTCGCGACTGGGAAGCGAGTTGAATTTTGACGTCGCACCGCTTCAGTCAATGGTTGATGCTTAAGTCCTGCCCCCCGGTCTTGGGGATGAGTTGTAGAACATCAGTCGGCGATTGCTTCTCGCTTATAACATGTTGAGTCTAGTGCCACTGAATGGATGTCTGAGGCAAGCAGAGATTGAGCGGTTTATTCACGCTTGTCCGATTGTCGATAATCATATCCGCACTCCGGGGATTCTCATTTGTTTATTGGCGGTTGGTCACGCCGGCTTAAGTTTAAATCATACGTCCACGCTCTGGGGACTCGGAATCGACATTTGTACTCCGACTCGCACTTTGGGAGTCCGGAGTTGATATTTATACTTCGATTCACGCTTTGGGAACTTGAAGTCGATGTTCATACTCCGTTTTGCACTCTGGGAATCCGGAGTTGATGTTTATACTCCGACTCGCACTCTGGGAGTTCGGAGTTATTGTTTATACTCCGTTTCGCACTCTGGGAATTCAGAGTCGATGTTTATACTCTGACTCACACTATGGGAGTTCGGAGTTATTGTTTATACTCCGTTTCGCACTCTGGGAATTCAGAGTTGATGTTTATACTCCGACTCGCACTCTAGGAGTTCGGAGTTGGTAAGTAGATGGTCAGTCACATCTGCTCGATGTTTTTAGATTTCGCTCACACTCTGGGAACGAAAGGTGTATCAGGATCATGGATGGTCGGATCACATCCACCCTGAGTTAACAAGTGAGGTCGTTAGATGGACGGGTCCATCCTCCTCAAATTTGGTTCAGATACAGACGAAGTCATTAGGTGGACGGATCCACCCTCTTCGTAGATGTATTTTAATACTCCAGTTCGCACTCTGGGAACCGGGAGTTAAGTGAGGGATTGTCGTGTATCAATCCGTTTTTGACTTTGATGTGATGGCTTGTCCCCGAGCTCGGGTTTCACTTAGCGAGTGACTGGTTGCATCACAGTCACTCCCTATTTGAATAAATTCCACCGTATGGTGAAACTTAGCTCTCCATGCATAGTGATGATCATATGAAGCATTTCAAGTAAATCACAGCTCTGGCTCGAAGAGATTGCATTTTATTGTTGAAATAAGAAAATATGGCAAAGTCAGTTGCCTTATTACAAATTCTAATTTCGAAATGCAGAAAAAAATTGTGAAATGGAAAATAAACTAAATGAATAAACATAGCCTGTCATGTGTAGTAGCGACGAAGACTCTCTCTATTCCAGGCTCTTGGCAGAGTAAGACCGTCAACGGTCGATAATTTGAATGTGCCATCTTCGAGCCTTCGTTCAATAACATACGGTCCTTCCCATGTCGGCTTCATATGTGAAGGAACCGGATATATTCTTTTCAAGACGAGATCGCCTAGTTCAAAGGTTCTCGGACGGACCTTGGTGTTGTACAATCGGGCGACTTGGCTTCGATGCGCAGCTGCCCTCAAATCAGCCTCTTCACGCTTCTCATCTAGTAAATTGAGAGACTCAGCAAGTAGGATAGCATTAGTCTATGGGTCATAGTACGTCACACGATGAGAAGGTACTTCTAGCTCGACCGGAATAACAGCTTCTGAACCATAAGAAAGAGAGAACAGAGTGTGACCGGTCGCGAACTTGTGGGTTGTTCGGTAAGCCCATAAAGCCATAGGAAGTTCATCGACCCACTTGCCCCCCGACCTTTTCCAGTCGTTTCTTCAGAATGGATTTTATAACTTTATTAACCGCCTCGACCTGTCTGTTCGCCTGAGGGTGTGCAACTGCAGAGAATTTCTTTTGGATGTGAAATCGTTTGCAGAAATCTTTAAATTCAGCACTGTTGAATTGGGTTCCGTTGTCTATAATAATGGTGTGTGGAAGACCGAATCGACAGATGATGTTGCGGACTACAAAGTTGATTACTTTCTTCATTGTTATGGTAGCAAGAGCTTCAGCTTCAGCCCACTTTGTAAAGTTATGAACTGCGACGATGGCATATTTCGCACCACCTTTTGCCAGAGGTAGAGTACCAATGATGTCGATGCCCCACATTGCAAACGACCATGAGCTGACCATTTGCGTTATCTCGGTAGGAGGGGCTCTAGGAATTCGAGCATGCTTTTGACACCTATCACATTTATTTGCATAATCCGATGCATCGCAATTCACAGTAGGCCAGTAATATCCATATCGAAGTATTTTCTTGGCTAGTGCTTGCCCCCCGGTGTGATCGCCACATTCTCCCTCGTGTACATCGTGCAATACTCGTTTAATTTCATTGTGAGCAATACACCGGAGTAGAGGAACAGAGTACCCTCTTCTGTAAATGATTCCATTCTGGATAGTGAATCATGAGGCCTTCCGAAGGACTTGTCTCTTTTCACTCCTGCGCTCTGGCAGGGTTCCGTGCTCAATGTAATTTTTGAGTAGAGTCATCCATGAATCCTTTTCGGGGACGGTTTCGCATACCCAGTCTATTTCTTCCCGGTCAATGCTTGGGGAGGATAACGCTTCTACGGGAATGAGTCCCATTTGCTGAGCTTCACCTGTGCTGGCTAGCTTTGCCAATGAATCGGCTTTTTGGTTGCGTTCTCGAGGTATACAATAAATGGCATAATAATCAAACTGATTTAGTACTTCCTGAACTCGAGCTAAGTAAGCAGCCAACCTTCGATCTCTCGCTTGATATTCTCCCCGTACTTGACACACAACTAACTGTGAATCACGATAAATTTCCATAGCGATAATTCTCAAATCTCTAGCGAGTTTCAAGCCAGCTAAGAGGGCTTCATATTCAGCTTCATTATTGGTCGCATGAAAATCGAACTTCAAAGCATAACATATAGATCGGCCTTCGGGAGTTTCAAGTACAACACCAACGCCCGAACATCGATCGTTTGATGCACCGTCGGTATAAAGCTTTCAGACGTATTCGGGGGATTCACTGGTTTCAGGAAAGTCCTCTGGAACGGTAAATTCAGCTATGAAATCGGCTAGGACTTGTCCTTGAATGGCTCGTCTTAGAGTGTAAGTGATATCGAACTGGCTCAGTTCGATGTTCCACTTGAGTAACCTACCAGACGTCTCAGGCCGCGTAAGGACCTGTCGTAACGGCTGGTCAGTGTAAACAATAATGGGATGTGCCTGGAAATACGGTCGAAGTTTCCTTGATGCAATAACGAGGCAATAAGCCAACTTCTCTAATTTTGGATAATTCCTTTCAGCCCCAATCAATCGCTTGCTGACGTAGTATACTGGCTTTTGCATCCTGTCTTCTTCTCGAACTAAGACAGCGCTGATAGCGTTTTCTGATATCGCCAAGTATATGTACAACTTCTCATGATCAATAGGCTTTGACAGGATAGGTGGTGTGGATAGATGCTGAACCAGTGCTTGGAAAGGTCCCTCACACTCTGTGGTCCATTCAAAGTTTCGTTTTCCTTTTCAGATCAGATCGAAGAAAGGAATGCATTTGTCGGTGGACTTTGAAATGAACCTGCTCAATGCTGCTACCTTCCCATTGAGACTCTGGACTTGCTTTATAGTTTTCGGAGTTTCAAGATTTCTGATTGCCCAAATCTTTTCAGGATTAGCTTCGATTCCCCGAGCGTTGATGATAAACCCGAGGAATTTTCCGGATAAAACTCCAAAATGACATTTCAGTGGGTCGAGCTTCATTCTGTATTCTCGAAGTATGTTGAACATAATTCCCAGGTCTTTAATATGGCCAGTGGAAAATCGCGACTTCACAAGCATGTCATCTACATATACTTCCATTGTTTTCCCAATTTGACTGGCAAACATCTGATTGACCAATCGTTGATAAGTAGCCCCGGCATTCTTGAGTCCAAATGGCATAACTTTGTAGCAATAAAGTCCCAGATTGGTTACGAAGCTGGTATGTTCTTGATCTGGTAAATGCATCGGTATCTGATTGTAGCCAGAATACGCGTCCATGAAGGATAAGAGCTCATGTCCAGCCGTCGAATCTACTAGCTGATCAATTCTGGGAAGCGGGAAACTGTCTTTGGGACAAGCTTTATTCGGATTGAAATAGTCGATACATGTTCTCCACTTTCCGTTTGGCTTTCGGACGAGCACGGGATTCGACACCCATTCTGGATATAATGCATCTCGAATGAACCCGTTTGCTTTAAGCTTTTCTACTTCTTCTTTAAGGGCGGCAGATCTCTCTGGATCCAGACCACGCCTTTTCTGCTTGACCGGGACACGCCGCGGGTCAATATTCAGAGTGTGGCTCGCGATGTCCGGCGACATCCCACACATATCAGAATGTGTCCAGGCGAACACATCAAGGTTCTCCCATAGAAATTCAACAAATTCCTCTTGATTTTTCTGGCTTAGCTGAGACCCAATCTTTATCATTTTCGAATCATCGTTATCATCAATTGGGACATCAATCGTTAGTTCGGCCGGGGATGCTTGACTTTCTTTAGATTCTTCTTCATCTTCAGTTTCTCTTGGGTCAAGATCCCTTTGGAATTGGTTGGGGTGCCCGGGCCTAGGCCCAGGCGTTAATTGTCAATTATCAACAAAACGGATGCAGAGAGATTCCTCTACGCCCTTTCCTTTCTCCTTTCGCTGCGCCTCCCGCGGCTCGGCAATATAGCAGGCTCTCGCTGCAGCCTGATCCCCTTGGATGACTCCTACTCCACGATTAGTGGGAAACTTCAGGGTTAAACACCACGAGGCAATAGCTGCCCTGAACTCAGCAAGGGCCGGTAGACCCAAGAAAGCATTATAAGGGGAGTCTATGTCTAACACAACGAACTGTAGTATCCGCACTCTCCGGCGTTCTCCAACTCCCAACTCCACTAGTAGTTCCACTACTCCAGTGGGTATAGTAGCGCTCCCATTGAAACCGTGGATTCGAGACTGATAAGGTTTCAAATCTTTGGCCTCCATCTTCATTTGATCGTAAGCTCGTTTAAACAAAATATTCATAGAGCTTCCACTGTCAACTAAGATCCTCTTCATCCAAGCAGGACCTACTTGAGCTGAGATGACCAGTGGATCGACGGTGGGAGCTTCGAGTTTATCAGCATCTTTGTCTTTGAATACGATGTCATCAATCATCGTCTTCTGTTGTTTGGCCGGAGCCCCTTCATCAAAACTACTATAACACTCGAAGTCCGCATGCCTAATAGAGCTGGCATACGACTCCATTTCCTTCCAGCTTCGGTCTGCTGGATGAGGACCATCACTTATTGTATTGATAACCAACCTCCCGCCAGTACGAGTGGGTTCCTCCTGTCTTTCCTGATTTGGCGCACGATTCTGACTCGATGGGCCCGTACCTCCTGACTGCGGCACCCGCACATACTGATCCAACTTTCGTTCACGTATCCAATGAGATCTTGTAAATGACGACACTTATTTGTATTATGGCCATAGCTTTCATGGAATCTGCAAAACTTTCCTGTTTGGACTTGTCTTTCCGTTGATGGTTTCGGGGCAGGCTTCTTCTATCGCATGGTGTTACAAGTCTGCAAATACACATTTTCCAACGACGTGTTCAATGGAGTATAATTATCATACATGGGAGCCCTACGTCGTGGACCACGATTCTGATCTCATTTTTTGCTTTGATTTCCATTGTCCCTCTACTGATTCTGTTTGTTTTGTACGTTCAACTGAACTTTTCCAGAACTCTCTTCGGATTGTTTAACGGCGATGTTACTCTGAATTCCTTCGATGTTGGGCCCTGCGTCATCCTGCTTCCTAGACTGTTTCGCATCCTCCCTTCTCAAGAATTGGGCTGCCTTGGAATAAAAACGGTCCAATGACGCAGGTGGTTTCCCAGCTAACCAATTTCCGAACTCAGAATCAGGATCAATCCCCTTAGTCAATGCCATCAGGATAGAGTTATCATTGGGATTGCTTATTTCTGCACACGCAGCATGGAATCGCTCCAAGTAACGTCTAAGTGTTTCTCCGGGAGCTTGAGTGACACTAGACAGAGTGTTAACATCTTTAGGCCTAGCTACGTGCATACAGAATTGTTCAACAAACTTGGTGGCCATTTGGTCAAAATTAGAAATGGATCGTGGTGGTAAACGAGTAAACCACATAGTCGCAATGCCCCCTAGGGAAATGGGGAAACTACGGCATTTGACTGCATCATTAGCTCTCGCAGCATTCATCAGCCATTCATACTTCAGGACGTGTTGATTGGGATCAGAACTTCCTTCATAGACCGGCAAGGTTGGCATCCTGTAGCGCTGAGGTGGTTTAGCATATAGTATGTCATCGGTGAAAGGAGTATGACTCCGGGAGATTCCCCAGTCGTCGTTAGTGAGGCCCTGACTTTCACGGATCATTTGACGAATCATTGTCGGTATATCCGACATTCGGATACTTGGAGCATGTTGTGCCAAGGTGTGGTCGGGTTCCACAGCGTGAGTCTGGACCGGACGCGGTCGACGGTCCGTGCCTCGCCTCCTTGGTTCAACATTTTTTGGGACATAAAGCTCTGGAGTATGATCTCGTTGGCTACGTTGAGGATCATCTTGGTTTCCAGCATCAACCCCTTGTTCGGTAGTGGTGGTGGTAGCAAGGTTGCCTGTGACATGGTAAGGGGCAACACCTCCTCGGGATGAAGGTCCAGTATGATGGCTAGTGGATGGTCCAGTTTTGGGTTGTCCTAGATTCAAGGAAGGTTGGTGTCCTGTGGCCTGGGTGTAGCTTACATCCAGCCGTGGGCGTGTGGACCGATGATGACCTTCAGATGAGGCGGAACTCACTGTGGAAGAATAAGAACCTTGATCTCTTCTAGATCATCTGCGCCTTTGACGATTTAGCTGGTTGGTCAACTCTGTGTTGGCGCGTAGTTGTTAAGTAAGTTGTTGCCGACTTTGGGTCAACTCTTGAAGCAGCATCTGAAACTCTTGTCTGGTGACTGGGCCTGATGGATCTGAAGGTCCGGCAGCATCTTGGTTGGATGGAGGCAATTGCACGGGATTCTGTCGGTCACGTCCTTCTTGATCAGCAGTTGTAGAGGTAGTTCATGTACTTACCATGGTGAATTAATGAAAGTCCTTTCCTAGATCTGATGCAAATCTGAATAGAATGGAAGGGCTTTAAGAATTGAGATCTGGATCTTCTTCTTGGATTTATGCAACCCGGTATCGATAGGAGATCCAAGGAGCAGGAGAAAAATTGGTTTTTCTCAGTGAAAGCACCAAAGTGTTTGTACCAAAATTGGGCACAACACTCTTCGGAAGTTTTTGAAGAGATAAAATGAAGAAATTAAATGGAAAAAAGAGGATTATCTAACAAAAACTCCAAAGCAGATAATGAAAGTAATAAGAATGCACAGAAACACAAGAATTTAGAGTGGTTCGGCGTGTTGCCTACGTCCACTATGAAGTTGATTGCTTTATTGATGTTTCTTTCGATGATTACAATTGATTTCAGCAGGTTACATCAGATAATCATGATTTACAGCAGTGAAATTCGTTGGTAGCAGCAGCAATGGAGTTTAGAACTGGATCCGGCAGAGTCTAGGCTTTGGAGAATTCAAAGAAGAAGAAGATCCCTTTTCTGTATGCCATGGGGCTCTATTTATAGGTGTAGGAGGCTAATATTTCGCTCAGATCTCGGGAGACTCCCTTTGGCACGTAACTAGGCCCGCGCGCCCAAGCCTGCGAAGTTTCGGCCCGATCCGTGATCGATACGAACAGATTTCGTATCGATCAGGATTGTGTCTGATGGAGTCGAAATTTGGCGTGGACATTCTCCAGCACGTGCGTAAGCTCCTGTGAAAATTTGGTGGCATTTGGACTTGTAGATCTCGAGTTATGATCGATTCGAATTGGAGGCTTTCGGCAGGTTGTTTCGTTCGACTCGATCACATCGACTCGATCTTGTTCGAATCGATAGCCGCGCGTGATTGTGAGATGACGCGGCGCTTGAATCTCTGGATCACTCCGCTTTCGATGCCAAGTTGAACGAGTTGTCCTTGAACTTCGCCTCATTCGTATCGATGGTATTGCCTTGTTCGTATCGATAAAAGATGCGCAGTTCGCATTGATGAAGGCTCCTCAGTTCGTATCGATGGTTACGCTCTGTTCGTGTCGATAAAAGGGGTGTGGCTTGCCGATCGATACGAATAACCATTATATGATCGATACGAACAGGGACTCCGCGATGGATACGAAGCAGCTGGGTTTGAAGGATACGAACAGTGGTTCCTTGATGGATACGAAGTAAGGTCAACTGATGGATACGAACTACAGAAGCTTGATGGATTCGAACAAAGCTCTTCGGGTGATGGATGCGAAGTGGACTCTGGAGATGGATACGAAGTGGGTTCTGATGATGGATACGAACTCGATCGAGTCGAACAGAAGCTTTCTGAAGGATTCGAACGAGATTGAGTCGAACAGTGGCCACTCGATGGATTCGAAGTAGGCCATGGTGATCGATGCGGAGCTGATCGAGTCGAAGTAAGCTTCCCTGATGGATTCGAACTCGATCGATTCGAACAGTGGCTACCTGATGGATTCGAACTCGATCGATTCGAATAGTGGCTAGTTTTCATCCAATCTTGCATCGATCGTAACTTGAGCATACGAACTCGGATTGACTTGAAATTTGGAACGTCGACTTTTATGGCTTCCCTCGTCGTGTCTTGTCGATTGTAGCTCGATCCGGACTCGGACAAAATTCACCGATATCCATGGTGAACCTGCTTATAGCCGATCTCTAAGACGGACCGCCATTGGTTTCTAGTCAATTTCTTGGTGTCCCGGCCTTGCCAAAAGGCGGGATAACAGAGACCAACTTGGACGAGCTGGAGTGTCAATCCAAGCTTGGTTTGATGGTCCTGGTTTGCTATCCTCTTTTGTAGGAGTTTCTTGTAATCGAGGAGATTTTTGATGTATGCAGTTTTTGTTGGTGAATGACCACAAATTGCTAGAATACACTTTTCAAGAAAATTTAGATGAAATCCTTGACGTCGTTGCTTGTAATACATTTCACGTTGAACGCTGATCATTTCTTGTTGATAGTGATATATCTCATTGACTTTGTCGGTGAGAGATGTTGATTTCAGATCAATTGAACGTTTAGCTTTCTTTTCTTTAGGATAAAAGCCAGTGTGGTATGTTGGTGATGCAAGAATGTTTAGAGAGATTGAACAAGTTGATGTAGGTGTGGATTTAGTTGGTGATACGTAAGTGCTATTTGATGAGAGGGATTTATTGTCGATAGTTGAATAGGTTGAGTCGTGATCATAAGACATTTTTGTGTATTATTTGTTTTAATAATCTATTTGTGTTTATTTGTTTTTAGGCAGAATATAAGCTGAATTTATAAGATAAGGTTTTGTTTTACTTAGAAAATAGGTTGAGGAAAAGGATTTTAACCCATATAATGCCTTTTTAAGTTTAAAAACATGATCTAGATATTTTTCATGAACAAATAGTGGTGGTTGTTTAACGTAAATGTTGTTGTCCAAATTGACCACCAACACCCAATTATGTGAAAGCACCAATATCCAATCCAGTAACAGAGATATGAAGAGAAATAAATGAAGAACAAAATTAAAATAATTGGATACAAAGTAAATAGAGACACAGATTTATAGTGGTTCGGCTAACTCCGGCCTACGTCCACTCCAATGATTTTCCTTTTATTAGTTTATACCGCTGATTACATTTACAAATCCGTGAAATTCAAGAATAAAAATAACATAGTATAGCCTAGGTAGAAGATGAAGAGAAGAGGAATGAAGATCCTTTTTCTAAAGCCATGCCTGCTGTATTTATAGGTGAAACTTCGGTTATAGGACCTTCTTTTCCATATGGGCCCAACATAGGGGTTGCTAGGCCTAATCCCAATGAAGAGGGATCGGTACCGATCCCTTCATTGGATATTTTGGGAGCAATGATCCCTATGATGGCTTCTTCATACTTAAATATGTTAGTCCTCCAAGTTTCATGTCATTTGGATCAAAGGAGCTCGAGTTATTGAGTGTTGAATGCAAGAATAACCTTGGTTTTTGACGTGTGTCGATCCCTTACTAACCATCAAGCCTTGGCAATTCCTTTCATATGCTTCGTCGATCCCTATTTTATGAGTCAAAACCCATGCCGATCCCTTGTTTAACTACTCATGTCGATCCCTTTTCGCTTAAGTATACTGATCCCTCATATTCTACTAGGCCGATCCATCTTGCTTTATGTTGGCATCAAAATTGACCACCAACACCCAATCACAAGCGAAAGTACCAATATCCAGTCACAGATCATAGATAGAGTATATGTAGACAGTATAATATGAAGAACAATCAAAATTAAAATGAAAGTGATAAAAAAGACGAGATTTATAGTGGTTCGGATGACTTCGGCCTACGCCCACTCCAGAAAAATCCTTTTATTTATACTGAAATTTGATTACAGTTATAATCCAAAAAATTTAAAGCAAAAATGGTAGAGTAGCTTTTTGTAGAAGAAGATGAAGAGAAGCAGAATGGAGATCCCTCTTTCTGAAGCCACGCCTGCTGTATTTATAGGTGAAATCCTGGCTATAGGGCCACCTCACCTACATGGGCCCATCACGATGATTGTCGAGCCCAACTCGTTCACCATATGCCAACCTGAAGTAAAACTTGAAGTAGAACCTGAAGTAAGCTTGTCGTCAACCCGAAGTAAAACATAACCGACCCTAAGCTTGATCCTCTCTTGCTGACCCGAAGCACCTTCAACGCTGACCCGAAGAAAACACCTTCTTGACCCGAAGTGAAACCTACTCCGACCATATGTCGATCCCTCTCAATCTCCTTATGCCGACCCCTTGCCATTCCTTATGCCGACCCAGAGTTATGCCTATAGTCGACCCGAAGCATCCACTAATGCCGACCCCTCGAAGTATGCCGACCCCTCGAAGTACGCCGACTCCTTGAAGCATCCCAACCCATAGCACTCCTCTTCAATGCCGACCCCAAGCTCTTTCTTCTTTGCCAACCCTTTGAAGTATGCCGACCACTCGAAGCATGCCAACCTGAAGCACTCCTCTTCAATGCCGACCCCAAGCTCTTTCTTCTTTGCCGACCCTTGTTGAACATGCCGACCCGAAGTTTCCCAAGTGCCAACCCGAAGCATGGGCTATGCCGACCCGAAGCAAATGCCGACCCCAAGTTCAATGCAAATCCCTAGAAACTCTTCACACCGACCCGAAGCCAACCACCTGTAGATCCAAAGTAAACCCTTTCCTGAACCGAAGCAAACCCTTTTGCGATTCGATGTAGACCCTACGTAACCATCTCTCGCCAAAATTCGTATTCCAAGTACCTTGTGTCGTTTGTCCATCGACTATGCTGCATCTTGGCCTCATATTCATGTTTACTATCCGTAATTGATTGTCCATCACTCATTCGAATCAAACCCATAATATTCCAGCATCGATAACCGTGCAGTCGATTGGGTTAAATCCGCCTGTATGCTGCCTTGCCAAAAGGCGGGTTAACACCTTACAAGGTTATGCCGATCCCTTTTGTTCCTCAAGGCTATGCGGATCCAACCTCTGCCATAATGCTATGCCAATCCTTCCTTTATTGAGTATGTCGATCCATCCAAACAACGCATGCCGACCCCTTCCTGATGTAGCCTAGAAAGTATACCGACCCCTTCTTTGAAGCATGTCGATCCACCTAAAACGCCGATCCCTCCACCTTGCTGAGCTATTGAACTTTATTGACCCCTTTAGATTGAGGATACCGATCCCTCCTATTTGTTAGGCCATTGAAGTATACTGATTCCTCTATATTGAAACATGTCGATCCCTCCATAACATCCCAAACCAATAAAACATGATGATCCTAGCTATGTCCCAAATTTCTAGTATCCTTCATCATTTATCTACCAACTTCATCCAACTCTGGCTTCGTATAACCATTTATACTTTACCTTCAAGTTCTACAACCGTTGCTCTACACTCATCGATCTTGATAATTGTGAAGTCTGTTAGGTTAAATCTGTCTGTGTACTACTTGCTAAAAGGCGGGTTAACACTTTGCCCCCCAAAACATTCCTTGCAATGGGAAGGCATGTTTTGAATTGCCACAAATCCAAAATATGAAGTCCATAATCCATTGATTGTCATATCATCCAATCCAGAATCTAATCCGTTGTCAATCCCATTCCTTGATCTCTCTGGATCATTAGCGAAGTCCATGACTATTCTGAGTCGATATCCAATTCTGAATCCATTCTAAATTCATTAACCAAATCCATGATCTCTACAGGTCACTTTATCCAAATCTGGGACCACTCCGTGTCCATATTCAAATCCATAGACCTCTCCGGGTCATTAGCCTAATCCAAATCCTTGATCACACCGGATCCTTGCGAAGCACAATCCACACTCGACGATCTGAGTAGGACGATCTTGTCGCTCTTCGACGAAGCGGCCTACCCCTTGCCAGGCATAGTCCATACCCTACGACCTTGATCTTTCCGAGTTCTTGCCAAGCACAATCCATACTTGACGACCTGTTAGGTTTTATTCTCCGGCCTCGACTCTCCGGTCGAGGGCTTAACCCATGGGTTTCCTTCTCCAGCCTCGGTTCCTAATCGAGGCCTTAAACCATAGGGTATCCTTTCCGGCCTCGATCCCTGGTTGAGGACTTAAACCATGGGGTTTCCTTCTCCGGCCTCGGTTCCCAATCGAGGACTTAAACTGTGGGGTATCCTTCTCCGGCCTCGATCCCCAGTCGAGAACTTAATCCGTGTACGAATCCATCATGTCACTCTCCGGTGAAGGGACTCGTGACTCATGGTTATTGCCTCGTCTCTCCGGTTGGGGCCATAACCGTGACTTATGTTATTTATTATATTAATCCAGACTTAAGTATCCCTAAGTCCATAAAATAAAATTCCATACAACCAATAAACTAAAGTTCGAAGCAAATAAGGAAAAACAAAATTTCACAAACCCGAGCACTACGGTTCATCATCATCTTAGAGCATGCCTAGGGACCATCCTCGATCTCGTACATGTGTATGTGACTTAGCCGTATTACTGTGGCGTTTATTACTTATTCCATGCCATCCCAACCACTTGATGATAGGTTGACGATGATGCCTTGATCCAGTGCCATTTTCATTCGAGGTGGACATTGGCTGCTCCTATTCCACCGTCATAGCCCGAGTCCTTATGTATTGTTGTAACTGGCCAATCCTCACGTGTTCCTTAATGATATCCTTCAAATGCTTGTAGTCATTTGTATTGTGCACATCTAGCTCATGGAACAGGCAATGCTTTCCTGATGCCTGCTCACGTTCGGAGGGTTACCTCCTTGCCGGCCTTTGATACTAAAGACGTCCTCGAGTATCCAAATAAATCCTTTCTAGAGATTCAGTCAATTCTGTGTAAGAAGAGAATTATGGTTTTCTCCATTACCTCTTCAATAATTAATGCCATCGTTCATCTTCTGTTTGCCTTTATCATTCTTGTTTACATCTCCTAATGATCCTCCACTCTGCACAACATTCACCTCCGGTTTGTTTGCTCGTGCATCTTCCTACCGTAGAAACCTTTCTGCTTCATGATAAAACTTCCTGAGATCCATAGGTGGATCCTGCACCAGTGAATCCTTGAAATTCGTGCCATCGGCAATTCTAGGTACAACTACCATCAAAACCATGGATGGATCTAGACAATCCACCAATGTAGTCGTGACATTAAACCGTGTTAAGAAACTCCTCAGGGACTCTTCGGTCCTCTATTTCAGTGTTGCCAAACTCATCACATTTTTAGGTCTCGAGATGTGAACCCTAAACTGCCTCATAAATCTTTCTATCAATTTTGTCCATGTGCCAATAGAGCCACTTTCCAACTGTTTGAACCATAGTGCAGCTATATCCGTTAAGTACAAGGGAAAGCACCGTGCCATGACTTTCTTCGATGCCCCCAGTACTTCCATGTGTCTCATGTACCTTGTCAAATGAATAGCGGGATCCGTTTTTCCATCATATGTCTCAAGTATTGGTAGTTTGAACTCCGGTGGATTCCTATCTTGCCTAATATTTGGAGCGAATGGACTTCTATTTACATCCTCGAGATCCCTGTTCACCAATTCTCTACGCATAGCTCACCTTATCATCTCTGCAAACCTGTCATTGTCTTCTAATGGTAGTCTCCTATCATCATGCCTATGCTACCCCCCGAGTCTATGAGGGAATTCTGGAACGCATTCCTCCGGTCGAGTATCCAAATTCCAATTTGCACTAAGCTCCATGGGATTGATCGCAGGTCCTCCAGCATCACGATCAACTAAACCCGGGGGCATGCTCTCCAGCCTTTGGGGATCAGTACTGATCCGTCTGGAGGAATCGATGTCGATCCCTCTAGGATGGCAGGGGACTGCCCCCGGCTGCTTTGTTCCACTCCTCTGTCTATTAGCCCCATTTTCATGCTCTTGGTTTTGATTTCCAGTGATTCCTACTGCTTCAACTCCTTGATTCTGTGCTCCAGCTTGTCTAATCTGTTGGAGTAAATTATGCATCATCTCCTCCTGCCTTTTCAGCATCCTCTCCTACATAACATCCATCATCGTTTCCATTTCATCCCTGGTTATGTAGATAGATAGTTGATTAGCTCTAGCTCCTGAGGAAGCCTCCTGACTCCCTCCATGGTGGCTCCTTTTCGGTAGCACTCTCCTTGTTGATTGCCCAGCCATTGCTTTCTAGATCCAAGTATCCAAGCTTCCAAATCAGTGGGTGCAAGTCTTCTCAGTGAAAGCACCAAAATGTTGATGTCAAAATTGACCACCAGCACCTAATTATATGAAAGCACCAATATCCAATCCAATCACAGAGATATGAATAGAAATAAATGAAGAACAAAATTAAAATAATTGAAAAGAAAGTAAATAGAGACACAGATTTATAGTGGTTCGGCTAACTCCAGCCAACATCCACTCCAAAGATTTTCATTTTATTAGTTTACACTGCTGATTACAGTTACAAATCTGTGAAATTCAAGAATAAAAATGGTAGAGTATAGCCTAGGTAGAAGATGAAGAGAAGCAGAATGAAGATCCCGTTTCTGAAGCCATGCCTGTTGTATTTATAGTTGAAACTTCGGATACAGGACCTTCTTTTCCATATGGGCCTACAATAGGGGTTGCTAGGCCCAAATCCCAATGAAGAGGGATCGGTACCGATCCCTTCATTAGGTGATTTTGGGGTGATGATCCCTAACAAGGCTTCTTTATGCTTAAATATTTTAGCTCTCCATGTTTCATGTCATTTGGATCAAAGGAGCTCGAGTTATTGAGTGTTGAATGCAAGAATACCCTTGGTTTTTGACGTGTGTTGATCCCTTGCAAACCATCAAGCCTTGAAAATTCCTTTCATATGCTTCACCGATCCCAATCTTATGAGTCGAAACCCATGCCGATCCCTTGTTTAACTACTCACGCCGATCCCTTTCTCGCTTAAGTATACCGATCCCTCCTATACTAATAGGCTGATCCATCTTGCTTTACAAGGCTACGCCGATCCCTTTTGTTCCTCAAGGCTATGCTGATTGAATCTCTGCCATAATGATATGTCGATCCTTCCTTTATTGAGTATGCCAATCCAACCAAACAATGCATGCCAGCCCCTTCCTAATGCAGCCTGGAAAGTATACAGACCCCTTCCTTTGACGCATGCCGATCCACCTAAAATGATGATCCCTCCACCTTGCTGAGCTATTGAACTTTACCGACCCCTTTAGATTGAGGATAACGATCCCTCCTAATTGCTAGGCCATTGAAGTATATCGATCCCTCTACATTGAAACATGTCGATCCATCCATAACTTCCCAAACCAATAAAACATGTTGATCCAAGCTATGTCCCATATTTCTAGTATCCTGCATCATTTATCTTCCAATTTCATCCAACTCTGGCTTTGTATAACCATGTACTTTACCTTAGGGTCCTACAACCGTTGCTCTGCACTCACCGACCATGATAATTGTGAAGTATGTTGGGTTAAATCCGCCTATGTACTGCCTTGCTAAAAGACGGGTTAACAGTAAACATTTTCTTTTATAAAATCGTTCAACAAAGCACTTTTAACATCCATTTGAAATAGCTTAAAGTTATGATGACACTCAAAAGCAAATAATATTCTTATGGCTTCAAGACATGCTACAGGTGCAAAAGTCTCTTCATAATCAATTCCTTCTTCTTGATTGTATCCATGTGCCACTAATCTTGCTTTATTACGTATAATATTTCCATTTTCATCTGCTTTGTTTTCAAAAACCCATTTTGTTCCAATTGCTGATTGATTGTTTGGCCTTGGTATTAGTTCTCAAACATTATTTCATTCAAATTTATTAAGTTCTTCTTGCATTGCTAAAATCCAGAAATCATCATTTGATGCTTCCTTATAATTTTTTGGTTCAAAATTATATATAAATGGCACATTACTCATTTGATTTATTTGCCTTCTAGTCGTAACTTTGTTATCTAGATTTCCAATTATGTTATCAATAGGATGATCATTTAAGATACGTGGTGGTGATTTCAAATAACTGTTATTTTGATTATCATTATTATTTTCAATCATGGTTTCAATGGTTTTACTTTGATTAGTGTCAAAAATTTCTTCGTCGTCTTTATTTATGTTTTTAAATTTTTCATCAAACAAAGACATGAAGACTTTCCTCTATAACATTTGTTCGTTTGTTAAAAATTCTATATGCTTTAATTTGATCGGAATATCTAACAAAAATTCCTTCATCGGCTTTTGAATTGAATTTACCAAGATTATCTTTTGTATTTAGAATAAAGCATTTTGATCCAAATATTCGAAAATATGATATTTTTGGTTTCTTTTTGTAGAACATTTCATAACATGTATTTTTAGCCATAGGTCTAAGAGTTACACGATTTAATACATAACATGCAGTGGCAACTGTTTCATCCCAAAAATTCTTTGGTAAGCCACTGCCATAGGAGAGTTCGAACACATTCTTGCAAGGTGCGATTTTTTCATTCAACTACTCCTTTTTGTTGTGGTATTTGTGGAAATGAAAAATTATGGCTAATTTACTTTTTATTACAAAAGTTATGGCTAATTTTCTTTTTATTACAAAAGTTTGTAAATAATTCATTTTCAAATTCTCTATCATGATCGCTTCTTATACTTTTGATTTTTAAATCCATTAGAGTCTTAATTCGTTTAGCAAAATTTTTAAACATTTCATATGTATCACTTTTATGTTTTAAAAATAGCATCCAAGTATATCTTGAAAAATCATCTACAATTACAAAAACATATTTGTTGTGATTTATCGAACGTACTTGAGTTGGACTAAATAAGTCCAAATGAAGTAATTCAAGAGGTTGTTTAGTAAAGATTTCCTTTTTAGACTTAAACAAGCTTTTCTTTAATTTTCCATTGACATGCATCGCATAGATTTTTAACTTTGAAATTTATTTTGGGTAATCCTCTTACCAAATTGTTTTTAGCTAATTTGTTTATATATTTAAAATTTATGTGACAAATTTTTTTATGCCATATCCATGGATCATCATGATTTGCGGTTAAGCATAAATTATTATTATGATTAATATTCATGTTTAGAATATAAATTTTTCGATTTCTTGTTCCTTCAAAAATTAAAGTTTTATTTCGATCAAAGATATTGCATTTATCTTTCTCAAAATCGATTCTAAATCCCTTATTGCATAATTGGCTTATACTAAGTAAATCATATTTTAGGTTTTTAACTAATAATACATTTGAAATAATAGGAGAAGTATATATACCAACATTGAGGACGTTTCCATTCCCAATAATATATCCTTTGAAATTATCCCTAAAAATGACTGTGTCACCGTCCATGTAAGTGATGTTTGATAGCATGTGTGCATTTTCCGTCATATGTTTGGAGCATCCGCTATCGAGTATCCATTTCTCCTTATTATTAATTTTGTTTTTGGGTACCTGCAAAATAAAAAAAAAGTCTTAGTTGGTACCCACTTCCTCCGTTAGGGTCCTATGTGTTAGTAGGAGAACGTAGCCATACCCATGAAGGTTTGGAACCTTTAGAGATGTAATTTTCATTATGAATTATATCTTTTAAATATACATCTACGTGTTTTTTTTCGAATCAATTTGTTATTTGTTTTAGGAATCCATATTTTGATCATTTTTGTTTCCTTGTTTTCATATTTAGATTTTGTTTTTCTTAAATTTGTATATAATGTACTATACTTCTTAAATACTTGATTATTATTAGAAACCAAATCATTTCTTAAATGTTTACGATTTTTTCTGTTAAATCCCAATCCCTTCCTATTTCTTGATGGTTTTGAAATCTTTATCAAATTTTCTAGATTTTGCTTTCCTTTATTAAATTTTGAAACATTGTTTGTAATTTTATCTAATTTATTTCCGAGATCAGAAATTTCTATATTAGCTAATTCTAAATTTTGTTTCAATTCATACTTTTCTTTTTCAAGTTTATCATTCTCTATTTTGTTATTCTCTATATCATGTGTTAGAGTAACATTTTGAGATGATAATTTTTTATGTTCTTTTTGTGCTAATTCTAATTCTTCTTCAAAAATAGTTTTCACTTCTTTTAACAATCCATTTTCTAATTCTGCTCTATTTAATTTTCCCATATTTTCTTTATTTGATTTTTTTATTTCTCTATACTTGTCATCTAGTTCTATACTAATTTCAAGGATTTCATCATATGTCAATTTAGGACGTACCTCATCTGCGCTAGCCATGAAGCAAACATTTTCTTGTTCTGAGTCATTGTCGCTATCGGATGAAGAGAAAGAGTCGGAGTCATCCCAAATTACTTGAAATGCTCTTCTCTTTTTCTTGAAATTTTCAAATTTGTTTTTCTTTTTATCATTATTGGGTAGTGGACAGTTTTTCTTCATACGGCCAAATTTATCACATCTGAAGCATTTCATTGATGTTTGATTTGAGGAATTTGTGCTGCTGTTGTTTTGAAATTTCATCATCTTTTTGAACTTCTTGAACTTGTTGTTATTTTTGGCGATGAAAACAATCTCTTCTTCTTCCAAGTCAGAGTTGTCATTATTTGCCTAAAATGCGATGTTTTTTCTTTCTTGATTTTGTTCTTTTCTTGCCTGTAAATTAGCTTCATACGACATCAAATTTTCTATTAACTCTTTGACTTTGAGTTGGGGAAGACCGTTAGCTTCTTCGATGGCTAAAACTTTTCTTTCCCATTTGTTTGTCAGAGAGTTCAAAATTCGTGTGACTAAATCAAAATTAGTGAATTTAACTCCTAGTACCATAAGATCGTGTTGTGTAGTTTGGAATCTAGCATACATGTCAATAATTGATTCATTTGATTTCATTTTAAAAGTTGAAAATTGATTTTGTAGAATAGAAAATTTTGTTTTCTTAACTTTGTTTGTGCCTTCATGAGTAATTTGTAATGTACGCCATCTATTATAAGTAGTAGAGCAAAGCATGACTCGTGAATAATCATTTTTATCGAGTGAGCAGAATAATACATTCATAGCTTTGGCATTGTTTGATGCCTCTACTTTCTGTGTAACAGTCCTTGTCCAGATATTGGTTTCGGGTGCTTCATATTTATTTTGAGTTGCTAGCCATATTTCTAATCCATTTGCTTCCATAAAAATTTGCATGCGTGTTGAACAATAAGCATAATTAGAGCCAGTAAATAGTGGAGGAAGAGCAGTTTATTGATCTTCTTGAAATCTACTTACCATTTTAATGATTTCAATTATGTGTTACTGTAGATTGAAATAACCTTCCTCTGATACAAAATGAAAGTCTTGTGGATCATATATTAGCTAGCATGTGTATAATATGCAAGTATATGAGCTAATGCAATAGTAGACAATAAATAGTAAAGTATAAAAAGCGTGCAAACTAGTGTTTTTATACTAGTTTGGACCTCTCGTCCTACATCCAGTCCTGAAGCTCCCCTTTTGTATTTCCTTTAACCAAATTATTCTCGCTTCGTCCGGAGGAATAGACTAATACAAAAATATATCTCTGGCAATCTTGTGTTCCAAATAACACAGTTTTTGACTTATAGTACAAATCTTCCTATGATCTCCTTTGAGTATGTGAATACGAATGCTTTGAGTTGTAGGAAGTGGTTTAACCAAAATTAAATTTTGGTTATAATAGATTGAGAGTATGTGAACAATTTATATGTAAGTAGGTGTTTAGAAATCAAGAAAGGAAAGAATAGATTAATTCAAGCTAGTTGATTTCTACTTCTCAATCAAATTAGTATTTATAGATTCAGAAAGATGCAGATGAAGAGTTGTTACTATTTGAGAAAGTCTATTCACTTTAATGGCTGCAACCTTTCGTTGAAAGATGATTTCTTTTGTTTCAAATAGAAGTGTCTTTTCAAAATTGATAGTTTTTGCATATGACAGACGTCTGTGGTAAAACCTCGAACGTCTCTGACTTTAGAAAATTTTAACCCAAGAATTGTCACATACGTCCGTGGTTTTATCTCAGACGTCTGTGAGATGTGAAATCAGCTTTTCAACTTAATTTTGATGCATATGAAATTATGTATGATCATGTATGCATATATACTCAAGGAGACCTTAACAATATTTTATCAAGGACTCTTTTACAATAGGATAACATTACTAACAGTAGTATATTTGATAGATCTTTGTATCTCTTTGAGTCTCAATAGCTTTGAGCAAAGTGTCTTCTTGTAGCATATACCTGTAATCTTGATAAAGTATATATCTATATTTATATATATGATTGTGTAGTTATTATCATTGAAACATAAACTGGAGGTTCTAACAAAAATATCTAGTAATAATGGAAGACTAGAAAAACTATCTGTTAATAATAATTCAAATGGAACACTAGAAAACCTTCTAGCAATAATAGGAAACTAGAAATATATCTGATAGTTATAGAAGAACAGAAATCCATCTGGCAATAAAGGACTAGAAATCCATCTGGGAATGAAAAGGACCAGAAAATCCATCTGACGATAGTAAAGGAAGATCGAGAATCCTTATTGATAATCATAGAAGACTTGAGATAATAATAGAAGACTAGAAATCCTTATCTAGCAATAATAGAGGACCAGAAACCCTTATCCAGCAATAATAGTAGAAGACCAGAAATTCTTATTTGGCAATAATAATAGAAGACTAAAAATCCTTATCTAGCAATAATAATAGAAGACTAGAAACCTTATATGGAAACCAAAGATTGTGTTTGTTGAGGAGCACAGATGGCTCATATTCGAAGGATATTCTTCTAGAAGATTGATTGATTTGTAGCACTAATTGGCTCTGATTTTGATTGATCTGTTTGGCATCATCTTAGGTGATGATCTCTATTCGGTGCGTTTGATTTGCCACCTTTGTGCAGAATCAAAGTACCTGGCCTCCCTCTAGGAGGCACTTTTTGTGCGGCCTTTGTTTCTGTCATCAAAAGCCGGTTCGGTGCTTTTGTTAAGCCAAAGGCTCACTCCATGCTCCCCTTAGGAGGTGCTCCAGTGAGGCCTTTGAAGACGGCACTGAGGGCTTAATCCGATGCTTTGATCTGGCTAAAGGCTTACTCCATCCTCCTCTAAAAGGCGCTCCAATGACGACAACACCAAAGGCTTAATTCGATGCTTTGATCGGGCCAAAGACTTACTCCGTCACTTTGATCAGGCCAAAAGCTTACTCCGTTCCTCCTCTAGGAGGTGCTCCAATGAGGCCTTTGAAGGTAGCACCAAAGGCTTAATTCGGTGCTTTGTTCGGGCCAAAGGCTTGCTTCGTGCTCCCTTTAGGAGACGCTTTAGTGAGGCCTATGGAGACGGCACTGGAGGTTTAATTCGATGCTTTAATCGAAGCAAAGGCTTACTCTGTCATCCTTATAAGGGGCGCTTTGACCAGGCCATCTAGGTAGGGGTCAAAGGCTTTTTCCTTTATTTAAGGAGAGTCTTATTCCATTTTTAGTTAATATAGTAGATGAATTTGAGAAATTTCCTTTATTCATCCATTATTGGAAAGTAAGGCCGTAGAAGTTTGGAATTCCGTGTTCTTGCTATTGTGTTGCCATCTAGTCGGCATAGATTATAAGTCCCAGGTTGGATTACTTTGTGTATAACTAGGGTCCCTCCCAATTTGGCCCTAGCGATCCATCTGCCAGATTCTTAGTATTTGCCATAACTCTTCGGAGCACTAAATCTCCTTTTAAAAATGTTCTTTCCTTTACTCTAGCACTATGATATTTGGATATTCTTATATTCTTCGTTGATATTCAGCCATTTATATGGTTGCTTCATCTTTTAACTCATTAATCAAGTCCAAAGATTCCTTCTTTAATTCTTGATTCAAACTCAATGCATATGCAATCCTCCAGTGAGAGGGTACTTCGACCTCTATTGGGAGCATGGCTTCAAACCCATATGTTAAGGAATACAGGGTATGCCCTGTTGCAGTTTTAGTGGAGGTTCTATATGCCCAAAGCACAAGAGGCGGTTCTTCTACCCAATTTCCTTTAGCTTTATTCAATCGTTTTTTATAGAATGGACTTAACAGTTTTATTAGTAGCCTCAATGGCTCCATTAGCCTTAGGATGCACAACAGATAAAAAGCACTTTCATGATGACATTTCTATTATAGAATTGGGTAAATTCTTCGCTCTCAAATTGAGTTCCATTGTTGGATATTATCTTATGTGGAATTCCAAAGAGCACTTTTCCTGATGTGATATTTGGAAGTGGTTCTGCTTCCAACCACTTTGTGGAATAATCAATGGCTACCACCGCATATTTAGCTGCTCCTTTGGATATGGGTAATGCATCGATTAAGTCAATTCCCCATACATCGAAAGGGTACGGGCTTGAGATTGGAGTCAATTCGCTTGGTGACAAGCATGGGATTTAGGAGAACTTTTGACACTTTTCACATCCTTTTACATAATCAATGGCTTGAATAGTCGTTTGAGGCCAATAAAAGCCTTGTCTCATAAATTTCTTGCCTAATTTTATTACATTAGAATGGTCTCCGCAAAATCCCTCATGATCCTCCTTTAGTAATATCGATCCACTTTCTAGAGTTATGCATCTTAGATAAGGGAGGGAATATCCTTTCTTAAAGAGTATTCCACTCATTATGATGAAAGTTGGAGTTTGATGTTTTATTCTTCTTGCTTCTTTTTCTCCATTCGTAACTTTCCATTTATTAGGTATTCAATAATGGGTGTCATCCTATGGTTCTTATATTGATCATTTGTTTTTGGATAAACGAATCTTTCTTGAAGGGCTTCATTTTCATGATCGTTCCTTTCCTCCGTATGTGTTACAACTTGCGATCTGGTTAATACCATGAATTCATTTCTAAATTCGAGGGACTTTTCTTCTATACTTGGACTTGATTGCTAACCTACCGGTAAGATTCATGTTTTTGGTGCTCCCCGTGAACTAGCTTATTTAGCCAAAGAATCATCTTAAGAATTTTTCTCTCGAGGTACTTGATGTATGGAGAAATAATCAAATTGTGCTAACATCTTTAACACCTTCTTGACATAGCACAAATTTGGCATCCTTCATTTGATATGTTCAGTTTAACTGATTAACCATCAATTGGGAATCATTAAACATGTCAATTCTAGGGATTTTTAACTTTAGAGCAAAAGTAAGTCCTACCACCATTGATTCATATTCTACCACATTATTAGTGGCTGGAAACCCTAGTTTCATTGGATAATGCAAACGGTATCCATTAGGAGTAATAATCATGCATCCTGCTTTAGCACCCTGTTCGTTCGAAGCCCCAACCATAAATAATTGCTACTTAGGCTTTAAATCCTTTTCCTTCTTTGATTGCTCCTTAATGAACCCTATACATTCATTGACAAAATCAGCTAAGGCCTGTCCTTTGATCGCCACTTAGGGAAGAAATTCAATATCATATTGGCTGAGTTCCATTCTCCATTTTACCAGTCTTCTAGAAGTTTCGAGCTTACTAAAAACTTGCTTGAGCAAATAATTGGGCAAGACTTTGATTGGATGCACTTAAAAATAAGCCCTTAGTTTCCGTGCAGTAAGCATTAAGCAGTATGCCAATTTCTCTATAACAAGATACCTAGTTTCTTCGTTTTTGAGTCTTCTGCTAGTATAATATACTAGAAATTGAGTTCCATTATCTTCTCTTACTAGGACAAAAATTACGGCATGCTCAGAAACTGCCATGTAAAGGTAAAGGTTCTTCCCGTCTATGGGACTAGATATGATCATTAGTTTCTCAAGATGATTCAACTCTATGAAGGCATTATGACAATCTTCTCCCCATTCAAAGTTTTTCTTCTTCTTGTTCACATAGAAGAGAACGATGCATTTGTCGATGGCTCTATAGATAAATCTATTTAACATTGCTACTCCGTTTAAGCTCATTTGATCCTTACTTGTTTTGGGCTCTGCCATATTGTAGAATATGCTAGTGTATGATTTTTGTTTGATGATAATAAACATATATATATTCGTTTAAATGTATTTTTTATTGTACTATTTTATTTTTCACATAATTAAATAAATATTTGCTGAATAAAATAAATAACACAGAACTTAAATTCAAACAAATATTTTATTCAAACAAATATTTTATTACAATTTTGAATAGTACAAATTTGAACTCTCACTATATATATACACAATTTCAATTACATTACAATTTCGATTACATCACAAATTTCAATTTACAATGTTCACCTCACTACATATCACTCAACACTCGTATTTTTATCTTCAACTCTGTTCCAGCCTGAATCCAGCATTTGAGCTATCTGCAAAATAAACACTAACGCAGTAAAATTGAAAAATAAATATTTTGCAGTGCAAATTAAAGTGTGTATTTTGAAAATGTTATTTGCCTCAGTTATTTGGGTTGTTCGTCATCATATTTATTTTGAATTCATCATACATAAACAACTTGTGACATGCACAGTGTATCACTGTACATGCCACAAGATCGTGCACACCGATATACACTTGATAAAATTGAAGGGACAGGTGAGCACAAGGTCAAACCCAAGCCAAAAGCTGGATTCAACTCAAGTGCATAGAGTCTCGACCATATCAACCAAAAACCAGATAGTATGTATGCAACATCAAATACGTAACAACCAGAATTGATGCCAATCTCACACACGTATATACCTACATACATACATACATACATATATATATGTGTGTGTGTGTGTGTGTGTGTATGTATGGAGACCATCAACCAAAGTGCAAACAAATTCCAAAATCAACATGAAGTTCAAGTGAAACCAGAAATACACATACAAACAGTTGTGGACAGCAGTGACTGAAATACCTCAAGCAAGCAAACCAGAGGCAACAGTGAACACCAGAGAATACAAGACTACAGTGAATTGAATCAGATTGCACATCTACAAGGCTCAGTACAAAACAACATAGCAAATAGATGTACACATGAAGTTCAAAAGCTAAACCAGAAATGTATTAATGCATAACCAGTGGTGAACACAATACAGGATGAACTTCATAAAGTCCGGATAAATGAACAAGACTAGGGCAGCGATTAATACAAAATGAATGGAGCATGCATATACATCAACATGACCACATACATATATACATATGTTTGCACACATGTATACATATATTTACATGTGTCACAGTTCAGGTTCGGCTCAACCAACATTTCAGAAATGCTACAAGAAAATACTGTTGAGACTTAGTTTTGATTTATGACACGAAGCTATCACTACAACATATAGATTCGATGACTGTTACGATAACAAGAGAATATATACTACATGGAGACAAGACATCAAAATTGATGCATCAACTTTTATATTATTTTGTTTTGAGTCTTAAGTCAATATTGTTAAGATCTCTCCTCGTTTACGTATATATTAGCTTATATATATAATCTTCTTATTTTCAAATGATTTATACATATATAAGCATATAATATATATATATATTAAAAGTTTTTTTTTGAAAGGCAAGCGGGGTTGACTGGTCCCCTACCAGATTATTATTAAAAAAGAGAAAGAAAGGCGACAATGAACAAGCTCACTATCGCAAAAGGAAAAACAGACACACAAAAATATAACACCGAGGAAAAAAGAAAAGCAAAACAAACAAAGAGAAAAAAAAATACATAGAGGGGAGAACAACACTATAACCAAACAGACGAAACGAGGGATGTGAAATCAAATTCACAGTCCTTAATTCCCATCTTAATGTTGGCCAGTAGGGCATTCAAAAGTTGGTCACTGTTCCTTATCTTGTTTTCAAAGCTCCTCAAATTTCTTTCTTCCCAGACGAAGTTGAGATATCTCTTGATCAGAAAAAAGTACACAAAGCTTTCATTTTTCTTCCACTTAGTAGCCTTCCCTATGAGAGCCCACTCAACACTGGATATGCCATGGATATGATTAACGTTCATCGCAGTCATGAGCTTACTCCACAAACCCAGAAGGTTGCTGCATTCAAAGAAAAGGTGGCTGACAGTCTCAGGATGGATCTTGCAGAAGAAGCAAAGTGGGTCAACGGGCATCCCATAGTTAAACAGTCGGTCTTTGGTTAGCAGAGCACTGTTAATGACCTTCCATAGCATTAGGTTATCTCTGTGAGTTGATTTTCTGGTCCATAGAACTTTGTGCCATTTAATGTCAGTAGAAGCAGGATGGACCACGAGCATTTTATAAACAGAAGAGATAGAGTGGGATTTTCCTTTCCAAAGTATCACATCAGAATTAGTGGGATTGAAGGTTATAGATTGATACTTATTCCAAACAGCTCTAATGTCTTGGTTACTGGTGTACGGTAGAGATATCTTGCCATCAATAATGAAACCAGTTGCTTTAGCTACACTATTAATACCAGATTGCATGATCTGCTGTGGAGTGAAGATTTTGCATAAGATCAGACCATCATCTATCCAGGGAGTATTCCAGAAGTTAGCAGCACTGGAAGAGGAAAGGTTGACTTTGATAAATGGTAGAAAAGTAGTTCTTGACTTCAGGAGGCATCTCCAAGTCCAACTAGAATTTTGTGGCACTGTCATTGTCCAAAAAAAATTTCTACCCAAGTTATGGGTTATAGTCCATTGAACCCACAAGTTGTCCGCATTGCTTAGCAAGGCATTCAAGAGAGTACTGATGGCAGCTCTATTCCAAGCTTGTAAGTTAAGAATGCCAAGACCACCTTTATTCTTAGGTAGCTCCATAATGCCAAAAGAGCAGGGAATTAATTTCCTAGAGTGGATGGATCCAGTCTAGAAGAACCTCAACATTGCTTTTCGTACCATTTTAATGAGTTTGATGGGGAGAATGAAAGCCCTAGACCAGTACACTATCATAGAGGATATGACAGATCTGATAAGCACAAGCCTGCCAGCTTGAGAAAGAAATCTGTTGGCCCAACAATTCATGGTGCTGCATATTCTGTCGTATAACGACAAGCAGTTCGCAGTGGTTATTCTGGAAGAGCAAAGAGGAAGACCCAAATAGCACATGCTGTTATTAATAGCTTGGAGGCCAGAAGTAGACAATAATTGGGTTTCATGTTCAGAAGAGATTCCAGAGGTGATCATGTGAGATTTGCTTAAGTTGAGTTCTAGACCAGTCATAAGGTAGAAGTTGTGTAATATAATTTTAATGTTTTCCAGGGAAGTCTGATCAGGTTTAGTGAATAATAGTATGTCATCAGCAAAGAATAAAGAGGTAACTTGTGGGGATCTGCATTTAGAGTGAAACAGAATGTTCTTCTGTTCATAGCTATTAATCAGTAGAACGTTTAAGACTTCCATCACAAGAATGAAAATGTATGATGATATGGGGTCTCCTTGCCTGATCCCTTGCTTGCTGTTGAAGAATCCAGTATTGCAACCATTATGAGAGATGGAGAAAGAAGGAGTTGATAGGCAATTGTATATCCAAGCTACATAGACTTTAGGAAATCTCATGAGAGCCATGATTCTGACAATTGAACTCTAGTGAATGCTATCGAAGGCCTTCTTTAAGTCCAGTTTCAGCATTGCATTCTTTGAAGCTTGGGCATGACCATATCCTTTAATCAACTCATGAGTTAGAAGAATATTATCAATTATATTTCTCTTAGGCAGGAACGCAGATTGATTCCTGGAGATAAGCCTATTGAGAACAACAACAAGTCTAGATGCTAAGATTTTTGAGATGCATTTGTATATGACGTTGCAACAGGAGATAGGTCTGAAGGATTCAACAGAAGAAGGATGGTGAGATTTAGGGATTAGAACCAGATTGGTGGCATTAACTTCCAATAACAGTTTGGACTTGTTGAAAAAATTATGAATTGCCTTTAGGAAGTCCTCCTTGATAGTATCCCAACTGTGAGTGAATAAAACAAGATTGAAACCATCAGGACCACCACTGGAATTTTTGTTCATCGAGAACAGAGTGTCTTTTATCTCTTTGTCAGTAACTTTGGCAACAAGATTGAATGCTTCCTCCGATTGGACTAGAGGAACCTGCACAATATCAAGTTTATCAAGATCAGGTTTGAAATTGTCTTTGTTACCAAGCAGAGATTTGAAGTAGTTTAGCAAGGCTTGGTCAACACCAGCAGGGTCAGAATGAAGCACTCCATGTTCATCATATATGTGGGTGATATTTTCCTTTGCTTGTTTGATTTTGATGGCGGCATGGAAGTATGCAGTATTGTTGTCTCCATCTTGAACCCACTTATGTCTCAGTTGTTGTCTCTTCATCTTTCCTTCAACTTTCAGTGCTTCATGGAGCTGGCCATGAATGCTTCTCTCATCTGTAGCAGCATCAGCATTATCTGGATTGCTCACCATATATTTTTGAGCTTCAATGAGCTTCTGCCTCAACAAAGTAGACTTTAGGGTTCCATTTCCAAAGTTTTTCCTAGCCCATACCCTCAGCGCTCCCTTAGTAGCTTTTAATTTCCTGCAAAGAATATACATGGGATTGCCATAATAATTTTCAGACCATACTTTATTAATTGTACTAGTGTACCCTGGTTCATGGACCCAGGTACTATAGAATTTGAAGCCTTTTTGTTTTTTTGATGACATCTGTCCCGTAGAGAAAATGATAGGGGAGTGATCAGACAGCACTGGGTGAGGAATAAAGGAGAACATGGTTGGCCAGGAGGATAAGGCACAAAGATTGGCAAAAGAGTGGTCGATATTTGTGAAAGTCCTGGTGCCAGACCGACTACAATTGTTCCATGAATATTCTGCTCCAAAGGTCGGAATTGGGAGGAGACAAGCATCATCAATTGCTTTATTGAGAGGGAAGATGTCCTTTTGCAACAGAGGTGAACCACCAAGCTTATCATGCAAATTGAAACAACAGTTGAAGTCCCCGAGAACAATCCAGGGGTGGGAGTTTTGTCTAAAGGCAGGCAAAAGGTTGAGGAGGGTTTGCCAAGAGTTGACTGAGTTGTGAGCATAAACTATGGAAATGAAGAAAGTAGATGAAGAGTTAATAAGTTTGGCTTGAAGGTGCATGACTTGGTCAGTGCAGAGGATAGGGGAGAGAGAGATGACTAGAGGGTTATGAATGATCATGATGCGACCGTAAGAAGCATGTTCCAGATTATGGTGCAGGCTCCAAGATGGATTGATATATCTAGCGGCTTTAACAGTTAGAGTCTCATTAAGTTTGGTTTCTAGAATGGCAACAAGGGAGAGATCATGATGTTTAATTAGATATTTTACTTGATCAAGTTTGTTGGAGGAGTGGGCTCCCCTAATATTCCAACTAGCAAGGTTGTGCGTCATTAAGTATACTACAGAGATTGGTGAGTGACATTTTTCATGCTCCTGGTTGCAGGAGATCGCCTGAGTGTTGATGATTTATCAATCATATGATGTTTGTTTTGTTTCAGTCTTGTATCACTGAGTTTCCCTGTTCCTTTATTTGATTGTGATTTTGGAGAGGTGGGTAGAGATTTCCACCCAGGTAGATCACCAGAGAAAGAGTAGGCATTTTCTGGTGGCAGTGGCATCAACAATGCAATGATTTCTTTTTGTAGAGAGTTCCTGAATTCAGATTCAACATTGTTGGAGATGGGGATAAAACTGCTGTTTAAAGTATTTAGAGTGAGAGAATTTGTGCATTTTAGGGTTTGGCTTGGTGAAGAGATGGCAATGTCTGATAAACTGTTATCCTTTTGCAATGTTTCGTGTTTATTCATGTAATCTGCAGAGGTCATAATTCTTTCAAGAAAATGTGATTCTGGTTGCATAGTAATATCTACTTGCACAAGGTCAGTTTCAGCTAGCACTTCAACAATGCTGTTTTCCACTATTTCTCCTTCTTCAAAATGTGAAGTCATGACACAGTACTCTTTCCCTGTTCCATTGTCCCCATTTCGATTGCTTGCATCAGACAACTTATCTTCCATTAAAACTTTGAATCTATTGTTATTTCTTTTATCTTCCTCATTATTTCTTTTTGTCATGTTCTTCAAGTTATTGTTATTCAGGATGGTAGCGTTCTCACCTCCACATTCATTTGCAGCGTAGAGTTCTGTGCCATCAGATTCATTTCTTTTTTCATTTTCTCTATTTGAGTTAGTTCCCTTCTTTTCAACTCTTCTCCAAACTTGTTTTTGTTTGATGACTTTTGAAACCATTTCTTTTTCATGTTCACGTCCCTCCCTTTGATTTTTATTATCATCACCTTTAGCTACTGCCTCCCCTATATTTTCATTTGTCCTTATTAAGCACTGTTGAGTTCCATGGCCAAATACTTTGCAATTGGTGCAAATTTCCGGTCTCCATAAATAATTAACTTTGACGAATTGATCTGAACCATCCATGAGTCGCACAGGAAACTCATTAATCAAATCCTCGTCCGGTGTAACTTCCACCATACATTTTGCATATCCTATTCTCTCCAACTTTTCAGTTTGCGCATCCATGCACATGAATTTACCAATTCGAGAAGCAAGCCAATTAATTCCCATATGAGACCAAGCGTAAAGGGGGATATTGGATAATCTGATCCAAACTGGAACAGAACGTATCGTGCTACAACTATTTCCTACAGTGGAATCCCATTGCTTAACAATGAAAATTTTGTTCCTCATAATTATCGGGTCTGAAGCAATAATATTCCTTCTGTCTTCATCACAAGACAGTTAGAATCATATAATATATATATATATATATATTATATACCTGTGTAAACTGTGCAAATTGCACAGATAATACCAGGTCAGTCGACTAACCTGGTAGGTCAGTCGACTGACTTGCTAGTATTTGTGCAACATGCACAGGTGCACAAGTATATACATAATATATAATAAAAATTGTTTGAATATTTAGTCGACTGACCCAGAGGCTCAGTTGACTGAATTTCTATAACGGCTATATTTTATGAAAAGACATGATCATTCGTGAAGAGTTACGAATCTCTACGAAGAGATTTACACACAACGCTTCAACCAAAACTCTTCGCCAATGGTCGCCACTATTTAACAATTATAAATAAATATCCTAACTTCATTCCAAATAATCTAATATACTTATCTCTCTTATCTAACACTCTTGAATACTCTTGCGACTATACTCTCAAATATTCAGCATTCTTAAGCAATACTATTCCTTTCTAATCTTCATAAACTTCAAATATACATATTTATACTCGAGGAGAAGATCATAGGAAGGGTGTATTGTAAACAAACTTATCAGTGTTATCAGAACCCAAAAAGTCAAACAATCTTTTGTATTTGTTAAATTCCTGTTCGGCTGCTCAGGCGTGTGAAGTCCTCTTCGGCTGCTGAGGCAAAATCCTGTTCCACTGCTCAGGTCCATGTTCTACTGCTCAAGGGTTGTATAGACCTGTTCCTCCGGGTTAAGTGAGGGTTGTTGTTTTAGTTTAATTCCAGAAGGAGTCTGGGACTGGACGTAGGACGGTGCTCCGTACCAGTATAAAAATCTCTGGTGTTATTTTTATTATACTGCTCTTATATTCCGCACTATTTACTGTATAGCTATCATCACTATATTCTGTATTATCGTATATCCATATTACACGATCCATGGCACACTTTCATTTGGTATCAGAGCCTGGAATTCTATCGATCGTCACAACATCATAGAATAATTACCAGAAAATGATCCAGTCGAAATACAACAGGCAAAATCCCTGTCAAAGCCACCAGTGAAGAATACAAAAAGGTACTTTCTGATTTACAAATTTCAGTAAAAGATAATAATGAATTAGTTAGTATAAGCAATAAGATTTCAAAGCTTAATTTTATTATTTTAGAAAAGATAAAATCTATTGAACTTGAAAACGAGAAATTGAAAAACGAGAAGTTAAATTTAGAAAATCAACTTGGTGATTTTCTAGATGAACAAAACACCATATTTGAAAAATAGAGAGAAAAATTTTCAAAAGAAAATTTTGATTTGAAAAGACAAAATGATTTATTACAATCCTCTTTAGATAATTCAGAATCTCAAAATTTCCTTCTCAAAAATGAGAACTGTACGTTAAAAATGAGAATTCTAAGTTAAATAAGAAAATTGATATTTTGAATACTAGTAATATTTCTTTTGAAAATAATAATTGTGACTTTAAAGCTAAATTTGGTAAACTTAACACTGAAGTCACAAAATTTAATAAAGGTCAAAACGATTTAAACATGATTTTATCTAGTTCTAGACCTTTGCATGATAAAAGTGGTTTAGGATATAATAAAACTAATCGTAGAAATAGCACTAGATACGCTTTCATGTATAGTAAAAATGTTAGTGATAGTACTAAATTTCGAAGCGTAAATCCAATTTCTATAGAAATTCAAATACTATTATGACCAATAATGTTAATAATTTATCTAGAAGTACAAAATCATTGACGAGAAATATGAATAAAAATTATCTAAGTATTTGGGTTCCCGTTAATTGAAAAAATAGAGAAAAATACATTGATGATTATTTTGATATGGTAGTTAATAATGAAAATTATATTTTTAAAGGTTCAACCACACCCAAATGGATATGGTTTCCTAACAATTAGGAAATTATAAGAACCTTGGGTATCATATGCTTTAAATGTTAAATTTTTTGATACCTTACATTATAAGTAGTAGTTATTTTGTTGTTCTATGTTAACACTTATGTAGAATATAATTTATGTCATCATATAAACTCTCCTTTTTGTCGATGACAAAGGGAGAGAAAGATATTGCTCTAACACTATTTGCACGAATAAACGATGAAGCACAAATTAAGGGGTAAGCGTATAATAGAGTAAGTTGTTGCTTATCTTAGTATTTTCCTTTTATGACCTACAAACATTAGTCTTTCATTTCAAAACATTAAAACATGGCTTGTACTAAATAGCCAATGTTTCGCATTATTTTGTTACCTTAAAATTCTTGTTTATGATGTTGCAATGTATGAATGCTTGTTTCTTTTATTGCTATGATTTGAATATCTATACATGCATCATACGATTATTCATATTCTTTATTCCTTTTTTTCGATGACAAAGGGGGAGAAAATTATCACTAACATTAAGAATGCATGATATACATTAAAGATCCAGGGGGAGTAAGTATTCGTATTATATTATATATATACAATCGAAATCTATATCTATTTATAGGTTGTCATCAATCAAAAAGAGGGATAATGTTGAGACTTGGTTTTGATTCATGACACGAAGCTATCACTACAACATACAGATTCGATAACTGTTACGACAAAAAGAGAATATATACTACATGGAGACAAGACATCAAAATCAGTGCATCAACTTTTATATTATTTTGTTTTGAGTCTTAAGTCAATATTGTTAAGATCTCTCCTCGTTTACGTATATTATTAGCTTATATATATAATCTTCTTATTTTCAAATGATTTATACATATATAAGCATATAATATATATATATATTATATATACCTGTGTAAACTGTGCAAATTGCACATATAATACCAGGTCAGTCGACTGACCTGCTAGTATTTGTGCAACATGCACAAGTGCACAAGTATATATATAATATATAATAAAAATCGTTTGAATATTTAGTCGACTGACCCAAAGGCTCGGTTGATTGAATTTCTATAACAGCTATATTTTATGAAAAGACACGATCATTCGTGAAGAGTTACGAATCTCTACGAAGAGATTTGGATGCAACGCTTCAACCAGAACTCTTCACCAATGGTCGCTGCTATTTAACAACTATAAATACATATCCTAACTTCATTCCAAATAATCTAATCTGCTTATCTCTCTTATCTAACTCTCTTGAATACTCTTGCGACTATACTCTCAAATATTCAGCATTCTTAAGCAATACTATTCCTTTCTAATCTTCATAAACTTCAAATATACATATTTATACTCGAGGAGAAGATCATGGGAAGGGTGTACTATAAACAGACTTATCAGTGTTATTAGAACACAAAAAGTCAAATAATCGTTTGTATTTGTTAAAGTCCTGTTCTGCTACTCAGGTGTGTGAGGTCCACTTCGGCTGCTGATGCGAAATCCTGTTCCGTTGCTCAGGTCCCTGTTCTACTGCTCAAGGGTTGTATAGACATGTTCCTCCGGGTTATGTGAGGGTTGTTGTTTCAGTGAAATTCCAGAAGGAGTTTGGGACTGGACGTAGGACGGTGCTCCGAACCAGTATAAAAATCTCTGGTATTATTTTATTATACCGCTCTTATATTCCGCAGTATTTGCTGTATAGCTATCATCACTATATTCTGTATTATCGTATATCCATATTACACGATCCATAGCACATTTTCAAATACAACATAACAACAACACCATACATGTCCAAATGAAAGCATTCAGGCATTCAGTCACATGGTTCAGGGATGAACATGAGCATGCAACACAGTCTCGACCAAAACAAAATGTACTCATATGTTGACTCCAAGACGAACCAGTGTACATACATACAACATACAACATGAAGTGCCTCAACAGTTCAGTACACATGAAGAACTGCTCCAGACAAAATGTACACAATCAGGCATGGTGACAAGAAGACTTCAAGTATATTTGGTAGTCAAGGAAAACAAAGAACAGACCCAAGAAACTATCACAGCAGCTCAAATGTACAAAGACATGAGACCATAATTCAGTGTATATGTACAGGAGTGCAAAGCATAATGGAATCACACTCAACAAGCCAGTGAAACCAGACTAGACTCCAAATAAATGAACACAACAACAAGACTACTAACACTGCAACCAAACACACTTGAATACCAATGTAAATCAAGCAGAACAAAGCATCACAACATACATATATACATGCGCAAACACACATGTATACATATGTACATACATACATACATACATACATATATATATATATACATATATATATATATATGCAGTGACGACAAGGGATGCAACATAGACCAGTTTGAATACAAGTGCAATGGCCAAAACCAAACTTCAATACAAGAAACTGGAAACAAAGCAAACCATGGAAAATGTAACAGCAGTCAACAAAAATTCAAAATGCCAAAGAATCAAAGCCGTGGTGACCAAGGTAGAGTTCGAACAAGTCAGAGTCAAATCCAGGTGATAACACGAATTGAACAAGTCCAGATCATATCAAAGTTCAAATAACAAAGTCGCAGGAGAAAAGACCGGAGCAAATTCAAACTTATCAAGCAACACGTATGAAATGAAAAAGTCAGAAAACATCACCAACATTCGATTACAAATCAATGGTCGAGCATAGCAATTTGAAGAATTCAAATGGAATTATACGAACGTAAATATAGGGCTTTCATCCCTATTTAAACCCAATCATCATCATCGGCAAATGTATTTGAGTTCAAGCAAATCACAGAGCCAAGTTTTAAAATAAATCCCAAATCAATAACTCGAATCAAGTCGAGCATAAGCAAATTGGAAAAGCAAAATCACATACCACTTTTATCATTCGAGCTCGACGCATTGGAGAAGCCGTATGCAAATCAAATCCACGAGTTGATTGACGAAGCAAACTGAAGAAAGATCATCATTCAATCAAACAGTTTGAATCGGCGACCTCAATTTCCAGAACCCTAGCTTTTTGTAAAGGAACGAAAGAGATCGACCAAAGTTTTAACTCGAAAGAAATAAAATAAAAAGGATTTTTGTTTGGGCCGGCTCAATTTTATTTTGGGCTTATATTTTATCTAGGTTTTGTGTTTTTATTTTATTTGTATTTTTCTTTTAAAAATTTGTGTAAATTCTAGTCGTGTGGCTAGGGACGAACTACGGTGGTGTAGTTCGAGAATTCGCAACTCAATGGCTGAGTTGTGGCAGGGTTTTGAGCGTAGAGTTAGGTTAGTCGATAGCGGGTGTCGCAAGTTTACATGTATAAGCGTATGACTACTTAATTTCTAGTTGAAACCTTAGGGGCAGTACGTAGGCAGGGTTTTGCCGAAGCTGGGTAAATCTGTGTTGTTCTATTTCTGCTTTTATTATTCTGCTATTATCCGTGCTGCAATTATTTGATATATTTCCGCATTAATTTTTATTATTATTAGTATCACCCTATTCACCCCCCCTCTAGGGTGAAATCGATCCTTCACATATCGTTAATCATCTGAGTTTGGTTAGGGTTGGCCTCGATTCTCCTAGCACTGACAATCTATCCTAAGAACTTCTCAAATTGAACCCCAAAAGAACATTTTTGTGGGTTAAACTCCATCTAATATTTCTATAGTACTTTAAACATTTCTTTAAGGTCCTTTAGATGGTTGCTTTCCTCTTGAGATTTGACTAGCATATCATCTACGTATACTTCCATGTTCCATCCAATTTGCTTCCTAAACATCCTGTTTACAAATCTTTGATATGTTGCTCCATCGTTCTTTAGTCTGAAAGGCATTACCTTGTAATAATATGTTCCCCAATTTGTTATGAAACTAGTATTCTTTTCATTAGGATTGAACATTGGAATTTGATTGTATCCGAAATAAGCATCCATAAAAGATAATAGTTTATGTCCACTTGTCACATTGACTAGTTGATCTATTCTTGGAAGGGGGTAGCAGTCTTTTGAGCATGCTTTATTCAGATCAGTGTAATCGATGCATGTTCTCCATTTTTCCTTTAGATTTCTTGTCCAGGACTAGATTAGCTAACCATTTTGGGTAAATTACGTCCCTGATGAATCTGTTTTCGAGTAATCTCTTAAATTCTACTTTCAAAGCATTAGATCACACTTTATTAAACCGCCTCTTCTTCTGTCGAAAAGGTGTGATGTTTGAGTCTATATTCAAAGCATGACACATAACGGTCGGATCTATTCCAACCATATCTGAATGAGTTTAGACAAATACATCTTTGTTGGATTGAAGAAATTGAATTGGTTCTCCTTTAAGTTCACTATTTAGCTTTTTCCCAATTTTTATTGTCGTCATTGGATCAGCAGGATCTAAGCATATTTCCTCAAGATCTTCTATAAGCTTCATTCTTTCTTGCTCTCCCAACAATCAATTCAATGATTATCTCTTCACCTTCTACTTCGTTCTCTACTGCATTTGTTTCCCTCCTCTACCTTTTCCTCTTAGAAGAGTTAAATTTTTTGAGTGCCCTTTTAATTTCTTCACAAACTTCTATTTTTATTTTGAATGATTGGTTTGAAAAACTATCATTTAGAGGCTGGTAATTTCAATCTTTACAGATTTACTTTGCTTCAAATCATAACAAGAATGACAGTCTCGCTTATATTGAGTGAGTGTGACAAAGCACATTTTGCGGGAGCTAAATTGCTCTCCCCTTATTGTTCCCTAACCGCTTTTGGTCAAGAATTTCCATCAAGTACTTTGGAGAAATAAAAGCGTCGACCCCATTTAAAGCTGGCTTCCTAAAAAGAGCATTGTAATAAGAGGGCTGATCAATAATGACAAAAAGAGTTTCAAAAGGCTTAGAATGCGGTGGAACCCCCATTTGTACTAGCATCTTTATTTTCCCCACAAGGGTCGATCCTTTATTGAAATCGAAAATAGGCTCAAGGCTTGGTTCTAGCTTCTCCTCTGGAATCCCCATTTGACTAAAGGCATGTTTGAAGATCACATTGATCGCACTTCTTGTATCAACAGGTTTGCAACTATAGAGAGAATAATTTGAGTAGTGGTCATAAGTGGATCATTGTGGGGATGATGGACTCCTCTCAACTCCTGTGGAGTAATGGTCAAGTTGTGCATCTGAATTTGAGGCATGAGGTTCTTGCATGGTGGCTCCTCTTGGATAGAGAAAACCCCCTCTTTTGCTTCTCCGATGTAATGATTTCTAGCTCCTTTGCTGCTTCCAACTAGATGTGGACCTCCATGGATAACATCAATTATGTTCAGGGGTGGAATAAAATCAAATTGAATATCACCTTCTACCAAATTTACAGCATTATTCAGGAGCTTCAGGTTGCCTTCTTCAAAACGAGCACCTTTCTGATTGTTCTTGATAAATTCCTTAAAGTGTCCAGAATGAACCTTGCGTTGGATTATATTTGACAGAATCCGACATGCATTTGTCTTATGTCCGTTCATCTTGTGATAAGCATAGTAATCCCCTCTCTTTCTTGGATCAGGATCGGTTTTAGCTTTGTAAAAGACTAAAAATCACCACTTTCCTTCATGGTAGAATATATGTAGGATTTTGATTTGTTCAAAGTAACATGATGAGCCTTTGAGTTTTCCTCCCATCTTGGCTTTTTATTATTGCGGTTAAAGCCGGCCTTTCCAGCTTCTTTCTTCATTTGAGCTTTCTTATTAACATGAAATATTTCAACCATACGAATGAATTTATCAGCCTAGAATTGGATATCTTATAAATCTCCGCATCCGTGTATGTAGAGCTCTTTCTAGAATGGGGTTTTCTCAATCAGCCCTGAATGTACAGCCACCAACTTGTCCCTATCAGTCATAGCTTTTTGCCTTGAGTGCCTCTGTATTAAACCTTTTCAGATAATCGTCCAATAACTCCCCTGGTCTTTGCTTGATATTAGCCAACACAAGGAAGTCAATTGTAGGTCTTTACAAATGGAAAACTGTGTTGAGAATTCATAAGAGAACTGCTTCCATGAATAGATGGTTTTCTGATGATACTACTTGTACCATTTGGCTACTGCACCCTAAAAAGTAATAGGGAAAAGCCTACAACACACAGATCCAAATGCGGTTTATAGGTCCATCTGACTTTTAAAATCCATCAAGTGATCATTTGGATCAGTGGTTCCATCGTATCTTAAAGATAGAAATTTGATGTAGGATGGGATCCTAGTGAACATGATCTTGTTTGTGAAAGGAGCTTCTCGGTGGTTATTGTAGACCCTCTCATCAAGAGTTCTCTTTCCTTTACTATTGAGCATACCTTTGACATTTTCTCGGCCATATCTCTCAAATAAGTTTCGTCATTATGGTAATTGCTTCTAACAGGTTTGTATCCTTTGGAGGATGAGCTTCCAGAATGCTCCTCGAACTTCCCTTCCAATCTTCCTTTATAATTTACCCTAGCTTTGTTATCCGTTAATGACTTTGGAGAGAGCTCGGTTGCTTCAGCTTTCTGGTGACTTCTTTTCTTTTGTGGAGTTAATACGAGTTTACTTTTGCCGTTTTTTTTAAAGAAAGAGAAATCCAAGCCCCTTCTCTGAGACTCTACCTCATCTCCCCCGGTGCTTGGTAGTCTTGGAAAACTTTTGAGCAAGGATTCCTTCCAAAAGTTCTTTCATCATCAACACTTATTGTTCTAGGTCTCTATTCTTAGCTTCACTGCTGGTAGGTTGGTTCAATTCTCATGGCTGTCTAGGTTCTACATTTCCCAAGTTGAAATTGAGAATTACATTCTCTTCCAATGTTGTCATCTATACGACTTCTTCAGTTAAAATATTAAGCCGTCTTGACTTCATTTCTCGAAACAATAATTTTCTTCATTAGCTTGAGGAAAGAATTGAAAAAAGTTAGAGGTTTGGGCCTTCCTTCTAGCTGCAAAATGTTAGACCAAAAATCGGTATAACACCTACCCAGAATGATGATCCGATCCTTGATTAGCACACATAGGATACATCTCAACATAGTTAATTAGTGTTGACTAACCAGAGAGTGCCTACCATTCTAGGTTAAGCACGAGATAATATTATAGGGAAATGGATCCATGATGCCTATGAGCCCTTTTTATGTCACATATTTAAAAGCCCATATAATTTTTTGGAATATGATATTCGAGAACCCTTAAGGTCCCTTGGAATGTGATACTCGAGAGCTCTTAAGGTCTCTTAGAATAATATATTCGAGAATCCATATAGTCTTTAGGAATCGTATATTCAGAGGCTCATATCATATATTTAGAGGAGAAAGAAGTTAGGTTGTATTAGATCATTAAGCATGTTAATAAGATAAATAGGCAGTCCTTATGTTCAATGTGCAATATTTATATATAATAGGCAGGATAGTATTGTGTATATAAACACTAGTTTAAATTGAAGTTCCTCTGAATCAAATCATATCAAGCTTTGGGCCTAAAAAGGAACTTCTCTATATGCACGCCCATGTCAGCAGTGTTCAAAATTATGCAATCGAAATAATAGGCATATCCAATTTCTTGTTATTCAAATTGAGCATGATTACAGTTTGGTTAGAATTTTCCTCAATTCAATTTAGGATTACAAAAATTTAATTTTGAGAGCTGAGGGAAGAAATGATCGCTCCTCCTTCAACCCCTAAGGCTCGTATTTATAGGAATAGAAGAGCAGCACAGCAACTTGGCGTCGGCATTCCTATGCTATGGCATAATCAATGCTACACAATGACCTTCGACGTCTTTAGGTGCAAGGGGAAGCTTCAGCTCTGTTCCACTAGTGGAGATTCATGGCATTAATTACTTACGGCGCTGAGGGCTTCTTGAATCAATGTAAGTATGAAGTAATGTCAACAAAAAATTGCATCGGTAGCTTCTGTGGACATCGACGACGTTCGTCACTAACATCACATGTATAGATATGTGATGCCCTCCGAGCATTGACACTATAAAATGGCAGTATTGGCGACACACGACATTGAGGAGATGCAATATAGATGAGAGGTGGTCTCAGAGAGAAGTGGTATCAAGAATATGCATTATTGATCCATTTTGACAAAACATGACACTACTTCCATCTCAACAGGCGACATCATATTCATGTTTCATACCGTATATCGTCGAGGCTAATAATGGTAATAACATGCATAAATGGGATTCGACACTGATGAAGTGCGACGATGATTGCTCATGGTATTGACTAGGTTCGATATAATTGCTTCTTTAATTACACGCGACGTTGTTTACGTTCTTTAATAGATGAAGCACGACATCGTATTCCATTGATGCTAATCGATCTTCATATCCTCGATGTTGATTACTTCGGCATTGAAATTGCATAGATAACACATACACACATTACATATATATTGAAAATAAAATATACTAGTCTAATAAAAAATAGAACATGCAATATTATGATTAAAACTAAGCAAGAAACAATAGAGAGTATAACACAAACCAATTATATAAAAGCAAACAAATTAAAAGGAATTCTAATTCAAGGCTAATATCTAAATAATAGTAGATTTAGATAGATAAATAATATTATGATTCAAGGCTAATATCTATCTAAATAATAGTCATATAAAAAAGTTTTCATGAAATAAAAAAAGTCCTCTCATGTCTGCCCCTGTAGACCTCTCCCCTAACCCATTAGTCTACTCAGTAGTACCTTCCCTTACCTCCTCTGACACCACAGCCGAACCTCCTCTTTCCACTGCTGTACCTCCCCTTTCCACTGCAGAAGTGCCTGTCCCTTCAGCAAGCACCTCTTCTCCAACGCCCACTGTCCCTTCTATCACCTCAGTCAGCAATCCACCATGCCCACTTCCCTTTCTCCCAAAGGTGCCCCCGCTTGTTCCCCCTGACCCTTTACCATCTCAAAACCAACCACCAACTACCCTAAATGACCTAACTCCCCCTACTTTTCAGGGTGAACGGAAATGGACTTCCCTCTTTAAGCACAAACCGAAAAATGCTGGGAAGTACATTCCTGTTGACCTGAAACCAGAGTACGAAGATGATGTTTTAGTCCCAACGCCAGATGTTCTTGAAGCTGGAGCAGAGATTTGGAATGAAACACTGGTTGGTTTTTTCTTAGACAAGCCTATGTCTTATACAGCAGTAATTACTAAACTCAAGAAAATTTGGAAGTTAAAAGGCTCTGTTACAGTCAAGTCAGATGGAAGCATCTTCTTATTTAACTTTACGTGTTCAGAAGATAAAGTTAAAATTCTACAAAGCGATCCTATTATAATGAATAATAAGATGTTCATAGTTAAACCTTATGACGCTGCTATTAGTAATGCTCCAGGCTCAATCACTACTGTTCCCGTTTGGGTTCAGTTGTACAACCTACCTATATTTGCTTGGTCGCCACTTGGTATCAACTGGCTTAGTAGTCACCTAGGGAGGATGTTATGTATGGATGAGATGACGGAGAAGCAAGAACGACTAAGCTTTGCGAAGTGCTTAATTGAAGTCAAGCCAGACAAGGAGCTTACTGATGAGTTCATGGTTAAATTAGCAGAAGGGGGGTATCAAAAAATCTACGTTCAGTATCAGTGGAAGCCGGATATATGCGTAACATGCAAAAAATTTGGACATAAAGCAGATAGTTGTGACGGTAAGGAAAGGAGACAAAGCGACAAAGAAAAGGAAGTAAGAAAAAATGCAAGTAAAGAAAAATTGGTTGTGACATCAATGTTACCCCATGACAATAGAACTGTCAGACCAGTTCTGCAACGAAACAACAGAATATGGCAACGTGTTAGCAATAAGAAGGCAGAGACAGAAGAAAAGGAAAATATTACGGTTCAATATAGAACAGGAAATGAGGAAAGCAAGAATGTGAAAGAGCAGAAAAGTGATGACCATGAAAATGGTATGTGCGGTGATAAAGTAGATAATAACGAAGACATAATTGAAGGAGTAACTGCCAACAATCAGACTGCAATAGATAAGGTGGCTAAGGGGACAAGTCCTGAAAAGGTGGAAATAAATGAAGATTCCGGCTCAAATCGAAAAATTCTGACATACAACAAATTTGATGCTCTCCTAAATCTGGAAGATGAAGAAAACATGATTGATATGCTGGATGTAAGTATGGAAGATGAGATGCAAGGCCGAGCAGCATTAGAAAACATTGAAGCAGAGGTTCAAAATGAATTTGAGAACCAAATACTCCAAGAAGAAAACAGGAGAGAAGACACAATACGAAGGAAACAAGTGGTAGAACTAACAGTGAATGAGAAACAACAACCTGTAACTAGTGATGTTGGATGTGGAAGTGCTGAACCAATCAGTGAAAGTCAAAAAGGAGAAGATTCCGGCTCTCCAGGCAGAAAAGAGAGAAAAAACAGCAAGAAAAACTCCAAGCGGAGGAATAACGAACAGAAGAAAGAAAACATGCACAGTGAAACCGACACATGCACTGAGTATCAGTCAATATTACAACCAATAAAATCCTTGCCTCCAGGAACTGCCTCAATGCTCATCCTTTCCCCGCAACACTCTTACAACAAAATCAAACCACCATCAGCTTACAAAGCCCCTCCTATGCAACCCACCCCTGTAGAAACTTCACAGACCTCCTCCCCCTTTCCTGACGAAACAAAAAACCATGAAGTTACTCCCCTTTCAGCTACAATTCCTAACTACCTGTCTTCGAACAAGGCAGTAACTAGGAGAATGAAGATAGAACTTCTTAATGCACGGGTTATCCAATGATGGCACGTATTGGAGCATGGAATATACGAGGTGGAAACCAAGTTATCAAGCAAGAACAGTGTACACAGCTCATAAAAACACATCAACTGTCAATGTTAGCAATTCTTGAAACAAAGTTAGACCTGACCAAGGCCAACAAGGCGGCCGCTTACATTAAACCAAATTGGAGAATCATCCACAATTTGAATGATGCTCCGTATGGCAGAATATTGATTCTATTCGACCCCAGCAAATTTCAGCTAACCCCCATCCTAACTTCTTCCCAGCTAATACATTGTCATGCTATTGATCTAACTGATAAATCAACCTTCTATGTTTCCTTTGTATATGCATTCAATTCAGCAGCATCCAGAACAACGTTACTTACGACCATTCCAACTCTCAGACAGTCCACCCACCCATGGATTATTCTTGGGGACTTCAATTGTAGTTTCTCTCTTACTGATAGAGTAGGAGGCATTCCTCTCTCTCTTAATGAAATTAAACCACTTGCTGATACTCTAATTGATGCGGAACTAGTTATGGTCAAGTCTGTCGGTATGCGGTTCTCGTGGAACAATAAGAGGAGACATGGGTGCAGAACTTTTTCTAGGATAGATCATACTTTTTCTAATCAATCTGCCCTTACCAAATGGCCTCTTCTCTTCAACTACCTTCCTCCCCCTCTCCTTTCCGACCACTCACCTCAAATTATTCACCTACGTGGAGCGGACAAGAGGGGAAAACCAAATTTTAAATTTTTTAATTCTTGGGTCTCTGAACCTGACTTTAAATCTACAGTGTTAGAATCATGGAACAAGCCTAAATACGGTAATCATTTGTTTGTTTTGCAGGAAAAAATAAAAGAGATGAAAGTGGTCTTGAGACAATGGGCTTATCAAAGATTTGGTACTGGTGACAAACTGAGCTCTTTGATTAGAGAACAACTTATTGAGGTCCAAACAGCTATGCTGTCTAATGTGAATAATACAAATCATGCTGCAACTGAAAGTTACTTGTCTCAGCAGTACTATGACGCCTTAATTAAAGAGAATGAGATGATTAGACAGAAGACGAGAATAAAATGGAGGGAGAAGGGAGATAGAAACAGTGCCTATTTCCACGCTAATCTCAAAAATAATCAGAGAAGAGATAATATTACTACTATCTATGACATGAATGGTGCTCTTCACTCTAGCCCTGATGAGGTCCAAGATGCTTTTGTTAAACACTTCTCTAGCCTGTATAGCAACCAGCATAACTTCATTCCTAACATTGATCAGATCCCTGACGACATCCTGCCTAGACTTTCCCTCGATGATTATACTTACCTCTGCAATGAAGTCACCCCTGAGGAGATTAAACTAGCTATGTTCTCCCTTAATACCAATTCGTGCGGAGGCCCTGATGGGTTAAATGCCTTCTTCTACACTTCTTGTTGGTCGATTATCTCAGCTGACGTTATCAATGCCATTCTACTTTTCTTCAGAAGTTGTAGAATCTTCAGATCTTATAACTATACGAATATAGCACTTATTCCCAAACTCAAAAACGCTCACTGCGTAAATGAATTCCGCCCTATATCCTGTTGTAATACGATTTATAAATGCATCTCAAAAGTAATTGCTACAAGGCTTAAACATGTCTTACCAAAAATTGTCTCCAAAAACCAAGCTGCCTTTCTTCCTGGACGGAATATTCTGGACCATGTTCTACTCTCGCATGAACTTATTAAGGGCTATAAACGTAAGAATACTCCTCCAAAAGCGATGATGAAACTTGATATTATGAAAGCTTTTGACACGTTGCAATGGGATAGCATTGTACGAATAATGGGGTACATGAACTTCCCTCCACATTTTATATCTTGGATATATGAATGCATCTCCACTCCAACATTTTCTGTTACTGTTAATGGTAAGAATGAAGGCTTTTTTACTAGCAAGCAAGGGATTAGACAAGGAGATCCGCTATCTGCATATGTTTTCATACTGGTCATGGAACTTCTTACGAAGTTGTTTGATAAACAGATAAGCCAAGGTAGATTCAAACTTCATCCTGCTTGCAAAGAACCTCAGATCTCTGCACTTATGTTCGCGGATGACTTAATTGTTTTCTGTTCTCCTGATATTGATACTGTCACGAACATAATGCACACACTTGAACAATTCTACTCTATGACGGGGCTACAAGTTAATATTGACAAATCTGAAATTATTACTGCTGGTCTTAACACTGAGCAGCACAATCAAATCGCACATATCACTGGCTTGTCTCAGAACACAGATACGGTCTCTTACTTAGGTCTTCCTCTAGCAACGGCAAAAATCTCAACCAGTCAATGTCTTCCTCTTTTTGAAAAGATAACTGCGAGGCTTAACTGCTGGACCACCAAGTCTCTAAGTCAAGCTGGTAGATTGACCCTGATTAAGTCGGTTACTTTTTCTATGCAAGTGTACTGGGCTAAAACGTTCATTCTCCCCTTTAAGTTGATAAACATGATTAGAAGTGCTATTATGAGATTCCTGTGGACAGGCAAAACAAACGGCAGATATATAGCTCCCATTAAATTTGGCAGAGTAGAGATGCCAATGAGTAAAGGAGGTCTTGGAATTCTAAATTTAAAACAATGGAACAAAGCTGCCTTTGCGAAACATATCGACACCTACTATAACTGTCCTGAAAGCCTTTGGGCAATGTGGTCTGAGAAAAATGTGATAAAACGAAGGAGTTTGTGGAACATGCCCAAGCCTCAAAACTTGAGCTGGACCTGGCAGAGCATATTCAAAATTAAAGAGCTGTTTCTACCACTAATACGAATGAATACGATGACAACTGATAGCGTGAGTTTCTGGGAGGATCCGTGGTTGGACAAGGGGTTCATCCTAAGACGGCACCTAACGTACACTGAAATACAGCAAACTGGGATACATTTGGCTACTAAGGTCAGTGATGTTATCTTCAATCTTCAAACTACACGTCGATTTTCCTCCAATTATAGGATCCAAAATATTTGGAACAAAGTAGCCACGTTTGTTGCTCTGTCCTCTACTTCTGCACGTCTTGTTTGGGGTAACAAAAATTCCTTGTTCAAAACTGGAGATGCATATGAATTTATTATGCAGAATGGTAACTGCCCAACCTGGAGATGGTGGAAAAGAACCTGGTGCATGGATAGTAAAATGCGACAAAATTTGTTGCTTTGGAAAGTACTTAATCGTGCAATTATGACTAAAGCTAAACTTGCCTGCATGGGAATGAGTGTTAACATTTACTGTTCTTTCTGTAGTGAGCAACCAGAAACTGTGGAACACTTATACTTTGAGTGCCCATTTATCAAACAAACCTGGATACGCATCATGGCGAAGCTTCAACGTACTAATGTCTCTGACGACAATCAGGTGGAATGGAAGAGGATCTACACGAGATCGGGAATTAAAAATGAACGTGACCGAGTATTCAACGCTGTGATGAAGAGCTTCATCAGCTCGGTTTGGAGAGAGCGAAATACAAGATTATTCGATGCAAGTAATGCCAAAACAGACGAAGCATTCAAGCAGTGGATATCGCAGGAAATCAAAAATGATATTAGTCTTCTATCTTTCTCTTTCGATCCAGGGATTACTGCCCCACTCCACATATAACTCTGTGTTGTTTTCCTTTTCTGTTTTTTGTTTCCCTTGTGCTTGCTGTGCCTTGTTCCCCCTGTATTCTTAGATGTTATGTAATTTTCTGATTGGTGCAGCAATAAAATGGTCGGGGACCATCTAACCCCGTCGGCCTTGCCAAAAAAAAAAAAAAAAAAAAAAAAAAAAAAAAAAATATCTAAATAATAGTGACGAATCAAATGCGTCATTAGTAAAGGCGTCCAAGGAAGCTAAATTTGGTTCATTATTATTTTTCTATTATTAGAATAAATATCATAAGTTTTGAGATGAATGCAATATTCAAAATTGCAACATTTTAAATCTAACTAATTTCCAAAATATAATATAGCGTCGGATTTATTGGCATACATGTCAATTAAAAAGGTATTTAATGTGCTATTGTTATCTCTATTTTTAAATACTACATTTTTCTCGACTAAATTAGTACGAGATTAACTTTTTAAAGGTATTCACTAAAGCTGATATTATTATTTTTATTATAACTAGGGTTTAAAATCCAATTAACAGAAAACAAAGCAATTATAAATATTAAATTGTTTGTTGGAGTATTTATATTATTAAAAACTCTTTGATTCCTTTCAAATCATAGATATCAACATATCGTAGTAAAAATAATATCAATTACTAATATATGAAAACCATTTTAACGGAACCTAAGCTTATTACAAAATAATTTGCAATTAATATCATTATTAATTGTATTAAAGTAAAAAATATTAAGATAATTTATAAGAATATAATTAGTAATATAACATTCAAAATATAAATGCGAAATACTTTCCATTCCCACATGATAGAAAAACATTTATTATTAATAACTATATTTTTCTTTGTTAATAGCTCTATAGTATTTAATTTTCCATGTATAACTAACTACGTATGCACTTTACCTTTGGATGGAGTATTACCTTTCCAATTATATCTAAATACATTCGATTTTGTACCCCAAAAATTAAGAAATTTATAAAAAGAATATGTTGTATGGATTTTATTATTATCCCGACACCATATTTTAATTTCATTTTTATTATCAATGTTATAGAATTCTAATTTAGCACAAAGTTAGGCAAACTCGATAATGTATGTCCAGCTAAAGCTAAAGTACGATGAAATCTAAATTCCTATGGAAAATTTAAATTTGGTCTACATATTTCTGAAATCAACACATTTTTAAAATTACAAATTCCATAAAGATCATTAAGTTCTACGCTAAGAGGAATTACCGATATCCAACTATCCTGCCAAAATGATGTATTATTCCCTAAATGTACCACATTATTAATTCCTAATTTATATATATCATAATTTTTTTATTGATTTCCAAAAATGAGAAATATAATTTGTATTATTAGTACAATATGTTGTATATTATAAGTAACATTATACCATTGATTCGATATTATTTCTTTCCAAATTAAATTCCCATTATTATCTATAAATTTCCATATCCACTTTCCTAATAAAGAATAGTTTATGTAAGTTAATAATATCTAACCCTCCATCATCTTTAGATTTACATACTATTTCCAAATTAACTTAACATTTTGAACAATTATTAGGATTATCACAACTACATAAAAGATCCCTCCTAATTTTATCTATTTTTGAAATTGCCCATTTTAGAAAGCGATAAAACGACATCCGGTAAATGGGTAATGCTGATAGAACAGAGTTAATAAGGATCACCCTACCCGCCTTTGATAAAACTCTACCATTCAATTTAGTTAAATTTTTGTTAATTTTATCTATTATTATTAACCCGTCATCATGTTTGAGTTTGGTTGGTCGTATTAAAAATCCTAAATAGTCTATGGGAAATTTCATAGTTTTACGATTTAATGTACAAGTAACTTGAACTTTTATTTTACCCATATCATTCAAAATAAACACAGAATTCTTAGCAAAGTTAATATGTAGTCCAAAGAGCAATTCAAAACTATATAATATAAAATTAAGTGTTATATTATATCCAGGTGATTGTGATGTAAAGTGCATGGTGTCATTCGCAAACTATAGAATGGAGATGCCGTTGCTCGTAATTTCATTTTCAATATTATATAAAATCCCATTACTAGTGGCTAGTTCGATAACTCTAGCAAAAATGTCCCCTGTTAAGTTAAACAAAAGAGGTGATAATGGATCACCTTGACTAAGTCAATGTTTCAATTGAGTTTTATTTCCTAATATACAATTAACCATAATACTTCTAGTTTTAAGTAAAGGCATAATCTAACCCATGCATCTATTACTGAAACCCCATGCAAATAATAAATCCTTAAGTAAATCCCAATCAATTGAATCAAAACTTTTTACAAAATCAAGTTTTAAAAACGCACAAGTGATATTATTTTTACAGCAACGATTAATAAATTCTTAAACTACTACAACCCCATCCGTAATACTTCTACCTTTGATAAATGAAGTTTGGGTAATATCAATTAATCTATTCATTTAGTGTTTAACTTATTAGCTAAAACCTTAGAAATAATTTTGAAAGAACAATTTAATAGCAAAATAGGCCTTAAATCTTTTAATCATTTACATCCATTTTCTTATGTAATAAGATTACATTACCAAAATTAAACCGACATAATTGTAATGAACCATCATAAAATTTGTTAAAAATATTGATTAAATCATATTTTAGAACACCAAAACATTTCATGAAATAATATGGGAAACCCATCAGGGCCAGGCGATTCATCGTTTGGCACATCTTTTATAGCCCTGAAAATTTCTTCCTCCATAAATGGAAAATCAAGTACATTTAAATAAATCATAGCGTCATTAGGATATAATTTATCCCAATTAGCTCTAATCTTATGTTTATTTTTAGTTCCCAAAATTTCTTTATAAAAGTTAGTAAATGCCTCATTCATTTCTTTTTTATCAAAGACCTCAACGTTATTAATTAAAATAGAATTAATGGTATTATTACGTTTCCTACCATTTGCTACTTTATAAAAAAATTAGTATTTATATCTCCCTCATCCAGCCATTGAACCCTTTTGTTTCCAAATTACTTCTTACCGTGTTAGAATTTTATTTAATTCATCTTTTAAGTTTGAAAGCGCATTTTTTCTGAAATATTTAAATTCCCGAGTTCTTCTATTTTATTCAACTTTAGAATCTCATTTAGTAATTTATCCTTTTTAGTTCTAATATTATCAAAAACATCTTTATGTCATTTCTTAAGAAAAAATCTTAGATCTCTATATTTTAGCTATATTTCCCAAAAATTTATAATTATATCTATTCAAAGAAATAATTTGTTTGCAATTAAATCTAAAAATTTATTTTTTAACAACTAAAATTTTTCAATCTAAATATTTCGTTTCTATTATTTTGGTTATTACAAGATAAAATAATTAGAAAATGATCAGAACAAATACTTGGAAGCCCAACCACCTTATAAACAGGATATTTATCTTCCATCTCATTACTATAAAAATATGTCTAAAAGAGTCATTGATACTTTATATTTCTACTCGTCAATCTTAATTTAGTTCATTTGTATATTTCAATTGATAAACCTTTTATCAATTTTATTAGCTACATAAATTTATCTGGTTATTATAACTTTATACACAGAGGTTCTTACAATATTAGAAAGTTAAATGTTACCATTTCATTTTTCTAATAAGGCTCCCACTGGTCTTCTATGTTTCTCAAAATCCTAGGATGAAACATACAAGTCTTTCGACTGCACTTGTGGGTGTTAGAACCCATTCTCCTTGTGATTCGAACCTTGAGGAATATCAACAAATCATACACTCATAAACAATGGATAACACATTATCAGTTGTATCATATGCAACCCCTAACCCATGGTTCCTTGCCTTAATCTCATTTTGACCTTAAGAAATACCAACAAATCAAAAGAGAGTATTCACTCATACTCACCATTTTGAAACGGCCTAAGTATAAATGTATGTACCTTAAAGTATATTAACAAATACATAGATATATCTTACCCCGTCTATTCAATATATTAATAGCACTACACATAACATCCTTAGCTTTAGGAATATCAATGACCAAGAAGTATGCAAGTAATCTATTAATACATAAATGGTAGAGGACAATTTTGTATTAAAGATTCATATCTTTAATATACCGAGTGATATTGACTTATCGAATAATATATTTCTTATGAAATACCCATGTGATTCAAAAGTTGGACACATCAGGAGTCACGGTATAAGTACTATATGTAACTACCTAGAATTTTTAACATTTCAAATGGGAATATTTAATTTATTTAAATATTAAGATTTGATTCAAATTCAATAAATAACTAGAAAATCAAAATTTAATATAACGACTTGATTTTTAGTGATGTATTTTGATTTCAATTTATAAGATTTTTCCATAATTTTTAGTTTGGAAAACATTTAAATTTTCATTTGACGTTTTTTTTGGCAAAAGATGGTACTTTTGAAATTTTAGAGAATAAGTTAATCAGTATATATTATTATTATTTTGAGATCGTGTCACATTTTTATGCACGTTTATATTTTTGTTTTGTCGTTCGCGGCTCGTACATGAACAAATTTCTATGTAGCGAGATGTCAGAAATTGAATAATAAACCAAACATCAAACCCTAAGACAATTCAATAATCAAGACTCTTCTTCCAATTTTTTCCCTCATCTTTTCATTTTTCCCCCTCTTTTGTTATTTACAATAGAAAGAAAATGAGCCTCTTCCATTCAAAAATCAAAATCAAACTCTACGATTAACTAAAAGATGCAAAACTTGATTCATTGAACTCATACGAGTACGAGCTTTGATTTATGTTTGTTTGGTTGCATGCAATGGAGGTAGGGGTGTTTGACATGAAGAGCAGTGACCTAGGGTTTGGATTTTTGGAGGATATAGACGATGGTTGGCCAAGGCATCGATGACAACATATTTCTCTTGGGAAGGAGCATCGTTAGGAAAAATATGGTGAAGTGCGGTCTTGTATTGTGGATCACATCCATGCATGGTCGAGGGTTGAAGGCTACTGGTAACGAATTTGTATGCTTGTTCGAGCTTGGAGTTTGGGTGTGGGATGCGAGAGGAGGCGGAGTGGAGTTCGTTGGAGTTGATTTGGCTCGATTTCGTAGAGGTTCGAGTGAGATATGGGAGTGAGATCGTGCATGCATTTGGGTATCAGCATGTGTCCGGTGTGCATGGGTTTATTTTAGGAAGAAGAAGGATTATAGTGGGTAATTAAGTTAATAGTGCGATTAAAGTGTAATCAATTAATATTTAAATCTCAATAACTTATAAAATGAATAACTTTTCCATACGAGGTCCAATCGAGACACGGTCTTTTGCATTGCACTCATAGGAGCGATATCTATGAGCTAGAATTGGTTTCGTTGAGTTTGGACAAAAAGGAATTTTGTGCTAAAATCGATCGCCGTTCAATTTTAGATCAAACCAGAATGCTTAAGCGTTTGTTGGAATTTTGGTGAGTTATCCCACCTTTGAATGGTTACTATATATTATATATAGTAGATAAGAATAATTATTTTGTGCTTAAATGATTTATTAGTCGGTCTGGTTGAATTTTTGCTTTGAAAAGCGAATGACATTAAAAGTGAAATACAAGAAATCTAGTAGAGAAATCTGTATTTCTTGCCGCTGTGATTTTAAATTTTAGTTATATACCTTTTGATTTTAATTCCATTTATATACATGTTGTATAAACCGTTGAATGCTAAAAGTTTAGTCGCTTGGTAATATTGGATATGGTATTGATATACGTTAAAAGTTGACCTTTTTAATAATAAAGGTGGTAATAGCATTGGTTAAGTGTTATGGCAGCTATTCGATTCATTATAGTATTTTCAAAATACTTTTAATTAGTGTTTTGATTTGGAAATGGTTTTGATTCAAAAAAAATGTTTTTTAAATCTGTCTCTTTGGATTTTATATGATGTTTTATCTAAAAATAGTTTTTATACTTTTCTGTTTTACTCTAACCTTTTTGGAAATGTTTTTAAAAATATTTCGAAAAGTATTTATTTTTACAGAAAAGCTATTATGATAGTGAATATTTATTTTAAAAGAAAATAAAGGGGTTTATCTGTTATAGTAAAGCAATTTTATTTTAAAAGGAGACAGAAATATTTGGGGAAAAATATTTATGAAACATTTTATACGAAATGATGTATAAAAAGCATAGATTTAGAAATGGTTTTTTATAATAAAAAGAAAACTTTTATCAATAATATTTAGAAAAGGGGGAATTGATATCATTTTTATAATTTGGTATAATAAATCACATTTGTGGATTTATAGAAATATGTGGAACGATTGTTTTATCGAAAGTATTTGATTCTATTTTGGAAATTAAAAGTTTGTGGTCATTTTGGAGATTTATAAAATGATTTTGTAAATATGAAAGAAATGTTTAAAAAGATTTTTATCAATATAAAAGGAATGTTATAAATATATTTGGAGATTTATAAAAGATATTTATAATTATAATTTAAGATTTATAAAAGAAGTTTTATAAATAGAAATGAGTTTTATAGGAGGAGTTTTATAAATAAATTTGGAGTTTTATAAAAAGAGTTAGAAATAAATTCGGAGATTTATAAATGGAGTTTTATAAATGATATTTTATAAAAGAAGTTGGTAAATATAAAAGAGTTTTATGAATATAAATGAGTTTTATGAAGGAATTTTATAAAAGGGATTTATAAAAAGGAATGAGATTTGTTTTCCATAAATGACTAATTTAAATTACGATGGTATGGAAAGTATTCTTTTCATACTTAATACCAAATTCCAAGGTATGGAAACTCGTCTCTATCTTAAGAATTAAGAATCCATGTCAAAGCAAGGATAGTTTTTTAACTTGTCCGACTACATTATTAGTCGAGGCATAGTGCTGTCTGAAAACGAAAGTGGTGGTAAGTATGTTTGGTCTAATTTCTATGAGATCCATTTACTTACACCAAAAGGAAAGTGTTTTGGGTTATTTTTATCAATGTTTAAGTTATTTTTGTTTTAACCCAAATAAGTATTGTTTAAATAATGAAATTTTTCTTAAGATTTGTGAATATATTTATATCGCTGAGATAAACGTATGGGTACATTTTCCAAGTATTAAAAGTGTAGTGTTTGGTGAATATACTTATACCATTGATATAAGTATAGGGAGAAGCTTTCAAAGTATTGAAAATGAAAAGTTTTACCAGCATACTTATAAAGTTGAGATAAGTATATCAATTTTTTCGAGTGTTGAAAAGAGTATAAAAGGATTTGTGAATATATCTTTGCAAAAGTATTTTAATATAAGAATTTACAAACTGGCTTTAATTAATGAAAAGACTAATTGAAGAGGCTTAGTAGCTGCTTATGTGCTTAACAAGGCAAACATTTGATTGTTACATAGAAGATTATTCAGATCATCACAAAACTAATTGAAACTCATCCCCCGAATTATCCAAAGAAAATTTTTCTTTAAAATTTCTCTCCAAAATATTTATATTTTAAAATATCTTCTAGCAATATTATTATTACCTTTCTTCAAAAACATTTAAAATCCATTTTAAGGACACCAGGATTTTAAATTTTCAATAACGCTTTAAAACACATTTTATAAACCTGGTTTATAAAATCAAATTTTTATAAAATCATATGAAGTATTTCTTTTAATAAACACCTTTATATTAAAATCCAATTTTAACCCAACATAATCATCGAACGTCGTATAGTCAAACTGTGAAACTTAATTCACCAGGTGTTCAATTCAATGATTCCCCAAATTTTATCTACCCAACCTAGGGTTTAAAAAGAAAAATTACAGATGAATCTACAACCCATAGCTAATGCTCAAGATTGGGCGAGAATGACTAATCAAACCCTAATTGATTATATTTAAACATTATCAACTCCTAACAATAACACATCAAAATAACTATATTAATTTTAGAAAATCATTCCTTTATATATAAATATATTCCTAGGTAAAATTATTTCATTTACTAATTTTAAAATTTATGTGTCAATTTTTATGTTTAAGTGTTTAGAAATCCTTATCGATAATGATGATCAGACGCATCGATCAGAATCCAAAATCCAAACTTAACAGACCAATTAACACAAAATATTTTTATAGCATTAACAAATATGCTCATATATATAATACAATCAGACTCATTCTAGGATGCTGCTAATCCTATCTCTAATGGGTTTACTCATTCTAGAGTAATACTAACCCTATCTATAACGAGTTTACCCAACCAAAGCCTAGGTGTTCGCTCAGTAGAAGCTCTAATACCACGTTGTAACGATCTGCCTTTCTTACACCTAAAGATGACACTTAATACATCCTTGGTATTCGTGAGCTAATCATTTAAGTGTCCGAAAGACAAGTAATTTGTGGTGAAGAAAGAAGAAGACGGAACAGAATCTCACATCGTGACGAGCAATATATACTATACACAAAATCTTTACATAAAGAAATCATCTTTATTTATACATAACGTCGGAGTATACTATCCTATTATCAGCCTGGACAGTTATAACATCATGTCCTTACAAACGATGATTAATATAAATAGAAAACAAAACAGTGGAAAAGTAAAAGATACATGACTACGTCTTGGAAGTATCCAGCTTGTCCCCTGAAAGCTCCAAAGTATCTAGCCAAATCTGGAATATATGATTGGGCTGACCCAAGCATTATAAGAAATGCCCGGATTAGTCTGGTAAACCAGTATGAGAAAACTCAATCAAGTCATATTGATTTCTATGTTTGAAAACCATTTTCACAATAAAATGGTATCTTGTAAGACCATGCGGCACATGAACGTGGACGGGCTTTTACCTTATGATAACCAAACCATTTTTATTATAAAATCTAGTGATATTACAATAATGTCTGTGGGTTTTAGAATACCAATAATCAAGTAGCTTGGATGTTTGTATATCACAATAATAATAGGTATACAATTAAAAACTGAAGGCGTTTATTGAGTAATGGATTCCAACAATGGAAAAATAAGGGACTACCTTCCATACATTACACCTCTAGATAAATATACGGAGAGATCGAACACTTTTTGACCTTGGCATTACAAGATCGGCCTACCTCTTACTAGATTGTACAATATGATCATCCCTAGGTTGCGATCGAACAACCAAAATGGGCACGAAGCATACATAAAAAGAGATAAGCTCAATCTAGATAAGGGATGATCATTCTCTAATGAGAGCGGCCCACATAGCCTTGCGGCTTCCCCCTGTTTTAGCCATTCCCGGGTTGTGAGGCTTAAGAGGCTATTCTCTTACCATTTCCTCTTAGCAATTCCCTCTTGGAATGCTAATACTACCTTCTAAGCAGAAATGCAATGCCAGCATTCATCCATACAAGTTTGTTCTAGGTCTGAACGAAACCGTAAGCACTACCTCTACTACATCCATTTTGGAATCACCCTCGGGATTAGTAGCAAGTAGCCCTTTCACTTCAAAGAACTCCTTCTTAGATCATCTTCAAGATGTCTTCCATTCAAATGCTCATGTTGGTTCGAAGTGGTTTTCGGATAACATATTCGATCCCTGTCTCTAGGAACTAACAATCGATAATTTTCGGTTGACTCATTTCTAATTCTTTTGGAAGTAAGCAGACTATACTAAAGTCCCAAGGGATCTCTAATATATCCCTCAAAGGTAGAGACATTTCATCCGAATGGGTTCTCCCGAGGGAACTCAAACTGCATGAACACGTGAAGCTCTTATTTACTTCCTAATTCAAAACTAGCCAAGATTTAATAGTGGGTTATTTAACTATCAAATTCACAGTCAAACAACAATCCAGAGAATTAATTTTTCCATACCACTAAGCCTCAAAATAAATCTTTCATTTATTTAAATCTCTTTGCAAAATATTTATCAAAACATTCATATACTTCTCACATTGGCATTAGCATATTCACAAAACATTATAAAAGATTTCTTATTCAAAATCATGTTAAAAGGGTTGAAACAAAATTTATTTAAATTAGAGAAAAGGATAACCTTAAAAATTATTCCTTTAGTGTTAAGTATGAAACGAATGTCCATACCACCAAAATTAAGAAGGTCAGTTTAAGAAAATCCAAATCTCAAATTCTTTCATAAACTTCTTCTAAAAATTCTTTTAATAAATCTCTTTCATTTATGAAAATATCTTTTACTTGAATTCCAAAAACATTTATAAAACTTCTTCCCAAATTTCAAGATCTCTTTTTAATTTATAAAACTGATTTTATAAAATTTCCTTATTTAAAACAAGACTTCTTTAGTAAGCTTTAATCAATAAAGTTTATTTGATAAACAATCAATTATTTAAAACACCTTTAAATAAATAAGTTATTATTAAATATCCTTCGTCTAATTATCTTTAAATCTCATTAATAAAATAGTGATTTTAAACAATCATTTAAAAAGCATTAAATTAAGTTCAAACATTTTAATAAAATAATTGCTTAATTATCCTTTAAATATCATATTTAAAATGGTAGAAAACTTTAATCAATTTTCAAAAAGGATAAAATTTAAATATTTGACTTCACAAGTTCGAAAAGAGGTTTTGCAAGCATAATGGTTCACATTTAATTAAGTTTAACTTTTCAAGTTATAACATGGGCATTTACATAACAAACAGATATGTAAAGGGAACCAACCAATAATAAACAACCATTACATAGGTAAATGTCCAAATTACCAATATAGCAGAACTAGATTTAATTCATGCTTAATAGATGTCAACGTAATCTATTTGGTGAATTATGGTAGAACCGTGGTTTATTCTACCAAACAAATGTAATTTAATTAATAGAATGGTGTTTTATTCTACTAAACAGATGTCATTGGGTTTCATATTCATATGAGGTTACTTAAAGGTAATCGATAAAGAAATCCCTTTGATTTAAAAAAACATCCTTTAAAAGATAGTTGCTTTAAAACAAGCCGATCTTTAGAAATAAAGTGGTTTAAAACTTTAAAAATTTTGTTTAATAATTAAGTAACATTTAAACTCTTTATTAAATATAAAAATTAGACCTTTAATTAATAATTAAACAGTAATTTACCTTTAAACAAGTAATTTTAATTAGTCTTTAAATAAATAATTAAATAATAGTTAATCTTTGAATAAATAATTAAATCATACTCAACCTTTAATTAAAAATTAAATAATAGTTTAAACCTTAATTAATAATAATCATGTCTTAACTTAATTAGTAACTAAATAAATATTTAAATCCTTTCTTTAATAATAAAATAATAATTAATCCTTAATTAATAATTAAATAATAATTAATCCTTAAATAAATTATTATTTAATAATCCCATTTGTCCTTCGGCTTAGAAAATTCTACATCATTGATTGTTGTCATTGGTGGAGTGTACCATGTTTCTACTATATCCCAAACCTTGTAATCAATTGAAATCAGATATATTTTCATCCCACCCTTCCAATGAGCATAATCAGTTCCATTAAACACAGGTGGCCTAGCTATAGACCAACCCTCAGATAAAAGCATTTTTTGAACTAGGCATGCTTTTAGAGCAAATATAGTAACTAGACCTTGATACCATTTATAAGATCATGCAATGTACCTTAAGGGTGGTTGTTAATAGGGTATTTAAAAATATCTCGTAAAGTCGGTGATAAAATATAAAATAAAGTGTGTAAACGTAAATGTGAAAAATAAAGAATATATGGATATACCCAGCTCCAGTCTAATGTATACTACTACCCCAGAGTTACCACTAGAGTCAAATATTCAAATGCTTATGACTAGCAATCTCAGAAAACCCTACTTTCAAATATTCTAACTATGCTTATTAACTTTGTCTTGACTCAATACCTTAGACAAGAATCTTTGAACTATAACACGTAGCTTATAAATAAAAATTTAGAGTAAATAAAACAAAATATAAAATAAAGAACAATATGGAATGCTAAGCAAATTTTAAGATGGACAAAAATTAAATCTCCGCTTTTCTTTTAACTTCAGGTGAATAATGAATGTGTCGTACATGGAATAAAAGATTTGTTCACACTTGTGGAGAAAAGAAATTTGCTCAACTGTTCCAAAATAATGCTCTATCAAAATTAATGCCTTTTCCAAAATTATTATATTCACCGCCTAAATAAAATCTACCGCTCCTTAAAACTTCTGTTTCCTCAACTGTAAGATCAAGCCGCCTAGAAACAATTGAATGGAGTCGCCGTAAATTACACGTCGCCTGGAACTAGAAACTGCCGCCGACTTAACGTTGACTAGGCTATTGCTTGCCGCAGATCTGAAGTGGCGTCGCTTGGATTTGAAGGATGCTCGGAGTTTAGCCATGTTTGAGATCTGGAAGCTCGTCGCTTGAAGTTTCCACTGTTTCAAGAGATGAAGCAGTGCCTGAATAAATATAGATACGATGGATGCTCTGTGTCAGGAGGTTGCTGATAGGGCTTAGAGTGCTTTTGGTTGATGATTTTGCGTTGTTGAGGTGGAGCAGCCGCTGTGTTGGGTGATGTAATGGTCGGAGATTGAGATGGTTTGGCCGGAGTTTTTTGATGAAGATGGTTGGAGTTTGGGTATGGTTGGGGGTTTTTTAATGCACTAATGTTGTTAGAGGTCGATGAAGTGCCATCAGAGATTGTGATGCAGCGCATCAGGTTTTGCAAACTTATGGTTGCCAACGACCTAACAAAAGTCGCGAACGACCTAGTGATGCAGCGCAAGCCACTTACTTTTTAGGTCACCCAAGCGACCTAGCGAACTATGTTCATTCGAAGGGAGCAGCGAGCTACGACCTAGCAAATGATGTAGCGTTTTCCTTATCTCGCTCTAGACTGCCTCTCTCCTTAGGTCGCTCAAGAGTAGGTCACGAGTGACCTAACTCACAACACAGAATGAAGCAGATCGTTCTTAAGGCGCCTTGAAGCTTAGTTCGTCCAGAGGTTAGGTCGTTCAAGAACTAGGTCGCATAAAGAATTCCAGAAGTTAATTTTTAGGTCACGAGGTGTGTTGTATTCTTAGGTCGCATGAAGCTCAAGCCACTGTTTTGTTAGGTCGCAATGTTCTTAGGTCGCTGATGTCCTAAGTCGTGTTATATTTCTGTGTTGTAAATATGTTAAGTCGCATGTGTTGTAATTTTCCTTATGTTTGTTAAATCGTATGTCGTTGTGTATATATTAGGTCGTATGTTGTCATGTGGTAAGTCGCTTGATGTTGTAATGGTTAGGTCGCGTCTGTTAGGTCGGTAACGACCTGTCTTAGGTCGTGAGTCGCGTGAGTTAGGTCGCTGACCTGGGTTGTAAAACTTTATAAATAGCGGGGTTGTGTCATTTGTAAAACTTGGTTGATTTTGAATAAAACTTTGTTTGTGTGCTTTGTGCCACTTTGAAATTGGTAGTTGAGTGTTATCTCCTATCTCCACTTTTGGCATTCGAGTGCGCTCGAATCAACGATTGTTGAAGCCAATTCACGGAATCAAGTGCGCTTGATCAACGTTCGAAGAATTGTAGATCTTCTCTCACGGTATCGTGTGCGATCAACGTGTCGAAGATTGCTAGAATCCGGTATCTTTTGAGATCAACGGATTTGGGCGTTTGGTATTTTCAATCCACCGATTGCTACTTTCATCGTTGTATTCATTTCTATTACTTCCGCTGCATCATTTGGTATCAGAGCTAGACTTAGCCAATCATAGCTAAGCCGAGCCTGTTGGAGCAAAGTTGAAGTGTTCAAGTTCAGATTTGTTCAAGCCGAGAGTTGAAGTTTGTGAAGATTCAATCATGCCTCCGAGAAGAGCTAATCATCATCAAAATGTTGAAGATTTGTACAAAAGAGAAGATGTCGAACAAATGGAACAACGAATTAGCAACAAATTCAATGAGAAGTTGGATGAAGGTATTGGTAGTTGGAGAAATTGATGATAGATATGAATCAAAGTCAAAGAAGAAGGTCGCCAGTCTCGAACCATGGAGGAAACAGAGTTTCGCCATCGGTTACGGAAGCGAGGAGGGTGTCGCCACAATCTTACCGAGACAGAAGAGAATCATCAGTTTCATTGAGAAGAGAACATCATGAGTATATAAATGAAGAGAGAAGAACTCCACGTGAGTTTGAACATGAACCATATCGTGATGTTGAAAGACAAAGTAGAAGGGATATGCATGATCATAGAGATGTGGATGGTCGAGATCGTTATCAAAGTACATTTTTTTTTGATGAAGATGGTGATAGATGTAGTGTTCATTATCGAGATCGAGACCAAGTACGAAATGCATATCGGGAGGTTGAAGATGATCGTCGATGGGAATCGGGGATGAAAACTGAAATTCCAGAATTCAAGGGTGGTATGCAAGCTGAAGAATTTTTAGATTGGTTATCTAATGTTGAAGAAATTTTTGACTTTAAGGAGGTTCCTGAGCATCGAAGAGTTAAGTTGGTTGCTACTCGTTTGAGAGGAAGAGCTATGGCATGGTGGCAACAAACTAAACTTACACGAGAACGGATGGGGAAGTCAAAGATTGAGTCATGGGAGAAGATGAAGAAATTGATGAAGGCTACTTTCTTGCCTTACAATTATCAATCACTTATGTATCAGAGGTTCCAGAATCTGAGGCAAGGGACAAAGTCAGTGAATGATTATGCGGATGAATTTTATCAATTGATTGCGAGGAATGACATCATGGAGACGGAGGAACAGTTGACAGCTAGATTTGTCGAAGGGTTGAGAATGCAGATTCAAGATATGGTGAATATGTTTGATCCCAGATCTGTTGCTGAAGCACATCAAAAAGCTCTAGCTTGGGAGAAGCAAGGTAGGAGAGGGGGTGGTGTGTTTACAAATTCCAACAATCAAATGAAAGGGGCTAGTAGCAATGCGAATGTTTCCAAGGCTGTTGCAAAACCGGTCATTAGTGAAATTGCTAAGACCAAGGTCAATAGTGTTATCAAATGCTTCAATTGTCAGGAGTTTGGTCACAAAAGCAATGAATGTCCGAAGCCAAAGAAGCGAGTGATGGTAGCTGAGGTTGAGGATGAGGATGTAGAAGCTGAATGTTCTAATTCACCACATGATGAGGAGGAAGAAGAGTTGTCAGGAGATGAGGGTTGTAATTTAATGATGAGGAGGTCTTGTTTAACACCAAAACAAGAGGATGATTCTAGCTGGTTGAGGAGCAACATTTTTCAGTCAACATGCACTATTCTAGGGAAGGTTTGCAAGTTTGTTATTGATGCGGGCAGCTGTGATAACATCATTTCTACCGAGGCTGTGAAGAAGTTGGCATTAAAGACTGAGAAACATCCGAAACCTTACAAGTTAGCCTGGTTGAGGAAAGGTAGGGAGGTGAAGGTTGGACGAAGAGCTTGTGTTAATTTTTCGATTGGGAAGAAATACAAAGATGAAATTTGGTGTGATGTTGTGGATATGGATGTATGCCATTTTTTGTTGGGGAGACCATGGCAGTATGATAGAGCTGTGCAATATGATGGATGTACCAACAGCTATAGTTTCATGTTCGAAGGCACAAAAATCACTTTAGTTCCCAAGAAGCGACAACAAGAAGAAAGCAAGTTGGAGGAGATTGAAGAACTTAAAACTTTGCTATCTTTGAAGGAGTTTGTTAAGGAAGTAGAAGAGGAGCCTGAAGTATTTTTGTTGATTGGACGTGAGAGTAATGAAGTGGTTGAAATTCCTAAAGAAGTAAAGCCAGTGCTGGAAGAATTTGAAGATGTATTTCCTGAAGAGCTGCCAACGGAGTTGCCGCCATTGAGGGACATACAACACCAAATAGATCTTGTTCCAGGAGCTGTGTTACCACATAGACCACATTACAGAATGATTCCAAAGGAGCACGAGGAGTTAAGAAGGCAGGTGGAAGAGTTGCTTGAACAAGGGCGCGTACAGGAGAGTTTAAGTCCTTGTGCAGTTCCAGCCTTGTTAGTGCCGAAGAAAGATGGAACGTGGAGGATGTGTACTGATAGTCGGGCACTGAACAAGATTACTGTGAGGTATAGATTTCCTATGCCTAGATTGGATGACTTGTTGGATCAACTTAGTGGAGCTGCTATCTTTTCGAAGATCGATTTGAAGAGTGGTTATCATCAAATTCGAATTCGACCAGGGGATGAATGGAAAACAGCGTTCAAGACACGGGAGGGGTTGTATGAATGGCTGGTTATGCCGTTTTCGTTTCAATTTATAACAGTTATAACCATTACAAATATCTAATGGATATTTCCGTTACAAGCCTTTGCAACGGTTATTTCTGTTACCAAATATGGTAGTCTCGTAAATAGGTAAAAGTAGTATGGATAGGATTGTCATTTTACCTATTATTTTTACTCATCCAATTTCTCTTGCTTTTATCTTTTCTACATTCGTCGTGATTTGTAAATCAAAATTTCTTTCTAGGGTTTTCACCCCCTCTGTAATCGCCCACGCCACCTCTAGCGCCCCTCTGCCTTGTTATCGTTCTAGGGTAATCCTCTTTCTGCCTCGTTATTCGTTCTAGGGTTATCGCCCCCTCCGCCTCTGCCTTGTTCCAGCAACACCTCCACAAGGTATTTTTCTTCTTTTTTAATCTCTAATTGCATTTGGATTTTCGATTGCCGTTCGAATTTAAATTCAGACGTTTTTTTATTTCGTTTAGGTATTCAACCTAAAGCTCTCAAATTGGACGCGTCACCCGCTATCAAATTGCTCTCCATTCAGGTATAGATGATTATCAATGAGCTCACATTGAAAAATGGCTATAAGTTATTTGTACTATGCTGAAAATGTAATTATACTATAAATTTGCTTATACTTGCACCCTATAAAGGAATGAAGTAAAAAACAATAATTAATGGTTAATACTTTCCTCAAACATAATGTTATTTTGGTTGTTATAAAAGGTTGAAGTTTGAACTTTTCTACTTACATACTTAAAACTGAATTTCTATGTTCTACAAAGTTCAACTAAATAATTTCAGTTATACCGAGTTCATTCGTAAATTTTTGTTTCGATAATGCATTTGTGCATCGGATGAAAGTAACCTGGCACATTATTTAAATCATAATGTTATTTTGGTTCTTATAAAAGGCTGAAGTCTGATTTATTTTTCTCATGAATTTTTCTTGGAGAAAAGTAATTTTATATAGGTCGTCATGACTCTTATAGATTCAAATTATTTAAATCAATAAGAACTTTACACAAATGCAAATATGCATAAAATAGGATAAAGATTAAACATTACAAAGGTTGATGCATTGTTGAGATTTGCAGAGATGGTAATTCTATTCTAATACCATTTAGTAATTGTTTGTTAAAAAGTATTTTATTTCAATTTCTTTTGTGTATGTGTGTATATAAATGTATGTTTGTGTGTGTTTTTGGGATGAACTTATTATTGTTCTCGTATGTATTTTAGGTCCAATTTTGTTTTTTATGAATCTGTAATTTCTTAACGTATTGTTCGATACTATCATCTTGCCATTTAATCTAATTGATGAAGCCATCAATAGATCCTTTTTGTTATTTATGTAATCTTTTCTCAAAAAACAATTATTTTTATGCGAGCAATACGTTTTTAAAATTTGAAGTATTGATTATGATTTTGAATCCATTATTCTAATTGTAATAGCAAACTTAAGCAATTTTTTTGTGATTTATCCAAGTGAACTGGATTTTGATATTACTTTCAAATCAATTTAGCCAATTGCTAGCCAGTAACTGAACAAGCTCAGTTGAGATAATGTCGCGCATGCTAAATTCTAAAAGATTAAAAAATATCCATGATGTAATTTATTTATTATGTGATATAAACATAATTTGATATACATTATTATTTTTTATTTTATCTTGGTGTGAAAAATAAGATTTTGTATACGTATCTTTTGCAAACAACTGAACTAAATGTTCTTAACTTTTTGGTACATGGACAATTTTCTTGATAGGTACATTGCTACTGCCTACATTTCTACATTTATTCATATATTACGAATAAAGAGTAACTAAAGTTTTCATCAACCAATAAGGGATAATGCATTGATTTACAGTACTAGTCGATGTCCGACTGTAGTTGCAATAATTAATGATGCAATCTGTATATTTTAAAACATGCACCCATCACTTTGTAGCTCAATCTTCTTTGGACAATGATAACAAGCTAGATTTTCCCTTTCAACTTAGCAAAATGTTTGAATCAGTGCTACGCACACTGTAGTGTACGTTTAGGAAATGAGATGGTCGTAAAACAACAATCCAACATGTCAGTTCATGGAAGAACTTGAAGTTTTTGTAAAGTAAATGCAGGCCTTTATTAATTATATTTATTATCATTGTCTATACATTGATGTAATGATTTGAAATTGAAATTACAGGAATATTTCAAAACATCTGAATCAAATGAGTTTGAAATTATCCCTATTTGGTATTAGCCACTTTTTATTTGAAATTAGGTTATCGAGAACTACATTTTTTATAAATTAATGTAATAGGTTTTACACTGCCTCGGTTTGATATTAATTACTTTTCCTATTTTGAACGTGAATGCCCTTTTTAAAAATTATGCATATTTAGGTTGCAGTGTTAGCATATTCAAATATAACATCATTTAAAATAGTTTGCTTCCTTATTTAAATTATTTTATCAAGCTACTCCGGGGTAAGATAGCATATCAGGCATAAAATCTTCAAATAGATATGAGGCTTCAGACTTTTTTACTGCAATCCTCATCGTCAAATCATGTAAGTACATTCATGGTATCGTCAAACCTATAAAAAGCTTCAAATTGTTAACATACTTACAATTAGTGAAACACCCCACACCCCTTAATATACCCAAAATGAAACATTAAAAGGCGTGGTGTGTTGTAGGTATGAATGAAACTAACAGAGACTAAGATTCACAGGACAAAAATAGGTAAAAACAGCGGAAACTAAAATAATAACTTAATTAAAACAAAGCTTCATAATTGCTTCATAAATAAGTCTAATACCAAATACAACATCCATATCTCAAAACCCATCATGTCTTATGAAATAACAATTCATAGTCTCAAAATCAGAGTACATAATATCCCTCATAATAAGCCAGTACACAAAAAGAACTAAAGCTGAAATAAAAGAAATACATAGTAGAGAACTCCTCCAAGAAACCGCCAAGCAACAGCAATCTACTAACTTCTCCCTTGATTGCCTATGGGGGGGAAGGGGAAAAAACAGGAGTGGGTCAGACTAAAAGTCTGGTGAATGATAGTAATTACTAGAGTCTTTAAGCAAGATAAAAGTAACAGACTCTACAATAGTTCTAGCATAAATAAGGATAATAAAGAAAATAGGAAAGGGATAAACTGAAAATAAGTGCGATTAAATACTGCTCAATTTATAAGATAGGTTAACTTTGATTGCTTGCACTTGTCCTTGATTTCTGCTTTGATTAGGCTGAATTCCTAATCCTGTAATTATGATGTAACCCTAATTATACCTTTTTGATCGGCCTGCTACTCCATAGACCTTACTGTGGACCAGCCGCTATATAACTCCCTACACACCAGCCGATGGTATCTACGAAAGATGCACAGAGCAACCACTGTGGATCCGGACGACATATATAGATCCATACACAGAAGGCAATGGTGTCTACAAAATACAATCATACTAAGCGCTTGGAACTCATAGCTATTACTGAGCACCCAAATGGAAGTCGCACGCGTAACTGCCACCATGCCCATGCTACCTTTTGCTCCACTTATTGAGTCTTCATATTATCTCAAACTCCAGCATAAGCGTGCCCCTCATCCCACTTCAGGCTAACGTGAGATCACCGTGTGTCCATAGAATCTATAGGGGAAATGCTGTTGGTTTTGGCCCTTCATCCAAACAATATCTAGTTGCGCCCCTTATCCAATTCCCCCGTAATTTGGACTTCTATTTAACCAATTACTATCATTCTTAGCATAAGCGTGCCCTAGGATCACCGTTTTGTCTAATAGGGAATGCTATTTGGTACGGGTCCTACTTTCATCTTTGCTTAATAACTTAGGTAAATTATTTAAAATAAGCTTTTACATTTTTCTCTACTATCTGTGCTTATTAATTTCTCCTAAGTCTTAAAATAAGCCTTATTCTGTTCTTTTTCTTATTATAACCTACGTTATAATCATGCTTATTAGTTAACCCAAGGTCTAAGTGTGAAATAAACTTCTTTCATCTTTTACTATTTTTAGTTATAATTCCAAGTTATAACTAGGCCAATCGTTTTAATTCAGTCCAATTAACGTCATAATTAGGCGTAATTTCAGTCCAATTCCATTTATATTACAGCCTTTGAAATTTACATCTTATATTCCATTATTTCAGTTTTCTTACAATTTAATCCATATTCGCGTTAATCCTATTCTAATCCATACGCGAAGAAGGAGGACTAAAAGAAAACTGAAAATAGAGGAAAATCCAAAACGTAGAAAGAAGATGTAAATAACGTATAAATAACAGTAAATAAACTAAAATACTGTAAATAAATTGAAAATAAACAGAAAAGCTATAATTAACAGAAATAAACTAAAATTACAGAATAAATAACTTAAAGGAAATAGACTAAAAATAATTCTAAAAACTGTAAATAAACTACTGAAAAGGCTATTCCAAAAATCGTAGTAAAACTACAACTATTGAAAACCCTACTATTTTAAATTACTTAAAGAAATCTTAAAATAATTACAATCACTCACCTCCGGTCCTAAGCTCTTCCTTTGGTCTTCCCGGATCCACTTGGAGTTGTAAAATAATTCAATTTATATTGATTTTCTCCTTTGGAAAAATTATACCGTTTAGGGTCGTTCCTAGCAAGGTGAACCCAATTGGAGAAAACCTATAATGAGAAAAAGTGTTAGGTCTAGGGGTCTATTTATAGGGGTAGAAGTGGATCTCGGACCGTTGGATTTGGAGATTGAATATGATGCATCCACGTCATAGGCTGAATAGGAGCCATCAGATGCGAAAATAGATGGATCGAATTGGTCAGAAGAATGCAAAAGACGTCACCAATAGGCTCTGGAATGTTCGAACAAACGAACATTCGTTCGCTTTCCAAAAGACAAGGCGGGTGCTCCCTTGCCCAGGTCAACCTACCGGTCGACCTGTGTGTGTGCGCGCGCGCGTGTGTGTGTGTGTGTGTATATATATATATATATATATATTTCGTTTCTTCGATTATTTCGTTTTTTGCTCATATTAACTCGGATTATGACGTTTTATATATGAAAATTGACCAGAAAATTATCACGGACACAGTGGTGCAACTTCCGTGGCTCAATTCTGATAATTTCACAAAGTTATTTTATTATTTAATTAACTAACAAATTAATTATTACGGGTTAAATTTCGGGTTGTTACATTCTCCCCTTCTTAAGAGCTTTCATCCCTGAAATCCTAAGGATACAAGAATGTACTAAATGTTTTCATCCAATTCTACAACCAACTACTCAATCATCAACCATTCATCCATTGTCCTAAAAAATTCTAATGCAATTTATGATACTTATGCAATTAGTGTAGTGTAAATGTTCTTAACTAATGCAAAAGATTAGGCGGTCCACTGATTCAGTTGACCTCCTTTTATGCAATCATGTCCTTGCCATGTATCCAAATGAATGCAAAAAATTCTTAATGATACTGATAATTCTATATGCGTGCTACAAACATCATCCAAATGCAACAATCATGTGATAAACATCCATTTATAGCAACCATGGAAATAAAATAAAAATGCGTACACATCCATATGCATATGCTCTAGTGTCCTAGTTAGGCCGATTCCTAAAGAATAATAGTGCCTAGTGTACCTATATGCATCCATTAGCATCCACTAGCAAATACTTGCAACCACTAGCATACATCATTCATAACATGTTCTATTAACATGTTTACATCAAATCCAACCATCCATAGGTTAAATCCTAAGTTCTACCCTCCCAAAGGATAATAAAGGAAAGAACCTATTCAAATCTAAAGATGGAAAAATGAATTCTAAAACTTACTATCAAAAAGATGAGGATATGAAGTACGAATCTTCTCTTCTACTTCCCAAGTGGCGTATGCAACATCATCTCCCCATTGCACCTTCACCAGTGGAACCTCCTTATTCCTTAGTCGCTTGATGTCTCTTCCAACAATCTTCATGGGGATACGCTGAACAGAAGCTTCCCTTTCTACCTCCACCTTGTTGATTCATGAGTTTTGATTCATGACACAAGCTTCAGAGATCATACGACGAGAATACTATATGAAAGCGACAAAAAGAGAATAAGTGCATACCGTTCACTACAAAGGAGATAATCTTACAATCCAGAGATTAGTATGGATATTTTATTTTATTTGAGTCTTAGAACAATGTTAAAATCATTCCTCAAATAGTCACACACGCACACAAAACATTTTATAGCAAAAACTGTGTTCACTGTGCATATAACACCAGGTCGGCCGACCGACCAGGATCCTCGGTCGACCGACCCTGTATCATGTGCACAGTGACTTTCTGTTTTGTATACGTTTTAAACTCAGCTGACCGGCCAGGTTTTCCGGTCGACCGACCAGAGAAAAACGGCTAGTTTTCTGAAGAGACGCGATCATTTCATGAAGAGGAATGTCCTCTATCTCAAGAGGTATGGACACAACTGTTAACTAAAACTCTTCATGAAAGATTACAACTCTTCTACAACTATATAAACATATTCAATTCACTTCTACAATCACCGATTCTTGTTTATATTTCTGAAATCTAATCTCTATTCATTTCTGCAAATAAAAGCATTTATTCTTATTTAATATCACTAGAATCCTTGAATTTATTCATATACTTCGATTCTACGTGATTATCTTCCTTCTAAGTCTTCACACACATATATACTCTTGAGGATTTGATTATAGGAAAGTTGTACTATCAAAAGACAATCAGTGTTATTCAGAACACATTCGTCAACAAACTATTTGTATTAAGTTGAAGTCCTCTTCGGCTGTTGAGGCGGAAAAATTCCTGTTCGGCTGCTCAGGTGTCGTATACCTATTCCTCCGGGTTAAGTGAGGGTTTTAGTTTAAATCCAGAGGGTATTCTGGGACTGGACGTAGAACGGGAAGTTCGAACCAGTATAAAAATTCCTGGTGTGCTTACTTTAATTTGTACTTTACTGTTATTACCAGTTTCCGCATTAACATACCATATTACACGATCCTTAGTACTACACGTGTACTTTCATTTGGTATCAGAGCAAGGTCATCCTATAACCATCACAAAGTTATTTGATATTTACTTTTAGTAATATGGCAACCACACAAATTAACGATGTTAACACTCACACTAATTCTAGTTTCACAGAAGGTCAATCGACTTCACGACCTCCACTTTTTAATGGTATAAATTATAATTATTGGTCAAATAGAATGAGAATCTATATGCAATCTAGTGGATTTGATATATGGAATATTATACAAAGAGAGTATACAAATCCTACTGGAGAATACTCAACTTGGAGTAACACACAAAAACTAGATGCTACTTCAAATGCAAAAGCAATGAATATTTTATTTTGTGCATTAGATAGAAATGAATTCAATAGAGTTAGTATGTGCACTTCCGGTTATGAAATTTGGAGAACTCTTAAAGTTTCACATGAAGGAACAAACAAAGTTAAATTGAGCAAAATTTCTATGTAGAAACATCAATTTGAAAATTTTAAAATGAGGCCAAATGAATCTATAAATGACATGTTCAGGATATTTATCATGCGTTATTATCACTAGAACAAAAGTTTACTGATTTTGATGTTGTCACAAAAATCTTGAATTCTTTAACGGATGAGTGGGAACGAAAAGTCCTAGCTATTGAAGAAGCAACTGATTTGTCAACATTAAAACCAGAAGAGTTGATAGGTAATTTAATGTCCTACGAAGTAAATTTGCAGGCAAAACGAAATGGAGCACAAGAAAAGAAAAATGTAGCATTCCAAGCAGAAAAAGATGATTTCGACTCAGATAATGAAGATATGGCCATGATCGCTAAAAATTTCAAAAAGTTTTTGAAATTCAACAGAAACAAATTCAAGGGAAACAAAAATAATTCCAACAACAATTCCAATAGCAGCAAACCATCATCTTCAACAATGGAATGTTATGAATGTCATAAGAAAGGACACATGAAGAAAGATTGTCCAGATCGTAAAAAGAATAATTTCAAGAAGGACAAAACCAAACGAAAAGCTTTTTCAGTCACTTGGGACGACACTGACTCATCATCCTCATCAGAGAGCGAAAGTGATAATGAACAAGCAAATGTATGCTTCATGGCTTCATCAGACGATGTAAGTGATTTTACTTTTGAAGATTTAATTGAAATAAATTCTGAATTAGTAAATTTAACAAAACAACTTAAAAAGAAAAATAAGGAGTTGCAAAGAAAGTTAGATAGAACAGCTTTAGAAGTAGATATGTTAAAAGATGAGAAGGTAATATTGGAAGAAGAACTTGAAATCTCTCAACAATCGAATTCTAACTTATCTTCTCAAATTACGTCAATATCTGAGGAACTAGAAATTCAGAAAAATAAAAATGATGTTTTACTTTTTGAAAATAATAGTTTAATATCTAAGATTAAGGATTTAGAGTTAGAAAAATCTAGTCTTAAAATAAAATTTGATGATATTTCTAAAAATGTTTCTAATTTCAATAAAGGAAGAGAAAATCTTTCTAGTATACTAGAAAACTCTCAAACTTCTAACAATAAATCTGGACTAGGATTTAAGAAACAAAATAATTTTGCTAAAAGTAAAATTAATAATAAAATTAAGAAAGATATTAAGAAAACAGTTTATTTAAATACTAAAACTATTAAGATATGGATTCCAAAAACAAATAATATATTAATAAGGAATAAACATATCAAAAGTTTTATGGAAACTGTTCATAATAACAAAAATTATGTCTATAAAGGGAATTCTGAACCCGTATGGGTTTGGCTTCCTAAGATCTAACTCTTAGGACCCTAAAAAGATTGGGTACCAACTTTTTATAAATTTTTGCAGGTACCACATAAGAAGAGAGGAAAATGGATTTTAGATAGCGGTTGCTCAAAACACATGACTGGAAGCAAAGAAATGTTATCAAACATTATATACTCAAATGGAGGAGCAGTCACCTTTGGAGATAACTCAAAAGGATATATCATCGGCAAAGGCAATGTTAATAGCAACGGTACATCTAATTTACCTCTCATTACTGATGTTTTATTAGTTAAAAATTTAAAACATAATTTATTAAGTATTAGTCAACTATGCGATAAAGGTTTTAATATAACTTTTTCAGAAAATAAATGTAACATTTTTGATAAAAATCACAACATCATTTTCGAAGGAAATAGAGATAAAAATATTTATATCCTAAATATGAATGTTAATAATGATTCAAATTTGTGTCTAGTAGCTAAAGAAAACGATTCTTGTCTTTGGCACAAAAGATTTTGTCACATAAATTTTAATACCATCAACAAACTTGCGAAAAATAAATTAGTTAAAGGATTACCCAATATAAAATTCGAAACTAACATATTTTGTGATGCATGTAAATTAGAAAAATTAACAAAATCTTCTTTTAAATCAAAGAAAGTAATATCTACAGAACAACCACTTGAACTTTTACACATGGATCTTTTTGGTCCAACTCAAGTACAATCTATTAACCATAATAGATATGTTTTTGTTATTGTAGATGATTTCTCTAGATATACTTGGATTTTCTTTTTGAAAAATAAAAGTGATACTTTTGATAATTTTAAAGTTTTTGTTAAAAGAATTCAAAATATTAAAACATTGAAAATTAAAAATATAAGAAGTGATCATGGAGGCGAATTTGAAAATGAAGTTTTTGAACAATTTTGTAACAAGAAAGGTATTAACCATAATTTCTCTTTTCCTAGAACACCACAACAAAATGGAGTTGTAGAAAGGAAAAATAGAACGTTACAAGAATGTGCAAGAACTTTACTAAATGGAACAACTTTATCGAAACATTTTTGGGCAGAAGCTGTAGCCACTACTTGTTACGTACTAAATCGCGTTTCTATTCGTCCATTAACTAAAAATACACCATATGAACTTCTAAATGGAAGAAAACCAAATATTTCATATCTAAAAGTTTTTGGTTCGAAATGTTTTATTTTAAATACTAAAGATCAACTAGGTAAATTCGATCCAAAATCCGATGAAGGTATATTCGTTGGATATTCGGAACGAAGCAAGGCTTATCGAATTTATAATAAACGAACTCAAATTATTGAAGAAAGTTTACATGTTTCTTTCAACGAAAATTTTAAAAATATAAATCCAAGTGTTACTATTGATTCTGATGATGAATCTACTCAGAATGAAAATAATAATGCAAATGAAAATTTTGATATTCATGAAACCAATACAAACGTGACGTCTAATATAATAAAATCTCCACCTAGAATTTTAAGAGATCATCCTGTGCAAAATATAATTGGAGAAGTTAATACGAATGTTAAAACCAGACATCAATTAAATCAAGTTGGTCATGTAGCTTTTCTTTCTAACATAGAACCTAAGAATATAAAAGAAGCTTCAACTGATGACTACTGGATACTTGCCATGCAAGAAGAATTAAATCAATTCGAACGAAACGAAGTTTGGGAACTCGTTCCTAGACCCAGTGACCAATCAGTCATCGGTACTAAATGGGTTTTCAAAAATAAAGCAGATGAACTAGGAAATATAACAAGGAATAAAGCTAGATTAGTTGCACAAGGATATAATCAAGAAGAAGGTATTGATTACGAAGAGACGTTTGCTCTAGTCGCCCGACTTGAAGCAATACGAATATTATTAGCTTATGCGTGTTTTCATAATTTTAAACTATATCAAATGGATGTTAAAAGTGCATTTTTAAATGGATTCATAAAAGAAAATGTTTTTGTTGAACAACCACCTTTGTTCAATCATGAAAAATTTCCAGATCATGTATATAAACTTAAAAAGGCGTTATACGGTTTAAAACAAGCACCACGTGCTTGGTATGATCGTCTTAAAGGTTATTTACTAGAATCTGGTTTTGAAATCGGTAAAGTAGATCAAACACTTTTTATTAAGAAAACTAATAAAGATATTTTAATAATTCAAATATATGTTGACGATATTATTTTCGGCTCGACAAATGAAAAATTATGTCAAGAATTTTCAACTATAATGACAAATGAATTTGAAATGTCTCATATGGGAGAATTGTCATATTTTCTTGGATTACAAATTAAACAAATTGAAAATGGAATTTTTATTAATCAAGAAAAATATTGTTATAATTTAATCAAACGTTTTGGTCTTGAAAACACTGCTGCCAAACCAACTCCTATGAGTACAACGATTCATCTTGATAGAGATGAAGATGGCAAAAGTGTTGATCAAAAGTTATATCTTAGTATGATAGGTTCTTTACTTTATTTAACAGCAAGTCGCCCCGATATTATGATGAGTGTCTGTTTGTGTGCTCGATTTCAAGCAAATCCCAAAGAATCACATATGAGAGCAGTTAAACGCATTATTCGCTATCTAACTAAAACCAAAGATTTCGGACTATTTTATCCGAAAGAATGTCCTTTCGAATTAGTTTCCTATAGTGATACTGATTTTAGAGGAAGTCGGATGGATCAAAAAAGTACGAGCGGAACGTGTCACTTCATTGGACGTTCCTTAGTTTCTTGGTTTAGTAAGAAACAAAACTGTGTTTCTTTATCAACATGTGAAGCAGAATATATATCTGCTGCTTTGGCATGTGCACAAGTCGTATATATGCAACAGACATTACAAGATTTTAATTGTCATCTTGAAAAATCAATAATTTATTGTGATAATACCAGTGCCATAAATCTTTCTAAAAATCCGGTCAATCACTCCCGAACAAAACACATTGATATTCGACATCATTTTCTTCGTGATTGTTTGGTAAAAGAATTAATTAATCTAGAATTTATCAACACTGAAAATCAAATAGCTGACATTTTTACTAAACCACTAAATGAGAATACTTTTATAAAACTAAGACGTGATTTAGGTATAATGTCGTTTAAAGACTTATGAATAAAAATATGCAAAAATATGGAAAAACAAAAATTATTTTATTTCTGACCAAAGCGGCACTCGAACTCATGACTTCTGACTTATATGTTAGATGTTGTAGTATAGCCACTTGAGCTATGGGTGTTTCTTGTTCCAGCTATGTTTCCAATTTGTACCATTAAAACTTAATTTCAAAATATACTATCTTTGACTCTAAAGCATTGTATGTCATTCATTTACAAACAGTTTTTGTTTAAAAAGTTCTGTGATTAAAACTAAAATTTGATTTTAAACCACTATTTTTTTAGAAATAAATGGTTATATATACATACATATGTTTATTGAATAGAACATAAAATACAAAAAAAAATCTACTTACAAAACAAAACTTGAAACAAAAATGTCTTCTAACAATGACGTCTACAATTCTGAAAATTCTCATCTTTCTTATACATCCCCGGACGACGACTATTCTGATCGCATCCCTGAAAATGGTCCCCATCCTACTTTTCCAATGCCTAATCGTGTTTTAGAATTCTCCTCTCCAGATAATGACCCTCGACACAGGTGGAAACCATGGGAAGACTCCCATACGGGTTATACACCTGATAAAAAGAAAGGGAAAAAGGAAATGGTAGTATCTCCATCAACCAAACAAAAGATTGATGAAATTCATCACTACCAACAACAACAGATGAATATGCAAAGGGAACTTTATTACGAACAGAAAGTCACGGCAAGACGTTTAAGTTTTCTTGAAAAGATTGCCATGAAATTTTGTTCATCTAAGAAGGATGATGTTGCTGAACCCTCTTACAGAACTCCATCTCCTTCTGACCATGTTCAATCTCCAATAGCTCCAATATGGTCACCGGTAGAAAACGTTCCATCTCCAAATTCATGGGAACGTCGATGCTGATGGACCATGGCTATAATTTAATATATATATATATGTTATTTTTTATATATAAGATGTATAGATATATATGATGTAATAATATAATTATATTTCTATAATTCTTGTTTGAAAAATAGCATAAAACTAGTCTGTTCACATGCCTCGGTCGACCGAAAAATCTGAATCGGTCAACCGAAGCTGTCCTGAGGAGTTTTTAAAAACAGATTTCTTACAAGTCAATCGATCGAACAACCTGTCTCGGTCAGCCGAACTTGTTTCCCGAATGACATTAGAACATTTTTTTAACTCGGTCAACCGAATACCCTGCACCAGTCGACCGAAGCTCTTCCCGAAAGTTTCAGCACTATTCTGAATCTCAACTCGGTCGACCGACCCAGGAATTTCAGCCGACCGAACGAACTTTTCTGCTGAAATTGCCTACATATTTTAACCCAACCATTCACCTTTTTATCTCACCTCTTCACTTTACTCTCCCACAACAGATTCTAAACCTAGCCCCCATTACAACCCTCCAAAATTTCTTCAAATTCTTCAAAGAAAAAATGGCACCCAAAAAGAAATCTAAGACTACTGCTGGCCAATCTTCCTCAACTCCTGTAGACTCTCAGATTGCTTCTTGGCAGAAAGATGGATAAGGCTTCAAGATGCAAAAATCTTTGAGGAGTCTTTTGTAAGTTATCCTGATTTTACCGCCTACGGTGTTGAAAATGCCGCTATTGAAAGTGGTCTTGATGCTTTTCTTGACCATAGGAAAAACAACTTGAAAGTTAATTATATAATGGTCAAGTTATTCCTAGCAAATCTCAATCTTGTAAATCCACCGAGAAACATTGAAAATTGTGTTTGGACATCGGTTTGTGGCACGTCGATTTTTCTCTCCATTGATCGAATGAATCATATTCTAAATACTCGACCGGGTGGAATCTCGTTACATGATGTAGACTGTAATACATCAACTCGTGACTGCCTTAGTCATCTATTCTTTGAAGATGACGCTACCGATTTAAGGCAAACTTCATCTCTCCGACCTAAAGCACGACTTTTTCATCGATTCATGATGAAGTCTATTGTTCCAAGAGGAGGGTCATACCACTTAGTATATCCCGAAAACTTCAAGGCGTTATATGCTATGTGTGGAAATATTAGGGTAAATTGGACACAACTTCTCATGGATGAATTCCTTACGTTCAACCAAGGGAAAATGCTCCATATTTATTATGGAGAATACATAATGCGGTTGATTAATAATTTTGTCACCCATGCTCCAGAATCCGAAACATCCAAAGTTCGTACCTTTGACTCACGAACAATAAAATTAATGAAGTTACCCGATGCACCATCCCAAATCACCACCTTTCAGCAATGGCATACCATTCCACGAGAACAACTAGGTCGCAGCTATTCTACACCACAACCATCCACTCATTCTACAGAACGTATAACTCGTCAGACCTCTATCCAAAGACCACCTCCCGGTACTAGCACAGCGGCTGCCATTGATATTTTGGCCCAAAATCAACTAGCTTTGGATTCTCGCCTTCGAAAAATTGATGGGCGTTTCAAGAAGATCAAAGGCTTCTTCGTAAATTTATGGGATGCCTTATCATGCTCTTCTGAAGCCGGTGCTTCATTTGTTGCTCCTGGAAAAAGACCAGCACCAAATTTCTCTTGGTCTACATCCGATAACACAAGTTCCAGCACATCGGCAACTCCCGCACCTACTACTCAAAGACGGGGTTAGGAACCGGCTCCTCTCGATGAAAATCTTCATCCAGAACAGTGGGATACCGACGATGATGAGGAGTAATTGTAGTACTTTTACAATTTATTTGCTTTCAAGAATTTCTTGTACTTTATTTGTTTCTTAATTATTGTTATGTTATGTTCTAAGCAAACATCTTTAAATTATTTCTAATTAAGCTCAAGAATGTACCATGTAAATTTCAATGTTTTGCATTACTTTAATCTGTTATAAGTATTCCTTTTTGTCGATGACAAAGGGGGAGAAATATATGCAAACTAACAAATTTTTGCAGAAAAGTCGCCATATATTCAGGGGGAGAACTATAATATATATGTCAATATTACTTCGTCACATAAGTATTGTCATCAATCAAAAAGGGGGAGAATGTTGATTCATGAGTTTTGATTCATGACACAAGCTTCAGAGATCATACGACGAGAATACTATATGAAAGCGACAAAAAGAGAATAAGTGCATACCGTTCACTACAAAGGAGATAATCTTACAATCCAGAGATTAGTATGGATATTTTATTTTATTTGAGTCTTAGAACAATGTTAAAATCATTCCTCAAATAGTCACACACGCACACAAAACATTTTATAGCAAAAACTGTGTTCACTGTGCATATAACACCAGGTCGGCCGACCGACCAGGATCCTCGGTCGACCGACCCTGTATCATGTGCACAGTGACTTTCTGTTTTGTATACGTTTTAAACTCAGCTGACCGGCCAGGTTTTCCGGTCGACCGACCAGAGAAAAACGGCTAGTTTTCTGAAGAGACGCGATCATTTCATTCCTCTATCTCAAGAGGTATGGACACAACTGTTAACTAAAACTCTTCATGAAAGATTACAACTCTTCTACAACTATATAAACATATTCAATTCACTTCTACAATCACCGATTCTTGTTTATATTTCTGAAATCTAATCTCTATTCATTTCTGCAAATAAAAGCATTTATTCTTATTTAATATCACTAGAATCCTTGAATTTATTCATATACTTCGATTCTACGTGATTATCTTCCTTCTAAGTCTTCACACACATATATACTCTTGAGGATTTGATTATAGGAAAGTTGTACTATCAAAAGACAATCAGTGTTATTCAGAACACATTCGTCAACAAACTATTTGTATTAAGTTGAAGTCCTCTTCGGCTGTTGAGGCGGAAAAATTCCTGTTCGGTTGCTCAGGTGTCGTATACCTATTCCTCCGGGTTAAGTGAGGGTTTTAGTTTAAATCCAGAGGGTATTCTGGGACTGGACGTAGAACGGGAAGTTCGAACCAGTATAAAAATTCCTGGTGTGCTTACTTTAATTTGTACTTTACTGTTATTACCAGTTTCCGCATTAACATACCATATTACACGATCCTTAGTACTACACGTGTACTTTCACACCTCCTCTAACTGACTAGGCTCTACAACTTCCGCCGAGTCATGTAAGCACTTTCGCAAGTGCAAAACATGGAAAACGTCATGCACTTCTGCAAGCTCTTCTAGTAGCTTCACTCGGTAAGCCATCTTCCCAACTCTCTCTGTGATAGGAAATGGTCCAACAAATCTAGGGGCTAATTTCCATTTGATTCGAATCTTACCACCTTCCTAAGCAGGGATACTTTGATAAAAACTAAGTCTCCAACCTCAAACTCTAAGTCTCTCCTCCGCTTGTCCGCATACGACTTTTGTCTATCTTAAGCTGTCTTCATCCTTCGCCGAATCAAATCCACCATCTCAGAAGTCTCTTTGACCATATCGGGTCCAATTAATAACTTCTCCATAGACTCTACCCAACATGATGGGGACTTGCAAGGTCTCTCATATAAAGCCTCGAATGGTGCCATTCCTATACTTGTTTGGTAACTATTATTGTACGCAAACTCAACCAACGAAAGATGCTCCTCCCAAGTTCCTTCAAAGTCCAAAATGCACATCCGCAGCAAATCCTCAAGCACCCTATTTACCCTCTCCATTTAGCCATCTGTCTGGGGTGATAGGCCGTACTCAACCTAAATTGCGTCCCAAGCGCCTCCTGTAAGCTTCTCCAAAACTCACTAGTGAAAATGGGATCTCTATCGCTAACAACGCTAGAAGGAACTCCATGTAGACGGATTATCTACCGAATATACAAGGATGCCAAATATAAAGCCGTACGCTTACTCTTAACTGGGATGAAGTGAGCACTCTTGGTCAATCTATCAACAATCACCCAAATGCTAGTGTTCCCCTTCCTAGAACGGGGTAAATCATCAATGAAATCCATAGAAATACTGTCTCACTTCCACTCCGGCACGTCTAAGGCTGAAGTAATCCACCGGGCTTCTGCTGCTCTGCTTTTACCCTTTGGCATATGAGACACTTGGCTATGAATTCCGCCACGTCCTTCTTCATGCCACCCCAATAGAACATCCTCTTCATATCCCGATACATTTTGTCACCACCCGGATGAATAATCATACAGGAATGGTGCGTCTCTTCCAAAACTGCTCTTAACAAGTCACTGACACGTGGAACACAAAGCCTCCCATCTCTCCTAAGCCACCCAATGCTATCGATGGAATAGCGTTGGAGATGTCTCGAGACCTCTCCTCGGCTAATCCTATCCATAATGTCCATGAGCTCTGAGTCCTCCTACTGCCTCGAGCCAATTTGATCCATAAGGGTAGGCCTCACCTCTAATGTCGCCAACAATCCGGTAGTAATGTCCGTGGAGGGCTTAAAATCAAAGGTAGAAATAAACTCCAAGCTCCTCCACTCTATGAACAAAGGACTAAGGGTTGCTTTCTTTCTACTCAATGCATCCGCAACCACATTACCCTTGCCAGGGGTATAAGCTATCTCAAAATCATACGAGGCTAAAAACTCCATCCACCTCTGTTGCCTCAAGTTAAAGTCCTTCTGCGAGAATAGGTACTTCAAAGACTTATGGTCGGTAAAAAGCTCAAACCTCTCTCCAAGCAAATAGTGCCTCTAAGACTTAAGTGCAAAAACTATGGCAGCCAACTCCAAATTGTGGGTAGGGTAGTTCTTCTCATGCGTCCTCAACCGCCTACTACCATAACACACTACCCTCCCTTCTTGCATCAACACCGCTCCTAGACCCGTTCTGCATGCATCAGTGTATATAGTGAAAGGCTTAGCTCCGTCGGGTAAAACTAACACTGGTGCACTAGTAAGGGATCTTTTAAGCTTCATGAAGGAATCCTCACAATCCACGTCCCACACGAAAGCTTTATTCTTCTTAGTAAGGCGCGTGAGTGGTACTGAAATCTTGGCAAAGTCCTTAATGAACTTCCTATAGTAGCCAGCCAATCCTAGGAAGCTCCTAACCTTGGTAACATTCTTAGGGGCCTTCCAATCTTGCACTGCAATAACCCTGGCGGGGTCAACAGCCAAACCTTCCTTCGAGACTACGTACCCCAAGAAACGAACTTCCTATCTCCAAAAATGACACTTCGAAAACTTAGCTCTCAAATGATGACTACAAAGTGTGCGAAGTACTTCTTCCAAATGAACAGCATGCTCCTCCATATTCTTGGAAAATACCAAGATATCATCCACGAATACCACCGCAAACTTATTTAGGACATCCCTAAAGACGCTGCTCATCAAATCAATGAAATAAGCTGGAGCATTGGTTAGCGCAAAAGGCATAACCAACCACTCGAAGAATCCGTCTGGTGTCCTAAAGGCAGTCTTATCTATGCTGTCATCTGCGACTCTAAGCTGATGGAATCCCATGGCTAAGTCAAGCTGAGAGAAAAACGAAGAACCTACCAACTAGTCAAAAAGATCATCAATCCTAGGGAGTGGATAGCGGTTCTTCTTGGTGAGCTTATTTAATTCTCTATAATCTACGCAAAGTCGGAGAGAACCATCTGCCTTAGTGGCAAAGACGACTGGCGCTTCCCACTCCGGTATGCTCCTTCTTACGAATGCCTTCTCCAAAAGCTCACGAATCTGCTTGCTTAATTCTTTTCTCTCCCTAGGTGCCATGTGCCTCACAGGTAATTCTACTGGCTTAGCATTCTTGGTCAAATAAATCCTGAAGTCAATCTCTCCCTTAGGGGGCAGTCCCCTAACCTCCTCAAAGACATCTGCAAAATCTCTGATGACAGGAACCGAATGCAACTCTAATGACGATGAATCAAGGGAATAGAGAAAACTCAACATGACTGACCCTTGCGGGTCGCAAATTACCTCTAGAGTCCTACCACTGCAAGTCTCAAGTCTAACGACTCTCCTCTCACAGTCTTAGATAGCTCTGTATGTGGATAGCCAATCCATCCATAAGATCATCCCATACCTCGAGAATCCCAAAACATAGGCATCGCGGTCAAATTCTACACCTAGGATAAAGATTTTCAAACCCCTACAAACCATATATAAGTGTGCATATCCTCCTATTGGGTTTGAAACAATAATAGGGTCTACTACTAATGATATGTCCAAGTGCAAACAATTTACTAGAGAACTAGAGATAAAAGAATGTGATGCTTCAGAATCAAATAAAGTCCGAATGAGAAAACTAGATACAGAAATCAAACCTTCAACTGTGACTTTCCTACCTCTATCTGGAATGCTACTGGAAGGTGCTGTGTCTAACGCCTGAATCTTCTCAACTGGTGCACTCGATCCCTGGGGACAACTCCTACTCATATGACTGGGTTGCCCGTGAGTATAGCACTTACCCTTCATCTTCCCCTTCCAGCAATCCTTGGCCATATGTCCAACCTTCCCACAACCTTGACACTTTATTCCTTTCTTAATCTGCTTCTGAGGACCATCACCTTTCTTCTTCTTCTTATTCTTTTCCCACCACTTCTTCTTTGAACCTTCTGACTTAACCTCCTCTTTAGACTCTCCCTCCTTGACTGTATCTAACATAAGCGCCATCTCGACCAAAGACTCATAAGTAGCTCCCATCGGTACATGAGTCAACAATAATCCCTAAAGGGGTTGATTCAATCCCTTCGCAAACTTCATGGCTTTCTTATGCTGTGTGTTCACCAAATCCATACCAAACCGTGACAGCTCATTGAATTGATTGATGTATTCCTTAACAGACAAACTTCCTTGCTTAAAATTGATAAACCTCTCCAGCTAAACACTCTCTTTCGCCTGAAACAGAAATTTCCTATCGAATCGCTCCTGGAATCCATCCTAAGTAATATTCCTTCCCTCCAACTCGATCACCTCCCACCAATAAGATGCCTCCTCCTTCAGCTGCCAAGCGGCCAGCTGAACTCGCTATTGTCCATCCAATCCCAAAAGACCAAAAATCCTCTCTATGTCCCTAAGCCATGCTCTCGCCTCTACAGAAGTCTCCTTGCCAGAAAAAGTCTTCCCACCCAAACTCGCAAAATCTTTACAAAGTTTAGATAAATTGATGGCGGCAGGTGGGTTGATGGAATCCCCACCCGCTGGTGCAGGGTTGGGCGCAGGCCCGCGCACCTTTGGTGTCGTGGCTTGTAAATACCTACAAAACCAGGCTGGGCTTGGAATGCCCTCGGGAAGGTTCGGAGCATCAGCCATTCTACGAAAAGAAAACGATAGTTTAGGAAAGAATCAAAGGGAGATTGAACTGGACTTATGAGGGGAATTTTATAAAAAATCCTTTTATACATAAAAATCATTTCTAAAAGTTCTTTTCTGAAAAATACTTTTAAAACAAGTTATTTTGAAAAATACTTTACTTTAAAAATATATATTTTTGGAATCCTGTAACCTTAGGCTCTGATACCAAGTGAAACACCCCACACCCCTTAATATACCCAAAAGGACACATTAAAAGGCATGGTGCGTTGTAGGTATAACTGAAACTAATAGAGACTAAGATTCAAAAGACAAAAATAGGTAAAAACAGCGAAAACTAAAATAATAACTTAATTAAAACAAAGCTTCATAATTGCTTCATAAATAAGTCAAATACCAAATACAACATTCATATCTCAAAACCCATCATGTCTTATGAAATAAAAATTCATAGTCTCAAAATCAGAGTACATAATATCCCTCATAATAAGCCAGTACACAAAAAGAACCAAAGCTGAAATAAAAGAAATACATAGTAGAGAACTCCTCCAAGAAACCGCCAAGCAACAGCAATCTACTAACTTCTCCCTTGATTGCCTATGGAGGGGAAAGGGGAAAATAGAGGAGTGGGTTAGACTAAAAGTCTGGTGAATGATAGTAATTACTAGAGTCTTTAAGCAAGATAAAAGTAACAGACTCTACAACAGTTCTAGCATAAATAAGGATAATAAAGGAAATAGGAAAGAGATAAACTGAAAATAAGTGCGATTAAATATTGCTCAATTTATAAGATAGGTTAACTTTGATTGCTTGCACTTGTCCTTGATTTCTGCTTTGATTAGGCTGAATTCCTAATCCTGTAATTAGGATGTAACCCTAATTATACCCTTTTTGACCGGTCTGCTACTCCATAGACCTTATTATAGACCAGCCGCTATATAACTCCCTACACACCAGCCGATGGTATCTACGAAAGATGCACAGAGCAACCACTGTGGATCCGGACGACATATATAGCTCCCTACACAGAAGGCAATGGTGTCTACGAAAGACACTCATACTAAGCGCTTGGAACTCATAGCTATTACCGAGCACCCGAATGGAACTCGCACGCGTAACTGCCACCATGCCCATGCTACCTTTTGCTCCACTTATTAAGTCTTCATATTATCTCAAACTCCAGCATAAGCATGCCCCTCATCCCACTTCAGGCTAACGTGAGATCACCGTGTGTCCATAGAATCTATAGGGGAAATGCTGTTGGTACTGGCCCTTCATCCAAACAATATCTAGTTGCGCCCCTTATCCAAATCCCCCATGATTTGGACTTCTATTTGACCAATTACTACCATTCTTAGCATAAGCGTGCCCTAGGCTCACCATTTTGTCTAATAGAGAATGCTATTTGGTACGGGTCCTACTTTCATCTTTGCTTAATAACTTAGGTAAATTATTTAAAATAAGCCTTTACATTTTTCTCCACTATATGTGCTTATTAATTTCTCCTAAGTCTTAAAATAAGCCTTATTATGTTCTTTTTCTTATTATAACTTACGTTATAATCATGCTTATTACTTAACCCAAGGTCTAAGTGTGAAAATAAGCTTCTTTCATCTTTTACTCTTTTTAGTTATAATTCTAAGTTATAACTAGGACAATCGTTTCAATTCAGTCCAATTAACGTCATGATTAGGCGTAATTTCAATCTAATTCCATTTATATTACAGTCTTTGAAATTTACTTCTTATATTCCATTATTATAGTTTTCTTACAATTTAATCTGTATTCGCGTTAATCCTATTCTAATCCATACGCAAAGAAGGAGGAATAAAAGAAAATTGAAAATAGAAGAAAATCCAAAGCGTAGAAAGAAGATGTAAATAACGTATAAATAACAGTAAATAAAATAAAATACTGTAAATAAACGGAAAAGCTATAATTAACAAAAATAAACTAAAATTATTGAAAAGAATAGCTGAAAGGAAATAGATTGAAAATAATTCTTAAAACTGTAAATAAACTACTAAAAAGACTATTCCAAAAATCATAGTAAAACTACAACTATTGGAAACCCTATTATTTTAAATTACTTAAAAAAATCTTAAAATAATTACAATCACTCACTTTCGGTCCTAAGCTCTTCCTTTGGTCTTCCGGACCCACTTGAAGTTGTAAAATAATTTAATTTATAATGATTTTCTCCTTTGGAAAAATTATTCCGTTTATAGTCCTTCCTAGAAAGGTGAACCCAATTGGAGAAAACCCAGAATGAGAAAAAGTGTTAGGTCTAGGGGTCTATTTATAGGGGTAGAAGTGGATCTCGGACCGTTGGATTTGGAGATTGAATAGGATGCATCCACGTCATAGGCTGAATAGAAGCCATCGGATGCGAAAATAGATGGACCAGATTGGTCAGAAGAATGCAAAAGATGTCACCAATAGGCTCTGGAACGTTCGAACGAACGAACGTTCGTTCATTTGCCAAAAGACAAGGCGGGTCGACCCGTATATGTGTGTGTATTCGTTTCTTCGATTATTTCGTTCTTTGCTCATATTAACTCGGATTCTGATGTTTTATATATGGAAATTGATCAGAAAATTACCACGGACATAGTGGTGCAACTCCCATAGATCAATTCTAATAATTTCACAAATTTATTTTATTATTAATTAATTAACAAACTAATTATTACGGGTTAAATTTTGGGTTAATGAAAAGACCTTGATCATCATAATCGAAGCTTGAGAAATCCTTGGAGGAATAATATACTTTTTCATGTCAAGTTAAAAATTGGTTCTATTACATCATCACTTAATGGTCACCACATACTGTAATGTTTTACGAACGAACTCAACATGAAATCTAAATTACGTGATAAGATATACATTTCCATGGATTTTTATTTCATGAAACGATGATAAGGCAATGATTACCAATTTTTATTCATACGGCATGTTTTATTTATTTATGCATAGCATGCAATTTATTAATTTGTTACATATCAGCCAGGCACTTTTCAATATTATGGAAATAATCATATAAAAGAAGATAACTTGAACTTCAAAATTCAATGTGTAATTTGCATTTAATAATTATTTTTTTGTTTCTCTTCATTTAGCGTGTGTTTAGGCTTTGATTTTTTCCCCAACTAGCATCCGCTAAACAAGGAAATCAATTTAAGACCCTTGATCAAACTTTTAACAATTTCCTAAACAAGAAAACACTCGAAATTTAAGGTTGAACCACCAAATTCAAATCTTATAAAATTTTGTTCATTATTTGTTACTGTAATTCTTTATTCCTTTTGTGCTATCTGTGTTGATTTTTTGCAACAGTTCCGGACATAGGATTTTATCGCAGACTATGGCCATTTGTCAACCGTTTGTTCTCTTTTTTCGATGTTTTAAGTTATATTTGTTCTTTGAATTTATTTTTAGGATATTTTATAATATAAATTTGACATTCGGACCATGTCTTCAAATTTTGAGGTGAAAATCAGCGTAAGAGTATTAAAATCCTGCAATATACATTTATAGAGTTATTGTTTAGGTCTCATCTGTTTTTTTATCTTTGTGATTTCCAGATAAAGCTTTTTAATCTCCCACTATAGTATAGAAAAACTTTGGCACCTAGACTATTTTGCACTCTTAGCATTTTTGAATATCCATGGTAAGTTTTTATGTATAGTTTCATCCACTTTATAAAGTTCTATTTTCTCAAATTACATGCTTACCTTTTTTGTACGATTTTGTTCGCACAAAAGTAATTGCGGTCAAACTGTAGCTGTGCCCTTTTTAACATTCTAACATTTTCGTTTGTTACTATGCATGTGACATTTAAAGAATTTGGTAATAGCCGTGGGACGTATTTGGTTATAATTTCCTAATGAGTTTGATTTATTTGGTCTCAATAACCACCCAAGACAAAAAAGGGAGTGTGCTTGCAATGTTATAAAAAGTCTGCTTTTACTTTGCTGGTAATACTTGATTTTTTATAGACTTTTGATTATAACTTGACGTAGCTTTGTGTTAATAGAAAAATAATTTGAAGACAGTTTATGTGACTCATATTCAATCAATTATGCTAATTGAATGCACATCATATGTGTTGCTCTTCATTTTTAGTTCACATGATATTATTTTATAATGATGGCTTATCAATTTTAGGATATTTGAACTCAACTACTTTACGACAAACTTTAGCTCTCCTTTAATGCACCTTGGATTTAGGCTTCTGAACATGTTATATTATTGTTTTTTGCTTACATGGTCGGGCTTCTAATACATAGTACTCATGATCATGTTTATTGAATTTTTTGATGTATGCAAGTGTAATACAAAAAATAAATCTATCAGTTAAACTTTTTCTAAAAGCACCATTATTGCAGCTATTTAATGTGAATTGTCAATTTAATGTAGGTCGCTAAAATGGACATTGAAAAAAAGAGTTCTTACATTACGGAACATTGGCAGATTCATTGTTTTTAAGTTATTTATTAAATACGACATAGAGTTTACATGTGTTCTTTCTGAAGAAAAAAATAAACTAACTAAATATCATTATGAAAAGATCTTGATATGTAACTTCATTTACTATTTGTTTGTCTAAATGCACAAGATTTGAATTTTTTTATATAGTTTGAAATTTACTACCAACTTGCATTTCAATATTTCAACAGAAATTTTAGTATTGATCGCAATCCTTGCATAAGTGCAAATAAATGAAATAAACTTTATTAAATTCCTCATGAACAATTATAAATATGTAGGTCTAAAATTGGAGATTTTGGTGTGATTCAATAACTTTCATCAAGTATAATAACTTCATATTCCAAATTTGAAAATATAATATAACAGATATACATCTTTAATAAAATTGATGACCTTTAAATGCTTGGGTTCTAACTAATACATCATGGTTTTGTACAACTGAAACATTTACTCCGAATGATGACCATGGTATAAACTTTAAGTTGCTCGTAGTTGAAACAATTAATTTCCAACCTTCCGTACCAATTTAAAATTGAAACATTTACTCTGAATAATGAACATACTATAAACTTTATATTGTCTTTTGTTGAGATGATTTATTTTCCAGTTTTCTATAGCAATGTAAAATACGAAAGTGCTTTCACGCGCTAGCTTTATGGTTTCATTTGCAGGTCCAAAATGCAACTTTATATTCTAATTCTTTGAATCTCAAAGTGTATGCTTTTCTAGCATTTTGTTCTGCTTCTTATTCTGCAAAATTTTAATTTTTTAAATCAAAAATGCTATCCTACCCAAAATTCATTTTGTCAAATTCTGCTGAAAGAGATAGAAAACTAACTTTTAGTTTTTATAATTCAAATGTTTGCATTGTATTATTTGTATATAATTGTATCATTTGTTGTGAATGAGTTGAATTATTAAATATGATGAATTTTCTTATATGAAAATATATTGATTAGTCTGAATTAATTTTGTTGATGAGAAATTTGATTGGCTTAAATCAATTCCTATATCAAATACCGGCAACAAACTTTTTCTTTGAATTTGAAAATAGATAATATGGCTGAAAACAATCTAAAGTAGAATATTGAAAACAATGAATTTGAAATTGAAAATAATGTGATGGAAAACGAGATTAGTATTCAATTAAAATCTGGTTAAAAAGGGAAAAGCCAAAGGTCCAAAAATAAAAAGAATTCCTTAAGGTCCATCTCTCGGATTAATGTTGAATTTAGTTAGAAGGTAGTGTCGATAGTAAAAAAGTTTTATAAAGCCGTCTTCTTGCTTAGGACCGCTAGCATGATCTGATCACGATTGATGGTTGGAGATCGATTAGTGATGATTTGAAATTTGTATCGTGGAGTTCCATTTTGATATTACTTTGTTATTCTTGAATTCCTCTTTAATTATTATAATTTGTGTTTAGCCTATTTCCATTCTAGACAAAGCTTCTCATATATATTTCAATTTGTGTTGTGGTTGAATTTATACATGGTTATGTGTACATTTTTATGGAACCTATTAAATTTTATACATAGTGCACGTATGATATTTATATAACCATAATTTGGTGGACCGGTAATCCTGACTGGGCTATTAGTTCCAACCCGTTGCTTTGTTTATGTAGACAGCGACTTAAACTTTTGGTTTTACTATACTAAACGGGAAGTGGCGTATTAATTAATATCATTGGTATGAATTCTGATTCATTGTCGACCTCGGTCATTGGAATGAAATTTGAAATTAGTTTTAGTTTACTGCTTTTGTAATGCATTTAGTTCAGTTGTTGAATATTGCTTTCTTTATCGATTTTAAATTACCCATTTATCCAAACCATTGGTAAGAGTACTATTTTTAGCATCTTCGGACACCATTTAAGTTGGGAACAAATAACACAATTGACGTGACCACCTTACTCTACTCAAAAAGCTATTGATGTGGCTAAAGCTAGTTTTGGACACATTGATGGCAACTGCCTTACTCTACTCAACGTCTACCATGCTTATAAGCAAAACAGTAAGCAACTATTCTTTATTTCAGTTAAGCTTAATTGATGATGTATACATGTCTTTCATTTAGAGTTATGTAATTTTTTAGTTAGTTCAGCGTAGAAGTCATAATAATTGCCTTATACAAACTCTAATCAATTAAGTTTTTTCGGATATCAAAGTGACAATTTAACTCACCATCTTAGAGGTTAGAAAAAAATATATTGGACATAAACACTGCTATACCTTCCAATTCTTTAAAATTTAAGATACAAACTATAAATAATATTAACCTTTTTATTGGTAGTAGATGAAGACTCTCGATGGTGCTATTAGAATTTAATCAACCATAGAGATGAAACAAGCTGATAATATTAGGCAACAACCTGTGCGCATTATGACAAGATACAATCTCAAGCTATGCAGCACATATTTTAACAACCATGATTATTATGTGAATATCAGAAAGACTGTGCTCTCTGGATATTTCATGCGAGTTGCTCATCTTGAAAGAACTGGACATTATTTAACAGTTAAAGATAACCAGGTAGATATTCCCTAGTTATTTATCCTATGTCTTCTAGAAATTTTGTTGTGTATGATGCTGATGCAGCTACAAATGCCACAGCAAGACCCAAGCGTACTGTCAATTTACCTGCACGATATAGAGACTAGACTAGCACTAACCAACCTGCAAATATGATACCATAGTGGAGCAGCAGAGGAAAAGCAACAGAAATTAGTTATAACTTTTCTCTTTTTCTTTATTTACAATTTCCTTAAAATTAGCACGATGTATGGATCTCATTGGTACAGCTGTTATGTTTGTTACAAAATGTTTATATAAGGAACGCAATGAAACAGTATTGAGAGGACTGGAAAAAAAATGGAATTCTCTCTTTTATCTTCTTCTTTCTCTGCTTAACCTTCTTCTTCCTCTACAAAATTTCTCTGTTATCTGCAGTTCATAGCATAGATCGTATCAATTGGTGCTTTCACCCTTCCAACTCGCTCCTCCCAATCAACCACCATGACCCGTCTAGATGACCTTGCAGCCCAACTTAACACCCAACAATCTGCCATCGATTCCATCACAGCCACCCTCGCCAAACAAGAAACTGCCATTGCTGAAATTCCTGACATCAAAAACGCAATACAAAATATCAACCAAACTCTGGCCGAACTCACATCTAGATTCCCAGCCTCACCCACTTCACCCAATGCTGAAACAGGAAACAGATCACCATCACAGCCTCCATTACTCACGACACCACATCATCCACCACCTCACACCTCTCATTTCCCACTTCCACCACATACCCGAATCCCCAAATGTGAACTTACCCTCTTCGATGGATCCAACCCATTAGAATGGATTTTTCAGGCCGAACGATTTTTCTCCTTTTACTCAACTCCGGAAGACCAACGCATTCATCTTGCTAGCCTCTACATGACAGGCCAAGCATTAACATGGTATCAATGGATGTTCCGAAACAACCAATTCACCTCATGGAATAACCTAACCCTAGCCATAGAACAACGCTTCGGACCTTCCACCTTCACAAACCCACAGGCCACCCTGTTCAAACTCCGCCAAACAACCACCGTAGAGAACTACCAGTCTCAATTCGAATCACTTAGCAATCGAATCACAAACTTACCACCTGACGCTCTACTCAATTGTTTCATCTCCGGCCTGAAAATCAACATCCGTAATGAACTACAACCCTTCAAACCCACCTCCATCTCCGACGCAATCGACCTCGCCAAACACATCGAAAACAAAATCACCGAAACCAAACAATTCCAAAACAGATTGCCATTCAACCGGCCACAACAACCACCGCTACTTTCACTACCACCAATCCCAGCTCCAACTCAACAACTAAACCAAAACTACCCCATCAAAAGAATCACCCCAGCCGAACTCCAGAATCGCCAGTCGAAAGGTCTATGCTATAGCTGCGATGAGAAATATTTTCCCGGCCACAAATGCAGTAATAAACGTATATTCCTTCTCTTACCCGAAGATGACGAAATCAGTCCAGAACCAGACCCTCCAGATGCGCCAGAACACCCCTTAGATGCAGATCCAGCCATCTCATTCAACGCCCTGGTCGGCTCTTCAAATCCCCGATCCATTCGACTATTAGCTCAGATCAACAACAAATTCACCTCAATCCTTGTCGATTCAGGAAGCACACACAACTACATTCACCCGAGAGCAGCAAGATTCTTAGGATTGAAAGCCGAAAAACATCACGATTTTCTTGTTACGGTGGGGAACGGCGACAAATTGCAGTGCACAGAAGCTTGCCGCCGTGTCTTGGTGCGAATACAGGGCTATGATTTTGTTACGGATTTCTTCCTCCTTCCAATCGCGGGAGCAGAAGCTGTATTTGGTATTCAGTGGATGCAAGAATTGGGTCCGATTACTTTTGACCATAGAAGGATGACTATGTCTTTTGTATACAACCAGAGACCAATTACTTTAGCGGGCCATGATGCACAGGTGAGCCCAACAGAAATCTCTATTCATCAACTAAAAAGGCTACACGCAAATACCTCAGTCTCTTCTTATTTCCATTTAACTGCTGAACCAATCACAGAAACTAGCCCAAATTCATTTCCGTGTCCAGAAAATACACATCCAGATATTTTACAACTCCTAACCCAATACCATACCCTATTCGCCAAACCCTACGAACTTCCACCACACCGTAGCCTTGACCACCATATCAACCTCCAAACAAATTCACAACCCGTCAACGTCAAACCCTACCGCTACCCATATTACCAAAAAAATGAAATCGAATCACAAATCAAAGAAATGCTCCAAGCCAAAATCATACAACCATCCACTAGCCCCTTCTCTTCCCCGGTCCTCCTTGTCAAAAAAAAAGACGGTACATGGCGCTTTTGCGTTGATTATCGCGCCCTCAACACCATCACCATCAAAGATCGTTTCCCTATCCCAACCGTTGATGAATTATTGGATGAATTATATGGCTCTACTTATTTTTCAAAGCTTGATTTACGTAGTGGATATTTCCAAATTAGAGTCTACCCACCCGACATACCAAAAACGGCATTTCGTACACACGAAGGACACTACGAATTCCTTGTAATGCCGTTCGGTCTCACCAATGCGCCTTCTACATTTCAAGCAACAATGAATGACGTCTTTCGACCATACTTACGGAAATTCATTTTGGTTTTCTTTGACGACATTCTTGTCTATAGCAAGACATGGGACTCTCACATTGGCCACTTGCAAACAACTCTTAGCATACTAGACAAACATAAATTCTATGCAAACTCGTCTAAATGCGTCTTTGGGCTTTCGGAATTGTCTTATTTGGGCCACATCATTTCGAAAGACGGAGTCCGTGTAGACCCATCCAAAGTAGAAGCCATAATTAAGTGGCCAGCACCAACCACTCTAACAGCCGTGCGAGGATTCTTGGGCCTTACAGGCTATTACCGTCGTTTTATTCGACACTATGCACATATAGTAAGCCCACTCACGGATTTACTGAAAAAGGGTGAAATTTTTAATTGGACAGAGAAAGCCCACAATGCCTTTATCTCCTTAAAGCACACAATTACCACCGCTCCTATTCTGCAGCTACCAGATTTCTCTAAATCATTCGAGCTATACACGGATGCTTCTGGCTTCGCCTGTGGGGCAGTACTTTCACAATCGCGACATCCAATTGCCTTTCACAGTCAGAAGTTACCACCGCGCCTACAGAAATCCTCAACCTACGCCCGCGAGATGTACGCCATAACCTCTGCTGTTCAGAAATGGCGCCACTACCTTCTTGGCCGCCACTTCTTCATTACCACTGACCACCAAAGCCTCCGCCAATTACTGACCCAAACCATACAAACACCCGAACAGCAGAAATGGTTATTCAAATTAATGGGGTTCGATTTCACAATCAGGTACAGGCCAGGGACAGAAAATACAGTCGCGGATGGGCTCTCCAGGTGGACTTCTGCTGCAACAATGGCTGCGCTCTCATCTGTCTCTCTTGATTTCACGAACCGAATCCGTCAAGCAATGCAACAGGATACAAAGGCACAACAATTGATCACTGACTCAAAATCTGGTATTAATTCTAACCCCCAATTTTTATATCGAGATGAACTGTTATTTAAGGGGAAGCAATTGTATATTCCGAATGACATTGAGCTCCAACACGATATTATTACTGCATATCATTCTTCTAAGATAGGAGGTCATTCAGGAATTAAAGGAACTATGGCTAGGATTGCTAACAATTTTTATTGGCCTCAGCTTCTAAAATCTGTCACTGATTATGTAAAGGAATGTCCCATATGTCTGCAAACTAAACCCGAAAACTGTGCACCCAAAGGCCTGTTACAGCCTCTACCCATACCCAACCAAATATTCGAAGACATATCCATGGATTTTATAACCCATTTACCACCATCATCCGGAAAAACATGCATCTGGGTCATCGTAGACCGCCTTTCTAAATATGCGCATTTCATTGCTCTACCCACTTCTTTTACAGCAGCCCAGCTAGCATCATACTTTATACAGGAATATTTCCGTTTACACGGCTTTCCACGTTCTATAGTATCCGATCGTGACCGTGTCTTCATGAGTCAGTTCTGGAAAGAATTATTTAAGTTACACGGCACACAACTCAAGATGAGCAGCGCCTACCACCCACAAAGCGACGGTCAGACAGAAGTTGTAAACCGCTGCTTGGAAACGTACTTGAGAGCACTAACCGGTGACTTACCATCACAATGGACGAAATGTTTACCTTGGGCTGAATGGTGGTATAACACATGCAAACATTCGTCCATCGGAATATCACCATTCCAGGCTGTCTACGGCCGTCAGCCACCATCCATAGCTGACTACATACTTGGCACTTCCCCTGTACAGGAAATTGAAGATTGGGCCACCACTAGAGATCACCTACTGCAAACCATAAAAGCAAATCTTCAGCGAGCTCAGTCCCGAATGAAACAACAAGCTGACAAGCACCGTATGGATAAGGAACTGCCCATCGGATCTTATGTTTTCGTTAAGCTTCAGCCATACCGCCAACATTCTCTAAGGCCAACCCAACACAAATTATCGAAGAAATACTTTGGTCCTTATCAAATTGTAGAGAAAATAGGCGCTGTTGCATATAAGCTCCTTTTACCACCGGAAGCTCGCATTCATCCTGTGTTCCACATCTCGCTACTCAAAATATGCCCTAACCCACATAACATAGCCCCAACACCATTACCTCCATCACTGGTTATAGACAACAACCTTGAGGACAAGGTTGATCTTTTAGGGGGAGGCAATGATGCAGCTACAAATGCCACAGCAAGACCCAAGCGTACTGTCAATTTACCTGCACGATATAGAGACTAGACTAGCACTAACCAACCTGCAAATATGATACCATAGTGGAGCAGCAGAGGAAAAGCAACAGAAATTAGTTATAACTTTTCTCTTTTTCTTTATTTACAATTTCCTTAAAATTAGCACGATGTATGGATCTCATTGGTACAGCTGTTATGTTTGTTACAAAATGTTTATATAAGGAACGCAATGAAACAGTATTGAGAGGACTGAAAAAAAAATGGAATTCTCTCTTTTATCTTCTTCTTTCTCTGCTTAACCTTCTTCTTCCTCTACAAAATTTCTCTGTTATCTGCAGTTCATAGCATAGATCGTATCAGATGCTGAATAAACCGTAGAAGAATTAAAATAATTGAGTCTTGATTGTTTACTTGTAATGGTTAGCCTTGTAGGATCTAATTTCTGTTGTTGACATGCAGGTGGTTCATCTACACCCTTCAAATTGCCTTAATCGTAAGCCTGAGTGGGTAATTTATAATGAATATGCGCTTACAAGTAGAAACTATATTCGAATAGTTACTAATGTCTGTGGATAATGGTACGCTTGATTCTACTGTTTATTGCATTGTGAATCAAGCTAAATAAGCTTACTAGTATACATATAAATATTCAATTTTTTTCCTTGATTTATTTATCAAGAGGGGTTGCATATGTTATATTATTATTTTTGCTAGCTTTAGAACTACAAAAACTTAGTAAGATTTATATTAATGATTATACTGAGAATTTAGCCGAAGTAAATATATTTTGACTTGAGAAAAATACATGCAACCTTCTGTGAACCCACATAGTTCAACATTGTAGTAAAATGCTTCGAGGACTTCATTCTTATCTCACCGCACACATACTAGTAAGTTAGAATTATGTATCTCATATCTACTTTAAATATAAAAACAAAAAACAAAAAAATTTGCCCAACATGATAAAACCTTCATGTATCTCTTGTCCAAGTTTAATAAGGAATTCTGGCTGTCTAGAAATAAATTTAATGTTAGAATATGTGAAAATGTAATGCTACTTTGATTTCAAGAAAATAATTTGGTTTATGTCATTGTTACTACTACCCATAAAGGAAATTCTCAATAGTACTATTTTATCTTAGTTCCATGCTTACTCATAAAGAAAAGAATTCGATTTATGTCATTGTTACTACTTATAAAGGAGATTCTCCACAGTACTGACAGAAAACAAAATTGAGTTCCCACTGATTTGTCTCAGTTCTGTTTTTAATTTTCAATACTAGAATTAATTTGTAACTATGGACTTTCATTGGTTGTTACATGAATGGTTGAGTTTCATTGGATGAGAAGTGTCCTTAGGGAGAATATTGCATCTTATGGTGTGAAGTGGTAACGACAAATGGTGTTCGATGTTTTCAACTGAGCGTAGCTTAGTTTTCAACTGAGCGTAGCTTAGTTTTCAACTGAGCTTTACTGAGTTTATAAACTGGGCTAAGCTCGATTTTTAATTAAGCTTACTGCTCAATTTATAACTAAGTTACTACTCAATTTATAACTGAGCAAAGCACTTAGTTTACTGAGCTTACCGCTTAGTTTTTAATGGAGTAAAGCGCTTAGTTCTTAACCGAGCTTTGGCTCAGTTCTTAACTGAGCAGTTTGATCAGTTTTTAAAAAAATTGAGCAAAACATAGTTTTAAAAAACTAATTTGGCTCGTTTTTTCCTTGTGTTTTTTCCCATTTGTTTTACAAACCGAACATTGTTTTCGAATATGCAGGCTTTAATTGAAGCTGTAGAAAAAAGCGAAAATTAAAAGCAGGTGTTAATGGTAATGAAGGTGTAATTAGGTTAGAAGATTTCGAAAGAGATGTTGTTGAAGTTATTGAAAATTACAAAAAAGAAGCTATTATGGTGCTATTAGTTCCATATCTAATGTAAGACAACTAAAACTCACTCAGTGAGCTTTGTAAGCTTCTAGACGTTTTGTAGTAGTAAAATTTGAAGTTATCATTCAATGAACTTTGTAGAATTGCGTATGAAGTATATATTAAGTTTGTTTTAAAATTTGATGATATGTTGATTTTGAAGTTTGGTTACATGTTTGTTGTTACTATAATTTAAATTTGTATTGTTGAATGAAATAACATGTGACAATATAAGATGCTGAATGAGATGGTTCAGGTACACCAGATTTGCAACACTTATAAGTGCTACCGTTAAAAATGGTTACTAACGGCTATAACAGTTAGTAAATGATGTATTTACAAACTGTTGGCAATTTCTTGTTGTAGTAACATATTTTCCAACAGTTATAACCGTTGGGAGTAAGGAATTTTTCAACGGTTGTAACCGTTGAGAATTTCCCTATTGCCAACGGATATAACCGTTGGGAAATATATTACAGATTTTGCCACGTACCTATTACTAATGGTTATAACCGTTGCAAATTTGATTTGTAATGATTATAACCGTTGGGAAATGGTAATTCTTTTGTTGTGCATAGGGCTGCTATTTATAGGTGTAGTCTGAAAATATCTGGCTTAGATCTCGGAATACCTCTTCTCTCACATGGGTGGGCCTACTTGATCGATTCGAGGTCATTTGGGAACGATCCCTGATTGATCACTACCTTGTTCGTATCGATCAAAACGACATCCATTTGAGCTGAGATCGATCAGAGACAATGCTGAGGTGGTCAGTAAGCTCCTGTGAAAATTTGGTAGCATTTGGACATATAGATCTTGAGTTAGGATCGATCCAAGGTTGCATTTGCAGTAGGTTGAACTGTTCGTATCGATCTCATTTCGTATCGATGGGTCTTCGTGTCGATCCTCTACGTATCGATAAGATGACATGGAGCGATAGATCAGGAGAGATCCACTTTTCATGTCGCATGACCGCTTCCTTCACTTGACTGCGCCTTCTTCGTATCGGTCTGGAGTAGCTTCTTTCATATCAATGATTTAGAGGCCGCTTCGTATTGATTGAAGACGATGATGTTCGTATCGATCTGTCATGTGTTCCTCGTATCGATCAATGGCTGATCGATATGAAATGTGTGAGTAGGAGGATCGATACGAAATGCGTAGAAATGAAACCGATATGAAATGATGACTTCGATGGATACGAATAAGCTTGGCCTCGATAGATGGACACGAAATGGAGTTACTTGATGGATGGATACGAACTGATGCTGTTTGATGGATGTGAAACGGACGTCATGTAAAACTTGATTGATCCATAACTTGAGCATACGAACTCCGATTGACTTGAAATTTGGAATGTTGGCTTTCATAGCTTTACTTGTCGTGTCATGTTAATTATAGCTCGATTCGAACTCGGACAAAATTCGCCAGTATCCCTAGTGAACCTGTGTATAACCGATCTTCGAGTCAAATTGTCTTTGGTTTCCAGCCAAGTCCATGGTATCACGGCCTTGCCAAAAGGCGGGATAACATTTTTCCCCTAAAGTACGTCTTGTGTGAACATGACGTGCTTTGAAAAGCTGCATTCTTTATTTTGAAAAAGTTCTATCCGATTCGTTGAATAGTCATTGCCTTTTCATCAAGAGATGTAACCTTTGATTGATTTCCAGTAATATAAATGCTGAATTATTGACTGCCAATGATCATGCAGTGTTTTGTTGTAACTGAGTGTTGTGTGCTAGCAATTTGTTGTTCACTATTTTGATTGTCATCGGGTAAGCATTCAATTCCCGTTGATTTGGAAAATTGAATGTTAGTTCGTCATACATGCACGTACGTTAACCAGACTCCTATTCATGTTTACACGTTCACGGGTCGTTGTCAAGTTTTTTTGTTTTTTTGGATCGAGTTTCGTATCGATCCTCTCCTAGATCGATGTGAATTTGAGTTATAACGACGTTTGACGGTCGTTTTAAGTCCTTTCTTCATATTGATCCTCTCCTAGATCAATTTGAGAAATTGGGGTATGTTTTTCGTATCGATGGCTATCGATACGAAGCAGGTGGTTTTGGAGATGATTCATATCGATGGGTACTATTTCTTGTAGTCATCAAAGTGACGGATACGAAGTTGGCATTTTGTATCGATGAGACAGAATGATCGATGTATAATTTTTCAATGGCCTTTCGTATCGATGGGACATATAAGATGGATAGCTGATGGACACGAACAGTTACACTTTAGAACATTCTGGATTGATGGATATGAATAAGCTTCTTCATATCGATGGAACTTGTGACCGCTCCAATCGGTTTTGGTTACTGGGAGACAAATCGTTTCTTACCTGGTCATGAGTTTGTATAAATGCTTTTTGGATTTAGCCGAATTTTCTACTTGCCATCACTTTCACACTTGCCTTCGTATCGATAGAGCATGCGAGAAAGAAGAAAACTGCCTTCGTTTCCAAAACTAAATTAACTCATTAATTTTCCAAACTGATCCACTAAACTAGGTAATTAGTTGAAATAATTCATCTTAGAACGATGAGACTCGGATTTTATGCCAATTCGTACAAATCTGCGATCGATTCCGGTGATGCTAATGCCAGAGTTGGGTCGGAGCATGGTTGAGGAAGGAAGAAACGGAGTGTTATCTACTTGGGGAAGAAGAAGAAGGGATGATGGACACGAAGGACGTACTCGCATTGATTGTGGATGAAGAAAAAGTTTGTATCGATGGAAGGAATTGTTTCGTATCGATTGATGATGGGCATTCGTATCAATCCTGAGCGATCGATACGAAATCTTAGACCTTGCGATCGATACGAAGGTGCTTCTGTCGATCAACACGAAACAGAGGGTTTAGGATCGATACGAACTGACCTTTGAGCGATCGATACGAAACACTGCTTCCCACAATCGATACAAATTGTGCTCCTGGAGATCGATCCAAGTTTGAACTTTGATGGATGCGAAATCTTGCATAGTCGAACACTTAACTCCGATGAGCTTTAGCCTTGCATATCTGAACTTAACTATTAAACTGCATATTTGACTGCCCTTCAGAGCATGTCGATGAAACTATAACTTGACAAACTTAACAAACTCGGACATGGATCGTTCTCCGAAGTCAAGTTGGCATGGTTGTGACCGTCAGTGATGATGGTCACTCTGGTTGAATCTCGAAGTCTTGTCGTTCTAACGCCTTCCGAATTTGTAGAAATCCTAAGTAATATGTAGCACTGCACTGCACAACACATTCACGCACTTCACACCGGGGGGAACACGGGTTTATTGCCATCTAATGACAATTTTTACTAAGTTCAATAGCTATGGAACCCGGAAGTTCTGAGCCGTAGGATGTCCAGAGTCCTTCTCTTCCAGTAATCGAAATGCCAACCATTGCAGCTGAAGTAATAAGTCCCACTCCGGAGGAGATGTCGGGTGCTGTTTTTATTATGAACCCGTAGGATTTTGTCCGCTCTAATATCTCCGAAGACATGTTAGGTAGGATTTGCCTAAGGCATGGGTTGCCGCTAAATGATGTCTTATTGTTGGGCCGGAAGATAGAGCTCACAATCCCCCGGAGGGATACACGCTTGCAATAGATTCATGTGTGTAGCTGGGACACTTCCTCCCTTCAATCGGTCCATTCGAGAAGTGTTGCTTTTCTTGAGGATTGCTCCATTATAGTTGCACTCGAATGGGTATGTCTTGTTCAACAGTCTGTTTGTTATCTTCATGGAGCACCTCTTCCGACCTCCGATTGTGGAAGAGATCAGATATCTATTCAACATAAAAATTCACGGGGACAACCCTTCTTTCACTTTTTTGGAAGCAGTTAGAAATTGCTAGGTAGTTGCAGGAGCTTGGAGCAAGCTAAGCTACTTTAAGATCGAATGAATCTTCGTTCAGTGTCCATCGGATTCGCCAGACGGTGGCTAATCAGACGTAAGTGCTCTAACCTCTTGGTTGATTAATAAGACAATATCAATTGGTGCCTAGCTTAACACTTTTCTTCTTATACAGCTTCGATTTCGCAACCCGAAGGGGCTCGGTTTAAAGAAATAGTAAGGGTTCTTCAAGCGGTGCCAGCCGCACATAGAGAAATCGACGAAGTCCTCACAGATGAAAATTTGATTGCCGTGGGGCTGATAGATAGAGACGAGAGCAACAGATCGGTGTGAGTTCTCAAAATGGCCCCCGCGAGGCATGAAGGGAGAAGAGCTTTCAGTTTCATGATTACAGAATAGGGCGGTGATGAGAATGTGCCCACTGGAGACGAGCCCGCAGTTGGGCCCTCGTAAAGTCTTCGATCTTTAGATCTGAAAAGAAGAGGCAAGTATATTGCCCACAAAGCCACGAGACGCAAAACTGTCGTGCTTTCTCCGCCCGTTATAACTGGTGTAAGCGCGGAGACTTCTCCTCTGCGAATGGAGAGTTCTTTTAAGGGACTGGCAGACTTTCCCATTCCGGATGACTTGTCTTTACATTAAGATATCGGACTAGAGGGGCTTCAAGGTGCTTTAGATATAGGGGAGCCAACTCCTTCAAGCACGGCTGCCACAACCGGTTGGTTGGGGGTTTGCACATGCATGCACACACTTCACGGCTCCACATAACCTTTAATCACATGTTTCTCAATCTTTGGAGATATCCAACTCCGTTTCTCTTTTCATTTTACAGATACGATGTCGAAGCGGGGATCTGTGCTCGGTATTCTTCGTGCTGCACGCCATTCTTCTAGTTCATATTCTGAATCTCACAGGTGTGAGTTCGAAAGAGAACATGATCGCGGGCGCTCCAGCCAAGAGAGGGAGCGTTACAAAAGGGATAGGGAAAGCGAGAGGGAGCGGCAATATCAAAGTAGGTGTCATTCCTGGTCGCGTTCTCCACCACTTAGAGGTCCCTTGCAACCCTCCGGCTCCGGAAAACAAAGTGCTGAAACTTCACGTCACATAGTGCCTCTCCAAACTTCGAGGCCTGGCGAGCAACGCTGTAGATCCGATGCAGAAACTCCCGTTGTCACCACATCGACTGCTATGGAGCCCACGAGAGAAGGAGCCGTCAGAATAGCTAAGTTAAAGATGGATTTTCCGAACATTTGCTTTGATGGCTTCGATTTCCCCTCAAACTTAAAGCGAATCCCTAACGAGGCAGAGAAGACGGTACATGATTATGTATATGATGTCTACAATCAATACCGAGAATGGGTGAAGACGGCAGAGAAAGCATCAGCGGTAGCCTTCAATCGGGCGAAAAAAATCGAGAAACTGGAGAAAGATCTTGCCCGGAAGGACCGTATAGTGCAAGTGCTTACCAAAAATGAAACTTTAAGGAATTCAAAAACGGATGTTAATAAGAGAGCCGACGAGACTAGTAAATCCATGGAAAAGATGCGGTAGGAGCACTTGGCCTTGCTTGAAGAGATGGGCCACAGGACCACCACTGTCATGCCGGAAAGGGATGCTGCACTCAAAGAACTTGAGGAGGTAAAGGCGAAGTTTACTAAGGCCGTCAAAGAAAAAGATGACGCTAATAAAGCTTCCCAAGAAGCATGTGAATAGACAATGGCTCTTAGGAGCGAAAGGGATGCGGTAGTTTTAAAGGTACAAGAAGCTGAAACCAGAATCGAAACCGAGGTAAAAGCGGCGGAGACCAGGATGGAAAGTGATATTGAGGATCTCCCGGTCACATATAATGTCAATGTCTTAAAACACCACAACCTGGGCTGGCTCGAAGACTATCCATTCCATCTATACAATGCATGGCGTAGCCTGGTAGAGGACGAGAAGGCGGACCGCGGCACTTCAACTATCAACGACTTCGAGCTTGAAAACTAGATATTAGTTATAGATGAGCCAAAGGTTCTTTATGATGCCATCATCACTTTTGAAAAGGAAAAACTTGCTGCCATGTATCCAGACATTGGAGAAGGGTCCGGAATCGAGCATCATGAAGTAAGCTCTGAGATGCCTGTAGCTACCCAACCTAAGCTTACATCTGCAATTGATCCTCTGGCTGTTCCGGCATACGACCCTGACCAACTGCGCCTAACTCCAGTACACGAACATGTCTCTGAAGACGCCCTGGCTCGACATGTAAGCCAATCCGAGGAAGGTACTCTGAACACTTTTTCCGTTTGCCTAAGTGCAGGAGCATTGTCGGAAGACGTCACTAATATCTTCTCTTATTTTTATTCAGCTATAGATGCTGCACCAGCCATTCCTCCTACAACCCAAAAATTGCATCATGAGCAGGAGGCCATTATGACGGAGGCAATGACCATAACAGCCGCTACATCAACCGAGGAGTTGCACGAGAGCAGTTTCATTCTTGACGAACAAACGATGGAAGCACTCCTCGACCACCAAAACGACCCAATCACTAATCTGCCTTTCAATATAGTTGAAGATGTGTTTACAGCTAGCTCCTCGGGCCCGACTAGCAGCATTCCAGTGGGCATTAGTGCGCAAAGGGCTGATGAGATAATGGTAGAAATCACAGCCGAAATAGAGCAAGACCAGCGAGCCAGTAGTGTTGGAGGTGGTATGGCGGGTCCCGGCCCGGTCCCTATACATATGATTTCTCGTGGTGGCACAATCGTCGATACTGGCGTGCCTCCTTCGTCTTCCTACACTGAAAGTGTCACTATTCCTCCGGCTCCGCATTTAGAAACCATCCCGATCCCTATGAGTTTCGGAGGAAGAGACCACTGTAATTCCCCCGACCGAAGACCAACCAGCAAAAGGAGGATGGGAAGGCAAAGGCTCGAAGAGGCATTCGAGCGGAAGTTCTAGTGGGTCAATGCCGAGGAAGAAGAAGAAGAAGTCGAAGGAGTAGACGTGTCCTTCTATTCCTTCTTTTGATAGATTGATAGGATAGGATTTCATTTTGCTTTTTTGCAGGCCGTGTACAACTGCGGATTCGGCCCCCGCTTATAGGAATTCTTGGAATGAGTTTTTGTACTTGTCTTTTTTTCCAAAGAATAGTAGAAATAAAATTTCCTTTTGTCTTCAGCATAACTCTATGTTTATTTTTTAAGTGTTTTAGTGCTCGAATTTCCATTAAATGTACTTGTGAAGCTTTAGTCTCCGGGTCGGACTTGAGTTCAGTTGTTAAGTCCTGCAGTCATGGCTTCGGGTCATAACCAAAGGTTAAGTCGAGTCCCAACGTTGCGCTGTCTCGGTTAGCGGCTTGTCCTTGAGCTTGCCCCTAGTTCTGGGGAGAATTGAATTGGTCTGCCAACAGTCGCTTTCTGCTTTCAATAAGTTTATCTTAACTTAGTCGGAATAAAGTTAAAGTAAAGTGAGTTCGAGTGGTCGGATCACACTCGCTCATCTATTGGTAATTGCATCCAAAACTATGGGGATTGGACTTGTATGTCGGCGGTCACTCATGCCTGCATAATGCTCGAATTATGTCCGCACTCTGGGGACATAAGTTAATTTGCGGGCGGTCAGTCACACCCATTTTATGTTTATACTCCAGTTCGCACTCTGGGGACCAGAGTTGGTCGATAGGTGGTCAGTCACACCTATTTGGCATTTGCACTTTGGCCCGCGCTCTCGGGGACTGGAGTTAGTTGATGTTTATACTCCAGTTCGCACTTCGGGAATCTGGAGTTAGTTGATGGGTGGTCAGTCACACCCATTTGGTGTTTATACTCCAGTCCTCGCTCTTGGGTCCAGAGTTAGTTGATGGGTGGTCAGTCTCACCCGATTATATTTGTACTCCAGTTCGCACTCCGGGAATCTGGAGTTTGTCGATAAATGGTCAGTCACATCTGTTTAGGTATTAGGATCCTGTTTGCACTCTGGGAATAAGGAGTTGATCAAGGTTGCGGACCGTCGGATCACATCCACCTTGATTTGGCAATTGAATTCGTGGATGGACGGATCCATCCTCTTCGAGTTTGGATTTGAAGTTTGTACTCCAGCTCGCACTTCTGGAGCTAGAGTTCGTTAGAAGATTGTCGTGTATCAATCCTTTTGGCTTTAGCGTGGTTGCTTGCCCCCGAGCTCAGGGTTTCACTTAGTGAGTGACCGGTCGGATCACAGTTACTCCCTATTTGAATAAGTCCTACCGTAAGATGGAACTTAGCTCTTTGTGTATCGTGATGGTCGCATGACGCATTTCAAGAATCACCACTCTGGCTTGACGAGTTTGCTTTTTATTACCGAAATAAGAAAGTATGGCAAAGTCAGTTGCCTTATTACAAGTTCAAATTTCAAAATGCATAAACAAATTTCAAAGGAAAAGTAGACTAGATGAATAAATAAAGCCTGTTAGGTGTAGTAGCGACGGAGACCCTCGCTATTCCAAGCTCTCAGCAAAGTGAGACCATCAACAGTTGATAATTTGAATGTGCTGTCTCCAAGTCTTTGTTCAATAACATACGATCCTTCCCATGCTGGTTTCATATGTGAAGGGACCGGATAGATTCTCTTGAGTATGAGATCGCTAAGTTCAAAGGTTCTGGGTCGGACCTTAGCATTGTATAATCGGGCGACTCGACTCTGGTGTGCGGCTGCCCTCAAATCAGTCTCTTCACGCTTCTCATCCAATAAATCCAAAGAATCAAAAAGTAATATGGCGTTCGTCTTTGGATCATAATATGTCACATGATGAGAAGGTACTTCCAACTCAACTGGAATAACGGCTTCAGAGCCGTAGGAAAGTGAAATTGGAGTGTGGGTTGGTCACGGACTTGTGGGTAGTTCGATATGCCATAGGGCCATGGGAAGTTCATCGACCCATCTGCCTCCGGCCTTCTCTAGTCGTTCTTCGGGATGGACTTAATAACTTTGTTAACAGCTTCAACCTGTCCATTTGCTTGAGGGTGGGCGACAGTCAAGAATTTCTTCTGGATGTGGAAACGTTGATAGAAATTCTTGAACTCAACACTATCGAATTGAGCTCCGTTGTTAGTGATAATTGTTTGTGGGAGGCCAAAATGACAGATGATGTTGCGTACCACAAAGTTGATCACTTTCTTCGTCATGATGGTTGCAAGGGGCTCGGCTTCCGTCCATTTTGTAAAGTAGTCAACTGCAATGATGGCATACTTCGCACCACCTTTAGCCAAAGGTAAAGATTCTATTATATCGATGCCTCATATGGCGAACGACCATGGGCTGACCATCTGAGTGATTTCGGTGGGCGGGGATCTCGGAATTCGGGCATGCTTCTGGCATCTATCACATTTTTTGGCATAGTCCGATGCGTCTCGATTCATAGTCGGCAAATAATATCCATATTGGAGTATCTTCTTAGCAAGAGCTTGCCCCCCATTGTGATCGCCACATTCTCCCTCATGCACATTATGTAACACTCATTTGATTTCGTCGTGGGCGATACACCAGAGTAAAGGAACATAATATCCTCTCCTGTACATGACTCCATTATGGATAATGAATCGCAAAGCTTTTCAGAGAACCTGTCTTCTCTCACTCCGGCGCTCAGGCAAAGCTCCGCGCTTAAGATAATTCTTGAACGGGTCATCCATGACTCCTTCTCGGGCGTTGTCTCATGCACCTAGTTCGTCTCCATCTGATCGATACTCGGAGTGGTAAGTGTCTCAACGGGGATGAGCCACATTTGCTGTGCTTTACCAGTGCTAGACAGTTTTGCCAAAGAATTGGCCTTCTGATTGTGCTCCCGGGGTATATAGAGGTTGGCATAGTAGTCGAACTGATTTAACACTTCTTGAACCCGAGCAAGATAAGTAACCAACCTCCGGTCTCTAGATTGGTATTATCCCCGAACCTGGGATACAACCAATTGTGAGCCGCATTAAATCTCCACGGTAATAATTCCCAAATCTCTGGCAAGTCTAAGTCCCGCGAGTAAAGCTTCGTACTCTGCCTCGTTGTTAGCTGCGTGGAAGTCAAACTTCAAAACATAGCATATGGATCAACCTTCTGGAGTTTTAAGTACTACTCCAGCGCTTGAGCAACGGTCGTTTGATACACCATCAGTGTATAGCTTCCATATGTATTTGGGAGATTCACTGGTTTCGGGCAAGTCCTCCGGTATAGTGAATTCAGCTATAAAGTCCACGAGAACTTGTCCTTGAATGGTTTGCCTCGGTGTATAAGCAATGTCAAATTGACTCAACTCGATGTTCCACTTGAGCAATCTACCAGACGTCTCAGGTCGTGTAAGGACCTGTCGTAACGGCTGGTCGGTGTAGACTGTGATCGGGTGAGCTTGGAAATAAGGATGGAGCTTCCTCGAGGCAATGACGAGGCAATAAGCCAGCTTTTCCAGCTTCGGGTAGTTTCTCTCCACCACAATCAATCGCTTGCTGACATAGTAGATCGGTCGTTAGATCCGATCTTCTTCCCGAATCAGTGCAGCACTGATCGCATTTTTCTTAAATCGCCAGGTAGATATATAGTCTTTCATGATCAACCAGCTTTGACAGAATAGGTGGCGTCGCCAGATGTTGAACCAGCACTTGGAATGCGCCTTCACACTCCTCGGTCCATTCGTAATTCTGCTTTTCTTTCCTGATCAGATCGAAGAAGGGAATGCACTTGTCTGTGGATTTGGAGATGAATCTGCTTAAAGCTGCCACTTTCCCGTTGAAGCTTTGTACTTGCTTTATGGTTCTGGGAGTCTCGAGATTCCGAATCGCCTAGATTTTCTCAGGATTGGCTTCGATTCCTCGAGCATTGATAATGAATCCAAGGAACATTCCGAATGCAACTCCAAAGTGACACTTCAATGGGTTGAGCTTCATTCGGTACTGTCAGAGGATGTTGAACATTGTTTCCAAGTCTTTGACATGATTGATGGACAACCGTGACTTTACAAGCATATCGTCCACGTATACCTCCATGGTTTTCCCGATCTGGTTTGCGAACATTCGGTTCACAAGCCTTTGGTAAGTTGCCCCAGCGTTCTTGAGTTTGAATGGCATCGCTTTATAGCAATAGAGTCCCAGATTGGTGACAAAGCTGGTATGCTCCTGATCAGGTAGGTGCATCAGTATTTGATTGTAGCCAGAATATGCATCCATGAAAGATAAGAGTTCGTATCCGGCCGTTGAATCTACAAGTTAGTCAATTATGGGAAGTGGAAAACTGTCTTTAGGCAGGCTTTATTCTGATCTGAGTAGTCCACACAAGTTCTCCATTTCTCGTTGGATTTCTGACAAACATTGGGTTAGATACCCACTCCGGGTATAATGCATCTCGAATAAACACGTTTGACTTGAGTTTATTTACCTCTTCCTTCAGGGCGGCAGATCTCTCCGGATCCATATCGCGCCTTTTCTGTTTGACCAGGACATGCCACGAGTCAATATTCAATGCATGGCTCGCGATGTCCGACGAGAATCCCATACATATCTGAGTGAGCCCAAGCAAACATGTTGAGGTTTGCTCAGAGAAATTCAACCAATTCCTCTCTCATCTGGTGGCTAAGTTGAGATTCGACCTTTATCATTCCAGAGTCATCATTTTCATCGATCAAAACATCGATCGTCAACTCTGCCGGGGAAGGCTGACTGTCTTTGACTTCCTCTTCATTATCATTATCTCGTGGATCAAGATCTTTCAGGAACTGGTTGTGGCGCACGGGCCTAGGCCCAAGCGTTAGCTATCAATTTTCAGAAAAACGGACGTAGAGAGATTCCTCTACGTCCTTGCCCTTCTCTTTCCGCTGCGCCTCCCCCAGCTCAGCAACATAACAAGCGCGTCCAACCGCCTGATCTCCTTGAACAACTCCAACCCCGTTATCCGTGGGGAACTTAAGAGTCAAACACCATGGGGTAATAACTTCCATGAATTCAACGAGGGCCGGTCGGCCCAAGAAAGCATTATACGGAGAATTAATGTCCAACACAACAAACTGTAGCATTCGGACTCTCCGGCGATCTCCGATTCCCAACTCGACTGGCAACTCCACCATCCCAACGGGTATCGTTGCACTTCCATTAAAGCCATGTATGCGAGATTGACACGACTTTAGATCCTTCGCCTCCATTCTCATCTGGTCATAAAGCCTGTTTAAAAAGAATATTCATGGAGCTTCCACTATCTACCAAGATCCTCTTCATCCAAGCAGGACCTATTTGAGCTGATATGACTAGTGGATCGATAGTGGGGGCTTCGACTCTATTAGCATCTCTGTTCCAAAAAACGACGTCGTTTGTCATCGTTTTCTGTTGTTTTGCCGGAGCCACATCATCAATATTACTGCAACACTCGAAGTCTACATGCCTAATCCAACTGGCATACGACTCTATTTCCTTCTAGCTCTGATCAACTAGATGAGGACCACCACTAACTGTATTTATTACCAACCTCCCGCCAGTACGTGCGGGTTCCTCTGGTCTAGCCTGGTTTTGACCTTGATTTGGGTTTGATGGGCCCGCACCTCCAGCCTGCGGCGACCGAACGAACTGTTCCAACTTCCTCTCTCTGATTAACTTCTCAATGATGTCTTGTAAATGACTACACTCATTAGTATTGTGGCTATAGCGATTGTGGAATCTACAGAACTTTCTAGTTTGAATCTGCTTCTCAAATGACTATTTCAGAGCTGGTTTCTTATACTGGCCAGTATTACAAGTTTGCAGATAAACATTCTCCAGGGATGTATTCAGGGGAGTATATTGGTCAAACATGGGAGCTTTGTGTCTCGGTCCACGATTTTGATCTCACTTCTTACCTTGACCTCTATTGCCTTTCTACTGGCTCTGCTTATTATGTATATTCAATTGCACTTTACCGGAACTCTCACCGGTTTGTTTCACAACAACGTTACTTTGAATGCCTTCGACACTAGGCCCCACATCGTCCTGCTTCCTAGATTGTCTAGCGTCTTCTTTCGTCAGGAACTGGGCCCCCTTAGCATAGAAACGATCCAACGATGTGGGGGGTTTCCCAGCCAACCAATTGCTGAACTCGGAATTGGGATTGATTCCTTTAGTCAATGCCATTAAGATAGAATTGTCATGCGGGTTGCTGACCTTAGCGCAGGTAGCATGAAACATTTCCAGATAACGTCTAAGTGTCTCTCCCAGAGCTTGGGTAACGCTGAATAAGGTGTTGACGTCTTTTGGCCTTGTGACATGCATGTAGAATTGTTCGACGAACTTTGTAGCCAACCGATCAAAACTGGAAATAGATTTGGGGGTAGACGAGTAAACCACATCATTGCAATACTTCCCAACGATATAGGGAAACTCCTGCACTTAGCCGCATCGTCAGCTCGTGCGACATTCATGAGCCATTCGTACTTTAATATGTGCTGATTAGGATCTGAACTTCCTTCATACACAGGCAGGGTAGGCATCCTGAATTGGCGAGGTAGCTCAGCGTAAAGAATGTCATCGATAAACGGAGTATGACTTCGAGAGATTTCCTAATCGTCATTGGTAAGACCTTGACTTTCACGGATCATTTGGCGGATCATGGTTGGAATATCAGGCATTTAGACATTCGGGGCCAAGGCATGGTCGGGTTCCATGTTGCGTGAATGGTCCGGGCGCTACCAATGGTCCGTGCTTCGCCTCCTTGGCTCCGGGTCTTCAGGAACATAAGGTTTTGGAGCATGTACATGTTGACGAAGGGTTGGATCTGTCCTGTTCCGAATCTCAGCATCCAAGTCTATGGCAGCGGCGGCTGCATGGCTATCAACAGCGTGATAAGGAAGCGCCCTTCCTCGGGAGGAAGGCCTAGCTTGGTGTCCTACGGAAGAACCAGCCCCGGCTTGTCCGAGATTCACAGCACGCTGTTGCCCGGAGGCTTGCGCATAGTTTCCATCCAGTTGTTGGCGCGTAGATCTATGATGGAAGTCAGAGGAAGCTGAGCTTTCTGTTGAGTACGATCCCATCTGGATCTCCTTCGTCTTTCCTCATTCAATTGGTTCGCAAGCTCCGTGTTGGCATGGGTCTGCTGGGTGAGCTGCTGACGGCTCTAGGTTAGCTCTTGCATCAGAATCTGGAACTCCTCCCTAGTCACGGGACCTTGTGGATCTGGAACTTCGGCAGATGTTTGTCCCGTTGTGTTCAGCTGCGTGGGATTCTGTCTATCCCTTCCTTCTGGATCTACAGCAGTTGAAGCGGTCCTGGTAGTAACCATGGTGAGTGATGTAGCTCTTTCCTAGATCTGGTGGAATCTGAATAGAATGGAAGGAACCAATAGATATAAGATATGGATCTCCTCCTTAGATTTGTGCAATCTAACGATAGCAATAAATCCAATGAGTAAGAGAAAAACTGGGTTTTTTCAGTGAAAGCACCAAAGTGTTTGTACCAAAATCGGGCATAACACTCTTCGGACGTATATGAAGAGATTAAAATGAAGAATTTAAATATAAAAAGAGATTAATATAACAAACACGCCAATTCAAGCAAACAGAAATAGAAATAGACAGGGATTTATAGTGGTTCGGCGTTGTGGCCTACGTCCACTTTGAATGGTTTGATCTTTATTGCTGATTGCTAACTGATTACAATAGAGAATAACTCAAACACTCAAGTTACAATGGATCTCCGGCAGAGTAACGACGTAATGGAGTCAAAGTCCCTTTTCTGAAGGCATAGGGCTGCTATTTATAGGTGTAGTCTGAAAATATCTGGCTTAGATCTCGGAATACCTCTTCTCCCACATGGGTGGGCCTACTTGATCGATCCGAGGTCATTTGGGATCGATCCCTGATCGATCACTACCTTGTTCGTATCAATCAAAACGACATGCATTTGAGCTGAGACCGATCAGAGACAATGTTGAGGTGGTCAGTAAGCTCCTGTGAAAATTTGGTAGCATTTGAACTTGTAGATCTTGAGTTATGATCGATCCAAGGTGGCATTTGCAGTAGGCTAAACTGTTCATATCGATCCCATTTCGTATCGATGGGTCTTCGTGTCGATCCTCTGCGTATCGATCAGATGACGTGGAGCGACAGTTCAAGAGAGATCCACTTTTCATGCTGCATGATCGCTTTCTTCACTTGACCGCTCCTTCTTCGTATCAGTCGGGAGTAACTTCTTTCGTATCGATGATTTAGAGGCCGCTTCGTATCGATTGAAGATGATGATGTTCGTATAGATCTGTCATGTGTTCCTCGTATCGATCAATGGCTGATTGATACGAAATGTGTGAGTAGGAGGATCGATACGAAACGCGTAGAAATGAAACCGATACGAAATGATGACTTCAATGGATACGAATAAGGTTAACTTCGATGGATGAACACGAAATGGAGTTATTTGATGGATGGATACGAACCGATGTTGTTTGATGGATACGAAACATACGTGTTTCATGTAAAACTTGATCGATCCATAATTTGAGCATACGAACTCCGATTGACTTGAAATTCGGAACGTTGGCTTTCATAGCTTTGCTTGTCATGTCATGTTAATTATAGCTCGATCCGGACTTGGACAAAATTCGTCAATATCCCTAGTGAACCTGTGTATAACCGATCTCCGAGTCAAATTGTCTTTGTTTTCCAGCCAAGTCCTTGGTACCACGGCCTTGCCAAAAGGCTGGATAATAGGAGGCACATGGCATTTGGGAACAACAGATTTGAACTCCTACGTGGAACGACAAAAGAAGTGCATTGACTTTAGAAATAAATATTGTTCAATTATTCAATTGTTTGGTGGGCAAATATTTTGATGGTTTCCAACCTGTCTTGATTTACTTCTAGTCTAAACTACCTACACGATAATAATCCATTTAGTGAATACAGTAGATTTTAAGGGGTCATAACATTTAAGGGGCCCTAGCCATTTGCCTAATTTGATTATTGGTTGAGCCAGCCTTGTATATGCTTTAGGCGTTGTTTTTTAAGGGAAATTCAATTGGATAACACGTGGATAACACAATTGGTGACATAATGGATCTCAACTATTGGATGCCTTCGGATTTCACCCTTAAATGTGAAGAAAATAGGATCAGACGGTTCAAATATATTGTGTACCAATTATGTTTTACGAGATTTGTAGGCACGTGCAACGCACATGCATATAAACCCTTTTATAAAATTATTAAATGTAGAATTTCTATGTAGTTTTGATAAAAAATAAATCGAAAAATATAAAAAAAAATTATAATTTTTTGTTGAAATAAGATTTTGAAGTTGTAATCTTATTTACGTTTCAAAATTTCAATTTGAAAACATAAGTTAATTTTTATTCTTTATGGAATTTGAACTTCTAAACTCTTGTTTGCATATAAGGATATTTTTGAAACTTCACGGTCGGATCAAAAGATTGCGCTTCTATTTCAACCATTAATAAAGATTATCGAAATAAGATTTTAAAGTTGTAATCTTATTTACGTTTTAAAATTTCAATTTGAAAATATATGTTAATTTTTATTCTTTGTGGGATTTGAACTTCTAACCTCTTATTTGTATATAAGTTATTTATGAAATTTCACGGTCGGACTAAAAGATTACACTTCTATTTCAACCTTTAATAAAGATTTTGTGCTCAAATAGCGGATCTTATTTTTTTATTATTTTATTTTTTATTATCAAAGTATATTTACACTTCGTTGGTTTGGGCCATAAATTCCCGCCGAATAATCATTATCTATAAGCGCATGCCAAATGAATTGGCGCCACCAACTAAGATTCCATATTGCCACACATTACAATGAGAGCCTCACCTGTTCGTTTCCAGTCTATTCCTAAAAATTTGTTAAGCAATAAAATCCTAACCCTAGTTTCGCCATTCGTTATAAAATTCCGTCAGCCTGCGAATAATCCAGCTAGGTATGCCTTCAAACGGACAACAGCTAGCATTGGTGCAGTCCCAGTCGCTGGTAATTGCCATTGATTTTTTTTATAGCCTAAACTGAAATTTGGGTTTCTGTTTTTTTGACTGTGCTGAATAAATGGTAAATAATATGTTGTTTTAGATGATGCTTTGATGTGGTTTATTAGTGGGAAGAGAAAGGCAACAGAGGTGGCTCATTTGTAGGTATTGTTTGGTCCTGTTGATTGATTTCAATCAATTTTCATAGTTTAGTTAAATTTTTAAAAAAGAGATACTTAATTTCCATGGATTTTGTTAAGTTGTCTATATATACATTTTGTTCTGGAGTTTCGTGTAGTTATAGGTGGAATGCTTTGTTGAGAATTGTATATTAAGTCAATAAAAGAAAGAAAGGAGAAAATCGAGGAATATGATTTTAATTTTAATGGGCTTGAACCCATGTCGTGAGATTTGGTTATGAACACATATGAAAGTGATACACATAATACCTAATGCTTGTTTAGTGATTTAGTTCATGCTTGTATGCCTTGCCCTGTATATTTGTGAGTGGAAATTAGATTGAAATGCCCAATTACTACATTTATTTGTTACTTTTTTCTTCAAACACAAATAGATGATTGTCATAGGGATCAAGAATCTACTTTTAATATAGGTTATTTGTTCAATTCATCATTTATTTTCTTTTATTCGACAGATGAATTGCAAACAATTGGTTGAGTGGTAAAATCGTGTTTGGATTGGTTTACCTACACCGAACATTGATATCACTATTGTTTTAGATGTTCACATTGTATATTTCCTATTAAAATATTTCATTTTTACTCGAGTAATATAAAATATTGAGAAAAGCTAACGCAATAATTTTTATTTGTTAAGCTTCACACTTAAATTTAACATGCTTAGTCTAGAAGCCTAGGCCACCAATAAGCTACATTATCAAACACACAATGCAAAGTGTTACAACACTTTTAGTACCTCGGTGCTAAGCTCAAAAATAGACTTTACTAGAAGCCAAGCCTTTGACATCATAATATTGCTATGTCATTCGACTTTAAAAACTCAAACGAAGTTGAGAGAATTAGCTTAGCTAATCTCTCTTTTTGTAATTTTTGCTTTTTAGTTATGCATGCTAGCAATAAATAATGCATTGAAGTAACATATTTGAAATATGTCTGATTCGGGGGTATAAGATCTTTAAACTGTAGTGTTTTAAGAATCCATTTGACTACTTATTTTGAAACTCATTGAAAGGAGGTTTGAATAGTAACGTCGTAGTAGTTTTAAATGCAACTTAGAAGTAGAAGTGTTTGAATGTGATTTGACTTCTAAGCTTAAATGTTTGATCAAAATTGTCTCTGAAATTACTTCATAAGTTATAAGAAACAAATAGTTGTTTTCCAAAATTTTATTTATTAACTGCTTTTGCAAGCCGTTTATAAGAAGTTTTCAAACATCAAATTTGGAATAACTGACTTGTAGATAGTTTTTGTTGTGTTTGGGCACTCCAATGCGTTCCCATAAACGCGCATTACATTGTTATGAAATGATGCCACCTTAATGAAGCTTCCAATGTGCCAGCGTCCCGATTGAACATCATTTTTACCGCCTTTCGGAACGAGCACATACATGGTCTTGGCAATGCTTGCTTGTAACAAAATGACTTCCCAATGTTACATGCTAAGAATTCCATATATACACACACACACCACGTTATGCGTCATATTTCTTACAATGTGAGACTTTATTGTTCAACCCATGCATGCATAATGTGAGCTACACCTAACAATTTCTCACCTTGACGTGCATTTCCTCCAAGCTTCATTTGGAGCATATTGAAGAAGTTCTGCAGTTGGATTAGGCTGCCTTTTCTCACTTCTTTACGCAGTTGACGAGGCTGCGTTACCAAATCTACAACTTAAAGTGAGTACTTCCCACTAAAGCCGTCTTGGAGTATCAGTTCTCAACGTAGTGGGGCATGTTGCGTATATAGCAGTGGGAGCCAGACTGCTTAAATATCTTCAAGCCTCAAGGAATCCTTACTTCGGTCGCTCTTGCATCAGCTAATGGTCCTTTGAACCATCGGCCCTGATATCATGCTGTGTTTCGGTACTCTAACGCGTTACCATAAACGCGCGCTTTATTGTTCTGAAATGGCGTCACCTTAATGAAGCTTTCGATGTGCCAGCATTTTGATTGAACAACCCTTTCACCGTCTTTCGGAATGAGCACATACATGGCCTTGGCAACACTTGTTTATAACAAAAGGAAGTCTCAATGTCACATGCCACTAATTTCACACACACACACACACACACATATATATATATATATATCATGTTATGCGTTATATATTTTCTAATGTAGGACTTTATTGTTCAATCCATGCAGTCACAATGCGAGCCACATCTAACAATTCTTCACCTTGACGAGCATTTCCACTAAGTTTCATTTGAAGCATACCGAAGAAGTTCTGCAGTTGGATTAGGCTGCTTTTTCTCACTTCTTTACTCAGTTGACGAAGCTGCATTACCAAATCTACACCTTAAGGTGAATACTTTCCACTCAAGCCGTCTTGGAGCAACAGTTCTCAAAGCAGTGAGGCAGGCTACGTATCTACCAGTGGGGGCCAGGCTGCGTATCTAGCAGTGGAGCTAGGCTGCTTACATATCTCCAAACCTCAAGGAGTTCTTGCTTCGGTCACTCTTGCATCATCTAATGGTCCATCGAACCATCGGTTTCGATACCATGTTGAAATTTTCAGCATCTCCTTGCATCTTCCGTTATGTGCACACTTCATTTAGTGTAGAAAGACAAGACCACTGAATGAAGCTTTTTTAGTGTCAGCGTCATGATTGGATATCCCTACATCCTCTTTAAAACATATATTTTCATAACAACATTTATTGTAACAAAAAGAATCCTCTTGTTGTTACATGCTACCAGTCTCATATGTATGCTTATCTTCTTTAGGATATCTTGCGATGTGAGACTAATCATAATTCAATATACGCATCTACTTTAATACAATGCGAGTCACATCTAACCCGTTTTGCCTACTTACAAGGAGTTGCCAAACATGCTTTTAAGCCTTTATAACTTATAGTAGCATTTCCCAGTAAAGTGTTTTCCCGTTTATATTCACATTTTCAAACATCACAGGATGCGATTTGGATGCAAACGGAAAAACGCTCCATTTACTTAAGCAGACAAGGTACGGTACATTCAGCCCCCATTCCACATTTGATACCCCTTCCTATCCTAGATGCACATAAAATATCTCTTTTCCAACTTCTTTAAAAATAAACACAAGCACGTACCCCTTTCATCGACTCAAATATCCATTTCAAATCTCACTTTTAACTACCTCCGGTGCCAGTTGGATCAGTTGTGGCTGTATGGTAGCGGATATCCTTCTTAGACAGGGGCTTGGTCAAATGTGAACATTCTATCATTTCTCATCTTAGACTAACTAATGAGCGCTCTCTCTGGATTATTTATACTACAAGATTGCAATACCATGCTCTTGAAGCTGTCGAGAGGATTCTTCAGATTTGGAATGTAGAAGACGTCTATGATTACATGGTTATGGCCATTGATGTGTAATTTCACATTTCTTTCCTTGAGCATGCACATTTTTGTATTATTTTTCAATTTCGTCATCTTCGGGGAAGTCTCATTCACTTCATCTAATGCAGCAATGTTCCCGCTCATATTATTGAGCAGTCTGATTCAAGGAACCAAATAACTTTACTTCTGTATGATTCATCTCGGCATATGACATCAAAAGCATCGTTTTGTGTTCATCGATTCAGCATTGTCGGCCTCCTTTCCCAAGCTGGAGTCATCAAAAACGACCAAGCTTATGACACTTGTATCATTCGATGGTTGCTTTGTTGAAACATATTTGACCTCCGCCTTAACCTCTACCTCTAATTTTTTTTCCGACTCACCTTCAGTGCTTACTTTTCCCTATCTTGTTTTTGAAGCTTTTGTTCATGTACAATAAGAAAACTCTGCAACTCATTAGTTGCAAGTGATCGGTTTCTTATGATTCTTCAATTAGGCAGATGATATAAAGAACTTATCTGCAAAAAGAATATTTTTCTCCACAATAGTAACATCCTTCATATCTTATACATAAACTCTTGTCATATTGGCTACAAACATGACCCTTGAAAAATAATTAATCACATTCACCTATTTTCATTTTGAGGATCGTGAAATCCCACCTGAGCGCCTGAAGGATATACCTGAGCATTGCCTTCAAATTACCTTTTCATTTTGCTTTGAGGCGTCCTTAAAGATGGTTTCAAAGATGGTCTATTAATGTGGCTTGAACAAAAAGTTTTTCACCTTCGTCTCATTAAGTCCCCTTCGTTGTACTTCATTTACCGGGATTCCTTTAAGCTTCGCAAAACCAATCTCCATAATGTTCCAATGTTTTCGGATATAAGGAAGTTCAGAACATTCTATCTAGTAGTTCTTAGAGCCCTATCTGGTGCCAGAAAGGATGAACTTATCGAAGTCTACATAGAATATCATCTGGGTCCCCTGGTCATGTATCAATTGATAATTCACTTTGAGAACGTGAATGTGATGTTACCTCACTCTATATCTTATTTCATGTATCGTTTTATATACTGCAATAATACACTATGTTTTCTCATTACTGCCACTTCTTTTAATTTGTTTCAGAAAGACTTTTTGTACTGATCACTATATATATATATTAAAAAGAGATGCACACAATCCATACTCGACCAGACCCAACCCATATAAACCCGACCCAACTCATATAAACCCGATCCAACCCAACTAGTTCGGGTCGGATATGAGTTGCAATTTGTAACCCATACTATATACAGGTCGGGTGTGATATTTTATTCAATTCAACCTTATTTTAATCCAATCCAACTCTGCATAAAAACTCATTCAGTATCAGCACATGTAAAATTAAAACAGTCAAAAAATAAAATAAAATATATGTATTTCAGAATAAATATACTAAAAAAATCATATTTAATGTCAGTCCAAGTAAATTTAGAGCAATCAAAACACATAGGATCGACTAAGAGATTTTAAGTAGTATTTTAGGACCAACTTAATGTATCTTGAAATGAAACTCTTACTATAATATGTGGTGAATCAATCCCATGTGATACATTTTATAATGAAATTCTAATAAAATATGTGTTGTAGTGAATTAGTTATATTTAATGCATTATGCTGGCTAAAATTTGCTATTTTGAGGTGAATATATAATTATTTTATTTTGATTTTTTTCTTCAAATTTTTATTTTTGTATTAGGTTTATGTAACCCAACCCAACCCTATCAAATCCGATCCATCCCATATTTTAATTCAACCTATATTCAACCTCATATGGGGTCTGTTATAGGTTGAACTATATTTAACCCATACATATATGAGTTGTGTGAAGCATTTGATATAATCCGACCCAACCCATACTTTGTGCAACTCTAATATTAAATAATTAAATGAAGTGAGATCAATAAATAAATCTTTATTTTCATATTTTACATGCAAAAGCTTTTTTTCTTCACTCTGGTGCTTTTGTACATGTTTGCACAAATTATGGTTACATGATGAGATGTTTTTTCAAGCACCCTTCGTAAATTTCAAAATTCACTTCCGCTCATGGTAAAAACAGGTTTCATGAAAAATCCTTGTCAGTGTTTTCAACGAAAATGTATCGTCTACACTACATATATTTGTGGTCTACACTGCATTCTAACAGCACATTTTTCAAATTAAAAATTTTCAGTCTACTCCGTAAATATTTGCATTTTACACTGCATATATTTGTACTTTACACTATAAATATTTACTTTATAAATATGTGCAATTAGAACTTCAAATATTTGCATTCTAAATTGCAAATATATGCAATCTACACTGCAAGTATTTGCAGTCTACGCTGCACATTTTCACTGAAAAAATTGATAAGGGTGTTTCGTGAAATTTGTTTTTGAGAATGATTTTTCGGGTATTAAATTTGAAAATAAGAAGCGGATCCTAATTTCCACATACATGATTCACTTGAATACCAAGAAATTTCAATGGACGTGTACATTAGATAACATATTTTTAATCCTTACTATTGGTATTTGGTTTATTAGAGTGTGGAAGAATGTAGTCCGAAAAAATGATGTTGTAGTTGATGCTACATGTGGCAATGGGTACGACACATTAGCATTGCTTAAAATGATTTCTGATGAATCTGGAGATGGCTGTGTATATGGAATGGATATTCAAAGCACATCAATTGAGAGCACGTCTTTTTTACTTAAAGGCTCTGCAAACGAAAATGAGGTGATAACTAATGATCATTATATTTTTCAGTATGCAATATTGAAATTAAAATGAGACTAGAATTGTCAAATTATTCTTTATATTACCTTTTTGTAGAGAAAATTAGTAAAACTGTCGATGCTTTGCCACAGCAAAATGGAGGATTTTATCCTGAAAGATACTCCAGTCAGGTGTGTTATTCTACCTGAGAACTTTGTTGCTCCATCATTTTTATCTGCATTTTATGGCATTGATTACAAATATAGAAGGTGTTGGGTCAGCAGTCATTGTTTGCGCAAACCAAGATATTATGTTTCTAGTTTTCTATTGTATGCCTCTTTTAAGATGAGTGCTAGAAAAGTCTGGTTGTCATGGATGCATTTCTATTTCCCTCTCCTGTGAGAACCTTCTGCATAATAGGCTTATAGTCTGCTCTTTTCCCCTTGTGTTTTAAACATTTCAATATGATATAATGGAGCAGCGGCTGCATTTTTTCCTTTCTCATTGTTCACCAAGTGTCTGTGAAGCACTCGTAAAAGAGTACACATGTCAATGTTCAACACATGCTCTGTGTAGATTTGAGCCCCAAAGCAAAAATTAGAAAGTGATTTTTTAAATGTATGTTATAGAAGATTTTAATTTCCCCAAAAAAGGTTTTATTCTGAAAAATTATTAAAATGGAATTGTTGTCAACATGACTTTTGGGTACAAATTTTAATACACAATTAATAAAAGAAACAAATTTTAATTTATTTTTGCAGCTATATATTATTTGTAGCAAAAATGTGAAAAATTACAGCCTTAAAAAATCGAGTCATCTGTGGTAGCATGGACCATCTAGGTGCAGGGCTGGCCCCGACTTAGTCTAACCTCAAAACACCTTGGACATACCTTGAGCACTCCTTTGGTACATCACTTGATAGACAAATGAATGTAAATAAGCATTTTACTATGTTTTCAAAGATTTTTTCCCAACAAAATTAAAACATGTGTATTTGCGATCGGTCTTTTATCATTAGTTGTTCAAGGCAAGTATACTTTTTTGAAATCCACAATAACAGTATACAGTCGTGCCCAGGTGTTCTAATTCTTAAACACATGCTATGTGTCATGTCCATGCTATAATCCATGGGTGTGTCCAATAGCGGGTATGTGTAGAAGAAACTACAATTTGTCATTTGATAAGATTTTCGAACAGAGAACCGAAGTAGGTGCTTGTTAAACAAGTATTTAGGCTCATGTAGATACTACAAGGGCTGAGGCGAGCCTTAAGTCCGAGGTAGGAGTGTTTATAGTTTATACTCTAGGAATCTGTTAACCAGACGTCCACTAAAGGTTCAATACTTCAAACCGTTCAATGAATACCAAGGGTGATCACATTTCGTTATCGATCATTGGAGATGATTCAAGGTTCAAAATTCAGCAATTGTTATCTGTGCACCACCCACTGTTTTAAATGCTCTAGATATGCTTAACCAATTTCAAAACTGAAAATATTCAGGCTTGTAGCATTCAACCTGGGCTATCTTCCTGGAGGAGATAAAACAATCGTTACAAAGTCACACACGACGTTACGGGCTCTGCAAGCAGCAAGCAGAATAGTAGAGTCTGGAGGACTCATCAGCATACTAGTTTATGTAGGGCATCCTGGGGGAAGGTATATCATCTTATGCCTTAGATTGTGATTATAATTTTGATATCTTGCTTACTTTCAACTTTAATTTGGGTTTCTTTAGGGACGAATATGAAACTGTTCAGTCATTTGCGTCTAGTTTACCGATCGATGGTTGGGTAACGAGTAAACTGGAGATGATCAACAAACCATCATGCCCTGTTCTTGTTTTCATACATAAAAGGTAGAGGCGTTTTGAATTTAGTTCATTGCACCTTTTGTTTTTGTCATGATAAAATTGAATCCCTCTCAGTACAATCATCTTGGTTACTTGCAAATCCAACAAGTATGACATAATTGCCTACTTTTGATGACATTGTTATATTTTTTGGAGCTGTGGTGATTTCATTTTGGTTCTGTGGTATAATATGCGTTCTTAATTTATTTTGAATGTGAAACGTTGCATATTAAACATAGGGGAAGCAAATGCTTACCTAGAAGATTGAGAGTTCATTACTCGTTAAATACATGTCTTCGATTTAGATTTGAAGTATGTGTTGTGAGTTTGGTGCATATATTAATTAATGCAATCATGACAAATCTAACATATAATATTAAGAGCATTTCCAACAGAATTTCAAATTACGGTTGTAATTTCCAGCCTTGATTACGAGTTCAAACAATTTTAGAAGTATGTTTAATAGACATCTAGATGTTTGATAATTTTTTAATTTATTTTTTATTAAAACATGTTCATTAAAAAATTTACTAGTTTTTAAGAGCAGGAAATTACTGTGAAGGACAAAATTTCTCAGCGTTTTAGCCTCAAGGACGGACCTTCGGTATTTTAGCCTTAATGACGACTTTTTTAGATATCAGTTTTTAGCTATTGATAGCAGTTTTTAGGTATCAGTTTGTAGCTACCGGTAGCAGTTTTTAGGTATTAGTTTTTGGTTCGGTAGCAGTTTTGAAAGAATGTTTGTCCTTATGAATAATTTTTGAAGAATGTTTGTCCTTATGAATAATTTTTTGGAGAATGTTTGTTCTTATGGTAAAAATATTAAAGTCGTGTTATTGAGGTTAAAAATATACAAATTTTTGTCCTTTAAATTAATTTCTCCTTTTTCAGAATTTAAATTTTATTAATTTGTGTTATAGTATAAAATAGTAAAAACAAGGAAATAAACGAACATTAATTTTCATAGCTTGATTTTAATTAGAAAGATGGTAATATACATTTTCTAATTGATTCAAGTACCGAATCTTTTAAAATATAAAATATAGACCATCACTTTTCTTCGTTCATCTTTTCGTTAACCAGAACAATGTTCAGAACTTGTGTTTTCTTTTTGCTTAAATATTTTAGTTGCTCTTCATCAATATCTTTCGTATCCATGAACATGATTTGATTTGTCTTTTTTTGGGCTTTGATCTCAAGCTACTTCTTAATCGTCGCATTCTTTTCAACAATGTCAGTCTGTCTTTCGTCTTTCTATCATAGTGTGGTCATATCCGTCGAGCCTTAGAAATTAATGAATCAACTACACATGATCGAACTTTATTTTTTTAGCAGCTCTCACTCATTGAAGTCAACTAAAATCATAATCAATTGTAAGTTTAGATCCGTCTATAGGCATACCATGATTTCCTTGAGATTTGCTTGGACTTGAAGCGTAAGTAGTGTTTTTTTGCTTCGTCCTTCCCTTGTTGCTTTATAGCCCTTGCATGGTCTTCACACTTGACGATTTCCATTTTTGATAACGACGGAGTAAGTCATAAAAATACATGAATTGATAATAATGAGCTTTCACATTGTTTCAGGAATAAAAACTTGTATCAAAAAGCTTATCTACGGGTTTTTCTATTAAACATAAAATATTGCTGATACAAGCTTTAAGTTAACCGGTTTTTTAACCAAGCGGATTTTCAATTGGAATTAGAACGTCAAGACGAAGACAAAACGATTCACGGTCTTGGGAACATGTTTGGAAAAGCAAGAAGATTGAACTCATAAAGGTTAAAGGAAAATGAAGTAAAGAGGACCACTTGGTGCCGAGAGAAACCTCTCGGTATCGTGAGGATTCTTCTCCATCTTAGACCTTCTGAACCTCTTGTACTTGAAGTACTACCTCAAGCGATTCTCGTGAAGTACTTTTCTAAAAGAATAGATGAGTAACTCTAAGGATTTTCTTATTGAAGGCAGGTAAGAACAAGCGATACCAGACTTCTTTGAAACAACAAAATCTCAAAGGAATAGTGTTTGAAACGTAGTTGATCGGCGATAGGAAGTAGAATGGAAGAAGATGGAAATTCCCACCAACACTAACCTCTCGGTATCGAGTTGTTTCAATTGATTATTGGACCGGCTACTGCTCTCCTACACCTTTGGGCTTGGATCTGAACCTTATGTTTCGTGGGTCTTCGATTCTACTGGTAAATTCCAGTATAAATACAGACCCTATAGCAACCAAGAGAGCACTTTTGGCTTCATCTTCTTTCTCTTCTTCTATGTTTTGGGACTGGACTTCTCTTCTATCTTCTTCTCCTACCACTCTAAACATTCTGGGATTCGAGATCCATTAGATTGTGATTGGATCTATTTGAATTCATTGTAATTTGGAGAGATTACAATCAATAATAAGATTAAAGTAGATGTAGGCAATAATATTTGTTGAACCACTATAAAAAGTGCTTGGTGATTTTGTTTTCTTCCTGTTTTTGCCTATTTGATTTTGATTTCTACAATTTTGGTGCTTTCAATTGATATTTGGGTGTTGTGTCATTTTTGACGTTAATATTTTGGTGTTTTCATTGAGAAAGAATGGATTTGACAACCTAAAGCTTGGATCTGAAGTTTGAAGAAGATGAAGAAGTCTAACATATCTAGGATTGGAGGGAATCAACCAGAGTATGAGACAGTTATGAGGTATCCTCAAATTCTAATCAATCCATCTACGTGACCAGAAATGAAATGGAGAGAATAATGAATGTCATGCAAGATGGAATAGTGGCTCGACAACAGATGCTAGATGGATTTTTCTAAAGGATGGGACAACAAGGAGCAGTTGGAATTGCTGGAATTCAGAACCAAAGACAAGGAACCAATGCATGAACATCTGGAATTGGAGCGGAGCAAACCGAAACAATGACCCCACGATCAGAACCCATCGGTATCGACCTCAATCCTTTCGGTACCGAGAGGAATTTACTTAGGGGAAAATATTGGTTTGGGCTTAGGACGAGCTGGAACGCCGGGAGCGAACGTTGTTGGAGCCAGAAACACAAATTAGAACGTGAATGCTCAACAACCGTAGGAGTATGAACCAGAAGCTCACTATAGGAATGTTGAAAAATGAAATTATAGATCGGAGACTTCCATTGGATGATAACCCCATGATCGGGATGGGTTGGAGTCAGGTTCGATTCTCTTACCTTGCCTTTTGTTTTAAATAAATGATGCAAAATTACCATTATATCGCTTGTATGTGTACGAGATCCTGATCGGTCCCTAGACACACTCTGATTTGGAAGTCTGAAATTGATCCTTGATAGGATTAGATGATCTGATGTTTGCTAGATGCTTGGACTTAGGCTTCATAAGTGATGACTGATACCGATTAGGAAACACCAACGGAGATTGATGACCTCCTGAAGGTTATTAGGGTTTTATAAACCACTTGAATGCGATGGCTGATACCGATTGATCATGGTAGTCTCGTCCGGAGAGACGAGGCGATGACCGCAAGGTGCAAGTTCCCTTGCCGGAGAGCAAGTGGATGGATTTGTACATGAAAGTAAGTCCCCTCACTAGAGAGTGAGCAGATAGACTTGCTTGGATGTTGGGCCCTATCATCGAAGAGCGAGTGGATTGGGCTTAGCAAGTATCCAGAGAGATCAAAAGTAAGTCCTTTCACCGGAGAGTGAGCTGATGGACTTGCTTGGACGTTGGGTCCCATTATCGGAGAGCAAGCGGATGGACTTGCTTGGACGTTGGATCCCCTTGTCGGAAGCAAGCGGATTGGACTTAGCAAGGATCCGTAGAGATCGAACTCTAGATTGGATGACAGACTATTTGGAGAGATCGAATCCTAGATCGAATGGCAAACGATTCAGAGAGATCGAATCCTAGAATAGATGACAGACTATTTGGAGAGATCGAATCCTAGATCGAATGACAAACGATTCGGAGAGATCGAATCCTATATCGGATGACAAACGATCCAGAGAGATCAAACCCTAAATTGGATGTTAAGACGATCCAGAAAGGTCGAACCCTATATTGAATGTTAAACGATCCGAAGAGATCGGACCTTAGATTGGATAAGACTAGATTGGATGAGACCCTAGATTGGGTGAGATTCTAGATCGGATGTTAAACGATCCAGGGAGATCGGGCCCTAGAATGGACCCTGACTTGACTTTAGGATTTGAACGGCTTGTGGTTAGACTAAAATAGTTAAATCCCGGACGAACACGGGACGATTTTGATATATGATATGGTAACTTCGAATGAAAATGGTTGGATTATGATTTACGACTAAAACTTAAGCAAGGACTAGAGTCCTTTACTATAATGGTCTAGAACGACCTTTGATTTGTAAGTGAATCCGAAGGAACCGAATGATTCACCGTAACTTGAATCAATGGGTAGTTGGAAAGCTTGACTACTAGAAGTTGACTATTGCCGAAACTTAATCTTGAGCAAAACACACCTTACATTCATAAGACGTACTTTGGAGGGCAAGTGTTAGCTGACTTTTTGACCAAGCGGATTTTCAACTGGAATTAGAACGTCAAGATGAAGACAAAACGATTCACGACTTGGGAACATGTTTGGAAAACCAAGAAGATTGAACTCAAAATGTTTGAAGGGAAATGAAGTAAAGTGGACCACTGGTACCGAGGGAACTGAGAGAATTCTTCTCCAACTTAGACCTCTTGTACTTGAAGCACAACCTCAAGTGATTCTTGTGAAGTACCTTTTTCAAAGAACATGCGAGCAACTCTAAGGATTTATTGACTGAAAGCATACAAGAACAAGCGGTATCAAAGCTTCTCTAAAACAACAAATTCTTAAAGGAAAAATGTTCAAAACATAGTGGATTGGAGATAGAAAGCAGAATGGAAGAAAAAGATGAAAATTCCCACCAACACAAACCTCTCGGTACCAAGTGGTTTCAATTGATGATTGGACCGACTATTGCTCTCTTACACCTTTGAGGTTTGGATCCGGACCTTGTGTTTCGTGGGCCTCCGATTCTACTGGTAAATTCCTCTATAAATACATACCCTATATAACAATTAACAACCAAGAGAGGACTTTCGGCTTCATCTTCTTCCTTTTCTTCTACTCGTTGGCACTGGACTTCTCTTTTATCTTCTTCTTCTCCAACTACTCTTAACACTCCGGGATTCGAGATCCACTAGAGTGTGCTCGGATCTAATTGAATTCATTGTAATTCAAAGAGATATCAATCAATAATAAGATTAAAGTGGACGTAGGCTAGAGTATTTGACAAGTCATTATAAAAAGCGCTTGTGTGATAAGACTTTTCTTTGTTCTTCTCTTTTTGTACATGAGGTTCAATACCTCTCGGTGCTAACATGATCAAGTTGGTACCGACATGTTTTTTCACTTGAATATAACCGAAACACTTAAAAAAATTTCTAAATGCCACCTTTATTCTTCAATCTATCCTTTTCTTATTATTGTCATTACGAATTTTCATCCGCAACTACCGCTGTAACGACCCGGTATTTCGAACCTTTCGCATCCGCACATGTCGGACTTGAATTGCTCAAAATATCAGATTGTTAATTTATATTTGGCAAAACTCAGCATATACAGTAAATAATTCAATCACAGAATCACATACACAGAGTAATATAACAATAAGCAGCGGAAAAGATAAATAGTAGTCCATGAAGCTACTATATAAACAATAGAGTTTGAAATAAAACACAACAGAATATCTCAAATACAATGTAGTCTCGAATACAAACAGATGACAAGCTGAACCAAACAACTGGATAGCTGAAAGCTGAATAGATATAGATGGATCTTCAAGTGAAGCTCCAACTCTAAAGGTGAGTCCCAAATGCTGTGACACTCAGTCTGATCCGAGTCTAAAGCAAAACACAAAACATTCGAGTCAGGATTAACATTCTTATATTAGTAAATTCAACTCAAGTGAAATGTCAATTGAAATACAAGTAACTTAAAGAATGTTTGAGATCTCCATCCTCTAAGGATCCGTGAAACTATCTACTATGTAGTAATGTACGCTATTACAATATGTCTATAGTAAAGTAAAAGTATTAAAATAGCGTTAAGGCGTTACCCTTATCCCCTTTAAAACATTATATATATTGCCATAGTTTATACAATGCCGTACGCTCCACCAAACCGGTGGTTTACACAGAGGACACCACATAGGTATGGTACAAAACAAACTCGTAGAAGGCGCGATAGGGCATGTGACAAGTCACTCGAGTCAATGCCAGGGTAGATATACCGTTTGCGGATCCGGACCGGTGGTAACGCATAGCAGCTACTACCGTCCACCTCGTGACACACTCCTAAATCAAAGGTGCACCCATTCAAATCACAAAAGCAATAGAATGGTATCGAAGAAATGTGTCCGATAGGAGGAATGACCTCATTTAGCCCGGCATGGCTCCTGTTTTAGCCACATCAAGCTGACTCACGGGAGTCAGGGCTACGTAAATACCATATAGAATCGTCACCAAACCATCCTACTTCATTCTGGAATCTCCACCACGTACATAGTTGTTAAAGTGGTTTTCGGTATTGGTAGAGAGTATAACAATATTTGATCCCGGTCTCTTTAACAACCAAACGCTTATTTCACACCGTGGTCATTTCATTTCAGATAGTTCATACTTCATATTAAAAATACTATATTCAATTCAAAACCATATAAATTCGATATCATTATTCACTTTAAATTTATTCATTTCCAGAATCGTAACACTTTGAAAATTATAACACTTTCAAAATCATAACACTTTGAAATCATAGCACTTCTGTAATCATAACAGTTTTGAAATCATAACACTTTATAGTCATAACACTTTTGAAATCATAACACTTTGGAAACCATAACACTTTCGACTTAAACAGTTTAGATATTGAAAATAGTATATATAATAAATAGTTATGAATTAAAATAGTTTATATATTAAAATAATGTATATATTTAAAATAGTTTATATATTAAAAATACTTTATATAATAAAAATAGTTTCCTCCAATTTCGCAAATCGATTCAAATCATCTTAAATTCCACCATTCGATTTAAATCAGTTTCAGTTTAACCATTTCAATTTTAAAGTTCAAAGATTCAAGCTTATATATTCAAACATTTACAATATAAATTTCATTTATATTTCAACATTTAACTTTATTTTATTTCAAATTGGAAAACATTCGCTTAACCATTTTAATAACAATTTGTTTGAATCCCAATTTATAAATTTAAATTAATATTAAATATTCAATCTCAATTTTATTTAAAGTTGAGAATATTCATTTAATCACCTTATATCAAATCAAGTTATAAATCATATCTTTCAAAACCTCAAAAAATCAATAAGTTTAAATCAATTCTTATTTAAATTCACTTATTAACAAATTTAAATTCCAAGCCAACATTAATTTATATTCACAACCTTTATTATTATAGTTATAAAATCTATTTTTTTTAAAATATTAAAATAAATACCTCAATATATTATATACTAATTAAATTAAATTTTAATAAATTAAGTCTTATTATTAAATCTATTTTATATTAAAATCTATTTTTATATATATTTTAAAATAGTAAAATTATAAGTAAAATTTAAAAATTATATTTTCAAAACTAACTTATAAATTTAAATTTTCCAAACATATAAAATTTAAAAATCTAAAATTTAGACATATATAAAAATAACATTTACATATTATATTCTAAAAATCAATATTTAATAAAACCATATATTTTCTTTCAAAACTTTGGAAATCATTTCCAAAATATAGACCAACGGTGTCCGTATATAATTCTTTATCCTATGGTCAAGTGATACAGATATTTATCATTTCAATCCACAATTTAAATATCTACGGGTATATATCATTTCAACCCGCAATCCCAAAAATTTAAAATTAATGAAAATCGCTTGGGTTTATCATTTCAACCCATAACGATTTTCCCCTATTCTACAAATCGTTCGGGAATGTATCATTTCAACCCATAGGGAATTCTAACTAACAGAGAACTTGCAGAGTGAGAACAATATGATAATAATATAATATATCAACAACATGCATATATCATCAGTGATAAATTAAATAAAATATATACATCAGGATATAGTGTCCTATATCACAGGTGAACAGTTGCAGATAATGGCATATCATATTTAACCATAAAATAACTAGCAATTCATATTTAACAGCATATTTCAATTGTCGTTTCAAGTGAAATCAAATTTACTAACTATAAGAATGTTAATCATGAGTGATTACTCACCTTTCAAGGCTAGAGAACACAGAAGATGGCACAGACACGCACACAAATACAGACACCAGCAAATCAAAAAGATGCTACGACCAAATTGGACATTGGCGAGACAAGAGCAAGGCACGATGAACTGGATTTGATGAAGATCAATTATATAAGTGAATATATATATATGTATGTATGTATATGTGTGTGTATAATCATATTCTAAATTTAAACACATATTAGATTAAATCTATACATATATTTCAAAGATCAATATTTTAAATTAAAACACATATATTAAAATCAAACATATATACATAATATATATATTTATTTTCAAATAATTATTAAATCCCAACCCATAAAATATCCATATATGGTTGAAAAACCAAATTCACATATACCTACATATAAACTAATGTATATATGCATATATATACAAACTTACATACACTACAAGAAAAGGCCCCATTTTGTGTCGGAAGGTTGCAACGGCTGGCAACGGCTAAAAAATGCGGCCGTTGCTAGTCGTTGCATATCGCGATTAGAGATCTGGAACCCGCGAAGAGAATTCTCATTTCCCACCAAAACATTTTCTCCCCAAAACTCTCCTCCCCGTCGCAATCCGTCGCCTCTCCAACTCCAGCCGTCGCTTGTTGCCTCCACGTCGCTCAAACACCTCCAAAACTCGCTGGTATTTCTTCTAAACTTGATTTGGCTTTGATTTAGGTTTAATTTAGGATTAATTGGAAAACCCTAATTTCGAAAATAATTGTATTAGTTGATCATAGTGATATTGGGTGATGATTATAGTGATATTGGGTGATGATTATAGTGTTTTAAGTTAGGTGGAAGTTAAATTAGTTTATGATTATGTTGAAAATGATGATTAATGCGTATTAGTTATGGTAATATTTGTATTAGTTGATTTTGATTGGTGGTTTGATTTTAAAATTAGTGTATATTATTGATGAACATGCTTGTTGATATTTAAGTTTATGACAATATTTGTTTTTATTTAAAATAATGTGTATAGTTTACGCCAAAGTTAATTGTATAGAAATTAATACATATCTTGATAGATTGGTACAGTTAACGATAATTTAATTCAGAAGTGCTAGTTATAACTGTTATCGTAGTTTAAAATAAATATAATTCGTTGAATGAATTATAAAATTTTGAAATGAGCGTAATAACAATGAGCTAAGTATTCAGTGAAAGTTAAAACACGTTGTAAAATTTAGTTAATAAATATAATGAATTAATTAATTATAAAATATTTTGTAGTTGTTAGAAGAATAATTAGAAATATGTTTTATTTCTGTAAATCCCTTAGAGATATTTTGGCCCCGTCTGACAAGTGTTGTATATGATCGTTATATGGATATTCGTTTTTTCCAAGAACGGACATTTATATTCATCTGATACAATATTTGTTGGATTTGTCCTAGTATTTGGACAAGTTACAAACACAATAAAGTAATCACATTTTGTAAATCATTTCAGTTTAAACGGTTTACAAAATTTTGGTGGCACTTCCTTTTTGTTCCCTGTGTACACGCATTTTGTGTAGATACAGGGAATAAAGGGAAGTGCTGCCGAAATTTTGTTGAATCGTTTAACCTGAAATGATTTATAAAATGTAATTACGATATTGTGTTTGTAATGGGAAGTAGGATGACCGGCCGTCAATGAATTATAAAATGTTTTTCAATTGTTAAATAGTTGATTTAATGACAAATTATAAATCAATCGTAAAATACTGTAATATGAAGTGAAGTGTTTAGTTGAATCTTCTAACATATTTTATCAAATCAGGAAAAATGTTCGATTATTTTCTCGATCGTAGTTGGATGTATGAAGTCCGAACTGGTACGAAAGGATCAATAAAGGAACATTTCTGTAACGGTGTACATGAATTTATTAGATTCGCTAAATCTAATAATCGGAATAACGATGAAATTCGTTGTCCGTGTAGTAAGTGCAAACATTTAAAGCATTGGAAATCAGATGTAATAGAAGTACATCTGTATAAATTTTGTTTTGTGCCGAATTATTACTTATGGGATCGTCATGGAGAACTTGTTGAACGTACACCTAATCCTGCAGTGTTAGAGGACGATAATATTATGACAAATCCAATAGAAAATATGGTGCAAGATGCAGCACGGTCGATGTTTCCTACCATTGATCAGGGCGATGATGACAATGATAACGTTGAAGAAGAACCGATCGCGCAAGCTAAATTTTTTTATGATTTATTGGATTCTGCTAAGAGGCCCTTATGGGATGGTTGTAAAAGCGGAACCGAATTATCCGTAACCGCCGAATACATCACTATGAAATCAAAATTCAACCTTACAGAAGCTGGATTTACAGCAGTTGTACAAGCTGCAAAACGACACATGCCACCCAATAATTTGATGTGCGATAGTCATTATAAAGTGAAAAAACTTATGTCTGCTTTTGGATTGCCATACCAAAAGATAGATACATGTATAAAAGGTTGTATGTTGTATTGGAAAGATGACGTTGACCTTAGAAAATGCAGAATATGTAACGAGGAAAGATTCAAACCGAGAAAAAAAAGGAAAAGAAGTTCCATACAAGAGAATGCATTATTTACCTATCACTCCTAGACTTCAAAGGTTATATGCATCTTCTGCTACGGCATGTCATATGCGATGGCATAGTGTTAGAACACCAGAAGAAGGAACTTTGATACATCCATCTGATGGAGAAGCATGGAAACATTTCGATAAGACTTATCCTGCGTTTGCTGCAGAGAGCTGTAATGTCAGACCCGATTTATGTACAGATGGATTTTCACCATTCTCTCAGTTTGGTAGTAAATACTCATCATGACCTATTATTGTTACTCATTATAATTTACCTTCATGGATGTGTATGAAAACTCCGTATATGTTTCTAACGTTTGTCGTCGCCGGTCCCGATGATCCGACACAAGGAATTGATGTTTATCTACAACCATTGATCGAAGAATTGAAAACACTGTGGCATGAAGGAGTTGAAACATACGACATTTCAAGAAAAAAGAATTTTCGTATGTTCGCTTCTTTATTATGGACTATTAGTGATTTTCCTGCGTATGGGATGCTTTCAGGTTGGAGCACAGCTGGACGTCTAGCTTGTCCTCATTGCATGGATGAAACACGAGCATTTTCATTAAAGTATGGAAAGAAATTTTCATGGTTTGACTGTCATCGATGTTTTCTACATGTTAATCATAAATTTAGAACGGATAAAAAGAATTTTAAAGCAAACAGAGAACAGAGTATGCTACCACCGAAGGTTTGGTCAGGTGAAGAGATATATGAAATCGTAAAAGACTATCCAAAGATACATGAAACTGGGGTACAAGTTGAAATTCCAAGTAAATCAGACATTCATAACTGGTGCAAACAAAGTATATTTTGGGAGTTACCTTACTGGAAAGATCTGCTACTCCGGCATAATATCGACGTTATGCACAATGAAAAAAACGTGTTCGATAACGTGTTTAATACAGTTTTGAATGTAAAGGGGAAAACTAAGGACGATGTGAATTCGAGACATGATATATTACACTTTTGTAAGCGGCCCGAGCTTCATTTGTACGACGATACAAAAAAACCCAAAGCATGCTATGAGCTAGATAACAAACAAGTAAAACTCGTGCTAAAGTGGGTGGAAGGACTAAGATGTCCTGATGGGATTTCTTCTAACCTCCGTAGATGTGTTGACTTTAAAAACAGTAAATTGAGTGGGATGAAAAGTCACGATTGCCATATAATGATGGAATATTTTTTCCCTGTGCTTTTCAAAGAACTGTTGCCTGGCAAAGTATGGAGTGTTATAACAGAATTAAGTATGTTTTATAAACAACTTTGTTCGACGACGTTAAAGGTAGATCGCATACGTAAACTTGAAGTAGAAATCCCTATACTGCTCTGCAAACTGGAAAAAATATTTCTGCCAGGTTTCTTTAATGTAATGGAGCATTTACCTGTTCATCTACCATCCGAAGCACTTCTTCGAGGTCCTGTGCAGTATGGATGGATGTATCCATTTGAGAGGTAATTTTGAATATCCGCAATATGAAGTTTGCTTAAAATTTAGATTTATATACCAAAACAGAAATTAAATTAATTTTGTTATAGGTACTTGAATCATTTGAAGAAGAAAATTAGACAAAAAGAACGAGTAGAAGGTTCAATTTGCAAAGCGTATCTGGAAGAAGAATCTTCATTTTTTTTCTCACATTACTTTAGTAATGATGTGAAGTTATCGTTTGTCAGTATTCCCCGTAATGATGAAGCTGTTAAACATGATTCTTCTCAAACAATGTTATCTATTTTTAGACAACAAGGCCGACCTGCTGGGAAATGTGTGGAAATATGGTTAGACGATAAAGATTTCCATATAGCACACACATATGTTCTTTTAAATTGTGTTGAAGTTGCACCATTTGTCAGGTAGTACTAAATTCATGTACAATTTAATTATACGTATATATATATATATATTAATTTTGATGGGAATAATACATTTTTGCAGTATATATGAATCACAACATCCATCTGGCGATCTCAGTAAAGATTTTGCTAAATGGTTTTCAAAATACGTATATGATCCAAAAAACTCTGTTGTTGACGAAGGATTACGACATATTGCTATCGGATCAAAAAGAAATGTGAAGACTTATCCAATATTCTTCGTCAATGGATTTAAATTCAACACCAAAGATTACGAGGCTGAAAAATTAACATATAACAGTGGTGTATTTGTTAAAGGCAGTGATGATCCAGAGGAGCATATAAAAGATTTTTACGGCGTCTTAACACAGGTTTTAGAGTTGACATATTATATACAACCTGCAGAGAAAGTTTTTTTATTCAAATGCAATTGGTTTAGCAATATTCCTGGTTCTGGAATTAACGTGCACAAAGATTACAAGCTCATTGAAATAAAGCATACCTCGCATTACTATAAGTATGATCCTTTCATATTAGCCAAGCAAGCATTACAAGTTTATTTTGCTCCGTATCCAGCCTTAAAAAAAGATAAAGCAGATTGGTGGGCTGTTATTAAAACAAAGGCAAGATTTACATTTGATGGAAATAATATTCCAGATGAAGCAGCGTATCAAGCAGATCTGGAGCCAAATACTGAAATAATAATAACTGACGATGTTGACGTAGGATCGTTAAATGATGAAGCGAATGTTTTAATAGATGCATTTGAAAGTACCGAAGAAAACGATATAGAGTACGAGACCGAGTCTGAATCAGAAAACGGCGAAGACTGATACATTACACTGTTTTTTTAATGTATGCATGTATGATGTTTTATTTTGAGTAATGTATTAAGAATGATGAATGCGTTCTGTATTATTCTGAGCTATGTAATAATAATGATTTTGTTATGTATTATCATTCTGTTTTATTTTGACCTATGCGTTATTCAGAGCTGTTTAATAATAATAATGATTATGTTCTGCATTATTCTGAGCTATGTAATTACAAAGAATGATTATGATGATTAATGGAACATGTGTTGTAATAATAATTTGTTTTCTTTTCATTATATGATATGATTATGTTTGTGGCAGATATGTCTCACAGAAGGCGCAGTACATCTCAGCCTTCTCCTTCGCCTTCTCATGGCGCAGGTCCCAGCGGTACGGCTCCGGACTTACGCCGTGAGATAGAGATAGTTCCCAAGAGTGTTGGGTAAGTATCTAATTAATTTCAATTATATTATTTAAAATATATTAATTATATACATCAACATTTATACAGGGGTTTCGAAATAGAGCCAGCGGATTACATTCTTCAAGTTTCAAAGCAATCCTATAAGAGTAAGCTGTCTGGTTGCTGGCCTTATTGGGACGACATCCCAGGCGAAGTGATGAACGCTATAGTTGCTGATTTGATGGTAAGTAAAATTTTATATTTCAATTTAAAATTAGTATACTGTATATAATTCAAATTATTTTCAATAAGCAGGCTGCAATACGTGTCCGCCCGGAAGATAAGAATGTCTTCTTCAATCATTGGAATAAGAGAATGCGGAAAAATTACAGGGAGACTCTTTCGAAGGCCAAGCTAAGCGGAAAAAACCCAGTTGGATGGGTAATGATGTTTGGGCTGCATTTGTCACCCACTGGGAAAGTGAAGCTGTCAAAGTAAGTTATGTATTACTGTATTGTTAGTATTATTTATTTAAGTTATGTATGTTAGTTGCATTATTAATTTAATTAACCGTGTATTTAAATTAACAAGAAATAGCAAAGCGAAATAGCGTGAACAGAAATACAAATCCAGGGTTACACCGTGGTGGGTCCAAGTCATTCCAACAATGGCGGAGGGAATTGGTAAATTTGTAATTTGAGTTTATAAACTGTAATATTATTTAATCATATTAGTAACGTTTTTTATTCATGTATAATTTCAACATTCAAGAACCGGACAGGAGCCTACAATGGCCGAGGTTTTTAGAGTCACTCATGCGGTGGAGCAGACCGATGATGATGGGAATGTCACCTATGAGTGGGCAGATGTGAAGGCTGAATCTGTTATGGTAAATATGTTTATTCGCAATGACAACGTTTCACATTCCTTTAGTAGTGTATAAGTAAATTGTATAGCTATATATTGAGTCAAATTTGTATTCGTAATTGCAGGGTAGATATGAAGCGGAGCGGGCAGCGATGGCGCAAAGAACTGGACGGGAGGATATTACGCTTCAAGAGTCCAATCAAATATGGGATAGAATTATTGATCCGCCTTCTCGCAATAGGCGTTATGGATATGGAAATCAGGAGGTAAACTATTTTAATAACTTATATTTGAATTTAATATAGCCGTTGCGAGCGTGAATTAGAACTAGTTTGTTTGATCGTTTTACAGGCTCTTAACTTCCAGAGGGCTTACAAGAAATCTATGGCCGAAGAGGAGATAGCCCAGATGCAACGACAACTGGACGAGATAAATGATTGGCGACAGAGCTTCTTGTCTCAGCAGATAGATGAGCGCATTGCCGCATTCATTTCAGAGCATGGGACCATGCCAAGGTCTGGTGGTGGTGGTGGTGGTGATGACGATGATGCTGATGATGATGAGTAGGTATGTTTTGTTGATGGTTATGTTTTTTGGGCAAGATTGTGGTTTTAATGGATATTTGTTGGACTTGTGTACTTATGTTGGTTGATGGGCTTGGTAGTTTGTTTGGTGTTTTGTGTACCTATGGTGTTGGTGATGGATATTATGTGTGATGGATTTGAGATGTATTTTGTTTGGTTGATGATGAAATATTTGTGTTAGTTGATTATATAGTTGCGTGATTATTGATATATATGTGTTTTATTTGATTATTTGCGATATATTTGGTTATATGATGGTTGGAATGGAATGTATACGATGGATTGGAAGTGATTATTGTGATGTGGAATGGTTTGCGACGATAGAGGTTGGAAGAGTGAAAGCTAGCTGCTGGAAAACAAAAAAGTTCCAGGCTTGCAACGGCTCGCAACGGCTAGCAACGGCTCTCTGGTTCCAGGCTTGCCATGGCTCGCAACGGCTAGCAACGGCTATCTGGTTCCAGGCTTGCAACGGCTCGTGACGCCACGTGACGACAAGGATTGGAACTAACTGTTGCCACGTGGACAACTTGTCGTCGCTAGCCGTTGCTAAATTGGTAACGGAGCCGTTGCTATTGCCGTTGCTGGAACAAGTAGCAACGAGCTTAATTGCAACGGCTTTTAGCAACGACTAGCAACAGCTAGCAACGGCCGCCAACGGCTATTTGCCGTTGCTATGCCTTCCGTTCCTTGTAGTGATGCATGTTAAAATTTAAAATCAATATTGTTATAAACCTATGTACATATATATACTAATATATATACTTATACATATATCCCGAAACATTTAATATATATGTAAACTATATACAACAGATTATATAGTTCATATATTTCATATAAACAACAAAACCTTTATATAATAAATCGAGACAAACTTTGTAAGTTTATATACAGAACCTGGAAAACATATACAACTCAAATGACAAAGATTACAAAACATATAATATACTATAACAATACAACTTACTTACATTTTATATTTCTATAAATCAATATATATACATAAACATGTCACTGTAATATATAAATAAACTCAAAAGCTCATATAGAAACTTATGTAACTATATATTTACAATCAAACATAAACTTATATAAGTTCATATATATACAACAGATCCAACATATTCAAAACCAACTCAGGTGTGTATATATATATACTTATACATATAATCTAATAGAAAATATATAAACAAATATACACAACAACCTAATACTTATATATATCAACAAATATATATATATATATATATATATATATATATTACCTATATAAAGTAAAGGGGAGACAGGTGGTGCAAGATCGGTGGGAAGGAGGGAATGGCGCAAGTGCGGTAGAACGACACGGTGGTGGATGGAGTGACGAGGCGAGAAGGCGGAGGCTGGTGGGTTCGAGCTCGGGTTGGCTGTGCTCGGCCTGGCGGCGGAGAAGGGGAGGCCGAACGTGGTGAAGGGAGGTTGTTGGGTGATGATGCCTAGGCGAGGCGAGGAGGAAGGTGGCGGGCCTGATGGGTTCGGCGGGCTGTCAAGTGGTTGAAGGTTGATGGGTCTCGGCCTCGTGAGTCAGGGAGGGAGGATCGGGTTCGAAGTGGGGAAGAATGGAAGGGAAGCAGGAGTAGAAGGCGGGGTGTTTTTCGGCAAATACAAATATGCTGCAGGTTTTTTTTTTCGTTTGTAAAAGAATGGTGCGGGTTTTAAGGGTGTGGGAGAAGATGACGAAGCAGGAGATAGGACGTCTTGAGCTGTCAACATAAATGCACCGAACGTTTTTGTGTGTATATATAAATGTTTAAAACAGAATGACATAAAAGTAACGGAAGAGATGGGAACATGAACTGGTGCAAATGAACATGTGTCAGATGAAATAAACTTATGTGTATAAACACGGTACAAGAATACGGGCAGGTTATCAAATATAAGAATGCAAACGTTATATAATTTATTAATTTGTCAACGGAGAATAGAAATGAAAGGAGATTGAACGTGAAAGGGGCAAACCAAATAAATATGTTGAAGTAGTGGAAAATACAAAGTCAGGGAGAGATTTCTGGAAATGTTAAAAGCAATGGCTGTTTGAATTTTGACCGTTGCAATATGAATGGACACAGGAAACCAAAGGCTCCAAAAGGATACCGATACGGCTAACCGTTTCACGGTTTCCACCGCGTACCGAACACCGAAGCACACAATTGAATATACTACGGAGATCAGCACGATGAGACGATCAAAACAGTACACATATATTAGTGATAGGACCATCCTATCAAAAGTCGATATTCGGTACCGAAAATGCTGCTAAAACGCCAAAAATAAGATAAACAGAGCAATAGCAGTCCAAATTTAATGAAACGAAAGATGACGTCTCACTCAGAAAATAATTTACAAATTTATTATATAAAAATATTCAGGTTTTGATAATAATTTAATTTCATCAATTTTAACTGATTTAAATTTAAATAAAATTACACAACAAAATAAACTTCCATATTATCTGATGAAAATTTACCATTTACTATGTTTAAATAGACTATTCCAAATATTAAATTTTTATTTCAAAATTTTATTATTTAAAATTTCACAAAAATTCATTTAATTACGTTATTAAAACCATTAAAATTTACAGGTCGTTACAACCGCTATCTCCTCGACGCTTTGACACTGCAGCTACAACTCTAACGTTGCCGCCACCTGAAGCATTGCAACAAGTTGTCATCGACTGTTCTTGCAAGAATTCCACCCGATCTCGACCGACTTCATTGTTCTAGATCTCGACTTCAGGTGGGTCTTGGCCTCGATCACGATGATGTTGTCGTCGCCGCGCCTTTCGCCTCACCATCGATGCCGACCTTGAGTTTCAGCCGCCAACCCTTCTTTAGATCCAACTTGTTCCCTCCTCCTCGTCGATGCCGATTTTTTTCTACATACCTAAGGAAAACTTCGGGTCCCCTTACACTCTCTTCGTGTTTTATGTGTCCTACTTAGAGTTCTTTGAAGTAGACTTGGGTTTGGTGATTTGTAGAATGTGATTGATGAGTGAGAGATGACACGATCAACCTTCTGGTCGAAAACTGAGACTTTGTCTCAATGGGATGATTTCAGGAAGTCATCACATTGAACGCACTCCCGCGCTTTACAATATTAATCATCGAGACTCTGAGTCTAACAACACAACTCTGAGATCCTGCGAAGAAGGCTCTGTGTCGCTCCTGATAATGGCTCCTTCATCGTGCATTCTATGGTAATGGATAATATTTGACACATAGTTCCATAGCGTGATAGAGCTCATTTGTCAGCAAGAGCGGGCCTTCTACACAAATAGTTTGCGTGCACCATGCCATAGATACAGGACATACACTGCATAGATTATCACATTTCAATGCCCCGATTAATGTACAGGATCTGAATGGTCAACACACGTCGACATCTACTGGACTCTATACATTGGCTACACGATTTTTAATCAATGTACAAGGCCGAAATAAATATTACCAGACCACATTTGTTATCAAGTTTCAGTACAAAATGGACGAACTTAGGCGATCATCTCGCTTTCATTCTACTGTTGGCTCTTCCACACCTCCGGAGGTAAGGTCATCTTCTGCTCCGGTGTCAATTTATATGCCATCTTAAACAACTTTTACTTCCAACCGCCCCTTTGGTAGGACCTCATGGTCCCTTTATCCCCAAGGATGACCATTCTATACATATGATTCCCTATAACCCTCCAAATACCAAACCCACACCTCTATGGCTCACGGTGGTAGAACTGAAGAGAATCTTCCACTAGCACGAGATTCTTCTCACTGAGCCTTACCAAAGAGCTTATCATGCTCTAGTAGGATATACAAAATTGTTAACCCGCCTTTTGGAAAGGCCGTTGGCAGGCGGATTTAGCTAAATCGACTCCTCTTTTGTCGAGACTGGAATACAATGGTTTTAGTCAACTGGATGGATAGACGGTCAATCATGGATGATAATCATGATTATGAAGCCGGTGTTCGGCATAGTCGATGGACAAAAGTCACGGGATACTCGAAATATGGGTTTCGACAAAAGTAGAGTTGTCGCGAGTCACCTGGAGTTTACTTTGAGTCGTTCCTAGGTTTGCTTCGAGTTTTCATGGAGTTTGCTTCGGGTTACATTGAGTTGTGCTTCGAGTTGCTCTGGGTCGGTAGGAGTTCACGAGTGGGTCTGTGTTGTGAAGGTTTTGGGTCGGTAGGAAGGTGGTTCGGTCATGATGAAGTAGGTCAGTAGTGGTATGGATCGGTAATGGTGTGGATCGGTGATTGGAGTGGATTGGTGACTGGAGTGGGTCGGTATTGAAGGTGGTTCGGCATTTGGATGGGTCGGTACTTGCTTGGCTCCGAGATGGATCCGGGTCAGTGTATGGAAATCCCTGGGTCGGCTATAGAGATGGATTGTGGGTCGGCATCATCACAAGCTTGGATCGGAATCTCTAGGTCGGTCTAAGGGAGTGGGTCGGCAGCACATGGGGATCGGCATATTTGGATTGGTCGGCTACTTCAGGTCGTGGTATGAGTTCCTTCGGGCCAGCTGTGGAAAAGGGGGTGGATCGGCATAGAGGAAATAGCATGGGTCGGCAATGTTTTGCTCCGAGCCGTGACACAGTTTGCTCCGAGTCAAGCATAAGGCTGCTTCGGGTCATTACCTAGGAAAACTCAAGTTGGCATACCTAGAATCAGGGTCGGCCGTAGTGAGGGATTATGCATCGGCTATGGAATTGATGGGCCTGGATCACTCAGGAAGCCCAATAACTCAGGTTTTGCCTATAAATACAACATGTGGGGCTTCGGAAAAGGGGATCTTCATTTCGCTTTCCTTTTTCTTCTACATTAAGGCTACTCTGTCATTATTGTTTTAAAAACTCTGGATTGTAACTGTAATTGATTCTCACATCAATAAAAAGGAAATTTCTGGAGTGGACGTATACCATAGTCAGCCGAACCACTATAAATCCTCTGTTATTACTGCTTTCTTTTTAATTTTGATTGTTCTTCATATTTAAACCCTCTACATACATTCTATCTATGATCTGTGACTGCAAGTTGGTGCTTTCAACGGCGTTTGGGTGTTAGTGACCAATTTTGGCGCTAACAAAAATGTAATCAATACATGTGTCTTTCTGGGGCCATACCCCCATTCAACGAGTTTCTTAAGTTACTTCTTCAATCGCTCAGGCTAGCTTCGATTCAATTCACCCAAATGGCTATGCCCTTGTGAACTCTCTTTATATCATCTTCATGATGCATTTAGGGAGGCCACCAACATACGAGGAGCGGTCTTTTTTCTTAACTTCAAGAGAAGGAAGGATTCCTCATCTTTGATGACGATCGAAGTCTTCAACCGATGTAAGGTTGTCGAGGGGCTTCATAAAAAAACGAGCTACTTCAAAAATTTGTATCTCTTAGTCTGATGCCCTAAAGGCTTCAACAGATACCGTCTCTCTGGACACAAGTCCTCTTACATTCAAGCGTCTAACTGTTCTTTTATATCTTTCGTAGATATCCCTCGCCACATTTCAACTACTGCTTTGACATAGAATCTTCAGTTCTTAACAGGAATCGACTCGAATATGAGGCAACCCTCCAACCTTCTCACCAATGGTCGCATTCGTTAGTATCAACTTCTTTCAATCTTTCAACGACATGAGTGTTCAGCTAAACCCGCTTCCTTGCAAGTGGTTCCAAATTACTCGTGGTCCTATGATGACTCATCGAGTCTTCATATAAATAAAAGAGATTCATAGCTCCAATGACGATGATGAATTTGGAGAAGAAGAAGACCAATAAGTCGATGGTAAACTCATCAGAGACAAGGAAGACGAAGGGCATGGGAATGCAGATAGAGATAAGGGAGAATGAGAGGATATTGGAGATGATGGGGATGAAAAAGGAGGAGGAGGAGAAAATAGAGGAGAAGGTGAAGATGAAGGTGCCAGCGACAACGAACCATTCGAGGAGACATCTTCTTAAGGCACCCAGGCCACTCAACCCATACATCCAAAGCGACCAATCATCAGATCCTCCCACCACGTGCCCAAGCCACGCCATGACCCAACAGGAGAATCGATTCCTCTATGTGCACACAACGCTATCTTTGGCTCTCTGAGCAATGTCGGGAGCTTCCCAAACTTCTATTCAGGGGATCTAAAATTTGAAGATATCTTGGCTTCTAGCCCTCTCGATTTCAATATCCCATCAGCCAACTTGCCCCAGCCTATAGAGGGGGAAGAAACTCCGTCCTTATAACCCAATAAGCATTTTTCGTTGGCTATTTAGGACACGTCGACACTTCACGCATTACTAGGATCACAAGCACAATCATCTTGCACTTGTTTGTAATCCATTCTCAACGACTTACTTGATTCCATTTTTTTAAGGTACAGTGGGACGTTTTGCCTTCTTTGGTGATCATCAAAAATCAACTGGATACCTCAGCTATAAACCTTTTGGCTCATTACGCCGCAGGCACGACTCGTCTCGAGAATCTGAAATAGGCTCCGAAGAAAGGAGAAAGAGAGGCAAGATGAGGAACAAAAGCGATATCATACAAAGTGAGATAGGGATTTTTGCAATCACTCTAGGTCAACCAAGATATCATCTTCTTCATAGTGAAGTTGTTCCCAACTCCCTTGATCTCAAGGCTGATTTTCTTCGAGGTATGACAGTCCTCCATCGACCTCCAGAGTCCATACTACTTCAATGTTGACACTACCTCCACATCAGGCTCTAGTGCCTACTCACAAAACTCAAACACGACTTCTGTTCCCATCTGACGGAGAACTAGAAAAGAGCATGCTCCTACAACACCTCTTACTTATATCACAACTGCTTCGGCGCCATTAGTTAGTCCTAACCTTGCAAAAATGAAAAAAATATTTCTAACACTTGTGCTTCACTAGGGTCAAATTTGACTATGTCTCGAACATCGTCCCAATGTGAGGTGGCCACTGTCATAGAGGAAGTGGTTCATAACATAACCGAGTAGTACTATATTAGAAGATACTTGTCCATTCATGTCCGAAATAAACAAGGCCAACAAAATAATCATCTAACAGCGTGAAATTGAGAAAAAAGATCATCAAAGAATTTGCCAATTCTACACAAAGGAGATGGATCAGTTGAAAGAGGCGTAAGAAGAGTCGGAGAAAAAAAAGCCAGGATGAGCAGAAGGCTTTCGAAGACAAACTCAAGCTTCTGGAAGAACAGCTCCAAAATGCTTATCATAAGAGGGTCAAACTATCCATGGAGGAGGCAGAGCTTCAGACTATTGTCAACAGAATTACAAATCTGAAGCTGAGGTGGAGAAAGAAAACAAAGAATAAGATAATGTCTTCCCTCTAGCCAAGGAATATATGATCAAAGTCCTTGACGTCAACGAGGAAAAGAAATTTGGAGGCTCGAGCCATTAAGGTCGAGAAGAAGGAAGAAGAGCTTCAAGAATAGACCGAGATAACTTTGGTATGCTTTTATGCAAACACCATCAAATTTGGAAACTTCAAGTGGCTCGACGACAAATACCCAAAACACTGGCCATGGCTTGGAATGAAATTATAAGGCAGGAGAAGGAGCATGTAGGTGACATTGACAAATGGAAAATCAAAGCTGACCTTCTTGATGAAGAAGACTTGGAGCCCCTTGCTAAGGGCCAGGCTATGTTGACCCTTGAAGCCTCAATTTCTATCTAGGTGCCTGTTGAGGTTCTCCCTGAATCTGCTTCTAAGGATTTGGAGGAAAACACCTTTCCTATTCAACAAGGACCCCGGGCAGGAAACTAATACATTACTTTGACATCGACTATCTTTGGGGCTGTTGCACGTTTTACATCTGGGTTATTCTTGCCCATCTCAACCACTCTTGCTCTAACAACAACAATAGCAACAACATCAAATTCAATGACCACTGTACCGAACACAACTTATAGGGTGTACAACCCTAAAGATTGTGGCTTTACACCACCATCCATTCCTCCAAAGCTTTCCATTCTATCATCTACCATTGAGGAAGGGCAAACATGGACCTCTTCCCAAATTCAAACATCATCTCCTAGAGGTATATGACTGACCCCTCTTGTATTCGAGAAACTTCAAATATCTTTTGGAGATGTCACCAACCTTCTTTTCTATCTGTCAACCTTCAGGTCAACCACTCATTGCCCCCTTTTCTAATGTGCCCACTACTCCACGCCTTGAAGACTCCATCGCTGAATCCATCATTGTTTCTACGCCAATCCCCATCCCAACCTCCTCGACCAGGTCCACTCCTGGATCCAACGCTGAAAAGGTCGCCGCTTCGATCGAGGAATGCACGGATGATATGAACTCTCATTGAGTGAAGAGGACGTGGTAACTACTAACGTAAAGGGGCCTGAAGGTGCTATCTCTTTAGCAAGGAAGAAAGCCATAGACCTCTCGAAGCTCAAGCACATCAAAGAGGAGCCTAGCCTAGGGAAATTTCCAGTTCCCTTTCGATATCCTTACCAATCCCACCTTCAATTTCGACTCCCTCTTCTCTTGTAGTATTATCAACCAAGGTCCCTCATTCCCACACCGACTCTGATAGCAATTACAATTAGGATGAGGACCCCAAAGGTCGTCTTGCACTATCTAAAGATGCCAACACTCTGAAAAAGAAGCCTTCCTCCTCCAAGAAGGACAAGAAGAAAACAAAGAAGGGGAAGTATAAGTAATAATAAAGTTTTTTGTTCTTTTGATTTATGTGTACATAGGCTGTTGTATTGCAGGTGAGACCCTTGACTTTGCATGTACAAAGGTTCTAGTAATGAAAGTTTTTTTTGTTCAACTTTGCTTTATTTACTTTGTGCTTTTTTTGCTTATGTACTTGTCTACACACAGGTGTGTGTGTGTGTGTGTGTATAATCATCTATAATTCAATTACTTGTATATTATACCTGCCTATGTCTACGATCTATTTAATGCTAATATTTACTACAAATCTATAAATATAAATGAATTTTTACAATTGCTCGACGTTATTCTGATAACTTAGTTTCGTTTATCATTGACCAAACGTGTCTTGCTTGGCTAAACAAAACTGCTTCACATTGGTCAATCTTGTTTATCATCGATCGAACATGTCAAGTTCAATTGTAAACGTGGTTGTCTTATCGATGTAGCTACAACTATACAACTTACTTGTTCACATTGACACAAACATCGTTATATTTCAAAAGAGTACCTGCAAATTTAATTGCATACTGATTCCTATCTCCGGGCATTGGTTAAAGAATGGATGTGTAAGGGATAATCATCCGATCGACCCTAGTACGATTATACTCAGGTGACTGATCATGGATCGAAGGAGTTCATCGATATTTATCTCCATGAACCTATAAATCTGGTTTTTAAAAACATAGGATGTCTAATTGTGCCACTGATCACACAATACAAATTCAGACTATAAGAACACGATTCCATTGATTTGAAAAGCCAACTTTATTTATGAACAGAAAGTTGCTAAACACTGCCTTATTACATCAAATCCCAGTCAATAAGACTTTTTATTTGCAAAAATGAATTCAAGAGAAATAGCATCGTTAGTACTCGCTATTCCATGTCCGAGGAAGTATGATCCCATCAACAGTCGATACTTTGAAATTTTCATCTCCAAGCTTCTGCGTAATCACATAGTGACCTTCCTAATTCGGACTAGTGCTACCCACTCTCAGAAAACCGGTTTCAAAATGAGGTCACAAATCTCAAAGGTATGATTTTTGAACTTGGCATCGTACTGTTTTATTACACTTATTTGGGGAGCAGATACTCTCATATAAGCCTCTTCTATTTTCTCTTCAACCAAGTTGAAGGACTTGGTCAAGAGTTCCTCGTTCTTTATGAGATCATGGTGCACTCTTCTATGTGAAGGGACTTCAACTTCAGTCAGTATCATGACCTCAATTCTGTAGGCCAAAGCAAATGGAGTATGGCTGTTATGGACTTTTGGGTTTTTCAATAAGCCCACAATGCTAGTGTTAACTCATCCATCCAGTTGCACTTAGCTCTTATCAATCTCTTCTTGATGATGAATTTGATGATCTTGTTCACCACCTCCACTTGCCCATTCTTTTATGGGTGTGCTGCTGCCTAGTAACTCTTCTCAATTTGGTACCAGTCGTAGAACTCTTTAAACTCGACACTCTTAAATTGAGTTCCATAATAATGATTATCTTTTGTGAAACTCTGAATCAAAAAATAATGTTCTTTACTACAAAGTTGATAACTTTATTCGAAGTAATCATTGTCAACTGCTTCGCTTCAGCCCATTTTATGAAGTAACCCACAACCACTATCACATATTTCATTTCATCTCTCGACATCAACAACACACCAACGATATCCATTAAACATACTGTAGATAGTCATGGGCTAACCATTTGCGCAAGCTCAGTGGATGGGATTCTTAGCATCTTTGCAAACTTTTGGCACTTGTCACATCTTCTAGAATATTCAGTTGCATCCTCATTGATCGTTGGCCAAAATTATCTATAGCGAAGAAGCTTCTTGGCTAGCGTCTTCCCCCAGTGTGATCACTACATATTCCTTCATGCACATCTGCAGGTATCTTCTTAGCTTCATCTTTGGTGATACACCTTAGTAAGGGCGCTGAGAATAATCTCTTATACAACACTCCTTGCATAATTATTTGAGGTACTTTACGCATGAGTTTTTGTCATTCATTCCTTCTATTTAGAAGAGTTTCTTTAAGCAAATATTCCTTAATTGGGGTCATCCACGATTCCTTATCTTCTTTAGCCTCCATGATCCAATCAATAGCCATCTTGTCGATGCTCAGAGCCAACGAAACATATACTGACGATTCCCAGAACTTGCGCATCTAAGAGCAGACCAGTTTGGCTAGTGAATCAACTTTCATATTCTTCCATAGGAATGTGCATTATATTGTAATGTTAGATATCGTTCAGCAGTTTCAATATTTTTTCAAGTAAGGGGCAAGCCTCGCCCTTTAGCCTGATATTCCTTTTTTGTTTAGCAAACCACAAACCGAGAGTCGCTAAAAATATGCAATGTCTTGACCTTCAGTTCCCTCGCTATCTTGAGTCCCAATCAATGCTTCATATTCAACCTTTTTGTTTGTCACTTTGAACTCTAGCCTCAAAGCTTGGCTTATCCTCTATCCTTGCTGGGTTATAAGAATTACTCCTCCAAAATTATGTTCGTTGGAGGCTCCGTCTATGTACAACTTCCATTGAGATAATCAAACCTATCTTCTTTCACTTAACCATCTCGAATGAACTCGACAAATAAATCTGCCAATTCTTGTCCACAAATCGCCTTCTTAGGATTGTAAGATATATCTTACAAGATCAGCTCGATATTCCACTTTGTCAAATCTTCCTGAAGTTTAGGGTCAATGTAGCACTTGCCTCAATGGCTGATTAGTTAACACCTTTATCGGATGAGCCTGAAAGTATGAGTGCAACTTTCTTACAGCAATCAATAAATAGTACGACAATCTCTAGCCTTGGGTAGTTCTTTTCTGCTTCGGTAAACCATTTGCTGATATTTTACACTGTTCTTCGGTTTCTGCACTCCTCACGCACTAAAGCTGCTTTCAGCATGTGAGCAGACACTGCTAAGTAAATGAACAAATCTTCTGCTAAAGACTTTGACATAATCGATGGTCTCTCCATGTGGTTTAGTAAATTCTAGAAAGCATCCTGACATTTCTTGGTCCAGATGAACTTTCGTCTTTCTTTCCCGAGGGCATCAAAGAATGGTACGCATTTATCTGTCACCTTCGAAATGAATGATCCAGTGCGATGACTTTTCCCTTCAAGCTCTGCATCTCCTTCTTTGTCTTCAGGGTAGTAACCTCTTTTAATGCCTCAATCAATTCTAGGTTAGCTTCAATGCTCCTTAAGTTTATAATGAAATCAAAAAACTTTCTTGATGCAACTCCGGAAGAACACTTCAGTAGGTTAAGCTTCATTCCAAACTTCTATAATACATGTAACATCTCTGAGAGAATGACCATGTGATCCATCGATCGTTGTGATTTCACTAACGTATCATCTACATATACCTTCATATTTCGTCCGGATTGATCTTTAAACATGTTATTCATCAATCATTGGTAAGTAGCTCCAACATTCTTGAGATCGAACGACATGACTCGGTAATAATACAATCCTAGATCTATGATGAAACCCGTATGCACTTGATCTGGGACGTGCATCACTATCTGATTGTAGTCAAAGTACGCATCCAAAAAGGATAGCAGTTCACGTTCGTTTATTCTATCTACAAGATGGTTGATCCTCAACAAAGGGAAGTAGTCTTTCGAGCATGCTTTATTCAAGTTAGAATAGTCAATGCATGTCCGTCATTTCCCTTTTGCCTTCTTAACCAACACATGATTTGATACCCATTCCAGGTAGTGCATCACAGGGCCATTTTAATTCAGCTTACCCACTTATTCATTTAACGCAGCGGATCACACCGATTTCATACCATGCCTCTTCTGCTTCATAGTAGGGTATCTTGTGTCCACATTCAATCAATGACACACTATCTTCGATCAAATTCCACACATATCAGAATGCATCCAAGCAAATACATTTGTGTTTTCCTGGAGAAACCATATAACTCCTTCCTCATCATCAAGCCAAGCTGAGATCCAATCTTGAGATCCTACATGGGATCATCATCATCAATCGAAATATTGATCATTTGCTCCTCCAAAGCTGCCATCGCATTCTCTGGCTCTCTTCGTGGGTCCATAGACTTGTGGAACTTACCATTGTATCAGAACCAACACTTAGCTGGAAGTTGCTATGCACCAAAAGATTTAATGTAGAGAGGCTTCTCTTCATTCTTTCCATTCTCATATCGCTTCGTCTCTCTAAGCTTAGTAACATTGCACTCCGACCCATGCTTTAGTCACCTAGGTTGCCCCTACTCCATTTGCGGTCGAAAATTTCATCATTAAACACCATGGATCAAATGCGATCCAAAAACTAGCAGGGCCGATCGGCCCAGAAAGGCATTGTAAGTCAAGAAATCATCTACAATAAAAACATTTGCATCCACATAACCTTGCAGTCACTCTTGTCCTAACTGCACCGTGAATTCTATGCACCCAACTGGCTCCTTAACCTCTCCGTTAAACCATTGGATGCAGGATTTACAAGGCTTCAGATCCTTCACATCTAGGCGCATCTTGTCAAAGGTCCGTTTGAACAAGATGTTCATCGAGCTCCCATAATCAATAAGGACTAAAGCACTGTAGCTGGCCCAATTGCAGCCTTAATCACCATAGGGTTAAGCGTCGACGCTTGAACCTCATCAGCATCTCAATTTCGAAACACAATACCATCAGCAATTATTCTCAATTATTTTGCTGGAGTTCCATCCTCTATACCCAAACACATTTCCAGATGCACGTGCCTCAATGACCTGCCATAGCCCTCCATCTCATTCCAAATTTCTTCGAAGGATGAGGACCTACATCATTAGTATTCGTCACAATCCCTCTAGTAGGCTATCTTGATATCTCTCTGTTGGATCTAGCTTAGTTCCCTTAGGTGGCTGCCCTTGAGGTCTATAGTTTTCTGCACGCCAGCTTGTGGGTTCCTCACATACTAGTGTAGATTCTTCTTATGAATTAGATTTTCAATGACATCTCTCGGATGCCTACATTTCTTTGCATTATGCCTATGGGTCTCATGGAAGTGGCAGTATTTCCTTGAATGTCTTTCTTTCTCAGTTGCCTCCCTTGGAGGTGATTTCTTATTGTGCCTAATATCTTGCAAGGCAAAGTAGATGTTTTCGATGAAATCATTAAGCTCTGCATCCTCTCTTGGACGAGTATACCAAGTGCGCTTCTTAGTGTCCTACTTTTACCAATAGCACCTTAATTCTTCCTCTTACCATTGTTATTATTCCCTACATTCACTACTCTGCTTAACAACAATTTCACTCTGTATCATGCTACCCAGTTCCTCTTGACTGTCAGTAGCCAATCTAACTTCCAAACCTATATCTTCCAAGCCCAGAAATTGGGATGCCTTACGGTAAATCTCTTCCATTATATATGGTTGCTTTCTTTTGAGACATCTATCAAAGTCTGTCCTCAGGTGAACCCCATTGATTAGTGCAATTAATACAATCTCCTCTTTGGGGTTATTCACCTTCGTGACAGCAACATTAAACCTATTTTAAAAATTCTTCAGAGTCTCTTCGAAACTCCGATGAACGTCAGATGATGATTCACATCTTTCGATCACATAGTGTGAACTTGGAACTGCTCCATAAATTTCTTAACCAACCGATCAAATGATGATACGGACCCTGGTGCAAGCCGAGTAAACCACATCGTTGCGACTATCTAAAATATAGGAAAACACCCACTTCTAACAGCGTCCTTTAAATGAGCACTATCCATATATCATCCTACTTCAACAGTTGCTGCCTTGGATAAGACCTTTTATTGTAAATTGACATGGTCGGCATCAATAACTTCTTTGGATACCTCTCCTCAATGATTTTTTTGATGAATGGGGTTCAACTCAGTAATAAGCCTCATTCCTCATCCCGTCAGTGATGACTTTCATTCAATAGTCTCTTCACTATATCGATGATATACTCCTTACTTCTTTGAGCGATCAGATGATAAACGTCAGGAGCACCCACGAGTATTTGACTTAGTAAATGGTCTCTATTAGTGGCATTATGTCTAGGTTCCCTTGTCTCTAGAGGAACCATCCGTCCCGACCCCGGTTGTTCTCTTCTAGCTGGTTCCACAACATTAGCTTGAATTCTATCAGCCAGTGCACTAGTAACTCGTCTGTCTCCACCAACACCACCATCCTGTAAGTCTTCACTATCAGACATGTTCAACATATCTGAAAACCTCTCGATATCGGCTTGATTGGAAATTTTGAACCGAGTTGTTTGATGCTGGCAAAGCAACTCCATCTTTTACAAGCTTTTTCTATGCTTCACTAGCCCCTCTCTACATTGGTGTTTGTCCTTTCTTCTGTTATGTTCTATTGAAGAAAAGATTTCTTCACTGGAATCATAAGATTCCCTTCAACCTTTCCTTTCTTTTGCGATTAAGTTCTTTGCTGAGGCTGGGCCAACACCGTCAACTGCTCTGCATACTTCTCATCAATTCCATCTACGACTTTTGTTGCTCTAACATCTTTGCATTCACATCTAACATCAGCTTCTCCATTTCATCTCTTGTCACAACTACAGTTGGCTAAGATGATGATCCTGGTAGAGCAATCAAGAGTTGAGGTGTTTCATATTTAGCATGGTGATCTCCTTCATCATCGGCTTCAGTAATTACACGAGATCTGGTTTTACTTAGAGCTATATCCTCTAGATCTTTATCTTAGGTGAACCATAGAATCTTCTCTTTCACCGAAAGCAGCAAAAATGTTGAAATAAAAATGACACACCCCAAATAAAAAAAGAGAGCTACAGATTAAGACAAGAACACAAGAATTTTTATAGTGGTTAGGTCTTAGTTCGATTGCCTATTTCCACTATTAGTTTATTTCAGACGATCCTCGTATATACAACCACTTTGGCATAGGGATCTCAAAAGTCCTTATTTCGATTTTAAAGGATGGATATTTATATTCGAAATCTCCCTTCAAAATAGCTATCTTGTGCATGAACAAATAAGAAGTCAGATTCGATCATTGAGGCATGAAGAACATGCAAAATTTGTCAATCAAAACAACTAGGTACGAATATGATCATGTTGATACTGACATATTTTTGTTATCCTATTTCTTTGGTCCTTCTTTGTATTTTCTTTAGTCTTCAAGCTTTGGATTTCAGCTGACAAAATTTCCCCTCCAAATCATGTCGGCACCGATTTGATTTACTATTTGTTTTCTTTTTGTGTCCTTCAAAGTACAAGACGAATTCATTTACAGTTCCAAAGTGGGTACCAAATTCAAACAACTCGGGTTGACATGATTAATCATGTCGGTACCAACATGATTTGCCTTGAGCAAATCTTTTCCAAATTCTCATGCTCTATTTGTTCATCATTTATGACACCTCATAAGTTATTTGATCCATTTCTTCATCATCTTGAAGTCTAGATCCACTGAGATGTCGCATGGTAAGGCTGTACAGCAATAAGTCATGGTGCTATTATGTACCAATGCAAATATGTATGATGATTGTTATGATCGTGTATGTTATAAACATTTGTGTACTTATTTATTACTTATGTAATCACTTACTTGTTCATTTTATTACTTCTATATGTTATGATATGTATTCATGATGCTAAGTGATTATGTCTGTCGCTAATGAAACATATATCTTTAAAGATGCTCACTTCTTCATCGGCTTCGCTTATGGAAAGTTGCTTATATTATGAAGTGATCATCCTGCTATGTCATGCTATATATTTTGCCTTTATGTAGGTTATGTGATATTTATATGATATAAATTTTAGTTAAAACTTCTTAGAGTCATCAGGATATAAATAGCATTTATGAGATAATGTGGTTAGTTAGGACATGCTAATTATTAATAATAACCTAACTAGAGCAAAATTAGAAGCTAGATGGGCAAGTAATTTCATCCTAGCCGGACTGACTATAGGGTAGCGTGCCAAGTCATGCAATTTGGCCTTATTGTCAAATGTCCAAGGATCTACCACACGACACAACAAACGAGGATATGCAAATATGATGTGATTGATGGATAGCGAGAATTGCTAGTGAGGACCGATGATGTATTTAGTGTAGAAAATAGATTGTGTGGAACCACCTATAATATTAGGTGGAAAGGGATGTCGCATCCCATGTCGCATACTAGTTGTTTACACAAATAAATATAGATAAAACTTAAAATAATGTGAGCTTAAAGGTTATGGCAGTAAAAAATTCTAATTAGGATTGAATCACAATGAAATAGATTTGTGGTTTTGAGTCATATCATTATAAAGACATGACATGGGTGTTAAGACATTGTGTGCTTGTAGATGTGAGATGGGTAGTTAGCGCTTGTATGACATTTTCCTATACTCAATTAGACCTATTATTACCATGTCATTATATTGCACGCTGTTACAGTCAAAGTTGGTATTAGCTTCACCTATGGTGTGTTATTTTTATAACAACCTCAAGTCAGTTTGAGGTTGTTTTTGACAGGATGTGTTACCGTGCTTGTGTATTTGTTTTGCACTAAGATATGGAGATGGAGTAGAAATGATGTAGCTATTTGTTTCCTCTGTTATGAAATTTCATATGATATGAAGATGTGTATATGTATGGTAATCCAATTGTACATGATGATTATAATGTATCTGTCTTATTTGGTCACGTACTTATTCTTAAGATGTATTTTATGAGATATTGTATCAAATTTTCAAATATGATATATATTTCCTATCTTTTGTTCACTTTGATGCTGTTAGTCTTGGTTTATTTTCATATATATCTCTAACACTAAATTACTTAGTCTTGGAAACTCATGTACATTGCTTTGTTCTAAGACGTTATATATTTTTGGGATAAAGTGTATTGAAACAAATCTGTGATGGCCTAAGGAAATGTATAAGTGAGATCACTTCTATTCTGTCCTTTACTCTATGCCATCGACTAGTTTTTACTCTCTAGTAGCATGGGTACTGGGTCGAGGCTTCATATTTTTGGTAGCAGAGCACATGTTAGGATGCATAGATAGAGACATATATTGGCCTTATATGTTTATCCATTTTTATTCGACTCTCACCTATGATGCGCTAGTTGTTAGTTGATCGAGGGGTTGGTCATCGAGGTAGGATACACACACACAAATATATATATATATATATATATATATATATATATGTGTGTGTGTGCGTGCGTGTTTGCAACGATGATTTAGTAAGTAAAAATTATTTTACAAAATTTGAAAAAATGTTTATTTATTATTTGAAGAAATAATAAGTATGGTGTGAGTAATTGTGTGTGATATAAACTATAGTAAGATGTATTTAAATTAGATGTAATAGATGCTTACTTAATATCGTGTTGGATGACATTGGTGTTTAGTTGATAAAGTAGAATCGATTTATATGTGTTTTCAATAAAAGCGAGCTTATGCTTTCAAAATAGTGAGGATGCTTATTTATATATAACTATTTTGAAGAATAATATATTATAGAGATAAAGTATACGTGGGAAATGATTATTTTATATATGGTCATATATGTATGTACGCATTTTCAAAAAAAAAAGTATGAGAATTTGATGATACTTTCAAGTACAAAATAGTGAAAGATGTTATAAATAAAAGCGATATTTACATTTATTTTCAATTAAGATATTTATTTATGAATTTGTTTATGTCAATCTATCCATTGAGTCTTTATGAATTTTTGGTTGATACGAGCGGCTAATGTGACTCCCCCGTCCTAGTGACTAACCTATTAGACGGATTTTGTTGTCCAATAGCACGGATCAAAGGGCTCGATGAGAGTGATGTCTCGCATACACAACTTTGGGTCAACATAGGTACATTAAAATGCCTGAATACATTTTAAATAATACATACCCTATCTCGACACAAAGCAATATATATATAAGTTGCCAGAATTGAGTAAATCGTATATTATGACATATATAAGAACGACTGAGAAAATAAAACATAGATATCAAAAGTCGATATCACAATGGAACATCAAAATATAATATATACTACAAAGATGTCTAGATACATAGACGTCTCAAAATACAATAATATACATGACAGACTATATACAAAACCGCACTAAATTATAATGTCCCTGTCTACATTACTAGTCTATTTAACCAAAGACACTAGTAGTACATTAGACCTCAACATTGAGAAAACGAAGAGAATGCAGCTTCAGACTCTTATCTTATGGTATTACCCATAATAATAAATGGTAGTACACCAAACATAGTAGACCATAATACAGACGTGCAACTAAGGAACCATGCCAGTCGATAGAAGGAGAAATAGGTAGATTTCAGAAAATTTACTATCTTGGATCTATTGAGCCCATGAAGTCTAAAAAGTTTATTAGATTCTATCTAATACAATTTTTAATAAAATCTTGTTTAATTTAATTTTGTTTAAAAGGAGGTTTTAATTTGATGTTTATATATATATAAGAGTATATCAAATATACTCTTGTGTGTATGTTTCTTGTTTAATTTAATTTAAAGAAAGGAACCTTTCATTTCTCTCTTTTAAACTTATCCAATTAATTGAGGGAAGATTTTGTTTTATTTAGAAGGAGAAACATTTCATTTTTTCTCTTTAATTGAATTAACCGATTTATTAAATGACATTAAGGCCAAATTACACTTGGCATATATTATGAGTATATCCAGCTATACTCCAGTAAAAAAATGTGTAAGTACAACATAATATAGGGTGTACATAGTTATTATGTGTGTAGACGTTGAGATTTGCATCTATAACGTATAAATTAGCCGTTTATATTTGCAATTGTTGTCACAAGGCATTTTAAACTTATATGTAATTTTTTTTATACATACACACATACATAAATTCACACACATATACATACATCTACATGTGTGTGTGTCAAAATAAAACTAATGATTTAAAATATTTGAAAAGATTTGACTATATCAATAAAAAGAATCATATTGGAGTGGGTAACGGTGTATTTATGTAACGACCCGTAAAATTTCAACTGTTTTAATAACGTAATTAGTTGAAATTTTGTGAAATTTTAAACGATAAAATTTTGAAATAAAAATTTAATATTTGGAATACGTCTAATTAAACATAGCAACTGGTAAATTTTCGTCCGAAAATATGAAAGTTTATTTCGCGCGTAAATTTACTTCAATTTAATCAGTTAAAAAGCGATGAAAATAAAATGTTTTCGGAACCTAAATATTTTTACATAGAAAAATTCTAAATCATCTTCTGAGCAAGATGTCAGTTTTTCGTTTTTCCAAATTCGGACATCTTTGGCTCCGTCGATCTTATTTTTCAGCGTTTTTCTTGCATTTTCCGCTATTAGAAAATTCGAATTTTTTATAATTCAATCAAACCACTGATATCTTTATACCGTTGTGATCGTCTCGTCTTGCTGACCGCTGCGGTATATAAGTTTGTTTATTTCGGCATTCGGTACGCGACAGATATCTTAAATTGTTCGTCGTATCGGTACCACAAATTTCAACCGTTAGCTTCCTTTTTCCTTTACAAATTTGAAATGTATAGCCTGTACCACAATTATTTGTTTTAGTGGGTCAGCTAAAGCTTTGCAGTAACATTGCCTTTGCATTTACTTTTACATATTCACTTTTGTCACTTTTAAACTCTCCGTAAACTCCACTCTACCGTCTGAAACAAAATATAAAATTATATATATATTAGGCTTCATAAATTTATTCTGAAACCAGCTGTCTGTTCATTGCCTTGGAAGGAAATTTACATCTTTTGGCGTTTGGCGTTTGGGTTCCGCACGTTACTCTTGGGAAAGAAGAGGGAACGTATATTATAATATAAATTTTATATTATTGCTTGCAAGATATCCTTCCTTACCAATTTTATACTTGCTTCTTCATGAACTTCTCAACCTCTAACCCCATGCTTTCCATTACCATGACTTCTCCCCCTCTTTTCTTCTTTCTTTGCTCTGAATTCATGCAATATAAAAAAAAAGAAAAGAAATTTCAATATATAGCATTCGTATATTGTTGCCTGGAACCCACGCAAGCCGCAACCGCCCATCTTCCTCAATTACCCATCCCCTTTCTCTGACCTCCGCCTCGACCACCACTCCATTGTCCTACCGACCATAACCTCAACGACATGAACTTCACCACTGACCGAGCCCTACAGCACACCTCCGCTCCGACCAGTTCGTCTCCTTCCTCGACTCGCCGACCCGCCTTGTCGTGGTGAGCTTTATTTTTCTCTTCACTGGTTTCTTCTCGAGTTGTATATGGTGCATATATATATTAAAACCTACGCATATTTTTTATTATTATTTCGGTTTATAAGAACATGTTCAGATTTGTAAATAAGCTTATGTTCAGATCTGTAAACAAGATTATATTGGTATTATATAATTGATGATATGTACATATTTTTTTTATAGCCTGCATTCGTTAAATTTATGAGATTTGTTTTCATTTATACTTGGGTATGTTTAACTAAAATATCACTTTAGTATGATACTTTATGACTGTATATATGTATGGAATATATGTTTTATGTAAAGGTATAGGTTATATATATATTACCAGTTTATGGTTTAAAGTTTAAACAATAGTTATATAATAGCCTTTAGCATATAATAGCCTTTAGCAAGTCATGAATTGCTTCGCTACTTCCCTAAATGTATCGTTACCTAATATATAAGTTTGTATTTTTAACATTGAAACTGTATCTTATCTGTAACTAATTGGAAAGAAAACTAAAGAACTTAAGTTGTATGCGTTTGTAAGGTGCTGAGTTCTTTTTATGTTTAAAAAAAAAAAAAATTTAGGCATTAGTAAATTAGAAGTCCTGTAAAGTACAAACTGTAGGCAATAATATAATTTGCATGCGCTGAACTAATGAATATAGTTTGAGATACTATGTTGTTGATTTAGAGTTGTTAGAGAGTTGAACGGTGCTTGTACGTTGTTGATTAGTAAATCATACGTAAGTCTGTACATTTGTTTATATCGGTATCATTTTTCTTTTGGTTGCTGTTTATATATTTGTTATCTATATAAAAATATATATATATATATATACACACATTATTTTTGCCTGCACATAGATTTGTTTATGTATATGCTATTTTGGATCCAAGTTGATCTTATAATTACTAAATTTTTTGGTATATGTACTAGTTTATTATGTTGATTTTAATAAAAAGGTTTTAAAGTTAGCTGCATTGTTTTATACTAATTAGTGTAAAAATGAAATAGAGATATGTAAGTTTAGGTGCAGCCTATAGATACATATATATATATATATATAATGTGATTTGGATATGCATTATGATTTGAAGTATTATATGTAATTTAATTTTAATATCGGTTTTAAGAAAATAATAATATAATATGTTTAGCGTTGCTATTCTATCAAATCTATTCTGATTTGTTTATCGATTCTGTTATCAGCCTTGTCCGTCGTGCCTGTTCTCTCCGTCGAATCGAGTCCAATTTGCTTTATTTCGAAGTTCGTGTTCGGATTTATAACTCACATCATTGGCCATCCTCTCTAGCCTCGAAAGGTGAGCACTCACTCACGATTAACGTTCTTTTATTTATTAAATTTGATTTCAATTGAAACGACAATTGAAATATGCTGCTGTTAGTTAAATACACTGTTATATATGTTATTGCCTATATCAGTTCACCTGTGACATCTGACACCATTATCTATTAATTATTTATGTGATGATAATACAGTTTGGCTGATAATTGATTGATTGTTGATGTTTATATTGGACGTTAAATTGTTAATGTAAGATGATAAATAGTATGCAATTGAACTTGATATAGGATAATTAATTGTTAAATTTGATTAACTGACAATTGTATAATATGACCCCTTTAACTGTTAAATTTATTGACACGTAGGATTTGTTTAATTACACTTTGAACCACTGATTGTATGTTGTTAAATTGATGATGTATGAAATTGTAAATAGATGACAAGTGAAAACCGTAATGTAATAATCTTTAATCTACATGAAATGATAGTGTAGATTCTAGAAATAATTATATTAATTCGTACAAATAACAATGCGAATTAATACGGTTATTTCGGGATTATTTGAATTGATTATTGGATTGATATTGATTGTTGTTATTGCTTGTTTATTTACTTTGACACCATCCCAGTTATCACACTGCAAGTTCCCTTTATTATGTTTTGATTTTTGAATTGAATTGGAATCGGGTTGAAATGATAAATACCCAAATTGAACTTTGACCTAGGATAGAGAATTAATAAAACCCGATTGGTCAATAATTTGATTTAAAAATAAAACGAAGATTTTATTTGAATAAATAATATGGTTTTGAAATGAAATTGAAATTTGAATTTTTAATGAAAGGAAAATGTTAATATTTAATAATCTGAAACAAAATATTAACGATGTAATTGATGAAAGAATATTGTTTAATTTGAGAAATTATTGAATTAAGTTTGAAATTATTAAACTTTAAAATGATTTAATAATCAAGTTTGAAATTATAATTAAGTTGGAAATTATTAAACTTTGAAATTATTTAATAATTAAGTTTTGAATTATTTAATAATTAAATAAGATTGAATTATTTAACGATTAAATTGATTTGGATTCTTTAATAAGAGAAATTGAATTTTTGAATAAGTGAATTTTACTTCGTAAATAATTGAAATCGAGTTTCTTTATTAATTAAGTTTTGGAAAATTATTTAAGTAAGTAAATAAGTGAATTGAATTTCTTTAACAAGAAATAAAATGTGATATTTTTGGAATTAATGTAAGACTTGTAATTGAAAGAATTGATTTGACGAATTAAATTTAATTCAATTTGTAAGTTTGAGATAATGAAGTTGAACTTAAGTAATTGATTTAATGAATTGGAAATTAATAAAAATTGTTTTGAATGATAAAGTAACTTAACGAATATTGAATGAAATTGATAAATGAGTTTAAATTGATTTGAATGTTAAATTAAATTTATTTAAATGATTTCGAAATGAAACTTTTGTACGAACTTGAATCAATATTTGAATTGTTTTCAATATAAAGATTGAAATTGAACTATAAGATTTGGAAACGGTAAATTGGAAGTTTTGAAACGTAAATATTGGAAATTGATTTAGAAAGACAAATGAAATGTTGGTTTACGAATTTTATTTGAAATTGAATTGATTTGGTTTTGAAATAAATAAACGACCAATCGGTGAAATAATTTCGAAAGTTATTAAAGAGACCGGAATTCGGTTATGGATATACTCTCTATCTAAACCGAAAACCACTTTAATAACTATACGCGGAGTGATGATCCAGAATGAAGTGGTTGGAATGATGTACGTGATGACTGAAGAAAGAGAACGATAATGGATAGCCTTGACACTTGTGTCAAATTGGAAATGACTAAAACAGGAGCTGTGCCGGGCCAATGGAGGATTAGCTACCTCAAGTGGACACACTTCTTCGAACTACTTATACTTGTTGTCGATTGGTGCACCCTTGATTTTGGGAGTGTTGTTTCACGGTGTTGCGGGCGCTGCGGCGTTGCGTTCTCACCAGTCCGGATCAGGCAAACGGTAGTATCACTACCTTGGGTATTGCCTCATGTGCCTTGTCATACTTGTATTCCATTTATGCGCGACCACTACGATTTTGATTTGTACCTTTAGAATATGGATTGCCCTCTGGTGACTTCCGGTTTTGGGGAAACTACGGTCTTGTATATGCTTTTGGGAATAAAAATGTGTTAAGGGTGGAATGGGCCATGACTTAACGCTATTTTGATATCTTTTTATATTACTGATAGACATTATCTACTTATCGTACACTACTACATAGTAGATAGTTTAACGGATCCTTAAAGGATGGTTATTCCAAACATCCTTTGAGTTACTTGTATTTCAACTGCTATTTCACTTGAGTTGGATTTATTAATATAAGAATGTTAATCCTGACTCGAGTGTTTTGTATTTTGCTTTACGCTCGGGTCAGACTGAGTGGTTCAGCTTTCGAGACTCACCTTTGGAGTTGGAGCTTCGCTTGGAGATCCAGCCATCTATTCTGCTTCCAGTATTCGATGATTCCAGTGATGTATTCTGATTTTGTATCTGATGTATCGTATTACTCTTCTGTTGTAAACTCTGATGTATTTTATATATTCATATAGTAGCTTCATGAACTACTATCTCTTTTATTTCCGCTGCACTTATTACTCTGTGTCTGTGATCTGTGATTATTTATTTACTGTATATGCTCAGTTTTGCCAAATTTAAATTAACAACGCGGTATTTTGAGCAATTCAACTCCGGCATGAGTGTCTACCTATACACTTATAATGGACGCGAATGGTCCAAAATGGCGGGTCGTTACAGTTGGTATCAGAGCTTTGGTAGCTCTAGGCAAAACTTAACATATAAGTAAATGTATTTACAGATTCACTCACATTCGAGTTTCAATCTCTTCCTTTCGACTCGATTCCTTTGAATTTTGGAACGTTCCCTGCGGTTCCAAATTTCATTCGTGTTCCCCACTCTTCGACTTCTTTCAATTATGGAGCATCACATAACTCCATTTCGAATGACCCTTATAGTGAATCGGCGGTCTCGCCAAACTTCGAATGATTCGTAAAGGAGCAAAACTCCTTTATAATAGGCATTGATTCACCGAAGATTTCTGTATTTTCGGTTTACGATGCTATCTATTTCCTGCTATACCTGAATTCTATTTCTTGAGATCGAATGTCGATTTACCTCGGGATTCTACACCGATCTTATTTTGAAGTCACGATCGACCCGGTTAAGGTTGCCCGCGATTTATATAAACTTATCCATCGCCTTATTTATTTATTTAATTATCTCGTCTTTGTTTCAAACCTATCTTCAAATCAAAATTCTCTTCGATTTGAGTCAACAAAAATTTGAATCCCTATCCTTATTTTGAAAATTCATTCCTGTATCGTCGAGCAAAGAAATGTATTTGTAAACTAATATTTAAAATGTTTTAAAATATTTGTAAACTAATATAGAGCAAACTGACACAATATTATTTTCAAATTCTTGTAAATGAAATAAATTTGTACGATTATATTATGAATATATATAAGTAAAATTTTCTAAAATTTAATAAGTTAATGAATTTGTCGTCTGGAAATGATAATATTTGATTTTCATTTATTGTTCTAAATAAATTTATAAACTTGGTTTATAAACTGATTTGGAATTTGAAATGAATTTAATTCAGAAATTTGAGAATTTAGTTTCCGGTGATTTCGAACTTTGGTTTTAAAATTTTAAAGGATATATTATTGGAAGTATTTTCGAATAGAAATCGTTTCCAAAGAATTTTAAAATGTTGAAATCAGTGCTCTTCTCTTTGTCGTTGGAAAATAATTTCGTTGATGGCGGCCGCATCATCGACATTCATTTTCGAGTTTCGAAGTGGAGATACTATTCTGTAGCTTTGCTACAGTTTTGTTTTGAAAAAAAAATATATATTTTGATTTGAATTTCTTCAGTATATTTGATTTACATATACATAAGTATCTTATTTTAAAATTTAATTTGATTGGATATAAAAATATTATATATATCTCTAAATTGTTTAAAGTTAATCGGAAATCTAATTCTTAAATTTTGTTAAAGGATGATTTTAATTATAAATAAAACCAAAATTTGGAATAAAGATTTAAACTTGAATAAATTGAATTGAGAAAATTTTATTTGTATATTGTTCAACTGCATTCTAATACAACTTACCTAAATCATTCAGAAGTTGAATATGTAATTGGATAATATATAAGATAAATTGAATTAATAAATTGAAATTTGATCAACATATGAAAATACCTTGAATTTAAAAGAAATTAATAGATGTAAATTAATTTAAATCGAAACTTTTATGTTTTAAATTAATTTATATGGGTTAAATATATGTGAGTAGATATTAAGTAGAATAAATTTAACATTAATTTGGAATAAAGAAGAATTTAAAATTGTTGAAGAAAATATGATTATAATAAAAGACTATTCAAATTTATGGTTTTAGAAATTTTAAATTTTAAAAAAAAATTGGGATAATAAGATAATGAATTTAGAAATAGTGAGATTGATTTTACTGAAATCAATTGGATTAAATCAATTATTGAATATCAATTAATTTAAAATTTGAATTTATATGGTTTAAATTAATTGTTATTTTGTATTCCAAATCTATTTTCTTTCTGGTTGTTTCTATTCTCCTACCTCGTTCCTTTTCGGGGACGAAAAGTTTTGAGTGGGGGAGAGTGTAACGACCCGTAAAATTTCAACTGTTTTAATAACGTAATTAGTTGAAATTTTTTGAAATTTTAAACGATAAAATTTTGAAATAAAAATTTAATATTTGGAATACGTCTAATTAAACATAGCAACTGGTAAATTTTCGTCCGAAAATATGAAAGTTTATTTCACGCATAAATTTACTTCAATTTAATCAGTTAAAAAGCGATGAAAATAAAATGTTTTCGGAACCTAAATATTTTTACATAGAAAAATTCTAAATCATCTTCTGAGCAAGATGTCAGTTTTTCGTTTTTCCAAATTCGGACATCTTTGGCTCCGTCGATCTTATTTTTCAGCGTTTTTCTTGCATTTTCCGCTATTAGAAAATTCGAATTTTTTATAATTCAATCAAACCACTGATATATTTATACCGTTGTGATCGTCTCGTCTTGCTGACCGCTGCGGTATATAAGTTTGTTTATTTCGGCATTCGGTACGCGACAGATATCTTAAATTGTTCGTCGTATCGGTACCACAAATTTCAACCGTTAGCTTCCTTTTTCCTTTACAAATTTGAAATGTATAGCCTGTACCACAATTATTTGTTTTAGTGGGTCAGCTAAAGCTTTGCAGTAACGTTGCCTTTGCATTTACTTTTACATATTCACTTTTGTCACTTTTAAACTCTCCGTAAACTCCACTCTACCGTCTGAAACAAAATATAAAATTATATATATATTAGGCTTCATAAATTTATTCTGAAACCAGCTGTCTGTTCATTGCCTTGGAAGGAAATTTACATCTTTTGGCGTTTGGCGTTTGGGTTCCGCACGTTACTCTTGGGAAAGAAGAGGGAACGTATATTATAATATAAATTTTATATTATTGCTTGCAAGATATCCTTCCTTACCAATTTTATACTTGCTTCTTCATGAACCAGTCATTCTCAACCTCTAACCCCATGCTTTCCATTACCATGACTTCTCCCCCTCTTTTCTTCTTTCTTTGCTCTGAATTCATGCAATATAAAAAAAAATTTCAATATATAGCATTCGTATATTGTTGCCTGGAACCCACGCAAGCCGCAACCGCCCATCTTCCTCAATTACCCATCCCCTTTCTCTGACCTCCGCCTCGACCACCACTCCATTGTCCTACCGACCATAACCTCAACGACATGAACTTCACCACTGACCGAGCCCTACAGCACACCTCCGCTCCGACCAGTTCGTCTCCTTCCTCGACTCGCCGACCCGCCTTGTCGTGGTGAGCTTTATTTTTCTCTTCACTGGTTTCTTCTCGAGTTGTATATGGTGCATATATATATTAAAACCTACGCATATTTTTTATTATTATTTCGGTTTATAAGAACATGTTCAGATTTGTAAATAAGCTTATGTTCAGATCTGTAAACAAGATTATATTGGTATTATATAATTGATGATATGTACATATTTTTTTATAGCCTGCATTCGTTAAATTTATGAGATTTGTTTTCGTTTATACTTGGGTATGTTTAACTAAAATATCACTTTAGTATGATACTTTATGACTGTATATATGTATGGAATATATGTTTTATGTAAAAGGTATAGGTTATATATATTACCAGTTTATTGTTAAAAGTTTAAACGATAGTTATATAATAGCCTTTAGCATATAATAGCCTTTAGCAAGTCAAGAATTGCTTCGCTACTTCCTTATACCCAGTGTATCCCTAAATGTATCGTTACCTAATATATAAGTTTGTATTTTTAACATTGAAACTGTATCTTATCTGTAACTGCTTGGAAAGAAAACTAAAGAACTTAAGTTGTATGCGTTTGTAAGGTGCTGAGTTCTTTTTATGTTTAAAAAAAAAAAATTTTAGGCATTAGTAAATTAGAAGTCCTGTAAAGTACAAACTGTAGGCAATAATATAATTTGCATGCGCTGAACTAATGAATATAGTTTGAGATACTATGTTGTTGATTTAGAGTTGTTAGAGAGTTGAACGGTGCTTGTACGTTGTTGATTAGTAAATCATACGTAAGTCTATACATTTGTTTATATCGGTATCATTTTTCTTTTGGTTGCTGTTTATATATTTGTTATCTATATAAAAATATATATATACACATTATTTTTGCCTGCACATAGATTTGTTTATGTATATGCTATTTTGGATCCAAGTTGATCTTATAATTACTAAATGTTTTGGTATATGTATTAGTTTATTATGTTGATTTTAATAAAAAAGTTTTAAAGTTAGCTGCATTGTTTTATACTAATTAGTGTAAAAATGAAATAGAGATATGTAAGTTTAGGTGCAGCCTATAGATACATATATATATATATATATATAATGTGATTTGGATATGCATTATGATTTGAAGTATTATATGTAATTTAATTTTAATATCGGTTTTAAGAAAATAATAATATAATATGTTTAGCGTTGCTATTCTATCAAATCTATTCTGATTTGTTTATCGATTCTATTATCAGCCTTGTCCGTCGTGCCTGTTCTCTCCGTCGAATCGAGTCCAATTTGCTTTATTTCGAAGTTCGTGTTCGGATTTATAACTCACATCATTGGCCATCCTCTCTAGCCTCGAAAGGTGAGCACTCACTCACGATTAACGTTCTTTTATTTATTAAATTTGATTTCAATTGAAACGACAATTGAAATATGCTGCTGTTAGTTAAATACACTGTTATATATGTTATTGCCTATATCAGTTCACCTGTGACATCTGACACCATTATCTATTAATTATTTATGTGATGATAATACAGTTTGGCTGATAATTGATTGATTGTTGATGTTTATATTGGACGTTAAATTGTTAATGTAAGATGATAAATAGTATGCAATTGAACTTGATATAGGATAATTAATTGTTAAATTTGATTAACTGACAATTGTATAATATGACCCCTTTAACTGTTAAATTTATTGACACGTAGGATTTGTTTAATTACACTTTGAACCACTGATTGTATGTTGTTAAATTGATGATGTATGAAATTGTAAATAGATGACAAGTGAAAACCGTAATGTAATAATCTTTAATCTACATGAAATGATAGTGTAGATTCTAGAAATAATTATATTAATTCGTACAAATAACAATGCGAATTAATACGGTTATTTCGGGATTATTTGAATTGATTATTGGATTGATATTGATTGTTGTTATTGCTTGTTTATTTACTTTGACACCATCCCAGTTATCACACTGCAAGTTCCCTTTATTATGTTTTGATTTTTGAATTGAATTGGAATCGGGTTGAAATGATAAATACCCAAATTGAACTTTGACCTAGGATAGAGAATTAATAAAACCCGATTGGTCAATAATTTGATTTAAAAATAAAACGAAGATTTTATTTGAATAAATAATATGGTTTTGAAATGAAATTGAAATTTGAATTTTTAATGAAAGGAAAATGTTAATATTTAATAATCTGAAACAAAATATTAACGATGTAATTGATGAAAGAATATTGTTTAATTTGAGAAATTATTGAATTAAGTTTGAAATTATTAAACTTTAAAATGATTTAATAATCAAGTTTGAAATTATAATTAAGTTGGAAATTATTAAACTTTGAAATTATTTAATAATTAAGTTTTGAATTATTTAATAATTAAATAAGATTGAATTATTTAATGATTAAATTGATTTGGATTCTTTAATAAGAGAAATTGAATTTTTGAATAAGTGAATTTTACTTCGTAAATAATTGAAATCGAGTTTCTTTATTAATTAAGTTTTGGAAAATTATTTAAGTAAGTAAATAAGTGAATTGAATTTCTTTAACAAGAAATAAAATGTGATATTTTTGGAATTAATGTAAGACTTGTAATTGAAAGAATTGATTTGACGAATTAAATTTAATTCAATTTGTAAGTTTGAGATAATGAAGTTGAACTTAAGTAATTGATTTAATGAATTGGAAATTAATAAAAATTGTTTTGAATGATAAAGTAACTTAACGAATATTGAATGAAATTGATAAATGAGTTTAAATTGATTTGAATGTTAAATTAAATTTATTTAAATGATTTCGAAATGAAACTTTTGTACGAACTTGAATCAATATTTGAATTGTTTTCAATATAAAGATTGAAATTGAACTATAAGATTTGGAAACGGTAAATTGGAAGTTTTGAAACGTAAATATTGGAAATTGATTTAGAAAGACAAATGAAATGTTGGTTTACGAATTTTATTTGAAATTGAATTGATTTGGTTTTGAAATAAATAAACGACCAATCGGTGAAATAATTTCGAAAGTTATTAAAGAGACCGGAATTCGGTTATGGATATACTCTCTATCTAAACCGAAAACCACTTTAATAACTATACGCGGAGTGATGATCCAGAATGAAGTGGTTGGAATGATGTACGTGATGACTGAAGAAAGAGAACGATAATGGATAGCCTTGACACTTGTGTCAAATTGGAAATGACTAAAACAGGAGCTGTGCCGGGCCAATGGAGGATTAGCTACCTCAAGTGGACACACTTCTTCGAACTACTTATACTTGTTGTCGATTGGTGCACCCTTGATTTTGGGAGTGTTGTTTCACGGTGTTGCGGGCGCTGCGGCGTTGCGTTCTCACCAGTCCGGATCAGGCAAACGGTAGTATCACTACCTTGGGTATTGCCTCATGTGCCTTGTCATACTTGTATTCCATTTATGCGCGACCACTACGATTTTGATTTGTACCTTTAGAATATGGATTGCCCTCTGGTGACTTCCGGTTTTGGGGAAACTACGGTCTTGTATATGCTTTTGGGAATAAAAATGTGTTAAGGGTGGAATGGGCCATGACTTAACGCTATTTTGATATCTTTTTATATTACTGATAGACATTATCTACTTATCGTACACTACTACATAGTAGATAGTTTAACGGATCCTTAAAGGATGGTTATTCCAAACATCCTTTGAGTTACTTGTATTTCAACTGCTATTTCACTTGAGTTGGATTTATTAATATAAGAATGTTAATCCTGACTCGAGTGTTTTGTATTTTGCTTTACGCTCGGGTCAGACTGAGTGGTTCAGCTTTCGAGACTCACCTTTGGAGTTGGAGCTTCGCTTGGAGATCCAGCCATCTATTCTGCTTCCAGTATTCGATGATTCCAGTGATGTATTCTGATTTTGTATCTGATGTATCGTATTACTCTTCTGTTGTAAACTCTGATGTATTTTATATATTCATATAGTAGCTTCATGAACTACTATCTCTTTTATTTCCGCTGCACTTATTACTCTGTGTCTGTGATCTGTGATTATTTATTTACTGTATATGCTCAGTTTTGCCAAATTTAAATTAACAACGCGGTATTTTGAGCAATTCAACTCCGGCATGAGTGTCTACATATACACTTATAATGGACGCGAATGGTCCAAAATGGCGGGTCGTTACAATTTAAGTGGTCACTAAAGAAAAGAGTAAAAGGCATTTATGTTGTATTAAGGAGAGGAAAAGATGACAAACTTTTGAACCTTCATTTAATCTTCCTTTAGCTTGTATTCAAAACATTTTAAATTCATATGTGTGTGTCTATGTATCTGTTTGAACCAAAAATGGCACAAACACCCAATAGAAAGTAGAAGAAAATAAAAAGTGAAGAAAATAAATTAAAACGAGTAAGAAATGAACAAATAGAGTTTTATAGTGGTTCGGCGAACTTCGGCCTATGTCCACTTAATGATTTTGTTGCTTGACTTCTAACTTAGGGCAGAAGTTCTTAGGGTTCGGTACAACTCCGGCACTTAGATTTTCATTAGAACAAGTCCTCCACAAAAGTAGGTGCCACATCATTAGGAAGTAGGGGTCGGTACCAATCCCTAGGTAGGGGCCTCTACCGATCCCTAAGATGGCCATATTGGTTGTCTTCAAGTCTTCGTCTTGATTCTTGTTGTTAGCTTCATGATTCCATAGTTTTTTGCATCAATAATAACTTGTTTCAGAGTCCAAAAGATGTTGTTGTAGAAGATCAAAGTTGCTGATTCGGGAGTTCGTGGAGATTGATAGAGAATTGAATGAAATCAACCAAACAACATTGGAAATGAGTTTCTAGCATCGAATGAAACAAGTAGGCAAAAGGACTCACATGGGGGAGTTTCTATGGGTCGGTACCAACCCAGAGGCAGGGGTCGGCACCGACCCCACACTTGAGTGAGTGTTGTGGAATGTATTCTTGGGATGGCTTTGATTTGCCTCTTGGTTCCATTTGCATTGGAGTTTTGGGTTTTGTGGTCATCTCTTCAGGCTTTTTACCTTGATAACTTTGAAGTTTGGTTTGTTGGGTTTGTCCATATACTGCCTAATCAAAAGGCGAGATAATAATATCAAAATTAATTTATGTATTAAATAAAATAAATAGTTCAAAGTATTTGAATAGATTTGACTAAGTTAATAAAATAGATTCAAATTTAAAACCCAATATGTAATTTTGCTAGTAATTTGAAGTATCAAATTGGAAACTATAAAATAGTTGAAGATATTTTAAATATGAAAAATGAATATATATATATATATATGTGTGTGTGTGTGTGTGTGTGTAGTTTTGGAAAATAAAATAGTAGCTGAAAATCATTTTATTATTATTTTAAAATTCATTAACTATTTATAATATAGATATAGTTATAAAGTTAACAACATTTAATATATATACATACACATACACATACACATACACATACATACACATACACATACACACACTAAATGATTTCGACAAAAAAACTAATTAATTTTATTATTAATACAAAAATCCAACAATAATATCTATAACATATAAAAGATTTAGATATATATGTATCTGTGTGTGTGTCTATATATGCATGTGTGTATATATTTTTGTGTGTGTATGAGTATGCAGACGGTTATAGGTAATAACATTCGTATGTATAAAATCATTATAAAATGTAAGGGATTTAATCTATACTAACAAAATCTGGTATATATAGTCGAAATTATGATTAGATAATTATCTTAAGATGAAGCCTAAGAAACATACCCTAAATGTATGAAAACTCATAGGTCCTATTGAATCATCTCTACAAATTGCAACGATCTAAAGCATCGCCTTTGTATTTATTTTATTTGATGTTTGAATTATTTTGGGAATTTTTTTCATTAGTAAAGACATGTATTTCCAGCCAGTAAAGGAGAGGAAGAGAATAAGAAGAAGAATGAATTGTCAGGATAGCGAATAATGAATGAAAGGAATTTTTGTTTTAACGAAATAAGTGAAACCTTTCGAATTCTTTCCTTGAAACCTTTCCTATTTAATTCTTTATTAAATATTAATTAAATCAAATCAAACCCCCCATTTTAGCATGCATGGCTGGACATAGATTTGGGTCCTCAAAATTTCCAAAACAACATAGTAATTAATTAATTTAAATCAAATTTAAATCTTTATCAATATTGCATATTGAAACATACATGTATAAGTTTTATATGCAAATTATTTAATACTAATCACATCCAAACAATCAAATAACATTTATAATTAATATTTATAAATATTAGTTATTTTAATTAATTTACAACAATTATAAATTAACCAAATTGTATGTTTTGTGGAGTATTTGTCGTTTGGTTGTCCAACTCAAAGGCGTAAATTCAGTCCGCAATTAATATCCTTCAGTTCGAATATTAACGTTCACATGCCATACCTAGTGGTGTGCTATTTTGACTGACTTAATCACTTGCACCCCATTTTGGTAAAATCTAATTTCACTATCATAAGGGCTACACGATAATAATGATTCTTTACACTAATTGTTTTCATTAACACTGTATCATATATGGACTTATGGATTCAATTTTGGTGAGAAGTTCCAACATCGTCCACATTCAACATGATTAGTCCAACATAAAATATTTGGTTCAATAATAACAATTATTATTAATCATACTACTATGACCAGAGACTTTGACTTTGAGCTGACTATAGTTGACTCTGATACCGACCTTGCATAACCAAGGAGATGAATTCTCTATTGAATTTTGTTTCATTTATAGCGCTTCAATTCAAACCAAACTATAGTCGTTTGATGGATGTCATGCCACAATTTAACTATAATCAAAGTGGATTGTCAACATTGAAGTTCTATAGTATTCTCAAGTTGAGGGAACTATGTAGCATTGCACTTCGAGATTGCTTGTTTGACTTTAGTTATATTAACCAACAGTGAATTCCTGAGTGAGTCATTCCATAGTTATCCAAGAACTATTAGCACGTAACCCCTTAGTTCCCCTAGCATCGATGAGCAATATACTCCTTAACATTTGAAGATTGTTGTGTACTCTAGTATCAATAGATATATCGATATCCTATCTCAAAAAATCTTGACTAGGAATATTTAAAATAATATGTTATTTTTTAATGTGATAGAATTTTCATAATTACAACACATTATAATTACTATCACATAACGTATCATTTAGTGATTTTCTATTCAATATACATTAAGTCAATTACTTAATTAATTATATCATAGTATAACAAGTATAGAATAGAAAGAAAACACCTGTTATTTTGAACTATATTGCTTATCGAGATTGATATATGTAATAAATTATGTAATTTCCCTTAAGGCATAGCACCAACTCTATAAAAAATAACCCGTTATTGAGAATCAAATATTGGGAATTTTATAATAGCATTTTAAGTTAATTAAATTTTTTAAATAATTAAAATATAAATAATTTGGGTCGGTTTGTAAATTTGAGAAATAATATTTCTATAAAGTTGGGAAAATTATCAAAACAAGATAATTACATCATTTCAAAATTTATGTTGAAATTTTTAAAGTTAAATGATTTTTAAAATAGACTAAAAATGGGTTAATGACCTAATAATATAAATAATATTAAATAAAGGAGTATCAGATTTTATTATAGAAAAGAATGGATTTTTATTTAATCATAGGGCTAATGAATGAATTCTACTAAAATGTGCCTTATATTACCATTTGGAAATAATTAATTTTAAAGTGATAGAATTATGAAATATAATCATTAACAAAATGTTAGTAAACACTTGTATTAAGCAAATATGATTTTTATTGGAATACAGAATATTTCGATTATGTAGAAAATTGTTGATGGAAAGAGAATGAAGGAAATAAAAATTAAAATGATTTTTGTTGGAGGTTGAATAAACGAACATATATTCTTTGATTGGTTATAATTTCTATATGATGGGAATATTGAATAAATAACTTATAGTATCGAATGGTATGGGATGTCCATTAATATTTCTTTGATTATTCTATGGACTTGTTACACAAAATAATCAGTGATGAGATTGTAATTTACAAACACTGAGCAAATGGACGAGTAACACCAGGTGATATGCAACAACCGAGGCTATATTTGTTCGATTACTCTTTGCGAGTAGATGTCACCTATACGAGGGTACGTTATACTAGATATGTTATGTGTATAAAAGGTGATGCAAGGTGAGAGGCAATAAAATGTCCATCTAATTAGTCATACTCCCATTATAATATGAGGAGTAAACCAGATCATGTTATTATCCGTCCTAGTGGCTAAATTGTAGGGTCACTTCCCTAGGCCGTGACATACCTTGTGATGTTTATAGCTGAGATATATAACCCTAGTGTAACATAGGCTAGTAGTCTATCACCATAAGGCAGTTGTAGGGTCATAACCGTCACATAGCCTTTTTTGTACTTTGATGGATAATGGGTCACAATGGTCATCAGGTAATCGAAGACTTAGGAGTACTGTTGTGAGCATGTGAGGAAGGCTTCTAGTGCAAGCTGAGAACTGTCAGTCTCCTATCTGGTTATGATGTATGATATATATATAGAAAATGATATATATATATGTGTGTGTGTGTAACGCCCCACTCCGAGACCCACATTAGCAAAGAGTATTACTAAGTAACACCGTCTGCTAATGTAGAGAATAGAGCTAGATAGGAGCGACCATCTATAACCTTGTCTTAATTATCTATTGAATATGCCGACAATTGCCACTTCTTACCTAAATGGATCGACATATCCAATAAATACTTGATACAAAGCCATATGTGGCTGAAGGATCTATCAGATAAAATATAACAACTCAAATGTAATACACATCACAGAACAGTAGGTCATCACATACATTTTCACATATACAAATACATCACAGTTTACAAAATGATACATGTCCAGTGGTAAAGCAAACCACAATATACAGACGAGTCAATAGAATACAAATCAGAGTTACAGACAAAAAGGACTACACAAAAAGCTATGGCAAAAAGGAGCTAGTGGAATAGTCCATGCGAAAGCAAAAGAGGCTAAGTTCAAAGTACCTAACCTGAAACATCTCGGTCTGACCCGAGTATAAAATACACAGGTCAGTCTGGCTAACAAATCAGTTAGATATACTAAATGATAATGAACATACAAGATCATAAAGTACCACAATAATCTCCAAAGGAGATAACCAAATCATCTAACATAAGATGAATCATAACAAGCCTCATATCATAGGCAACTCAAATAAACAAAGGACATACATATCCCAAAACAAGCCAAAAGGCAATAACAAATACCAATAAAGGTAACACAAGTTTCCACAAGGTAATCGCTATATATCGTGTGGTTCAAAGAACCTACACCGAAGGGCGATACACTAGGGAAATATAATAGTCAAGAAACAAAAGATGCTCGAGCTCATTACTGTATAACAAGGATCCATACGCCCGAAGGCAACAAACCCAAATATCACTCGAGCGGTGACGAATGACCAACTCCAAAAGCGATACTATAGGGCAACAAACCCAATATCACTCGAGCGGTGGCGAATGACCAACTCCAAAAGCGATACTATAGGGCAACACCCGAAGGCAACGCCCGAAGGCAACAAATCGTAGTGGCGGTACTGGACACCACTGTCCGGCGGAATGTGTCACAACTCTCAGAAAGGAACCTGGAAAATGTTAACGTGAGTCCCATACCCCACGTTTGCACTAAACGGTTTACTACCCGTTAGTCAATTTCACACTCAAAGCAGTACAAAGTTCACCTCATCTCATCGGTAAACCAGACCCAGAGGTCAAAACGATCAAACAAATATATTAGGAATTAACTGAAAAGATGAACACACGTGTTCATAGCACGCGTTTTATCTAATCATTTAATTCTCCTCCCTCTTCGCTCGGAATGCAAAATTGTGTCTGTGTTTTAAATAGGAATTATAAATTGGAGAAACGAGCTTTTATTACACTTTGAAAAGATCATTTTATAAAAACCCGTGTATGGAATCAAAAAGGAATCATCAAAGTCAAATATGCAATAACAACTAATTGGAATCGACACGAATCGATTAAAATTGGAAACCAAGCAAAATAGGTAAAAATAGGCAAAAACAAGCAGGTCAGTTGACTGACTGCAGAGGCCAGTCGACTGATCCAGAAACCTGAAAGTTCATTTCCTGCAGTCAGTCGACTGACTGCAGAGGCCAGTCGACTGACTGTAGAAAATAGAGACTTCCAGTTTCTACAAACAGCCCCAGGAACTTTCATTTGCTACAGCCAGTCGACTGACTACAGAGGCCATTCGACTGACTAGCACTGGGACTGTTTTTCAGCCTATCCAAATAAAGAGCAAACTCTTCCAATTTGCAACCGGACGAGCAATGGGCGCTAAGGGTTTATGCCAATCGACAACCCAACCCTATTGGCTCTTCAATACACCTCCAAAAACATGATCAAACATCAAAGCTATGATTTTTAGAGTTTTTGACTTCAAAACACCAAAAATGGAAATGTTCACCAAATCAATTCAAACCAAAAGCAAATGAACATGAATAAGTGTTAGGAATTTATACCTAACATCAATGATATCAAGAGAAGTAGATGTGAGTTCAAAACTCACCTTTTTAACTCAAAAACAAAGATAAGAAGCTCAAACACAAGGAAAAGATCAATCACTCTTCACTTCAACTCTACAAGCTTCAATCTAAGATCAAAACAAGTATTTCCTAAATTAGGGTTTAAGAATTTTCTGAAATTGAAGAGGAAATGAGATGGAGAAGATGAAGAGGAGGCTTACCTAAACTTCTCTTTGATTTTGGAGCAAGAATTTGAGTTTGCAAGAGGAACTAGGGCTTGGCAATTTCTAATTCTTTTTCTCTTCCCCCATTTTCAGCTGAGCTAAAGTGTTTGGAGAGTGAATGGATAAAGAGTTAAAGAGTTAGAGTAATAAGTAGGGTTAGTGAGTTGAAACCCAAACCCAAAAAGCCCAACAGAAAATAGCAAAATTCAACTCACTCCAAACATATCGAAGCTTATACTCAAAAAAGTCGCAAACGCCATTTTGGACTCAATGGAAGTGGTCCCGAGTCCTAATTCGACCGTTTGCAATAAGTGACATTTCGGACTTTAATCCGACTCACGACGCTATATTTAAATAAAATATTTAAATATACAATCGTAAAATATGCGGGTTGTTACAATATATGTATATATATAGACATGCAACATTCATACATATATGATATGTTTTGGTGTATGGTTGAGAGCCAAGTGACTATAATTAAAATTGAGAGTCTATGCGTGTTCTATCTCGTATCACCCCTATTATATGGTTATTTGAGAGATAATCTAGGCGATTTTGAGAGCAAGCCATATTTGTGCTAGATAAGTGTTGATGTGTTTTTATGGTTGGGTATATGGTTGTTTTAGCAATTATCGATCATGAAATAGTTGTTGAGATAATGTGCTTGTTCTTTTTAGGTGATGATTTATGATCATGGTTTTGTTTTGCTATGAGATGAATATTAAGATTTCATATGTTACATGAGTTTTATTACTTATTACCATGCCATTTTTGAAATATGCTAACATCTACTATCTAGACATAGTTTGGCCTATTTATTATTTTATAATATTCGGGTCAGTCTGAGATATTTTAGGCTCGAGGACGAAGTAGCTAGATTGTTTTACTTGGACACCCTTTTGGAGGCAGTTGCATAGTATGGTTATGACCCCCTTACATATTTTGTAGCCTCATTGTATATGTAGATTTTATGATGAAGTTATAGGATGGATTATGATAAGTTTATTTTGAAGAGTGGTATTAGGCTTATACTACATAGGCCCACTTGGACTCTTGTATTTGATGTATTATATTTTATCACTATACTGATGGCTCTGTGATCTCTATTATATTGCATATTATTATATTCTCGAAACGCACATGTTTATTGCTTTGTATGATACGGAGGACATGTAGGTGAGTTGTATATAGTATTAAGATCTATACCGGTGTTAACCTAAGGGAATATTCATATGTGAAAGCCCAATATCGTTTCATTCTCCTTTTTATCAAACAATATTACTTAGTTACACTCTTTGGTATTGTGAGTATATAGGTGGGTTGTTACAGTTGGTTTCAGAACCAAGTTCAATACAAGATAAATTATAAGAGACATGAGTCTTGGCCTTAGAATTACCAAGGGTAGTCATTTAAAGATGTACTTTTTATTTTATATATTTGACTATGTTGCTCCTATTTATACTATATATGAACCTCACTTAAATGCAGAAGTGAGAATGGTTGGTGGTCGATGTACTCGAGTTGATGTCGAACAATCTAATGGATCTGGTGAAGAGGGTCTGTACATGGCCACTGATTAGTTGATGGAGCTTGTGAGAAGTATTCAATCAACCAGTGCCTCCAATACTCCAAACCCAACTACTCCTTATCTTGCATCGATAAGATATGTAATTAGTACCCTAATTTAGGAGGGTATACATTCAAAGGCACTGAAGGAGTTATAGGTGTTCAAGCATAGCTCAAGACGTGCGAGCACATCTTTACCCCCATGAGAGTCATAGATTAGAAGAAGATTTTGATTGTATCTAGCCATTTGCATGAAAAAGCTCTTGATTGTATGAGTTGCTTACATTAGAGGCTGATGAAGCTGAACTAACCTAAGCATAGTTCAAAATTCACTTTGACTAGAAGTTCCTTCCCGAAGCAGAGAAAGCATCCATTTCCCTAAATTTTTTTTATTTGAAGCAACGTTAGATGTCAGTGGCTAAGTATACGTATCTACATTTGAGGCTCTTTCTAAGTATGGCATAGATCTTGTCAACACTCCTTTCATGAAGAAGCAGAAGTTTGTGTATGGTTTAACTAAGGCATTGAGGAAAGATTTATTTCCATAGCTAGTGACTTTATTTGATAATCTTGTTGATAAAGCTTTGAGACTAGAGGAAGTAGGTAGAAAGAGTGGCGATGAAGTTCAGAAAGGAAAAGGAAGTTTTGGTCAGAAGAGGAAGTTTCCATTTTAAAAGAAGGCAAATTTTCAAAGGGAAACAAGTCAAAGTCAAGATATAAGAGTTCAAGAGGCATGCTAGAGAGTTTGCGGATTGCTTCAATTGTAGGGAGCATGGACATTATTCTAGAGAGTGCATTCTGACATATCCTCCACCATCTCAGCAGCGAAATGGGATATGTAAGGAAGTTGACAACCTCAGCTATCCATACCCAGCTTCAAGGAAGAAGGTTGGAAGGTTAAATGTCATAGAAGCTGTTGGTGTTCCACCTCAGGTCAAAAACAAGCTTCAACAATCTTTGAAGGTATCATCCTATTCAGAGATACTCCTATTAGAGCTCTTTTCGATACAGCCGTGTCTCATACATTCATATCGAAGGAGCTAGTTGAAAATTTTGATCTTCATGTTGCTTATCTTGTCACATCTTTAAGGATTTCTAATCCCATAGGGGATATGTAATTCTTGGGATGTAATGTAGAGATGTTGTATTGGACTTATATGGAATATCCTTTTTTGTGATTTGGATGTATTAAAGTTCTTAGGTTTTGTCATAGTCTTGGGAATAGATTGGCTTGATAGATACGAGGGATCACTTATTCTGCCCAGAAAGCATATCTCAGTTAGCTATTTCGATTCTATAGAGTGAGTTAGCATAGCTCTTGGAGATATTAGTCAAACTTAAGTAGGTCTCTATTTGCATTGGAGTCTTGAGAGGATGATGATATAGCCAAAGTTCCCATAGTTATAGATTATTTGGATATATTTGAGCCCATTACTTATTTACCTCTGAGGTGTGCTATGGATTCCATATTGATCTCATTCTCGAAACTCATGTTGTTAGTCATTCTCCGATGAGGATGTCCATTAAGGAGAATGAGGAGTTGAAGAAAAAGCTGTCCAAGTTAGAGTCTTAGCATTTCATTCAATGTAATAGTTCTTCACAGGGCACTGCCATTGTGCTTGTGAAGAAGGAAGATGATTCCTTTCGCCTATGCATTGACTACCAAAGGCTAAATGAACTCACTATAAAGAATAAGTATCCACTGCCCATGATTATGATTGATCACCATAGTGGTGTTAAGGTCTTTTCTTAGCTTGACCTAGCCATTTGTTTTCATTAGCTCAAATTTGCAAAGGATGGCACTCTATTGATAGCTTTTCATTCTAGATATGGCTCTTATGAATGGCTTGTGATGCCATTCAGATTGCCGAATGTGCCTGCATATTTATTTGATCTAATGAACCGCATATTTAGTGACTTTGTGGATAAGTTTGTTATAATTTTCATTGATGGTATTCTTGAATACTCCAAGTTAGAGAAGGAACATGAGATACATCTAAGGATTGTTCTAGAGACACTTATGTAGAATCAGTTGAAGGCCAACTTCTCTGAATGTAACTTATAACAGAGAAGTTAAGTTTTCTGGGTGTATGGTATCTGATGTAGGTGTTTCAGTTGTCCAACTAAAGTTGATGCTATTCAAAATTGGAAGAGACCCGAGACAGTCATGGATATTTGTAGTTTTCTTAGATTAACAGGGTATTACATCCAATTTTTTAAAGACTTCTCGGAGGTTGTTATTCCTTCCACATGCTTCACTAGAGAGATCATGAAGTTTCTTTGGATAACCAATTACGATGAAGCTTTTTAAAAGTTGTTACTTATGCACCGGTGCTCGTTGTTTTAGAAGCCAACCGATACTTGGTTGTCAATACAGATGTTTGTGGTTCACGTTTGGGTGCAGTGCTTCTGTAAAGAAATCGAGTGGTAGCTTATGCTTCTAGGAAGCTTATGCCTAATGATGTTCATCTTTGCATTGAAGATTTGGCACCATTATTAGCTTAGAGAAATATTTTTCTATATATAGATCATAAGTCATTGAAGTATTTGTTCACCCAAAAGGAGCTTAATATGAGGCAACAACGGTGGCTAGAATTTCTTGCTGCTTATGATTTTGAGATTCAGTACATGCTGGGAAAGTGGAAAAATGTAGCTGATGCTTTGAGTAGAAATCACAAAACAGTTGTTTCCATGATGATAGTAGAGTGAAGGATCTAGAGTTTCTTTCTAGGCATGATAGATAAGGTAATGGCTTTGATGATGGTTCTTGTATGAATTTTTCTAGTCTTGTGGCCCGAATTTCTTTGAATGATCAAATTGATGATGCTTAGAGGAGAGATCCGACCATTTTTGAACTTATTCATAGACTAAAGGGTAGTGATGGTTGTGATGATTTGGTTGATTACAAGCTAGATTCATGTGGTTGCCTATATAGAAGGGTGGACTTGTTCCTGATATTGGTGCTATCTGTAAGGTGGTAATGGATGCTTGTCATGTTCGCATTAAACTATCCATCTACGTTGTAGTAAGAAGTATATGGATATGTAGCGCACTTACTGCTGAGAAGGAATGAAGCGCGACATTGGTAGGTATGCAAAGAGTTGTATGACATGTCAGCTTGTAAAATCTAAATACTAGAAGCCTAGTAGTGTGCTTCAGCCATTGGAGATTCTGCTATGAAAATGGCATCAGGTATGAGTTGATTCAAAATTTTTACTAATAGTTCCCTCATATAAATCCGTGTATGTAATATTGTAAGGATTCTATTGATGTCATTAAGGTACCTATGGACTTTATGGATAGCCTACTTGATCTAGGATTGACCATGATAATGTTTGGGTAGTTGTTGACCGTTTGAGAAAATCGGTGCAATTCATACTGGTGAAATCATGTCGGGCTAGTATTTAGCAAAGTTGTATGTAGAGTAGGTAGTGCGACTACATGGAATTCCTATGCCATTATATGTGACCGAGAAACATTATTCACTAGTGGATTCTAGAAGAGTCTTTAGACAACTTTGGGGATGAAGCTGAACTTCAATATTGCATAACATGCGTAGACTAATGACTAGATAGAACAAGTGAACCCAATTCTAGAAGACTTACTTTGATCTTGTGTTCTTGATTTGGGAGGTATTTAGGAGGATCATCTCTACTTGTTGGGTTTTCTTATAACAATGCTACTGGTCTAGTATCGACATGGCGCCATTCGAAGCGTTAGATAGAAGAGTGTGTCGATCACTTACTTATTGGTTAGAGATAGGAGATAGATCTAGAAAGCCAATTTTTCATGTTGTACTTATTCCCTTGAAAAAACACCGGCATGAAAATTTTAAAACTTTTTAACTTATGATTCGTGCTCAGTCTTGGTTCAAAACAATGGTACAAGAATAATTTCCCATGTAACATAATATAAAATATGATAGAATATACAACTGAGCACAATGGTAATAGAAGAATACATAATACATATCAAAATAGTAAATGTCTGAAATACATAGTCTATAGTACATAATTTCATCTCCCAAAATACATAACAGCGTATACACCAAAATATCATAATAAACTACAACCACAACTAAGTCCAATGCCGCATAATTCTAAAACCTCAAAATGTGGAAAAAGATAAGAGTGCCTTACAGTCTATGATAACCTAACCTACCGAAAAAAGAACCCTCGGACTAACCCGAGGATTTTTAAATCAAATCAAATGGGTAAGACTATTTCTAGTGTGAGTGAAGAAAGATCTATGTACATGGAAAATTTTGATCAACATAATAGGTGAAGTGTGCCACATGTATAAGTCAACATTGGGTATAAGTGTATGTACATATATGTCAATTTTTTAGTTTAAATAATTAAGTCATCTTAAATAATCAATGATGTTGTGCCAAACTACTATATATAAGTCAGTACGAACTATAACTATCATATGTAAAGTAATATGATGATAAATAAATCCATACACATATTTCCCATACATACCTGTTTTCTAAAAACTTAACTAAATAGTTTCCCACCTTTATAAGGATAATGTATGTAACAACCTTTATTTTAGAATTATATCAATAAAATAATAATTATTTAAATAAGAAATTTTATTTTTCAAGTATTGAAATATGGTGAATTTTGAACTCGTCTTCATTTATAAAAGATAATGAATTCTTTTGGAATGTGAATTCTAAATTTATATAATATTATAAAATTAATATATGGAATGAATATTTTGGAGTTTCTAAATAAATCTATTTTATAAGAAGTATAAAGATTTTTTTTTGGTAAATCCTTTTATTTATTATAAAGAGGAGTTAAGAAGTGATAAAAGGCAATCAATTTTAAAGATATTGGCATTTTATTTATTAACTTATTCAATCAATTATAAAAAGATTTTAAGAAACAATTATTTTTTATAATAAATTAAAAGTGTATTTAGAAAATTCAAAGTGGAAAATTGCTTAGCTATAATTACTAGTGAATACGTTTTAAACATTAGTTAAAAAGTTTGATTGAAAATGGATTAGAAAAGAATTAAACTAGAAGAGAGGATTTAAAAAGAAAGAAATAAAAGGAATAAAGAAATAAAAATCTTTTCTTTTTCTATTGGGTTTGTTTTAACCCAAGGCCCAAATAAAACTTAACAAGAGAGAAGTTTCTTCTCATTCAACATTATAGTACGTATAGGTTAAGAAAACAGAAATGAAACTTTGGTATTCCCCTCTTCAAACCCTCAAGCAAAATCTCTTTTTAATTCAAAATAAATAGTTAGAAAATCTAAGAAAATTCAGGTATTAATCTCAAACCCTATTATATCTTGTAGAGTTGTTAATTTTAGATATTACAGTGTTTGATTCTTCTTTTTGGGTGAGTGAATCTAGGGTTTTTGAAATTGTAAAAGCAAAGTTAATTTCAGTTTTTGGTAAGATATTTCAAGGAGTTAAGGTGAGTTATTCTCACACAAATCTATCTTTAACCTATTATTTGCATGTTTATAAATTTACATTTGATATTTGAGGAATATGAACTGTGATTGTTATTTCTGTGTTAGCAAGCTATTCTCTGTCAAATAGCTTACTGTAAGTTTCTAATTGAATGTCTGAAGTAGTTGATGATTATATTGGCATGCATTTGCTTGCAATAGTTGATTTCAGTATATGTAGTTCATATTTTGTTGCCTGAATGTAATCGTTGATCATCAGAATTGATTGCCTGGAGTTATTTGCTCCATGCATTGCCTACAGTCGACCGACCTCTAACAACGGTCGACTAATAGCGGTCGACCGTTAGGAAGCCAAGGTCGACCAGTAATGATCCTGGAGCGTATAAACTCTAGTTACCCTAAACATATGTTTTGCTTATTAATTCCTATTTCTTTCTACTTTCTCTTGCTCCTTTCATTCCTATAAACTTCTTAAATTTTGAACTTGTCCCGTATTTTGGAAATTTCAATATTTTAGTTATCAAAAATTATATATATATATATAATTTTGTAAATTATTAACACATTTAATATTACAAAAATTATTCTTTGAAATCATTTTCAATATTATATATAGCTTCATAGATCCGAGTTTTTGGAAGACATGTATGAATTGTAAATATTTAAAAGTATTATAATGAAGGAAGATTATTATAGAGTTTTTAATAAAATGGTGTTTTAAAAGATAATAATAAAACTATATATGATATAGGATTTTTATATGTATGTAGTAGCTTATTTTATTAACATAGAAATTTACGGTCATTAGACCAATATTTAAATGATTCAAAAAGAAGTAAGTTTAATGTAAAAATATTACTTCTACAAAATGAGAATTATAATTAAATGGTTTAGTAGTACAAGTGGTATGGAACACGTGTATCACTTTTCTCTTAATTCTTCGACTCATTGGACATAATATTCTACCTAAGTGAAATCTACCATCTCTTAGTAAATATTCAAGTGTCACTACGTGGTTATGGGACATTAGGGGACACTTGACTAGTTACTATTGTAAAGATATAACACTTTTTTGATTAAATAGTATATTGGGGAAAACGTTCTATTTCTATAGTTCATCATATTCGTTAGTGCATCCTATCACTTGACCTTGTAGGCTAGTAACCACTCTAGTCGTTGACTACGGTAATCGCACCCTGAGTCATGGTATGTTTATCAGCTATTAGCCTAACACCACTAAAGCTAGCAATCAATACTACAGGCTTGCCTCGTGCTACGAGGTTCAGGTATATCACGGTTGTAAGAGTTTATCAATGTTAGTCCTTCTTAAACTCCTAAAGCATGTGTTGTCAGTCTCCTCTTGGAATATAGAAACTTGCACTAAGAAATCCCCTATATTCAAGATACTATTAGATCAGTTATTTTGCCCCAACTTGCTTTGTGCTTTTCTTTTCATGTCGACTTCCTATCATGCAGCTTTATGTATTTTGTTTTGCTTTCCGTCATGCAGTCTTATGCTTTTGAGGATTGACTCACTATTATGCGATATATGATGTCCTAGATGATGACTTGCTGTCATGTGGACTTTTAGTTTGATTTGATATATGTATATTCACCATATTTGAAATATCAATGTTGGGCATAAGATGACTTTATGACATGTTGATTATTTATGATATATTTATTTGGTGAGATCATTTGCATACTTTGAAGTGTTTTATATCATCTTGTCCTATGCATGTATATTATGTGATCTCACCCAGCTTTACTTAGAGATAGTCTGAACCAGTTATTTTATAATACCCGGGTCAAACTGAGACTTGTCAAGTACATCGATTCAGTGACCTTTGATGTTGGCCTAGTGTTGGAGATAGATAGATATATATTACATGTATCATTTAGGTTTAGTCCTTGTATATAAGTTTTGTATGGCTCATGTATGAGAGATAATGACTTGTATGTATATATGTGAGTCAAGTATTCTCTTTTGTAGACTCACTCTATGTAATATATTTGGCTTGTATTATAATTTCCGCTATGATCTATGATTCTATTTTCTGTGTTATGTAATATATTGTTCTAATTTACATTACCCAACATGTTTATTTCTCTGTGACGAGACTGGTCATGCCATTATATTTCTTCAGATATAAAGGTAAAAGCGCGTTAGTGTTAGCCCAAGGGAATAAACACGGATGGTTTCTCCTATCCGGCCTTATTCTCCATATTACTCGACAACATTACTTGTAATATTCTTAGGTAATACAGGTATAGAGGTAGGGCGTTACGGCTTGGTATCAGAGCTCAGGTTCAGAATAATATAGAATATTGTTATCCAGCCTTCTAACTAACCAGGCAATGTTCGAACAGTATGCATTGAACTTGGAGTTATCATGGCAGAAAGCCCAGAGAGATAGCCCAGAAGTCTAGAAACCAAGCACAGATAGAATCACAAAGCCAAAGCCAAAGGAAAAACAACCTAAACCAAGGCAACAACAAATTCACCCAAGTTAGTGGTCGGTACCGACCTCACCCTATGGGTCGGTACCGAGTCTTATCTCCACCTTAAGTGGGTACCATCTTCTGCCTACATGCCTTGCTCGATGCCAAAAGACTATTTCCAATGTCAATTTGTTGATTCAATGCAATTATCCATCGATCTCCATGAACACTTGAAGCTGCAACTCTGTTCTCCCATAACTCCATCATTTGGACCCAAAAGCAAGCTAATATTGATGCAAACAACCATGAAATCACGAAGCTAACCACAAGATGAGCCAAGATGAAGAGTTGGAGGCAGCCATATTGGCAATCATGTGGGTCGATATCGACCCCTAACCTTGGTGTTGTACCGAGCTATACAAACTGATGAGTTGGCGCCTACTTTTTTGGGAGAACTGGTCTTAATCATGAATAACTGCTTGGAGATATTTTGTGTAAGTTATAAGGCTCCTTACCTCTATAAATAGGAAGGTATAGCTTATTTTTGAGGATCTCTTGGCTCTAGTTCTTACATACTCTAGATACTTGTGATTTTGAAAATTTAAATGTCGAAGTTGTATCGACCCCTAAGAACTTCTGCCTGCAAGTTAGATATAAGCAATAAAATGTTAAAGTGGACGTAGGCCTTGCTTTGCTAAACCACTATAAATGATCGTGTCTTGTTTATTTCTTATTTTCATTTCATTTCTTCATGTTTTATCCCCCACATAAACTTTTGGGTGTTTGTGCCATTTTTGGTTCAAACATTTTGGTGCTTTACTTTAACTGAGAACTCAAATTTTTAGGCTACTTGGATCGATCATCTGCTGTTGGATTTCTTATATCCAAGAGATAGATCTAATTTCTCAACCTTTTAATTCTGCAACTCATATTAGCAAAGATTTACTAGAAGCATTCTACCATGGCCCCATCAAGAAGAGACTATTCTACCTACTCCAGAGCTATTACTGAAGCTAAGAATCAGAATGCTTAGCAAGTAGATGGAGTTGTCCAACTTACTCAAATGGAGATTTAGGCTCCAACTGACGTCGTGACCAGAATGGAGATGGATAAGATGATGAAGTAGATGGAAGGTAGATTCTAGGCTAGTCAGAATGAGATGAGTCATACGATGCAGTAGAGCTTGAGTCCGTTGAATGAAGTAACTCAAAATAGCCGTAGAAGAAGTAGAAGATGACTCAAAATGCTACTGAAACATCGTACCAAGCAAGAGGATGAGCCCCAGGCTCATGTTTGGGCATCGGTACGGACCCGAGGCTAGGGGTCGATACCAACCCCTCTATTGGTGGGCCCAAAGCCCATCCTTTGGAAGTGGCATGGACTTGGCTTTAGGATGCGTTGTTGGTGGTCAGAATCTGGAGAATCATGGTGTTGCTGATGATATTGCTCACGCGAATCAAAAAGGGGGACTACTGGACAAATGGATCACCCGGAGGCTGAGAACCTAGGTATCAAGAGCCAAACTGAGAGCATTCGTCAAGCCAAACACTTGGAGCGGAGCTCGATTGCCGCCGTTCAGTCGAACGTATTGACCCAGACTACCTGGAGGATATGGTCAGGAGACTTGTTAGCAAAATCCATTTCATGATTACAATGAATGGGGTACCTCTCCTAGTCAGAATTTGTTTATGGAGAACATTCTATATGGGAGATACCCCGGAGATTCGCAGTGCGAACTATGTCGTTGTACGGAGGAATGACGAACCCTATGCATCACTTGATGAGGTATAAATAGAATATGGATTCAGCCAGAGCTTCCGAAGCTGTGAAATGTCGTTGTTTCTCGATTTTCTTAGAAGGAGTAGCTACGATTGGTTCACTCGACTTCCATTGAGGTCCATATTGTCTTTCACTGAGTTATTAAAGAAGTTTGTAGAATAATTCCGTTTACACACTACATAGCCAAAGCATGTGATGTCTTTGTCAAACCTCTTCCAAGCTATGGAGAGTCGCTGAAGGATTTCTTGAATCGGTTCTATACAGTTGTGATAGAAGTTATAGATCCCAAGGATGACATAGTGCTAATTACATTGAATAGGGGGATTCATCCCGATACGGAGTTCAGGGAATGGTTGGAAAGGATGCCCCTATCAATGATGGATGCTTTATATAGAAAGGCTAATGAATACTTACACTTTGAAGAAGCAATGAAATGTCCATGGAGAACTGTTGCTGGAAATTCGAATGAAGTGATACACAACAACATTGCCATAAAGTAATCTGGAGGAAGCTCTGAGAGTGTGGATATGAATGTTGGTAATCGAAACAATAATCGAAAACGAATTGAAGGTGGGGCGAAGAAGAAGAAGCCAGATAATAGGAATCGTATTAGGATTCCTAAATATGATAACTATACTGAATCGAACAATTTGATAGAGAATATCTACCTGGTGACCCAAAACTCTGAGCAGTAATGAAAGCCAGCTCTAAGAGAGTCGACTGAGAAGGAAAGAAAGTCAGGCATGTTCTGCAGATTCCATGAAACTCACGTCATGATACCAACAAGTGCAATCACCTACCGGATATCATTGAGGAGTTGATTCGTAAGGAAAAGTTACAACAGTATCTGGAAGCCCCGTAGGATGGCGGGTAAGGAAACTCTAATGCCCTTGGACCGTCTTCCTAATAGGGGCATGTTGAGCCTGGTGCTGATGCATTTAGGTGGCCAGAAAAATGGTTGGTAATCAATACAATTATTGATGGGCCACACCTGGCCTATAATAGTCTAGCTGGGATGGACAAATATGTTGGTGCAATAAAACATGCAAAAAGTGAAGGTTGCTTCTCTATTGAAGATGGGACTCTGGCAAAACAATGCAGAACGTTGACTAACGATATTGTTTTTCGAAATAGAGATGCTAACGGAGTGGAAACTCTGACGATCGACCCACTCGTGATCACGACCACGATTGGTCCTGTGTAAGTACGGACGACGTTGGTTGACTGTGGAAGTGTAACGACCCGTATTTTTACGGATCAACAAGTTCGTCAAAATCTGGAATTCTTAGCGTTGTTAAGTCATTTCAGATTTTAGGCAAAATTTTGTTCAAGTCCTAGGTCGTAAACGACCTAAGTGATAAATCGTGACCGTCTTAAGTGGTTTAGGCGACCTAAGGAAGTGTAGTTGGCGACCTAAGTATTCTAGGGTTAGGTCGTAGGGGAGATAGGTCGTGTGATAACTTAGGTCGTGGGGTAGAGTTAGGTCGGCAACGACCTAAGGAAACTAGGCGAGTTAGCAACCTAAGGAGGATAGGTCGGCAGCGACATAAGGAGCTAAGTGGGTTAACAACCTAGGGAGTTTAAGGTAGTTCAAATGACCTAAGGTGTTGTCGTAGTTAGGTCATGAGCGACCTATCAGTTATATTGTGAGCGACCTAAGTGTGGGTGTTGGATAGTTAGGTCGTCTAGACGACTTAGTAGTTAGGTCGCATCCCAGTTGTTCGCGACTTATGTTAAGTCGCGTGGAAGCTTAAGGGGTAGGTCGTAGCCTACCTGTTAAGTCGTAGGTCTCTGGGTTTTGGCTTAGTGTTAGGTCGTAGCCTATGTGTTAAGTCGCGAGCGACCTAGGAGTTAGGATGGTAAGTCGTATCTCGTTGAGACCTGGTTCGTTAAGTCGCGCGCATTGTTTTAGGTCGAAGGACTGTTAGGTCGTATAGGCGCGCATGTGTTGAGTTGGAGGTTGTTAAGTCGAAGTCTTTAGGTCGGTGGGGTTTTAGGTCGTAGGTCGTGGACGACCTAATTCCGAGCTAGCGACTTAGAGGATTTCTGCTATAAATAGGAGGGCTTTGCTCCATTTTTGGGATCCGGATTTCGAAGCGACGAAGTGCTGCCATTTTGAGAGCTCGACTTCTACACTTCTTCACTTCTTTTCTCCACTCTAATCTAGTGGTTCCTTCCATCCATATTGAAGATCAAATCGAAGATCGAAGAGCTTAGATTGAAGATCTACATTCTTCAAAGAGAGATTTCATCGTTTGAAGCGGATTGGTGATAGATCGAGATTGATCCTTCGCTGTCCAGATCTGAAGTGTGTTGATTTGGGGTTGTTTAGGTGATTTGGTGAGTGGTGATTATCTCTCACACGGATCCAAAGGAGTACATCGGATTGTTGGCTTGATTTGGTGTTAAAGTAGAGATTTCCATGCATTTTCCTAATCATATGTGTAGATCCATATAGATCCATTGTCCATGATGATTTGATATCCATTTTACTACATGTTAACCTATGCAAGTTCATTCATCAAGATTATAGAGATATTGTTCATGTTTTCATTCTTATTAGACTTTCAACTCTTTAATTACGAAATTGCCATTATTGTTATAATTGTCTACTTAGATCATATTTGAATGCTTGATTTCTTGGATTAATGTTTGACTTGATTGATTGCTATGAATTAGATGATTGATGATTTGATTTAGACCGAAGATGATTCAAAAGCTAAGGGAAAGGCTCTTGAATTGGAAAAGCTGCTTGTGGCATATGTAGCGGATGGTGAAGCTCTTATGCATAGATTCGATGATGATGATGTTGAGATGAAGCTTTGCGAGGATGTGATGAAGCGAGGCATGATATGAGATAGTCTTGGTCTAATCCAGACGGGATCATTCCAAGCATGTTGATAACTCGGTGATATGGTTCGAGTTGAGGATAATGGATGCTCGAGAGGCGCTTGAGCTAGTATGGAAATAGTCGTCGAGGAGGATGACTAGAAGGCTGAGATTCCATCGTTGTTGAAGGTTCTAGCATGCTCAAAGCAAGAGTACGTTGGGCAGATTCGATAGTCCCTGAAGACTAATGATTGATAGTCAAGTACTCTGGGCAGATTCAATAGTCCTAGGCATGGGTCACGATGACGTGCGGGAGTTATGTCTAGAACCGGGGTTTCCATTAGCCCTTGACGGACGGCTGAAAGAATGTGCCGGTCATTCAATAAACGGTGATATCGAAGCAATGATAACAGTGATAGCCAGAGTCATGGATGTTTGGTTGTATCGTCATTCGGTCTCAAGAGCGGTATTTTCTGGTTGCTTATCTGATCTTGGTTTAGGCCTTGGGGGTTTGTACTTGGAAAACATCGCCCTTGACTCGAGTGATAATTGCTTTACTTATCATTGTATGCTCTGCTATGTTTGCTTCTACTTAGTGTGTGTCTGGGGGCTATCACTGTAGAAAGAGGTTGGAGTGGGAGGGTTGTATTCCTATTCCTTTTTCCTTTGTACTCTTTTGGTATGTTGTTAGTTAATTTACCGCTCACTAAGACTGTTGTCTGACTCAAGGCTTTATGTTTCAATTCTTATTGCCTTGGGATATTCGTCCATTTTTGGGACGGGCAGACTAGGTAGCAGGTGACATGTGCTGTTCTTGCTTCTCACGATGCTGATATCGAAGACGAGTTGGAGGGTTGCATATTATCTTCTTATTATATGTACTGGATGTTCCGCTGCTTTGTATTCTCTGAGTGATATGTAGTGAGGCTTGTTGTATTGACTATTCAGATGGTTGTATCCAACTATTATGAAGTTTTATTGATGAGATTCTATTCTGTGAAGCTTCACTATATATTTGTTCTATTGTATTTTGTCCATGCGCTGTGAGTAATACGATGGATTCTGTTGTTTTAATTTACCCTGGCAACCGTCCATGGTCACCTGGCACACTTTACAGCGCACTATCTCTAGGTTCAGTGCAGGGGCTATGGGCGGTCGTCACATTTGGTATCAGAGCATTGGTTAATCGATTTTACCCAACGCTCGCTGACGTAACTACGTATGAGAGACGTAATTGTATTTTGATGGATGATTACTATATATAATATAGTAGCTTAGTAGAGTTTGAGTCCTTTATGCAGTTGTTTCTCTAGGTGTTCTAATCATTCCTTTTTATAGATATTGAGAATGAGTCGAAGAGGGAGACCAGCTGCAAGGGAAGGCCGTGCTACTGAAAGGGCTGCTGATTATGCAGCTATGTTCGAAGCTATGATGACTTCGATCATGAGAAGGATACCAGTTCCGAGGGCAGCAGTTGATGTTGGGGTTCAAGTCCAAACTCCAAAACCGGTGGATTTTGCTAAGTTGTGCAAGGACTATACTGCTCTTGGAGGGAAGGTTTTCTTGGGAACAGAATCAACCATTGAAGTCCAGAGATGGATAGATGCTTGTAGAAGGATTTTTGGTGATTTGGGAATTGAGGATGCAACTAAGAGGAAGTTTGCATCAAGACGGCTTCAAGGGAGAGCCTCTGATTGGTGGAACTCTATTACCATCAATACTCCGGAGGAAGAGATTACTTGGGAGCAATTCCAAGCCAGATTTGAAGCTAAGTTCATTTCCACTGCTCATAAGTCTGTTTTGTTCAAGAAGTTTGTGGAGCTCAAGCAGGGAGGAAGACCAGTTCTTGAGTACGTTTCTGAGTTTGAAGCTTTGTCCAAGTATGCCCGGTCATATATTGAATCTGCATATCAGAAGAATGAGAAGTTTGTGACAGGCTTGGACAGTTATCTTGGGAGGCAGTTGGTGGATCATTTGGACGATTCATTTGAGAAGCTTGTGGAGAAAGCTCTCAGGCATGAGAGTCTGTTTCCTAAGGAAGGATCTGTTGTTGCTGTGACCAGGGGAGAGTCTAAACCACAGCAGGGTGGAAACAAGAAGAGAAAGCAGCAGCAGCAGAAGGGTAAGGATGGCCAGAAGAAGCCGAAGGGCGAAGTGACTTGCTACAATTGTCAGCAGAAGGGCCATTTCTCTAAGGATTGTAAGAATCCGAAGGTGCCGATGAAGTGTCACAACTGTGACAAGCCGGGGCATATCAGGAAGGATTGTCCAGAACCGAGGAGGGACAAGCAGATTGTGCAAGCTTATGCTTTGGGAGCTGTTCCATCGTCTTCGAAAGCTCCTACCGCTGAAGAGAAAGGAAAGAGTGTGGTAGTTCAAGGTACTCTTTCCATACGTGGTGTTCCAGTTAGAGTGTTGTTTGATACTGGGGTGTCACATTCGTTTGTTTGTAGTGAACTTGTAGGCCGGTTGGGTTTGGAACTGGATATTGTTGATAGGCCATTGGTTGTGACTAATCCAGTTGGGGGTTCGTTTTGTTTGTGTATGTTATGCCGTGGTCTGATTGTATCGAGTCATGGTTGCTCTTTTGTTTGTGATTGTTTTGTTCTAAACTTTGCGGGGTTCGGAATTATTTTGGGTATGGACTAGCTTAGGAAGTATGCGGCAAAGGTTGATTGCGAAAGGTTGGAGGTGACTGTCGAGAATGTGGAGGGGCGAAAGATTGTGATACGATGTAAGCATGAAGAAGGCGTCTTCATGAGCTTCATGTATTCGCTGGTTGTTCCACGGGATGGACTGTCATCAGTACCGATCGCTAATGGATTCGAGGATGTCTTTGACGAGGTTAAAGGGTTACCGCCGCATAGAGAGATCGAGTTTCGTATAGATCTAGTTGAAGGAGCCAGACCTGTTGTGATGCCTCTTAGGCGGATGGCGCCTAGGGAACAGCAGGAGTTGAGGGTGCAGGTTGATGACCTTTTACAGAAAGGATTCATTCAGCGTAGTGTGTCCGAGTGGGGTGCACCGGTTGTGTTTGCAACCAAGGTAGATGGGTCGTTAAGATTATGTGTGGATTATCGTGAGCTGAATAAGGTGACTAAGAAGAACAAGTATCCATTGCCGAGAATAGATTACTTGTTTGATCAGCTTCACGAAGCTAAGGTGTTTTCTCAGATGGATTTGGCAACGGGATTTCACCAGTTGAGAGTGGCTAAGGATAGTGTGCCGAAGACTGCTTTTCGAACACCATCCGGTTTCTTTGAGTGGCTGGTAATGCCGTTTGGATTGACTAACGCGCCAGCATATTTTGTGGATCTTATGAATAGGGTGGTTCAGAGATCAGTTGAACAAGTTTGTACTTGTGTTCATGGATGATATTCTGATTTATTCCAGAACTGAAGAAGAGCACAAGACACACTTGCGTATTGTTTTGGAAATCTTGCGGAAACATCAGCCGAAGGCTAAGTTTTCGAAGTGTCACTTCTGGAAGAGTGAAGTGAGGTTCTTAGGCCATGTTATTTCTGGAAGCGGAATAGCAGTTGATCCCGCTAAGGTGGCAGCAATCCAGGATTGGGTTAGACCTAAGAATGCATCTGATGTGAGAAGTTTTCTTGGATTAGCAGGATATTATCGACGGTTTATCAAAGACTTCTCCAAGATAGCTGCATCGTTAACATGATTGACAAAGAAGAACCAAGTGTTTAGATGGGATGATAGGTGTGAGAAAGCTTTCGGAATCCTGAAAGAACGATTGACGAGTGCTCCTGTTTTGACTATTCCAAGTGGGAATGATGAGATGGTGGTTTACACCGACGCATGTGGTACTGGACTTGGAGCAGTGCTGATGCAAAGGGATAAAGTTGTTGCGTATGCCAGTCGACAACTGAAGCCACACGAAAGGAATTACCCGACTCATGATTTGGAGTTAGCAGCGATTGTATTTGCTCTGAAGATGTGGAGACATTATCTACTGGGAGTTCGATTCGAGTTGTTTACAGATCATAAGTCGTTGAAGTATCTTTTCTCCCAAAAGGATTTGAATCTTTGACAGCAGCGGTGGCAAGAGTTTTTAGCATCATATGATTTTGGTATAGCTTATACTCCGGGGAAAGGTAACGCAGTGGCAGATGCGTTAAGTCGAAGACATGCAGGATTGGGAGCCATGTTTTCAGAATGGAAGAATCTCGAGTATTTAGCTGGATTTGACTTCAGGCCTAGATGTGAATTGGAACATGAGATGTTGGCAAACTTATCGATAAGACCCACTCTTGTGGAAAGGATTGGCGAGAGCCAAAAGCGAGACGATAAGCTTGCCAAGATTATCCGTGAATTGGAATCTGGATTGGATCCAGAAAAGGATAAAGGATTCGAGGTCGATCGAGAGGGTTGGCTTCGAAAGCAAGGACGACTAGTTGTTCTCGATATTGATGAATTGAGGAATGAAGTTCTGAAAGAAAGTCATCACTCGAAGTTGACAATTCATCCAGGTGGAAATAAGATGTATCGGGATATGAAGAGAACCTATTACTAGGAAGGTATGAAAAAGAATGTTGGAAATTTTATTTCCAAATGCATGAACTGCCAGTTGGTAAAAGCTGAACAGAAGAAGCCAAGTGGATTGCTTCAGCCATTAGAAGTTCCTACATGGAAGTGGGAGCAGATATCAATGGATTTTATTGATGGATTACCTAGGACAAGAACGGGAAATGAAGGGATTTGGGTCATCGTGGATCGTCTGACTAAGAGTGCAAGATTCATTCCTGTTCGATCGACTAGGACTGCATCAAAGTTGGCTGAGTTGTATGTTAAGTAGATAGTTCGATTCCATGGTATTCCGAAGAGTATAGTGAGCGATTGAGATCCATTGTTCAGTAGAGGATTTTGGAAGAGCTTCCAGGAAGTTTTGGGAACCGAGTTGTGTTTGAGTACAGCTTATCACCCTCAAACAGATGGTCAGACCGAGAGAGTCAACCGAGTTTTGGAAGATCTCCTCAGAGCTTGTGTTTTGGATTTCGGAGGATCATGGGAAGATCACCTTCATTTGGTGGAATTTGCATACAACAACAGTTACCAGTCAAGCATTGGTATGGCACCGTATGAGGCATTGTATGGAAGACCGTGTAACTCTCCGACATGTTGGCTAGAGACAGGAGAAAGGCTGATGCTTGGGCCAGAGATGATTCGACAGACTTCGGATTGTATAGAGATCATTCGGCAACGAATGAAGGCAGCCCAAGATCGTCAGAAAAGTTATGCAGATAAGCGTCGAAAGGATTTGGAATTCGATGTAGGTGATATGGTTTTTGTGAAGATTTCTCCACTGAAGAATGTTATTCGATTCGGGAAGAAAGGAAAATTGACTCCGAGATTTGTTGGACCATTCTCGATCATCGAGCGAATTGGAAAGCTCGCCTATAGATTGGAGTTACCGGAGAAGATGTCGAGTGTGCACAATGTTTTTCATGTATCGTATCTACGGAAGTATGTGCACGACTCGAATACAGTGGTTTCTGCTGATAGCTGTGAAGACTTCGAAGTTGATCCAATCGATAAGAGACCTCGTAAGCCGCTTTGTGTAGTGGAAACCGACACGAAACAGCTTAGGAGGAAGATAGTTAAGTTGCTCAAGATACAATGGAGTGACGATGATAACGACTGTACGTGGGAAGTGGAAGAGAGGATGAAAGCAGCTCATCCTGAACTCTTCAAGGTATGGCCCTAAGGTGTCGTGTCATCTCACGATATTGTAACTTGTGCTGGTTTTAGAATTCTGCATGCTAAGCTAGAATTGGATGCATGGTTTGTTGATTGCTATGGATGGTAGGCGTGTAGAATAGTCTTTGATTGCTTTGTTTGTTTGGAATTTCGGGGGCGAAATTCCTAAGGGGGAGAGAATGTAACGACCCGTATTTTTACGGATCGACAAGTTCGTCAAAATCTGGAATTCTTAGCGTTGTTAAGTCATTTCAGATTTTAGGCAAAATTTTGTTCAAGTCCTAGGTCATAAATGACCTAAGTGATAAATCGTGACCGACTTAAGTGGTTTAGGCGACCTAAGGAAGTGTAGTTGGCGACCTAAGTATTCTGGGGTTAGGTCGTAGGGGAGATAGGTCGTGTGATAACTTAGGTCGTGGGGTAGAGTTAGGTCGGCAACAACCTAAGGAAACTAGGCGAGTTAGCAACCTAAGGAGGATAGGTCGGCAGCGACATAAGGAGCTAAGTGGGTTAACAACCTAGGGAGTTTAAGGTAGTTCAAACGACCTAAGGTGTTGTCGTAGTTAGGTCGTGAGCGACCTATCAGTTATATTGTGAGCGACCTAAGTGTGGGTGTTGGATAGTTAGGTCGTCTAGACGACTTAGTAGTTAGGTCGCATCCCAGTTGTTCGCGACTTATGTTAAGTCGCGTGGAAGCTTAAGGGGTAGGTCGTAGCCTACCTGTTAAGTCGTAGGTCTCTGGGTTTTGGCTTAGTGTTAGGTCGTAGCCTATGTGTTAAGTCGCGAGTGACCTAGGAGTTAGGATGGTAAGTCGTATCTCGTTGAGAACTGGTTCATTAAGTCGCGCGCATTGTTTTAGGTCGAAGGACTGTTAGGTCGTATAGGCGCGCATGTGTTGAGTCGGAGGTTGTTAAGTCGAAGTCTTTAGGTCGGTGGGGTTTTAGGTCATAGGTCGTGGACGACCTAATTCCGAGCTAGCGACTTAGAGGATTTCTGCTATAAATAGGAGGGCTTTGCTCCATTTTTGGGATCCGGATTTCGAAGCGACGAAGTGCTGCCATTTTGAGAGCTCGACTTCTACACTTCTTCACTTCTTTTCTCCACTCTAATCTAGTGGTTCCTTCCATCCATATTGAAGATCAAATCGAAGATCGAAGAGCTTAGATTGAAGATCTACATTCTTCAAAGAGAGATTTCATCGTTTGAAGCGGATTTGTGATAGATCGAGATTGATCCTTCGCTGTCCAGATCTGAAGTGTGTTGATTTGGGGTTGTTTAGGTGATTTGGTGAGTGGTGATTATCTCTCACACGGATCCAAAGGAGTACATCGGATTGTTGGCTTGATTTGGTGTTAAAGTAGAGATTTCCATGCATTTTCCTAATCATATGTGTAGATCCATATAGATCCATTGTCCATGATGATTTGATATCCATTTTACTACATGTTTACCTATGCAAGTTCATTCATCAAGATTATAGAGATATTGTTCATGTTTTCATTCTTATTAGACTTTCAACTCTTTAATTACGAAATTGCCATTATTGTTATAATTGTCTACTTAGATCATATTTGAATGCTTGATTGCTTGGATTAATGTTTGACTTGATTGATTGCTATGAATTAGATGATTGATGATTTGATTTAGACCGAAGATGATTCAAAAGCTAAGGGAAAGGCTCTTGAATTGGAAAAGCTGCTTGTGGCATATGTAGCGGATGGTGAAGCTCTTATGCATAGATTCGATGATGATGATGTTGAGATGAAGCTTTGCGAGGATGTGATGAAGCGAGGCATGATATGAGATAGTCTTGGTCTAATCCAGACGGGATCATTCCAAGCATGTTGATAACTCGGTGATATGGTTCGAGTTGAGGATAATGGATGCTCGAGAGGCGCTTGAGCTAGTATGGAAATAGTCGTCGAGGAGGATGACTAGAAGGCTGAGATCCCATCGTTGTTGAAGGTTCTAGCATGCTCAAAGCAAGAGTACGTTGGGCAGATTCGATAGTCCCTGAAGACTAATGATTGATAGTCAAGTACTCTGGGCAGATTCGATAGTCCTAGGCACGGGTCACGATGACGTGCAGGAGTTATGTCTAGAACCGGGGTTTCCATTAGCCCTTGACGGACAGCTGAAAGAATGTGCCGGTCATTCAATAAACGGTGATATCGAAGCAATGATAACAGTGATAGCCAGAGTCATGGATGTTTGGTTGTATCGTCATTCGGTCTCAAGAGCGGTATTTTCTGGGTGCTTATCTGATCTTGGTTTAGGCCTTGGGGGTTTGTACTTGGAAAACATCGCCCTTGACTCGAGTGATAATTGCTTTACTTATCATTGTATGCTCTGCTATGTTTGCTTCTACTTAGTGTGTGTCTGGGGGCTATCACTGTAGAAAGAGGTTGGAGTGGGAAGGTTGTATTCCTATTCCTTTTTCCTTTGTACTCTTTTGGTATGTTGTTAGTTAATTTACCGCTCACTAAGACTGTTGTCTGACTCAAGGCTTTATGTTTCAATTCTTATTGCCTTGGGTTGTTCGTCCATTTTTGGGACGGGCAGACTAGGTAGCAGGTGACAGGTGCTGTTCTTGCTTCTCACGATGCTGATATCGAAGACGAGCTGGAGGGTTGCATATTATCTTCTTATTATATGTACTGGATGTTCCGCTGCTTTGTATTCTCTGAGTGATATGTAGTGAGGCTTGTTGTATTGACTATTCAGATGGTTGTATCCAACTATTATGAAGTTTTATTGATGAGATTCTATTCTGTGAAGCTTCACTATATATTTGTTCTATTGTATTTTGTCCATGCGCTGTGAGTAATACGATGGATTCTGTTGTTTTAATTTACCCTGGCAACCGTCCATGGTCACCTGGCACACTTTACAGTGCACTATCTCTAGGTTCAGTGCAGGGGCTATGGGCGGTCGTCACAGGAAGTTCGGTCAGCATCTTGTTCCAGGGAGCTTGTGATAAAATGATGCTGGCGGAGAAGGATTTGAAACCTTGTAAGTCTAGAATATAGGGGTTCAATGGGATGGCTACTGAGGCCATCAGATTCGTTAAATTACCGGCGGTACTTGGCGAGGGTGCCTACAAGCGAGTGTGAGTCGTGCCTTTTTTGGTGTTGCATATTTACTGAGCTTTCAATGCATTTTTGGGCCGACCGGCCTTGGATGAATTCAGAGCGGCTATAACTCCTTGGTACTTGACTATGAAGTTTCCTACAGAGAACAGAGTGGGAATCGTACAAGGAGATCAAGTGGCTGGCCGCGAATGCTAAGTTTCCGAGCTAAAGAAAGCGAGGCGAAGAGAGAAAGGAAAAAATGTAGAGCGGACCCTCTACACAAAAGCTTTGGATGAATAGCAGCTATAGCCTAAGTCCCAGCTCGGGCAACCCAATCGGCTCCATGATGATATGGACGACCAAATGAGCCAGGAGGTGGACAAGCAGCTCCAGCCGAGTTGACAATTGTTGCTCTAATTTTCTAGGATGATCCAAATTGGATCCTGAAGGTCCAATCTCAGCTCGGTGCAAGTGTGATGAAGGAGTTGGTTAGGTTCCTCCAGGTGAACCTGGATGAGTTTGCCTAGGTGCACTTGGACATGTATGGGATCTCGTCGGAAATAGCGAGCCATGCATTAAACATAAATCCTAAATGTGTTTCTATGAAACAGAAAGGATGTAGCTTGGGTTCAAAAAGATCCACTGCACTCAAAGGAGAGATGGATAAGCTGAAGTACAATGGCCTCATCATAATTCCTTATGACCAAAGCGGGTATCTAATCCAGCATTGGTTAGAAAAACTTGAAGATGGACTTTCGTGCTTGCAACGATTGATGAGATTTCACTCCCGAGGGCATGGAATAGCGAGCACCTACGATGCTATTTCACTTAGAAATAAATTCATAAATGATTGGCTGGAGTTGTGTAATAAGACAAATTTTGACATTTCCCATCTTTTATGGAATAAAACAGCTTTTCAAGCCCAAGACACTGTCTTTCCATTACTTGAGAGTTGTGACTTGACTGACTCAAATGAATCTGAATGTGAACAATGTCGGAGTGCGGGTACCTGGAGATGGTGCGAACCAAACTTCTAAGGGCCATTATTGGACCCTTAAAGACCTTCTTGGTATCCGGAGATTGATACCAACTAACTCTTGTCCTCGGATTAGGAGCAGGAGTATAAAATCAACATATATGATCCGACCATCCATTATCTAACTCTTGCTCTTGGTGTAGGGGCAGGAGTATAAATTAAAAAAAATGTGACTCGACCATCCATCAACTAATTCTTGTACTCGAATTGGAGGCAGGAGTATAAACTCAATGGACATGATCCGACTGTCCATCAGCTAATTGTCACTTTCGATGTAGGGACAGGAGTATAAATTAAAATGGATGTGACTTGACCGTTCGTTAGCCATCTCTTGTCCTCGGATTGGGGGTAGGAGTATAAACTCAAACCGGATGTGACACGACCGTTCGTACAATAACCCCCGCTCTCGGTGGAGGGGCAGGAGTATAAACTAAACCGGATGTAACACGACTGTCCTGCGCTAACTCTTGTCTTTAGTGTGGGGGCAGAAATGTAAACTTAAAATAAACATGATATGACCATTCACTCGCTCAACTCTTGTCCTCGGATTGGAGGCAGGAGTATAAACTAAAGTGGACGTGACAAAACCGTCCAACTCTTAACACTCTTCCCGGAGTAGGTAAAACCAAAGATCCACGCTCGGCGTAAGGCAGGATCTTGCCTATGAACTTTGAATTAGGCACGATCGGAAGTGTACATCCTAGACGAAGATGTACAAACTACGATAAGTCAATTTGGATTAGTTCTCGGAATTCGGTGCAATAGGATATCGTGATCCTAGAAAACGATACCCAAACAGCTATTTAAAGTGGTTAACTCCAACTAATGCCCAAAGCTTGGCACTTCAAAAATTACTTTGCATTTGCAAGAACAATGAAAGGCCGGTGTATTATAGAACATGCTAAAGGATTTGGTCCAACAATAATAACTAAAATAAATAGATCGTCGGTAGATTGAATGGAAAGCGTATTTCTTAAGTACTTAGACATATCCATACAAGGAATTAACGAAACAAAAATCTTTATTATTCACATGAAACCTGGAAAGCTAAGCATAAGTGTTATTGACACTAGAAACAAAACGGAAAAGCAGGGTCCAACCTGCACAAAGCCGACCAAAAACCAAAATAGATTACAACTACTATTAAAAAGTAAGCTTATCTACACCAAACAAATTGATGCTCACTTCTTTGGTTTCGTTCTCCTTTGTTTCTTCTTAGACTCGGAAGAAACATCGCTTGAGCTTTCACCTTGTCTTTTCCCTCCTCTTCCTCCCTTTCCTTTGCCCTTGGGTGGAGTGCTCTATGATGATCCAATAGGTGCACTTTGAGCACTCTTAGGCGGAGGGCTGGAGGCCGGAATGCTTTGTGAAGATCCTGTGGGCGTGCTTTGAGCACTACCAGGCGGAGGAATATGGACTGGAGCAAAAATAGTATGCCCGGGCAAAGTGATAGATAGAGGAGGAGGCTGACTTCCATCTTCTCCTGCTTGATCTCTGTGGCAAGGAGGATGTCCTTCTCAAGTCCTGCTCAAGCTTGTGCATGGTGGGACCTGAGACTTGGGGACCCCAATAATAACAACATCTTCATTGATTTAGGTTTCCTCGGTCCCACCAGCTCCTTCCTCCAACAAACCATCGATCATATGCTTGTCAAGGCTGGGAGTATCTTCAATCAGGATGGTTGGAATCATTGTTGAAGTGGTAACAGTAACCGACTCTGTTACAGGCACTTGTATTCCGGTTGAGAGCCCTTGTCGGGAAGTGGAGCAATGTGGGGGCAGACCTGATGCTTGAGAATTAAAGAGAGGAGAGATTAGCGATGTTAATCGATGACACATCGGCTTTTTGGAATACAGGAGAAGTCAATGAGATACCTACTTCGCTTTGGAGTTCTATGTGGGCTGGAGTGCCATCGGAGTTCCCATCAAGAATCAAAGAGAGAATGGTAGGCCTATGGATCTCAGGCTTCTTGAGATCATACCCAAGTGTCGAAGCAGCTTACGACCCAAGTGCTTGGCTGGCAATAGCATCATGTCACGTCGATCCAAAGCCTTCGTCCAAGTCTTTATGCACTGTTGAGGCAAGCTCCAAAAGAAGAATAAGCTAGCCATCTTTCAAAATCTTGGGTTCATCTCCTACCTAGACTTCTTTCTCCAATTGCCCCAAATCCACCTCGCCACCTTTGAGGAAAGCCTTTTCTTCTTCAACAATCTTCTCTCAGGGGAGGGCGAGGATTCTAGGATAATCAACTTTGAACCACTCCAGATTTTAAAATTTGAGCATGTTGGCATTGTACCGGTTTATCAATGGTTCGAACTTCTCCATCACATGCTTTCTGCTTGCTGTTTTGCGGCCTCAACTTCTCTTTTGACGATGCATCAACATCTTTAACATGCTTGAGGGCTTTGTCTCTTTCCTCCCTGGTATGGAGCAACTCATCACAATAAGTCTAAGCTTGTTGGAGTGCTTCATCTTTTTCTTTTGTTTCATGCTCTAGCTTGGTTTTCAGCTCAGCCGCATTTCTGTTTGCGGTATCCCTCTTCATTTCAAAGCATGGTTTCGATGGAAAGCCTGCTCCATTTCATCTTGATGCTTAATCCGCTCCTTTTCGAGTGCCTTGATGTCCTCCTCGGCTTTCTTCTTGGCCTAGGCTTGGGATGTTTTCAGGTTTTCGACCTCAGCATCGATATTAGCGATGATTCTCTTATTGTCATCTTCGACGAGTTTCTGATTGTCGGTGTTTAGCTGTTTATCCTTGGAGACTTTGGAAATTTTTTCAAATAACTTCGACCATTCATTATACTGATTGTGCGCGCCGATCACACAATCGATGGTCATTTTTTGTATGTTTGTCGAGATTCTTTTCAAGTTAGGAACCAACATAAGACCATCGAAGCAAATGCTTAAAAATTCTTCTTTTAGTTTGCCCATTCAGGCATTCGCCATTAATTTGTTCCTATGTAGAGATAGGTTGGACTATAGTAGTTTCTTTGCCAGACCTATCCTGAGAAGTTTCAGACCCACTCCTGTGATACCTACGGTCGGCGGATCGATTGGAGTGAGATGGCATCGGAGGTTATGCAGGGATGGAAACCAGAGGTGGAGCACGAGAAGCATCACTAGGTGGGATGTCATCATGACGATCAGGTTGTCTATCTGGACCTCGAGGAGGAGGTGATATAGACCTACGACGATGCTTGGAAGTAGAATAATGTGATAAGCGATCTCTGTCGTAACTTCTTCAATCTCGATCATCTCTATCTCAGCTAGAATGATAACCTGACTCTTAATCGTGACCACTTCCCTGGCGGTACGAACTCGACCGAGGACTTTGTTCTCGGGATGCTTTCTTCTCCAAAGATAGATATATGTATTTCCATTTCTCCATGGATCCTGCAAGGGAAACAAGAACAAGTCAGATTCAATAAGCAAGGACACATGTCAAGTGCGAGTGTTGTGAAGTGCACATGCGCGTGAGTGTCCTAGTGTCCCCCCAATGGACCATGAGCCAGAGGTTTACTCATGGGAGCAACCTCCCCCATTCTGGTAGGGATGAAGACCTTATCAACACGAATGGCGGATTCGATGCCCTAGATACTAATATTACCGACATCGAAAGAGCCAAACTCGGTAGGAATTGACCCTAAGTCAGCAAATGTGCCCATTGAATAAAGGGATGGAGTTTTCTCTACATTTGTGACTAACAGCGGCTGAGTAGAAGTCTACGCCTTAGAGGTTTTCACGATAAACCTCTTCTTCGTAGCAAGTAGTTGATCGTCCCTAGATTGTTCAGGTTGAGACTCATGACTAGCATCGATGTTATCTTGGCCAGCCTCACCACTTTGACCAATAATTTTGCCTTCCTCGGTATCTTTCGGTACTTGTTCAATATTTTCTTCAACTCCCGCCCTAGTACTTGGGCTTGGGGGCAAATCTGGATCAGCCTCACCTCCTCCGAGTAGGAGGTCATCATCATCCTCGTCATAATTGGAAACTATTTGAATGATGGCAGTGCTACGGCCCTTTTCTAACAAGCTGTATGCAAGAAGATTTTCATCTGATAGGAGAGTTCTGATATCTCTATCCCATAAGAGTGGTAACAGCATCTGAAAGCGCCAAGTACTGGGTCTCGCTAGAACATCTAGATAGTAAAGCAAGGGACTGAGTTAAGTCTGTGTACTATGAGGCAAACTCAAACAATATAAATGGGTGTGACTTACGTCAAGATATCCATCTCCGAGCAAACCTGGGTGAATGGCGAATGTAGAACCACTCACTCTTGAAGTAGCTCAACTTATTCAATGCCTCGGTAACCACTCTGCAACGCTTGATTGGTTTCAAGTAAATCAAAGATGGACTCTCTTTTCGGCTCTTAAAGCTATAAATGTACCAGATCTTCTCATCGCTCGGTATTTGATTCAATTTATCAAAGACAATCAAGTTGTACTAAGGAGGAAAGCATAGCCATTCGGATGCAGCTGCAGAGAGCCAATCACATGAAATTCAAAACTCGATGGACAAACTGGTAGAATGATAGGATGCAACCCACCAAGCACATGTATCTATTGCAGGCAATATACTCTTCTGGAGTGTTGTGTGGTTTTTGATGATGGGAAGGAGCTAACATGTCTTCAAACGGGATCCCTTGCTTATCATATATCCTCTAAAGAGATCCTTCGTCGATTTTAGAGGCGACAGAGTCAGCAGGATCTTCTAATATCATGACATCTTGAAGAGTGTTGGGTGCTGGACCTATCACTGGCCTACCTACCATCTCTATTGGATTTTCAGGAACTTGTTGCTCGACTTCAGGATTTTATAGATTTTGCTGTTCGACCTATTGATCTCTTATTGTTGTTCCTGCTAAGCTGGAGTTTGCTAGGCATGTAGAGTTGTGGTCAATTGATTCGGTATTAGATTCAATATATTTTGAATTTGATGTACCTGTGGCTTAAGCAACAAGACATTTGAAATGTCTCTGAATAATTTCTATAAAAAACTCGATAGATAATCAACATTAGAGTAATTATGCCCTTGTGAAGTGGATTCTAGTGCAATGTCGTGTAGTGTCGTGCAGTTCAAGTTTCTGATGTTATTCAACGGTTCATCTTTAAATTTTGGATATTACTCAGCATGACCGTCATCGCTGACCGACTCAATAAGTTTCACATCATTGGCCATGCGTTGGAAAGTGTTCAAGACCAAGAAGAGGTCACTAGTTCACAAAGAAGGATTATCATGAGAACTAAAAAAATTCAAATATTAGTCTAAGTGTTGGAGTTGTATAGTTCCATCACTTGAAGAAATTTCCATCCCTCCTCCCACCTTTGCCGACTCTAAAGTCACCGTCGTCCACGTTCACGTTCACCCATGTCCGTTCATCCATGGCCAAATTCATGACCAAGTCAACCACCTACCTATAGTCGGGTCTATTTGCAAGATGGAAGTCAGGGCTTGGTTCGATGAACCTCCAATCGAGGCAAGGTGGCAATTTCTAGGGTAGCAGTGTTGGAATGGTTGGGGTCGAAGGCGATGGTGTAGGCAATTCGAAGTGTGGGGCATGATTGGTTCAAAGTTAAAGATTTTTAACAGCAGGAGCTCGGGAGCTTTGGATCGGCAAGTGAACAAGTGAGGGAGACGAAGTGAAGAGGTTGGGTTATATACCTATGTTGGACCCAAGCCTTAGCAATAAGACATGGAAATTTCTCTAAGTCTAAAGTTGGTATCGACCCCAAGCTATGGGTCGGTACCAAGTCCTAAAAATAAGTAAAAAATATTTATATGTATGCTTATCCAACCACAGGTGATTGGCCATGTAAGAGAACTCTTATACTCATCCACTCAAGAGCATGCACGTGAGTATGTGTATGGATATACATATATCCAGTACCTGACGACTAGAGTCAAAGGGAAATCAAATTCAAACCTAAGAAATTCATGGAAGAAGTTAGTTTAAAATTGTCTAGTTCAGAATGACAGATTATGAGGATACATTCTAGATTTATAATCCCAAGGGTCGATAAAGCATCGCGATGAATGAATGTGGACATAACTTTTCACAGCAACGATTCACGTGAAGGATAATGACCATTTAAACACAAAGTGGAGTCCCTCATCACAATTCTAACTTTCCTCGATTCAAAGCACATCACGTTCACCCAAGTTTAATCCGTCCAGTCTGTCCAAACCAATGCAACAACAAATTCACCCAAGTTTGGAGTCGATACCAACCCCACCCTATGGGTCGATACCGAGTCCTATCGCCAACTTAGATGGGCCCCATCTTCTGCCTACATGCCTTGCTCGATGCCAAAAGCCTATTTCCAATGTCGATTTGTTAATTCAATGCAATTCTCCATCGATCTCCATGAACACTTGAAGCAACAACTCTGTTCTCCCACAACTCCATCATTTGGACCCAGAAGCAAGCTAATATTGGTGCAAACAACTATTGAATCACGAAGCTAACCAGACGAGCCAAGATGAAGAGTTGGAGGCAGCATATTGAGAATCCTATGGGTCGGTACCGACCCCTAACCTTGGTGTTGTACTAACCTATACAAACTGATGAGTTGGCACCTATTTTCTTGGGATAATTGGTCTAAATCATGGATAATTGCTTGGAGATGTTTTGTGTGAGATATTAGGTTCCTTACTCTATAAATAGGAGGGTATGTTTCATTTTTAAGGATCTCTTAGCTCTAGTTCTTCCCTACACTATATTCTTGTAATTCTGAAAATCTAAGTGTCGGAGTTGTAACGACCTAAGAACTTCTACCTCCAATTTAGACATAAGCAATAAAATCTTAAATTGGACGTAGGCCTTGCTTTGCTGAACCACTATAAATGATTATGTCTTGTTTACTTCTCATTTTCATTTTTTCATATTTTATTCTCTACATAAACTTCTGGGTGTTTGTGCCATTTTTGGTTCTACAAATATAAAAGACACGAATCTTGGCCTAGATAGACTTACAGCCCAGTTTAGGGCTGTCAATGGATACCCAAAAAATCTGAAATCCGTCCCCATCCACATCCGAAAAGCGGATAAATATCTGATATCTGAAAAAATGGATGCGAATGCGGATACGAAGACATCCACATCCGAAAATTATCCGTCCAGTTTTGTCAGGATTATAGTTCAAATTATTTGTATTTTAGTGCAGTGAAAAATATTCGTTTATTATTTTATTAAGTTATTAATTTATGTTATATGCATTTAAGTTTATTAACTGTTCGAAACTATTTTTTATCATCATATTTGTTAATTTTTAACACTTTTATAATCAATGGTATGAAAAAATATTTATGTTAAACTAAAATTTTCATTTTATAATTCTAGATTTATCGGTGGTTAGCGGATAGGATAATTATCCGATATCCATCTGTATCCGCGGATGCGGATATTTGATATCCGAAAATGATTTCGGATGCGGATGCGGATATGGTACTATCCACATTCGAAAGCATCCGTTGATAGGCCTAGTCCCGTTCCTTAGGGTGTAGGGCAGAATTTAGAATTTGTTTCCTATTTAAGAGATAAATATAAATGATAGTTGGGAATAATCATAAGGATGTATTTGTAAAGTTTTTGAAATACTATACAAATTATATTTATGAAAATGATGCTAAAGTTTGGAACTCATTTTTTCAAAAGTTAGATTTAACGGATATCATAGATTAGACCTTTGATGGGTTTGAATTGAACTGTTGTGTCCTGATCCGTTAGTGATCGGAGTTACATTACAAGAGCTGATTGACTGCCTTCCACTGAGCATATTAATTAGTTTGTATTGTATATGTTTGTTTGATTGGTTGATGAATGGTCGGTTATTTGAATTTTTTTGTAACAATGGAAATTTATATCGAGTAGGAATCAACACTTGAGAGTATGAAACCTACTTGATATTAATAAAAAGACGTTGTGATGTCTTCGGTGGTGTAGTTATCACAAGAAATATAAAAGCTTGATTTTTGTATAAAATAGAATATTAATCTATATGTATGATTAAATGTTAACATGAATTTGAAATTTTGATGGTTGCTTGATATATGCAAGGATGAATGGTTGTGTTATTAATTTGTTATGAGCAAATTATTATTTGTATAAAAATATTGAGATTTATAGGTTGTAGTTTATAAAAGCAAACATCTGCTTAAATTAGAAATCTTAAAGAACAGAGCTATATAGGATATTTGATTATGTTTAATATAAGAAAGCTAATATTTTATGAAGGCAAGATTATTAAAGGATATATGTAATCATAAAACTTTTGGAAATATATTTTTGTGTTAAATTGTCTGTTGGGTGCTTTAAGAATTTTGTTCGAGGCGTTTGACCAACGTTGTTGCTAGAGATTCCTAAATGCTAGGACGAGACAGTCAGATACAGTACTTTAAGTTATAATATTTTGAAAGTCTTGTAAATGTTTGTAAAAGTATTATAAATAATATTCAAAGAGGAAATAAAGTTTTGAAGTGAGTTAAATATTTTTAAAAGCAAAATGATGTTTTGGAAAAAGATACACACACACACACATATCTAGTAAATTTGGAAAGAAAATCTCTTGAAGATAAGAATATTTTAAAGAAGCATGTGAGCTATATATTTTATTTTTGAACGAAGATGTTATATGTAGGTTTGATAATAATATTAAGCGAGTATATTAGATTGAATAAAAAAATTTGAAAAGATAAAATATTAATCATAAAGATGTTTTAGTAAATAAATTGAGAAAAAAATATATATCTATTATGAAAATAGTTATATACAAGCATATATTTATTTTTTAAAATTTTCTGATGGTTAAAAGTAATTATAATGAAAATAATAAGGATACATTATATGTACTAACATTTTAGACGACGAGTGCAGCCAACATACATTAGCGATAGCCGAGGTCAGTGGCGAGATGTTGTTGATTACACTGTCAACATTGCAGTAAATTGACAAAGTGATTCGCTATAAATGGATGGCAAGACAACGTTGTCATACTATTTGATATATGTAAATTTGTGTATATTCATTTATAAGGTTAATGCTAAATGAGTATTGTGTGATGCTTTTGATTGGTCGTACATAGCATGTTGTGATTTAAATGAATGTTAAAATTTTATATATGAATCCTAATGTAAAGGAAGTTGAAATAAAAGATAGTTAGTTTATTCATTTGACTCAATATTTCTTCTCAATCGGCAAAAGCATAGCTTAATTATGTAAAAATATTTTGGAAATTTCAAAATAAGAAAAATATGTGAAGAAATTAAAACTTTGTGTTTTGATGATTTAAAATCAAAAGGATAAATTATATTAATGAGGTTTATTTTAAATGATAAATAAATAAGATTTGGTATAAATAAATGCCTTAGGAAACAATTATATAAATCGTAAAATGTAAAGTTTAGAAAATTATTATTGGGAAAATATTTATTCAGGATCAAATATTTATACTTTAAAAAGAATTTTTGAAGTTTTGTTGAAAAGTAGAAGTTATGATAAATGAAGTTTGAGAATAAATTAGAAATGAAGAAATTCATTTAACCTTAGTATTGGATTTTTATTAAAAGGTTGAACTTCATAGTTTAACTTTATATGATTGAAATAAGTTGTTAAACTTTTGGATACTTTAATTTTGGTAAATAAAGAATATATTAATTACGTACGGTTTTATAAAATAAGGATGAGTTATAAAATTTCTTTTATAAAAGAAAGAAAAGAGATTGTGAAATGAGTCTTGAATTTTACTAATTGTATGATATGTACTAAAATAAGTTTTATGAGTATGAAAGGAAAGCCTTCAAAATGTATTAAGATGAAATTTGATAAGGTAAATCTTTTAGTAAGAGAAAATAAAATACTTTTGGTTCTTATATATACAACTTCTTATTAGAAGTTGGCCTACCTAATTTTTGGATTTCAAATATAGAAATTTAGCTTAAAAGGAATTAAAAAGTTGAGTAATGATTGAATCTTTATGATTTTTCATCTTTGTGGAAAATAATTCTTTAAGAAATGAATCTTTGCGGTAAAATGAATTAACTTATGAAGTTTATAATATTTATTTAAGGGAATCTTTAAATCATTTCACATCCATATTCTAAGGGAGTAAATAAGTTGAATCTCCTAGAACACCTTAAAGTGTTTAATATTCTAAATCATAAAGTTGTTATAGTTTTAAAGGATGTAAAATATTTATGTAAACTAATTTTAAAATTAGTGAATAAAGGAAAACAATCGTGTAAATTGATATGCTAAGTTGAAAGGATGTTTTGCACAATGAAGTTTATTTAAAAGTAAAGAATGAAGAGAACATCAAAATTGAATTTTTGGAAATATATATAAAGAAGGATGAATAATTAAATGATAAAATCTCATATTGAAAGAATTACTTAAAGTAGAAAATATTTGTGCCATTCATAAAAGTGCAAAATTTTGAGAAATATATCTTTGGATGAATTTTTTTTAAAGATGATGTGTTTTTAATTTAAGAAAGATATTTGAAATAGTATTTTAAAAGGAGTCGATTTTTGTAAAAGAATATTTTGAGATTTAATTTAAGGAAAAAAGAACTCCTTTAGCTCTTAATAACTGGATTTTTTCTAAAAAGGGTAGAACTTAATAAATTTTGATTGTTCAAGAAGTAGATTTGAAATTTGAAATATCTCTGAAATAAGTTAATTATTACACAATATTAAGATTTTCAAGAGAAGAAAACGATTGAAGGAAATTAAATTCCTGGAAAAATATTTAGGGAAAGAAAGGAGATTTATGAATCATTATACATCTGCATTTTAAAGGAATGATATGTAAGTTGGATGTCTTAATATTATGAGAAGTAATTAAAAGATTTTATAAGTATAAATGCAAAAGTAATTATTATGGAGAAAAATATGGATTTATAATATATTCCGAGTGTTGTGGATTTTCAGAATGCACTTCGTACCATAGAGATTACTATGTAGTTTTTCCAAAAAATTTGACATCTAAAAAATGATTTGATTGTTTGTGCTAGTAGTAGAAACTTCTGAAAGAGTTTATGTAAAACTCATAGTCCATGATAATAAACAATGGGTAGGGAAGTTATTTTGAGTCTAAAGAAGCCACTGATAAAAGGGTCTAATATTTTTTTTCGATTGCTCTACTTAATACTTGATGGGTCGATGTAGATCCCGATACGTGCTTGAACGAAATAGTAAATGCAGAATTTTATGGATTATGGTTGAAAAGGATTCTATTATGCGATTGTTTTAAATGGTTGATTGATATATATGTAATTTATATTTTTTTGAAAAAAAGAATGTATAACCAATAATACTATATATCTATTATAGACTTTTCTTTGAAATAGAATTGCGGGGATGCAATTTCTTTAAGGGGGAGTCTGTAACAACCCTGATTTTAAAATTACATTAATAAAATAATAATGATTTAAATTGGAGATATGAATAAGAAATTGATTTTTCAAGTATCGAAATATGGAGAAATTTGTAATTGTCTTCTTTTAAAAAAGATAATGAATTATTTTGGAATGTGAATTGTAAATTTGTATAATATTGGAAAATTAATGTATGGAATGAATATTTTGGAATTTATAAATAAATCTGTTTTATAAGAAGAATAGAGATTTTATTTTTGGTAAATCCTTTTTATTTATTATAAAGAGGAGTTAAGAAGTGATAAATTCGTAGGCAGTCAATTTTAAATGATATTGGGGTTTTATTTGTTAAATGATTCTATCATTGATAAAAAGAGTTTAAGAAATGATTATTTGGTAAATTATCAATTTACGTGTATTTGGAAATTTAACTTAAAAGAGGTGTATAAAAATTAATGATTTAACATCATGATAGTAGATAAAGTGAAAATTGCTTAGCTATAATTACCAGAGAATAAACTTTATAACATTAGTTAAAAGCTTTGATTGAAAATGGATTAGAAAGAATTAAATCTAGAAGAGAGGATTTAAAAAGAATGGAATAAAAGAAATAACAGAATAAAATCTTTTCTATTTCTTATTGGGTTTTGTTTCAACTCAAGGCCCAAATAAAACTTAACAAAAGAGAAGTTTCTTCTCATTCATACATTATAGTACATATAGGCTAAGAAAACAGAAATGAAGCTTTGGTATTCCCCTCTTCAAACCCTCAAGGAAAATTCCTTTTTAATTCAAAATAAATTGTTAGAAAATCAAAGAAAATTTAGGTATTAATCTCAAACCCTATTACATCTTGTAGACTTGTTAATTTCAAATATTATAGTGTTTGATTCTTCTTTTTGGGTGAGTGAATTCTAGGGTTTCTGAAATTGTAAAAGCAAAGTTAATTTCAGTTTTTTTCCATGCTATTTCAAGGAGTTAAGATGAGTTAATTCTCACACAAAACTATCTTTAACCTATTATCTGCATGTTTATAAATTTACGGTTGATGTTTGAGAAATAGGAATTGTGATTGTTATTTCTATGTTAGCAAGCTACTCTCTGTCAAATAGCTTACTGTAAGTTGCTAATTGAATGACTGAAGTAGTTGTTATTATATTGATATGCATGTGCTTGCAATAGTTGATTTCAGTGTATATAGTTCATATTTTATTGCCTGAATATAATCGTTGATCATCAGAATTGGTTGCCTGGAGTTATACGCTCCTGGTATTGTCTATGGTCGATCAACCTCTACTAACGATCAACCAGTAGCGGTAGACCGTTGGGAAGCCAGGGTCTATCAGTGATGATCCTGGAGCGTATAAACTCTAGTTACCTTGTACTTATGTTTTGCTGGTTAATTCCTATTTCTTTCTACTTTCTCATGTTCCTTTCATTCCTATAAAATTCTAAGATTTTGAACTTGTCTCATATTTTAGGAATTTCAATATTTTAGTTATTTAAAATTATATGTATATAGTTTTGCAAATTATTTACACACCTAATATTACGAAAATTAGTCTTTGGAAATTACTATCTATATTATATATATAGCTTTAAAAATTCAGGTTTTTAAATATGGGTATGAATAGTAAATATCTTTTGAAGTATTTCGATGAAGGAAGAGTATTATAGAGTTTCAATAATAATAGCGTTTTAAAAGATAACAATAAAAATATATATGGATATTGGATTTCTATATATATGTAATAGCTTATTTTATAAACATAGAAATTTACGGTCACTAGACCAATATTTAAATGATTCAAAAAGAAGTGAGTTTAATATAAAAATATTAATCCTACAAACTTAAAATTATGATTAAACAGTTTAATAGTACAAGTCATATGGAAACTTGTATCACTTTTTCGCTTAATTCTTTGACTAATTGGATAGAATATTTTACTTGAGTGAAATATCCTATCTCTTAGTAAATATTCAAGTGTCACTAAGTGGTTATGGAACATTAAGGGGCACTCAAGTAGTTACCATTAGAAAGTATATAACACTTTTTGATTAATAGTATCTTGGGGAAAACTTTCTATTAATATTGTTCGTCATATTCGTTAGTGCATCCTATCGCTTGACCTTGTAGGCTTGGAACCACTCTAGAGGCTGACTGCAGTGGTCACACCCCGATCGTGGTATCATTTTCAGTTATTAGCCTAATACCACTAAAGCCAGCAGTCAGTACCATGGGCTCGCCTCGTGTTTTGAGGTTCAGGTATATGATGGTTGTAGGAGTTTATCGGTGTAAGTCCTTCTTAAACTCTTGGAGCATGTCTTGTCAGTTTCCCTTTGGAATAGAGCAACTTGCACTAAGAAATCCCTTATAGTCAAGATATCTATGGGATCAACTATATTCCCCAGACTTTCTTTGTGCTTGCCTTTTCATGTCGACTTGCTGTCATGCAGCCTAATGTTTTTGTTTTGACCTGCTGTCGTGCAGTCTTATGCTTTTGAGGATTGACTCGCTATTATGCGATATATGATGTTCTGGATGATGACTTACTGTCGTATGGTCTTTTAATTTGATTTGATATACACACACACACATATACATTCACCATATTCGAAATGATTGTCGATGTTGGGCATGCTATGACTTTATGACATGGTGATTATTTATGATATATCTATTTAGCAAAATCTTTTGCTTTCTTTATAGTGTTTACTATATCATCTTGTCCTATGCATGTATATTATGTGATCTCACCCAACTATATTTAGAGATAGTCCGACCCAGTTATATTATAATGCTCAGGTCAGACCAAGACTTGTCAGGTACAAGGGTTCAGAGACGTTGGATGTTGGGCTACGTTGGAGATAGATAGATATATATTATATGTATCATTTAGGTTCTTGTCCTTGTACATATGTTTTGTATGACTCGTGTATGAGAGATAATGACTTGTATGTATATATGCGAGTCTAGTATTCTCTTTTGTAGACTCAATCTATGTAATATATTTGGCTTGTATTATAATTTTCCATGTGATCTATGATTTTGTGCTCAGTGTTATATAATATATTGTTCTGATATATATTAGCCAATGTGTTTATTGCTTTGTGTCAAGATTGGTCACACCATTATATTACTTCAAATATAAAGGTAAAACCATGATAGTGTTAGCCCAAGAAAATATATACGAATGATCGCTCTTATCCAGCCTTATTCTCTGTATTACTCGACAATATTACTTGTAATATTCTTGTGTAATATGGATATAGAGGTGGGGTGTTACAATGTAAAGATATAACAAAACAACATCAAGGCAATGTGGGATTATGGGATAAATATAACTCGATTCATGAAGAAATCTACATCGAATAACCATATGCTAGTATTATAAAATTATAATGGTAGAGCCCAAGCGTATGCGGAGACAGTATACTCATAATATCATAATACCTAACGATCAACCCAATAACCAAAGTGATATATGAAGGCCGTAAGCTACCCATTCAAGGAACCATGCATGGGACCCCCATACCTTCATCCTTCGTAGACCGTGACCCACTAGTCGGGAACCCCAACCATAAAGAAGATTAGCCTAATATAGTAGACCATTGACCACTGGTGGTAGATAGGTAAACAACATACCATCGATTTAGGTTGCAGACCTGATTCAGGTCAGCCAAGGTGGAGTTTTGGCCCATTGGTAAAACATAGTCCAATCTATCCCAACCCATGGATTTAATAACATTATTTTATTGTTTTTAAAAAGTATTCTATGAAATCCAAAAAAATTTATAACTCCAAAACACTTCCTAAAATAAAATCAACTAAGGCAATCTTTCCTTCTGAAGCATCTTCAAATTCACTTGTTAAAACCTTTGATACTTCTCTAAAGAATATAAAATATAATTGCATGCTATAGTATAAAACTCTTGTCCATAGGAAGAATACATTATACCTTTGTTTTACATTAATGCACAAGCATCCCATAATACTTGTGTATCAAAATAAAACATAGAATTCTACCTTTTATGTCTGAATTAGTTTAATTTAGCTAATTATTAAATGTTTTACAGTGCTAATTTTGTGTATATGAATTCATGTGTGCATATATACTCAAGGAGACCTTACAATGCTTATCTAAGACTCTTAATACGCTAGTATAACCTTACTAACCATAGTATGGTCCAATAATCTCTGTTTGTCTTCGAGTCCCGATATCTTTGAGCATGATGATCTCCTGAAGTATATACCTGTAATCTTGATAAGATATATAATATATGTGGTTGTATAGTTGCTGTCATTGAAACCATAGAATAGTGGTTCTAACACATCCAACCTGTAACTATGCAGCCTGGACAGTAGCCTGGGGCTGCTATGCCCTTTATAGTAGCCTCCGGTTGCCATGTGTAGTTTGGCACAGTAACTCAGGCTACTGTGCATCTTGGCATGGCAGCTCAACCGATGTGCAAATTGGCACAATAGCCTCGGCTGTTGTGCATCTTGGCATGGTGGCTCAGTTGATGTATAATTTGGCATAGCATCCTTGACTGTTGTACTTGCATAACAACTCAGGTTACTGTCCAGCCTGCATAGCAGCCATGCTACTGCGCACTGCACAACAACTTAGCGTTGTTGTGCTCAGCATTGCAACCCTACTCTGCTATGCTTAGCTCAGTAGTTCAGCCGTAATGTGCATAGCATATCAGCTCTGCGCTGCTTTCCTTAGCTTGGGTATTTATGGCAGTCTGCGTGAGAACTCCGTCGCCACCATTTCCAGCATTCCCCTCGCGGTTTTTTTCGAAATTCTTTCGAAACGAATTTTTTTCCTCAAATCATTCAATTTCTAAATTTTTTGCCTTAGCCTAGGCATTCCAACATGCATATCATATGCATCAATAACACCCAACAATTAACAACTTTAATCTTTTTCCCTTAATTATCACCAAACAAATATCAAACTATTGCACAGACCAAATATTTTAATTTATAAACAAAAAAATAGAGGAGCTAACAACCAAGTTATTATAATTCACTTCATAGTTGTTTTTTCTCCATTTCTATCATATAACCAATTTTGCCAAAAATCAAAATTTAGGCCAACATGAAAACTCCAATCAATAGAATTAGAAATTAAAAATCAAGCTTCACTCATCTAAAACTCCAAGCGAGCAAGCTTCAAGCTCTCTAAAAGATAGCTCTTCAACCGCTTCTCTTTCCCCTACCAATTACTAACAAAATAAATAATTCCTGAACTACTATTCACACAACTAAGAAGAGAGATGAATTAGGGATGGTTTATGGATACTTACATCTAGAAATTGAGAATCCTTTATTAATTATATTTGAAAACACAAGATTGATTATCTTCTTGCCTTGGATGATAGATTTAAGTTTTAGGTTTCTTTTTTCCGTCTTATTTTAGAATGAGAATCTTTCTGTACGTGTTGTGTTTATTTAGCCCCTCTATAGTTATATCTTAACAAACATCTTTATTTGTTTACTGTTTTATTTATTTATTTATTCTAATGATTATATATTGTCCTATTAGATTATTATTTTCAATTCATATTATATTGATTTCTAGAGTTTTCTAAAATAATATTTTACGGAATATATTACTTGTTTTTACATGAAATATTCTTATTTTCATGAAATACTCTTTTCTTTTCTTTTCATATTAACATGTAATACGGAAATTAATTTAAATGATGTTCTTATTTTATTAACATTTTACATACATGAAAATTACATTTTTACATATAATTAAAATATTTCCATGCCATTAATTCATTTATAAAATATTTTCGACTTTAATGAAATTTCCGAATAATTTTATTTTACCAAAATCAATCCATTTACTTTCAAAACAAATTCCATTACTATTAAAAAGGATAAATTTATTACACTAAATCTCTATAAATGATTCGTCAACCATTTATTTATATTTATCTTTTTTTCTTAAATTCTCAAACTAATCAAATATTTCTTTTTACCAAATTAATTATTAATTAATTGATTTCTAATTTAGTATCCCTAAAAACTAGGTTGTTGTAGACTCTCCCCTTACAAAAATTACATCCTCGTAATTTCCAAGCAACATTTGTAAATTTATTTACTAATACTAATTCTAAAAGATATGACAAACCTTACTCGAGTGCTAAATATTTCGAGGTAATGGCTCAACGTCGACTCCTGTGTTTCCTGGGTGCAGTCCTTCAGGTTACTCAACCATTTCACCTTGACTATAGGAACCATTCTCCTACAAAGCTTTTTCATCTCTTAGGCAATAGTACAAATGGGCTCTCGAATATATACCATTTTAAGAGCAATCTTAATCTATTGTTACTACTTTGGCTGTATCACCTCCTCATAATCCCTCAAACACTTTTTCAAGTGTGACACGTGAAAGATGTTGTTGCACACTCGATAAGTTTTCAAGTAGAGGAACTCTTTGGAAAGTTTCCTAATCCGCTTCATGATAGAATAGGGCCTAATAAATCTAGGAGCAAGTTACATGATTTGTTGAACCTCATAGCACCTTTCAAATGAGTAGCCTTCACAAATGCTTTATTCTAATTCTAAAATCCAAGTCCTTTCTTCTTTAATAAGCATAGGATAACTATCTATCTTGAGCCTTCTTCAGTCCTCTCCTGATCAGCTCTACCTTCTTCGAAGCTTCACGCACAATGTCGGGACAAAGCACCAACTTATCTCCAGTCTCTAACTAGCATACATGAGATCCGAACGGTCTTCCATATAGTGTCTCAAAAGGAGCCATCCTTACACTGAACCAAAAGATTTGTTATAGGCAAACCCTATTAGGTATAGGTGTTCCTTCCAAGACCCTTCAAAATCTAGAATAAGAGAGTGCAATAAATCCTCCAATATCATGTTGACTCGCTCAGTTTGTCCATCAGACCAAGATTGATAGGTTGAGCTAATTTTCAACTTCATTCCTAAAACTGTATGTAATCCCCTCCAAAATCCACTAGTAAATAACAGATGCCTATCACAAATTATAGCACTAGGTGCACCATAAAGATGAAACACTTCCTTTACAAACAGCTTCGCCAAATAAGGCGCAATCCTTTTTGCCTTGGCTGGAGTAAAGTGGGTGGATTTCGTCAAATGATCCATTACCACCCATATCATGTCCTTTCTTCGATCAAGGTAAGCCATCGATAAAGTCCATATACACCTAAAATAAAGCATTAATGAAATTCTTACTAAATCTCATATAGAGTTTTATAAAAGTGAACTATTATATAATTTAAATATACTTGTACTTGATTCCATTTATGTAGCAGAATCTTCAAAGGCTAAAGAAGACCGCTAGGCTTCTAGTGCTCATACTTCACTAGCTGGTAGATAATATAATTCTTCATGTACTGGCCTATATCGCACTTCATTCCTTCCTAGTAATACAAGCACTTCATGTTCATATACATCTTTTTACTGCTTGGGCGAATGGTATAACACGGAGTCATTCATCACCTAATGAGTAAGTTTTGGTAACATTCAGAATAAAGATCCTTCCCTTCTTCCTCAAACAACCCTAAGCATCCACCTTAAAACCTTTCAAATAATCAGCCCCTTCTCCACTCTTCAACCGATGAACATGATCTAAGGTAACAAAATCTTCCTTCCAAACAATGGAAATTATATCAATAAGACTAAGTCTCACTACTAAGTTAGCTAACATCCTTCCAAAACCATTAGAAGCGGGCACCTCAAGGGCGCACCATTCGGCCACCATCATCGATACAACCGCCTGATGTTTATGGCTGAGTGCATCTATGACACGATTCCCATTCCCAGGAATATACTGAATGTCGAAATCATAAGATACCAAAAATTACAAATACCACTGCCAGCATATGTTTAGTTCCTTCTGTGAAAATAGGCATCTCAAGGATTTATGTTCTTTATAAAGGAAAAACCACTCGTCCATTAAATAATGTCGCCATTGCTTCAAAAAGACGACAACTACTTGCTCTAGATCATGAATGGCATATCGAACCTCATTGGGCCTTAATTACCTGGATGCAAAAGTTATAACTCGCCCTTTTTTCATAAGTACCGCATCAAGGTCTAACTCACTAGCTTTTGTATAGATCAAGAAATCTTGATCACCCTTTGAATTTACCAAAACTGATGCATGGGTGAACATCTCCTTCAACTTAGAGAAAGCTTCTTCGCACTTATCTGTCCACTCATACTAACTCCTTTCCTAGCAAGCCTCATCAAGGGAGTCACAATTATGCAGAAATCTTTAATAAAGTATCGGTGGTATCTAGGTAATCCCATTAAGCATTGTATCTCTGTAATAGATTCTGGCCTCTTCCAATTTTGTATGGCTTCAATCTTAGAAGTATCCACAACCAGACCAGCTTCTGATACTATATGGCCTAAAGATTTCACCACCTTCTGCCTGAAATGACACTTGGAGAACTTAGCTTTCAGCTTGTGTTCCCTCAAGATCTTCAAAACAATCCTCAAATGACCTTTATCCTTTTTCTCAGACTTGAAATACACTAAGATATCATCAATGAAGACTGATAAAATAATCAAGATAGCTCCATAATGTTCTATTCATCAAATCCACAAAATATGTAAGAGCAATTATAGGCCTGAATGGCATCACCAGCCATTTATAAGAACCACACTGAGTGAGGGAAGCAATGAGAGGAATATTCACTTCCATTACTCTTAGGTAATGGAAACCGGTGACCAAGTCCAATTAGGAAAAGCCCTTTACTCCTCTCAACTAATCAAAATGGTCATCAATGCGGGGTAATGGATAATTATTCTCTACGGTCATCTCATTGAGCTTCCTATAACCAATGCAAAAATGATGAGTTTGTCTGTCTTCTTTACAAAGACTGCAAAAGCTCCCAATGAAGAGCTACTAGATCAGATAAACAAATTTACTCCCAGTTCAGTCAATTGCTTACGAAGTTCCTCTATCTTGACCCAAAGCATATGAGTAGGCAGTCGACTTACTAGTTGGGCTCTATGGATAAGATCTATGTGGAACTCCACAGTCTTGTTTGGTAGTAAGCCAGTAAATGGTTCGAATATATCAACAAAATCCCTAGCAACATGTAGTCTAGCTATCTCATCATCTATCGTGACTCCATGGAAAAGAGAGAACCATAAGCACCGGGGCTCAGTATGTCAAGAGTCATATAAATAAGCCTTTTATCGGATGGATGCTTCAAACTAATAACTATATCCAAGCAGGAAATATGAGCCTCATATTGATCCAACCAATCCATCCTTAAGATAATTCCAAAGCCAAGATACTCAAACACATGCAGATTATATGAAAAAGGAGATCTGTATAAGAAAAGCTCAAAACCCTTACATAACATTCAAAGTCTTGCGGACCCACTAATGGGATTCGCAACCCTTAGAGATGTCATTAGGTATATTACTTTCAAATTATTGTTATAAACTAGCTACTTAGATATGGAAGCAAGGGAGGCACCAGTGTTAGAGTATACGAATGAAAGTACCTCTAAAAGGAATCATATCATCCATGACTGCTACCTACTTTCCCTTCCTCTGGCTCAGACCTGGATCTCCTTCCATCACATCCAGCTTGGCTTCCCACCTCTTCTTTATAAGCTATAGAGGGTTGTTCCTGAAATGACTAGTCTAGCGGCAATCATAGCAATGCCTTTAGGGGCAATCATTGGCGTAAGGTCCCATCACTTCACACTCGAATCATTTCACCCCATTTTTATCTTGCTTCCAAGTGCTTGAAGTCTGCCCCTTATTTTGCTTCTTTTAAGAATTCTACTTCTTCTTAGAGAAACAAGGAGCTTTCCTCTTAGGCAAAAATTTATGTCTACTTAGGGTTGCACCCTCATATCTTTCCTGATTCAAATCTTTGTACCTCATGGCCAAATCAACTATCTCGTCAAAAGTGGAACGATGCTAAGTCATGATCTATTCCCTCGGCTTCCTGTGCAAACCATTCACAAAATTTTGATTCTTTTGAAGTGAGTGTTGACCATGCTGGATCCATACTTGGATAGGGAGTTAAAGGTATTGGCATACTCCTGAATTGTCTTATCTCTTTGCTTAAGCTCAATAAATCCCCAAGCAAGAGTGTCCTTCTCTACCTCGAGAATAATCCTCGACTCAAACATTCCCTAAATCTCTCCCATGTTAGCTCCTTCTCATTTATCCTAGCACTAATCATATCAAACCAATCAGTGGCCCATCCTGGAGGAAGCTGGAAGCAATTTGGACCTTCCGACGGTCCGTCACACCAATGTGCCAAAAGACTTGCTCATAGGATCTTCAACCAAGCCTGAACTCCAACCACACCTTCATTCCCATAAAAGGCTTCCCTCCAAAACTCATGAAGTCCTTACATAGATGAGAAAACCCAACTTTGGGAGAAATATTAGGAACAGGTGTGGCTTAAGGCGTAATCTGCACCACCTCTAACCATTGCTCTATTATTGAACGGGGAGGTCTTCCAGCCATCTTTTTTTACTCAGTGTATAGTGAGAACTGTTATTAAGTTGGAATTAATATAATCTCACACTAGAACTTTCAAGATTTAGGGTTTTGGCTTCAATTATGTACAACTATTATAATATTATGGAACTGACACTTGGAGTATACAAATATTTAGGCTGTATCTACTACATTATGCTAACTTATACTCTAGATATATACAAAACAATTCCAGCCTGGGCACCGATACCAATAAATGTAACTCCCTACCCCTATACCCATGCTAAACAAGAGTAATACTAAGTAATACTATCGAAAAGCAAGAATAATGGGACATGATAGGGCTAAATGCTTTACTCATGCCCTTAGACAAACATTGGCACAAAAAATCTGAAACTTTTTACTGACTATTTATGCTCATTCTTGATTCAAAGCAATAGTACAAAAATGATTTCCAAGTAACATAATAAAGAATATAGCAGAATATACAACTTAGCATAATGGTAACATCGGAATACACAATAAATATTCTAATAATAAATGTCTGAAATAAATAGTCCATAGTACATAATGTCATCTTCCAAAATACATAATAACATACGTACCATAATTGCATAGCAAAATAATAATATAACTAAGTCTAATGCTACATAAGCCCAAAACCCAAAAACGAAAAAAAGATAAGTGTGCTGCTACAGTCCACCTAACCTACAAAAAATATCTGTAAACTAACATGAGGATTTAAAAAATAAATAAATGAGTCAGACTATTTCTTGTGTGGGTGAAGTAAGATATATGGAAAAGGAGAAATCTAATCAACATAGTAGTTGAAGTGTGCCACATGTATGTCAACACGTCGTATAAGTGTATGTATCATATATGTCAATTTTTTAGTTTAAATAATTAACTCATCTTAAATGATCAATGATGTTAAGCCAAAGTATCGTATATAAGTCAATATGATACCAACTACAACTATTTTATGTAAAACAATATGATAGTAAATAAATCCATACACAGTTTTCCAAAGATACTGGATTTCCAAAAACTTAACTAGGAGGTTTTCCACCTTTATAAGGATAATATACAAATGTAAAAAAATAACTTTAAGGCATTATAGGATTGTGACATAAATATTACCCAACTCATAAAGAAATCTTTGCTAAATAACCAGACACTAGCATTGTAAAATTATAGTGGTAGAGCTTGAACGAGAGTGGAGACATCAACACCATAACCTACTCATAACGCCATAACACACCTGTAGATCAACCTAGGATAGCCTAAGTGGTCTAAGGTGAAGGCCGTAAGCTACCCGTTCATGGGACCCATCCTTTGTTGCCCACGACCCATCGTTCAGGAACCCCATTCATAAAGAAGATTAGCCCAATGTAGTAGACTGTTGACCAATGGTGATAGATGGGAAAACAACATACCACCCATTCAGGTAGCAAACCTGAATCAGGTCAGCCAAGGTGGAGTTTGGCCCATTGGTAAAGTGGAGTCCAACCTATCCTAACCCAAAATCCAAAAGGGATCTAAAAACATTATTTTATAAAAAAACATACCATGAAATCCAAAAGCATTTATACAAAACACTTTTTAAAATAAAATCAACTATGAAAATCTTTCCTTGTAAAGCATCTTTAAATCCCCTTGTTAAAACCCAATATATTTCTCAAAAGCACACAAAATATAATTACAAAACCATAGTTCAATACCCTTCTTTATAGAAAGAATACATCTATATCTTTGTTTTGCAATAATACACATGCATCCCATAATACTTATATATCAAAATAAAACATAGAACCTTATTTAATATGTTTGAATCAGTTAAAGTTAGCTAATTACTAAATATTAAATAATATTTAGCTATTAATTTATCTAAAGATAATCACATCAATTACTTTTAGTTTTAAAGATATCTTTTAAGTTATATAAAAATATTTTCTTATCCAAAACCATTATTAATCAATTTCTTTGTGTAGAGAAATATAATAAGTTTAAACGAATTAATTATTAATTCTTTTCCTTTTCCAAAGAACATAAACAAAAAATTTCATCATTTTTTTTCCTTTTTCCTTATTTTTTTTAATAGCAGGCCTAGCCCAAAACTGGGCGGGAAAGGCCTGCAGCTGTGCAGCCTGCATAGCGGCCCTAGGCTATTGTGCATAGTTTAGCATATCATCTCATTTGTTGTCCATTCAACTACTGTGTAGCTTGGCACAACAACTCGGCTGCTGGGCAGTTTGGCATAGCAGCCGGTTGCTGTGCTGCACAACAGTCATGTTGTTGCACTGCATAGTAACTTAGTAATGTTATGCTCAGCACAGCAACCCTACGCTGCTGTGCTTAGGCCAACAACATCGCGCAGTTGTGCTCATCTCAATAACTTAGTTGTTGTTGTGCAAAAAAAAGTAGTGTGCTACTATTCTCATCACAACAGCTCAACTAGGCTGCTTGAGCAGCCGGTGGTAGCACTCCGCCATCGCCGTTTTCAACACTTCCCTCCTTTTTTTCAGAAGTCTTTCAAAATGGATTTTTCCCTCTCAAATCGTTCAATTTCTAAGATTTTATATCATAGCCCCTTTGTTTTTTAGGCACCAACATGCATATCATATGCATCAATAACGGCTAATATTCAACAACTTTAGTCTTTTTTTCCATCGACCATCGCTAAACAAAGACTAAATTATTGAATTGACCAAATATTTTAATTCATAAACAACAAACAGGGGAGCTATCAACTAAGTTATTACTAATTAAATTCATAGTTGTTTTTTCTCCATTTCTATCTTACAACCAAATTTTCCAAAGATCAAAGTTTAGGTCAACATGAAAAATCCGAGCCATAGAATTCAAAACTAAAAATCAAAACTTCACTCACCTAAAACTTCAAGCAAGCAATCTTCAAGCACTCTGAAAGCTAGCTCTCCAAACACTTCTCTTTCCCCATCTTATTACTAAGAAAATCAAAATTCCTAAATAGCTATTCACAAAAATTAAAAAGAGAGATGAAACAGGGATAGTTTAGGGATACTTACACCAAGAAACTAGGAATCCTTCTATTGATTATGTTTGAAAACACAAGATTGACCTTTTTCTTGCCTCGATGAGAGATTTAAGTTTTAGGTTTCTTTTTTCTCCTTTCTATCTTTTAGATCATGTTTTGGGTATAATTGGCATCTACAATGTATCCCATTTGAGGAAGTGTCTGAGTAATGAAAAAACAATATTGAGGAGCTCAATATTTCCCAAAGTCTGACTTATGTGCATCGACTATCCACATAGTTGACTTGAAGGTCCAACAATTTAGGAGCAAGAAGGTTCTATTAGTGAAGGTTTAATGTTCCGATACGTCGATAGATTGTACTTAGAAGACTAGAGAGAATATGGTATAGACATACCCAAGCTATTTTCTAATGCACATGAATCGGTATGTTTTCTTTGTTAATTGTTTCTATACTTGTTCATGATTTTTTTGTTGCATGCTTTATTTAAATAGTAGATAATATAGATAAGCAAGAAGTTGATTGGTTAGTCAAAGGTTTCATTTAAGTAGAAATTTTGAGGACACAATTTCTTAAGGGGGAGTCTGCAACAACCCGCTGTTAAGAAGCAATACTTGGAATTTTATAATAGGTTTTTAAATGATATAAATATAATTAATTTGGAGTGGCTTGTAAATTTGATAGATAACATTTCTGTGAAGTTAGGAAAATATAAAATAAGATGATCAGTTGATTTCATAATATATGTTGACATTTTTGAACTTAAATTGATTTTCTAAAATAATTAAAAATAAGTTAATGACTTAATAAAAATAAATAATATTAATAAAAGAGTTTTAGATTTTATTATAGTAAAGAATTGATTTTTACATAATCATTTAGGCTAATGAATGATTTGTACTAAAATGGGTCTAATATTGCAACGTGGAGATAATTAATTTTGATGTGAGAAAATTAGGAAATTATTTTTTATAAAAATACACAATGTTGGGTAAACATTTATATCGAGTGAATATGATTTTTTTTGGAATTTGAATTTACTTTGATTGGGTAAAAAAATTGATTTAAGGGAGGAGAGTGATGGAAATAAAAGTGAAAATGATTTTTATTGGAGGCCAAAGAGCCCATAACCCTAACCAAATGGAGACAATAGATTATTTCTCTCTTGAGAATTCTATAGCCTACTCTCAAATGCATCAAATATCATTTTTTTCTCTTCCATTTTTCCATCTCCTATAACATTTTCTAAGCCTAACCCCTTACTTTAAAATTCAAAAACAATTCAGATAAATTACTCAAATTGATGAAATTTGAATATAAGCTTCTAAAAATGATTATACACAACCAGGAGTCTTCAAAGTAGAGTTTTAAGAAAGTTTGATTTTCAAGTTTCAAGTTACAATTATTGAAGAAAAAGGAGTTTGAGGTTATTGAAGAGTGCAAGGAGGAATGTTTCTTGTTTTGATGTTGCTAAGATGAGTATCCTCACTCACAACTACGCTAGAATACAATGCATTTGGGTTTGATGCTCTGCATTGATGGTATAATGAACACATATTATGTTCTATGTTTGATTTTTTGCACAAACCCAACCCCTTACTTCTCTCCTTGATCCCATTGTTAAACGGTTGTGTATGAGTTTGTATTGACTGGTATTTTCTTTGATATGCTGCATGTTGAGTTTGGGAATTAAGCAGGGAGAAGAATACTAGCCACTATACACAAATTCATGATATAGATGGCAGCATTAGTCTCCCTATTAGCCCCAATCGGTCGACTGGTCGAGGGGAGGAGGGACGGTTGATCGGTTAAAGACCTAGAGCTGAAAACAACTCTAGATCATTTCTTGTGTTTATACATGTTATTTCAAACAAAAAGTTCTAAAATAAACTAAAAACAAAATAATGGATAATGGAATATAGGAATATAAAGTAGGAATATTTTGTACAAAACTAATTTAAATATTTTTGATTTTATCATAAAAGGAACCGATTTTAAATAAATAGAAAATTTGAATTTATGGTTTGAAAATTTTATTTAAAAATCATACTTAATTATATAAATTTTGAGAAGATTTTATTTATTAACATGTGATTAAAAATGAATTTTTCATGATTTGAAATGTGGGAAAAGCAATTTAGAAATTTATTACAGGGGTTAAAATTATTATTTTAGGAAATTATATAAAGGGAAAATTATGTTTTGACTAGAAAATAACATAAAATCTTTTTTGATAATGAATATATTTTTTGATAAATAAAATCTATTTTCTAATGGCTTTGTGTGTATTGATTAGTTTTATTTTCTGTATGATGAAGAGATTGAATAAACAAAGTTATAATACTAATTGGTATGAGGCGTTCAGTAAAATTTTCTCAGTTATTCTTTGGACTTGTTAGATAAAATAATTGTGTGATGAGTGTGTAATTTACAAGCATATAGTAAATGCACGAGTAACATTAAGTGGTATTTGACATCTAAGTTAATATTTATTCGAATACTTTTTGTGAGTAGATATAACTTACACGAGGGTAAATAATACGGTATATAAATATGTTATGTGTATAAGAGGTGATGCAAGCTAGGAGCCAGCTAGGAGTGAGCATGGTTAAAAACCGATAAATGTCTACCGAATACGTGTATACTCCTATTATCGTGCAAGGAGTAAACTAGATCTGGCTAGTATTCGTTATAGCGACCTAATTGTGGAGTAGTAATCCATGACATACATTGTGATATTTATAGCAAAGTGTTATTGCCCTAGTGTCAAAGAGGCCAGAAGTCTATTACCATAGGGCACTTGTAGGGTCATGACCATTGAATAGCTTTGTCTTAGACTCCGATGGATACTGGATCACGATGGTCTTGAGTAATCGAGGCCTGCAGAAGTAGTGCTGAGGACACATGAGGAAAACTCCCAAAGAAAGCTAAGTGTTGTCATTATCTTGTCTGTTTATGATGTATGATATATATATATATATGTATGTATCTATGTATATATGTATGTATTGTATTCATACCTCTATGGGATTGTTTGGAGTATGGTTGAGAGCCAAGTGTCTATACTTAAGACTGAGAGTCCGTTGTATGGTCTATCCCCTACATATCATATTAAATGATTATCTAAGGGATAATCTAGGCGATGTTGAGAGCATGTCGTAGTTGTGTTAGATATATGTTGATGTGTTTTTTGTGGTTGAATGAATAGTTGTTTCACCTGTTATTGATCATGAGATAGTTGTTGAGATAATATGCTTGTTATTTTTGGGTGATGATTTATGAGAATGGTTTTGTTTTTTCATGAGATGTACATTGAGATGTCAATATATTACATGAATAATATTTCTTAATTCCATGCTGTATAATATGTGATAACATCTACTATCTAGACATAGTATGACCTATTTATATTTATAATACTCTGGTCAGTCCAAGACATTTTAGTTCCAAGGACAAAGTAGTTGTCTTGTTTTACTTAGGCACCCTTTTAGAGGCTAGTTACATAGTAGGATCATGGCTTCTTATGTATTTTTGTAGCCTCATTGTATATGTAGATTTAATGATGATGTTATCGGATGGATTATGATATGTTTATTTTGGAGAGTGGGTATTAGATTTGTATTATGCAGATCCACTTGAACTGTAATAACCTGGAAAATTATCGTTTTGATTTGTGAATATTTAATTCAATTTATTCGATTAATAGTTTAATAATCAAATAACCCTCTTTAATTTATAACTAATGATAGAAAATTCAGTTTTGAATTTTTTTTTACTAAAATAGGTAGTTTGATGAAAAACAGAAAATGTGACCAAAACCTCTTTTTTGGATTTTTGGCCTTTTATCGAACTACAAGTTGTAAAAAGTTGTAATACCTTTGGTTATACTTTAATAGAAAACAACATTTGAAATGTTAAAAGAAAACATATTTATTTTGAAATGTATAAATGAGTAAAATAATAATAATAATAATTTTATTTAAAAATTGAAATGAAAGGATGGATTTGATATCTTAAGTGTAAAAGTTAACAAGGTACATGAACCCTTTATAATGTACAACATATTTTCCAATTGGTGGGTACTATGGAGGCTTGGATAAGGTAAGGAAGTTGAAAAGGGATCACATTATTTTTATTTTATTTTAAAATTTTAAGTGTGAAGTAATGTTGATTTGTTTGTTTAAGTACACATGAATGCTCATCACTTCTCTTCATTTTCTTTCATCTCTACCTTTGATTTTCTACCCCTCCTCCTTCCCATTGCCTTTTTCCTGAGCAAAGAAAATAAAACACTCCTTTCATTCAAAAATCTCTATCTAACAATCCTCTTTAAATTTGCAAAATGTTCCAACATAAAAAGTGTTTATTTGGATCTCTAGTTTTTTTTAAAATAACCAGGTGTCTTTTCATTGAGTATGGTGGTAGAAATTGTCCAAAGATAGAAGTGGTGGAGAAAATGATCGTTTGTCGATGAGCACGAAATGAAGATCGGAGGATACAATTGTATTCCTATCGACGAATGGTGATTTTTGGAGATGGTTTCATAATTTTTAGTGGTCGAAATCAATAGGAGTGGCTTGTTGCATTTTTCGATCAAAAATCAAATTCCGACGTCATGGTGGTTTGGGAAGATAGCGATGGTGTTTGGTGAGAGCTCGAGTTGACGTGGAGGCATGGGGATAGGTCGCAGCTTGTCCAGTGGCCTGTCGAGACGTGGCGAGATGGATCTAAGGTTTAAGAGGAGTTTTGGGTTGCTCACGCTCTTTGTTTGCGGACGACAAGAGGAGGGACCGAGTTGGTAGAGGTGTGGGCCAACAGTGCACGCGGAGGTGGTGGAGGTCTAGGTAGGGGCAGCGTTGGTCAAAGATGGCTGAGGCAGTGAAATAGTTGGAGCGACGGAGTCATGTTTTAAACCTGGAAGCGTGCTTTTTTCGGTTCTTTGGTCGAAATTTGATCGACGACTCTGGGCATGAGGACAAGGGTGGTAGTAGGTTGAGCATGCGAGGTCGAATTTGTGGATGGTGGTGGATCGACGATGCGGTGACTAGCTTCAATGTGCACGTGCACGACGTGCACGTTAGATTGGGTTAAGGCGTTTGATTTTGGGAGGGAATATTAATTTGGGGTTTTAATTTAGGGAGGATGGTTGCTTCAGCTAAAAGCAGGGTTCAAGTCTGGTTGCTAGTGGGCTTTTGGGCTGGAAGTTGTTTGGTGAGAAAGTCTTGTTCAAAATTGTTTTATTCATATTAACTAGCATGTTAAGTTTAAAACGCCATAGTATGTCTTTCGAATTTGTTTAACTCGTGCATTTTTGCGTTAAGCTCATACCGATAAGTATAACGCTATGATATAAATAGTTAATAGGTTTTTTGAAGTATAAATTTATGGTTTAATAATAGGTATGGAATTTAGTTACATCATTTTAAGGAATAACACAGTTAATTAATTATACTTTAAAGGTGATATCTATTTAGCCAAATAAAACACCGATCTGTTAAATTTAATGGAATATATTATTTTGGATATCCATTGTGCAGAATAAAACACCATTCTATTATAAATAAATTATATAGATTATGATGACAGCTGTTTAGCAGAATGAATTCCATTCTTCTGGTATATTTATTTGGACACATATTCATATGTTAGTAATTAAGTCGTGACCGACCTAACGAAACCTTAAGTCGTTCGGAAGTGATGAGTCGTTTACGACCTAAGAACATGGGACGACCCAACGAAACCTTAAGTCGTTCGGAAATGATGTGTCGTTTACGACCTAAGAATATGGGAGCTAACAAGGAAGTTCGCGAGGAAGGGATACAAAATGAAGTACTAAGTCGTGTACGACCTAACGAGTTAAGGGATAGGTCGCTGGAACAACTTAGCGAGCTTCATCTGGGAAATAGGTCACTGGAACGACCTAACAGGCTGCTACGACCTAACGAGTTGAAGAATAAGGTGCTAAGACCTAAAGAGTTACAATCTATGATAGGTCGCAGAGAAAAGGAACGACCTAAGCTAGGTCGCGGGGAGATGTGGAGAGATAGGTCGCTCACTATAAGTCGTGAGGCCTTAGGTCGTGAAGACTTAGGTCGCGAAGATTTTTTGAAGCCGCTTCTTTTAGGTCGCTCGCTCCAGATGCCGTTCATTTGTTTAGGTCGTTTATTTGTTGTAACTCGTATGTTAAGTCGTCGACGACCTATACTAAGTCGTGCATGATTGAGTCGTATGTCGTTAACTATGTTGTAATATAGGTCGTTGTGAAGATGTGTTGTAACTTGTATCTGTTAAGTCGCTAACGACTTATGATAGGTCGAATATGACTAAGTGTTGTAAATTTGTGATATTGTGTGGGTTGTAATACGAGTTATGTTGAGTCGGTGGAACTGCTTAGCCGTTAAGTCGTTGACGACCTAGTTGAGTCGTAAGTCGTATACGACTTAAGGGTCAGGGTGAAACTGCTATAAATAGGGAGTGTGTTGTACATTTTGAGGTTGTTGATTTTTGAATAAAATTCTTGTTTGTTAGCTTTGTGCTTTCAATTAAAATCGGTAGTTGAGTGTAATCTCCTATCTCCACCTTCGACATTCGAGTGCGCTCGAATCATCGATTGTTGAAGCCGATTCGCGGAATCAAGTGCGCTTGATCAACGCTCGAAGAGTTGAAGATCTCTTTTCACGGTATCGTGCGCGATCAACGTGTCAGAGATAGCTAGAATTCGGTATCTTCGGATCAACGAATTTGGGCATTTCAGTATTCATCAATCCACCGATTGATACTTTCATCGATCTACTTTGTTTTTGTTTAATCCGCTGCGTCAGTTTGGTATCAGAGCCCGTTTTAGCCAATCATAGCTAAATCGAGTCTTGGAGCCAAGGAGTTTGAATCGAAGTGTAGATTTGTGTAATTTGATCAAGGCCGAAAGTTTGAAGTATTGGGTTGTGCATACTTTTGAAGTTGAGGATCGGATCTTAATTTTTGGGTGAAGTGTGTTCATCGTGTTCATCGCGAAGTTGCAATGAGATTGAAGTTTTTGATCCATCTTATTTTGGATCTAAGGAGGAAATTTGTTTGAATTTGCACAGGAAAGAGTTGTGCGCCAAGAAGTTGAACTATTGAAGTGGTTTCGCGAGCTAAGTTGACGCCGAGCCGAGCTATTGAGTTTGAGCCGTGCATTTTTGTTTGAAATTTTCAAAGTTGTGTTGATTTGTTTGATTGGTAATCATGCCGCCAAGGAGAGCTAACCGCCATCAAAATATTGAAGCATTGTATCGAAGGGAAGAGGCCGATCAAATGGAGCAACGTATGCATGAAAAATTTGATGAAGGTATTGGTAGATTGGAGAGAATGATGCTTGAATTGAATCAAAGTAGAAGAAGAAATTCACCCGAATCAATCCATGGAGGAAGTAGAGTTTCGCCACATTCAGACCGGGAGAGGAGAGAAAATCATGATCATAGAAGTGCTGATAACTGTATAGGAATGATGATGATCGTGATAGAAGGAATGTAGATCGGAGAGATGTTGGTGGTAGAAGTGGAAGTGGAAGAGATGTGGGTGGATGGGATAGACAACGATATACATCAGATTTTGACGAGGAGTTTGACGGTGACAGGGGAAGTGTTCAATTCCGAGATCGAGATCAGGGACGACGTCAGTATCGGGATGTTGAAGATGATCGACGTTGGGAATCAGGAATGAAAACTGAAATTCCAGAATTTAAAGGAGGTATGCAAGCTGAGGAATTTCTAGATTGGTTGTCTAATGTGGAGGAGATTTTTGACTTCAAAGAAGTTCCAGAACATCGTAGAGTAAAGTTGGTTGCTACAAGGTTGAGGGGTAGAGCTTTGGCATGGTGGCAGCAAACCAAACTTACACGTGAACAGATGGGGAAGTCAAAGGTTGAATCATGGGAAAAGATGAGGAAAATGATGAAAGCGACATTCTTACCTTATAACTATCAGTCGCTTATGTATCAAAGGTTGGAAAACTTAAGACATGGGACGAAATCTGTGAATGACTATGCTGACGAATTTTATCAACTGATTGCAAGGAATGATATTATGGAGACAGAAGAACAATTGACAGCTAGATTTGTTGGGGGGTTGCGAATGCAGATACAGGATATGGTTAACATGTTTGATCCCAGATCAGTTGCTGAAGCACACCAGAAGGCGTTGGCTTGGGAGAAACAGGGAAGACGAGGAGGTGGTGTGTTTACAAATTCCAACAATCCAGTGAAGGGTGTTAGTGGAAGTTCTAATGTTTCAAAAGCTGTTGCAAAACCAGTTGTGAATGAGGTTGGGAAGATGAAAGTCAATAATGGTTTCAAGTGTTATAATTGTCAAGAAATGGGCCACAAAAGTAATGAATGTCCAAAGCTGAAGAAGAGAGCTATGATAGCGGAGGTTGAGGATGAGGACGAGGAAGCTGAATGTTCCAATTCACCACCTGATGAGGGTGAAGAAGAAGTGTCGGGAGACGAAGGTTGTAATCTGATGATGAGGAGGTCTTGTTTGACACCAAAGCAAGAGGAGGATTGTAGTTGGTTAAGGAGCAATATTTTTCAGTCGACATGTACTATTCTGGGGAAAGTTTGCAAATTTGTTATTGATGCCGGAAGCTGTGATAATATAATTTCTTCAGAAGCCGTGAGGAAGTTGGCATTGAAGATTGAGAAACATCCGAAACCATACAAACTGGCTTGGTTGAAAAAAGGCGGGGAGGTGAAGGTTGGACGAAGGGCTTGTGTGAATTTTTCAATTGGAAAGAAATACAAAGATGAAATTTGGTGCGATGTTGTAGATATGGATGTCTGTCATTTGTTGCTGGTGAGACCGTGGCAATATGATAGGGCGGTGCAACATGATGGGCGAAACAACAGTTATAGTTTCATGTTTGAAGGTACTAAAATCACTTTGGTTCCTAAGAAGCGACAACAAGAAGAAAACAAATTGGAGGAGATTGAAGAGCTGAAAACTTTATTATCTTTGAAGGAGTTTGTTAAGGAGGTTGAGGAAGAGCCGGAAGTATTCTTGTTAATTGGGCGTGAGAGCAGTGAAGAGGTTGAAATTCCAGAAGAAGTGAAACTGGTATTGAAAGAATTTGAGGATGTATTTCCAGAGGAGTTACCAAAGGAGTTACCGCCACTAAGAGACATTCAACATCAAATTGATCTTGTTCCAAGAGCAATGTTGCCACATAGACCACATTATCGAATGAGTCCGAAGGAACATGAAGAATTGAGGAGGCAAGTGGAAGAATTGCTTGAACATGGGCGTGTGCAGGAAAGCTTGAGTCCGTGTGCTATGCCAGCTTTGTTAGTACCGAAGAAGGACGGGACATGGAGAATGTGCACTGACAGTCGAGCATTGAATAAGATTACTGTGAGATATAGATTTCCAATGCCGAGGTTGGATGACTTGCTAGATCAATTGAGCGGAGCTACTATCTTTTCGAAGATTGATTTGAAGAGCGGATATCATCAAATTCGTATCAGGTCAGGTGATGAGTGGAAGACTGCTTTTAAAACCAGGGAGGGTCTATACGAATGGTTGGTAATGCCATTTGGCTTATGAAATGCGCCAAGTACATTTATGCGGGTGATGAATCAGATTTTTAGACCATTCATTGGGAAGTTTGTGGTGGTGTATTTCGATGATATTCTGATATATATAGTGGAAATCCAGAGGAACATTTGAATCGTCTGAGAAAAGTGATGATGGTACTGCGACAAGAACAATTTTATGCTGCAACGAAGAAATGCGTGTTCATGACGCATAGTATTTTATTTTTGGGGTATGTTGTATCAGAGGAAGGGATACAGGTGGATCGGAGTAAAGTAGAGGCGATTAGAGATTGGCCACAGCCCAAGACGATAACAGAGGTTCGGAGTTTTCATGGGTTGGCTTCATTCTATCGAAGGTTTATTCCACACTTTAGTAGTGTGATGGCACCTGTGACTGATTGTATGAAGGGTAAACAGTTTGCTTGGACAGAGGAAGCAGGAATTGCTTTTGAGCGAATTAAAGAACTCTTGACTTCAGCACCAATTCTAGTATTACCAGATTTTCAATTAGTATTTGAACTACATACTGATGCATCCAAGGTTGGGATTGGAGGAGTGTTAAGTCAGAGGGGACGTCCTATTGCATATTTCAGTGAGAAGTTATCAGGAGCGAAGATGAGATATAGTACGTATGATGTGGAATTTTATGCTGTTGTGCAAGCTATTAAACACTGGAGACACTATCTATTTCAGAAAGAGTTTGTTCTTTACACTGATCATGAGGCGTTGAAACATTTACAAGGGCAAGACAAGATTTCAGCGAGACATGCATCGTGGATTGCGTACCTACAACAATTTACTTTTGTTGTCAAACACAAGTCAGGAGTGACGAATCGTGTGGCTGATGCTTTGAGTAGGAGGAGTCATTTATTGACAACAATGAAAGTTGAGGTGACGGGTTTTGAATTATTGCCAGAGCTGATTGAAGAAGATCCGTACTTTATGAAATTTGTTGAGAAAGCTAAGGAGGGGAGTGCGGATGAATTTATGTTGGTGGATGGTTTCTTGTTTAAAGGAAATCGATTATGTATACCAAATAGCAGCTTGAGAATGAAGATTATCAAGGAGTTGCACGAGGAAGGGCATGTAGGACGTGATCGTACATTATATTTGGTCTCTCAGTCTTACTTTTGGCCATCAATGAGGAAAGAAGTGGAAAGGTTTGTGGAGAGATGTCATATCTGTCAGGTTTCGAAAGGAACTGCGACCAACGCTGGATTATATATGCCGTTACCTGTACCAACTAAGCCTTGGGTTGATGTGAGTATGGACTTTGTGTTGGGGTTGCCGAGAACACAGCGTGGTAACGATTCCATTTATGTGGTGGTTAACCGATTTTTGAAAATGACACATTTTATTGCTTGTAAGAAGACGTCGGATGCTGTTCATGTTGCTCAGTTATTTTTCAAAGAAATATATCGACTTCATGGATTGCCAGAATCTATTGTGTCAGATAGGGATACTCGTTTTCTGAGTCATTTTTGGCTAAGTTTGTGGAAGATGGTCATAACGAAGCTGAATTTTAGTAGCGCTTACTGTTTGCGCCAAAATTGGTCACAAACCCCAAATGTTGTGAAAGCACCAGTGTATGAATATAAATCAACAATATTCACACACAAATCTCAAATATAAGCAAACAGAGTGTCACAATTCAGAAATAATGAACAAAAACACGAGATTTATAGTGGTTCGGCGATCTTGCCTACGTCCACTCTGAAGTTGATGATTTTATTGATATTCGCTTGATGATTACAATTTCTTCTGACGTAGTACAACTGATTATATGATTATAATCTGAATCTAAGGAAGCGGTGGTGATTCTGAGTAAATCTGGTAGAGTCTGGGCGCTCTTTAGCTCTCAAAAATGTCTCACCCCCTTTTTGAATGACCAGGGGCTCTATTTATAGGTGTAGGAGGCTGATATTTCGCCTCAATTGAAGGGAGACCAGTTCTGGTACGTCAGGGGGCCCACATGCCCGCTTTTTGGAAATCAGGGCCCACTTTAGGATCGATTTGAAGCTGTGTTCGAATCGATCAAGAAATTGTCCAATCGAGCTGAAATTTGGTGTGAACATTCTTCACCATGTGCTCAAGCTTCTGTGAAAATTTCATGGCATTTGGATTTGTGGAACTCGAGTTATGATCGATTCAAGTTGAAGAATTTCGTGCTCTTCGTCCTTTGGATTCGTTCGAATCGATATGGTTCGAATCCATTGGTTCGAATCCATGCTTCTGCACGTGAAGATGGTGACGCGGCGCGCATTTCTCGCATTGAGCCGCTTTTTACTCCGGATTGACAGGGTCGAATCCATGGCTTCGGTTGCTTTGACTTAATGGATTCGAGGCAGTGGATTCGAAGGCGTGTTTGTTCGAATCGATCTAGGTATAACACGGTTGATCGATTCGAAGCTGGACGTGAAGTGTGGTTTCGAAGTAACTTATGTGATGGAGTCAAAGTGTGTTGATTGCATGGATTCGAAGTGGATGAAAGCCTGAAGGGTCCGAAGCGTTGGATTCGAACGTAGCCCGTTTTGATGGATTCGAAGCAGGGAGAACCCGATGGTTTCGAATCGACTAAGACCTCATCGATTCGAAGTAGATCACGTGAGCTTGACGTGTTGGATTCGAAGCAACACACGTTTGATGGATTCGAACATAGGCTTCGCCTATGGATTCGAACTAAGGACCGTCTACTCCATTTTTTGTCGGTGATATCTTGAGCATACGAACTCGGATTGACTTGAGATTTGAAACGTTGACTCTCATGGCTTAGCTTGTCATTTCCTATCAATTTTGGCTCGATCCGGACTCGGACAAAATTCATTGATATCCATGGTAAAACAGTGTATAACGAGCTTTTACGATGAACTGTCTTTAGTTTTCCAGTCAACTTTTTGGTATCACGGCCTTGCCAAAAGGCGGGATAACATTTGCCCCCCAAAACATGCCTTGCGATAGGAAGGTGTGTTTTGTAATGCCATAAGCTGGATGTTCATATCCTGTTGATGACCTGCAAAGAAATTGATAGTTTTTCATGACCACGATTGACGATCGTTCGTGACCGTATGTCATTCGAGGTGATATGTGACCTTTCGAGGTAGGATGCCACTCGCGGCAAATAACGAAATGGGACCGTTCACGGTCGGATGTCGTTCTAGACGAGTTGTGACCTTTCGCGATCGGATGTCGTCCTAGACGAATTATGACCGTTCGCGGTCAGGTGACGTGGAAAGAGGAATGTGATCGTTCGCGATCGTGTGCCGTACGGGGCAAAAATGTGATCGTTCGCGATCGAATGTCATTCTAGACAGATTACGACTGTTCTAAGTCGGATATCGTTCTAGACGGATTGTGACTGTTCGAAGTCGGATGTCGTTCTAGACGAATTATGATGGATTATGACCGTTTGTGGTCGTATGGTGCACGAGATAATATGTGATCGTTCGCGATCGGATGCCGCACAAGGCAGGATGTGATCGTTCACGATCGAATGCCATACTGGGTGAATTGTGACCGTTCGTGGTCGGGTGCCGTACGAGGCAGAGTGTGATCGTTCGCGATCGAATGTTTATACTAGATGAAGTGTGACCGTTCGCGGCCGGGTGCCGTTCGAGGCTCATGGTGACCGTTCGAGGTCGGGTGCCGTTCGAGGCGAATGAGTGTGCCCGGGAGGGGGACTTAGTATTATCAATGTCAGGTTCACGTTCGGGTGAACTTCTGAATCAGCGATCGTGGCGGTTCGTCGCCATACAAGGTGTGCTTGGGGACCGTTCGCGATCCAAAGCATACGCAAGTAACTTCTTCTACAGAATTGCAAATATCAAATTAACGTTCACAGAAATATTCAAACAAACAAAGTCTAAATGTTCAAATCAACATGAAATAAAAGCAAAGCAAGGATGTCAAAGTGTAAATTCTCACTACGAGACGATCAGTAATCATTCAGAGCATGCCTGTGGATCGTTCGCGATCTCATACATGTGTAAATGGTTTGATGTTGTTAGTGAGAAATTTACGACTCGTTCATCGTTATTCAAATCAATTGATAACCAAACAGTGTCCGGGTTCAGGATCACCCCTAGCTGATGTAGTCGGTGGTCGCTTTGGTTCCACCGTTGGAGCTCGCCTCCTCACATACTGAAGTAGCCTACCGTTCCTGATATGCCCTTCTACTTCATCCTTTAGATGTCTACAATCATTTGTGCTATGTCCATTCAGCTCGTGGAATAAGCAATATTTGTCTGATTTTCTCTCGTCGGTAGTTGGATCCCGTCGTATTGGTCTACGATAGGCAACTTGCTCTCGGGTGTCTTGGTAGATTCGCTCCAAACCCACATTGAGTTCTGAATAGGTGGTAAATCGCGGCTCCCTCCGTTGCCGCTTTGACCTGTCATCATTTTCTTCAGCCTTTCGTTTTCTTTTATCCTGGTCTAAATCCTTTTCAAAAGGTTTTTTGTCTTTAAGTGCATAAACTTCTATTCCCTCTCCTTCTTCTCTTTCAGCATTAGCGTCTTCCAATCGTAAAAACTTTTCTGCCTCGTGGTAGAATTCTCCTAGATCCATAGGCGGATCCTTAGTTAACGAATTTTTGAATTCTGTGCCGTCAGCTATTCCAGACACAGCTGCCATCATAACCATGGATGGATCTGGCTGATACACCGATGCTGCTGCCGCATTGAACCGCGTCAGGAAATTCCTCAAAGACTCCCCAGCTTTCTGCTTTAGCGTTGCCAAACTCATCACATTCTTGGGTCTTGAAATATGAACCCTGAATTGCCTCATAAATTTCTCGATCAAATCGGTCCATGTCCCAATGGAGCCACTCTCTAGCTGTCTGAACCATAAAGCTGCTATGTCTGTCAAATACAATGGGAAGCACCGGGCCATGACTTCCTGTGATGCCCCCAGCACTTCCATGTGCCTTATATACCTCGTTAGATGGACCGCAGAGTCCGTCCTCCCATCATACCTTTCTACTGTTGGCAGTTTGAATTCCGGTGGGTTCCTAGCCAACCTAATCGCAGGAGAAAAGGGACTCTTGTTCACGTCTTCAAGATCTCTATTTACTAATCCTCCTCTCATGGCTCGCCTGACCATCTCTGCCAATCTATCATTGTCTCCAAGCTGTAGTCCTCGTTCACTACCTTCGATCTGCCCCTCGAGTCCGTGTGAGCTTTCGGGTGTCTGCCCCCCTGGCTGAGCGTTCATCCCTCTATCGCTGCCAGGTTGCTCGGATGTCTTTGTCTCTCTTCCCGGGTTCAGATCAACATGTCCTAAGTGTGTGCCCCCAGCTCCGGCGCTGCGTTGGATGGTCCTGCTTCGTTCTGGACTCTGGTTGTTCCTTGATTTTGCGCTCCAAGTTGCCCAATCTGTTGAAGCAAGTTCTGTATCATTTCTTCTTGTCTTCTCATCATTGCCTCTATCTCATCCCTGGTGACGAAGGCTAAAGCTTGGTTTGCTCCTGAGGAAGCCTCTTGACTTCCTTCGTGCTGACTTCTCTCAGCTCTTTGCCTTCTACTTGGTTGTCGAGTCATTGTCTTTCAAATTTTCAAATCCTGAGTTCAGCCTTCTCAGTGAAAGCACCAAAGTTTTTGCGCCAAAATTGGTCACAAACCCCAAATGTTGTGAAAGCACCAGTGTATGAATATAAATCAACAATATTCACACACAAATCTCAAATATAAGCAAACAGAGTGTCACAATTCAGAAATAATGAACAGAAACACGAGATTTATAGTGGTTCGGCGATCTTGCCTACGTCCACTCTGAAGTTGATGATTTTATTGATATTCGCTTGATGATTACAATTTCTTCTGACGTAGTACAACTGATTATATGATTATAATCTGAATCTAAGGAAGCGGTGGTGATTCTGAGTAAATCTGGCAGAGTCTGGGCGCTCTTTAGCTCTCAAAAATGTCTCACCCCCTTTCTGAATGACCAGGGGCTCTATTTATAGGTGTAGGAGGCTGATATTTCGCCTAAATTGAAGGGAGACCAGTTCTGGTACGTCAGGGGGCCCACATGCCCGCTTTCTGGAAATCCGAGCCCACTTTAGGATCGATTCAAAGCTGTGTTCGAATCGATCAAGAAATTGTCCAATCGAGCTGAAATTTGGTGTGAACATTCTTCACCATGTGCTCAAGCTTCTATGAAAATTTCATGGCATTTGGATTTGTGGAACTCGAGTTATGATCGATTCAAGTTGAAGATTTTCGTGCTCTTCGTCCTATGGATTCGTTCGAATCGATATGGTTCGAATCCATAGTTTCGAATCCATGCTTCTGCACGTGAAGACGGTGACGCGGCGCGCATTTCTCACATCGAGCCGCTTTTTACTCCGGGTTGACAGGGTCGAATCCTTGGCTTCGGTTGCTTTGACTTAATGGATTCGAGGCAGTGGATTCGAAGGCGTGTTTGTTCGAATCGATCTAGGTATAACACAGTTGATCGATTCGAAGCTGGACGTGAAGTGTGGTTTCGAAGTAACTTATGTGATGGAGTCGAAGTGTGTTGATTGCATGGATTCGAAGTGGATGAAAGCCTGAAGGGTCCGAAGCGTTGGATTCGAACGTAGCCCGTTTTGATGGATTCGAAGCAGGGAGAACCCGATGGTTTCGAATCGACTAAGACCTCATCGATTCGAAGTAGATCACGTGAGCTTGACGTGTTGGATTCGAAGCAACACACGTTTGATGGATTCGAACATAGGCTTCGCTTATGGATTCGAACTAAGGACTGTCTACTCCATTTTTTGTCGGTGATATCTTGAGCATACGAACTCGGATTGACTTGAGATTTGAAACGTTGACTCTCATGGCTTAGCTTGTCATGTCCTATCAATTTTGGCTCGATCCGGACTCGGACAAAATTCATTGATATCCATGGTAAAACAGTGTATAACGAGCTTTTACGACGAACTGTCTTTAGTTTTCCAGTCAACTTTTTGGTATCACGGCCTTGCCAAAAGGCGGGATAACACTTACCATCCACAAACTGATGGACAAACGGAGGTGGTCAACAGATCGTTGGGGAATTTATTGCGATGTCTGGTGAAAGATAATCTGAAAAGCTGGGATGTGAAGTTATGTCAAGCAGAATTCGCTCATAATCATGCGGTAAACCGTAGCACAGGTTTCAGTCCATTCCAGATTGTATATTCAAGTTTGCCAAAGGGACCGTTGGACTTAACGGTAGTACCACAACCAAAGGGAATGGTTAAACGAGCTGTTGATTTTGTTGATGGGTTGACAGAATGTCATCAAATCGTTCAGGAACGATTGGAGAAAGCAAATGAGAAGTACAAACGATCCGCAGATCTGAAGCGAAGGAGTGTTGAATTTAATGAAGGTGATTTGGTTTATGCAGTGTTAACAAAGGATCGTTTTCCGGTGGGAACGTACAATAAATTGAAAGCGCGGAAGATTGGTCCAGTAAAAATTTTGAAGAAAATCAATGAGAACGCGTATCAATTGGAATTGCCGGATAATGTTCATACTTCTGATGTGTTTAACGTCAAATACTTAGTTCCGTATCATGGGGATGAGTGTGTTGCGGAGGAGGAAGGTGCAAATTCGAGGACGAATTTCTCTCAACCAGGGGAGGATGATGCAGGCCAAGTGTTAGGTTGTGACCGACCTAGCGAAACCTTAAGTCGTTCGGAAGTGATGAGTCGTTTACGACCTAAGAACATGGGACGACCCAACGAAACCTTAAGTCGTTCGGAAATGATGTGTCGTTTACGACCTAAGAACATGGGAGCTAACAAGGAAGTTCGCGAGGAAGGGATACAAAATGAAGTACTAAGTCGTGTACGACCTAACGAGTTAAGGGATAGGTCGCTGGAACAACCTAGCGAGCTTCATCTGGGAAATAGGTCACTGGAACGACCTAACAGGCTGCTACGACCTAATGAGTTGAAGAATAAGGTGCTACGACCTAACGAGTTACGATCTATGATAGGTCGCAGAGAAAAGGAATGACCTAAGATAGGTCGCGGGGAGATGTGGAGAGATAGGTCGCTCACTATAAGTCGTGAGGCCTTAGGTCGTGAAGACTTAGGTCGTGAAGATTTTCTGAAGCCGCTTCTTTTAGGTCGCTGATGGGGATGCCGTTCATTCTTAGGTCGCTCGCTCCAGATGCCGTTCATTTGTTTAGGTCGTTTATTTGTTGTAACTCGTATGTTAAGTCGTCGACGACCTATACTAAGTCGTGCATGATTGAGTCGTATGTCGTTAACTATGTTGTAATATAGGTCGTTGTGAAGATGTGTTGTAACTTGTATCTGTTAAGTCGCTAACGACTTATGATAGGTCGAATACGACCTAAGTGTTGTAAATTTGTGATATTGTGTGGGTTGTAATACGAGTTATGTTGAGTCGGTGGAACTGCTTAGCCGTTAAGTCGCTGACGACCTAGTTGAGTCGTAAGTCGTATACGACTTAAGGGTCAGGATGAAACTGCTATAAATAGGGAGTGTGTTGTACATTTTGAGGTTGTTGATTTTTGAATAAAATTCTTGTTTGTTAGCTTTGTGCTTTCAATTAAAATCGGTAGTTGAGTGTAATCTCCTATCTCCACCTTCGACATTCGAGTGTGCTCGAATCTTCGATTGTTGAAGCCGATTCGTGGAATCAAGTGCGCTTGATCAACGCTCGAAGAGTTGAAGATCTCTTTTCACAGTATCGTGCGCGATCAACGTGTCAGAGATAGCTAGAATTCGGTATCTTCGGATCAACGAATTTGGGCATTTCAGTATTCATCAATCCACCGATTGCTACTTTCATCGATCTACTTTGTTTTTGTTTAATCCGCGGCGTCACATATGTTAGTAATTAATATGGGAAAAAAGGTGATGTGTTAATTACTAATGGTTAATTATGGATTTGATTTACATATATGTTGCTTATGTAAATACCAGTTATGTGACTAGAAAAGTTAAATTGAATTAAATGGTAGCTTGATAAAGTACCATTGGGGTCGCTAAGCCTCTTTCCGACTTAGTAAAGCATTGATTTAAATTAAGTTCAAATTTATAACAATTTGAGGTTAAGTGTGTATAAGTGACCTTTTAAAATTTGTTAATTAATTATCTTAGTAATAATGTTTAAAATAAGTTATTTAATTATATTATTAAATGATGTTTAAAGTTTTTAATTATATTATCAATATTGTTTAAAATATTTTAGTTATATCAATTATGTTGTTTAAAGATATTTAATTATACTACTAATGTTGTTTAAGTTAGTTAATTAATTGATTTAATTAATGATTGGTTAAGTTAATTAATTACTTTATTAAGGATGTTTTAAGTTAAGTCAATTAATTGATTTAATTAATGATGGGTTAAGTTAATTAATTACTTTATTAAGGATGTTTTAAATTAATTAATTTATTTTATTAATGTTATTTTAAAGTTAATTAATTATTTATTTAGGATGTTTAAAGGTAACTAATTAATTTAATAAAGGTGTTTATAAACAATAAATTGTTTTATAGAAGGAGCTTTACTTAACAAAAAGAATTTATGTAAAAAGGAATTTACAAATGATATTTTGTAAAGGGAATTTATAAACGATATTTTGTAAAGGAGTTTTATAAGTGATATTTGTAAAAGAGATTTATAAATGGTAATTTATAAACAAAAGAATAGATTTATAAGTGTTATTTTAAAGATAACGTCGATTGTGTTAAATATATATGATTTACAAAAATTGGGTTTTAAATTTATAAAAGGATTCTTATTAAGAATTATGTAAAGGATATGTATAAAAAGGTTTATAAAGAGAGATTTAGAAAGGGTTTTATAAATAGAAACAAATTTTACTGATCATTTTAGAGATTTATAAAAGAAGTTTTATAAATTAATTTAGATATTTATACAAGAATTTATAAATATGAAATGGGCTTGTAAAATGAGAATTTCATAAAATGAATGAGATTTGATTTTGGAAATTAATCCTTCTTAGTTATGGTGGTATGGAAACATTCTTTGCATACTTAACATCGAACGATAAGTGGTTTGGTTTATAGCAAGAGGTGTTTTAAATGATATTTGTTTTGGCCCATTTAAATATAAATTTGGAAAAGAGAAAGATCTTCTTTAAGTTTTGTAAATACACTTATACCGTTGAGATAAGTATATAGATATGTTTTCTAAGAATTGAAAGTATAATGTTGTAATATACTTGTACCGGTGAGATATTTATATATATGTTTTTCAAGTATTGAAAGGAGTATAAGGGGTTAGTGAATATTATCTTTTATGAAGATATTTCAAATAATAGAAAGATATTTTAATTAATGAAAGATTAATTAATAGAGGCTTAGTGGATCCCACATGGAATTAAATCTATGTTTGATAGTTAAATAACTGACTATCAAATCTTGGTCAAAATATAATTCTAGAAACATCGAGGAGAAACATGGGGGTTATATGATACAGTCACCTTCGATGATGCAATACTATGCGTCTGAATCCCGTTTTGTTCTCCTAGGACAAATGATAAGGAAATCTATCCACATAAACGGTTAGGAGGTGATCTTCGCTCTTATGTATTGTCTGGTTATTTCCAAAGAACCAGGGTTGAGTTTATTGGAACTATCGATTTGGTTTTAGAGTGACCGGTAAGCGGGGAGTGCACTTATATGAGATGACTCGAAACCGTAACCACTCCAAACCCATATACGTGTTTGACGATTTGGATGAGCTTCAGGAATGGTTCGAGATGATCGATGACAGAACTCTTTGAAGTGCAAGGGCTACTTGCTACTAATTTTGAGGGTGATTCCAAAATAGATATAGTAGAAGTAGTTCCTTCGGTTTATTCTTATCTTGAACAACTTGTATGGACGAATGCTGGCATTGCATTGTGCTAGGAGGCATTGTTACCATTCCAAGTGGGATTTGCTAAGAGAGGAAAATGTAATCCTGACCTTACAAGCCTCACAACCCGGTAATGACTAAAACAGGTGAAATGCAGAAGAGCTATGTGGTTCACTACCATTAGGAGCAGTCAATCCTCAATCTAAAATCGATATTTATAGATTTGGTATGCACGCGAAGAGTGGGGCCAGGGCTGGTGCACATTGTTTTTGGAGTTTTGGTACCCAAGGAATAATGTAATCCAATATGCCATGTTAAAGGGGCAGCCGACTCTGCATTGGCGGGGGTCTATATGAGGCCCGTGGTATATTTTTCTAGATGTGTTTTATGGCAGTGGTCCCCAATAGTCCAGTCATTGATGGAAATCCAATCTCCAATATGTCCCTTTACGGATTTAGTTGTATACCTATTATGTCGGAATCTAATTAATTTAACAATTTTTGCTACGATTCCATATTTATTTTGAACCCTAGACATTACCATAATATCACAAGATTTTCTATAAAATGGTTTGGTTTATTGTAGGGTAAAAACTAGTCCGTGTTTATATGCAATGTGGTTTTATGAGATACCTTTATTTCTGAAAGGTTTTTATAACATTAAGTAATCCATTTGATTGTGTTTCTCACACTAGTTTTAACAGATTGATCCGGATGTTATTTTTCTTATAATGCTCGGGTCATCCCGAGCATATTTTCCAAATATAGCGGGACACTTGGGAGCTTTAAGAGACGGGCTGGATCTTCCAAGACGTATTCACGTATTTTATTTTCCATAGTTTGTTCTTATCTGTATTTATCGGCAGTTGTAAGACAAGTTGTTATAGCTGTCCAGGCTGATGATAGATTAGTTATTCTGATGTTATATATGTATATTAAAATTCTGTTTCCTTTTGTAAAGACTATTGATATATTTTATATCACTCGTCATGTTGTGAGATTCTGTTCTACCTTTTCTTTTCTTTCACCCCACCGATCTGTCTTTTCGACACTTAGATGTTCGGCACATGAATACCATGGATGTATTAGTGTCGACTTCCAAGGATCGAAAAGGCGGGTTATTACATCATGTATTTGATGTATTAGATCTTATCGCTACGTTCTGGTGGCACCATGATCTTTATTATTCATTTGTATTATGTATTGTTCTATCCTAGAAAGGCACGCGTTTATTACTTTGTGCCGATACCAAGTACATATAGGTGAGTTGTATATGATATTAAGGTATATACCGGTGTTAGCCTAAGAGAATATTCACGTATGACAGCCCAATATCTTCGCATTCTCTACATTCTCATACAATATTACTTAGTAATACTTATTGGTGGTATAAGTATAGAGGTGGGTTATTACATGATGTGCCCCATAGTTTGCTCACGTGCAAAATAGGCAAATGTCTTGAAGTAATCATCCTGCTAAGCAACACCTCAATCTGAATGGAGCTGTTGTCATATACATAACAAAACCTTGAGTCAGGCTAGAAACTAGGTGTGAATGTAACAATGCAGCATAAATAACAAGTGTGTCATGTCAGGTTCATATACGATATGTCAAATAAATAATATATGTAACACACCCCATAACCTAAACCCGCCTGCATCCCATGAAATCAAAATAGTGTAAACGCCCGTTTCATGATAACATTCAAAGTGATTCACAGTTTCAACTCTAATGAACCGGGATATCACATTCTATCCACATTCAAAGGTTGCAATTTTTATTTATATCAAATGCACTGTACAAGTTATTCGTGAGTTGGTTAATCACTAGTGAATCTTACTCATGTTCACTCTATTATACTCTGCCTCGACGCCAAGATATCACAGCCGATTTCATTCGTATATCCTTCAACTAAGAGTTATGGGTGCCCTTAGACGATCTATTTATTGCACAGTCATCTCATTCACATTAGTTCTCACCTTATCATGCGGTAATCATCACCTCATCTCTCTCCATCCTTAATATTACTTTCATCTTCACTGCACTACGTCTGTCTTACGGTGTGTTCGTGCAATAGACCATTTGGAAAAGTATAGTAACATTGGACTAGCTTGTTAACGATTCAGTTTGCGACCTCGAATCCGTCCGCTTGGATGGATACTAGCATCTAGTGGTCTCACCTCATACCATTCTCTTCAAATGTAAATTCTATATATTTATAAATATTTGGCCTCCCTGACTCCATTTTTTCCAAACTAATGTTATATCCCATATCTACATCACAGATAAATGTCATATGTGCATATTATTATGTCATGGAAACTTCTCATCTAAAAATAGCTATAAAACACGATGTATCAAATACTTCTTATAACACAACCTTGGATTATATAATTTGCATTAACGTATAGAAATATGAGGCTATCGAAAAGGTATGGTTATAACATAGTATGTTAATAATCCTTACTTCATATATTAGTGTAGCATGGAAATAAGAAATTCGAGTATACATCTATGCATTAAACACTATCATAACATAACAACTTTAGATATTCAAAGAAAGGATCCACACATCTTGATACTGAAATTTATAGCATAAGGTGACTATCATCTTAAGTTACAAGTATAAGCATATCATTTATACTAATACCATTTGATTTTATCCCATCACACGAATCAAAACACCAAGCAATGACTTACTTCACTTCATAAAAATCTCACTATGTTCACATACACATACTCATCAAATAGACCAAATTTTCTTTCAAAATATATTTATAAATTTTTTGCAAATGAAGTGCAAGCCAATCTCAGTGCAATTCATTCAAAGTTATTTGCCCCACTAGGTTTATTTCTCACTTTTAAAATGCAACAAAGACCTGGTATTTCTCTCTATATTCAAAATAGAATTAAGAAAATACCATTCATATTAAAAATAATTTCATAATTATTATTTAAAATGAGAAAATAATCAAAATGATTTTCAGAATTCAAAAATAAAATAAAAATAAAAATTTAATGGCTTGTTCCTTAGAGATAAATTCTCGAGGCATTCACTGATCAGTTGATGGTCGGTATCCCACCGTCGATCGATCAAGCTAATGTTTGGAGAAAATTGCTCCAAACATAAGCCTACCTTTCGCCACCGAATTTTAGCCAACTCCGATGGGTTTTAGTCTATTTAAGGTCATCATCACACCGATACAATCACTTATAGCCAGAAAAAAAATTCATACATAAATCAAAAGGTCTTTTTACATGAGGGTTTCAATCTACTGTCATATAATCATGAATTAAAGCATATCAATACAATAGTTCAATTAGTCCACATCAACTTGCAAGCATATAAATCCAATATTTTTTATTTCAATAACTTAAATACGATCGCACAACATATAATGTCAAAAGTGATACATACATTCACCTTATATACAAAATAACACTTGAAAACTCTTTCTTTTCTTTACACAACTTCAAAACCAAAATAAAAACTTGTAGGCTTGAGATTATTTACATGTTAATACTCAAATTTCAACATAATACAATGATGCTAATTGATAAATTTAGGTTAGGGGGATTACTTTTTTTGGATTTCCCATGAAATTGACTTGAAATTTGATCGAAAGACTAAGCCCTAAGAGGACCTGCCATATATGAGAGTTTAAGAATATTTCAAGTTAGAAAATGCAGATAAGGATGAAAAAATAAGTTAACCAATATGGCGGTAAGGTAAATAGATTAAGGGTTTATGAGTTTTTAATGTTTATTAGGCGCATAAAATAAAAGAAATATAATTTCTAATATATAAATACATAATTACCAGCCCCTTTACATTATTTTAAATTATTTATGCACTTGTAAAAATTTTCCAACCTAATATAAATTTTGTCTCAAATTAGTTTCCACTCGAAACAATTTTTCAACGGCGAAAATATTGCTTTTATGACTTAAAAAATAATTTTAAATGTTTAGTTGTTCCTAAAATTTATTTTTGTAGTTTTTAAATATCTTTTATTTCTCAAATCTAAATTTTGGATTCATAATGCACATTTCAAACTTCAATTTTGAATTTTAAATTGGTATTCAAAAATTTATTCCAAAATAAGCCCAAAAAATATAATAATTGAATTTAATTCAATTAAAATCCCAAAATAACATTTTGAACCACATTTACAAAATAATTCATCTTTTTATTCAAGTAAAACAATTTTCACAACTCAAAATCATTTTAAATCCAAATTCAAACCCAAAAATACATTTTTTTTATATTTATTTTATTATGTTCATAACCAGGGTCTCCTCAATATATCGTGTCCTCATAATTTATGAAGAAGGTACTATAATCAGTCTTAAACAAACATATGCAAACATGCACAAGCAATGAAACTTAACCAAATGCGTACACAAAATATCCACAAAGGAATCAATCAAATAAAGACATACATGACGAGCCGAGAACAAATCATGATTCGTCCATCGAATTAGTTCCTCGGTCTTCCATGTACAATCTCTTGGGTTGTCCAACCATTGAACGTTTACAAACGAAACACTTTTGTTCCTCAATAGCGTCACCTTCGAATCTATAATCTGAGAAGGCTTAGAAATGAATGACAAGTTAGCCTGCAAATCCAAATCTCTTATCTTCCTTAGCTCGATAATGACATCTAAATCTTAATACATTTCCATGGTTGAGAAACGTGAAATACAGTGTGGACTCAATATAAATACTCGGGTAACTCCAATCGGAAAACTACAGGACCAACTCGCTAAATAATGAAATAAGGACTAATGAATCAAGCAGCAAGCTTGCTCACCTTACCAAATATAACTACACCACTTTATGAGAATTGTTACTACAGATAAGGTTATCGAACATTTATGGCGAGCAAGTTGAAATACAAGGTGTTGAAGGGTAAGCAGTGAAACACTCGGTAATGGATGTCTTCTTTCAAATGTTTTAAGAAGATGTCGAACTTCAACAACCCTGTGGGGTTGCCAAAAATATAAAGGCTAGGAGATATCTTATCTCAGACAGCTTCTAAAGATGTCATACTTCAATCATTACTAAGAGATGTCAAAGTCCTCGACGACATTAGGGCTTGTCAAATGTATGGAAAGGAAGAGATATCGTACTAGCCCTAAGTGATATCAAGTGGTAACAAATGCCGAAATGCTATGATGTAGAGCTTATCAAACCAAAAGACAATCAAAGAGAGATTTCGTATTAATAAGGATGTCGAACACCTAGGTATCAAGCCTTTACAATTATAACTATTATAAAGCATACACAAGCGGCAAGGGACATCAAATGCCTGCAGTTGTCAGGGATGTCGAATACAAGCAACTTGAAGGATTCCGAGCTTCAAGAAAAAATATGTTAAAGGCTGCCATATATCAACAATAAACAAGGGGTTGTTGCACATCACTAGATCATCAAAGATGTTGAATACCTATAGTTACCAAGGATGATGCATGTCAAGAGTATCTAGAAGGGTGTCAAATGACATCAATGTGAAGAAAGGTACCGAAGTTCATCAATACAAGGAAGGATATTGTCCATCAACAATAGAAGAGGATGTCAAATATTAACAATGTCATATGCCATCAACTCAATAAGAAATATTGAGTCTTAACAATGTATATAAGGTATCACAATCAACATACGACAAGGGTATCTTATATTATCAACGTGAAGGAAGATATGGTATTTCATCAGTATGAAAGAGGTTGCCGTGTATCTACAATATAAAGGAATGTTGAATGCTTGCTCTGAAGCGAAGTGCCAAATGTCAACAATGTTATACAGATGTCATAGATCACTAATATTCAATGGGATGTTGTAAACCATCAACTCTCAATAGGGCCCCGAAAGCCATCAGCGCAGATGATGATTTCGAAGGTCAAGGATGCTAAAAGCCATGTGGCAGCCATGGTGGGGGAGATTGATTCTTAGCACTTGGTGGGGGAGATTGATTCTTAGCACTTTCTTACATTTTCAAACTTGTAACCTTTAATCAATTTGGGGATTCTTTATGCCTATTGCGAGTTTGTGAATTTTTGCAAATAGGGACTTGTATAATTAATATTGCATAGAATATCGAATAAAGATTCTTGACTTATGAGTTGTATTGGACTCTCATGCACTTATGACTTCGACATGTATGTGGTTTCTACGTGGAATATGCATATTTCTCTACCAAGTTGTCATCAGGCTACTTAAGTCCAATCGTAACCAAGCTTCACCTACTTTGCATTCTTTAGGGTTAACAAAGAAATTTGTTAATATTTTGATGCTAGAAGGAGGGCTCGAACCTTCTATCTCATGTATATCCCATATCGAACTTCCCTCGGGTTACATATAAGTGGTCTAAAAGATTTACCCTAACCTGCATAGTCCATAAGGGAACTTTCCAAATTTTGCATGACCTTCTTTGGGTAGCATAATGACTATTTCTGAACAAAGATCTTCTGAGCCTTGTTTGGACAAACCAGTTTATCAAGTCACTCATGACCCTCAGTTTCATGAAAAACAAGTGTTAAGATTATTGGCCTTGCAAATTATGAAAGAAAAGAAGCAACCAGCTCTTCATAATTTGGAAAAATGGAGTATAAACCCATTCCACATAGGACCTACCCCAATCTTTGCCTTGGGAAAAGAGAGCCTAAGGAAAGATAGTTTATTCTTAAAAATGCGAAGGGGCATTCAATTCCAATCCAAAGGAATCATCTTTAAAGAGGAAATAACAAGAGATTTCGATAAGTTTGCCCATAAATGGAATATAGTAATTGATCATTCTCTTGCCCCAGTTAAAACTCAAGAATCTTCAAAAAGAAAGTACATGGATGATACTAATGCACCAATCCGATGTTATAAGAAAGCCAAGAGAGAATCAAGGACACAGTTCCCTAAAAATGGTCGATTCACTAGAACCCATTTCCTTTCCACCTCCAATGAGAACATTTACCTTCTAACCAAGAGAAAAATGAATTATTGGCCTTTTAAGAAGAGGCAACCTAAAAATAAATGGAATCTTGGAGGTGCTTATTGTTAATATCATAGAATAAATGGACATAAAACCCACCAATGTGAGCTCTAAAAGGAATGATTGAGAATTTCTTGGCCAAAGGAGAGCTTCAAGAATTTGTTAAAGAGATTTAACCAATGTATCTACAAGGATCAAATACTCAATAAAGAGGAATGTTTGGTAAGAATGATTTATAAAATAATGGAAAAAGTCTTTGATCCTGCCAAGATGGCCGGGACAAAGCATCTCCTAGAAGGAGGTCAGAGTAAGCTTATTGTCCTGGCCAGAGTACTGTAAGCCTTCGGTCCCGCCTACGTAGCCTGGTCGGAGTGCCTCCTAAAGGCTAGATGAAGTAAGCCTTTAGTCCAGCCTGAGATGGCCTGGCCAAAGCACTGACCAGCCTTCAGTCCTACCTATAAGGCCTGTCTGAAGCGCCTTCTAGTGGTAGGATAGAGTATGCCTTTGGTCCCACCTAAGATGGCCTGGCCAAAGCACTGAACCAGACTTCGGTTCCACTTATAAAGCCTAACTGGAGCGCCTCCTAGAGTGAGGATGGGTAAGACTTTGGTTCTTCTTAAGATAGTTAACCAAATGCACCTACTAGCCTAAATCATTACCTATAAGGTAATAAGAGGCTCAATCATCACCAAGATGGTGATAAGGGGCAAATGAGCTCAATCAAAGCCTAAATCACTACCCAAAGAGTAGTAAGAGGCCGGCTTCTAGAGGAAGATTAATCATATGCAAAAGTAAATCAAACTCAATCCTAAAGAAGAATTAAGGCAGTCTTCTAAAGAAAGATCAGTCAAATGAAAATACAATCTTCTAGATGAACAGTAGTCAAACATATTTAATTTCGTATTAAGGCAAAGTTAAAGCCACCTTCAAAGGAAGGATCGAAAGCTATCTATCACGCAGAATTGAGAATGTTCATGTTAGATAGGGACATCTGAATATGATTTATTACTCGATCCTGGGACTTCATTCTTCAAAATATCAAATTAAATCTCAATTCATGATTTTTTTTATTAGAATTCAAATTATCAAATGATGAGAATCTCTGTTAACAATCAAATTTCTAAGTAGAAATTTCTGCTAATATTCAGATTTCTAGTCCTCTTACCGGATGTAATTCTTGACTTGTTATTAGAAAATTTTCTAGATTATTACCAGATGACTTTTTCGCCTTCTATTCATATTAAATTATGGTCTTCTATTAAAATAGTTGTCAGATGGTTTTCTGGTCTTCTATTTCAAAGATATCGTCAGACAATTTCCTGGTCTCCTATTCAAATTATTGCCGACTGGATTTCTAGTTTTCGATCCAAGTAATATTACTGCCAGAAGATTTCTAGTCTTCAATATAGATGAAATTATCAGGCGGATGTCCGAATTTATACTCCTTCGAGACTAAAGCTTCAAGCTCTAAAATTCTAAGTGATAAAGTCAAAAAGTGAAGTTGTTAAAAGCTTCATTCCTCAAGGTGCTACATCAACTTCTGACGGGGTTTAAATTTTATAAAAGCAAGAATTTTCATTATTAAATGGATTTCTAATTTTTGTTAAGTAAAGGAAAGATTCTTCCGAACTTTTGATTAAGTAAATTACTATTCTTGATCAAAATGAATTTCAGGTTTTGATAAAAAGACAGGCCAGTACTCGATTGAAGGCTACATATCCTGCTGCGTCAAATTAAAGCTCTAGAAAACAAGTTATATGTCTCAAACAATTCAACAAATTCAAAAGAAAGAATACAAAATTCATTTAAGGTAACAATCATTTAGGTACAAATTTGTTTACTTTACATATAATATACAAGAATTACAGGTGCCAAAAAGGGGTAGCCAAAAGGGAAAGTTTGCTCGAAAATCCATAAGCGATTAAATGTTAAGTTTTCGCACCTCCTCTTTTAAAGTTTCAACTACTGAAGAAGAAATGATAATGTGACGAATTACCTCATCTAGAAGATGTTTAAGCTTCCTCTCTTTCCTTCGAATAATGTTCGCAATGTCAATCGAATTAACTTGAATTTCCAATGCATGATTGAGCGCCTTATTGGCTCCCTTTAAAGTTTGAATCTTACTATTTAATTTCTTAACCTCCAGCTCAAGGGTATATTTTTCATGCTTAACTTTCTCCACCTGACCAGATAATTGCTAAGATATTGAGAAACTTTGTCTTCCCACTGCTTGTTTAAAAACTAAATGCATTCATATCTGACTCTTTGATTCTATTTGGCAATTTCGTCATCATCTAGACTCAAGGGTGGGTTCAACGAAGCAGAGAATTGTTCTTTGCCAATCAAAGGGGTAGGAGTAGGAAGGTTGGATTCGCCTCCTCTTGTAATAAGTTCTAAGGACTGACAGGATACTTGGCTTTTCAACAAGTCTACTTCAAGATCCAATATCCTTTGATGTAGTCGAGCAATTTCTGCATCAGCTTCAATTCCTTGGACTGGAGGTCCAGCCTGGACAATCGTGACCACTTTCTCTTTTAACCCTTGAATTCCTTTATCTTTTTCTTTAATATGTTCCTCTAAGTTGGAGGTCATCTCCTTTAAACTACTAAATGTAGATCTCAATTGATAGTGCATGTCGTGCCATTTTCGTGCATCCATATTATCCGAAAATGAAAAAGTTATAGCATATTAAGAAGAGAGCTTCTTCTTGAATTACAACCTGAACTTAGCTTTAATGGTGCCTAATCGAGAAATATAAGGCGCGGGAGTTAATTGTTTTTCCTAATAAAAATGAGTAAACGAGAAATGGAAAACAATACAAAGAAAATGCTTTCTTTATAAACACCCAAAAAAGTTACAAGCACGAGCAAATTCAAAATTACATCAATAATATTAGTTTTAAGCATTTAATGCTCAAAGTATAAAGATGGAAGTCTGGGCCTTTTTAAGTGATCCCATGGACAAAGAGAAGATAGAGTCAAAAGGAACATTAAACCTTGGAGGGGTATTAACTGGAGGGAATTGATGGTAGTCCAATTTTACGGCTGAAGGGCTAGTTTTACCACATAACAATTTAGCATGATTGGTTTATATCTCACTAAGCAATTTATCCTTTTTGTTACCCAAAAAATTAAAGCGAAAATGTGGAAACCATGTGTAAACTTCCTGGAGATCCCTAAGGAAATAATATTTCGCTAGCCGAGAAATTTTGAGAATTAATGATTTCTCTTTAAAATTCCTCATTAATTTGATAAATTTATTTAGGAATTCCATAGAAACAGGACTACTTGATGACTCCTTAATAAGTATAATTTATGAGAAATAAGCTAAGTTGCAAAGAAATAAGAAATGAAAACATTGAAACTCATAAAGCCATTTGAATTACATATTAAAAATGAAATCAATTGGGTTCATACAATATTGATCCTCTAAAAAATTTAGAAAAGAATCTCTCCTTGTTAAATTTCACTTTCTCATGAGGAAGAGTATTTTAGGAAAGAGGATGATCATAACTCTAGGAAGGTTCCAGCATTCTATAGGATGGGAATCGATTTCATGTTCATCTAAATATCTATTATGCAAACATTTGAGCAAACCCCCACTCTTTTCCCCTAAGAATGAAAAATCAGTAAGAATATTTCTAGAGTAAACATTATAGAGGAACTCCACTAAAGTATTGCTATCATCAATGAGCATCCAGAAGAGAGTAGTTTGCTCTATATTTTCTCTTATGACCCTCTCTTGATGAAGGCAAGATTTCTTCAATAATGGGGCTACTCATTTTTCTTGGAAGTTCCTGAACCGTGTGGGATAAATAGAAAGGAACTTATACTTATCAGATAACTTGTTGTGCTCCTCGATTAACCTTTCAAGTTCTCTATTCAATTGATGCAACTTCCTCTCACCCTTTTCATATATAGTCTCATAGTAATATTTGGATCTTTTACTTAAGTAAAGCGATAAACTTATTAACTAAACAATGGTAGATAATTTTCGACATTTAAATAATAAAAACCATACTGCATGACTAGAACTTGAGAAGCCAAGACTTGAGCCTACTCTTTTGGCTATTGACTGAGGGGAGCATCATCTGTTGGGGGAATGTTATCCCTTAAAGTATCTTGAGGATCAGGCAAATCGAGAAAGTTTGTATCATGAGCAGACGAATTTAAGTTATGATCACCTGATACATTTCCGCCATCTCTTGGTCTTTCAAGACCCTTGCCGCCACCATCTCCTCCATGATTATCATCATCAGTATCATCGTCATTGTTTTCGTCATCATTATCATCATCCTCCCCATCAGTATCTTTGTCCCCTTCAAGCAGGAGATCATCAAAAGACAGTAACTTCTTGGGATCAATAGCTTCTTCTTTAAGGAATTCCTCTTGAACTGGTCCTTGAGCTCTCCCTAATATGAGTCAAACTTCCTTTTAAATTTTCATTTAGCTTTGGAAGGGAAGGAAAATCCAAATCTGGGAATCGGTCAATATTATCGCCATATGCCACGAAAAGATCATCTTCATAGCACTTTTCTATAATTGTAGTGGGGGCCTGGTTGAGAAAGAAATAACTTTCTTCTCAGCGTCTTTTATAATGTTATTTGCATAAACCAGGGTAGCTTCCTTAGTTTGCAACTCGTTCTTCAAAGACTTCATCTTACCGGCCATTCCGGTGTTTTATTTGTTGGCCTATTCAAGATCTGGTCTTAGAGTTTTCACCTCCTATTCCAGTAGCAGTTTGGCTGTGTTCTCCTCATCAATAGAGGAGGCAAGTTTTCACTTCTCAAGAATAGCATTATCTTTCTCTATAGTAATACCAATCACTTGAGTTGTAAGCGAAGAGACCTGCTGCTTGAGTTTAGCAATTTGATTAGAAGGCCCTTGAGAAGCCTGTTGAAGGAAGAACATGTGCTTGGCCTCCTGAAACATATGACAGACATAAGCTAAATCAAGATATACAAAGTTGAAAGTATATATTAACCAAGTAGAAGAGAAATTATACCGGTAACAACTACTGATAGATGATGTAAAGGTGATCTTTCGAGAAGGTCGAAAGCTGTAGTGGCATAAGAGAAGCCAAAGTTGGAGATTGAGTAGCCAAACGAAGGAGATCACTAAAGCCCGTTGTGGGAGTCTGAGCCTGAGCCTCCAAAGGGAGGGATTCATTAAGGAGAGGAGTCAAGCCAAGCTCCTCATACAAGCGATGGAAACCAGATGGAGAAGTAGGAAGTGAGATGTTAGGAGATGAATCAGGAGTATAAACCTCTTCGATGTGCTTTTGAGCTTCACGATCCGAAGAACCTAACTTAATCACATCAGGATTTTAAGCCTTCAAGTTAATATATACATTCGATTGTTCGACAATAGCAATAGAAGTCGGGACATCTCTAGCCTAGGATATTTACTGAAGGAAGAGTGGAAGTGTCAACTGGGGCACTAGAGCTCGCCTTCCTTTTTAAGTCCTCAACGGCCTTAGTAATGGAATTCTTGACAGGGGCAGGTTTAGTTGGCCCAACTAAGGTAAAAGTATGACTTTGGCTTTATTTTGCTTGGAAGCAGCAACGATTATAGTCAAGCCTAAATTGAAGAAAAAGTTTATAAGACAGCAATGCAAGAAATTCCATTTAAGTGAAAATTTACCGGAGGATTCAAGTTGAATAGGAGAGGAAGCAGAAAAAGTCTTTCGATTACCAGTAACCAATGATTATTTCCCCTGGGCATTCCCCTTCACCATCAAGGGTTCTCCAAGTATCATGTGGTTGTCTAAGAATAGATAATATTTATGGAGGTTTTCTTCCATTAATAGTTTAAGCCTATCACCCATACTCTTAGAAGCCTGAGTCAGGGACTCAATAACAGTAGGGATGGAAGGGCTAGGTTGTTTGGAAGCGGAACCTAAAATAAAAAACTCATCAAAAGAGAATAACAGATATAACATAGATTATAGGAAATGGAAACTTACTAAATACAAAGAAAGATACCCTAATTTTAGGGGTATAACATCTGATATAGAAAAACAAGTTCTCCTAGTCTCTTGTCTTATTGATCAGATGAGCGACTTTGTTTTTTGAGAAAGGGAAAAGACGGTACAAAGAACTATCCACTTGTTCACCTATCTTTACAAGGTTTACCAGGGAATGGAGAGTCCCAACATTAAGGGAAGGAAGTTTAGCCTCCCTGGCATGGAGCTCCAGATAGCTCATATAAGTATATGAGTTAGGATTTAGTTGGATCGGAGCAATGTTCAGATGCTCCAGGAATCACATAAGAAATTCTAGAAAAGGTAAATATCCCGAATGCCAGATGTGAATGCAAGTTAAAGTAAATCCCTCTAGAGGATTGTCTATTCGTCTAGAAGAACCAGCAGCCATGGCCTCTATATCTATGATCCCGAATTGTTGGAAGATCGTACCTACCTCGACCTGAGCGATAATAAAGGACTAGTTAAGCCTATAGTCTCCTTCTGCAATTTCTTTGCAGAAGGAGAAGGTTTAAAGCTCTTGCTGGGCTTCTTATTATCCATTTATCTACCAGTTGATATCACACAAAGTCAGGGAAGTATTTCAAATTTTACAAAAAGTTTGAATAATCATAAATATAGAAGCAAGGTAAACAACTAAATGCCTAACCAGTAAGTACTTGGTTAATTGAAAGCTATTTAACTCTTAGTGATAAAGTGTCAAAGATAGAATTAAATGCAAAACTTATAACAAGCTAATAATTTATTGAATAGTCCATCTCTAGATATCGCATTTGTAATGAGATGTCAAACTTATAAAATACTAATTTTTTTTATATGAATCGAAAATGCATTTACAACTATAGAATTCATGAATAGATATCGATTTTATGACTAACTAATAGGGTACAATCAAGATTTCACAAAAATCATAATGGGATGTCGAGTTAGTAACCTATTATCGAATTTATAAGGTTATCGAATTCATAGATAATAAATAGGGTTAAACTTGTTTAAAAATATTTCAATTGTTTTCAAACTTGAGGATGTCAAAAACTTAAATAGTTTATAGGTTAACAACACAATAACTACATTCCGAACTGATGATATCGTATCGGGCGTAAAACAGGATATCAGATTACTAACCTATATATAAACTCTAAAAGTAGTTGTTGAACCTGTAAAAGAGTAATAACAAAAATGAGGATATCGAATCCGTAACCAAAAACAACAACCCTTCAAAATAGATGTCGTATTTCTAAATAGATACCAAATTTTTAACTGGTTGCCGACACGATAAGGGTTTCGAATTTTAAATCAGTTGTCAAATTCCTAAATGGATTTAGAGCTTCTAACTAGTTGTCGAAACAATGGCTAAAGGGTGAAACCTTTTGGATACCGAACTTCAAGTTAAATGTCAAATTTCAAAGGGTTAATAACTACGAAAACCAAGCAGTTGTCGAGTTTTGAAGAGGGTTTCGTGTTTCTAATAGCCAACCAAGTTCTTAATTAAATGGGAAAGCTCCAGATTTTCAAATTACTACCATCAGGTTTTAATCAATCAATAAAGAGAACAACATGCAAATTCGAATATTAAGTTCACAGTGAAGCATTATATTTATATGATTTAATTAACAATCCAATAATTTACAACCAAAACCTAATTAGTAAACCATAATTTCAATTCAAAATCGAAAACCCCCAACTTAATTCTTTCGATTGATTCAAATGTAAAAGGAAATCAAACCTTGAAATAGCTTGAACCCCAAAGAAGATTGAATTTTTTTGAATAAGACGGAAATTAAAAGTTTTGATTTGCGATCTGATTCACAAATAAAAGGAAGAAGAGAGAGAGGAGTGGGTATTTATAGGAGCAAAGAGAAAGAACAAGACCTTTTGATTTCAATTAAATAAATGGCCCAGATTTAGACGAAGTGCCAGTAGGCGGCAACGTGTTTGTCAAGGCGACAAGCGCTAATATCGAAGAATTGACTTGAAAAGCCAATATTCCTTCAGCGCTAGGGGTAAATGTTTCTACAGATAAGGTTATATAACATTTATGGCGAGCATATAGAAATACAAGGTGTTGAAGGGAAAGCAGTGAAATCCTCTACAAGGGACGTCGTTTTTTAAACATTTTAAGAAGATGTCGAGCTTCAATAACCCTAGGGGGTTGCCGAAAATATGAAGGCTATGAGATATCATTTCTCAAGATAGCTTTTAGGGATGTCGTACTTCAAGCATTACTAAGAGATGTCGAAGTCCTCAACATTATTAGGGGTTGTCGAATGCATGGAAAGGAAGAGATATCATGCCATCCCTAAGTGATATCAAGTGCCAATAGAAGCTGAAAAGCTACGATGTAGAGCATATCAAACCTAAAGACAATCAAAGAGAGATTTCATATTGATAAAGATGTCGAATATCTAGGTATTAGGCCTTTACAATTATAATCGTTATAAAGGATACAAAAGCAGCAAGGGATACTGAATGCTTACAGTTATCAGGGATGTCGGATACCAACAAGTTGAAGGATTCCAAGCTTTAAGAAACAATTAAAGGTTGTTGTATATCAATAATAAATAAGGGATTGCCACACATCACCAGATCATCAAAGATGTCGAATACCTATAGTTACCAAGGATGCTGCATGTCAGTAGTATCCAAAAGGGTTTCAAATGACATCAATGTGAAGAATGGTATCGAAGTTTATTAATACAAAGAAGGATATCATCCATCAACAATAGAAGAGGATGTCAAATATTAACAATGTCATATTCCATCAACTCAACAAGGAATATCAAGTTTTAACAATGTGTATAGGGTATCGTAATTCAGTAATACGGTAAGGGTATCGTATATCATCAACATGAAGGAAGTGTCATATTTTGTCAGTATGAAAGAGGCTGCCATGTAGCAACAGTATGAAGGAATGTCAAATGTTTACTCTGAAGCGAAGTGCCAAATGCCAGCAATGTTATACGGATGCCATAAATCACCGGTATTCAATGGGGTGTCGTAAACCATCAATTCTTAATAGGATGCCTAAAGCCATCAGGATAATTGATTCTCACCACTTTCTTACATTTTTAAACTTGTAACCCTAAATAAATTTGGGGATTATTCACGCCTATTATAATTTTGTGACATTTTGCAAATACGGACTTGTACAATTAATATTGCATAGCATATCGAATAAAGATTCTTCACTTATGACTTGTATTGCACTCTCATGCACTTATGACTTCGACATGTATGTGGTTTCTACATGGAACACGCATATTTCTAGCAAATTAGCATAAGGTTACTTAAGTCTAATCCTAACCATGCTTCACCTACTTTACATTCTTAGGGGTTAACAAAGAAATTTGATAACAAGAGTTATCTTCAAGAAAACTCTATCTCCTACTGAAATTCTAAGTCTTTTCTATTCTTATCAACGTAGCTCTTATGCCTAAATTGAGCCGCTTTCATCCTATATTTGATGATGTCAATCTTCTCGGTCGTCTCCTTGACTAAGTTTGGACCCAAAACTAGTCTATCTGTAGTCTCTAACCCATAAATTAGGGATCAACATTGCCTTCCGTATAAGGTTTCAAATGGAGATATGTCGATATTGGATTGAAAGCTATTGTTATAGGAAAATTAAACAAGATCGAGATACTCTTCCCACAAACCACCAAATTCCGGAATATAAATTCTAAGGTCTTCAATCACTCGGTTAATTATCTCTTCATTTGTTAATCCATCTGAGCTTAGTACGCAAGTACTCAGACAAAGTTAAACTCTCATTGCATTCTACAAACTTTACCAAAATAAAAAGGAATATAAGGGATCATAGATACATATTATATTTTCGGACCTAAATGTAATCAAACTATATGCTTGATAAATAATCTAGCTGAACTCTCTTTTGCTCGAATTACTTGATCTATGGAGCGCTTTTGGTGAATTGATCTACTCATCCAAATACTCTCATTTCCCTATCTCGTTGTGTGAAATCCATTAATAAAATCCATAGAGATCTCTTCACATTTCCATTGCATTACTACAAGAGGTAGAAGTAACCTGCTAAGCTTTTGATGCTCGACCTTAACTAATTGGCATGTAACATATTAATTTACATTTATGCCTATGTCTTATTTTTTACCTCTCAATAATACATTCTATTTTTGTCATTATACTTCTTTATACCATCTAGATTTATAGAAAATATAGATCCATGACACTCATCGAGAACTTCTTTCTTTAGATTGGCTATTTTGGGAATTCATGGCCTTTCACCATATCTCAAATATCTTTTCAAGTCTAACTCAAATCTACAAAGATCATTAGAAATGTTACCACTCTATAGTTTACTAATCCATTTAGCTAAAGATGGACCATATCGACTGGCCATGATTCGATCGAGCATTCTTGGACAAACCTCAAAGTCGGCTAACATAGTTGTCGAGTTACCCATCTTTCTAAACTAAAGATCGCAAGAAGATAATATTTCTAAATCTGTTCCTTCTACTACCATCATGGATACAACTACTTGGTGCTTTCTTCTGAGAGCATATGCAACTTTTATTCCTTTATCATGAGTGTACTGAATCTCTAAGTCATATGTAGTTAAAAATTCTATCCATCGCTCTTGCATCATATTAATATCGTTTTGAGAAAACAAATACCTAATAGGGTTCGGTTCCTTTGCTCCGACGCACCTTTGTGTTGCAGAGTATAGAGTAGAGTAATCTAAGAGATAATCCCATTATCTCTTAAGTATTGTTGGAATTCCTGTCCAATGTGCGCACCTCCTTAATCAGATCGAAGAATTTCAATCTTACAATCTATTTGATTTTCTATTATATTTTTATACTCAACAAATTTCTCATAGACGTTGGATTTGTTCTTCATAAGATACCCATATCCTAGTCTCGAGAAATCACCAGTGAATGTAACAAAGTAAGAATCATTATCCTTGGTGATTATAGGCATCGAGCCACAGACATCACTATATACTAACCCTAAGAGTTCATCTACTCTTTCATTACTTCCACTAAAGGGTGCTTGGTCATTTTCCCTTTAAGACACGACTCACGCATGTCAAATGATTCGGAATCAAGTGATGAGAGAAAACATTCACTTTCGGTTTGTGTAGTTATTTCTAAGACCTAACCTACAATGCCAAAGATAATTATCATTTATATTGTTAGAAGAACTACTCATGGAACATTCATAATTAGTATTGATCACATAAATGCCATTTTCAAGAACATCATCCCAGACTTTATTTCCATCCAAACTAATGTCATAACATTATTCGCGTAATGAAATGTATATCCAATCTCAAACAATTGTGAAATAGACACATTAATATCAACACTAGCAGGCAAACATAAATGATAATCTCCTACCGTTGTTGTATCTACAATAGATCCATTGGAAACTTGGAGCCTCATCTCTTCATTTGACATGCAGTGTCAGTTTAAGCCCTTGTAATAAATTACGTATATGAGTTCCAAACCGATTATCTAAAACCCAAGACATCTTATTGACTACCAAACAATTTTGAATCATAAATGTACCTGATGAAGCTATAGAATAGGTCTGCTTTCTTTCTCTGACATTCTTTAGGTAATCAGGACAGTTTCATTTCCAGCGATCTTTCTTGTGGCAGTGGTAACATTCACGCTTGTCATCGGTCTTTTTACTTTTATTATTCTTCTTACCATCTCTTTTCCGCTTCTTTGAACCTTTTGAAGATAATGCACCACCCGTTACAGCAAGCATAACCCCTTAATCCTTAGATCTGGACTCAATCGACCTCAACATATTGAGGAGTTAGATTCACATTCAACTGGTTCATACTATTTTCATCAAAAAACTGATTCATATTGTAATTCGGTATGAACAGTTCATACTGAGGTATAAGAGAACCTAGGATCATATCACCTTGTAGTTCATTGCTTATCTGTACATCCAATTGTGAAAGCCTATCAATATAGCCCTTCATCATTAGTACCTAATCATCCACTTTCTGTCATTTGGTCATTTTGGTATTAAACAGCTTCTCCGTAAGCTCGTACCCTACAAGACATCACTATTCATCAAATAGAGCCTTGAGACTATCAAATATCATAGGGACAGACACATTTTCATGCTGCCCCTGCAATGGATTGTCTAATGTAGATAGCACAAAAACTTGAATGATCTCTAGGTCTAAAACCCATTTCTCATCAGCAAGTCTAAATTCGAGGTTTGCATCATAAGCATGTTGTTCTTTAGGTTTACATGTAATAACCGACCAAATATGCTCGTAAGTCAATGCTATCTTAATCGCTCTTAGTCAATCAATATAGTTTGGTCTGGTAAGCTTGTCACTTTCAGAAAATAGTTTTGGAGTTGTCATTTTCTATAGGTTTTTAGTTGGTAGATTATTAAGACAATATCATAATAGATGTTCTTATAATATTAGTAAGGTTAAATTTTATGTTTTATTTTACTAATAAGCTCCCACTAGTCTTTTATGTTTCATCAAACCCTAAGCTAAAACATAGAAGTCATAGCTCCACGTACAATGGATAACTCCTTATTGGCAGTGTCATATCCAACTCCTAACCAAAGGTACCTTGTCTTAATTTCACTTTGACCTTGAGTTTGCTCAATAAATCGAAATAAATTATTCACTCGTACCTACCATATCGTGATGACCTCAGTATACATACCTTGAGTTTGCTCAACAAATAGATATAGTAATCTCACCTCGTATATTCAATATATTAATAATACTACACATAATATCCTTACCTTGAATTTTCTCAACAACTAAGGAGTATGCAAGTAATTTATATATATATATATATATATGGTAGAGGATAACGTTATATACAATATTCATAATCCTTAATATATTATGTTGTGAGATATCGACTTATGGAATAATATATTTCTTACGAAATACCCTCAAGGTTCAAGTGTTGGACACATCGAAAATCACGGTATATATACATTTACGTATGTATTTATTCTTTAAGTCTATTTAGGGTTTCTTAACCACCTTTAGTATATACATTCGTATTATATAAGTTTTATTATTATATAACATATATATTTTAATTAGCTTAAATAACAATCTTATGTATAACATTATATTAATTAAATCTTTTTTAATTATTTTTTAATTAATTTTTAATTAATTACCTCTTTAATTAATTAAATATTATTCAATCTTAACATATTATATTGAATATTTGTATATATTATAACCTTTATAGTAATACATATGTATCATATATATTTAACATATTAATTAACTTCTAATTAATTAATTATTTAAACTATTTTAATTAAATTTTATTAATTTTCAAAGATTATTTTATACATACATACATACTTATATTGTCTTAAACATTGCAAGACAACATTACATATATCACTATATATTATACATGCATATATGTATATTATTTTAATTAGCTTATTTAATTGATTTAATTCTTTTACTAATCTTATTAATAAATTTAAATTTGAAATTAATTTATATTAATTTTCTAATATTTTGATAATTCTCTTATATTATAATTTTTATAATATATATATATATATATTTTACTTATTTCGAATTTACCTTTTAAATTTAAAATCTGTTTTTTAAATTTTCAAACAATTTTGAAAAGTAGTCCAAGGCCCAATTCAATTTTAGGCCTGTTCTAATAGGGGCAATCTTTGGACTCACATATCCGTTCCGGCCAGGCCACTTAGCCAGGTTGGGCAAAGTACTTGAATACCCAAACTCAATCCTCTAACCCAACCTTTCTAGATACCTTACTAACTAAGTTGTTAGCTTAATTAGTTAATCCTAACATGACTAATTTGGACCACGTTGGCTATTAGGCTCTAATACCATTGCTGGAACTGGGCCAGTCCATAGTGGATTGATTGAGTAAATTTCAAAAAATATTCCATTATTGGATTTTCAATAGGCTTATATAGTCTAATTCATTTAGAACTTTTCAGAATTTTATTTTAAATCAAATTAATATTTTTTTTGAATTTTATAAATGAAATTTATTTTATATAATTTGTATTATAGTTCATATATGTGTATCACATACACATATATCTATGCACATACAACATGATACCATATACACGGTTTGACATGTCCATGTATAGGTGCTAGGATTTACACCACAATGGACATGTTAGCCCCTTGTGTATACTATTATTAATAGAGTTTGGGGTATGCCCAAGGGGAAATTATGTAATTTGTTACATATATCTAACTCGATAACCAATCTTGTTAGAAATAAAAGATGTTTCTTTCTATTGTATGCTTGATATAATGTGTTATATTAATTAATTTAATTAAAAGCATATTTAATAGAAAATCTATAAGCGGTATGTTTTGTAAAGTAGTTACAAAGTGTTGTACCATGAATAATTTATCACAATAAAAATAAATATACCATTTTAAATATTTCTTGTCAAGATGTATCAAGATCGAATATCGACGCGTCCGTTAAGATTGGAGTACATAACGCTCTCCAAATGTTGGGTAGTGTATAACACATGGTTGTTTGGGGGAACCAAGGGGATGGATATTGATAGTTATTGGATAACAATGTAATGACTCACTTAAAAAATTTCCGTTGGTTAATATAACTAAGGTCAAACTATAACAACACGGAATTTAATCCCTTTAAATATGGATATTTAAATATATTTTTAATAATTAATCAATGGATTTTTAATTAAAATAAAACTTTTCAAATAATAATAAATGAAGATGAAGTAGTTTTTGTCTGTACCAAAAATGGGCACAACACTCTTCGGAAGTTTTTGAAGAGATACAAGTGAAGAAAATAAATTGAAAATGAAGATTATCTAACAAAAACTCCAATAAACATAATAGGAAATATGCAGACAAGCAATTTAGAGCGGTTCGGCGAGTTGCCTACGTCCACTATGAAATTTTGATGGTTTTATTGATTCTCTTTCGATGATTACAAATGATTACAACGAACAACAGCGAATTACAGCTTGGAATTCGAATTAAACCGTAAGAATAAGATGCAAATCTCGATCCGGCAGAGTCTGGGTGCTTGAGAACCAAAAGATCCCTCTTATGTAGGCTCTAGTGTGCTATTTATAGGCGTAGGAGGCTGAGATTTCGTTCAAACTTCGGGAGACTCGGCCTGGCACGTGAGGGGGCCCACGCGACCGTTTCCAGAAAGTTTCGCCTCGATCTGCGCTCGATACGAATCCATTTCGTATCAATCAGGATGATGTCCAATCGAGCTGAAATTTGGCAGAGACATTCCTTAGTGCGTATGCAAGCTCTGGTGAAAATTTCATTGCATTTGGATCGGTGGATCATGAGATATAGTCGATACGAAGTGGAATCTCTCGATGGCTGTTTTGTTCGACTCCATGACTTCGAATCGATCCCCTCGTATCGATAATTGCACGTGTTTCCGAGATGATGTGGCACGTGCACTTCGCCTCGATCCGGTCTTTACTCTGAGTCAACCGTATCGACTCCATAGATCTCGCCTTGTTTGCTTCGATGAATGACACGTCACCCAGGTTTGTTGACTTGATGGATACGAACCACGTAGCATCTCAATGGATACGAAGCCAATGGATGCGAACTGGAGCTTTAGATGGATACGAAGTAAGATAACCTATTGGATACGAATTGTCCTACCCAGATGGATTCGAAGAGAGCTTTTCATGATGGATGCGAAGCAGACATTGGTCAATCATTACAAGTCGCTACACCTGTTGATGGATACGAAGTCCATCGATACGAATTCGATGGATTCGTACACTGCCAACCTGATCGATACGAACTGCTATTAACTGATCGATGAGAACATGATCGATACGAATCGAGTGCATCCTTGGTGGATACAAAATCAACCATAGCGATGGATACGAAGGATGAGCCGTTTTCTCTAGATTGAATTGATCATAGCTTGAGCATATGAACTCGGATTGACTTGAAACTTGGAACGTTGGCTCTCTTTGGCTGTGCTCGTCACGTCATATCAATTGTAGCTCGATCCGGACTCGGACAAAATTCATCGATATCCATGACGAGCAATACTTGGTTTTCGATCAGTCCGTTGATATCCTGGCCTTGCCAAAAGGCGGGATAACAGTTTTTGAATTTTTTACAAAAATAATTAGTTCAAAGAAAAATTGGAAAATGTGATCGAAATTCGTTTTCCTAATTTCAACTTTTCGGTGTCTAAAAGTTATCGGAAAATGTTATGCACATTTGAGTTTAGCTTATGCTCATCTACAAATAAGTTAGAGTATATTCTGATAAATATATATACATATATTAACTTAAAGAAATATAATAAGTTATGACGTGACTTATTATGTAAATTTAAAAATAAATTTAAAATATAAAATAAAGTGACATAAAATGTCATTCCTTTAAAAACACTAAGTACTCAAGCAATTAATGCATGTTGGCTCATCAATATGAAGGGGGTGGGCTTGTCACGTGAGCAATAAGAGGAGAGGGAGATAAGGTGGATGATGTAGCAAGCATGCAGTGGAGGTTATGTACCATGGGGCTAGTTTGGTAATTTAGTATTTCACTTTGTATAAAAACAAAATTTCATAATTTTTCCTAAAACCCTTTCATGTTCCTAAAACCTCTCCAAGCTTTCATGTTCACTTTCATGGCTTTCAAGTTTTAAGAATTTCATTTCTTTTCCACTTTAAATTTTTAAATCCTTGTTTAAAGCTTTCCCTTTCATTTCAATACTCCTCCTCCATAAAACAAGCCCATATAGACCCATAGCTCTTCTTGGCCAAGCACTTCCACCACCTAGCGAAAACTTTTGTTTGCTAAAGCCCACTAAAACTCCATTTTTCCAAAGGTAAAGCGAAGATCTAGCTTGTATACAAGTTATAGCATAAGTTCGCTTTTTTTCGTGAACTTTTGGTGAGAAAAGTTCTCAGCTCTAACTAAATTTTCTAAACTTATATTATTCCTTGACTTGTTGTAAAATATGTTATTTGTTTAGGTAGAAATAGTGTTGACTTGGATGTATGTATATGTGTTTGGATGATAAGTAATATAGTTTAAAATTGGAAGTTTGAAAAGTCAAGTTTAATTTGCAAATAATAATCTTTGCTTAATATGTTGATTATGGCATGCTTATATGTATGCGATGTGGTTGTGATGTGATTAGTATGTTATGAACATGAATGCATGATTGTTTGCTAAGAAAGTTAGCCACTTTGCTAATTAAAGCGACATGGAATCCCGTGTGTAAAAATATAGTTTTTGGTTTTAAATTTCAAAATATTTTCAAGTTTAATACTTGTTTCATTTTCAATAACATAAAATTATCTTTTAGTAAAGTTTTTTCTTTAAAATTTAAAGTTTCAAAGAAGACTTAGAAAACCAAATTTCAAGTTTTGGAAATTACGGATCGTATAGCGATAGTCGCTATGGGTGTAGTTTGTGAAACGAACTCTTTTTGAAATCTAAATTTGTTTTCACTTAATTATCCTTTTGAAAAGAGTTTTCAATCATATATTAAGTAACAAAAAGCAATTAATTAATTAATTATTTATTTATTTAATTAGTGATTATTAAATTAATTAATTAAGTAAGGTAATTAGTACTTAATTATTAATTAACAAAGGTAATTAGTACTTAAGTGTTAATCAAGTAAGTTAATTATAATTAGTTAATTAATTAAAAGTTAATTATTATTTAACTATTAATTAGGGATCAATTATTATTTAATTATTTGTTAAAGATTAATTATTTATTATTTATTGATTTAAAAGGGGTTTAATTATTAATCAATTACTAATTAAGTCAAATTTAATTAAGAGTTTAATTAGGACTTAATTAAGATTTAATTATTATTTAATAAGGGTTTAATTTATTAATTAATTAATTACTAAGGGTTCTGAATTTTTTAAAATGGCTTTATTTTTAAATATCGATTTTGTTTTAAAAACTGTTTCCTTTTGCAAAAGTGTCTTAAATCAAGAGATTTCTTTGTCGATCACCTTTAAGTAACCTTAAACAAATATGAACTCTAATGCTAATATGGTAACTTATTTATGGAAAGTAAGTCATCTCATATGTACACTAAAAGCCGATGAGTAGGCCGATCCTCTATCTCTAAGATCTAGAATTTATTTCTAGGTAAAGCATAGAGTAAGGTCGAAATATCGAAAACATTATAGATATAGGAGGGTTAATTTCTATCAATGGGTCATGTTTAATTAAGTATATAGTCATCCATATGCGAACTCTGTATAATTACCCTAAATAGCGGATTGTCTGTTATTGGTAACTCGATCTGTTTTAACTTAGGAAGTATGATGTGTATATTCGAGTTCCCCGGTGAGGACTGGAATACTTGTTAGATACTTCCAAAGAACTGAAATTGAGTTAGCCGAGAATTACCACTTAATTTGGAGACACCAGTTTTTCTGTTAAGTATGATTTATTCGGACCACTCCAAACTAATAACATTTTTGATGGATCGTTATTGAAGTATGCTATGGGGTCTATACTAATCTTCCTATGGGTAATTCCAAAATGGAAGATATTAAATGTTGAATGTTTGTTTGATCATGGAATAACTTGTATGGATGAATGTTATCATTGCATTATGCCTGAAGGGCATTGTTAGCATTCTAAGATGGTCTACCAGGAGGAAAGGTAAAAGCGTAACCTCAAGCTTCACAACTGGGAATGACTAAATTCAAGGGATATGCAGTAGGGCTTAATGGGTCACACCCATTAGGGTATGGTTATCCCTTTCTAGAGTTGATACCATTCCTTTATATTTATGCGTTAGATCCATTATGGTTGTTGATCACAACCTAGGAATGATCGTATACGGTACTATCCAGTAAGGGGTTGGTCGGTCCTGTATTGGCAGCGAGTCCATGTGTGGCTCTCGGTGTATTTTATCTAAAGATGCACTGTGACAGGTGGTACCTCGATGCCTTGTCATTAATGGAATCCATTTTCCAATAGCTGCCTTTATGGACTTAGTTGTGCCTAACTACTGGAATGTGAGATGCAAGCATTTCAACTATATTGAATATTTATTTTAAACCATAGGCGTTATTATAATATCACAGTATTCTACATAGAGATGTTTTGGTTATCGTAAGGTAAAAACCCGTCCGTGTTTATGTGAAGCGTGGTCTTATAAGATACCTGTGGTTTGAAGATTTTTATAAAGTTAAACTTATGCTTTGCTCACACCAGATCCATGTCTGATTTGGGGTTTTATGTCTTTCCTTTAAACTCTTGGGTACTCAAATTTTGATGAGTAGCCAAGTAGTCAGGTTTCTTTGGAGCATTTTGGAAAGTAGTATGGAGCAAGAGCCTTCGTCTGTGTCTAGTAGTTATGTTTACTTTCACTATGACCGTATATTATATATTAGCAGTTTGGGAAGGCAGATATAGCTGTCCTTGTTGCACTACAACAAAAAGACCCTACGATAGCGTAGGAAATATGCTATTAAAGCCTCTGATAGCGGTTTGATAAGCGCTGTATATCGACATGTTATAAAAATAGTGGACAATTCATAGCGCTAAATCAACCGCTATAAAAAGTTTGCATATTAGAGCTCAAATCATCCGCTATCTTTCTTTCTAATATAGCACTGATAATCCTCTATAAAACAAGTTAATAACATATTCTAAACGTTGTACATTGACATTTTAACGTAGATGCCGGACTTTTCAAAGCACTAATAAACTGCTATAAACATTAGCAACGGTAGCGCTTATACTATGTTACGATAAGTTCTGTTATAGCGGTTATGGACCTGTTGTACGTTATTTTTATAGCGCTTATTATGATACCATAACGTTTTTAATGTTAAATGCATGTAATATTGATAGATTTAATAGCGGTTATTCAACGCTATTAAATAACTATAACACTTTTTAAGTGTTATGGTTTCTTTTCATAGTTCTAATGTTTCCTGCTTCTTAATTATAAATTACAATATTCAATACTATATCAAAATGTGCAATAATAATCTTTTTAACATAAAATCATTTAAATAATGCAAGAATCATAAAAGATAATAAACATAGAGATGTAACACGTTATACTAAACATACAAAATATTCATACATATAATATCTCACAATTTAAACCACAAAAACCAAAACATAGAGATGTCGCTAATAAACAACCCTAACATCGTCGACTCCAGAGAATTTTCAGTCATTTTGATGCATCTTCTATCCTCGAGATCGTCTAACGCAGTTTGCACCAGCCTAAGTAATAAATAATGTATAAAAACATTTTGGATATTCCTTATGAGCGCATTAAATAATAAATAATGTTATCATAACTTTTGCTTGTAAGTTTTTTTTCATACCAGTTGTCGTTGATTATAAAACCAGTGAAAATCGGTGTAGTGTAATTTTAATGAAAATTGGGGTGTTTTGAAGGATTATAAAAAAACTCAAATATACCCCACAAATTATATTGTAGAATTAATCTTCACGAAAAAAGAGAATAAATATAATGATATATATGTAATGTTATTTTAGTGGAAAACTCTAAAAATTGATGTATGTTAAACTCTCAATCACACGTTGATCAGTTATAATACTTGATTTAAACCAATCAAAACCACTACGATCATTCACGGTCAAAACCGGTACTCAAACCCCTCATAACCGGAAAAATAATACTTCCTAAGCCTGTTAAATTAATTTTTAACATAAAAGCAATTATTACAAGAAAAATATGCAATGGGAAATGTCTTTTTAAGAGATGGAGCTGGTATTACCAAACAACGACAATCTTGATCGTGAACAGCAATACTCCCTCTCCTTTTCGTTGCTCCTCTTACGCCAGCAAGCTGCAATCATATGACCAATGTATACACAAAGTAACTGTGAAATAGGCATATAAACAGTCACACCATATGTTATTTAAAAAGAGAAATCATGTTTAAAAGGAGAAAATCATTGTTGAGAAATTTTTAAATGGTAATACTAGAACTTGCACACAGTAACCATTAAAACCGACCCTCCCCAAAAGTACAACTATCCTCGACATTGTTTAAATTAGAGAACTGCCGTGACAAGCAAGACTTTGGAACTATATAGTTAAAACCGTGAGGTAAGATATTTAATTATGGATGGAAACTATGTACCTGAGTTTCCAGATTTGGAGCTTTCGCTATGAGTTTACAAAAGCTTGAAAGAGGAGTCTTTTGTTACAGATGGCGTGAGGGAAAGTGCGAGTTTGCGAGCGAAATTTTTCCAAGGTGTGCCTAGAACAAAATTAGTATGCTAATTGATTAGATTACTACTATTTATATTATAATAATGGAAAAGATAGAGGAACTGTTCATTAATAAGAAATGTAAATCCAAACCGATTGATGCACACATGAAAATATTCAACAAAATTAAGCATATCAAAAGTAAATCAATATGCTTCCTTCATGGCTCTTAGTTATTTGAACTAGCATACCGGCTTCTTCTTTCTAGCATTTGAACTAGCAAGCATCTCTGCTACCTTTTCAAGCAGCTCCCTTTCTTCATTTGCAACACATTCCTTTTAAAAGCATAGAACATATAATCATTAGAGGAAATAGGCAAGACGACATTGCTGTAGGCCAATAAAATACTTTATCAGCAATGAGATATACCTCAAACTTCTTGTGGCCAACCGCATCAATGCATGACTTCTTGTAGTCAAAGAGTCATTCCTTGCAGTACAGATTGCGCTAACCAAATGCTTACTATGGCTATATGTGAAGCTGGATGTGTCTCTGATGACATTAATTATCTCTTAGCTTGCATCAAAACATCGCTTCCTATTACACTTTGATGACTATTCAGAATGTTTGCTACTATAAGATTGAATATGTACCTAGAATACCATTACATGTTGCACATAAAATTAGAATAAAACTTTGTGTTGGTAATAAAATGAACCCAGATATATGTTTTAAAGTATTCTTGTATGACTGATTATTCTACCAGTATGAACTACTCATATTATCGCTTTCGGCTAAACACCAACTAAATCTTATAAGCATGAAGTGTATGACTGGATTCTTTGTATCCTCCTCATGATCCTTTATATACCAATATAGTTTCCTCTACCAAGAAGCATACATTTGGCATCATGTCTGCAAAAATTAAAAAAGAGATCAAAATGGCCATTCTAGTTTTGTTCATCCTATCCATGATAAATTATGGTCATGGCTTAGCAAACTGTCTTGTGTTCAAGGTTCAAAGATGCACAACAGTGAACTAAATTAGTTACTGCAAATATACGGTTCCAACAAAAGCTTCTGCCCCTGATATTCGGGAACTTGTACCAAGATTTCACTAAAGACATTCCATTTGCCTCGAGACCCCAAAGAACGTGACATGTAGAGGTGAGGAGTTAAGCAACGACAATAAAGAGAGAATTGAGTAAAAGAGTTGTACCTGGAATAATGTTGGAAAAAGTAATTGTTCAAATACTATTATGTCGGGCATCTGATGTGCTTGTTTCAAGCTAAATCGAAGAGATCGAGGAAGAGAGTTGATAGAGCAATCAGTACGATCCATCAGTCTTTCTAGAAGTGGATTCTAGATCCATCTTCAACCTTGGTAATTGTACCAATATGCAACAGTGATGTTGATGAAGAACACATTTCCAGAACTGGGAAAAGAATAGGGCCGATACGTATCCCAAGTTTAATTAGCAAAATTTATCACCATAATACCTTTTACTAACCCACCATCTCCAAATAAGGTTCTGTTCAGTGATCATTTCCCAGGCCTATTTAGAGAGGAGGCTTGATTGAATTACTTTAAGTTGATAAATCCTAATTGGGTCAGAAGCAAAACAAAGTTATTGGTCATTTAATTTGCAAGGTATTAATCAGTATAATTTGCATCAAGTAGTTAAGCAAATAATCTTGAACCACATCCAAGATAGATACACAAGTACTGTACAGTACATATTGCAAAGTTGAAACTTTAGTATGGTCAATTAAGAATTACGCGTAGGTTTATCCTACATAGGTACATAAGAAGTAATGTACGGTACATAGGTATATCCAAAGATGATTTGAATATAGCCAACTTCTTTTAAATTAAGAAAATAAGACCTGAAATACTATCTTAAAGATGTTTGAATTTATAGCAAAAGAATATCAAGAAATTTCCTGGCACATAATATAACAAGAAAATTAATGGTTAAAACAAATACTCTGCTTATACTGACTTCGAAATCTTTTTGTTCTAACATATAGATGTAATAAGATGCACTTAGTATAAGGACGCTTTGGAAACTTCGTGGTCGGACCAAAAAGTTACAGCCTTATTCTAATTATTAATAAGGATTATGATTGTTTTTGTTAGTATTATTATCGTTAACTTAGTTAATTTGCATAGATATTATTGTTCAAAATTGCTATTTTGAGTAACCTTTCATTCAGTATCTCCTTCCTTATATTGCTAAAAACTATAGACAATTCTTTCGCTTTGATTCAATTAGTCACAAACATGAATCCAACAAACTTTATTGCATCCTAAAGGCATTTCCAATTCAGCTCAATTATAAGGGAATGAAATATTTTTCAAAAGATCCATTACAATGACAAAATTTTACAGTTTTTCCAACATGTTTCATTGATATTGCATAGAGTAATCAAAATATTTGTGTAATATAATAATTATTTCAGATCCTTAATCAGATATAATGTTATAATCAAGCGAATGGTGTTATGTTAAATCCAAATTTTAAAATAAATGAAATACATTTCAGTTTCATACATGTTCTGCTAATTCATAATTACTCGTAGTTATGTTAGGCTGTATGATCAAGCTTTCTCATTTATTTGCAATTAAAAAATTAACCAATACACAAAATACACAGTCAATAAGTTTTTCCAAGATCAACTAGAAAATAAAGGAAAAAAAACACTCGACCTTTTTTATTTTCCATGTTACAGTTGATATACAAGCTAACTAGGCATATTTTCTTAAGATCAGTGAACCAAATGAAGTAAACTTTGATAGATAATATATAGTTTAATTCTAAAATTGTCACTAAATACACTGTAAAATAAAGTCAATGTCGTTTAATTAGTCAGCAAAATTGTAGTATTCATGACATAATATTAAAACAAAGTAATTTATTTCAGGAAAAATGCATTATATTTCGAGGGAAAACTCTTTTATTTTAACAGACCTATTAATTGCTACTATTTATTTTCACAATACTTTTCATATTCAACACTGCTGCAGACTTAAAACTTATGGGTGTTAATTTCATGCAGTGTAAATGTTGTATATTAAACCTTTATTCTATTCAACACCTTCAGTTACACTACAACTTATTTTATTGTATCTAAACGACTTTGCACCGGGGCAACTAATCAAACTAACTTATGTAAAGATTTAAAAAATGAATAATGCAGAGGAGAACGACTATGCAAATTGAAATGCATAATTACTGGCTATAACATGATGTTCAAAGATTGAAAGTATAAAATAGTGCTTTAAATGATTAATAAAAGTTGAGGTAACTTGCTGCTACATCCATCTAGTATATACGGTTTTTCCAGCTTAAATGTTGTTTAATGCATCAGTATCCATTGAAGAGCTTGAAGCATCAAGATTACTAAATATCCACTCCATAGCCCTCTCCATTCTTCCATACTATAACGGTAACATATTTAACATTATCATCTTTGACCAAATAATGCTTTTTGGATGCCACTTTACATGCATGTATCTTTTTGTACGTAAACGTGTACCTATACTGTAACATTATATCAGTACACGTTTGTGATTTTTTTTTACATGGTAGAATGATGCTGTTTGACTCTTAAATAGTTTATATATAGGCAAATTTCTGCATATCACGGAAAGTAATCTATTATGTACATAATTACATCTAATTAATCAAAATACAACACTATATTAATTTGAACTACATAAAACTACATTGTTTTCATGTGTCACTATAAGGATTTACGAAAGAAAAAAACTTACCTTGAGTGTAAGATATTGTTTGAAGGTCTAACCATGTTTAGCATTTACTCTTCCTGTAAAATTAAATGGAACAAATGATAAGTTCACAATAGGAAATAATTGGTACATATAGTACATAAAGAATAAATAGAACCAACGGATACAATTTGACATTTGTTTAATAACACAGGGAACAAATGCATAATAAGAGAATTAAGATTGCTCTAATACACTACGACTTTAAAAAAATTCTATAGGCGATACACATTTAATATCGCAAATTATTGTGAACAGTGGACAATTCAATGTAGAAATAAAATGAATTTCAATCATTTGAAAGCTCACTAGCCCACCTGAAAGCTCACGGTGAAAAGCAGACATTCTTTAGGACACGAAACTACCGTATACACGAGTTCTTTAAGCTTTCTCTTGCTATTATGATAACAGGTAGCTAACAAATGGATTATACAACATATCCATCATAAAACGAAATATGAGATCCACTTAATATGCACTATCTAAACCATACAATCAAAATCATAAATCCTTATATATCAATTTTAACGCTGCAATAACTAATGAATGATACATTGCTGAAACAAGTCTGAAGTAAAAATTCCTTTTCCCTCACTAAAAATTCCTCTGTTCCAAAATTAACTTACCAAGACAATCATATTCATGACTGAAGAAATATCTTAAATACACGATTAAATTCAAAGAAAATCAATGTGTGTCAGCTACTTATGTTGCAACAAAATGAGCTATTGAAACTTGAAATATACTTTTTATGTCTCACTTTATAAGTGAAGAATGATCAGGACAAAAATATGCATATTAGACTATATTGAGTGAACTCTGTAAAATAAGAAGTCTAACCTAAAACTTACACATAATGTGAATAAGCTATGACGGAAATGCTCACAGGAGAAGAAGAATCAGTCCACATAGATATACGAGAAAAATGGAATGAATGGTTGCAGATTGTTGTCAGAATTCCACTTGCATCTTGATCTAACCTTTCTGTGCAAGGAAGAAAGAAGAAATCAACACCTTGAAACATCACTTTTATGGCATTATATAACATGAATGGCATGACATTAACAAGCATTCACTCGGTATATCTTATGTGAACTTCAACCTTAATTTAAACAAAAAACATAACCATACTCATTTCATTAATACTTTTTCCTAACATATAAACAAAACAACAGTCAACTAACTCAATTCACACGGATTAAACAAAACTTAATAGGATTAGACGGTGCTGTTTTGACTTACGTTTGCTAGGCGCATTGACAAGGGTGAAAATCAGAGTCGAAGAGGACATGCAGTTCGAAAGCATGTCCAAATTTGGTAGACGGTTGACCTTGTGCTTGAAAAAGGGGAAATTCCGATTAGGGAAATATGATCCCTTCTTCATGTATGGAATCCAAGGCAATGGAACCTAAGGCGACGGAAGGGCGAGGAGTGGTAGACAAGGTTCGGGATGGAAGGGATGAGAGTGGTTGAAGATGAGACAAAGAAAGAGGAGACAACGATTGAAAAATACCTACTTGGAGGTGGAGTTAATTTGAGGAAATTTGAAGTGAAAGAGGGAAATAATTTGGGAGAGAGGTGGCTATCAAAATAATTGGGGATCCCGCTCACGGAAAAGCGTTATGTGCCGTCCATATGAACTTTAAATAAACAAATAAAAATGAACAATAACGCTTTGAAATAAGTGTTATCTATTGGCATTATAAAAAACAACTTTTCTTGTAGTGTTGGTAATAGTACATGTTGTAACTTTGATGTAACATTTTGAAGTAACCATATGTACTATTCTATGATGATGTATTTGTAACTCTGACTTTGTGAGAAAAATATGTGTTTGTTTCATTGTCTTTTATTTTCTTTACCCCATGACCTGTCTTTCAGACACTTAGATGATAGTTACATGAATACCAAGGATGTATTAAGTATCGTCTTTGGGTGTAAGAAGGGAAGATCGTCACACAAACAGAAAATATCAGTGTGACAAAATTACATAGTTTACTTGACTTGAAAATATTATTGATCTATATGGAAGCTCCATTTTGATTATAGTTAAATCTTTGCACGTCGTCCATTGAATGACTATAGTTGGGTCGAGTGGAAGCATTGGAAGTGAAACACTATTTAAGACAGGATTCGTCTTTTTATTTATATGAGGTTCATATCATGGTCAACTTAAGTTAACTTAAAGTCAAGTCTCTGGCCAGAGCATTTTGATTAATAATAATTGTTATTATTGAACCAAAGACTTTGTGTTTGGACTATAAAGTTGAATGTGGACGATAATGGAATTTTTATAATTACCAAATTCCATAAGTCCAAAGTGATATAGTTTTGACAAAGAGAATTGGTGTAAATAATTGTCACGACCGGGTAACGCTTAATAAGGTAAAATTGGATTTTACCAAAATCAAGTAAGCGATAAATTTGGCTAAAATGTCATACCACCTACTAAGTGATGTGAGAACATTAATATTCAAATAGTTTGATATTAATCGCTAATCAAATTTACACCTAGCAAGTCACACAAATAAAACAATGAATTCTCCTTTGATCAAACGATTTAATTAATTTATAATGGTTATAAATTAATTAAATTAATTAATATTTATAAAATATTAATTATAAATTTGATTTTGGTTTGGTAAACAAATTTTATTAACTATATTTATAGTAGTTATAGACATATCAATCGACATACGATAGCGTTAAGCGTTTAAATTAGATTTAAATGTAAAATATTTGTTCAGGCCGTAATGGATTTAGAGCCTATAAAAGAGCTAGTTGGTTTGGCCTTAATAAGGGATATAGGTGCCCAAGTGATGGTGCTAAGGAGGTCTTCAGATAGAGGGCAAAGACGGAAGAGAATTGGTAAATGATGTAGGATCTTGATCCTAAAATACCTCTTAAGTATCCTCTATATAAGCATCTCTACTGTAACAACCCGAGGTTTTATAATTGTTGATTATCGTCAAATGATGATTTAATTTGTTTGACAATTGTAATTGGAATTATATTCGAGTTGAAATTCGTTTATCAGTTGCAAATTCTTTTAAATAATTTTGTTAAAGGGTTTCGGGCTTTAAATTCTATTTATTTTTGGCCCACATCTTCAATTGTATGTGTTGATATCTATCTAAGAAGACTCGACCTCCCTTTCTTTCATTCCTCATTTTCGAAAACCCTAAACAAAAGCATAGCGAACGAAATAAGTGGCGGCTCAATGTCTCGTTCGTCCCCCTTTCTTTTCTCTTCCAATTAACCGCTGCAAAGAAGATGGGGCTTCGATTGTCGAAGGCGCCAACGAATGAGAGGCAGCCTCGTCAATGAGAGCTTCTGCAGATTCTTCGATCTTTGCTTTTGACCACGTTTTGGATTTGAGCTCTTCGAATCGAAGGTGAGTGAACGACTCTCACTCACATCTAATTTAAGCTCGTTATTCGTGAATCTTGTTGTTTGTTTCTCGGCTACCACTGCTATGAACTTGAGTGATTTTACTTTCACTCACATCTAGTTCGAACTTTAGAAATTTTGAGTTGCGATTTCGTGTTATATTGGTTTTGAAGTGATGTCGACTTTGGCCAGTTTTTGTACATTCCTGAATGAAATTGGTGACCTTGCTCTTGTGCTTTTCGTGTTCTCTCTGGTAGCGTAGGCTTGTCCCAAATGCTCATTTCAATACCACTATTATTTTGTACTGTCTTGAGCTCAGGTTACTTCAATGTATATTGATGTAGCATTCATAGTTGTCGTTTTTGGTGGTCACCACTGTTTTGATTTGTATTTGGCAATATTGAGTTTGCTCATGACCACCACGTTTTAAATTCTGTTAACTTTGATCACTTGAAGGGTTCATTCTTGCTCGGAGTGACTCCGACTTATTGCGTTAATTTATGGCTTTGACTTTGATTTTGTGAAAACTATTTTGAGATGAGAATTTCACTTTATTTTCTGGTGACTTCGAGCCTGAATGGGTTTTGTGAATTTCTGGCTTTGATTTGTATTTCGAACATGCCATGGTATTTACTGTTTAATTGTTCATGTTGCAATGACTTGATGGTCTTTGTTATCCTTGCTTGTGATATTGAACTGTTCTGTCTTTGGGTCTTACACATGGCATATCGAACCACTCGAGTTGTTGTGTTGTATTCATTCTTCACTATGATGTCTGAAGTCTGATATTTTTGTGTACAGTTGCATTCGTGATTGCATTGAGGTTCACTACACTCGTATCTTACCATTGCTAGTTGTTGTGCACCTTTGTATACCCCTTATTGTTTTATTTGATTGAGTCTGGACACTGTGACTTGGTGGCATCCGTATGTCATTACTTTGTTATGGCAGTTGTCCACTAGTAGCCATAGTTGCTAGTACGTGTGCACTTCTACTTGATTCATATGCATATTTTTGGGATTTATCCTGCAGTCTGTTTGACATACCTCAAGTGGTCTTCATATATATATATATATATATATATATATATATATATACTTGTTTATGTCCTCACTGCATAGCTTTTATCTTAAGTTGCATTTCTTGATTCCAGTGGTACTTGGTCATTTGAGGCGTTGAGTCTGCATTTTATGGTACCTTCACTTGTAGTTGTTCAACCCGATTCTTCTGAAGTTTCAGCTTGTATATCTGTGGTTCGTATGGTACATATATTGCGGTTGAGTCGCTTTGTTATATCACTTGATATTTGTGGTATTTGCTGTTATATCACTTCGAGCTGCATGTTTAGTTGTTTATAGGTTAGCAACTGGTATTTGTAGTTCATGTTTCATTAAGTTTGATGTGTTCGTGATCACTGTAGTCTGTCCTTGCAGTCTATCTGATCACTGTAGCTGCATTCCATTCGTTTGCAGATATCAGTGCTCGTCCCTTGGTTGTTCACTTGTAGTTGTATTCACTTCATGTTGTATTATGTTGGTCTGGCCCTGTTGCACTCCTGGTTTCATTGTAGTTTTCACTGTTGTATAGTCTGCACATGTATTGATGGCTGAGGCAGTTCTGGCTTGTTTCAGTTGTCTTTAGCATTGTTGCATCCATTCTTTTGATATTGCAGTCTAATAATCTTCACTCTGGCCATACTGCATCGTTCCAGTTGAGTCTGGCATTTGTATTTAGTCTGGATTCTTTTGTTTCAGTTTGATCTTGTTTATATTTCCTCGTAATGTTCATTTGAAGCTGTGCAGTTCCTTTGTCTTTGCTTGCACACTGTTTTTGTGATGCTTTGACTTGTTGCACTCAGTTGATTGTTTGGTGCCTTCTTGAATTTCAGGTCTTGTTCATTAACCTTGTGCTTATGATGAGACTCTGAATATATTGCACCTGAGTTGAACCGGTCTGTATATTCGGGTTTGACCTTGTGCACGTGTTCTGACTCTATTTGTGCTGCACTTGAGTAGAACTCGATTTCGAGGTTCGACCTTGTGATCATTTGTGACTTTCACTGAGCTTTTGAGTATCTCATTCGATAGTGGCGAGGCAGTACACGCGTGCGTGTACTGCAGCCCTATCAGATTTGACAGTTTTAAATTGATGTTTCGATTTGTTGAATTGTTTCATTGGTTAAATTCAATGCTTTGGAGTTGTATTCTGATTTGGATTGTTGATTTGTCGTTTAACACTGTTTAGTGTTATATATGCCGTTATCCAATTCTCGTATCGAGAGTTGGATATACGAGATTTCTGTGACCGTCATCTATTTGAGATTGATTATTCTTGCTTCTATGCACTAATAACTGAGTTTGAATTAGACTGACCCGTGTATTATTTTCTTTTGAATGTAATACTCGGGTCAGACCCGAGTTATTTCAGGTTGTAAATTTCCTGCTTTGAGTTGCTGTTGAGCTATGAAGACTTTTCATATCATTTGAAGTGGTCTACGTTTTTAGTAGTTGTTTGCACAAAAAATGGACAAACATCTCAAAGTTGTATGATTTAGTAGATCTTATGTTGTTCTTAGTTATTTTGGAGATTTGTGCAAATATATGAAAAGCAGGGGCTAAACTGTAAAAAGACACGCAGATTTATAGTGGTTCAGCCAGAATGTGCCTACGTCCACTTTATATGTTATTTCTCTTCTCTTGTTTTGATTACAAGTACAAAGCTTTGATACAAGTAAAAGAAAGTCGTTTGAAAGTCCTATCCGTGCTTGGGCTCTCAAAACTTGTCCCCCTTGTTGTACCCCTGCCCCTCTATTTATAGAGTGAGGCTGGGGGTAGGGGTCTAGGATGTGTATAGTTGCTGATGGGCCTGGGCTGACGTGATCTGGCCTGGTACGTCTTGGTTCGGCATCGCTTGGTTCGGAGAGGGTTGGAGTGTAGAGTGGACCGGTTGTAGGTGATTCGGTGCTATGTGGTAGTACCTTGGTCCGGTTTGGGGTTGGTCCGGTAGGAGCTTGAGAAGGTTGTTCGGTAGGAACATGAGAAGGTTGTTTGGACCGGTAGTTGCTTGGACCGGTGGTGGGATGGTGAGGTTGGTCCGGTGTGGTATGTTGAGTAAGGTGCTTGGTTCGATGGTGAGTGAGCAGCTTGGTTCGGTGGTGAGTGAGCAGCTTGGTCCGGTGGTGAGTGAGCAGCTTGGTTCGGCGAAGCCTGGAGATGGTTGGTTCGGCGAAGCTTGGACCGGTGGTGAGAATTCACCCAACATTTTCCCCCCAAAGTGGGGTATATGCTGGCATATGGCCTACTTTGTTTCCTTCCATTCGATCGCTGAGTGCCGATCCAACTGGTCCGGCATCCTATATTCGCCTATAAGTAGGGGCTGTATACTTTCATTATTCCCTTCCAACCCAAGACAACCGAACCAGACATTCATACCGAATCGAATCAGGTGATACAGCCTTCTCTCGCCGAATAGCCCTTTTAGACAACCGAACGAATCCGGGTATTTCGAGTGCCGAATGAACTATCGTCCTTGGATTACCGGATGAGTTCGTGGATCCTGAGTACCGAACCAGCATTCTCATTTGGATCGCCGAATGAACCCTATAGGGGAATGCCGAATGAACCTCGAGACTCCAAATACCAAATGAAATTTAACCTTCACCTTACCGAATGACAATAGGAATTTGAGCATTTTGATTTTATGAGTGAAATTCCAGACTGCACACACTCGCTCCTTCACTTCCTTTATTCTAACGACGCACTTCTTTGTGTTTGCAGATAAACGTCTCGAAAAGCAGAAACTCGATCGGATAAAAAGAAGTCCCAGGGCGAAGGAGGATCTTCCGCAGTGCCCCCTGCTCAGCCAGGACTGGAACGTCACGGAACTGCCCCGAGATCACTGGTGGACGGGTACGGCCCTCAGGAGCTTCTAAACTCCCCGCCCGATTGCTTTCCCAGCTCCCTCAAGGAGGAGCAGCTTGATGTCATCTCCCGTTCTTTCGGAATCGATAGAAAGCGCATGCTGTTGCCAGGGAGAGAAGTTATGCCATACGACCCTCCCGAAGGGTACTTTGCCTATAGCAGATACCACTGTATGTGTGGTGCCATCCCGCCTCTTAATGCTTGGGTAGCCAGCTTCAACACAACTCCTATGCTATACTGGTGAGCCTCTTCGTCATCTTCCAGAGGAAGTATGGGCGTGCTCCTTCCAACCGAAGATCCGGTACTTATATAATCTAAGGGGCTATAAGAAGGGGTCCCCATATATCAGCTTGGAGTCAGCTGTAACCTTCAAGCCGGTCTTGGATCTGTATTCTAAGTTCAGCGTGTTCAAGAAGGAGTGGTTCTTCGTCAGGGATGACTCTGTTTCTATTCGGCGTTTCACCTCTGGATGTAAGTCGATGCTTTATTTATAATTTCCATTCGGGTTGCGATGCTTCTTCTCATACGTTTCCATTTTTGCTAGCGACAGGTGGCTTTGCGGTTGTGGAGACTGATCGCCTGGTTCAGACGGCGGCTGAGATAGAAGCTATCCCCGGGAGAGATAGATCAGCTGCCTACCTGATCAGAAATGCGACCCTTCTGGAGTATAACTTGATCCTCCCACAGCAGTCAGTAGTCAAGCTGAGGGAAACGGCGGAGGAGAGGGCGGCTGCTCAGGCTAAGGGAGGTGTCACGGTAGAGAGTGGCAAGAGGAAACCTTTCATGAAACCTCCAGCTGTCGGAGGTAAGAAACTTAAGAAGTTGGACGGTCCTTCCCCCAGCAATTGTCCACTTACCCAGGGGGAGGAAGACGTAGAGGAGGAAAGAGGTGAGGGTGGAGATGGTCGGGAAGGTGATGATGGTGGCGATGGCATCGGGGCCTTGCTTCCTGGGCAGGCAGGCGAGATTCAGGAGTGGACGGATGATGCATTTCGTCAGGCTTTTGTGGGGCTGGACGGAGAAACGGCTTTGGTAGAGAAATCCGGGAAAGCCGACAAGGCCGGGACCGGTGCAAGCGAATCTTCTCAGACTACTCTAGCCAAGGTGGCTCTGACGACTCAAGGTGAACTTTTGACTCCTGCAGGCTCCATTTATGATAGGGACTTAGGAATATTTTATGATCCGCTCCCGTCCTGGAATGAAATCCAGGACTCATTGCAGTATCCTACTCCTCCCCAGGGTTTGTATAACAAATGTGTTTCCTTTCTTCTTTTAACTTTTAATTTACCGCGTTTCTTGAATTATGGATCAATGTAAGCTTGTGACACTTGTTCTTTATATCAGGAGCAGGTAAAACGGCCAAGGCCTCAGATCTTCGGCACAGGCTTGAACAATACAAGCTCTCCAAAGCTTCCGCCAAGCCGAAGACTCCGACCCAGCGTTCTGGGGATGTAGTCGACTATCGTCCTCTTCTCGGGGTTATTGAAGAGGGTATTCAGAAGAGAAAGAGGAGTCATCCCTTATCCGAACCTTCACTCGGTCCCCAGCCCCCAATTCAGCCCCTTCATGATATCACATAGGAGGATGCTGAGTTCGCACTCTCTCCGCACCTGTCTGAAAATCCTACCATTACGCAGATTGATCGTCCTGGTTTGGCTCGTAATCCATTTGCGGGTCACCCTGATCTGGATCCAGGTTCTCATGATATTACCTTTGACGAGGTTACCGGTGAGCACCTTCTTCCCCGCAACCCCATGGTACGGGTGCTTAATGAGGCTAAGTCCTTAGATCTTGATTTACTTACCACTCGGGTAATTACCATGGGAGACGAGGCCAAGGCTAATATTGATCGGGTGGCGGAGGAGACTAGGAAGCTGATGGGGCATCATGCCCGGCTGGTTAAGGCTGGAGAGGAGATTGGGAGTGCCAACATCCGACTACGATTGATGGTTTCGGATCAGGCCAAACAGCTTGCTGATCAGGCCATTCAGATTTCTCAGCATGAGGCTGCCTCCGGGCGGTTGAGGAAGACTATGGAGGAGGCTAGTAAGGCGGAATTGCGGAAGATGGAGGCTGCTTGCAAGGAGCAGATAAATATGGCCATCTCGACAGTGGACGAGGTTCGGAGGGCGGATCTTGAGCAGGTAGAGGAGCTGTCGGGGAAGCTTGAAGCCGCGGAGCTTACTCAGGTCAGGCTAAAGGAGGAGATGGAGGTGATGAGGAGGTCCCTTCAGGCTGACTGCTCGCGATACCGACTGGAAAGGGATGCTGCCATTGCTAGGCTATCGGTTTCTGAGGCCCGTATGAGGGAGTTTGAGGAAAATGATGGGATGATGGACGATATGCTGCAGGACATGTACTTTCGCACTTGGAAGCAGGGCAGCTTATCTTGGATGGACGACTACCCCCGGGTTATGGCTAGGATTTACCTCAGGGCTCGAGAGGAGGCCAAGGCTGAGGCGGATAAGGAGGGTGGAGCGGCTTTTAGGATGGATGTGGTCACCGCTCAGTTTACTAAGGAGGAGAAGAAAGCGGTGAAAGAGGGGATGTAGTTGTTCGCTGTTGAGGAGGCAGGTGTGGAAGTAGGGGATGATGACCAAGACGATCAAGGGGAAGTTGCTGGTAATCTCTACTTCATTAGTTTCTTCTTTTGTTAACTCTGTTGCTTATCACTAATGATTTCTTTTTCTGACCGGACAGGTGGGCAACAGGACAAGGACAAGACTCCAACGCAGCCGGCTCCCTGATTAGACCTGGAGAATTCTTTTTGTGGATTTGACATGGCAGTATATGTTAGTCTTAAAACAGTAGAGTAACTTTTAGATTGTAACTCTTGCTACTTGTAATAAATAGCTCTATTCTTGATGTGCAATCCTTTAACTTAAGCTGATCTTGTCGTCTTTTGAATGTTTTTGCTATTTTGACATGTTGCCTAAGAAATATAGCTATGCATATTCTTGTAATTAAATTGTGTTTGGTGTCAGGTTCTTGTTTAAAACATAATTTCATGACTTGCAGTGTTAGCGTGAGGTGTGAACAAATTATAGGCATATATGAAAGAAGGAAATACCGCCCCTTATATTTTGCTTGTAGATGGCAACTTTGAATATCCTGTGTGACCGAGTAAGGGATGCGGTCCAGTATTTTGCTGTGAGTATCCGCCTCTATTAGTGAGTGTCTCCTATTTTGTGTCCTGCACTTCAGGGATTGTTACAGAGGATAGGAGAAAAGTTTCTTAAGTAAAATTGAAATATGTGAAATAGTAAAACTTCCACGGAAGGCCTTCGATGTGCTTAAGTTCGTGGCAAACGGGCTTTGTAGTCACTTTCCCTAGCTGTGGGTCTTGGAGACATTTGTCACCCATCTTACGCCTCCGCGGGGAGTTAATTCTTTTTTACCACAACCGTACTTAAGACACATCGGAGCCGAGATCGCGCATAGTAATTACCCGGGCCATTATGGCCCGTAATCGTGGGTATTATTCGATTTACTGTGGCCGGCTAGCGTGGGTGCCGATCGTCAACCGTGAACTGCCCCTGGCTGGCCACACCTTATGTTGGGGCTTATAATCGGTTCACAGTTGCCGGCGAGCCGAACGCCGTAATGAGCTGCCTCGGCTATAGTCGACCTTCTCGGTGGCTTATAATCGGCTCATTACAGTTGGCTTTAAGGGCCGTCGCGAGCAATGAGTTAACCCGCAGCAGAGGGATGCTGGAGTGAAAGTGTCTCATTGGCGAGGGCATAGATTCGCATAGTACCTGTTAGGTCTTGTCCAGATGAAGTTGTGCTGTGGAGTGCCTCGAATTGAAATGCTGTATGCACAGGATTTTGTCCAACAGAAAAGGATAAAGTTAACAAGCAGCCAAGATATAAAAGAACAAGTTAAAAAAAGAGACAAGGTTTTTTAAAGTGGTTCGGCACGAAAATGCCTACGTCCACTGATTCTCTTTGTTAATTCACTTCATATGGGCAATACAAGTTAAGAAAAGTATCGACGGAGGTGTTGGATGTTCCATGCCCTCTGGAACACCTCTCCGTCCACTGTTGACAAAATATAAGCTCCATTGTGGAGATATTTATGGATTACATATGGTCCATCCCAGATTGGGTCTAGTGCTCCGGGGCGAGGGAAGATTCGCTTGAGGACAAGATCCCCTTCTTGTAAGGTACGATGCTTGACTTTGGAGTTGTATTGTGCCGCCACTTTTTGTTTGTGGGCTGCTGCTTTAAGGATTGCATCATTTCTTCTCTCCTCAACTAGATCCAAAGACATGTGAAGGAATTCTTCGTTCTCTTCTGGGTTATAGTGGATCCTACGGTGGGAAGGCACAAAGGTTTCAACTGGGAGCATAGCCTCCGATCCGTATGCCAAAGAGAAAGGAGTGTGCCCCGTCGATGTTCTGAAAGATGTGCGATAGGCCCATAGTGCCGTAGGGAGTTCATCCACCCAAGCGCCCTTTGACTTTTCGAGCTTCTTTTTTATTAGAGTTTTCAGAATTTTGTTGACTGCTTCGACTTGTCCGTTTGCCTGGGGATACGCTACGGATGAGAAGCTTTTGTGAATTCCGTGTTCTTGGCACCAGTTGGCGAATTCCTCGCTGTCAAATTGAAGTCCATTGTCTGATATGATTTTGAGTGGGACTCCGTACCTGCACAGAACATTTTTGATCAAGAAGTTGATAACTTTTGTTGAAGATACTTTATTCAAAGGTTCTGCTTCCGCCCATTTGGTGAAATAGTCGACTGCCACTATAGCATATTTGGCCCCGCCTCGGCCCATTGGCAGTTCGCCGATTAAGTCGATTCCCCATATTGCGAAGGGCCAAGGGCTGGTCATTTGAGTAATTTCAGTTGTTGGTAGCCGCAGAATCTTAGCAAACTTCTGGCATCTGTCACACTTTTTGACGAAATCTAAGGCGTCCTTGCTTAAGGTAGGCCAGAAATATCCATATCGGAGTGTCTTCTTTGCTAAAGTTTGCCCTCCGGTGTGATCTCCGCAGCTTTCCTGATGGATGTTAGATAAGATTTCCTTGGCTTCCCTCCCAGCGACACACCTTAATAACGGGTTAGAGAATCCACGCCGATAGAGGACGTCTTCTTGTATTGTGTAGCGGGATGCTTTCCTCAAGATTTTCTTGACTTCGTTATGCCCGTTGGGTAGCGTGCCGCTTTGTAGGTAGTCTCGGATGGGAGTCATCCAAGTTGCTTCTTCGGTTGTAGCTATCAGATTCACTTGCTCAAAACTTGGGGCCAGTTGCTTCGAGATGGTTACTGCCCCGAAGATGGCGATGTCTCTCACACTTGCTTGCTTCGCCAATTCGTCGGCCTCTTGGTTATCTTCCCGAGGGATGTGTTTGACTAGGTAGTGGTCCAATCGGCTGAGAAGTAACTTGGTCTTCTTTAGATATGCTTTGAGTCGTTCTTCTCGAGCTTGGAATTCTCCTAGTATCTGGTTAACAATAAGTTGAGAATCGCTATGAAGACACAAAGAATTAGCTCCAATTTCTATGGCAAGTTCTAATCCAGCTATCACCGCTTCATATTCTGCATCGTTGTTGGTGGCAGCGAACTCCAACCTTATAGCATAGTGCAGCTTATTCCCCCTGGGAGTGATTATTACCACACCTGCCCCCGAGCCTTGTTCGTTCGATGCGCCATCCACAAAGAGATTCCACTTGATGTCTTTTGCTATTTCCAATTGCTCCTTATCTTCGTTGGTAGTGAATTCTGCAATGAAATCAGTCATGGCTTGTCCCTTGATGGCGGTGCGAGGGTGATAGGTGATATCATACTGACTTAGTTCAATGCACCATTTAAGTAGTCGCCCAGAAGTGTCGGGACGATGGAGTACCTGCCTCAGTGGTTGATCGGTCAGAACTTTGATGGAATGGGACTGGAAGTAGTGACGCAATTTCCGTGATGTGATTAGTAAACAATATGCTAGCTTCTCGAGTTTAGGATATCTGACTTCTGCCCCAGTAAACCTCTTGCTGACGAAGTAAACTGGCCGTTGCATGCGGTTGTCTTCCCTTACCAAGGCAGCGCTTAGGGCGTGAGATGACACAGCAAGGTATAGGTATAATTCTTCGCCTTCGCTTGGAGTCGAGAGTACCAGTGGTTTCTGGAGGTGTTCGATTAAGTTAAGGAAAGCGGTTAAGCATTCGTCAGTCCATTCGAACTTTCCATTGTCTTTCTTTAGAACTTCGAAAAAGGGAACGCACTTGTCTGTTGCCTTGGAGATGAATCGGCTTAGGGCGGCCACTTTTCCATTCAAACTTTGCATTTCCTTCCGAGTGGAAGGTATCTTGATATCCCTTAGCGCTCGGACTTGTTCAGGGTTTGCTTCAATCCCTCTGGCATGTACGATGAATCCTAAGAACTTTCCTGATGACACTCCGAAGGAGCACTTTAGTGGATTCAACTTCATTCCATACTGTCGAAGTACCTGGAACATCTCGCCTAGGTGGCTTACGTGATCTTTGGCTTTCCTTGACTTTACCAGCATGTCATCCACATATACTTCCATAGTTTGTTCTATTAGCCCTGCAAACATCTTGTTGACGAGTCGCTGGTAGGTGGCTCCTGCATTTTTAAGTCCGAAAGGCATTACCTTATAGCAGTATAAACCCCGGTCGGTGATGAAACTAGTGTGGTCTTGGTCGGGAGCATGCATAGGAATTTGGTTATATCCTGAGTATGCGTCCATAAAAGATAGGAGCTCGTGCCCGGCTGTGCTGTCTACAAGTTGGTCGATTCGGGGAAGTGGGAAGCAATCCTTTGGGCAGGCGTTGTTTAGGTTAGAAAAGTCAATGCAGGTTCGCCACTTCCCATTAGCCTTCTTTACCAGTACCGGGTTGGCGATCCATTCCGGGTAGATAGCTTCTCGTATGAAGTCATTGGCGAGTAGATTCTTTACTTCTTCATCGAGGGCTGCTGATCGTTCTGCCCTCATACTTCTCTTTCTTTGTTTTACGGGCGCCTTGGTAGGATCAATGTTTAATACGTGGCATGCTATGTCGGGGGAGATTCCGGTCATGTCAGCGTGTGACCATGCGAATACATCCAAGTTATGGTGGAGAAAATCGATGAGTTGTTCCTTCAATTCGGCTTTTAGTTGGGACCTAATTTTCAATAGTCTACTTGAGTCGTGCTTGTCTATAGATATAAACTCCATAGCCTCTGCAGGCTCGACGGTGGCCTCCTCCTCTTTGTCCCTAGGGTCTAGTTCATTGAAAGGGTCGCTGGTATATCGAAGAGGAGGGGCTTTCTTTAGTTGCTATGCTTCTAGACTTTTCGTGCAGAGGGCAATCTCTACACCCTTCCCTTTATCCTTCCTGTGGTTGTTGCGAAGTTCAGTCACATAGCAGTCTCGAGCAATGTCCTGGTCTCCTTCTACTTCCCCTATTCCATTGTCCGTTGGAAACTTCATCTTTAGGCACCATGGGGCTAGGACAATTTGGAAGTCAGACAAGGCTGGTCTTCCTAAGAAGGCGTTGTAGGCCGAATGGTTTTCTATTAGCACGAACGTCTGCTTCCGTACAATGGAGCGGGGATGGCTTCCAATCTCAACAAAGAGGTCCAGTTGCCCGAGGGGCATCTTAGCATCCCCAGTGAAACCGTGTAGTGGTTTATCGCATGGAGATACATCCTTCATTGATAGCTTCATTTTGTCGAATGCGTGTTTGAACAGGATGTTTACTGAGCTTCCAGTGTCTACCAGGATTCGGTAAACTTCGGCGGGACCGAGTCGGGCAGAGATGACCATGGGATCCATGTGAGGGTACTGCCTTCCTTCTAGGTCACGCTTACCGAATGTGATGTCATTACTTTCTTTCCGCTTCGGGTGGCGCTCTTCTATAACCGAATTAACACAGTCTTTATTGTCTCTAAGCGACTTTCCATACCTTTCCGTCTCTTTCCAGCTTCTGTTCGCGATGTGCGGTCCTCCTGAGATGGTATGGACCACTATTTTCTCTTGACTAGAGCTGCTAGCGTGGCGGTTTCCTCTGCCGGTGAGGGTAGCCTTGGGTTTTCATTGGCAGGAGCTGGAGTCCTGTCCTGACATTTTACATAACGTTCCAGTTTCTTCCTTCTGATGTGTTCCTCAATCAGATCCCGAAGATGATGGCATTCATTGGTATCTTGCCCGTGAGAGTCGTGGAAGCGGCAGAACTTTCCAGATTTCTACGCGTTATTTGATTCCTTTTTGTATGGTGGGCGTTTGTATCTAACTTCGCCTTGGGTGGCAAGGAAGATATTTTCGACGGTCTCGTTCAAAGGAGTGTAAGTGTCGAATCTCGGCCCAGGCCGATATAGGCTCTTTTCTCCCTTCTTGCCCCCAGCATTGTCTCTGGAATCATTTCTTCGAACGTCCCTTGCCACAGCGGGGGCGTTGCTGTGAGTTGCCTTATTTTGCTGTCCTGGCTGCCCCTCAACGGCAGCATCCTCAAGCCTCATGTATTTCCCGGCTTCATGGAAGAAATCGGGTAAAGTAGCTGGTTTTTCTTTCGTCAACCTTCTAGCAAATTTAGTGTCCGGATGCACACCACTACAGAGGGCCATTAGGATAAGCTTCTCATCGGCATCTTGGACTGCGGCTGTTGCGGCATTGAATCGGGTTAGGTATTACTGCAGTTTTTCTCCAGGTTTCTGTTTGACGCTGGATAAGGAATAAGTGTCCTTAGGTTGTTCCACATGGATACGGAACTGACTGATAAACTTTTCTTTCAACATTTCCCATGAGCTGATGGACCCCTGGGGTAGATGACAGAACCAGGAGGTTGCGAGATCTGCTAAGAAGAGCGGAAAGCATTTGCATAGTACTCCCTCTGTTGCTCCACTCATGAGCATATGTTGCGTGTACCTCTGTAAGTGTACAACGGGGTCGGAGGTTCCTTTGTAAGGTTCCATTGTCGGCATCTTCCATTCTCGGGGGGTGATAGCAATTTCGATATTGCGGGCGAAAGGGCTGGTTACCCTAGCGCCTATCCCTCGATCTCTTTGCTCCCGTTGGACACACTCTCTGAATAAGCATGCCATCCTTTCATTAGAATTTGGAGCAGATAGAAATGAGTTTGGTTCTGTTCTGTGGGATTGATTCCGTCCAGATGACCTGTAGGGATGGTATCGTCTATCGTTCCTAATATTTTCCAGCGGCTGCCTTTGATCTTCTGAGAGCATGCTAGGATCAGCTACAGTTGGCCCTTGCCTTGATCTTCCCCTGCCGGGTTCTGATCTAAGCACTTCCTTGGGTCCAACTTCGGGCTGGACTCTAGCTCGGCTCCGTTCACCGGCGTTTCCGTGGTTAGGCAGTATGACAGGCTCAGCTACAGTTGACCTCCGTCCGGTACCTCCCCCGTTGGGTTCGGTACCAAACGTTTCCTCAGGCCTAACTTCGGGCTGTGCTCGGTCTCGGCTCCCACCATGGCTACTTCTGCCGTTAGCTCCTTCGAAGAAGGAAGATCTTTGTTGTCTCTGAGATCCTCCAGACTGGGACTCGCCCCATGATTCAGTGTTGCGGTTGGATTCTTCAGCATCCCTTAAGCGTGACATGAGATGGTCCACCAAGGCTTCCTGCTGGGACGTGAAGCGGTTAGTTACTTCAACCACAACTCTGTCCAAATCTGCCCTAGTAATTGCTGCAGGTTGTTCTGTGGCAGGAGTGGTTGGGTTAGCTTGTCCTTTATTTGTTACTGCTGCTGGAGGAGGACGATTTACTTGATTCGTGACAACTGGATCTGGAAGACTGCTGGATGCGATGTTTTTTCCTTTGTTAACATCTTTTCTTGGTTTGGGAGGCATGTTTTTCAAATGGCGGACAAAGCTGTTAGGAAAAATGTTAAGTGGATGATGCTGAAGCTTCGAGCTTCTAGTTCTCAGTGAAAGCACCAAAAATGTTTGCACAAAAAATGGACAAACATCTCAAAGTTGTATGATTTAGTAGATCTTATGTTGTTCTTAGTTATTTTGGATATTTGTGCAAATATATGAAAAGCAGGGGCTAAACTGTAAAAAGACACGCAGATTTATAGTGGTTCAGCCAAAATGTGCCTACGTCCACTTTATATGTTATTTCTCTTCTCTTGTTTTGATTACAAGTACAAAGCTTTGATACAAGTAAAAGAAAGTCGTTTGAAAGTCCTATCCGTGCTTGGGCTCTCAAAACTTGTCCCCCTTGTTGTACCCCTGCCCCTCTATTTATAGAGTGAGGCTGGGGGTAGGGGTCTAGGATGTGTATAGTTGCTGATGGGCCTGGGCTGACGTGATCTGGCCTGGTACGTCTTGGTTCGGCATCGCTTGGTTCGGAGAGGGTTGGAGTGTAGAGTGGACCGGTTGTAGGTGATTCGGTGCTATGTGGTAGTACCTTGGTCCGGTTTGGGGTTGGTCCGGTAGGAGCTTGAGAAGGTTGTTCGGTAGGAACATGAGAAGGTTGTTTGGACCGGTAGTTGCTTGGACCGGTGGTGGGATGGTGAGGTTGGTCCGGTGTGGTATGTTGAGTAAGGTGCTTGGTTCGGTGGTGAGTGAGCAGCTTGGTCCGGTGGTGAGTGAGCAGCTTGGTCCGGTGGTGAGTGAGCAGCTTGGTCCGGTGGTGAGTGAGCAGCTTGGTTCGGCGAAGCTTGGACCGGTGGTGAGAATTCACCCAACAGTAGTAGTTAGTGTGTCTGTTTTAAGCTGATATGTATTCATGTATATTAGTCGATAATGTACTTGTATATATAACTTCTTGAGTCAACAGTTGTAGTTGTATCATATGTATTGTGTCAACTATATTATAACTGACATTAGTTATATATAAATATATATATATATATATATATATATATATGAGATTTTGTTATTTGTGTTCCGCATTCTTTGTGTATCTGTGTTGTTTTTATATATATTGTCCTAAACTATTATGAACCATCGTAGCTTGTTTTATACTGGAATTGGGTATGTCGATGGGAGTAAATAAATAAGGGATGAAAAATAAAAATATATATCACTCCTATCGAAATAACCAATACTAGTGTAAGGCCAACTACGGATGGTCGCTCCTATCCAGCCTTATTCTTCGTAATAATAGACAGTATTTCTTTTAATACTCTTTGTTATTATGAGCATAGAGGTGGGGCGTCACATCTACCCTCAACCTTTGGAGGTTTATCCGAAGCCTCCATCTTTAACTATTCCTTGTTAAATCCTACCTACATCATCCTTAATCTATTCAAGTTCAAATCAAATTCAGTTCTATTCGATAGTTGGTGGTCAACGGTTCATGGAATAACACTCTTCTGGAATGAAAATCAGTTCGAGGATCAGATCTCATCGTTTCAAGGTGTACTGACAGGCTTTGACTGTAAGGTATACTCCTAACATGTTTATAAATATTAATGTTTATTTCATACATGATATTATTGTTAGGTGACGATTCCAACGTATAAATATATTGTGTCAATTTTGATTAATTGTATGCATATATATGTTTTATATTTAAAAATAATAATCTTTCCTTTATATATGTACAACTATATGCAGCACGGTTCAATGTTAGAAAAAACAATTTTTTATTTTAAATAATTTAATATATAATATTTTTATATATGCATATTTTTTATATTTTAAATACTACATACATATGTAAAATACGGTAATATAATTTTATACATTAAGTTTAATAAGTATATTATTTCAAACGGGAACAATTTTTTTTTCTTATTTATATTTTACTTTTAGATAATATTAAATCAATTAATCATATAAATAATTATATGAATATATATGTATTATAAATTAAGTTTTATATTGTATAAAATTAAATTAACACATATTATACTCACGGTAGAAAAACGGTTTTATAATAATTTTAAAATATATAAATATTAGCCGAGGTTTAAAAAATAGATTTTTAAATGGTTTTAACTTATAAAATTGTATAATATATATTAAAAATACAAAAAATCATTTAGAATTTACAGGAAATTTAAAATTCAAATTTTAGTCTCGAAATTTTTTTTTTAAAATTTCCACATAGATTTTATTATAAAAAAATGTTTTAAATTTTAAAAAATATACTTCTGAGCCATGGACAAGACCTGGTATATATATTTTTTGAAGATGGGTAAATGGTTTACTGATTAAGGGTAAAACAGAGGCTAAAACTTAGGCCAAACTCCTCTATACATGGTAAAAGCAATACAAAACAGCTCAAGTAACTTGAACTACCAATTTACATTAATAAAACAAATCAACATCTACATCTTTCCTTATCTTTAAGGGATCATGGCAGCTCCCTTGCCCTCCTCTAAATCACGCTATCTCTTACTTTTAGTCCCAGCTTCAACAACACCTCTTGAAAACAACTCCTATCTTTGTTAGTGATTTTCTTCCAATTATTTTCATAGTGATTTGAATATCTCTTATAATCATGACACTGATGGCTTCAATGTTCCTTTCACTTCCTTGGAAAATTCTCCTATTTCTTACTTTTTACGCATGCCACACTGATGGAGTCAAAACAATAGCAGCAATTTTGGACAACAGGCTTTTGGATTTCCAGCTTTCGGCTAGGTATACCACCTCTTCTCTAAGTTCAGTACTTTGAGAATTGCAATTCAATAGATTTTTGATCCTATTCCAAATTATGTAAATGTATTCACAACTAAAGAATAAATTATTATGACTATCCTCCCCGAAGTGGGAAACAACATAATCGGTTTCTTGAATAATTCCCCACTTGCACAATCTATCCTTAGTTGGAAGTCTAAGTAGTAGTGCTTTGCATGCTATTTGTGACATTTTGGGCACGAGAACCCTATCCCAAATAAATTAAGACTACTCTATCTCCCTTTCCTTTTGTCTCAAGCTCTCTCAAGCAGTTTTAAGGTTAAAATCATTACCTATAGATCTCCATACCCAAATGTCCTTTTGCATGTCATTGTTGATAGAAACAAATTGAATTTCTTATCTAAGTTAAAGTGTTGGACTATTAGCATCAAATGCCTAATGGTAATTTTGAATAAGTCTATTCAAATAAAAATCTGAACCACTATAAGCTATGTAGCAATCCTAGCTCAATCTATTAATTAGTATTTGACTGTTAAGCCAAGGATCATACCAAAAACTAGTATCCCTTCCATTTATAGTTTTCCTTTCTATTAAACTTTGAACACCACTTCTAATTCTCAGAATGGATTTCCATGTATCCGAGGCAATATTACTTCCCTCAGAATCAAAAAATTATCTTTAAGATATCTAGATTTCTTCCATTCCACCCACAAACCTTTTTCGTTAAGAATTTTCCAAGCTAATTTAGAGACATACGCTTTTTTCAAATCTCTGAGATTATTCCGTTCAACACCCCCCTCTTGTTTAGGTCTGCATAACTTTTTATATTATATGTTATGCAACCCTCCTTTCCAAATAAAGTTGGCACAAACACTTTCAATTTTGTCTATAGAAGCATTTAGAATTTGAAAAGTCTGCAACCAAAAATATAACATAGATGTTATAATTGTATGCACTAACTCCACTCTACCATCAAAAGATAAAAGATTGGCACTCCAACTTTGAAGTTTATTCCTAATTTTGGTTATCAGTTCATCACATTCTCTATCAGTGATTATATTTGTTGATAGAGGAACTCTAAGGTATTTGACTAGTGATTGGCTTTCATTTATATTTAACACTTGGCAAATTTCCTCATTGCATCCATTGTGATCACTAAAGGAACTTTAGTTTTTTTTCATTGAATTTCAAACTTGCAAAATTTCCAAGTTTTTTAAAAATTTCCTTAATACCTTCTACAGCTCTTCTATTTGCTTTTATACACACTAATAGATTATCGGCATCAAGTAGATGTGTAATGATGGTTTTGATATTATAAATAGGCTGAATAACTCTGTTATGACAGTATAACTCCATTTGGAGAGTGAAAAATTCCATCACAAGACTTGGTATATACATACTTATTCACATATATTTTTGTGTATTTATAAGTATTATTCTATATTTATTATTATATTACTTTATACACACACGCACATAAGTATAAAATATAATTATACATATATTAAAAAAATTATATATTTATATTTGTACTGGTTTGATTTTACACCAATAAATTTGTATTTAATGCATTTTATAAATTATTTAAATATATTTAATATTAATATTTCATACTCATGTGTATATACACACACACACACACACAAAATTATTTAAATAAAATTTAGTATATATATATATATTCGTAACATTACATATACATATATTTTGACAATATATTTGTATATTGGATGAGCTAACATGTTTGTTCCAGTGTAAATCCTAGCTCATATACACGAGCATGTTAAACCTTGCATGAATTGATATGTTACACATATACACACGTATATATGTGTATATGATACACGCATATATAGATATTATAACATAAACTAAATAATACAATATAATTTTATAAATTTAAACAAAATAAATATTTCATTTAAAAAATTTAGAAATTTTCTAAATAAAATGGACTTCATAGATCCAATAAATATCCAAATGGTAAAAATATTTAAAATTCACACATACTTCCGCTGCGGGCTCACCCAGTTCCAATTGTAGTATTATAGCCCAATAACATGTATAGTCTAAATTAGTCATGTTAGGATTAACTAATTAAGCTTACATCCCAATTAGTAGAGTGTTTAGAAAGGTAGTGTCTAGGATTGGGTTTGGGTAATCTAGTACTCTGCCCTACCTAGCTACCGGCCTGGCCGAAACAGATATGTAAGCCCAAAGGTTGTCTCTAATAGAAAAGGTCCAATTTGAATTGGGCCTTGGCTAATTTTCAAAATTGTTTGAAAACTAAAAATATAAGATTTTAAATTTAGAAGTTAAATTTAAAATAAGATTTACATATATTATAAAAGGTTATAATATGATAAAAAATTTCAAAATGTTCGAAAAATAATATAATTTAATTCCAAAATTTTAAATTTATTGATAAGACTAATAAAATAAATTATTAATAAATAAGTTAATTAATGAACAATATATACACGTATTATATAATTTTGATATATATTAAGATATTTAAAAAGTTTAAGATACCATAAGTGTGTGTGTGTATGTATGTATATATGTATGTATGTATGCATATAATATGATTTTTTGAAATTAATATAATTTTAAAATTATTTAATTAGATAAATTAATTAAAGGTTAATTAAATAATAAATTATAAATAAATTAATTAAAGGTTAATTAAATAAATAAATACATATATATGAGATATATGTGTCATACTATAAAGGATATAGTATATAATAATTATTACATATGAATGTCATATTAAAATAATATAAAATTAATTAATAAGATTTAGTTAATATTATAATATACACAAGACTTTTATATAAGTAATATAAAATGTAAAAGTTATATAATAATAAAACTTATATAATAAGAATGTATAAACTAAAGGTGGAACACAAAGAAACCCAAATACACTTACGAAATAAATACATATGTAAACGTACATATACCATGATTTCCGCAGTGTTTGACATTTAATCACAAGAGAATTTCATAAGAAATACATTATTCCATAAGTGGATATCACTCAATGTAATATATTGAAGATTATGAATCTTTAATATATGTTATCCTCTACCATGTATATTGATAAATTACTTACATGCTCCTTAGTTATTAAGCAAACTCAAGCTAGGGATGTTATGCGTAGTATTATTAATATATTGAATGGACGAGGTAAGATAACTATATGTATTTGTTGAGCAAACTCAATGTACTTATACTATACTTAGGTCGACGCGATATGGTAGGTACGAATGAATGATTTCATTACGATTTGTTGAGCAAACTCAAGGTTTAAGTGAAATTAGGATAAGGTACCAAGGGTTACGAGTTGTATATGGCGCAACCGATAAGAAGTTAATCCATCGACCGTGGAGCTATGACTTTAAGCAAACTCAAGATCAGAATTCCAAGATGGATGAGCCTAACACCCACTAGTGAAGTCGAAAGACTTCTATGTTTTGACTTATACTTTGGTAAAACATAAACGACTAGTGGTAGCATTATTAGAAAAATGAAAAAAAAACATTTAACCTTTCTAATATGGTAAGAACATACGCTATATAATGTTATATTAATCTACATTGATAAATTTATGCATTTAATATGATTGATAAATGTTTAGCAATTAAGATAAACAATTGAACCAAGTTGAAGATTAACAAATAGAAATATAATATATACTTACTAACAAATGCTTATTGCATGTTTGCATATTAATACCCATGCAAGCACATGATTCTACAACTACTAAATAAGTTCTTATTTGGTCGTGTATGTGTTATTTGATCGAGACTGTGTATTGCATTCTATGAGTTCTATACTAACGGTTTTAATGTATAATTCGACGAAATTAGTACATCCAAAATAAGAATTTAAACTATAGCGTGAGATCGAGTATTCAATTTGATTGATTACAACAAAAGATCTACTATGTTAAATGTAACACAATACAAAAACCACAATATAGATCTACGAACTCGTTCGTTGAAATGCCAGTTTGATCATGTGAAGACCCGTCTCCTCGACTCTTGGAAATCGATAATAATATATCCACGGTATTCATGTGCCGTAAATCCAAGTGCCAGGGAGGTAGATTTTCAGGGGTAAAGTATAGTAAAAGATAGAAACACAAATTCTCACATTACGTTAAATTGGTAAATAGTACATACAACTACCATCACTAGGGTACATCAGAGTTTTGTATGCACTAATCCAGCCAGGAACAGTTATGACTTCCTGCTCCCACATTGCTAGCATTAATAACTTAAATACAATGGAAAACAAAAATAGATAGATAGATATCCCCATCGGGTGCTCTAGCTTCATACTCCAAAATAACTTCCAACATGCTCCTTCCAAAATACTCTAAACAGAATCCTGACTACTTGGCTGCCCGGGAAAATAGGGCACCCAGAGTTTAAAAGGGAAAACAAAATAAACTCTGGGTCAGTCATGGAACTGGTGTGAGAACTCAAAATATGCGTTTTGAAAACAAAAAGGTATTTCATAAGACCACACTGCACATAAATACGGAACGGGTTTTTACCCTATGATAACTAAAACATTTTACGTCAAAATAATTGATATTATTTTTAATGACATATCTTTGAAAACATTTGCAAGTAAACTTATTAATCTTAGCTGAAATTGTTACATTGATTAAATTCCAGCAATACTAGCCACTATTGCGGATTCCACAAACAAACTGGCAGGCATTTATTGGAGAATGGATTCCATACAAATGACCAGGTGAAGGGACTACCTTCTGGGAGTACATCTCTAGAGGAATGTATCGAGGTCAACAGAACATCTGCACCTCTACCAACACATAATCGGCCTACCTTTACTTAGATGGTACCAAATATGTCATCACCCCAGTCATTACCAACTTATCCGAGATGTCTCTTAGCATACACCACAATAATTTAAACCCGAACATTATAGTGGGTAGAAATATATCTAGAAGGGGATGATCATACCCAAATGATTGCGAACCACATAGCCTTGCTGCATCCAACCTTGTTTCGGTCATTTCCAGGTGTGAGGCTTGAGGTAGCATTTACCTTTCACATAGCACACATCTTTCTTTGAATGCCACACTACCATTCCATCAATCACTTGTTGACTTCCACAAACATACAACCTCCGAGCTCATACGTCTCAGAGAAGGGTGTTAAGCTAAGAGAAGTTGCCTTCTCCACCACCAAACAGATGTACGTTTATAAAAGTTAACGATGTAAATCTCAAGAATGTAATGTAAGACATCCCTCCATAGAAGTTCGTTCTGGGACTTAACGAAACCGAAGGCACTCCTCCTACCATATCCTATTGGGAATTATCCCCAGGATTAGTAACGATTAGTCCTTGCAATCGAAGATTTTCATAACAGAGCACTACTGCCACCATAAATATATGATATGGTAAATTTCACCTAGAGGGACTAGTGGCAAGCAGCCCTTCATCATGAAGATCCTCGTCTTCAAAAATCATCATCGCCATGTCTTCACTTCCGAACGTATGCATAGGTTCGAAGTGGTTTTCAAACAGGAATTATCCAAATTCGATCCCGGTTTCTCCAAACCAATCATCGATAAAAGAGGTCAAGTGAATAGGAAATCATTCTTTAGTTTATTAATTTATTTTATCGAAATCTCTTTTGGAGATATACATTTATAAAACATTCTTTCTGGTATATGCGGAAATATTAAACCTCTATTATAAAATCCTTTAATAACTTTTACATTCTTTTTAATAAACTCAAAATCGTTTCATTTTTTATTTAGGAAGATATTGATCTGAGTAAAGAAAATTTACCATTCTCTCCGTTAGGCCAGTCCGGATAGCCAGGGAGAGCAGGAAACTGGTTTTCCAAACTCAAGCCTAAACACTATCTCTTTGACACCCATAAGGCGGTCAAGTTATTAGATCGACTCTAAATCTTTAATTACTCCAAAATTCTTTAAATCATCTTTAAAAAACTTTATATATTATTTTAAAACATTTATAAAATAATGGAAAAGAATTTTTAAGTTTAAAAATATTTTTCAAAAGTTATAAAAAGTGCTGCGAAAAAGTACTACGGTAAATGCCTTTTAAGCTATATTGATCAAAATGACTTTTTATTATTTGAAAATTCATTTTTATTACTCAATTCACTTTTAAAATATTTTAAATGATTTATAAGATTTATTTCACATTTTTAAACAATTTAAAAACATCATTTGTAAAGAAATCCGGTTTTGGATTCCGAACTGCAAAATTAGGATTTTTCCAAAACTTGTTTTACTCATATTTCAAAATCTACTTATCGAAATCTCGATTTTCTTTCTTCTTTGGAAAAATATGGGTATAATAGCTCGGAAAATTCTCATCTTGTAGAATTCTGAGCTATATACCAATGTTACACTAGTTTGATTTTTAGAGCGCGTAATCGCGAACTGCAGTTAGCGACGCGCATATTTTTGACCAAATTTTCTATTTCTTTTCAAACCTCACCAAAACACTTTTAAATGTTTACAAAACATTTCAAATACATTTTAAACCATTTTTAAGAGGTTTAATACTTCCATATACACCATTTCATTAATTTAAGGAAAGTGATTTCCTTCTGTGTTTATCGACGTGTATATTCGTGACTTGCATATATATTCAACATTCATATGAAAACCACTAAACTTGATGATCAAAGCATATTAAACATCCATTTGCAACATCATATCAGCATCCAACATATAATATAGTAGTTTAGGAGTTCTCACCTTGGATTTCCAATGATTTATAAAAAAATGCTATAGCTCCGCTATTCGAGTTCCGAAGCTCACTAATCTTTGGAATTTAGCTCCTAAATATCTCGACCAAGCCTTCAGAAAGCTAAGCGGTGCACGGCCTAGGGTATAGCAATGAATAGGCTTGGCCTATGATGAAATGAAGAGGGGTTTGTGAAGAACAAAGGGAAATGAGGAGTTTTTTTGGATCGTTTTGAGGTGTTTTACTATATATGATTATATTTTATTATTTTAGTTTCTCTTTGAAATAATTTTTGACATTATTTCTTTTAGTTTGGAAGCCATTAAAGGGGAAGAAAAAGCTTGAAAATATGAAGAAGAAAATGAATGGAAAAAGAGAGAAGAGGGCATGGTATTTATTGGAAAAAAGAAGTGTGTAAAGGAAGACATGTAAACACCACTTTTTCCAAGCTTCTCCAACACACCATCCCCTTCAAAATGCACGGAAAGCTCCCTCCCCCCTATGTGCACATCAGTTCATTCATCTCATGTGCACATATGTTGACTTATAAAGGCTTAAGGAGTAAGTTTGTTTTAAAATATCTTATATATTTTATATTATATCTTTAATTCAATTATTTATATATATGTGTGTTTGTGTGCATGTTCTTATGTATGCACATGTACATGTACGTGTGTATGTGACATATACTTACAATGTTGCACCACTTCCACACGTTGCATCGTTACAAATCCTGATTCCGTTTTTCGGTCATATTTTCTCTTTTAAGTTCATATGCATATTTTTGTAAACAAATTTTAAAAATAATTTTTCCTATTATTCTTAAATAATAAAAATGATCACATTTTATTTATAAAACCATATAAATTAATAATAATAATTTTTTAGAAAATTGATGTTATATCGATAAGGCTAAACGATCATTTATTTAAAGCGATATATTTACGGGTCGTTATAGACTCCCCTCTTTAAAAGAATTTCGTCCCCGAAATTAAGATAAGAGAGAATAGTTCAAAAGGAAAATATATTCGATATGACAGAATATATACAAAAGTATGAATAAGTGACTACACCACAGGCGGTGAGTACACTATAATGATACAGTTCAATCTTGAATTTTAAACTCGGGATATGCCTTTTGCATTCTATCCTCTGTTTCCTAAGTGCAATCCTCAGCATCACCACTCCATTGAACTTTAACTAACCTTACCACCTTCCTTCTTAATCGTTTCTCATCATGATCAAGATTTGAATAGGCCATTTGATAACCGATAAATTTGGCTCTACCTCCAAGTCTTCTTGAGCAGCTGTTTCTACGATTTGCTTTGGGTCATGCACATGTTTCCTTAGATGAGATACATAAAATACATTGTGCACTCCTGCCAACCTTTCTGGGAATTGCACTCGATAAGCTAATGGGCCAATTCATTCAAGAATGGGAAATGGCCTAATGTATCGAGGTGCTAACTTCCCTGTTTTTCCAAACCTCACTACTCCTCTCATCAGAGAGACTTTCACAAAGACTGAATCTCCAATTAAGAATTCTAGATTCCTACGCCTTTGACCTGCATAACTTTTATGTCTGCTCTGGGCTTCCTTTAGCTTCTTCCTAATCACATCAACCTTCTCTAAAGCTTCTCGTAGCATATCAGGACCAAGTACTAACCGATCTTCGGTCTCGATTCAACATGCTGGTGACCTGCTCGGACGACCATATAGAGCTTCATACGGTGCCATGCCGATACTAGCTTGATAACTGTTGTTATAAGAGAACTCTACTAAATGCAGATGATTTTCCCAGGAGCCTCCAAAGTCCAGAATACATGCCCTGAGAAGATCTTCCAAAACGCGGTTGACCCTTTCCGCATGTCCATCAGTTTGAGGGTGATAGGCAGTACTTATATTCAGCTTTGTTCCCAAAGCGGTATGTAATGCTTCCCAAAACTGACTAGTAAAGATCGAATCCCGATCACTGACTATACTGCTTGGAACTCCATGTAATTGTACAATCTCCTTCATATATATATATATGCAAGGTTTGCAGCGGTCCTTGTTGGCTTAACTGGAATGAAGTATGCACTTTTAGTTAATCGATCCATGATAACCCAAATGCCTTTGTTCCCTTTCCTCGTTCGAGGTAAGCCATCAATGAAATCCATTGATACTTGATCCCACTTCCAAACTGGAATCTCTAGCGGCTTAAGTAACCCTGCAATTTTCTGTTGGTCGCTTTTGACTCGTTGACAATTTACACATCGGCTAACATAAATAGATATGTCCATATTCATACTTCTCCACCAAAATGTGTGCTTCATATCTCTATACATTTTGTTAACTCCTGGATGAATGTTGAGTTTGGATTTGTGACATTCAGCTAACACCTCCTACCTAAGATTTTCCACATCTGGAACACAAATTTGCCTATTCAACCGTAACACTCTACGGCTATCTATTTCAAAGCTTGAATTCTCCCCTTTGTATTTACTTTTAAAAACTTCTTTAGGAATTGATCTTCTTTTTTCTTGTCGGTAATTCTTTCCAAAAGAGTTGGAGTTACTACCAAACAAGAAATAGTAGCATATTTCCTACTTAACGCATCAGTTACTGTGTTGGCTTTCCCTAGTGTATATAAAATATCTATATCATAAGAAGCGAGAAATTCCTCATGTTTAAATCCTTCTGAGTGAAAAGATACTTTAAAGATTTATGATCCGTAAAGAGCTTAAACTTTTCACCAATTTAAGAGAGGAATTTTATTTACTAAGGTCAATTCAAAGTTTTAAATGAAACAAACTGTGAAAACTTCTTACCCAGCAAATAGTGCCTCCATATTTTTAATGCGAATACCACGGCTAATAATTTTAAGTCGTGCAGCTGTCTACCCACATAAGCAATCACCTTCCCTTCCTACATCATAACTGCACCAACTCCTTCTCCACAAGCATCGGTATACACAGTTAATCCATTATTTCCATTTATGATTGCTAGGAATGGAGCGGTTGTTAGCCTCTTCTTGAGTTCTTGGAATGCTGCTTCACATTTAGGAGTCCACATAAATTTAGCATCCTTCATGGTCAACTTTGTTAAGTGACAGGCAATCTTCAAGAAGTCTTGAATGAATCTTCTGTAATATCCTGCCAAACCTAAGAAGCTACGAACTTTTTTAGGAGTTTATGGTTGCTTATAGTTTAGAACAACCACAACTTTTACAGGATCCACTGAAACCCTGTCCTTGACACTATATGTCCAAAGAATCTTACCTCATTCTCCCAAAAATGGCATTTTTAGAATTTCGCTTTAAGCACATTATTTCTCAATATTTCTAACACAATTTCTAGATGTCTCTTGTGTTCTTCTTCTATTTTAGAATAGATAAGGATATCATCGATAAAGACTAACATGAATTTATTGAGTACATCTCTAAATACTCTATTCATTAGGTCTACAAAATAAGTGGGTGCATTAGTTAGCCCGAAAGGTATAAGCAACCACTCGAAAAAAGTGCTTGGACCTTTGAATGCAGTTAGGTGGATGCATTCTTCTGCGATTCTCAACCGATGGAATCTTGTAGCTAGATCCATTTTCAAGAATACCCAAGCACCATGTAACTGATCAAGCAAGTCATTATTCGAGGTGGAGGATATTTGTTCTTGATTGTTTGTTTATTCAGATCTCGGTAATCTATGCACAACCATTGAGATCCATCCTATTTGGCACAAAAACTACTGCCGATCCCCAACTTGAACGACTCGGCCTTATCAACCCTTTCTTTAATAACTCTTGGGTTTGGTTATCTAACTCCTCCCTCTCCTTCGGAGCCATTCTTCAGTCTCGTTGCTTAATTGGCATTGCTCCGAGGATCAAATCAATACGAAATTTGATTTCTCGATGTGGGGTAAACTTTTTACCTCTTCAAAAACATCTGGGAATTCTTTAACAATGGGTATGGTTCCTAATCCTTTCTGGGATGAGTCTTATGCATAAAGAAAACTTCCCCTTCTTCGTCCTCTACGAGTACTCATGTTTTACTACCTGAATTTATTAAGCTAACTTTAGATACAAAAACGAAATTATCTTTGGGAATGGGTATATATAGCACATCTTTTATTTAGATAAGGATTCTAAATGCACGCTCTCAAAGATTAAACTCATTCAAGGGCATTACTAACCCTATCTCTAATGAGTTATACCCCACCAAAGCCAAGATTCTCGCTTAACCTTCAGCTCTGAAACCAAACGTGAAGACCGTCTCCTTAACTCTCAAAAATCGACACTAATACATCCACGGTATTCATGTGCCGTAAATCCAAGTGCCGGGGAGGCAGATTTTCAGGGGTAAAGTATAGTAAAAGATAGAAACACAAATTCTCACATTACGTTAAATAGGTAAATAGTGCATACAACTACCATCACTAGGGTACATCAAAGTTTTGTATGCACTAACCTAGCCAGGAACACTTATAACTGCCTGCTCCTACATTTACTAGCATTACTAACTTATATACAGTGGAAAACAAAAATATATAGATAGATATCCCCATCGGTTGCTCCGGCTTCATGGTCCAAAAATCTCTTCTTACATGCTCCTTCCAAAATACTCTAAACAGAATCCTGACGACTTGGCTTCCCGGGAAAATAGGGCACTCAGAGTTTAAAGGGAAAACAAAATAAACTCCGGGTCTGTCATAAGACTGGTGTGAGAACTCAAAATACGCATCTTGAAACAAAAAGGTATCTCATAAGACTACGCCGCACATAAACATGGAATGGGTTTTTACCTTATGATAATCAAACATTTTACGGCAAAACAATTGATATTATTTTTAATGACGTATCTTTGAAAACATTTGCAAGTAAACTTATTAATCTTAGCCGAAATTGTTACATTGATTAAATTACAGCAATACTAGCCACAAACGTGGGTACTACAAACAATCTGGCAGGCACTTATTGGTGAATGGATTCCATACAAATGACCAGGTGAAGGGACTACCTTCCGGGAGTACATCTCTAGAGGAATGTACCGAGTTCAACAGAACATCTGCACCTCTACCAACACATGACCAGCCTACCTTTCCTTAGATGGTACCGAATATGTCATCATCTCGGTCGCTATCGACCTATCCAAGACGTCCCTTAGCATACACTACAATAATTTAAACCCGAACGTTATAGCAGGTAGAAATATATCTAGAAGGGGATAATCATACCCTAATGGTTGCGAACCACATAGCCTTGTTGCATTCAACCCTGTTTCGGTCATTTCCAGGTGTGAGGCTTAAGGTACCGTTTACCTTACACATAACACACATCTTTCTCTAAATGCCACACTACCATTGCTTCAATCACTTGTTGACTTCCACAAACATACAACCTCCAAGCTCATACGTCTCAGAGCAGGGTGTTAAGCTAAGAGAAGTGGCCTTCTCCTCCACCAAACAGATGTACATTTATAAAAGTTAACGATGTAAATCTCAAGAATGTAATGTCATACATCCCTCCATACAAGTTCGTTCTGTGACTGAATGAAACCGAAGGCACTCCTCCTACCACGTCATGTCGGGAATTATCCCCAGGATTAGTGGCGATTAGTCCTTGCAATCGAAGATTTTCATAACAGAGCACTACTGCCACCATAAATATATGATATGGTAAATTTCACCTAGAGGGACTAGTGGCAAGCGACCCTTCATCATGAAGATCCTCGTCTTCAAAAATCATCATCGTCATGTCTTCACTTCCGAACGTATACACTGGTTCAGAGTGGTTTCCGAACATGAATTATCCAAATCCGACCCCGGTTTCTCCGAACCAATCATCGATAAAAGAGGTCAAGTGAATAGGGAATCATTTTTTAGTTTATTAGTTTCTTTTATCGAAATCTCTTTTGGAGATATACATTTATAAAACATTCTTTTCGGTATATATGGAAATATTAAACCTCTCTTATAAAATCCTTTAATAACTTTTACATTCTTTTTAATAAACTCGAAATCGTTTCATTTTTTATTTAGGAAGATATTTATCTGAGTAAAGCAAATTTACCATTCTCTCTGTCAGGCCAGTCCGGATAGCCAGGGAGAGCTGGAAACTGGTTTTCCAAACTCAAGCCTAAACACTATCTCTTTGACACCTATAAGGCGGTCAAGTTATTTGATCGACTCTAAATCTTTAATCACTCCAAAAATTATTTAAATCATCTTTAAAAAACTTTATAAATTATTTAAAAACATTTATGAAATAATTGGAAAAGAATTGTTAAGTTTAAAACTATTTTTCAAGTTATAAAAAGTGCTGCGAAAAAGTGCCGCTGAAAGTGCCTTTTAAGCTATATTGATCAAAATGACTTTTTATTATTTGAAAATTTATTTTTATTACTCAAATAACTTTTAAAACATTTTAAATGATTTATAAGATTTATTTCATATTTTTAAACAATTTAAAAACCTCATTTGTAAAGAAATTCAGTTTTGGATTTCAAACTAAAAAATTATGATTTTTCCAAAAATTGTTTTACTCATATTTCAAATTCTACTTATCAAAATATTGATTTCCTTTCTTTGTTGGAAAACTATGGGTATAGTAGGTCGAAAAATTCTCATCTCGAAGAATTCTGAACTATATACCAACGTTTACACTAGTTTGATTTTTATAGCGCGAAATCGCAAACTGCTGTTACGCGACGCGCTTATTTTTGACCAAATTTTTTATTTCTTTTCAAGCTTCACCAAAACACTTTTAAATGTTTACAAAACATTTCAAATACATTTTAAACCATTTTTAAGAGGTTTAATACTTCCATATACACCATTTCATTAATTTAAGGAAAGTGATTTCCTTTTGTGTTTATCGACGTGTATATTCGTGACTTGCATATATATTCAAAATTCATATGAAAACAACCAAACTTGATGATCAAAGTATATTAAACATTCATTCACGATATCATATTATCATCAGACATATAATATAGTAGTTTAGGAGTTCTCACCTTGGATTCCCAATGATTCACAAAAAAAATGATATAGCTCCGCTATTAGAGTTCTGAAGCTCACTAATCTTTGGATTTTAGCTCCTAAATGTCTCGACCTAGTCTTGAGGAAGCCAAGGGGTGCACGGCGTAGGGTGCAATGAATGGGTTTGGCCTATGATAAAATGAAGAGGGGTTTGTGAAGTACAAAGGGAAATGATGATTTTTTTTGGATCGTTATGAGGTGTTTTACTGTATATGATTATATTTTATTATTTTAGTTTCTCTTTGAAATAATTTTTGACATTATTTCGTTTAGTTTAGATGCCATTAAAGAGGAAGCAAAATCTTGAAAATATGAAGAAGAAAATGAATGGAAAAAGAGAGAAGAGGGTATGGTATTTATAGAAAAAAAGAATTGTGTAAAGGAATACATGTAAATACCACTTTTTCCAAGCTTCTTAAACACACCATCCCCTTCAAAATGCACGACCAAATCCCCCTCATGTGCACATCACTTCCATCATCTCATGTGCACATATGTTGACTTATAAAGGCTTAAGGAGTAAGTTTGTTTAAAAATATCTTATATATTTTATATTATATCTTTAACTTAATTATTTATATATATATATATCTGTGTGTGTGTGTGTGTGTTTATGTGCATGTTCTTATGTATGTACATGTATATGTGTATGTAACATATACTTATAACGTTGCACCACTTCCACATGTTGCATCATTACAAATCCCGATTCTGTTTTTAGTCACATGCGTACTTTTGTAAATAAATTTTGAAAATAAATTTTCCTATTATTATTTACTAAGAAAAATGATCACATTTTATTTATAAAATCATATAAATTAATAATAATTGTTTACAAAATTGTTGTTATATCGATAAGGCTAAACGATCATTTATTTAAAGCGATATATTTATGGGTCATTACAGATCAGTTTACGTAAGGTGCATCTATTTGATTTCTTTAAGTGTTAAGGATAATCAAATGCATTTCTGTAAAGAGTTCGTTATGATATTGTAGCAAGGGATTTCTTTTGAATGGTTTGACTATTTAGAACGAATAACAAATTTGCAAGAGTGGATGTGGTTTAAGGAACTTTTGGGATGAACAGAGTGAATAGTTACTTCTGCTTCATAAAGAAACATCGGAAATGAGAATTGTAATAATAATAATTGATACTAAACATTTGAATAAGAAATACAATTTCTATTCTGAAATGTATTTAAATGTAGAAAATTGTTTTCTATGAGATTTATTTCTTTGAATTAATATATTTGATCAAAGAACTCTCCACTATAAACTAGGTACAGTATATGAAATAAATAATCTATATTAAGTGAATGATGGATCTCCGAATTAAGTACGCTATTATAGTAATAGAGGAAATTGTAACGACCTGTAATTTTACCTCTTTGATTTGGAAATATTTAATTAATTTTAAATATTCAAATAATAGATTTTATAATTAAAATAAAAAACTTTTTAATAATAGATCATGATGGTAAAATAGTTTTTAAAATTTGTTTACAAATAAAATTAGTTCGATGAAAATCGACATCGAAAATGTGACCGAAATATGTTTTCTAAATTTTCGACTTTTCGTTGACAGAAAATTGTTGGAAGTGTTATAAACCCTAGAATATAATGTAGATATTCAGATTTACAATTAGTTAAGGTATGCATATATATGTTTGTGCATATAGTTAAGTTAACAAAATAAAGTTAAAATAATATTCCATGAAGATGCCTTAGAAAACATGCCTGGACATAGGTACACATGCATTAACTTTATGTTGGCTAAGAAAAGGGAAGAGGGGACAAGCTTATGGGCTGAAGTACATGGGTGAAGAGGATCATGGTGAGGTGGCAAAAGGAGGTGTAGGGTATAGGGCTAAGGGTGTTTAGGTAATTTGATTTGTTTCTTGCTTATAAATACTCATTTCATTTCTTCATTTTTGCCTTCTTTTACTTCTATCATATCTTCATCATTCTTTAACCAAATGGAGATTTTATTTTTTTCAAACTATGTAAAATTTTAGTGGTTACAACTTTTATGTAGATCGCCTTTTCAAATTCTTGGTCAGGCTATGGCAAAATCTTGTTTATTTGCAAAGTGTTTTTAGACTCAGAGATCCAAGTCCGAAAATGGTCATTCTTATTTCGACCATATCTTCTTCAAATTAAATCATAATTGAGTGTTTCTTTTTTTTTAAATTGTAGAGGAAAGAATTTCCTAAAACTTTCCTTCTAACCACTTTACCAAATTCCGAGTGTAACATGTCCAAAAACCAAGGAGAAGAGGACCCTTTTCGAGTTGATTTTTGGTGGTTTCCAAGCTTTACAAGTTTAAAGTTTATTTCAAGTTTCTAAAAAGACGAGTGCAAACCCGTGCTACGCATATGAGGTTAGTATATAATTCTATTGATGGTGTATTTTTTAGATTTTATAGTATATGAAGATGAAAGCACATGTTTATGGGATGTAAATTTTTAGATTAATTTTTTCGTGAATACTACTAACAAAAATGTGATGATAAATCTACTTAAATAGTCTTGGAGCATGCATAGTATAATTAATATTTTAGAGCACAATGTCTTTTTATAGAAAAGGTTACATCAACTATCTATTGTTCCTAACTGGGTATGCACAATATTACTAAGTATGTCATTCAATTAATTTTCAAATGTAATTTACATTGGTTCAACGTAGTTTTTATCATATTTTTAACATATAAATTTAAATATGTACATAATTTTTTTTGATAATAGTGTGCTAAACATAGAGTAGAGAGATTAGATTAAATATTAACAAAAGAGAATTAACCGTAATAATTCTCAAATTAGTTTGAATTGGAACCAAATGAAATTAGCAACAATTTATTTCTATTTAACACAATTCTTTCCGTTTGAAGTTGGCCTACTCGTAAACATTATTATTAACCCATCTTCAATTCGTAATGATTTATAAACATCTCCATATTGCAAAAAAATAAAAACAATATAGCATAAACAATCTTTATAGAAAATAAAAAATAATTGCTAAGATTTTCCATAAAATCTCCAAGTATTCAGCGTAAACCATGCATCAAATAGGAAAATATGTGCTACTTATGAACATTTCATGGTCAATAAAGCATTACTATAGAAAAATTGTATTATCGTAGGTCGATAAAGATGGATAATATCTAATAATACAAAAAATAAGTTGAGCTAATTAGCCAAAAGGACAAATATTAATAAAAAAAATTGGATGCATTCGAGAAGTTTTCAAATTTAGGCTCAAGGACAAAACCACGTTTTTTCTCTTCTCCACGTCAATCTCAAATCTGGTTCCTTTCAATAGCCGCTACCTCTATTCTTCCACCAACACCACAACCTTATAGCCCCTCCTCCTCTCATCACCATCGCCTTCAACGGCTCGACCTCGACCCACGCAGCCTCGACCTGCACTGCGCCCTGCTCCGCCTCGTCGGCGTCATTGCCACTCTTCCCATCATCTTCATTGATCTGTTGTTGGTTTTTCATTGCCTGTCTCCCTATCATCATTGTCGCTCTCCTCATCGCCGGCGTCATTGCCTCGACCTGACCTGCATTGCGCCCTACTCCTTCTTCGCCGGCGTCATTTTAGCTATAAAGCAGATTAAATCATCGTTAATATGAATTTTAAAAAAATCAGTAACATTATAAAATGCTAAATTAAATTAGCATTAAATCATTGTAATGCTATATTCAAAAAATGCTAAATTTTACTATCATTCTGTATACGTTTAAACAATGCTAGTGTACTTCATGGTTAAAATGCTACATCGATCTATCATTTCTAATACCATTAATATGCTACTAAACTTTGTATCTAAAATGCTACATTAAACTATCATTTTGCATACTTTAAACATGCTATTGTACTTCATAGCTAAAATGTCGGCTTAGAAAATGATAAAATAAACTAGCATTATCTTTCCTTTTTATAGTTTAAAAAATGCTAAACTAAATTAGCATTATACACGTATAATGCTATATTCATTTTCACTTAAAGATAATGCTAGTTGTATTTAGCATTTTCGAATGTTAACTGTTCAAAAAAAATCGATCGGCACCAGCTTTAGCCGTCTTCTCTTCCATTAATGACATTGTGCTTCGCTGCTACACCATCTTCGACGCCATGCTTCGCCGCTACACCACCAATAATCTTCTCTTCCATTGCCTCCCAATCCACCTCGACCAACCACCTCGTCGCCTTTTGGGCTGCTACCACCTCATTGCCTCGACCATCCACCGTCACCATCCCAAGCCCCTAACACCTCATCGCCTCCTTAGCCTCATGCACCAAGGCATTGCCTGCCAAGCCACCACCATTTTGGTCACGTCTTAAATTTGGCTTTGCGATGTATTTTTATAGAAAGTTTGGCCTTCATACTAAATATAAAATGTGTTGTCCTTGCTCTTTATGTTTGTTCTCCTCCTCGTTTTCCACAAATAAGTCTATGTTGCATGTAAAAAATAAATTATTTCGATAAAAATTAAGTTTATAGAACGCCTATTTAGAACTAAACTTTTAACATACTTTTCTCGAAATGCAATATAGAAATTTATTACTTGACTATTCTTTTACATCATAGATGGTATTTTCCCAACATGATTTTCTTAAATACTTATAGTTCAAAATCGAAAATACATCAACTTTACCTCAAATTATACTCAATTAAAGATTCTTTGATGTACATGTGTCAGTAAACCAATTATGCTTTATAAAGGAAATGAAGTTCATGATCGTACTAAATAAACACAAAACAGATTAGAAAATTTATTATGTATTAAATTATCTTTGATGCTAACCTAAGAAACTAATTTTCCATAAATATGGTCATATAAATTTTTAGAAAATTTGATTAGATTCTATTATAACATCAAACAACCAAATTATAAAATAAACATATTACCAAATTAACTAAATTACACATATTTTACATTGAGTTTATTTTTTTTGAAATAAAGCATTTAATTGAATTTCGCTATTGCTTATGACCTCATGATAGCTAATACCTTCTTTAGAAAGAGATAGTCACACTTAATTACTTTTAGTAGTGGCTAACACTTCAGCCAGATTGACTTTGTCCTTACTAGAAGAGACGACAAACGAGCTTGTGTAGATTGTAAAGTCATACCTGGAGAATGTGTCGTCTCACAACATCAGCTTTTGATATTCGAATTTTGTCTTCGAATACGTGTTCAACAGGGTAAAGGAGCCAAGATTAGTCGGACGAAATGGTGGAAGCTCAAAGGAGACGCCTCACGGGTGTTTAAGGATAGAGTGATGGTAGAAGGGGCATGGAATATGGAAGGAGAAGCAAATCACATGTGGGATGAGATGGCAAGACGCATTCAGAAAGTGGCTACCGAGGTGTTTGAGATAGCGAAAGGAAATAAACGCGAACCTAAAGATTCTTGGTGGTGGAACAGTGATGTGCAAAAGGCTATCAAAGAGAAGAAGGAATGCTATAAGTGCTTACATCATCACAGGAGCGAGGACAACATGAAAAGGTACAAAGTGGTAAAGAAGAACGCAAAGAGAGCGGTGAGTGAAGAAAGAGGTCGGGCGTATGAAGATCTATATCATAACCTAAGTACGAAGGAGGGTGAAAAAAACGTCTATAGGATAGCTAAGCTCCGCGAGAGGAAGACAAGAGACTTCAAACAAGTTAAATGCATCAAAGATGACAATTGGTGAAGGACGAGGAGATAAAAAATACATGGAGAGATTATTTCGATAAGCTATTTAATGAAGAAGGTGATAGCACTACGATCGAGATAGACGACTCTTCTAATGACACCTGCAGACATTTTGTTCGAAGAATTCAAGAATCCGAAGTAAAGTGGGCACTAAAACTGATGAAAGCAGGCAAGGCATTGGGGCCTGATGACATCCCCATTGAGGTGTGGAGATGCCTTGGAGATGCAGGGATAGCTTGGCTAACTAAGTTGTTCAATAATATTTTCAAATCAAACAAGATTCCAGATGAGTGTAGGAGAAGCATACTAGTTCCAATTTTTAAAAATAAAGGAGATATCCAAAGTTGCACAAACTACAGAGGAATTAAGCTTATGAGTCATACAATGAAGCTTTGGGAAAGAGTCATTGAGCATAGATTAAGAAGAATGACAAGTGTTTCAAAAAATCAATTTGGCTTCATGCCTGGGAGGTCGACCACAGAGGCGATTTTCTTGATAAGACAACTTATGGAGAGGTTTAGGGAGCAAAAAAAGGATCTACACATGGTATTTATCGATTTGGAGAAAGCCTATGACAAGGTACCGTGAAAGGTGATGTGGTGGTCCTTGGAAAAGAAGAGAGTCCCAACAAAGTACATTACACTTATCAAGGATATGTACGATGATGTTGTGACTAGCGTCAGAGCATGCGATAGTGAAACCATTGACTTTCCCATTAACATAGGATTACATCAAGGGTCAGCTTTGAGTCCCTACATCTTTGCTCTAGTGATGGATGAGGTTACGAAGGGTATACAAGGTGAGATTCCTTGGTGTATGCTATTTGCTGATGATGTTGTGCTAATTGATGAAAGTAGGATTGGGGTTGATAGACAACTGGAGCTGTGGAGACAGACTTTAGAATCAAAGGGATTTAGGCTTAGCAGAACTAAAATAGAGTATATGAAATGCGGGTTCAGCGGTGTCAGGTTGGAGGATGGAGATTTCACTCTGGCTGGACAAATAGTTCCCAAGAAGAAATCATTTCGATATCTAGGATCAATGTTGCAGTATAATGGGGAGATTGATGAAGATGTTAGTTTTAGAATTCGAGCGGGATGGGTGAAATGGCGACAAGCGTCTGGGATTCTCTGTGACAGGAAGGTCCCACAAAAGCTTAAAGGAAAGTTCTACGAAACGACAATCAGGCCTGCGATGTTGTATGATGCAGAATGTTCGCCTTCTAAAAGCCAACACGTCCAAAAGATAAGCGTAGCAGAGATGCGTATGCTGCGATGGAGCTGCGGTCATACAAGAAGAGACCGAATTAGAAATGATGATATACGTGATAAACTTGGAGTAGCACCAATTGAGGAGAAGCTAATTCAACATTGCTTAAGATGGTTTGGACATCTTCAACGAAGGCCTCCCGAGGCACCTGTGCGTGTTGGAATTATAGGCCGCGTTGAATGCTCAAAGAGAGGTAGAGGTCGACCAAGGTTGACATGGGAGGAAGTAGTAAAAAGGGATTTGAAGGATTGGGGTGTATCCGAAGAGTTGGTGACGGGTCGGAGCGAGTGGAAGTTAGCGATTCACGTACCGAACCATGAGCGTTGAGTTTTATAAGTTTTAGATTATAGGACTATGGAACTTGAGCCTAAGACGTAGGTTTAGTCTTTGACCAATATTACTATTAGTATCATTATCTCTATTAGTATTATTATTATCATTCCTCTTATATATATACAAGTATATTTTTATTTTATTTTATTTTACTTAGTTATTATTATTAATTTATTTATTTGATTTGATTTTATTATTGTTTTTGTTATTATTATAACTTTTTAAAAAAAATCATTTAGTTTTGGGTTCCATATCTAGCCGACCCCAACGTGTTTGGGAATAATGGCTTAGTTGTTGTTGTTGAAATAAAGCATATAGCTTTAAAACTAAATATATTAAAGGAACTAAACCTACCATTATTTTCGAAACTGAAAGCATAAATGGGAATTAGTAGTTGACCTATAACCATTTGACTTCTATCTTTTGTATCTAGAGTAACATTTAGGTTTATAAATCATGCAATAATTTTTTGACTAATAATTATATATATAGTGGCTATGTATTATTTTTATTATATTAGACCTTTTCAAAAAACTTGACTTGTTAACTATGCATATTCTAACTTTGATGATACTAACTACTTGAACATGATACTAGTTTGTTTGAAAATGTACAAATAATATGAATGAGAGCTACACAACATGTTAATAAAAGTATACTTTAGAGATATACAATTAAGTAAATTAAAAATCAGTCTTAATCCATCATAAAAGTAAAATGTTATATTGACTAAAAGTGGACACTAATTTATTATGATTAATGAAGATTAGTATGTAACTATTCTCTAACGATAATTTCAATAAAAGAGAATTAATTGTAATAATTATCAAATTAGTTTGAATTTGTAGTAAATGAATGTTATCAATTTATACCTTTTAAATACAATTGTTTCCATTTGAAGTTAGTTTACTTATAAACATTATTAATAACATATTTTCAATTCGTAATAAACATCTTCAGTCTGCAAAATAAAATCAAAACAATATAACATCGAATAATTTTTGTAGAAAATAAAAGATAATTGCTAATATATTCCATAAGATCTCCAAGAATTCAGTGTTAACCATGCATTAAATAGAAAAATGTGTGTTATTTATGTACATTTCTTAGTCAATGAAGCATCACTATAGGAAAATATATTAAACCGTAGGACAATTAAAATGGATAATATCTCATATTACAAAAATGTGTCTAGGCTGAGCATAAAAAGTAAAATATTTAATTAAAAATTAAGTTCATATAAAACTTTTTTAAAACTAAATTTTCAACATAAAGTTACATACGGTAGAGTGAACAAAAGTAATATTTATATATTTATATTTCTTTTCTCAAATACGACATAAAAATTTATTATTTTACCATTTTTACTTCATTGATGTATTTACTCCAACTTGATTTTCTTAAATACATATGTTTAAAAATGGAGAAACATCAGATTATACATAATTTAAGATTGTTTGGTATATATGTGTTAGCAGACTAATTATGCTATTTAAGATATACAAAGGAAATAAAATTCATGATCGTACTAATGAAACACAAATCAGATGAACGTCGATGTAAATATAAAACTCGAGAACAAAAAAATAGTTCACCATTACATATCAAGGATTTTATAAAGAAGATCTATGATATCTAGTCAATGCAATAACTTCCTGCAGAATATGAAGGAAATTAGGTTGATAATGATACAGATTGAATCTAAAATAATAAGAAAGTATAAGATTTTTCTCAACTTGATTTTTGTATATACTTATATTTCAAAATAAAAAAGATCAAATTTACCTCTTGTGTATTATAAAAAGTTTAAGATTATTATATATATATATATATATGTTAGTAAGCCAATTATTCCCTACAAAATGAATGAATGAAATGAAAATCATATTCGTACTAAACGAATACGAATAAGGTGAACGTCGATGTAAGTAGAAAACGTAAGAATAAAAAATAGTCAAGCTTCATGTATTATAGATTTTACAAAATAACCAAAGATTATATGATATCTATCTATTAATAAGTCCAATAACCTTCTAAAAATATAAAGGAAACCATATCCATATTCATACAAATTGTAACAAAAATAAGAAGAAAACAATTTTCGGAACAAAAAATTTAAAGTAAAATCTGCAATAATATATTAGAGCTAAAACAAAAAATTCAACATCAAATTAAATGACAATAAAGATAATAAAATAAAATTCAAACCTTTAAATCCAGCTTGATGGATCAGTAAGAAAGGTTTTTGGAGGCTTTTAAATTTTTCCATGAAAACTACAACAGTGAAAGCAACAGATAAAAAACATAATCTCTGCAAAACATGATTACAATGATAATTTTCTTTAAATGAATAGAAATTAAAGAACTAATGATGAATTCAACCAAATTATAGTTTAATTTTTTTAAAAATAAAGAGATTAACTAAAAGCTATTTGGATAGAATCTTTAAGTTGATTTAGATTGGAAATGGATATTTTAGTTTTTCTGAAGTGTAGTATACGTATGAAACTGATATATGGAAAAGGATAAAACAATAAAAAAAATTAATGGGAGGAATATAAAAAGATGATAGGAAACAAATGAGGAAAGACCAAATGGTAATGGTAACATAGAGAAGAGGAAGAGATCTCTGTTAGATTATAAAGAAATAATGATTATGGGTTTATCAAAAGAAATAAACGTACATAAGAATATTTTATCCAATGATAACATTAATTGCTATGTAAATGATGGTAGTTTTGTGGAATATTGAAAATTTTTAGAGGGTCTTAAAGAAAAATTGTACCAAAAACTAAGGATAATGCACTATTCAGTCTAAGAGTGAATGAGAGATAAAGAGTTCTATATTCTCTTTCTTATATAATAGAATAGATTTGGTGAGTAAACCCTCTTATATTTTGGAAAGGTTTTAACTTTATATTTTGTTATGTTTGTTATGCAATATTTTGGTTGATTGGTTGGATTATCATGTTGTTGGATATATGCAGGTTGCTTGTATCTGATTAAATATGTGGTATGGTTGATTTTTAGCTTAGACTTGTTAGCAAAGCCTAATAAGTATTGTTATGGTTATAAAGTTAGATCTTTTGCTTGTGTAGGAATTGTGAGATGTTTATGGATATATCAACTTGTGAATGCTATGAAAGATTAACACTTGAACTTGTTAAGGTGACATGGAGATCTCTTAAGTTAAGTGGTTTACTTAATTTATTTTCTAATAAAAAGTTCCGACCTTTACATTTGTTCTCAAAACTTTAATAAGTTAGTAAAGTATGTTAAAATAAAGGATAAGAGTTTTAAAGGTTATTGTATATGCAAAATGAGTTTTCAAGTAATGGCATCCATAGCGGTAATCGCTATGGATGAAGTTTTGCTTTAAAAATCCGAATTTTTCAAATTTAAGTTTTATATTTAAAATTATTTTGTAACTGTTTTACAAGCCTAATAATAATGTTTTAAAGTTAATTAAGAAATTAATAATTGACTAATTAAGTCTTAATAATTATTAATTAATTAAGTGTTAATCAGGTTTATTAACTTTAATTAAGCGAAGATATTTACTACTTAATTACCTTTCTAAGAATAAGATTAATTTTAATTAATCAATTATTAAGTATAATTAATTTTTAATTAATTATAAGTTAAGTATATGATTTACCTTTAATTAATTACTAACTAAATATATGGTTAATTATTAATTAATTATTAACCATGTGTTTAATTTTGAATAAATTAAGGTTGTAATTTATAAATTATTTATTAAAGGTTTAATTTATTATTTAACACTTAATTAAAGATTATTTAATTGAGATTAATTAATATTAAATTATTAATCAAGGTTTAAATGATTATTTAATAATTAATAAAGGATTAATTAGTGTTTAATTATTTATTTAATAATTAATTATTGTTTAATCATTTATTTAAAGGTTTAATTATTTCATAATTTATTTAATTAATTAATTTAAGATTTAATAAAGTTTAATTATGATTTAATAAGAGTTTAACTTATAATTAATTATTTTAAAGGGGAGTTTAAGTTTTAAATCCTTTGATTTTTCAAGAATCAATCTGTTTAAAAAGGGAATTCTTCTGCAAAGGATAGTTTTGAGCATAAGGGATTCAAATGTCGATACATTAAGTAGACAGATAACTATGAATGAATTATAATGTTGATTGATTGAATTGTTTGGACATCTAATAGCAGAATAAATCTATGTTCTGATATAGTGTAATTGTTTAGTTGTTGTGGACACACGATAACCAAATAAATTTTTGTTCTGTTATAAATTAATTATTGATTGTGTGACATATGTTAGCAGAATAAATCACTATTTTGCTTATTAACTTGTATTTAACATCTGTTAAGTAGAATAAATCACAGTTCTGCCATAATTTCCCAAGAAGATTATGTGGACATCTATTTAAGCAGAATAAAAGCACATTCTGGTATTATAATAACTTGGACATGTGTTTAGCAGAAAAAATCTCCGTCTTCTATTAGTAACTTGGACATCTTACCTATATGTTGATTTGTTTGTTGTCGGCTGATTCCATTATACATATCTGCTTATTAGATAAATACCCATGCTATAACTTGAAATGTAAACTTAATTAAAAGAGAACCATTGCAGACACTAAGCATCTTTCTGATTTTTAAAGTTAATCATACTTTTAATAATGGTTTCAAGTTATATAATGGTTTTAATAAAGGATGTTTTAAATAATCGTTTTGTTTATCAAAAGGACTTTATTAAATGAATTTATAAAAGGACTTTTGTTTTAAATAAGGAATATTTATAAGGAAGTTTTATAGATGATTTTAGATATTTATAGAGGAAGTTTTAAAAATAATTTTGGAGATTTATAAAGAGATATATAAATGGTTTTGATATTTATAAGAGGGTTTTGTAAATTTTAACTTGGTGATTTATAAAGAGTTTTGTAAATGGTTTTGGAATTTAAGTAAAGAAGTTTCATAAAAAAGATTTATTAAGAGGATTTATAAAAGGATTTGAGATTGATTTCCTTTAACCGACCTTCTTAATTCTGGTGGTATGGACATTCGTTCCACACTTAACACCGAAGGAATATTGTTTGAGGTTATCTTTATCTCTAATTTAAATAACATTTTGTTTGATCCTTTGATATGATTTGGAAATTAGAAATCTTTCACAAATTTTTTGTGAATATACTTATGTCAATGAGATATGTATATGAATGTTTTGATAAACACCTTTGAAAAGAGTTTTAATAAATGAAATATATAGTTTGAGGCTTAGTGGTTGCTATGGGTAATTAAATCTCTGAATTTGTTGTTGTTTATTATTTGATAGTTAAATAACCGACTATAAAATATGGACCAAAATATAACTCCGGAAATATCTAGGAGAAACACATGAGTTATATGGCATAGTCATCTTTGAGGATGCTGTATTGTGTGTATAAATCTCATTTTGTTCTCCTAGGACAAATGATAGGCAGATTTGTTCACTTAAACGGTTAGGGGGTGATCCGTGCTCCTATGTATTGTTTGATTATTTCCAAAAGAATCGGGGTTGAGTTTACCGGAACTATCGAATGTTGTTTTGAAGAGACCAGGATCAGATTTTCTTTATCCGAAAATCACTTCGATCCAACTCAAATGTTTTGAATTGAAGATGGACCTTTTGATGTGCAAGGGCTACCTGCTATTAATCCTGAGGGTGGTTCCAAAATGGATGTAGTAGAGGTAGTTCCTTCGGTTTCATTCAGACCTAAAACGAACTTGTATGGATGAATGCTAGCATTGCATTTTTACCTGGAGGGCGGTGTTAGCATTCCAAGATGGATGCTATATGAAAAGGTAATCATAGCCTCAAGCCTCATCAACTGGGAAAATGACTAAAGTAGGGACATGCAAAAGGGCTACGTGGGTCGCTCCCATTAGGGTATGATCATTCCAAGATCCAGTGTCGATATCTCTATGTATGCTTTGGGGCCCATTATGGTTTTTTGATCGCAACCATGGTGTGATCATATTCGACGCTATCCAGTAAGGAGTAGGGCCGGTCCTGAGTAGCAGAGGTGCAACGTGTTGTAGCCTCCCATACATTTTATCTAGAGGTGTACAAATTTGGTGGGTAGACCCTTACCCTTTCATAGTTGGAATCCATTCTCCAATAAGTGCCTTCGGACTTGATTGTATACCTATTATTCTGGAATTTAATAATGTAACAATTTCGGTTATGATTAATATGTATTTGTATTCTAGACATTATTATAATATCACTGGATTTTCTATAGAAAATGTTTTGGTTATCGTAAGGTAAAAATCCATCCGTGTTTTGGTCAGCTCGAGCATGTTTTCCAGATTTAACTGGATCCTTTGGAGCTCTCAGGTGACGAGGTGGATTCTCCAAGATGTATTCACGTACCTTATATTCGTCTGCTGTTTTCTTTTGTTTTGTTTTTGTCTGTATCTATCAACAATTGTAAGGACGGATTGTTATAACTGTCCAGGCTGATAACATGTTAATGTACTCTAATGATGTGTATAATAAAGATAATTTCTTTTTGTAAAGACCTTTTCGTATTATATATTAATTTTCACGTATTGTGAGATTCTGTTCTTTCTTTTTCTTTCTTTCACCCTTAATGACCTGTCTTCCGGACACTTAAATGATCATCACACGAATATTATGGATGCATTTAGTGTCGTCTTTAGGTGTAAGAAAGGCAGATCATTACAGAAATAGTGGGAGAGTGCCATGAACACTTATTGATTACATCAAGTTACGAAAATTATTTTCGTAAAACATATCGAACATTACTTATGAAATAATGACTATTTTCAGAGTTGACTGAAAAATAGACACGGTTATATTTTAGTGTGAATATTATGAATATTCTTTATGAAATAAAATTATAATGTGGTATTTATTTTTACAACAAAAGTGATGCATTGGAAAATACCGAAGTATCTAAATTACTTACAATTAGTTTGGAATTATAGACAAAGCTGTAGTTTTGAGAAATAATTTTTATTATATGATTATGAATTATATGATACAGGTTAATTATATCTCAAATAATTAAGGACTATGTACTCATTTAGTGAGAGCGTCATAAGAGTTAATGCACTCTTTCGAATTGATACATATAGATGTATGTAATTAATCGTAAGTCTATTAATACCAAAAAAATATCCTCATACTTCATCATATACATTGATGAGTTATTACAAACATGGACATGTGTATTTGATAGGCATGTATAAGTCTATGATAAGCTCATAGAATATAAAATGAAAGTAAATAAAATAACATGCGGCAGATATGATTTGATCTGATTGAATATGTGAGTATATTGGAAAGAGTTCCAAACATAACTAAAAATGAATAAAGATTCAACCTCAAAAAGTCACTCCCTCCTATGGTACACAATGATGTATTGATAAGGAGAACTCGAACTTTATTGGACATTGTGAGTGAAGTTGAGTTAACTTCTTTCTATAAGGTCATGTACTTAAGAGTAGTACACAAAGTTAAAATTAATATCATCCAATGAATAGTTTACAAAACCATATGAGATAAGGGTTTATAAGAAACTCCTATATATCCTAGGCCAAGGAGTTGGCAGTTTGTGTGGGTCGAAAGACTGCACGTACTAATTGTATGTAAGAAATCTTGTATAAATCGTCCCAAGAGAATTTTGAGAAGAATACTCGTTAAATGGCTAATTTATGTTATGAACATAGATATATTGTAAACAAATGAAAAATCAGTTTTATATAAAGCATTCATAAAACACTTATGAATGCCCATTCCATTGCACTGAGAAGCAACTATTGTTTCAGTAAATACCAAGACGTAGCGAAGGAATTTCTTTAAGAAAAATTGGTATAAAATGAAATTGGATACGATCCAATAATAAAACCGATTGCAATGAATTAAATTAAATTGACCGAACCAAAATGAACAAAAATACATGAGAACGTCTAATGAGTATCCTTGTACATTAAAGAGAAACCGTGAGTTTCTTGTCAATGTCAAGAATAAATAATCCTTGGTTGTTTAATTAAAACATTAGGAGTATTGACTCTATAATATAGCACGATGCATAAATCCGAAATAAATTCCAAGTACATTATCAAAATATGATTTTGATAGTTGTATCCGAAAGGATATAATCCATTAGCTGCAAAAGAGAAAGACAAATGTAGTTGAAATATAATGAGCCACATTGATAAGAATAATACTATGAATTTCAATTGTTGAAATTAACATAACAGATTCACCCATTTGATGTGCTCAAGTTGGTTCGGATTTACTCATAAAATTATTGCTTAGCATGACTTTGGTTTTGGTATGTTTGTGCTTAAATGGAAAATACTAAATAAGGATTTAGAATAGATTATTAGTACATAACAACCAAAGTGTCTCAAAGTTAGTGGAAATGATATTGAGTTTGTGGGTTCTTGGATATGATCCAAGAAATCATAGATAGTATCATTTTATAAACATCAGAATTGAATAAATATTTTGATAGAAGTATTAAATAGTTTGATTACCAAACAAAATGCAGATAAAGTGTGTGTTCATAAAAAAGAATGTTAAAAGGTACATAGATATTTCTAAACCATAAGTAAACAACACTCTTTTCTGATTGTTAATGATATACTTGTGTTAAAATTAGGTTGTTGTTTTAATACTCGATATTGGATTGTGAATGATGTCTTTTATATTAAGCATAAAAGATATTAGGAATGTCCCAAACGATATGCAAGGACGCGTTACTAAAATGTTTAATACGGAAAATGTAAGATCGACTCTTTATGTATTGGCAAATATGATTATGATACTTGATATGTTGTCTATGATACCATGATTTGTTTATGCACTTGATACATGAAGCAAATTTCAAACCTAAATAGATATCACGAAATGGTTGTTTGAGGTGTTCTTGTGTAAAAAAAACATCGAACTCCTTATGAGGGAGTGTTCAGACTCAAATTTCATAATTGATATTGAGTATAATATGTCGATAATAAATTAAACTTAAGAATCTTTAAGTTGGAAATGTTCCAAATAGAAGAGATTGTGGTTGATTCAACGGAAAGGCTAAGTGCATATACTTGAATAGCCCTACAATAAAAGCAATGTATATATAATAAATGCACAATTTATAATTGAGCCAAGGGTGATCACAAATATTGAGAATCTCGTAACATTGTTATATGATAATAATGTCGCAATATAGTTCGTAATAGAACTTAGAGCTCGCTAGCAGTCGAAAGGAATGCTTCTAATTGTTCCATATGATAAAATAGTTTATCAACGTCGAGGAGAGTTGACTGATAGAGTAGATAATTGAAGCACACTAGCATACCCATTCACTAAGGGACTTGTAACGATACGATCTTTCGACGCTCGAAAGTCGACATTAATACGTCCACTGTATCAAATGCCGCACAGTCGGATGCCGGAAAACCAAATCATTAGGGTTGAAAAGAAGAGGTAGAAGAAGACAGAAGAAAACGAAATAGAAACAACATCAGAATCTCACATTCGCAGCGGAACAATATATCATCAGAGTTTACAACAACAACACACATCACTGGACAGTTATATAAACTTGTCCACATAACACAATACACAGTGGAATAATACATAATATAAGTGATACGTCTCGCCATCCAGCTCACCTCCAGATCTCCACAGTAACTTCTGAATTCCAGAATGACCTGATAACCTGACTCTAGGTTGCCCGTGTGGAAAATTATGGGCACCCAAAGTTTAGAAAGGGAACAATAACCTCTAGGTCAGTCATGGGACTGGTGTGAGATCTTAAAAACATTTTTTTTCACAAAGAAAATAAAAGAAATTCGCAATGCTTTTGGAAAATGAAACTACCATAAGACCTCCCACCACACACACAATGCAATCGCAGACTTGGAGGAGATTTCTTCTTATGATAGTCAAATATGCTCAATACGAGAAAAATCTTTTTAATATTATCATTAGTGCCTAGTGTGGAAAACATTCCGAAAGTATAATATTAATCTTAGCCAGCATAGGTACCATTATATTATGCCTGCTATAGCTGCCACCTGAGGTGATAGGTTATAAAAATTGCAATCGTAAAGGGCTCGTATTGTTTCTTTGGATTTTCCAACAAATGGTCAGGCTAAGGAACTTCCTACGCCACATGGGAACGCCTCTGGAGGGACGTCACGAGAACTAACTATGTAACGACCTGATATTTTGGACCATTCGCATCCGCACATGTCGGACTTGAATAATTCAAAATACCGAATTGTTAATTTAAATTGGCAAAATTGAGCATATACAGTAAATAAATAATCACAAATCACAGACACAGAGTAATAAATGCAGCGGAAATAAAAGAGATAGTAGTTCATGAAGCTACTATATAAATATATAAGTTACACCAGAGTTAAACCAGATACAACGGAAGAGTAACAAGAATACATCAAATACAAATCAGAATACATCACTGGAATCATCGAATACTGAAAGCAGAATAGATGGCTGGATCTTCAAGCAAAGCTCCAACTCCAAAGGTGAGTCTCAAATACTGGTACACTCAGTCTGACCCGAGCGTAAAGCAAAACACAAAACACTCGAGTCAGGATTAACATTCTTATATCAATAAATCCAACTCAAGTGAAATAGCAATTGAAATACAAGTAACTCAAAGGATGTTTGGAATAACCATCCTTTAAGGATCCGTTAAACTATCTACTATGTAGTAGTGTATGATAAGTAGATAATTCCTATCAGTAATATAAGATATCAAAATAGTGTTAAGGCGTTACCATTATTCCCCTTAACACATTTTATATAAGCGTTATAGTCTATACAGCACTGTAAACTCCACCGTAAACTAGTGGGCTATCAGGGAGTACTCCATAGGTATAACACAAAACAAATCGTAGTGGTCGCGTATAGGGATACAAGTATGACAAGGCACATGAGGCAATACCCAAGGTAGTGAAACTACCGTTTGCCTGATCCGGACTGGTGAGAACGCATCGCCGCAGCGACCGCAACACCATGAAACAACACTCCCAAAATCAAGGGTGCACCAATCGACAACAAGTAATGAGTAGTTTCGAAGAAGTGTGTTCGCTCGAGGTAGTTAGCCCCCATTTGGCCCGGCACGGCTCCTGTTTTAGTCATTTCCAATTTGACACAAGTGTCAAGGCTATCCATTATCGTTCTCTTTCTTCAGTCATCACGTACATCATTCCAACCACTTCATTCTGGATCACACTCCGCATGTAGTTATTAAAGTGGTTTTCGGTTTAGACAGTGAGTATGTCCCTAACCGATTCCGGTCTCTTTAATAACTTTCGTAATTTATTACACCGATTGGTCATTTAATATATTTCAAACCAAATCAAATTTCAATTCCAATTAGAATTTTATAAACCAATATTCCATTTGTCTTTCTAAATCAATTTCAATGATTTATGTTTCAAAACATCCAAATTACCATTTCAAAATCTTATAATTCAATTTCAACTTTTATTTAAACAATTCAAATATTGATTCAAATTCATATATACATTTCATTCCGAAATCATTTAAATTAATTTAATTTAACATTCAAATTAATTTAAATTCATTGATCGATTTTATTCAATATTCATTAAGTAAATTTGTCATTCAAAACAATTTCTATTTAATTTCCAATTCAATGAATCAATTACTTAAGTTCAACTTCATTATATCAAAACTTCAAATTGAATTAATTAGATTTGTCAAATCAATTCTTTACATTTCCAGTCTTACATTAATTTCAATAAAACACATTTTATTTCTTGTTAAAGAAATTCAATTTCACTTCTTCATTTACTTAGTTACAATTTCAAAACTCACTTAATAGAGAACTAAATTTCACTAGTTAAAAAGTTCAATTTTAATTATCAAAGGATTCAATTTTTATTTAATTATTAAATAATTCAATCTCATTAAATTATTAAATAATTTCAAAACTTAAATCAATCATTTCTTAAATTAAACAACATTCTTTCATCAATTTCTTTATTAATATTTTGTCTCAGATTTTTAATATTCACATTTAAATTTCATTAAATTCAATTTCCAACTTCGTTTCAAAACCGTATTATTTATTCAAATAAAATCTTCATTTTATTTTAAATCAAATTATTGACCAATCGGGTTTTTATTAAATTCTCTATCCTAAGTCAAGGTTCAATTTGGGTATTTATCATTTCAACCCAATTCCATTTCAATTCAAAAATCAAAGCATAACAAAGGGAACTTGCAGTGTGATAACTGGGATGGTGTCAAAGTAAATAAACAAGCAATAACGACAATCAATATCAATCCAATAATCAATTCAAATAATCCCGAAATAATCGTATTAATTCACATTGTTATTTGTGTAAATTATTATAATTAATTCTAGAATCTACACTATCATTTCATGTAGATTAAAGATTATTACATTACGGTTTTTCACTTGATATTTATTATTCAATTTCACCCCACATCAATTTATACAACATACATTTAAATGGTTCAAGGTGTCGTTAACACTATTTCTACGTGTCAAATTATGTACATCCAAAGGGGTCATATTATACACATTTAACTAATCAAATTCAACGTTTAACTATCCTATATCAAGTTCAATTGCATACTATTTATCATTTTAACATTAACAATTTAACGTCCAATATAAACAACAAGCAATCAATCACTTATCAACCAAACTGAATTATCATCGTATAATTAACAGATAATGGTGTCAGATGTCACAGGTGAACTGGTACAGTTAATAGCATATATTTAACAGTGTAAATAACTAGCAGCAGCATATTTCAATTGTCGTTTCAATTGAAATCAAAATTAATAAATAAAAGAACATTAATCGTGAGTGATTGCTCACCTTTTGAGGCTTGAGATAGTCGAGAAGATGACACGGATACCCACACTGGTACGGACATAGAAATTGAGTTACGAATCCAAGCAAAGCAAATCGGCATGAATTCAACGATCAAAGCTGGTAATAAGGGATCGATGAGAGAAATAAATAAATCAGTTTGATAAAATTTAGACGAGATGTATACTATATTTTTATTTCTTTAAACCCAATATTCAATCTAAAATACATATATGCTTTAAATAAATCTTAAATTTAAACATAAGTATACCTTGAAAACAAACATATGTACATACTCTATGCATAACTAGCTCAAACCAACATTTCGAAATCTCGTATTTATATTTTATAAACTTACTTTATAACAATATACATATCGTACTTTATAAACTTTCGTTATTAAAACTACTTGATATATACTTTTACACACATATATCGACCGCTTTCATACAACTTAGTTGAACATATACAATATAAATATACAATCACTTCAAAAAGAAAAATCTCGACATACGCAACACAGTTGCAATTTATGATCTATGACTCAATATAACTAGCATACCCAACATTTCATCTAACTGCAATTGTTGAAAGGAAAGAAACTTTATATATTTGTTTTATTTTATTTTTTTGCTTTTTGCTATGTACATTTTACAAAAAAAAATCAAACACGTTCGAACAATATAAAAGCGAACAAAAAATGTAACAGTTCAAAACTTATATAGCTTATGTATTTAATCTAATACGCATGCACACTTCATATTATACTGACGCATAAATTTACACATTAGAAATTCTAGATAAACAATCATATTATGTAATACATATATATTAAAAATTTATAAATAATCTTTTGAAGACTTTATAAAAAATGCCACTGTTAAATTTAACTCACGATAAAATGAAACCACAGAGTACTTTACATTCGAATATTATAACTGAATATATATATATGCCGATCCCAAAACAAACAAACAAACAAACAGGTGGACAAGTTAACAAAATATTGCATACTAACATATGTATATGGAACAGATAAAATATATATCCTTTATATTATACAGTAAAACTTATATTATATATCCTTTATAACTTTTATAAATTTATTCAAACTAACAAAGTATAAACAAGATAGCTTAATACCCATATACAGAACTCACGTTATTACCTCCCAACGATTTCCAATACTTTGATATATACATATTATAATTCTACTGTACACATGCAAAACAGAGGCCTATATTAACTAATATATATGAAACCATTCTATAAATAAACGTATCTGCATATATATATACTACAGACAAAACAAAACAATATATATACAAATAATTTACCAATATATATAGTGAGTGGCTACCCAAAAAGAAGAGGCTGCCTCTAAGTGAAGTGCTCGGTTGCGCATGATCTCGTGGCCAAAATGAGACAGGCGGAGAGAGGAAGAGGCCGGAGCAGCTGCTGGGGATGATCGGTGGAAGGCACGTCGGAAGCTGGAAGGCTTTGTGGCGTGCGAACGAATGATGTGGGTTGGAGAGAATGCTCGGGAAGGAGGCGGCACAGATGGAGTTGGAGGTGAGTGGTTGCAGACATTGGTGGCAGAGAGGAGCATTGGAATGAGGGGAGATGGTATGAGGTTGCAAGAGGAGAAGCAGAAGATAATGGTTTCAAAAGAAAAAAATATACGTAAACTATGTAAGTTGAATAGAAAATTTTATATCTCCTTTCTATATTAGCCTGTAAGATATGAAGAGCCCGAGGAGAATAAAAGAACCGGAAATGATATTCAAATCAATTTAAAACCAATAGTCATGTTTGTTGAAAACTGGAGTATAAAGAAAAATGAACAGGCTCACGCACTCATAAACTAAATCAAAGAAAAAAAACAAACGTGAATTCAGGAAGACAATAAAAGCAAGTGACCGTTTGAATTTTGTACTGTTGGCTGTTGGCAATAAATGAAAAGTAACAAAAGGACACTTGCTTGACATGGCTGGAGTTTGAAAGAGTAAAGGATAAAGGTCACAAATTTTGTACCGTTACAATAGACCGTTTTATCGTTTCCGTTGCGCAACGGACCCCAAAACATAGAAATAAATATACTGTGTCGATCAGCACAACGAGGCGAACAAATTGGTATAAAAATATCAGTGGTACGTTCGAATTATAAAAATTCGAATTTTCTACTATTGGAAAATCGCAGAAAAATAAGATCGACGGAGCTAAAGATGTCCGAATTTGGAAAAACGACAAACTGACATTTTGCTCAAAAGATGTTTTAGAATTTTCTATGTAAAAATATTTAGGTTTCGGAAACATTTCATTTTCATCGCTTTTTAACTGATTAAATTGAAGTAAATTTACGCGCGAAATAAACTTTCATATTTTCGGACGAAAATTTACCAGTTGCTATGTTTAACTAAACGCATTCCAAATATCAAATTTATATTTCAAAATTTTATCGTTTAAAATTTCACAAAATTTCAACTAATTATGTTATTAAAACAGTTGAAATTTACGGGTCGTTACACTCTCCCCCACTCAAAACTTTTCGTCCCCGAAAAGGAACGGGGTAGGAGAATAGAAACGACCAGAAAGAAAAACAGATTTGAAGTACAAAATAACAATTAATTTAAACCATATAAATTCAAATTTAAATTAATTGATATTCAATAATTGATTTAATCCATTTGATTTCACTAAAATCAATCCCAACTATTTCTAAATTCATTATCTTATTATCCCATTTTCTTAAATTTACAATTTCTAAAACCATAAATTGGAATAGTCTTTTATTATAATCATATTTTCTTCAACAATTTTAAATTCTTCTTTATTCCAAATTACTGTTAAATTTATTCTACTTAATATATCTACTCACATATATTTAACCCATATAAATTAATTTAAAACATAAAAGTTTCGATTTAAATTAATTTACATCTATTAATTTCTTTTAAATTCAAGGTATTTTCATATGTTGATCAAATTTCAATTTATTAATTCTTTCAAAACAAATTTATTAATTCTTTCAAAACAAATTTATTTCATTATTAACTGAGTTTACTTATTATCCTATCTAACTCTATTAACATCTTTATAATCAAAATTTAGTGTATAACATTTATTATAAACACTCAAATTTTATTTATAAATTCAATTTATCTTATATATTATCCAATTACATATTCAACTTCTGAATGATTTAGGTAAGTTGTATTAGAATGCAGTTGAACAATATACAAATAAAATTTTCCCAATTCAATTATTCAAGTTTAAATTTTTATACCAAATTTTGGTTTTATTTATAATTAAAATCATCCTTTAACAAAATTTAAGAATTAGATTTCCGATTAACTTTAAACAATTTAGAGATATATATAATATATTTATATCAAATCAAATTAAATTTTAAAATAAGATACCTCTATATATGTAAATCAAAATATACTGAAGAAATTCAAATCAAAATATTTTTTTTTCAAAACAAAACCGTAGCAAAGCTACAGAATGGTTTCTCCACTTCGAAACTCGAAAATGAATGTCGATGATGCGACCGCCATCACCGAAATTATTTTCCAGCGACAAAGAGAAGAGCACTGATTTCAACATTTCAAAATTCTTTGAAAACGATTTCTATTTGAAAATATTTTAAATACTATACACTTTAAAACTTAAAAACCAAATTGAAATAACCCAAAAATTTAAATTCTCAAATTCTTGATTTAAATACATTTCAGATTTCAAATTTGCATTATAGCCAAGTTTATAACTTCAATTATTTATATTGCAATAGTCAATTGTTTACAAAACAATAAATGAAAACCAAATATTATCATTTCTGACAACAAATTTATTAACAACTTAATTTCAGAAAACTTATATTTATATATAATATAATCATTCAAAAATTATTTTGTTTACCAAATTTGAAAACGATATTGTGTCGGTTTGCTCTGTTAAAGTGTTTTGGAAATCCTATCGATAGCATTGATCAGACGAATCGATCGGAAACCCAAATCAACATCAACAACTCAAACAACACAGCATGTTAAAACATTTATATATATATATATATATTAGTTTACAAATACATTTCTTTACTCGACGATACAGAAATGAATTTTCAAAATAAGGATAGGGTTTCAAATTTTTGATGGACTCAAATCAAAGAGAAATTTGATTCGAAGATAAGTTCAAAACAAAGATATGATGATTAATAACAAAGTAGGAAGATTGATAAATTTATATAAATCGCGGGCAACCTTAACCGGGTCGACCGTGACTTCAAGAATAAGATCAATGCAGAATTTCGAGGCAAATCGACATTTGATCTCAAGAGATAGAATTCAGGTATAGCAGGAGATAGATAGCATTGTAAACCGAGGATACAGAAATCTCCGTTAAATCAATGCCTACTGTAAAGGAGTTTCGCCCATTTACAAAATTTCGAAGATTGGCGAGACCGCCAATTCATTATAAAGGTCATTCAAAGTGGAGTTAAGAGATACTCCGGAATTAGAAGACGAATAGTGAGGGACACGAATGGATTTTGGAACCGCAGGGAATGTTCCAAAATTCAAAGGAATCGAGTCAAAGAAAGAGATTCAACTCGAATGAAAGTGATTCTGTAAATACATTTACCCTATATGCTAAGTTTTGCCTAGAGCTACCAAAGCTCTGATACCAACTATAACGACCCGATATTTTGGACCATTCGCATCCGCACATGTCGGACTTGAATAATTCAAAATACCGAATTGTTAATTTAAATTGGCAAAACTGATCATATACAGTAAATAAATAATCACAAATCACAGACACAGAGTAATAAATGCAGCGGAAATAAAAGAGATAGTAGTTCATGAAGCTACTATATAAATATATAAGTTACACCAGAGTTAAACCAGATACAACGGAAGAGTAACAAGAATACATCAGATACAAATCAGAATACATCACTGGAATCATCGAATACTGAAAGCAGAATAGATGGCTGGATCTTCAAGCAAAGCTCCAACTTCAAAGGTGAGTCTCGAATACTGGTACACTCAGTCTGACCCGAGCTAAAGCAAAACACAAAACACTCGAGTCAGGATTAACATTCTTATATCAATAAACCAACTCAAGTGAAATAGCAATTGAAATACAAGTAACTCAAAGGATGTTTGGAATAACCATCCTTTAAGGATCCGTTAAACTATCTACTATGTAGTAGTGTATGATAAGTAGATAATGCCTATCAGTAATATAAGATATCAAAATAGTGTTAAGGCGTTACCATTATTCCCCTTAACACATTTTATATAAGCGTTATAGTCTATACAGCACTGTAAACTCCACCATAAACTAGTGGGCTATCAGGGAGTACTCCATAGGTATAACACAAAACAAATCGTAGTGGTCGCGTATAGGGATACAAGTATGACAAGGCACATGAGGCAATACCCAAGGTAGTGAAACTACCGTTTGCCTGATCCGGACTGGTGAGAACGCATCTCCGCAGCGACCGCAACACCACGAAACAACACTCCCAAAATCAAGGGTGCACCAATCGACAACAAGTAATGAGTAGTTTCGAAGAAGTGTGTTCGCTCGAGGTAGCTAGCCCCCATTTGGCCCGGCACGGCTCCTGTTTTAGTCATTTCCAATTTGACACAAGTGTCAAGGCTATCCATTATCGTTCTCTTTCTTCATTCATCACGTACATCATTCCAACCACTTCATTCTGGATCACACTCCGCGTGTAGTTATTAAAGTGGTTTTCGGTTTAGACAGAGAGTATGTCCCTAACCGATTCCGGTCACTTTAATAACTTTCGTAATTTATTACACCGATTAGTCATTTAATATATTTCAAACCAAATCAAATTTCAATTCCAATTAGAATTTTATAAACCAATATTCCATTTGTCTTTCTAAATCAATTTCAATGATTTATGTTTCAAAACACCCAAATTACCATTTCAAAATCTTATAATTCAATTTCAACTTTTATTTAAACAATTCAAATATTGATTCAAATTCATATATACATTTCATTCCGAAATCATTTAAATTAAGTTAATTTAACATTCAAATTAATTTAAATTCATTGATCGATTTTATTCAATATTCATTAAGTAAATTTGTCATTCAAAACAATTTCTATTTAATTTCCAATTCAATGAATCAATTACTTAAGTTCAACTTCATTATATCAAAACTTCAAATTGAATTAATTAGATTTGTCAAATCAATTCTTTACATTTCCAGTCTTACATTAATTTCAATAAAACACATTTTATTTCTTGTTAAAGAAATTCGATTTCACTTATTCATTTACTTAGTTACAATTTCAAAACTCACTTAATAGAGAACTAAATTTCACTAGTTAAAAAGTTCAATTTTAATTATCAAAGGATTCAATTTTTGTTTAATTATTAAATAATTCAATCTCATTAAATTATTAAATAATTTCAAAACTTAAATCAATCATTTCTTAAATTAAACAACATTCTTTCATCAATTTCTTTATTAATATTTTGTCTCAGATTTTTAATATTCACATTTAAATTTCATTAAATTCAATTTCCAACTTCGTTTCAAAACCATATTATTTATTCAAATAAAATCTTCATTTTATTTTAAATCAAATTATTGACCAATCGGGTTTTTATTAAATTCTCTATCCTAAGTCAAGGTTCAATTTGGGTATTTATCATTTCAACCCGATTCCATTTCAATTCAAAAATCAAAGCATAACAAAGGGAACTTGCAGTGTGATAACTGGGATGGTGTCAAAGTAAATAAACAAGCAATAACGACAATCAATATCAATCCAATAATCAATTCAAATAATCCCGAAATAATCGTATTAATTCACATTGTTATTTGTGTAAATTAATATAATTAATTCTAGAATCTACACTATCATTTCATGTAGATTAAAGATTATTACATTATGGTTTTTCACTTGATATTTATTATTCAATTTCACCCCACATCAATTTATACAACATACATTTAAATGGTTCAAGGTGTCGTTAACACTATTTCTACGTGTCAAATTATGTACATCCAAAGGGGTCATATTATACACATTTAACTAATCTAATTCAACGTTTAACTATCCTATATCAAGTTCAATTGCATACTATTTATCATTTTAACATTAACAATTTAACGTCCAATATAAACAACAAGCAATCAATCACTTATCAACCAAACTGAATTATCATCGTATAATTAACAGATAATGGTGTCAGATGTCACAGGTGAACTGGTACAGTTAATAGCATATATTTAACAGTGTAAATAACTAGCAGCAGCATATTTCAATTGTCGTTTCAATTGAAATCAAAATTAATAAATAAAATAACATTAATCGTGAGTGATTGCTCACCTTTTGAGGCTTGAGATAGTCGAGAAGATGACACGGATACCCACACTGGTACGGACATAGAAATTGAGTTACGAATCCAAGCAAAGCAAATCGGCATGAATTCAACGATCAAAGCTGGTAATAAGGGATCGATGAGAGAAATAAATAAATCAGTTTGATAAAATTTAGACGAGATGTATACTATATTTTTATTTCTTTAAACCCAATATTCAATCTAAAATACATATATGCTTTAAATAAATCTTAAATTTAAACATAAGTATACCTTGAAAACAAACATATGTACATACTCTATGCATAACTAGCTCAAACCAACATTTCGAAATCTCGTATTTATATTTTATAAACTTACTTTATAACAATATACATATCGTACTTTATAAACTTTCGTTATTAAAACTACTTGATATATACTTTTACACACATATATCGACCGCTTTCATACAACTTAGTATAACATATACAATATAAATATACAGTCACTTCAAAAAGAAAAATCTCGACATACGCAACACAGTTGCAATTTATGATCTATGACTCAATATAACTAGCATACCCAACATTTCATCTAACTGCAATTGTTGAAAGGAAAGAAACTTTATATATTTTTTTTATTTTATTTTTTTGCTTTTTGCTATGTACATTTTACAAAAAAAAATCAAACACGTTCGAACAATATAAAAGCGAACAAAAATGTAACAGTTCAAAACTTATATAGCTTATGTATTTAATCTAATACGCATGCACACTTCATATTATACTGCCGCATTAATTTACACATTAGAAATTCTAGATAAACAATCATATTATGTAATACATATATATTAAAAATTTATAAATAATCTTTTGAAGACTTTATAAAAAATGCCACTGTTAAATTTAACTCACGATAAAATGAAACCAAATAGCACTTTACATTCGAATATTATAACTGAATATATATATATATATGCCGATCCCAAAACAAACAAACAAACAAACAGGTGGACAAGTTAACAAAATATTGCATACTAACATATGTATATGGAACAGATAAAATATATATCCTTTATATTATACAGTAAAACTTATATTATATATCCTTTATAACTTTTATAAATTTATTCAAACTAACAAAGTATAAACAAGATAGCTTAATACCCATATACAGAACTCACGTTATTACCTCCCAACGATTTCCAATACTTTGATATATACATATTATAATTCTACTGTACACATGCAAAACAGAGGCCTATATTAACTAATATATATGAAACCATTCTATAAATAAACGTATCTGCATATATATATACTACAGACAAAACAAAACAATATATATACAAATAATTTACCAATATATATAGTGAGTGGCTACCCAAAAAGAAGAGGCTGCCTCTAAGTGAAGTGCTCGGTTGCGCATGATCTCGTGGCCAAAATGAGACAGGCGGAGAGAGGAAGAGGCCGGAGCAGCTGCTGGGGATGATCGGTGGAAGGCACGTCGGAAGCTGGAAGGCTTTGTGGCGTGCGAACGAATGATGTGGGTTGGAGAGAATGCTCGGGAAGGAGGCGGCACAGATGGAGTTGGAGGTGAGTGGTTGCAGACATTGGTGGCAGAGAGGAGCATTGGAATGAGGGGAGATGGTATGAGGTTGCAAGAGGAGAAGCAGAAGATAATGGTTTCAAAAGAAAAAAATATACGTAAACTATGTAAGTTGAATAGAAAAATTTATATCTCCTTTCTATATTAGCCTGTAAGATATGAAGAGCCCGAGGAGAATAAAAGAACCGAAAATGATATTCAAATCAATTTAAAACCAATAGTCATGTTTGTTGAAAACTGGAGTATAAAGAAAAATGAACAGGCTCACGCACTCATAAACTAAATCAAAGGAAAAAAAACAAACGTGAATTCAGGAAGACAATAAAAGCAAGTGACCGTTTGAATTTTGTACTGTTGGCTGTTGGCAATAAATGAAAAGTAACAAAAGGACGATTGCTTGACACGGCTGGAGTTTGAAAGAGTAAAGGATAAAGGTCACATATTTTGTACCGTTACAGTAGACCGTTTTATCGTTTCCGTTGCGCAACGGACCCCAAAACACAGAAATAAATATACTGTGTCGATCAGCACAACGAGGAGAACAAATTGGTATAAAAATATCAGTGGTACGATCGAATTATAAAAATTCGAATTTTCTACTATTGGAAAATGCAAGAAAATCGCAGAAAAATAAGATCGACGGAGCTAAAGATGTCCGAATTTGGAAAAACGACAAACTGACATTTTGCTCAGAAGATGGTTTAGAATTTTCTATGTAAAAATATTTAGGTTTCGGAAACATTTTATTTTCATCGCTTTTTAACTGATTAAATTGAAGTAAATTTACGCGCGAAATAAACTTTCATATTTTCGGACGAAAATTTACCAGTTGATATGTTTAACTAAACGCATTCCAAATATCAAATTTATATTTCAAAATTTTATCGTTTAAAATTTCACAAAATTTCAACTAATTACGTTATTAAAACAGTTGAAATTTACGGGTCGTTACAAACTAGCTCTCTGCCAACACAAGGCCGGGTTACCTCTTACTAGGTAACTACTACACGAGTATGCCATCCCCCCGGTCCTTTGGGACCTTTATCTGAGGCGCCTCGATCACAAAGCAACAATCACACAGTAAATAAGATTGATGCCACCACACAGGTAAAGCATCTGGGTTCCATACCATGATACCACCTTTTTTCAGAAGGAAATGACATACCCTAAAGGGAGCGACCCTCATAACCTTGCCACATTTTCCTATTTTGACCATTTCCGGGGTGTGAGGTCCGATGAGGTCTCGTCCACAAAGCTACGCTTTACACGAAAGCCATGCTTTGATCACAAATGATCAACGAATGATCATCAACACACAGTGACACTTAGCATGCCACACTACCAAATTGGGAGTATATCACTGATAACCTTCAACTACATAACCTCTGAGCTCGTACGTCTCAGAGAAGGGTGTTAAGCTAAGAGAATAAATTCTCCACCACTAACAGAAATGTATTTGAAAGAAATCAGCTTTATATCTCAAAGTGTAGTGTAAGACATACAACCATACAAGTCTGTTCTGGGTTCGAACGCCTAAAGCTCCACCTCGATGTCTAATATCGAAATCGCCACCACGAACTCCTTTCGAGACTCCCCGAATGATCGCGACTGCCTTCGAGTTCCTTCGACGATCGCTGCCTCACCGCGAAGCCCTCTCCTTTGCTCGCGAGCCCACTCGAGCTCGACATTCCACATCCCCAAAAATGACAGCCTCGATCGAATTGAAGTCGAGAATTTTGATCGCGATAATCTACATCTCCCAGAGACCACGCGAACGAACTGCCCGAATTCGATTAGAGAAAAGAACGCGGCCATTTATTTCTATTTGAATCTGCCATTATTTTGATTTTGTATTTTTTTTTCTTTCGTGAAGAATGAAAGGGGACGTTTTCGTTCGATTTGAAATAAAGGGATAGTAGCGTGTTGAATGGGGAAAGATGAAAGGATGGAATTTCGGCTGAAAAGAGATAGATGGGATACAAATTTTATTATATTTGTTTATTTTGATTGGTCAACAAATATATCAATTTTAAATTCGATTGTCTTGATGATTGCAACTTAAAATCGTGATCTCCTATCGAGGCATGCCGCCAGGCGTTTGTAATGTTATGCGCCTATTTCGAACGCAATGGAAAAGGTTTTGACTCCAAATTCGATCGTATGGAGAAAATAGCTTTTTGGACCAGTTATTAAATTGAATTTTCGATTTTATTTCAGCGCGTTTGCTTATCGTACGGCCAAACGATCACTCTAAACATTACGAAAATAGAAATCCGATAATAATGCAATATTACGGATCCAATGGAACTGGTTTCGTCAAATTCCGAGACTGTGCCTCGGAAGGCTATTTTTAAATATCGATTAAACGATAAAATTTCAAAACTGAACAAAATAGTTTCAAATTCAATTCTGAAGCTTTTATTATCTTCAGTATTATCAATATAGATTTTACAAGACTTCATATTATTTTTAATCAGCTTAAAACTGAAGATTCAAATTTTTACCCAGCATCAGTAAATTAAATTCAAAAATTTAATTGCCAAATTCATTCTGATATTTGAATTTCAAATTAAACTAACTTCTAGTTATTTAAAATCAATTAAATATTCTGATTTCCAATGTCAAAAATTCAGGGTCGTCACATTCTTACCCCCTTAAAAGAATTTCGTCCCGAAATTACAAGTTAAGAAGAATGCTCCTCAACCCGTTTATCATTTTCCCAAAACCAAACAATTTTATCAACTTATCAACCCAAATCTTTTTATCCTAACCACACTATCATCCTTATTGATTTTCCAAACATTTTCACAGTTTCAAGCAACTTTATTTTACTTCACAATTCAAATTAAATTTAAATTCAAATTGTAAATTATCCAAAAAAATTCAAAAAATTTCTAACTCTTGAAATTTTCGAAAAATTTCGCCAGCGTCTTCTTTGCACGGCTAGCTCGGTACGACTACAAAATGTCCCTACGGACTGCCAAATTCCAATAGAAACAAAATGCCAAGTGGCAAAATCAGAATCCCATCAAATTTCATACTGAAATTTTTAAATACATACCTTATTGTCGAACAAATTCAAATTTACCTTCGAAATCAAAATCCAATTCCATTTTCCTATAGCCTTTATAATCCCTGTATACTTTACTTAACAACAATGTCCAAATTTACTTATTGGATTCCCAATACCCATTTTAATTAAGAATTTTCTCCATTCATTTCTTAAGTTCAATATAGGCACTTTGTATATCCTTGTATTATTACTTCTATTCAACTTGGATTCCAATTTCATATAAAATCAATTTGCTTCAATTTACTAATTCATTTCAATTTTACTTGAATTCGATTCATCTTCTAACTCTGAATATTGAGTTTTATTCACCTCATCTCAAATTCTAATTTTAAATCATTTGTTGTTAAGTGAAAATTTCCAAAAATTTCAAAAATTTTCTAACTCCCAAAATTTTCAGAAAATTTTGACGAAGTCTCCCTTGTACGGAGGAGCTTTTGCAATTTGACAATAGATATAAATATATATACATCTTGTACGGAGGAGCTTTTGAAAATTTCTCTGCCAACACAAGGCCGGGTTACCTCTTACTAGGTAACTACTACACGAGTATGCCACCCCCGGTCCTTTGGGACCTTTATCTGAGGCGCCTCGATCACAAAGCAACAATCACACAGTAAATAAGATTGATTCCACCACACAGGTAAAGCATCTGGGCTCCATACCATGATACCACCTTTTTCCAGAAGGAAATGACATACCCTAAAGGGAACGATCCTCATAACCTTACCGCATTTTCCTGTTTTGACCATTTCCGGGGTGTGAGGTCCGATGAGGTCTCGTCCACAAAGCTACGCTTTACACGAAAGCCATGCTTTGATCACAAATGATCAACGAATGATCATCAACACACAGCAACACTTAGCATGCCACACTACCAAATTGGGAGTATATCATTGATAACCTTCAACTACATAACCTCTGAGCTCGTACGTCTCAGAGAAGGGTGTTAAGCTAAGAGAATAAATTTTCCACCACCAACAGAAATGTATTTGAAACAAATCAGCTTTATATCTCAAAGTGTAGTGTCATACATACAACCATACAAGTCTGTTCCGGGTTCGAACAGAACCGAAGGCACTTCCAAAGAAGTCCTCGCAAATTCGGTCTTCAGTTGCAATCCATAACATCGTATCATTATTCGGAATGGGTTATATGACACAAAGTCCTCTCCCGGCTAAACTGGATAATGAACGCTTGTTTTAAAAACAAATTCAAATGCCATTTCAAAAGCAAATATTGATAGTCGGTTATTTAACTATCAAACAACATTCACAACAATCATCAGATTTAAATAATTTTCCCAAATTATTAAATTTCAAAATATCTTTGCAAGATATATATTTTCCACACTTCATCACTTTGAAAACAAATTTCAAATCACATTTTCACTCGCGGAATAAAATTCCCGATATTATTTATTTCCACCGTGAATTTAAATTCCCAAATATCCACTTATATACGATTTTTCAAATATTCACTTTCAACCCCCAAATCAATTACAAATTGATTTCTAAGTTTATTTCCAAATATCAAGTCATTTTATCAAATTGATTTCCAAATTTATTTCAACACAAAATCTATTTTCATACAAATTCATATCGATTTCCCAAAGATTTATTTTCAAATATCAAATCAATTATCAAATTGATTTCAACAAATTTATCACCTTTTTAAATAAACCTCTTTATTCTTTCCAAATTATTCCAAATTCCATTTCCAATGAATTCTTCAACTTTTAAACAATATTATTCAAAACCCACTTATTAATATCTTTTTCCATATTTTGGAAATAATTCTATAAGATTTTAAAAATCGACTTTATGCTTTTAAATTCACCCAATTCTTTCAAAAGAATTTTACTTAAAATTTCCTGCTTTAATTTCAAAAATCCAATTTTTATTTAATTATGGTATCCAACGATACCAAAAATACATTCTGCTAAATTATAGCCTTCAACAAATTTAATCATCGATATAATCATTCACAGATTATTAATAAATCATCACACAACATATGAAACAAATTCATACAATTTGAGGAATCCAGTTGGATCCCTCCAACCTGTTTCCCTGCATCCACAGATGTTAGCACAACAATTAAATACCCATTCCACTTCGAGGTGGAATATCGCGGTATATGGGATTTATAAAATATCATCTGCTATTATGCGGTGCATAGGGTCTCATCCGCTATATAATGCGGGAAATCAACAACTCCAAATATATATATATATATATATATATATATATATATATACACTACTATATATACTACCACATCCAAACAGTCAATCAATAACTGCAATGCCAATTTAATTTGAGTGAGAAGATCTCACCTTTGCTTTAATTTGCCATCCATTTCCAACTCATTTCCATTCCGGTTTATTTTTCTCCATTTCAGACCTTGTATAAACATTTATACAATTCATTAATATTCGAAATAATCGAATTACCAATTACCGTTTAATAGTTTTAATTCAACTAATAATTTAATTTTAAACTAAAAATTTCCCCTAAAAATCTTTTAGTAACTATAATGGATTAAGTATTTTTAATTTAACAAATAAATCTCCATAACCCATTAATTTAAAATAAACTAGTAAATTTAAAAAATATATATTTATATCAATATTATACTCCTTTACTTTAATCAAGAATTCAATCTATTTATTTATATTTATACACCTATTTGTTATTTTAAATCAAAACAGAAATCCTTTATCTAATGTAAATTTTCCTAACATATACACATATAAAATTTCTAGTTTGATATAAATATATATTTAAATTAAACAAAAAGAAAAACCCAAAACCAGATACCTTACTGACACTGAAACCACCTCCATTATCGACGAACTAACGCGACCCTCTCGTGAATCCTGAGACGACATCCCAGACCTTCGAATGCCTAAAGCTCCACCTCGATGTCTGATGCCAGAATCGCCACCACGAACTCCTTTCGAGACTCCCCGAACGATCGCGACTGCCTTCGAGTTCCTTCGACGATCGCTGCCTCACCGCGAAGCCCTCTCCTTGCTCGCGAGCCCACTCGAGCTCGACATTCCACATCCCCAAAAATGACAGCCTCGATCGAATTGAAGTCGAGAATTTTGATTGCGATAATCTACATCTCCCAGAGACCACGCGAACGAACTGCTCGAATTCGATTAGAGGAAAGAACACGACCATTTATTTCTATTTGAATCTGCCATTATTTTGGTTTTGTATTTTTTTTTCTTTCGTGAAGAATGAAAGGGGACGTTTTCGTTCAATTTGAAATAAAGGTATAGTAGCGTGTTGAATGGGGAAAGATGAAAGGATGGAATTTTGGCTGAAAGGAGATAGATGGGATACAAATTTTATTATATTTGTTTATTTTGATTGGTCAACAAATATATCAATTTTAAATTCAATTGTCTCGATGATTGCAACTTAAAATCGTGATCTCCTATAGAGGCATGCCGCCAGGCGTTTGTAATGTTATGCGCCTATTCCGAACGCAATGGAAAAGGTTTCGACTCCAAATTCGATCATATGGAGAAAATAGCTTTTTGGACCAGTTATTAAATTGAATTTTCGATTTTATTTCAGCGCGTTTGCTTATCGTACGGCAAACGATCACTCCAAACATTACGAAAATTGAAATCCGATAATAATACAATATTACGGATCCAATGGAACTGGTTTTGTCAAATTCCGAGACTGTGCCTTGGAAGGCTATTTTTAAATATCGATTAAACGATAAAATTTCAAAACTGAACAAAACAGTTTCAAATTCAATTCTGAAGCTTTTATTATCTTCAGTATTATCAATATAGATTTTACAAGACTTCATATTATTTTTAATCAGCTTAAAACTGAAGATTCAAATTTTTACCCAGCTTCAGTAAATTAAATTCAAAAATTTAATTGCCAAATTCATTCTGATATTTGAATTTCAAATTAAACTAACTTCCAGATATTTAAAATTAATTAAATATTCTGATTTCCAATGTCAAAAATTCAGGGTCGTCACTGGACTGGCCCAATTAGTTTTGAGGAAACTGATTGAAAAGGTTGGAATAAGATTCCTTAATTAACCCCAAGTGCAAGTGGGAGAATGACAGAGTTAGGGGTATGCTCTACAGGTAATTATGTAATTTGTTACTTATATCTAACTTGATAACCGATCCTGTTCGAAATAAAAGGTGTTTTCTTTCTATTATATTCTTGATATAATGTGTTATATTAATTAATTAATTAAAAGTATATTTATTAGAAAATCCATAAATGATATGTTTTGTGATAATAGTTAAAAAGTGTTGTAACAATGAGTAATTTGTCACAATAAAATAAATATACTATTTTAAATATTCCTAATCAAAATGTATCAAGATTAGAACTTAATGCTCTCCAAATGTTGGACGGTGTATTACTTATGGCTGCTGGGGGCACTAAGGGGTTACGTACATAGATGACTATGAAATGACTCACTCGATAGTTTTCTGTTGGTTAAAATAACTGTGATCAAACAGAAAATATCAATGTGAAAAAATTACATAGTTCTCTCGACTTGAGAATGCTATTGACCTTCAATGAGGAAGCTCCGCTTTGACTATAGTTTAATCGTGGCATAGCATCCATCAAACGACAATAGTTGGGCCAAGTGGAAGCATTGGAAGTGAAACACTATTTAAGAGAAGATTCGTATACTCAGTTATGTGAGGTTAGTGTCATGACCAACTTAAGTCAAATCAAAGTCAAAGTCTCTAGCCAAAACATTTCGGTAATAATAACCATTTTTATTGAACTAAGGACTTTGTGTTTGGACTATAAAGTCGAACATGGATCATATTGGAATGTGAACATTACCAAATTCCATAAGTGCAAAGTGAGATAGTTTTGACGAAGAAAATTGGTGTAAATAATTGCCACGACCTGATAACGCTTAACAAAGTAAAATTTGATTTTGCTGAAACCAAGTAAGCGATAAATTTGGAAAAAATGTCACAACACCTACTAAGTGATCTGTGAACATTAATATTCGAATAGTTGGTAATAACCGTTGACCAAATTTACCCCTCACGAGTCACACAACCGAAATGATGAATTCTCCTTTGACTAAATGATTTAATTAACTTGTAATGCTTACAAATTAATTAAGTTAATTAATATTTATGAAATATTAGTGAGAAATTTGATTTTGATTTGAAAAATAAATATTATTAAATATATTTATAATAGTTATAAATATATTGATCGATATACGATATCGATAAGCATTTTAATTAGATTTAAATGTAAATTATTTATTCGGGCTATAAATGGGTTTAAAGCCCATAAAGGGGGCTGGTTTGTTCGGCTCTAACGACGGATATAGGCTGTAACGACCCGCCTTTTCGACCCTCAAAAGTCGACTCTAATACATCAACGGTATTCATGTGCCGAGCATCTAAGTGCCAAAATGACAGATTATTGGGGTGAAAGAAAAAAAAAGATAGAACAAAATCTCACATCATAACAAGTAATATATAATATACAACTGATCTTTACAAAAGAAAACTATAATATACATACAACAAAATCAGAGTACACTTAATCACTAATCATCAGCTTGGATAGTTATAACAAGTTATCCTCACAAATGATAACAAACAAAACAACACATGTAGTGGAAATAAAGAATATACGAGAGATACAGCTTGGACATCTAGCTCATCTCCTGAAGCTCCAAATCACCCAAATGAGATCTGAAAATATGCTCAGTCTAATTCGAACATTATAAGAAAAATAACGCCCGGATTAGTCTGGTAAACCAGGGTGAGAAACACACCTCAATTGAATTTTAATATTATAAAAACTTTTCAAAATAAAGATATCTCGTAAAACCACGCCGCACATAAACACGGACGGGTTTTTATATTACAATAACCAAACCATTTCATAGGAAATCTTCTAATATTATAATAATATCTAGAGTTTAAAATAAATATTGAACCATAGTCGAAATTGTTACATTAATTAAATTCCATCATAATAGGTATACAACTAAGTTCATGAGGCACTTACTGGAGAATGGAATTCCATAAAATGACAAGGCTATTGGGGTAACATCTGCCACAGTACACCTCTAGATAATATGTACCGAGAGTCACACATGGACTAACTACTAACACAGGACCGGATTACTCCTTACTGGATAGTACCGAATATGATCATCCTAAGGTTATGATCAACAACAATAATGGATCTGAAGCATAAATATAAAGGAATGATATCAACTCTCAATAAGGGATGGCCATACCCTAATGGTTGCGACCCACGTAGCACTACTGCATATCCACTTGGTATCCACACGAATTCGTATCCATCCCTTCAGAGAGCCTCCTTCGTATCCATCGGTTCGTATCCGTCACATGTGCATTGCTTCGTATCCATCTAAACCAAGAAAGCAGACCACGTTCTTACCCATGGAATTCTCGTATCCATCACTCATAGTCATCGATTTCGTATCCGTCCCTCCAGCAACTTAAGTGTGTATCCATAAAACAAAGACAACTCGGTTCGTATCGATCGCCCACTACTTTCCTTCGTATCCATCGAACTGGAACCATTTCGTATCCAACGTGTTAGCACACTTCATATTGGTCTTTTACTTACTTGATTCTTCTCTTTCATTACTGATTGATATGAAGAATGCCATGCATTATCGATATGAAATCAACCACTCTATAATCGATACGAAGTGACTACCAACGATCGATATGAAATTAAATGCAATAAGTGGATACGAATGAAGTTACACCGGTGGATACGAAGAAAAACCTAAAAGAAAGGAAGACTCGATCACTCGGCATGAAAAGTGGATTGATCCTAAAATATAGCGCCACGTCATCTAATCAATACTTGCCAGCACGGATACAAACACCATCGATACAAACTCGGTAATGCCCTGCATATCCAAACTTGCATCGATCATAACTCGAGATTTACAAGTCCAAATGCCATCAAATTTTCACAAGAGCTTGCCTTCAACCTCAAGAATGTACCTGATCAATTTCAGCCCGAAAGGACCATTTATGGATCGATACGACCCAATTCGTATCGCTTCCAGATCGAGTCAAAATCACCCGAACTCGATCCCATAGGCCCACTCACGTGAGAGAAGAGGTCTTCCAAGATTTGGGCAAGATATTTGCTGTCTACACCTATAAATAGTGACCCTGGACCTACAAAAAATGGACTTTTGGCTTCTCTACGCTGATACTCTGCCAAATCATTATTAACCTTTGGTTGTACTATTGTAACCTCTTGTAAACAGCGAGTGAAATTCAATAAACATCAGTCATTTCATAGTGGACGAAGGCAATACGCCAAACCAACCTAAATTCGTGTGTTTCTGTGCATTTTCTTATCTGTTGATTGGTGTGTTTATTAGATCTGCCTCATTTTACATTTACTTTCTTCATTTTATCTCTTCAAACACAGAGTGTTGTGCCCAATTTTGGTACAATCACTTTGGTGCTTTCACTGAGAAAACCCAGCTTTTCTCCTGCTCATTGGATTTACTGCCGATATTGGATTGCAAGAATCTAAGGAGGAGATCCATATTTCAAGCCTAGAAGTTCTTCCATCCTATTCAGATTTGTAACAAGTCTAGGAGAGAACTTCGCTATCCACCATGGTCAACACTAGGACTAACTCAATCGCTGCTGATTTAGAAGGACGGGATAGGCAGAACCCCGCACAACTTCCCTCTACAGACCAGAATTCCACCGGACCTTCGGATCCACAAGGTCCTGTCACTAGGGAGGAGTTCCAACTACTGATGCAAGAGCTGACTCAGAGCCGCTAGCAACTTACCCAGCAACTCCGTGCCAACACAGAATTAACCAACCGGCTAAACCGCGAAAGGCGAAGGAATCCAGAAGGGATCAGGCTTCCTATTCATCCACTCAAAGTTCAGCTTCTTCTGACTACAATCACGGATCCACGCACCCACGGCTGGATGGAAGCTATACACAAGCTACCGGACATCAGCGCACTTTGACTATTGGACAACAGTGGTCCGTCAACCAGCCACCAGACCGGACCCTCTTCCCGAGGAGGGATGGTTCCTTATCACGTTACCAATAACCATGCTGCTGCCACTACCATCGAGTTGGAAGCTGACACTCGGAACCAAATAGATTCGAACCTTCGCTAACGTGATTATACTCCTTAACCATATGTTCCCGAAGACCTAGAGCCAAGGAGGCAAGGTATGGACCGTCGAACGCTCTCGGCCCATTCTTGCATTGTGGAACCCGACCACACCTTGGACCAGCATGCCCAGAATGTCCAAATGCCAGACATCCCGACAATGATCCGTCAGATGATCCGTGAAAGTCAGGGCCTCACTAATGACGACTGGGTAATCTCCCGGAGTCATACCTCTTTCACCGTTGATATCCTCTACGCTGAACCGCCTCGGCGATTCAGAATGCCAACTCTACCTATTTACGTGGGGAGCTCTGACCCAAACCAACACATTTTAAAGTATGAATGTTTGATGAATGCTGCATGGGCTGATGATGCAGTCAAATGCCGAAGTTTCCCAATATCCCTAGGTAGCATCGCGACTATGTGGTTTACCCGCTTACCACCCCGATCTATTTCATGTTTCGACCAGTTGGCTACGAATTTTTTTGAACAGTTTCGCATGCCTGTCACAAGACCCAAAGATGTTAATACCTTGTCCAGCATCACTCAAGCCCCCGGTAAAACACTCCGACGTTACCTGGAGAGGTTCCAAGTTGCATGCGCTGACATTAGTAACCTTAATGATAATTTCATTCTGATGGCACTGACTAAGGGAATCGATCCCGATTCCGAATTTGGCAACTGGTTGGCCGAAAAACCTCCTGTGTCATTGGACCGTTTATATTCCCAGGCAGCTCAGTTCTTGAGAAGGGAGGATGCGAAACAGTCAAGGAAAAAGGATGATGCAGGGCCCAGTATGGAAGGCATCCAAAGCAATGTCACTGTGAAACAAACCGGGGAGAGTTCCGGAAAGGTGCAATTAAACATACAGAATAAGCAGACTCATCAAAAAGGCGATGGAAATCAGGGTAGGAAGCGAGATCAGAATCGTGGACCGTGACGTAGAGCTCCCATGTTTGACACATACACTCCTTTAAATACATCTCTGAAAAATGTGTACTTGCAAACTTGTAATACTATCCAATATAAAAAATCTGCTCTGAAGCAATCATCAGAGAAACAGATTCAAACTAGGAAGTATTGTAGTTTTCACGATAGTTATGGCCACAACACGAACGAATGTCGTTATTTACAGGATATTATCGAGAAGTTGATCCGAGAAAGAAAGTTGGAACAGTTCGTTCGGGCGCCGCAGGCTGGAGGTGCAGGCCTTTCAAATCAAAATCAAGTACAAAATCAGGTTAGACCGGAGGAACCCGCTCGTACCGGTAAGAGGTTAGTGATTAACATTGTTAGTGGTGGTCCTCATCCAGCGGATCGGAGTTGGAGGGAAATGGAGTCGTATGTTAGCTCTATTAGGCATGTGAGCTTCGAATGTTGCAGTAATTTGGAAGACGAGGCTCCGGCCAAGCAACAGAAAACGATGACGGACGACATTTTTCAAGACAGAGATGCCGACAGAATCGAAGCCCCAACCATTGATCCACTAGACATTTCAGCTCAGATAGGTCCTGCTTGGATGAAGAGGATCTTAGTAGACAGTGGAAGTTCGGTGAACATACTTTTTAAGCGAGCCTATGATCAAATAAAGATGAAAGCGAAATATTTGAAGCCTTGTCAGTCTCGTATTCATGGCTTCAATGGAAGTGCAACTATACCCACTGGGACGGTGGAGTTACCAGTGGAGTTGGGAGTTGGAGAGCGCCGGAGAGTCCGGATATTGCAATTTATTGTATTAGATACTAACTCACCATACAACGCTTTCTTGGGCCGACCAGCCCTTGCTGAGTTCAGGGACGCTATCGCCCTTTGGTGTCTGACTTTGAAATTCCCTACCGATAATGGAGTCGGAGTCGTTCAGGGAGACCAAGCTGCTGGACGAGCCTGTTATGTTGCTGAGCTGCGGGAGGCGCAGCGAAGAGAGAAAGGAAAGGGCGTAAAGGAATCTCTCTGCGTCTTCTTTGCTGATAATTAACAGTTAACGCCTGGGCCGAGGCCCGGGCACCACAACCAATTCCCAAGAGATCTTGACCCGAGAGATACCGAAAGCGAAGACGAAGTCAAAGACAGTCAGGCTTCTCCGGCAGAGCTGACGATCGATATTCCGATCGATAATGATGAAAATTCTAAAATGGTAAAGATTGGATCTCAACTAAACCAATGGATGAAAGAGAAATTGGTTGAATTTCTCTGGGCAAACCTCGACGTGTTTTCCTGGATGCACTCTGACATGTGTGGGATCTCGCCAGACATCGCGAGCCACACATTGAATATTGACCTGCGGCATGTCCCGGTCAAGCAGAAAAGGCGTGGTATGGATCTAGAGAGATCTGCCGCCCTTAAGGAAGAGGTGGATAAACTCAGGTCGAACGTGTTCATCCGAGATGCGTTGTATCCAAAATGGGTGTCCAACCATGTACTTATCAGGAAACCTAATGGGAAGTGGAGAACTTGTGTTGACTACTCAGACTTGAATAAACTTGCCGTAAAGAAAGTTTTCCACTCCCCTAGATTGATCAGCTCATAGACTCAACAGCCGGACATGAACTCTTATCCTTCATGGACGCATATTCTAGCTACAATCAGATACCGATGCACTTGCCTAACCAAGAACATACCAGCTTTGTCACTGATTTGGGACTCTATTGTTATAAAGTGATGCCGTTCGGACTTAAGAATGTCGGGGCAACCTATCAGAGACTCGTCAACCGAATGTTCGCTAACCAGATCGGAAATAGCATGGAGGTATATGCGGACGACATGCTTATGAAGTCACGATTCTCCACCAATCATATCAAAGACTTAGAAACGATGTTCAACATCCTCCGAGAGTACAGAATGAAACTTGTTTGTGCGAAAATTGGTCACAAACCCCAAAATCCATGAAAGCACCAGTATATATACACAGATTCACAATATTCCAACACAGATCTCAGATCCAAGTAACGTAGAGAATAAAAATGAAGAAACAGTAAAGTTCAAATGGAATAAAGCAAGAAAGAACACAAGGTTTATAGTGGTTCGGCAATCCGGCCTACGTCCACTTTGAATCAATCCTTTTTATTTCCTTTTTACTGTAGTTACAACTACAAGCCTTTAGTATCAATTCAAAAATGGCAAAGCTTCCGCGTCAGAGAAAGAGAAGGTCCCCCTTTTTAGTTGCCATATGACTCCTATTTATAGGTGTAGATCTGAAAATATCTGCCTCGAAACTTGGAACACCGTTTCTCTTGCGCATGTGGGCCCACCTGACCGATCCAAAGCGATTTGGGATCGATGCGTGTTCAGTTAGTATTGATCCAAGAGTGGTCCAATCGAACTGAAATCAATCATGAAGGTTCTCGAGTGCATCAGGAAGCTCCTCTCCAAATTTCATTGCATTTGGACTTGTAGATTGTGAATTATGATCGATGCAAGTTGGTGTTCACCGGTTGGCTATCGCGTTTGTATCGATCCCCCGCTCCTGTTTGTATCCATACTCTTTCAATTATCCACCGGTCCCCATATCAATAGCCGTAGCCTTTGAATCGATCCGATCTTCATGCGCTCTGATCCACAACCTTCGCTCCATCTCGACTGCTTCCTTAGCATCCATCGATACGAAGTATAGAACCTTCGTATCCATCTACCAGTGCCTGTTGGCTTGTTCGTATCCATCAACTGTACCTCTATTTGCATCCATCGATCCAAGTCCATAGCCTTCGTATCGATCAAAGCTTCACTTCTTCGTATCGATCCCATGCTTCGATCGACACGAAATGCATCGAGACGAAGACTGACCAATCCGGACCAGATGCCAAGCGCATGTGTTAGTCCAAACACGTATCCATCCTAATTGATACGAAAGCAGCGATTCGAAGTGGGTAGCCGAGCCTAGGTCGATCGATACGTAGTGCATCGATTCGAAGTATGCCACCATTCCAATCTCGATCGATGCGAAATCATTGATGATGTGTCCATCCTTGATCGATACGAACTTCTACTTGTCTAAACCCCGCAAGTGCTATCTATACTGCCACGTGATCGAAACGAACAGTATTGATACAAATCAATCTCCATGAATCTTGATTCATCCATATCTCGAGCATATGAACTCCGATTGATCTGAAATTTGAAACGTAGCCCCTCCTAGCCTTGTTCATCATTACCAATCGATCCCGTCTTGGTTGGAGCTCGGCCAAATTTTGACGACATCGATCACAGCCTTGTTTCCAATCGATCTCCAATCCTGATATCCATCCTTTCCAACCAATTTGTTGATATCTCGACCTTGTCCAAAAGGCGGGGTAACAAAACTCAACCCGTTGAAGTGTCACTTTGGGGTCGCATCTGGAAAATTCCTTGGATTCATCGTTAATGCTCGAGGAATCGAAGCCAATCCCGAGAAGATCTGGGCAATCAGAAATCTTAAGACTCCAAAGACTATGAAGCAAGTTCAGAGCCTCAACGGGAAAATAGCAGCACTGAGCAGGTTCATTTTGAAATCAACCGACAAGTGCATTCCCTTCTTCAACTTAATTAGAAAAGGGAAACGGAACTTTGAATGGACTATAGAGTGTGAGGGCGCATTCCTAGCGCTGGTTCAACACCTGTCCACACCACCCATTCTGTCAAAACCTATTGATCACGAGAGATTGTACATCTACCTGGCGGTGTCAGAAAACACAATCAGTCTGCGTTAGTTCGGGAGGGGAACCGGATACAACGACCAGTCTATGACATCAGCAAACGGCTGATCGGAGCAGAAAGAAATTATCCGAAGTTGGAAAATTTAGCTTACTGTCTTGTCATTGCCTCGAGAAAGCTCCGTCCATATTTTCAGGCTCACCCTATCACTATCTACACCGACTAGTCGTTGCGACAGGTCCTTAAGCGGCCTGAGACGTCTGGTAGGTTACTCAAGTGGAATATCGAGCTGAGTCGGTTCGACATCACTTACACACCAAGGCGAGCTATTCAAGGACAAGTCCTGGCAGACTTCATCGCTGAATTTACTGTCTTGGAGGGCTTTCCTGAAATCAGTGAATCTCCCAAATATGTGTAGAAGCTACATATTGATGGTGCATCGAATGACCGCTGCTCGGGCGCTGGGGTTGTACTTGAAACTCCTAAAGGCCGATCTATATGCTATACTTTAAAGTTTGATTTCCGTGCGACCAACAACGAGGCCGAATATGAAGCCCTAATCGCCAGACTAAGGCTTGCCTGAGATTTAAGAATTATTGCTGTGGAGATTTACTGCGATTCACAATTGGTCGTGTGCCAAGTTCGGGGGGAGTACCAGGCTAAAGAACGAAGGCTGGCTGCTTATCTTTCTCAGGTTCAGAAGATATTGAGTCAGTTCGATTATTATGTCATCTATTGCATACCCCGAGAACTCAACCAGAAGGCCGATTCCTTAGCAAAATTGGCCAGTACCGGGGAGGCATAGCAAATGGGACTCGTTCCCATTGAGACATTATCTTCTCCGAGTGTTGATCAGATGGAGACCGACTGGGTTTTTGAGCACATTCCCGATAAGGAGTCATGGATGACTCCGTTCAGATACTATCTCGAGCATGGTACCCTGCCATAGCGCAGGAGTGAAAAAAGACAAGTTCTTCGAAAGGCTTCGCGGTTCACCATTCAGAATGGAGTCATGTATAGAAGGGGATACTCTATTCCTTTACTCCGGTGTATTGCCCACGATGAAATCAAACGAGTATTGCATGATGTACACAAAGGAGAATGTGACGATCACACTGGGGGCAAGCTCTTGCCAAGAAAGTGCTCCGGTATGGATACTATTGGCCGACTATAAATCGCGATGCATCGGATTACACCAGGAAGTGTGACAGATGTCAGAAACATGCTTGGATTCCAAGGGCCTCGCCCACCGAAATAACTCAGATGGTCAGTCCCTGGCCGTTCGCGGTATGGGGCATCGACATTATTGTTTCTCTACCTCTAGCTAAAGGTGGTGCGAAGTACGTCATCATTGTAGTTGATTACTTTACCAAATGGCGGAAGCTGAGCCCCTTGCTACTATCACAACGAAGAAGGTGATCAACTTTGTCGTACGCAACATTATCTGTCGATTTGGTCTCCCACATACCATCACCACTGACAATGGAGCCCAATTCGACAGTGTTGAATTTAAGAATTTCTGTCAACGATTCCACATCCAAAAGAAGTTCTCTGCAGTTGCACACCCTCAAGCGAATGGATAGCTTGAAGCTGTTAATAAAGTTATAAAGTCCATTCTGAAGAAACGGCTGGAAAAGTCCGGGGGAAAATGGGTCGATGAACTTCCTATGGCCCTATGGGCTTATCGAACAATCCACAAGTCCGCGACCGGCCACACTCCATTTTCTCTTTCCTACGGTTCAGAAGCCGTTATTCCAGTCGAGATGGAAGTACCTTCTCATCGTGTGACATATTATGATCCGAAGACAAATGCTATATTACTTGCTGAATCTCTAGACTTATTGGATGAGAAGCAAGAAGATGCTGATTTGAGGGCAGCCGCGTACTAAGTCGAGTCGTCCGATGGTACAATGCCAAGGTCTGACTCCGAACCTTTGAACTCGGCGATCTCGTCCTTAGGAGAATTTACCCGGTCCCTTCGCATATGAAACCAACGTGGGAAGGGTCGTATGTTATTGAATGAAGACTTGGAGACGGCACCTTTAAATTATCAACCATTGATGGTCTCACTATGCCGAGAGCTTGGAACAGCGAGAGTCTTTGCCGCTACTACACATAACAGGCTTTATTTATTCATTCAGTCTGCTTTTCATTTGCAATTTGTTTATGCATTTCAAAATTTGAATTTGTAATAAGGCAACTGACTTTGCCATACTTTCTTATTTCAGCAATAAAATGCAATCTCTTTGAGTCAGAGCAATGATTTTTGCAATGCGTCATGTGACCATCACAATGCACAGAGAGCTAAGTTCCATCCTACGGTATGACTTATTCAAATAGGGAGTGACTGTGATACGACCGGTCACTCACTAAGTGAAACCCGAGCTCGGGGGCAAACCATCACACTGAAGCCAAGGAAGGATTGATACACGACAATCCTCTAACTAACTCCAACTCCCAGAGTGCGAGCTGGAGTGTAAACTTACAAATGCGGGCTCGAAGAGGCTGGATCTGTCCGCCTAATGACTTCATCCGTATTTAAACCAAGTCCGAGGAGGATGGATCCGTCCATCTAACGACCTTGCTTGTTAACTCAGGGTGGATGTGATCCGACCATCCACGATCCTGGTACATCTATCATTCCCGGAGTGCGAATGAAATCCTAAAACTCAAAACAGATGTGATCGACCGTCTGTTAACCGACTCAAAATTCCCAGAGTGTGAACTAGAGTATAAACATCAAAATGGGTGTAACTAACTGCCCATTAGCTAACTCTAAGTCCCGAGGGAAGGGCTGGAGTATAACCCAAACCGGGTGCAAACCAACTGCCCGTGAGACAACTCCAAGTCCCCGGAGTGTGGACCGGAGTATAAACGCAAATTGGGTGTGACTGATCACCCATGGATCAATCTAAGTCCCCAGGGTGCAAACGAAATTCTAAATATCAAACAGGTGTGATTGACCGCCCATAAAGTAACTTAAGTCCCCGGAGCGCGGACGTATCTCTAAACATTAAACGGGTATGATTGACCGCCGACGTACAAGTGTGATTCCCAGAGCGTGGATGCAATTACCAATAGATGAGCAAGTGTGATTCGACTACTCGAACTCATCTTGTTTCAGCTTCATTTCAACAAAGTCAAGCTCGATGTATTAAAGGCGAAAAGCGACTGCCGACCAACCATTTCAGTTTATCCTCGGGACTGGGGGCAAAACTTAAGTACCGGCTACTGATTGAGACAATGCAGCATTGGAACTTGACCTAACATTCGATTATGGCTCGAAGCCATTACTTCGGGACTTAACAACCGAACCCGGGTCCGATTCAGGGACTAAAGTTTCACAAGTATACTGAATGGAAGTTCAAGCACTAACACACTTAAGCAAATAAACACAAAGTTATGTTGGAAACAAAATTGAATTTTATTTTAACTATTCTTTGAAAAGAAGGATAAGTACAAAAATCTTTCCAAGAATTCCTACTAGTAAGGTCCGAACCCGCATCTATACACGGCCTACAGGAAGAAAAAAGAAATTCCTATCTATCTACCAAAAAAGGGAGCGAGAAGATACGTCTATTCCCTCAGTTTCTTCTTCTTCCTCCCCAGCGTCGACCCACTGGAGCTACCACTTGGATGCCTCTTTGAGCCTTTGCCTTTTGGTGGTTGGTCTCCAGCCGGGGGAATTATGGTAATCTCTTCCTCCGAACTCACGGAAATTGGAATACTTTTTGGAGGCGGAGTCGGAGACGTTAGAAGATGAGGGAGGCACACCGGTGTCGACAACCATGCCTCCTGGAGAAATCATTCGCAGAGGGGCTAGACCAGGACCGGCCATCCCACCTCCAATACCGTTGGCCCACGCGGCTACTTCCATCTCGTCATTGATCTCAGCCATTATCCCTTCTTCATGGATTGTTTGAGCGTCCACGGGGATGCTGGCAGTTGGGCCCAAGGAGCTGACCACGGGTGCGCCTCCGCCCATGGCAAATGGAAGGTCGGGAAATGGGTCGTTTTGATGACCAAGAAGTTCCTCTATCATCTGCTCATCAAAAGTAAAAGTGCTCCTCTGCGCTCTATCGGTTGGTGCAGCAACCGTTGTTGTGGTCGCCTCTGTTATAAGGGCCTCCTGCTCCTGATGCGGCTCTTGGGTTGCAGGGGGCACGGTCGATGCAGCTCTTATCGCTGAATAAAGATAAGAGAAAAGATGTTAGTAACTGCTTTAAATAAAGTTCCTTACTTCGAGTAAATGCGAGAAATGCTCAGAATACCTTCCTCGGATTGGCTCGCGGGTGGCGAAGCAGCTTCAGAGACATGCTCGCGAGCTGGAGACAACTGCAGGAGTAGATTCGCGCTAGGTTGGCATAGGAATTTCGGAACCCGCATCATGATGCTCAATGCCAGAACCCTCTCCAGCTTTTGGGTGTTGAGTACTGAGTCTCTCCTTCTCGAATGTGATAGTGATGTCGTGGAGAACTCTTCTTTCATCCTCACTCAGCACCCGATTCTCCAATTCAAACTCATCGATGGATTCAGTGTGGTGCTCCGCTTTTTCATCTTCAACCAGGAGGCACCAAGCGTTGTATAGATGTGATGGATAGCCTTCGAGCCAGCTTAGATTTCGATGCTTTAGAGCGTTGGCATTATATGTAATGAGGAGATCTTCGATGTCACCCTCCAACCTGGCCTCTACCAATCTCACTTCACCCTCAACCCTGGCTTCGGCTTCCTGAGCCTTCAGCATTGCCGCATCCCTCTCATCCCTGAGCGCCACTACCTGCTCACATGCCTCCTGAGCGGCTTTATTTGCATCATCTTTCTCTTTGACGGCTTCAGCAAGTTTGGCTTTAAGCTCCTCAAGCTCTTTTAGCGCTCCATCCCTTTCGGCCATGACTGTGGTGGTCCGATGCCCCATCCCCTCAACCAGGGCTAAGTGTGTTTGCCTCATCTCCTCCATCCTCTGGGTTGCATCATCGGCTCTTTTATTGGCCTCCGTTTTCGAATTTCTCACGGACTCGTGTTCGTCATTGAGCACCTGGATTATGCAGTCCTTCTGAGCGAGATCGGTCTTTAATTTCTCGATTGTCTTTGCCCGCTCAAAAGCCACCGTTGATACTTTATCCGCGATCTTCATCCATTCACGGTATTGGCCGTAAACATCATGTATATAGTCGTGCATCGTCTGTTCTGGCTCGATGGGAATTCGCTTTAAGTGCGGGGGAAAGACGAAGCCGTCAAAGCAGATATTTGGAAAATCTTTTTTCAGCTTAGGATTCTAATCGCTCCTTCCCCGGTGAGCTCTGTGATGGCTTGTTCAGTAACGACAAGAGTTTTAGTTTCGGTCCTCTGACGCTATTGGTCAAGACTTTGTGCCAGGGAAGGTAGTATTTGATGCAAAGCTTCATGGGTCTGTTTGCCAGAACCAGAAGGTTGAGTTGGACCTCTAGGTGGTGGAGAGCGTGACCAAAAACGGTACCTATACTCTTTCTCTCTCTTTCTCTCCCTCTCCCTCTCATAGCAATCCCTCTCTTGACTAGAGTAGTCGCGATCGCGGTCTCTATCGGCCTCACGTCTGCGAGACTCATAATATGAACTAGATGAATGACGTGTAGAACGGAGGCTGCCAAACAGAGATCCTTGCTTTGACATAGTGCCCGTAAAATGAAAAGAAAAACAGAGTTTGTATTTCCCAGAAATGAATTTCTTATGATTAGAAACTGTGTGGTGCCGTGAAGTGTGTGTATGCATGTGCAAACCCCCCGACCAACCGGTTATATCGGCCATACTCGAAAGAATTGACTCGCCTAGATCTAAAGCGCTCTGAAGCCCTTCCAACCCGGTATCTTGTTGGAGCGACACATAGTCTGGAATTGGAATGTATGCAAGTCCTTCAAAAAGATTCTCCATATGTGGGGGAGGAGCCTCCGAAATTATAACACCGGCGGTTGGCAGAGACATGACCACAGATTTCTATCTTGAAGACTTGTGAAGCTTATGAGCAACCGCCTTGCCTTTCCTCTTTCCCTCTGAATGTCGAGGACTATTTGAGGGCCCGGCTACGGGTTCATCTTCAGTGGGCGTATCCTCTTCACCACCCTGCTCAGCGATTACAATTCTAGAAATTCTACACCTAGCTCGTCTTGCTGGAGCCGCTCTGAGAGATACTTCAATCCCTATGCTCTGGTCTCTGTCAATTATCCTAACGACCCTCAAATTTTCATCCGTAAGCACTGAGTCGATCTCTCTAATCTCGCCCAGCACCTCTTGAAGAATTCGTACTATTTCCTTAAAGTGAGTACCTTCAGGTCATGGAATTGAAGCTGTAAAAGAAAGAAAATGTTATACTCAATCTCGATTACAACTATCCCATTAGTCGACAGAGAAATTGTAGCACTTACGTCTAACTAGCCACCGTCTAGCGAATCCTGGCGAGCACCTAACATAAAACCACTCGGTTTTGAAGTAGCTGAGTTTGGTCCAAGTCCCGATCACAATTTGACAGTTTCTGGCTCCCTCTAAGAATTTGAAAGAGGGATTATCTCCCCAACTCTTTACATTGAACAAGAATCTGACCTCCTCTGGAGTCGGGGGTCGGAAAAGATGCTCCATGAAGATGATGAATAGACTGTTTAGAAGAGCATACCCGTTCGGATGCAATTATGATGGGGCAATCCCTAAATAAGATAACACCTCCCAGATATACTGATTGAATGGTGGGAGCGTCCCGGTTGTGCAAGAAAATTGATTAAAAGTGGTGTACGCTTCCGGAGAAGTGTGTGGCCTGTCGTTCGGCCCTGGTAGCAGGACATCATCCAACGATAGCCCGTGCCTCAAAAAATTCTCCCCAACATATCTTCGGAAACATTGGATGGTACAAAATCTTGTGGATTCCCAACAAAGGTCGCTCCTGGTAGCTCGTCCGGAGCTGGACTTATGACTTCGGTTGCGATGGCCGGCATCTCTATTATGGGAAGAGGCGGACTCTGAGCCTCCTATTGTTGCGAACTTCCAGTGTCCATAGCTAATCAACTCAACAAAAATCATCATTAGATGACAATAATCCTATGTTTTCCCTAGTGTGAAGTGCATGAATGTGTTATGCAGTGCAGTGCTGTATACTATCTTTAAAGTGCTATGAGATTTAAAAAGTGTTTGAACAACGAGACTTCAGAATTCAACCGGAGTGACCGTCATCGCTGACCGTCACGCCCATGCCATCCAGACTTTGGAGATCGATCCACGTTGAGATTCGTCAAACTTTGTCAAGTTATAGTTCCATCGACGAGCTTCGAAGGGCAGTCAAATATGTAGTGAAATGATTATGTCAAATTATGCAAGGCAGAAGCTCGTCGGAGTCAAATGTTCAGATGTGCAAAAAAATTCGTCTCCGTCGAGTTCAAACTTAGATCGATCTCCACTTAGACGGTCTGTATCGATGAGGAGAGGGAGCAATTCGTATCGGTCACTTTTTGCATCACTTCGTATATGTCGAAAGCTCGAGTTCGTGTCGATCACCTTGCAACAGTTCGTATCCATCATCCAAGTCATCTTCGTATTGACCCTGCCACGGATCCATATGAAACTGCATAGTTTCGGAAGTGATACAAAATTATATACTTCAGGATCGACATGAATCTCCTCTTTATAACCCTAAGTTGCAGATCAACACGAGTGTACTATCCCCTTCCTCCTTCACCGATACGAAGCAGAGACCAAGCCGTCCCTTCATGAGTCCTTCGTATCCAAAACTTCGTCTTCTCCAAAGGCTTCGAAGGGACCAGCTCATCAACCCTCAACCTCACTCCGGCCATCCACGGCCACGACTTCACCAGAATCGGCCATGAACGCAGATGGATTAGCAATCGAATTCGAGTCTCTTCATTCCTGACATAATTTCACTAATTAATTACCTAAATCAAAGTGCAGGTTCAAGGGATTAAGGAGTTATGATAATTTGGGAATGAAAGCGAGTCCTATTTCTTAATCTTTTGATCAATACGAAGATAGGCAGAAAGAATGAAAAGCGGATGAAATTTTTCTAAGTCCTAACAGTATTTATATGAACACGAGGTAAAGGTGAGAAACAATTCGTCTCCCAGTTAAAATGACCGGTTAGAATGGTCTCCAATATCATCGATAGGAGAGCCTTGTTCGTATCCATCCACCCATATCAGTCCCGAGCACAACTGCTCGTATCTATTTGCCATCGATCCAGAATGCTGCCGCTCGTATACATCAGTAACCTATCAATACGAACGATACATAGGAACTTGTTCGAGTCATTCAAACCCATCAGAAATTCATCGCTACGAGAAGATAACTTTTTATCCATTGCTTTGAAGCCCATAGGAGTTCGTATCCATTGATACGAAGAGATTTTAAAGAACGAATTGTTTCGTATGGATAGTTATCGATATGAAATACATATCCCAACTTCTCAAATCGATCCAGAAGAGGATCGATACGAAGGGATACCCTAAAACGACCAACAAAGCGTTGTTACAACACAAATTTCACATCGATTCAGGAGAGGATCGATACAGAATTCGATAAGAGAAGACTGACAATGACTCGTGAACGTACGAACATTAACGGGAGTCAGGTTTGCTATCATTCAACACTCAGACACAACAGTGCATAGTACAACAATTGGCAATCAACAATTCAGTATTTATATTACTGGAGATCAATCAAAGGTCACATCTTTTGACCAACAGACAACGACTATTCAGCAAATTGGAAAGAACTTTTTCAGAATAGAGATTGCAGAGTTTCAAAGCACGTCATGTTCTCACAAGACGTACTTTGGGGGGCAAATGTTATCCCACCTTTTGGCAAGGCCGTGACACAAGAACTTAACTGGAAACCAAGGATAGTCCTGTTATCCCAACTTTTGGCAAAGCCAAGATACCCAAAGATTAACTGAAAAGCAATGATTATTAGTCTTGAATATCGATTGTGCATCGCAGGTTCACCATGAATATCGATGAATTTTGTCTGAGTCCGGATCGGGCTACAATTGATAAGACACGACAAGCGAAGTAGTGGAAACCAGCGTTCCAAATTTCGGGGCAATCCGAGTTTGTACACTCAAGATGTCACCAACGGAAAATGGAAGAGACAGCCTTGTATTCGAATCCATAAAAGGCCCTATGTTCGAATCGATCCTGGTAGGAATGCCGTTCGAATCCATCAGAGCAGGATCCATTCGAATCCATCAGGGTCAACTCCATCATCTTCGTATCCATCAAGTTTTACATGCTTCGAATCCATCATGGAAGCCTTCCTTCGCCTCCATCCTTATGCGCTGGCTTCGAATCCATCGAGCACTCCTTAGTTCGAATCCATCCAAACAGACTACGCTCAGATCCAACAGTTCAAACCCGTTAGGCATTCCTCTACTTCGAATCCATGTAGTAGATGCTCCTCGACTCCAACTACCTCGAATCCACTAAGTCACGGCAGCTAGAAACGTGGAGTCGACCCGGGCAACTCGGAGCACAAGACGGATCGATACGAAGGAGGCGCGCCACGTCATCACGAAGACATGCTGGATCGAGTCGAAATGATCGATTCGAAGGAACCGAGTCGAAGGAGATCGATTCGAAGAGACATTTCAACCAAGTATCCAACCTTGAATCGATCATAACTTGAGATCTACAAGTCCAAATGCTATGAAATTTTCACAGAAGCTTGAACACATGATGAAGAATGTTCACACCAAATTTCAGCTCGATTGGACACTTTCTTGATCGATTCGAACCAAGGGTCGAATCGATCCCAAAGTGGGTCCGGATTTCTAGAAAGCAGGCATGTGGGCTCCCTCACGTGCCAGAACTGGTCTCCCCTCAATTTAGGCGAAATATCAGCCTCCTACACCTATAAATAGAGCCCCTGGTCATTCAGAAAAGGGGTCGGACAATTTTGAGAGCTAAAGAGCGCCCAGACTCTGCCAGATTTACTCCAGATCACCACTGCTGCCTTAGATCCAGACTTAGCTCAGAAAATCAGTTGTAATACAACACACGAAATTGTAATCTTCAAGCATCGAGCAATAAAAAGATAAAAACCTTGAAGTGGACGTAGGCCGGAGATAGCCGAACCACTATAAATCTTGCGTCACTATTCATTATTTCTGGATTGCTATTTGTTATTTGCTTAGATCCGTGATTTGTGTGTGGATATTGTTGATTTATATTCATACGCTGGTGCTTTCACAACACTTGGGGTTTGTGACCATTTTTGGCGCAAACACTTTGGTGCTTTCACTGAGAAGAACTAGCACCCGCTACACCAAATTCAAAGTTTAGATTTAAAATTTTAAGGATTCAAATTTGACTCTATAATGACTCGACAAACTAGACAAAGAACTGAGAGGAGCCAACAGGCAGAAAGTCAAGAGGCATCCTTTGGCGCTGGAGAAGGACAAGCTTCGATCTACATTACTAGAGATGAGATGGAGGCTATGAATAACCTAATGCAGGAAAGAATGATGAAAAGCCAACAAGAGATTCTGCAGAATTTCTTCGAGCAGATGAGAGCTGCAGGGACACAGAACCCTGGACCAGCTACAGCGGCTGTGAATGTGGAACAAGGAGTTAGGGCTATGGAACCCAATGGAGGACAGAATACAGAACCAGAAGGCAATCAACAAGGGCTTGGGGGCAAGCCCGCAAGATCCGTCGCGGAAGGACCTTTGGAAGGAGCTCAACCGGCTAGGGCCAACACAAATGCTAACGAACCACCCGAAGAGTACGTACCAGAATTCCCTACAAGACTCGGAGGGCAAGACAGAGACATGACAAGGGGGCAACCCCTAGATGGAGATGAAAGAATGATTGGCCTAGTGAGACGACTCATGAGAGGGGGATTGTCAGGCGGAGGATTGGAAGAGGTTAGTCGAAGTCCGTTCGCTCCAAATATCCGAAATGCAAGGAACCCTCCAAAGTTCAAACTACCGATGCTGGATCCTTATGATGGAAAGTCAGACCCAACCATGCATATCACCAGATATATCAGACACATGGAAGTGCTGGGAGCATCCGAGGAAGTAATGGCACGATGTTTCCCCTTATTCTTATCAGATTTGGCTGCACTTTGGTTTAGATAGCTAGAGACAGGATCAATCAGGACATGGGGCGAGCTTGTGGATTGTTTCATGAAGCAGTTTAGGGTTCACATAACGCGAACTAAGAGCGTGATGACTTTAGCATCAATAAAGCAAAGGACCGGAGAGTCCATAAAAGATTTTCTGTTACGATTTAATGCAACGGTGGCTTCTGTAGATCGCTCGGACCCATCGATGATTTTGATGGCGGCAGTGGCAGGAGTTGGAGAAGGCACTGAATTCAAAGACTCTTTGACTAAAGATCCACCGCAAGATCTTGGAGAGTTTTTTCATGAAGCTGAAAAATTCATTCGATTAGAGGAATCACGAGCCGAGAGGCAGGAAATAAATGTTGCACAAGGCGAAGGAAACGCCAGTGAATAGTCCAGGGCGGACAAAGGAAAGAGAAAGCAGGATGATGCACATGATGGTCCTGATAAACGGAAGAAATTCCGAGAGCCCAGATTCAGGCAATACACAGACTTGGTGGCAGGACTGGAACGAATTTACACCGAAACTCGGGGGCAACTCCCCTATCGAAAACCACCGAGGAGAGATCCCACAGAGCGGGAACGTAGAACCGGAAAATACTGCCTATTCCATGAGCTGGATGGGCACACTACCGATGAATGCCGCCACCTGAAGGATGAGGTGGAAGAACATGCCAGGAGTGGTAGATTTCCGCAGTATGTCAGAGAATGTGCAACGGCGGTTAGACCCGAACAACTACCGCCTCAACCTAACAGGAATGATCCTGGATCGGGATCACGACTCGTCATCAACTGATTGTGATGGCAAGGGCCAAGTTCAAGATTTGGACTCTGGTCGATTAGTTTTCTTAGATTTGATTTCCAAAATAAAACGGCTATCCCACTTACTTATGTACGGGAACCGGAGAGATCCCTAGGCATGCTCTAAGATGGAAATAGACCGCTACGCCCGGAGAGGCGTTGTCTTGTTTTTCCTGGTGTTTGAGATTGAACATCTAGGATTTGAATTTAATAAAGAAACATTTATCGAAATAAACCTTTGACCGGAGAGTTAAAGGATAAACATTAAATATCAATATAAACATGATCGCTTTATGATCCTACCCGGAGAGGCAGGGTCCGGAGTGCAAGAAGTGAGTTGCTTCGCCGGAGAGCGACAGGATCAACTCACTTAAGCATCGTTTCCTATTCACCGGAGAGTGATTGGATCAGGATTCGATAAGAGCCCGGAGAGGCTATGATCGGCCCACGATTTAGGCCATGACATCGCTTAATGTTCAGATACACTGAACCGGAGTGCAGGAGGTGAGTCGCTTCGCCGGAGAGCGACAGGATTGACTCACTTAACGTTGTTTCCCCTTCACTGGAGAGTGACAGGATGGGATCCAGCATGAGCCCGGAGAGGCTGTGATCGACCGACGATTCAGGTCATGACATCGCTTAATGTTCAGATACACTGAACCGGAGTGCAGGAGGTGAGTCGCTTCGCCGGAGAGCGACAGGATTGACTCACTTAACGTTGTTTCCCCTTCACCGGAGAGTGACAGGATGGGATCCAGCATGAGCCCGGAAAGGCTATGATCGGTCGAGAACGACCAAGACATCGCTATACGCCCTAGCTGGGGCCAGAGTGCAAGGGATAGAAAGCAACGCCGGAGTGCAATAGGATCTTTCTATTCGATCGCTAAATCTAGAATGGGTTTGACAAGGGTCCGGAGTGACCATCAATAGTACGGAGAGACCGTAGAATTTCATTCTTAACTTCCACTGGAAAAAATTGATAACAATTCGGCTTCGAACAGCCATGGACTTGATTGAAAATGCTATAAGCTATGAGTAAAACATGAACTCACTGCATTTAACTTGAGACTGATCAAAACACGCCTTTTACCAAAAGGCATGTTTTGGGGGGGAAAATGTTATCCCAACTTTTGGCTAAGCCGAGATACCCAAAGATTAACTGAAAAGCAATGATTATTAGTCTTGAATATCGATTGTGCATCGCAGGTTCACCATGAATATCGATGAATTTTGTCCGAGTCCGGATCGGGCTACAATTGATAAGACACGACAAGCGAAGTAGTGGAAACCAGCGTTCCAAATTTCGGGGCAATCCGAGTTCGTACACTCAAGATGTCACCAACGGAAAATGGAGGAGACAGCCTTGTATTCGAATCCATAAAAGGCCCTATGTTCGAATCGATCCTGGTAGGAATGCCGTTCGAATCCATCAGAGCAGGATCCATTCGAATCCATCAGGGTCAACTCCATCATCTTCGTATCCATCAAGTTTTACATGCTTCGAATCCATCATGGAAGCCTTCCTTCGCCTCCATCCTTATGCGCTGGCTTCGAATCCATCGAGCACTCCTTAGTTCGAATCCATCCAAACAGACTACGCTCAGATCCAACAGTTCGAACCCGTTAGGCATTCCTCTACTTCGAATCCATGTAGTAGATGCTCCTCGACTCCAACTACCTCGAATCCACTAAGTCACGGCAGCTAGAAACGTGGAGTCGACCCGGGCAACTCGGAGCACAAGACGGATCGATACGAAGGAGGCGCGCCACGTCATCGCGAAGACATGCTGGATCGAGTCGAAACGATCGATTCGAAGGAACCGAGTCGAAGGAGATCGATTCGAAGAGACATTTCAGCCAAGTATCCAACCTTGAATCGATCATAACTTGAGATCTACAAGTCCAAATGCTATGAAATTTTCACAGAAGCTTGAACACATGATGAAGAATGTTCACACCAAATTTCAGCTCGATTGGACACTTTCTTGATTGATTCGAACCAAGGGTCGAATCGATCCCAAAGTGGGCCCGGATTTCCAGAAAGCGGGCATGTGGGCTCCCTCACGTGCCAGAACTGGTCTCCCCTCAATTTAGGCGAAATATCAGCCTCCTACACCTATAAATAGAGCCCCTGGTCATTCAAAAAAGGGGTCGGACAATTTTGAGAGCTAAAGAGCGCCCAGACTCTGCCAGATTTACTCCAGATCACCACTGCTGCCTTAGATCCAGACTTAGCTCAGAAAATCAGTTGTAATACAACACACGAAATTGTAATCTTCAAGCATCGAGCAATAAAAGATAAAAACCTTGAAGTGGACGTAGGCCGGAGATAGCCGAACCACTATAAATCCTGCGTCACTATTCATTATTTCTGGATTGCTATTTGTTATTTGCTTAGATCCGTGATTTGTGTGTGGATATTGTTGATTTATATTCATACGCTGGTGCTTTCACAACACTTGGGGTTTGTGACCATTTTTGGCGCAAACAAGTCCGTCCCAAAGATCGGTTATGCACACGTTCACTATGGATACTAGTGAATTCTGACCGAGTCCAGATCGAGTACAATCGATATGATATGACAAGCAAAGCTATGAAAGGCAACGTTCCAAAATTCAAGTTAATCGGAGTTCGCATGCATGAGATATTGATCGATCAAGTTCAAAGGAATCATCACCATTCGTATCCACACGAATTCGTATCCATCCCTTCAGAGAGCCTCCTTCGTATCCATCCAGCATCCATCGGTTCGTATCCGTCACATGTGCATTGCTTCGTATTCATCAAAACCAAGAAAGCAGACTCGTATCCATGGAATTCTCGTATCCATCGATTTCGTATCCGTCCCTCGAGAAACTTAAGTGCATATCCATAAAACAGAGACAACTCGGTTCGTATCGGTCGCCTACTACTTTCCTTCGTATCCATCGAACTGTAGCCATTTCGTATCTTACATATTAGCACACTTTGTATCAGTCTTTTACTTATTTAATTGCTCTCGTTCGTTACTGATTGATACGAAGAAGACCATGCATTATCGATACGAAATCAACCACTCTATAATCGATACGAAAGGATCGTCCACCAATCGATATGAAGTGACTACCAACTATCGATACGAAATTAAATGCAATAAGTGGATACGAATGAAGTTACACCGGTGGATACGAAGAAAAACCTAAAAGAAAGGAAGACTCGATCACTTGGCATGAAAAGTGGATCGATCCTAAAATATAGTGCCACGTCATCTAATCGACACATGCCAGCACGGATACGAACACCATTGATACGAACTCGGTAATGCCCTGCAAATACAAACTTGCATCGATCATAACTCGAGATCTACAAGTCCAAATGCCACCAAATTTTCACAGGAGCTTGCCTACAACCTCAAGAATGTACCTGATCAATTTCAGCCCGAAAGGACCATTTATGGATCGATAAGAACCCAAATTGTATCGCTCCCAGATTGAGTCAAAATCACCCGAACTCGATCCTGTGGGCCCACTCACGTGAGAGAAGAGGTCTTTCGAGATCTGGGCGAGATATTTGTTGTCTACACCTATAAATAGTGACCCTGGACCTACAGAAAATGGACTTTTGGCTTCTCTACACTGATACTCTGCCAAAATCATTATTAACCTTTAGTTGTACTGTTGTAACCTCTTGTAAACAGCGAATGAAATTTAATAAACATCAGCCATTTCATATGGACGTAGGCAATACGCCGAACCACTCTAAATTTGTGTGTTTCTGTGCATTTTCTTATCTGTAATTGATTGGTGTGTTTGTTAGATCTGCCTTATTTTACATTTACTTTCTTCATTTTATCTCTTCAAACACATCCAAAGGGTGTTGTGCCCAATTTTGGTACAAACAAATATATCCACAAAAACACTAAACTTCCCTACTTAAAAAATATATTCATATACTTATCTCAACGGTATAAGTATATTCAAAAAACATTATGAAAGATTTCTTATTTCAAAATCATATCAGACAGATTAAAACAAATAATGTTTTAAAAGAAATGGAGATAAGGATAAACCCAAACATCATTCCTTCGGCGGTAAGCATGGAAGGAATGTCCACACCACCAAAATTAAGAAGGTCAATTTGGGGAAATTTAATCTCAATTTCTATTATAAATTTCTTCAATAAATCCTTTTAATAGATCTCTTTCATTTATGAACATTTCCTTTACTAAAATTCCAAATCATTTATAAAACTCTTAATAAATCTCCAGGTTTATTTATAAAACTCTTTTATAAATATCCAAAGCCATTTATCAAATTCTTTTGCAAATATCAAAAATTATTTATAAAACTTCTTTTATAAATATCCAAAATAATTTATACTTCCCAAATTTTAAGATCTTTTTTCAAGTTATAAAACTCCCTTATTCCTCTCTAAAACAATTTATAAAACCCTTTTATAAGTATAAGCTCTAAATTCATTTTTAGAATTCTTTTCATAAAATATCATTTATAAATTCCTTTATAAATAAATATATATATATAACATAATTACAGCCTCCTTTTATAAATTTCCAAACTTATTGCAACTCTTTGCAAATTCCAAATTCATTTATAACTTCTTTTATAAATTTCTAAATGGAATTGCAAACACCCTTTTTATAAAACAAATATTCTAAATATAACCACAACTCCAATATATAATTATACAACTCCTGTACTTCCCATAACTGGGTCATTCCATATATTTCCATAAATTCACAAATTGGAATTAGTTATTCCAATTTATCAAAATGATATTGATTTCCTTTTTATAGGATATTATTTATAAAACCATTCTTATATTTTATAAAACACTATTTATAAAACTATCTTCCACTTATAAATATTTATAAGTCTATCTTTTATACAACATTTTATACAAATGACTCACAAATATTTATTTCAATATTTCTATCTTCTTTTAAATGCAAAATCCTTTTAAAATAAAAGATAACCCTTTTATTTCTTTTTTTTTGAAAATAACCATTTATATTGTAATAATTTCCTATAAGACCAATGCTTCCCAAAATAATTATCAAAACATTTACTTATACATATTAGAATGGAAAAATGAAAGAAGTTGAAATAAAATAGAAAAGTTCCAAAACTCATTCTTTAAATAATATATCATAGAAACCCAAAGATTAATTTTAAATCATTTTCCAAATCGAAAACCATTTCCAAAATCAAACATCACTTACAGTATTTTCAAAATACAATATCGAGGCCAATAGTTACTATAGCACTTAACAAATGCTATTACTTCCTTTTTCACTAAAAAGGTTTAACTTTTCACAAGGGTCAATGTCACATCCAATATGGCCAAACAGTCAAATTTTTTTAGCATTTAACCATCTATATAACAGGTATATAACTAAAGTAAAACAATAGGAATATAACTGGAAATTAAAAGTAATAAAATCGAGAAATCCGGATTTCTCGATAAAATTCCATGTTTTATAATTTAAATGACAATCGCTTTTCAGAAGCGTATATTTAACCAAATCTACCAATAATTTCATCCACATACAACCAGTAAAATTAGTTTACTATATAACATACTGATTAACCAAAAAGGTGAGTTTAACTCACCGAAATTCCATTTGGCGTCAAAGCGTTCCGGTTTAAACTAAAATCGAACGATGTCCGATTTTAGCCTAAATTTTCATTTGCTCCAAATTCAGCTAAACAAATTCCATCGCGAAGCATTCGCCAATATGAGCACAATGCATAAAGTTTCATCTCTATTTGACCTCGTATGAGAGAGTTATGCATTATATAAGTAATTGAAATTAAATAATATACTTTATTCACTAATTACATTCATTAATTTAATTACCCCACTAATCTATTCTCTCCATTCAAAATCCTGCTCTAATTCCAGAAGCCGAACCCAACCATGGCCGATCGATCTCCTCCCTCCACCACCCTCATCTCTCAACAAAACTCCAATTCGGCTTCACTATCGCCATTCTCTTCTCCCCATCTTCGCAATAACCGTACCCTCACACGGCCTACCTTGCCCTAATAAAACACGACCGTAAGGTCGAGCTGCTACCTCCCAAAAATCGCGAGCGACATCCCTCGGCCGCTACCTCCCAAAATTCGCAGCTATGTGCTCTTCGCCTTCACAGACCCCGAACTAACCTCCAATCTGCTTCACGATGACTAGATCTTCTCAGAACCCTAAACCTAGGTGATATGCCTAAACACTTTACTGTTATAACCGCCGCACCCATCATCTCTTCACCAAACACCATCAACCCATCCCAAAACGTAGATCCACCTTAGACAGGATCAAAGCTTTAGAAATTTTAGATTTTTATAGTAATTGTTTTGATTTTTACAAGGATTTGGTTTTCTATGTTTACTTGTTTTTAAGAAAATGGATGAACGATACAAATGAAAAGATGAAAACGTGTGATGTTGGATTTTCTTTAAGTGTTGACTTATATTTATTTTCAGTTTTCCGGTATTCCACTACAGAGATTTTCGTTCGCATACAAACCGCGAATGACAAAACAAAATATACGGTCCCGCTTAGAATAGCAATGCAGTCCCAAAACTACACTAGTTATCCGATTCGGTAAAGTCACAAAAATATCGTCATTTTTACGAAACATTATCAAACGATAATTAAAATAGTTTCCAATTTAAAAATTATGGAAAAATTAAACAAATTAAACTAAAAATACATCAATAAAAAGCAAGTTGTAATAATAATAATAAATTTCTTATTATTTATTCGAACCATTTATTACTACAAATAAATTCACCATTGCTATTTATGAATTGAAATGATCTAAATAAGCCCATTAAATCCATTTAATTACTATTCGATTAAAAATCTAGATACTTTGAATCACTGTTCAAATATAAAGTTCATAATTCAAAGATTTTAAATAGTATGTATATTTTGAATTCTAGTTATTAACTTTTAAAACCAATATTTCAATATTTAAAATAAATTAAAATATTTTAAAATCAAATGACCAAAATTTCGGGTCGTTACATTCTTCCCGCTTAAAAGAATCTCGTCCCCGAAATTCCTGAAGGAAGAAAAACGTCTCAAAACCCTTAACTTTTCAAAATCGTTTAGTTGGAATGGATTATTTAAATTTCTAAGTCTCTTAAAGTTATGGAAAAATTCGGCAGCACCTCCTTTATGTGGCTCGATCGAAAAAACTACTGATCGCTACTACGACCCCAAACCAATAAAAGAAAACAAAATCCAAGTGGTCTCCCATATCTGGACCATCATCCAAAACAAAAATATAAACATACACCTATTAGTCGAGCAATCAACTCTACTCATGAAACCAAAAGCATCAACTAGTCTTTGCTTCCACGAACCTGCATCTTACTTATACATAATACCCAACCATATAACTTACATTTATAAATGTCAAAATCAAATAATCATATTAAAACCTGTACGATGTACATATACCATCCGTACGCAATATCAAATCCGATCGCTCGCTTAATCACACGAATTTCATTTCCGAACTAGTATCACTCACTCGACCACTCTAGTGGACTCTTATTCGGTTCTTTGATTAGAAACCTTCATTCTTCTTGCACAGCCATAGTAATACTATGATAGAAAACTTCAGAATCAAATCAAAAATCTATATCAAAGGTTCGCCGTCAAGAATCGAGTGAAAAATCCTTATTCGGATTGGTGTAAACCACCTCAAAATCGTGCTCGATTCTGGATCAAAATCAGCTATGCGAATAAAATGATCAACGCACAACTTACGTATTTATTTCTTGGTTTCTTATTTATACCAATTATTTTTATTCACATTCATGTTAAATCACAACTTATTAAACACATGGTGTTTCATTTGATACTATAATTACTTACTAACCAAAACTTTTACCTAAGTTAAATTTCATTTTATAACTCAAGTCCGTATTAATATAATACTCTCCTATATCAAAAGAGTATATGTATACAAAATTTCAGTTTTGTTTTACTTAACCCGAATGTTCAACAAATTTTTAAATTAATTTTAACTTACTAATTTCTCAAATTTATAAGTGACCGAAACTTATTGTGGTTATAATTTCCCAAAGCAATTAACTTAGATTCCTCAACAAATTCGGAAGTTTCGACCGTCCAAAATCGTCAAAAATCCTATTTTTATTTTAACACATGAAAGTTATCACTCAACACATTATAATGGGATGCATAGTCCAAACTATCCTAATGAATAGGATACATGAGTCTATAATATCATTTATTTGAAAATTTCAAAGTTTAAACACCCAGTTTTTATTTCAAATCAACTTAAAATATAATAATATACATAGCTCCTTTTTTTGTGTATCAAATCATACTTTTGGGAATTTTAAAACAAAACTTGTTATACAAAAAAATTCGATAACCAATTACTATTGCAGCAATTCCTCACTTAGAAACTCGAAAATAAACGCCGATGATACTGCAATCATCATTAAAATTATTTTCCAGCGACCGAAGTGAGTTCGGTACTTTTTATCCCTTTTTAGAAGTCCTTTAAAATATTTTTATCCATATATACTTTCAAATAATACCATTATTATTTTGTCCAAAATTTTGGGAACACATTTCAAAATCACCGGGGTTTAAGTTTAAATTTCCAGTTTAAATCCATTTAATTATAAACAATACTTTATAATCACATTTCAAAAATTCACTTTGTTTTATAAACTTAATTCACAAATGGTATCTTTGTTAAGATTATAATAAAAACTTTATTGACATTATACTTTTAATCCAAAACAATAAATGCCCTTAAATTAGCTGAGCACAACTAATCAACAATAAATGATAATAATTGAATATTATCATTCTAACAACCAATCATGCCATACATAATTATATTAATTTTTGAAAATTATTCTTATATATATAATATAATCTAGGTAAAATTATTTCATTTATCCAATTTCAAAACTATACTGTATCGATTTGCCTTGTTTAGGTATTTAGAAACCCCTATCGATACCGTGGCATCCTACGTACTGACCAGAATTCATAAACCACTCAATATGTAAATCAACACAATATAAATCATTTTTATAGCACTAGCAAATATGCACTAACATATATATACACTCAACTCATCCTAGGGTCTCATTTACCCTATCTTAAATGAGTTTACCCCACCAAAGCCTAGATGTTTGCTCAACCTAAGCTCTAATACCTAATGAATCCAAATTTTTCGATCCTTAAAAGTTGACACTAATACATCCATGGTATTCGTGTGCCAAGCATCCAAGTGCTGGTAAGATGGACTGTTGAGGTGAAAGAAAATAAAAGAACGGAATCTCACATCGTAACGAGTAATGTATAATATACAACATATCAATACAAAAGAAAATTGTAATATACATACATCAAAATCAGAGTACACTTAATCACTAATCATCAACATGGACAGTTATAACAACCTGTCCCCACAAATGCTGACAAATAAAACAACACATTCATTGGAAACAAAGAATATACGAGAGATACGTCTTAGGTATCCAGCTCGTCTTCTGAAGCTCCAAGGCATCCAAACTAGATCTAAAAATAAGCTCGGTCTGACCCAAGCTTTATAAGAAAAATAACGTCCGAATCAGTCTGGTAAACCAGTATGAGAAACACACCTCAGTTGAATTTTAATGTTACAAAAACCTTTCAAAATAAAGGTAACTTGTAAGACCATGCCACACATAAACACGAACGGGTTTTTAACTTACGATAACTAAAACATTTCATAGGAAATCTTTTGAAATTATAATAATGTCTAGGGTTTAAAATAAAAATTGAATTACAGCTGAAATTGTTACACTAATTAAATTCCAGCATAATAGGTATACAAATAAGTCCGCGAGGCACTTATTGGAGAATGGATTTCCATACAATAACAAGGCTACTGGGGTACCGCCTTCCACAGTACACGTCTAGATAAAATGTACCGAGAGCCACATATGGACTCCTTGCCAACACAAGACCGGCCAACACCTTACGTGATAATACCAAGTACGGTCATGCTTAGGTTACGATCGACAACCATAATGGATTCAAAGCATAAATGTAAAGGAATGATATCAACTCTAGATAAGGGAAGAGTGTACCATAATGCACTACAAGAGAAGTATTTTTGGTGGCATACAAAAACGCTACCAAAACTTACAATAGCATTTTAATGAACGCCGTGATAAAACCCGCAACTAAAAATCAATGATTTTAGTTGCATTTATTTCAATGCCACTATAAATCCTTTTACTGCAGCATTTCTCAAACGCAATCATAAATCTTTTTATCGCGTTTTAAAAATGCCACCAAAGGGCTTTTTGCACTAATAATAGAGTTTCCAACTTTACCCCTTCTTTACGGTTGTGTTTACTCAACGCCTCTATCTGTATTTCTGTAGCGTTTTTGAAACGCTCCTAAAAATTGATGATTATTTTACAGCATTTTTTCATGCTATTATTCCCTGTTAATGGTCTATTTTGTTTCTACTATATCAATCAACAATCACTCACATAATTATCATATTCAAACAATAAAAAAACATATTATCCATATAATCAAATAAGATATTCATAACCATTCTGATACAATAATTTTTCGACAAAATGACCAAACGTACATAAAATAACCATTCATATACAAATTTACACACCTAGTACTGATAAAATGTTATACCTAACTAGTGCTAACAAAATGCTTCATTACCCATAATTCTTTGTTGCATACACAAGTGAAATCTAGCACCATAAAAGTCCAACCTTGCTCTCTTCGAAAGTCCAATGCTTGCACAAGTGAAAGCACAACATACAGTCAAACAATTATGCTAATCCGTAGGACTTCAAATTTGATATCAAACATCTACAACATTGTTCAAGTATATCATACTATAAATAATGTCATATAAATAATCAAAGTTAAACGAAATGAAATGAATAAAGTCCAGTCTTACACTTATATATAATATATTGTTAAATTAATTGTATTATTATTATTTATAAAATTCAGTTAACTTAAACTTAGTTAATTTTATAAAACTTGTTTAATTTTAGCCAAACTTAGTTAATTTTTATTAACTTGGTTGACATGGTAAATTTATTATTATTATTATTAAAACTCAGTTAACTTAAATTATATTATTATTATTATATAAATTTAGTTATTTTTTATAAACATAGTTAATTCATCATCATCATCATCATTATTTATAAAACTTTGTTAAATTAGTTATATTATTATTTATAAAATTTAGTTAACTTAAATTTAGTTAATTTATTATTATTATTATTATTATTAAAAGTCTATTAACTTAATTATATTATTATTATAATAATAAACTTAGTTAATTTTTATGAACTTAATTAATTTGTATAAAATTAGTTAATTCATCGTCGTCGTCATTATTATTTATAAAACTATTTTTTTTGGCATAGCCGGCGGGGTCGAATGGGCCCCTACCATTATATTATTAACAAATAATAATACACAAGCAATATAAGGGATTGACAGGATGTCAATCAACTAAAAATCTAGAGAGAGCTCCAGAGATACAAAAGCTACAGACCAAAAGCAAACAAATTACATCACTTGATTAATTGATAGAGAAGAAAGCCATAATCCCAATAGAAACAAGACTTTACCAAGAAATGATGGCAAAGCGAGCCTAGAAAGCCCATAACTTCAGAAGATCCGATAGACCAGATGCCACCAAATTAAAAAAATAAAGACGCCAACAGGACAGTGGCATCCAAACAGTTACTACGCATATTGAGCTACGTTGGAAGGACGCTCAACATCTCGACCTTCATTCTCCTAGTTACCCGCCCAGAGCTGATCACTGATGGCGATAAGGTGATAGCAGGTTCATCAAGAGCAGGTGGAGGTCGATAAGCTTTCGGAGGAAGTATGTGTTCGTAGCAGTTCAACTACGGTTTCTTAGAGGGTTTGGACGAGGACTTCGCCTTGGATGATATATGGGAGAGCTTAATTGGTTCGAGAGCAGTAGCTTTGGTCTTAACATTGAAGCAGGCAGGAGGCGCTCCAGTTTCAGCTAGACAAGAATGAGACATGGATGTTATAGAGGGGGGGGGACTTCACTACTACCAATGAAATCAAGTAGTTATGTATTTTTTAACATAGTGGAAGAACATAGAGCAATGCTGGGACGTGTACATGCAGATACGTGCACTCGTGCTGAAGAGTTCGATATGCCGCTTCGTTCAGAGTCGACAAACTCACTTTCTTCAGCTATTTCCCCTTCTTCCTTGTCATCAATGACTTGAAGCAATTCATGAGTACGGTCTGTAACGACCCGTATTTTCACGGATCGAAACATCGTAAAACAGTTGACATTTGGTCGCATTTGTGATAAGTCGTCCTGAGTTTAAGTCCTAGGTCGTATGGGAGTTTTGGAGTGACTTAAGGAAGATACGAGTTAAGGCAGTTAAGTTGTATAGGAATTAAGTCGTGGTAGCTTAGGTCGTAGGGTGTTGGAGCGACCTAAGGTAGTGGACGACTTAAGGGGTAGTGGTTTAGGTCGTTTGATAGTGTTGGGCAGAATTTTTGTTCAAGTCATAAGTCGTGACTGACTTAAGGAATAGGGGCGACTTAAGAAAACTGACCGAGTTAAGAAATCGGCGAGTTAAGAGTTAGGTCGGTTGGACGAGTTAGCGAGTTAAGTAATAGAGCGACTTAAGTGAGTTAGCGACTTAAGGATTTTAGGTCGTATGGTAGGATAGGTCGGTCGAGCGACCTAAGTGTTGACGACTTATAGAAGTTAGCAGGTTAGCGACCTAGTGGTTAGCGAAGTTAGGTCGTTAGACGACTTAAGGAAGTTAGGTCGTAGCATAGTGAGTCGTAGAGTTGCTAAGTGTTAAGTCGTAGGTCAGTTACCCAGTTAAGTCGCGCACTTCTTAAGTTGTAGGACGCGCGCACTTGTTAAGTCGTTAGGTGGGAGCTGTTGTTAGGTCGTGTCTCAGTTGAATCGTAGGCGCGCATATGTTATAAGTCGTGACCGACTTAGGAGTTAGCTGTTATGTCGTAAGTCATAGACAGGCGAGTGTTAGGTCGGCAAAGAAACTAAGTCGTAGGTCGTATGGAGTATTAGGTCGGAGAAGAGGTTAAGTCGGCAACGACTTAAGAAAGCGGACGAGTTAAGGAGATTTCAGCCTATAAATACTCGTTCATTTCTCACTTTTTGGGATCCGGATTTCGAAGCGACGAAGTGCTGCCATTTTGAGAGCTCGACTTCTACACTTCTTCACTTCTTTTCCCCACTCTAATCTAGTGATTCCATCCATCCATATTGGAGATTAAATCGAAGATCGAAGAGCTTAGATTGAAGATCTACATTCTTCGAAGAGAGATTTCATCGTTTGAAGCGGATTTGTGATAGATCAAGTTAGATCCTTCGCTGTCCAGATCTGAAGCGTGTTGATTTGGGGTTGTTTAGGTGATTTGGTGAGTGGTGATTATCTCTCACACGGATCCAAATGAGTATATCAGATCGTTGGCTTGATTTGGTGTTAAAATAGTGATTTCCTTGCATTTTCCTAATCACATGTGTAGATCCATATAGATCCATTGTTCATGATGATTTGACAACCATTTTACTACATGTTAACCTATGCAAGTTCATTCATCAAGATTGTAGAGATATTGTTCATGTTTTCATGCTTATTAGACTTTCAACTCTTTAATTACGAAATTGCCATTATTGTTATAATTGTCTACTTAGATCATATTTGAATGCTTGATTGCTTGGATTAATGTTTGATTTGGTTGATTGCTATGAATTAGATGATTGATGATTTGATTTAGATCGAGGATGATTCAAAAGCTAAGGGAAAGGCTCTTGAATTGGAAAAGCTGCTTGTGGCATATGTTGCGGATGGTGAAGCTCTTATGCATAGATTCGATGATGATGATGTTGAGATGAAGCTTTGCGAGGATGTGATGAAGTGAGGCATGATATGAGATAGTCTTGGTCTAATCCAGACGGGATCATTCCAAGCATGTTGATAACTCGGTGATATGGTTCGAGTTGAGGATAATGGATGCTCGAGAGGCGCTTGAGCTAGTATGGAAATAGTCGTCGAGGAGGATGACTAGAAGGCTGAGATCCCATCGTTGTTGAAGGTTCTAGCATGCTCAAAGCAAGAGTACGTTGGGCAGATTCGATAGTCCCTGAAGGCTACGGATTGGTAGTCAAGTACTCTGGGCAGATTCGATAGTCCTAGGCACGGGTCACGATGACGTGCGGGAGTTATGTCTAAAACCGGGGTTTCCATTAGCCCTTGACGGACGGCTGAAAGAGTGTGCCGGTCATTCAATTAACGGTGATATCGAAGCAATGATAACAGTGATAGCCAGAGTCATGGATGTTTGGTTGTATCGTCATTCGGTCTCAAGAGCGGTATTTTCTGGGTGCTTATCTGATCTTGGTTTAGGCCTTGGGGGTTTGTACTTGGAAGACATCGCCCTTGACTCGAGTGATAATTACTTTACTTTAAATTGTATGTTCTGCTATGTTTGCTTCTGCTTAGTGTGTGTCTGGAGGCTATCACTGTAGAAAGAGGTTGTAGTGGGAGGGTTGTATTCCTATTCCTTTTTCCTTTGTACTCTTTTGGTATGTTGTTAGTTAATTTACCGCTCACTAAGATTGTTGTCTGACTCAAGGCTTTATGTTTTAATTCTTATTGCCTTGGGCTGTTCGTCCATTTTGGGACGGGCAGACTAGGTAGCAGGTGACAGGTGCTGATCATGCTTTCCACGGTGCTGATATCGAAGACGAGCTGGAGGGTTGCATATTATCTTCTTATTATATGTACTGGATGTTCCGCTGCTTTGTATTCTCTGAGTGATATGTAGTGAGGCTTGTTGTATTGACTATTCAGATGTTTGTATTCAACTATTATGAAGTTTTATTGATCAGATTCTATTCTGTGAAGCTTCACTATATATATGTTCTATTGTATTTTGTCCATGCGCTGTGAGTAATACGATAGATTCTGTTGTTTTAATTTACCTTGACAATCGTCCATGGCTGCCTGGCACACTTTACAGCGCACTTTCTCTAGGTTCAGTGCAGGGGTTATGGGCGGTCGTCACACGGTCAGAAGTTCGAATATCGGATTCCATAACCGTGCTCAGTAAATTGTGCCTCTCAGACCCAACGTTCTTAACGTTAAGCGTTGAAACTTCTTCCTCTACACTATCTAAATTAAACTTGATTACAGGAACATCAAATATCCCACTGTTTATACCAATACTGACATCATGTCCAGGCAGATGTAAAATGGTCTCTACTTCTACCAGAGAAGGTTTAATATTGACATTATTTGGAACCAAGACATCATTCAAACCAGATTTTTCAACACCCATTTTGACTTTGCAAGAAGATTCAAACAGAGCATCTTCCTTATTAGTGCGAGTTTTATTGACATTGACATAGGATTTCAAATTCCTTTTTTTAACCTTAACCCAAACCAGCCTTTTCTTTTTCATTTTTGGAGTTGCATCAATTACTGTTTGAGGAACTTTATCGACTTTGAACTATACTTTTTTATTGGGTTCATTCACTTGCTCAGCAACTAGTTTATCATCCTGCACAGCGACGCAGTTCCTCTGTTTACTAAGTCTATTACAACCAGACTGGTGATGGCAGAAAATTTACATTGGCAACAAATCAGCGGCTTCCAAAGATAATTAACTCTAACAAAATGCAAAGTACCATCCACCATTTGCATGGGGAACTCGTTAGGCAGAGACTGTTTAGGAGAGACTCGACCATGCATTTGGCGTACTCCAACCTATTTAATTTTTCGGTTGTTTCGTCCATACAAAGAAATTTACCTACTCTAAAAGCTAACCAACTAATACCCATCAGTGACCAAGCATACATAGGAATATTATACAGTTTAATCCAAACTAGAACTTTTTTAATAGAACAACTACTGTTACCTATCGCTAAATCCCATGGCTTGACGATGAAGAGCTTATTTCTCAAGACGACCGGGTCTGATTCAGTAATTCTTTGTTGGTCTTCAACATTAGAAAGAAGGAAGAAAAAAAGGAAGCCATTCGATTTCACTGTGATGGAGTCTTTTAGTTTCCAGATACGTTTCAGTAGGTAAATAACAGTGGAGTAAGGAAATGGATCATCGAGGAAGAAACCGACAAGATAATCATGCCATACCGCGTTTCTAGCTTGAAGTATCTCATCAGAAGGAACAAGAGTTTCATCAGAAAAGGTTAGAGGAACCTCGGTCGATTTGAAACTACCGGCATTTCTGGACTTGGTTTTGAAGAGCAAGGACCACTGCTGAATCGGGGGAAGAAAGCCAAGAACTGATGACGCTATAGCTTGATAGGAAGCTGGAAGAATCTGGGGTGGAGAGGAAGATTGGAACAACGAAGGAACAAGGGGATTGGGGGCGGAGGAGGGTCTGGCTTAGGCGGAGCAGCTGAGAGCGGCGGGAAGTCAACAAAGGAGGTAGGAGAGAGGCGATAGGACAAGGCGGGGGAATCAAGGAGGAGGGACGTGGAGAAACAATTGAAGTGATGAGTGCAGGAAATACGGCACAAGCGGCGGCCATTTTTTGATATGAAATTTGACTTTTTTTATAATGAATTTATAAAACTATTAAATTAGTTATATTATTATTATTTATAAAATTTAGTTAACTTAAACTTAATTAATTTTATAAAATTTGTTTAATTTTAGCAAAACTTAATTAATTTTATTAACTTGGTTAACTTAGTTAATTCATTATTATTATTATTATTAAAACTCGATTAACTTAATTATATTATTATTATAAACTTAGTTAATTTTTATAAACTTAGTTAATTCATCATCATCATTATTATTTATAAAACTTTGTTAAATTAGTTATATTATTATTATTTATAAAATTTAATTAACTTAAACTTAGTTAATTTTATAAAACTTATTTAATTTTAACAAAACTTAGTTATTTTTTATTAACTTGGTTAACTTAGTTAATTCATCATCATCATCATTATTAAACTCGGTTAACTTAATTATATTATTGTTGTTGTTGTTGTTATCATAACTTAGTTAATTAATCATCATCATCATTATTAATTATAAAACTTTGTTAAAAAGTGTATAAACTAAACATTAGTCATTTGGAACTTTAGTTTAAATTCAGCTATGTTAAACGAAATATACTTACACATAACCCTGAATTGGACCTTAAATTCATATACAACTTTGACCTTTTGGTTTAATATTGACTAAGTTAACTGAGGAATCAATAAACCATAAATTTAAAGAATTTGTATCCTTTAAGTAAATGGCATTTTATCTACTCCAAGCAAAAAAACCAACAGTGATTAGTAAATAGCAAGTAACTACACTAACATTCACAAGAGATACAACGTATATAATGATCTAGCAAGAAACTTAATAGTATAGTCCGTATCTAATATGCTTGTACGATAACCAAGTATCATGTGAAAAAATTGCCATGAAAGGAAATTTACTGATTTGCATACCCAATATCAAGTCAGTTCAATATGTACCTGAAAATTATGATTCAGGTCCCATCCTACTTGGAAACTTTTCATAGCTCTATCAATAGCATGTGTGGTCCATGTTTCTAGTGTTTTAGTACATTTTGGTGGCTCCCAAAGTGCATGTGCCAGGAAGTTTCAAAAGAGCCACTCTCCAAAAAAATAAACTACATGATTACAAGCGTAACTAGAAAGAAGCATAAACTGATGCACACCAACTAATATACTGATCAATATCAGCATGCTCCAAATGCTAGTATGTTACAAACAATATAAGATGTGATAAATAAAATCTAGTTTCAAAAGTTATAGATAAATGAACTAAATAATCATGATGTGCAAAAAATTTGTGAAATGAGAACCTGACTCGGCGTATTTTTTTCCTTCCTTAAACAAAAATCTGCTGTTAGGTGAAAATGTAGCTCTTAAGTGAATGTCAAGCAAAATATCTTTATGTCATAAAATAGTAAAGCCTAAATAAATGAACTGCAATGAAATTTATGAAAATCAGCTGAAAAAATAAAGTGCCCAAAGGTGCATATGTTGGTAAACCGACACATCTGGGGTAAGAGTTTCCACTCACACCATCCTTTTTTAGAAGAGCGTAGAAGGTAGCCTCGAGGTTGAATAAATAAGCAACAACATTTTCAACATAAAATGTTATCCATTCCAAAGCACATATTCACAAGAAACCTTTTTCAAAGCACATGAATGTTTGATATGTTTACCTAGATAAAACTGAAGAATGAAAAGAATACAGTAGAATATGTCACTATAAAAGAGATGAAGAAAAATAAAACTATAGTAAACTAAGTGAAGATTGCAATCCACAAGACACTGATTTGGTACAGAGACACCAAAGTAGGCTTAATAAAATGCAAAAAAATATGCATAATCAAGTAGTAAATATGTATCAAAAGGAATAAATTGATCGACTAATGAAAGGCGAAGAAGTTACTAGAATGAACTCTTACGCCCATAGTGTATATCCTTGTATCTTACCCTATATAAGGTAAAAAAAACATATATAAGGTCTAAATATCATCTGTTTTATTAATTATTTTATTCGCAAGTTAAAATGTAAATTCAATTTACCAAAACATTCATGGCTGCTAGCGTATCCATTCCTTCCCTTTTCTATTGTAGTATAACCCAAGGAGAATGGTCAGTTTTGTAACTTAATGGTTCTTCATCTTTGTATGTAAACACTTGACCTAGTATGCAAACACTCAACCTTAACCCTCTAAGATCATGCACATTGTTCTATTTTAGAAAATGGAAACAATAATTACAAACACATTGTTCTATTTTAGAAAAAAAGAAAAGAAATTATATCTCAGATGCGATTGGGCAGGTTTGAAGTCTAAAGTCAAATACAAATGACATGTAGTTTTGTATCAACCCTCACTTTTTTGCAAAGAGTTTGTGGATGTTTATTATCTTTACACTACAGTCTCCGATATTTCATTTTAATTCTGATGACTTTCCTCGCATATCATACAGAATGAGTTGGTATAGAATCCTATATCATTAATTTGGTAACTAGCGGAAGTTCAATATATTACAACTGTGGTCATCATGGAATTTTTTCATTGCTTTTGATTTGAGTTAAAAGTTAAAATTTATATACACATGCAAACATAAATAATGGAAGAAGAAAAACATACCAGTAACATTTAGTTTCTTGTTGGGTAAGTTGAAAGACGACTGTAATTGGTCATGAACATATGTAACTTCATAAATGGAGGAACAACAAGGACTAAATGTAAAGTTACCTTTCAGTATTGCTAGTAAGCCGAGCATTCATTATAAATTTAACAGCACAAGAGATTAATAATACATACTTTCTGTAAATATGTCAGTGCAGACTTTCTGCTAAGCCGAGCATCCATTACACTATTTATCTCTAATGTTGTTAAATCCACATAAAAATCTTTTGAAACTCCTCCGTAATGAAGTAGTGAAATAAGGGACTTGGACAAACATTTTCTTCGAGGTAAGATGCTAAAAAAACAAGAAAAAGCAGTTGAGTACTGTGAATATATCAATAAGGCTTGGATCTCGTATTATTAGGAAAATAATACATTCTTATAGCTTAGCTTGGCAATATAATCCTATAAAGTCCTTTTCCTGTTTAATACACAAACTATGATTATAAACTGAATACCCAAAAAGACACTTTCAAAACAAAATATATAGAAAAGTGCAAGGTTATATGGAATATGATACATTTTAGTGTATTTGTAAGTAACAGTGTTCTAGGTATTGCAGTGAACGTCAAAAGTTTAAGTTTGTTTTTTAGCATATAAATTTTTCTTCCAAAGTAGTTCAAACGTGGAATAACACAAATGATTTGCACACACAACAAACATTTAAAGGAAACACAAAAAACACACATAAGAATATAATAATTGATATAAACCCTTAGTGCCTCGATGGAGATTTCTCCAAGTTGTGGGAAGCACCGAGGATGCTCACTCATTATTTTTCCTGTTCAACCAAAGAGGAAATTGAAACATCATTTACAAATAATGAATACAACAAACTGTACATATTTCCACTGGAAAATAAGTTAAAGATGCTTATCTAAACCTACAAAAAAATCACTGGTTTGATGATAAAATCTTATTTGTAAATATATATGATTATATGAAAAAAATTGATTGGAACTTCATCATGCAAAATAAGCAAAAATGCTTATGCACATAACCGCACAAATTTTTGCATATTGATTTCAAAAGGCAATTGCTAGTCAGCATTATGACTAATTTACTATACTAATATACTATAACATAATAAGCAAATAAGCTAATCACAAACAATGCAGTTAGGTTCTGTACGATCTATACTCCAATTTCTTTGTTTTAAAATATTAAGTGCAATGCTTTAAAAAATGCAACAGAAAAAGCACCCGATCTTATATTTTTAAAGTAAAATGAACTAAATTCAGTAAAATTTCAATTCAAAACAATGAATAACTATAATCGAATAGAACAAGGAAACCAAACTCAGCAGATAGCAAAACTTCTTATGCAACAAGTGAAGATTATGAGATGCTTCTAGGAACTATATATACCTTTAAGTTGAGCAACAGTATCATCACGATTGGCCATAAGAGAAAGAGGAGTGCCAAGATTTATCATAGATGCACAAATCGTATTGAAAATGAAATCAATAAAAAATTACATCGAGACAAAGAGAGGAATTGGCAGCGAAGGGAGAAGCATTGTAACGACCCGTATTTTTACGGATCGAAACATCGTAAAACAATTGACGTTTGGTCGCATTTGTGATAAGTCGTCCTGAGTCTAAGTCATAGGTCGTTAACGACCTAGGGTATGTCGTAGGTCGTGTGCGACTTAGGATGCTTCAGCTCCGACTTACTACTAGTAGCATTGCATCTTGACATTAGTAGTTGAAGTGGTAAGTCGGGGACGACCTAAGGAAGTGAACTGGTTAAGTGTTAGGTCGGTTGGGACGACCTATAGGATGTTAGCGACCTAAGGGATTAAGTGAGTTAGCGACTTAAGGATTTTAGGTCGTAGGTGGTTAGGTCGTATGGTAGGTTAGGTCGGTCGAGCGACCTAAGTGTTGACAACTTATAGAAGTTAGCGAGTTAAGAGAGTTTGCGACCTAGTAGTTACCGAGTTAGTATAGTTAGGTCGGCAACAACCTAAGGAAGCTGGGGTAGCGGTGGGCGACCTAGGAGTTCTGTGTTAGGTCGTTTGAGCGACTTAAGGTTAAGTAGTTAGGTCGTAAGCGACCTATGGGGGTGTTGTGTTAGTTAGGTCGTAAGCAGCCTTTGTTAGTTAAGTCGTTCAAACGACTTAAGTGTTGGGTTGTAACACTATTAGGTCGCGTGGGTTGCTAAGTTGTTAGGTCGCAAGGTTTTATAAGTCGTAGGTCGTAACTCAGTAAGTTGTTAGGTCGTAGAGGCAGTCTGCGTTAGGTCGCTGGGTTTTGCCTAAGTGTTAGGTCGTACCTGTTGTTAAGTCGCGTCTAAGTGTTAGGTCGCGATCTGTGTTAGGTCGTAAGTCGTATACAAGTGGTTCTGTTAGATCGTAGACTGTGTGGAAGCGCATGTGTTAAGTCGCGCGTTTGCGCTAGGTCGTAGGTCGTAAGGTTTGGATAGGTTGAGAGTTTTAGGTCGGTGGGGTTTTAGGTCGTAGGTCGTGGACGACCTAATTCCGAGCCAGCGACTTAAGGGGGATTTCAGCTATAAATAGGAAGGTTGTTCTCACTTTTTGGGATCCGGATTTCGAAGCGACGAAGTGCTGCCATTTTGAGAGCTCGAATTCTACACTTCTTCACTTCTTTTCTCCACACTAATCTAGTGCTTCCTTCCACCCAACTTGAAGATCAAATTGAAGATTCAAGAGCTTGGATTGAAGATCTTCATCCTTTGAAGTGAGATTTCTTCGTTTGAAGCAGATTCGTGATAGATCAAGCTTGATCCTTCGCTGTCCAGATCTGAAGCATGTTGATTTGAGGTTGTTTAGGTGATTTGGTGAGTGGTGATTATCTCTCACACGGATCCAAAGGAGTATATCGGATTGTTGGCTCGATTTGGTGTTAAAATAGTGATTTCCATACATTTTCTTCATCCTAAGTGTAGATCCATATAGATCCATTGTTCATGATGATGTTACATCCATTTTACTAAGTGTTAACCTATGCAAGTTCATTCATCAAGATTATAGAGACATTGTTCATGTTTTCATGCTTATTAGACTTTCAACTCTTTAATTACGAAATTGCCATTATTGCGATAATTGTCTACTTAGATCGTATTTGAATGCTTGATTGCTTGGATTAATGTTTGATTTGATTGATTGCTATGAATTAGATGATTGATGATTTTATTTAGATCGAGGATGATTCAAAAGCTAAGGGAAAGGCTCTTGAATGGGAAAAGCTGCTTATGGCATTTGTAGCGGATGATGAAGCTCTTATGCATAGATTTGATGATGATGTTGAGATGAGACTTTGCGAGGATGTGATGAAGCGAAGTATGATATGAGATAGTCTTGGCCTAATCCATACGGGATCATTCCAAGCATGTTGGTAACTCGGTGATATGGTTCGAGTTGAGGATAATGGATGCTCGAGAGGCGCTTGAGCTAGTATGGAGATAGTCGTCGAGGAGGATGACTAGAAGGCTGAGATCTCATCATTGTTGAAGGTTCTAGCATGCTCAAAGCAAGAGTACGTTGGGCAGATTCGATAGTCCCTGAAGGCTACTGATTGGGTAGTCAAGTACTCTGGGCAGATTCGATAGTCCTAGGCACGGGTCACGATGACGTGCGGGAGTTATGTCTAGAACCGGGGTTTCCATTAGCCCTTGACGGACGGCTGAAAGAATGTGCCGGTCATTCAATTAACGGTGATGTCGAAGCAATGATAACAGTGATAGCCAGAGTCATGGATGTTTGGTTGTATCGTCATTCGGTCTCAAGAGCGGTATTTTCTGGGTGCTTATCTGATCTTGGTTTAGGCCTTGGGGGTTTGTACTTGGAAAACATCGCCCTTGACTCGAGTGATAATTGCTTTACTTTACATTGTATGCTCTGCTATGTTTGCTTCTACTTAGTGTGTGTCTGGGGCTATCACTGTAGAAAGAGGTTGGAGTGGGAGGGTTGTATTCCTATTCCTATTCCTTTATGCTCTTTTGGTATGTTGTTAGTTAATTTACTGCTCACTAAGACTGTTTTCTGACTCAAGGCTTTATGTTTTAACTCTTATTGCCTTGGGCTGTTCGTCCATTTTTGGGACGGGCAGACTAGGTAGCAGGTGACAGGTGCTGCTCTTGCTTTCCACGATGCTGATGACGAAGACGAGCTGGAGAATTGCATATTACTTCTTACTATATGTACTGGATGTTCCGCTGCTTTGTATTCTCTGAGTGTTATGTAGTGAGGCTTGTTGTATTGACTATTCAGATGTTTGTATTCAACTGTTATGAATTTTTATTGATGAGATTCTATTCTGTGAAGCTTCACTATATATATGTTCTATTGTATTTTGTCCATGCGCTGTGAGTAATACGATAGATTTTGATGTTTTTAATTTACCTTGACAATCGTCCATGGCTGCCTGGCACACTTTACAGCGCACTTTCTCTAGATTCAGTGCAGGGGTTATGGGCGGTCGTCACATTTGGTATCAGAGCTTTGGTTAATCGATTTTACCCAATGCTCGCTGACGTAACTACGTATGAGAGACGTAATTGTATTTTGATGGATGATTACTATATATAATATAGTAGCTTAGTAGAGTTGAGTCCTTTAAGCAGTTGTTTCTCAAGATGTTCTGACCATTCCTTTTTATAGATATTGAGAATGAGTCGAAGAGGGAGACCAACTGCTAGGGAAGGCCGTCCTACTGAAGGGGCTGCTGATTATGCAGCTATGTTCGAAGCTATGATGACTTCGATCATGAGAAGGATACTGGTTCCGGGGGCAGCAGTAGATGTTGGAGTTCAAGTCCAAACTCCGAAACCAGTGGATTTTGCTAAGTTGTGCAAAGATTATACTGCTCTTGGAGGGAAGGTTTTCTTGGAAACAGAATCAACTATTGAGGTCCAGAGGTGGATAGATGCTTGTAGAAGGATCTTTGGTGATTTGGGAATTGAGGATGCGACTAAGAGGAAGTTGGCATCGAGACAGCTTCAAGGGAGAGCCTCTGATTGGTGGAACTCTATTACCATCAATACTCTGGAGGAAGAGATTACTTGGGAGCAATTCCAAGTCAGATTTGAGGCTAAGTTCATTTCTACAGCTCAGAAGTCTGTTCTGTTCAAGAAGTTTGTGGAGCTCAAGCAAGGTGGAAGACCAGTTCTTGAGTATGTTTCTGAGTTTGAAGCTTTGTCCAAGTATGCCCGGTCATATATCGAATCTGCGTATCAGAAGAATGAGAAGTTTGTGACAGGCTTGGACAGTTATCTTGGGAGGCAGTTGGTGGACCATTTGGACGATTCATTTGAGAAGCTTGTGGAGAAAGCTCTCAGGCATGAGAGTCTGTTTCCTAAGGAAGGATCGGTTGTTGCTGTGACCAGGGAAGAGTCTAAACCCCAGCAGGGTGGAAACAAGAAGAGGAAGCAGCAGCAGCAGAAGGGTAAGGATGGCCAGAAGAAGCCGAAGGGCGAAGTGACTTGCTACAATTGTCAGCAGAAGGGCCATTTCTCGAAGGATTGTAAGAATCCGAAGGCACCGATGAAGTGTCACAACTGTGACAAGCCGGGGCATTTCAGGAAGAATTGTCCAGAACCAAGGAGGGACAAGCAGATTGTGCAAGCTTATGCTTTGGGAGCTGTTCCGTCGTCTTCGAAAGCTCCTACCGCTGAAGAGAAGGGGAAGAGTGTGGTGGTTCAAGGTACTCTTTTCCTATGTGGTGTTCCAGTTAGAGTTCTGTTTGATACTGGGGTGTCGCATTCGTTTGTTTGTAGTGAACTCGTAGGCCGGTTGGGTTTAGAACCGGATATCGTTGATAGGCCATTGGTTGTGACTAATCCAGTAGGGGGTTCGTCTTGTTTGTGTATGCTATGCCGTGGTCTGATTGTGTCGAGTCATGGTTTCTCTTTTTCTTGTGATTGTTTTGTTCTGAACTTTGCGGGGTTCGGAATTATTTTGGGTATGGACTGGCTTAGGAAGTATGCGGCTAAGGTTGATTGCGAAAGGTTGGAGGTGACAGTCGAGAATGTGGAGGGGCGAAAGATTGTGATACGATGTAAGCATGAAAAAGGCGTCTTCATGAGCTTCATGTATTCGCTAGTTGTTCCACGGGATGGACTGTCATTAGTACCGATCGCTAATGGATTTGAGGATGTCTTTGACGAGGTCAAAGGGTTACCGTCGCATAGAGAGATCGAGTTTCGTATAGATCTAGTTGAAGGAGCCAGACCTGTTGTGATGCCTCTTAGGCGGATGGCGCCTAGGGAACAGTAAGAGTTGAGGGTGCAAGTTGATGATCTTTTGCAAAAAGGATTCATTCGGCGTAGTGTGTCCGAATGGGGTGCACCAGTTGTATTCGCAACCAAAGCAAATGGATCGCTGAGGTTGTGCGTCGATTATCGTGAGCTGAATAAGGTGACTAAGAAGAACAAGTATCCATTGCCGAGAATAGATAACTTGTTTGATCAGCTTCACGAAGCCAAGGTGTTTTCTCAGATGGATTTGGCAACGGGATTTCACCAGTTGAGAGTGGCTAAGGATAGTGTGCCGAAGACTGCTTTTCGAACACCATCTGGTTTCTTTGAGTGGCTGGTAATGCCGTTTGGATTGACTAACGCGCCAGCATATTTTGTGGATCTTATGAATAGAGTGTTCAGGGATCAGTTGAACAAGTTTGTACTTGTGTTCGTGGATGATATTCTGATTTATTCCAGAACTGAAGAAGAGCACAAGACACACTTGCGTATTGTTTTGGAAATCTTGCGGAAACATCAGCTGAAGGCTAAGTTTTCGAAGTGTCACTTCTGGAAGAGTGTAGTGAGGTTCTTAGGCCATGTGATTTCTGGAAATGGAATAGCGGTTGATCCCGCGAAGGTGGCAGCAATCCAGGATTGGGTTAGACCTAAGAATGCATTTGATGTGAGAAGTTTTCTTGGATTAGCAGGATATTATCGACGGTTTATCAAAGACTTCTCCAAGAAGGCTGCACCGTTAACAGGAATGACGAAAAAGAACCAAGTGTTCAGATGGGATGCTAAGTGTGAGCAAGCTTTCGGAATCCTGAAAGAGCGATTGACAAGTGCTCCTGTTTTGACTATTCCTAGTGGGAATGATGAGATGGTGGTTTACACCGACGCATGTGGTACTGGACTTGGAGCAGTGCTGATGCAGAAGGATAAAGTTGTTGCGTATGCCAGTCGACAACTGAAGCCGCATGAAAGGAATTACCCGACTCATGATTTGGAGTTAGCGGCGATTGTTTTTGCTCTGAAGATGTGGAGACATTATCTACTGGGAGTTCGATTTGAGTTGTTTACAGATCATAAGTCGTTGAAGTATCTTTTCTCCCAAAAGGATTTGAATCTTCGGCAGCAACGTTGGCTAGAGTTTTTGGCATCATATGATTTTGGTATAGCTTATACTCCGGGAAAAGGTAACGCAGTGGCAGATGCGTTAAGTCGAAGACATGCAGGATTGGGAGCCATGTTTTCAGAATGGAAGAATCTCGAGTATTTAGCTGGATTTGACTTCAGGCCTAGATGCGAATTGGAACCTGAGATGTTGGCAAACTTATCGATAAGACCTTCTCTTGTGGAAAGGATTGGCGAGAGCCAAAAGCGAGATGATAAGCTTGTCAAGATTATCCGTGATTTGGAATCTGGATTGGATCCAGAAAAGGATAAAGGATTCGAGGTCGATCGAGAGGGTTGGCTTCGGAAGCAAGGATGACTAGTTGTTCCCGATATAGATGAATTGAGGAGTGAAGTTCTAAAGGAAAGTCATCACTCGAAGCTGACAATTCATCCAGGTGGAAATAAGATGTATCGGGATATGAAGAGAACCTATTACTGGGAAGGTATGAAGAAGGATGTTGGAAATTTTATTTCCAAGTGCATGAACTGCCAGTTGGTAAAAGCCGAACAGAAGAAGCCAAGTGGATTGCTTCAGCCATTAGAAGTTCCTACATGGAAGTGGGAGCAGGTATCGATGGATTTTATTGATGGGTTGCCCAGAACAAGAACGGGAAATGAAGGGATTTGGGTCATTGTAGATCTTATGACTAAGAGTGCAAGATTCATTCCTGTTCGATCGACTAGGACTGCATCAAAGTTGGCTGAGTTGTATGTTAAGTGGATAGTTCGATTCCATGGTAACCCGAAGAGTATAGTGAGCGATCGAGACCCATTGTTCACTAGTGGATTTTGGAAGAGCTTCCAGGGAGTTTTGGGAACCGAGTTGTGTTTGAGTACAGCTTATCACCCTCAAACAGATGGTCAGACCGAGCGAGTCAACCGAGTTTTGGAAGATCTCCTCAGAGCTTGTGTTTTGGATTTTGGAGGATCATGGGAAGATCACCTTCATTTGGTGGAATTTGCATACAACAACAGTTACCAGTCAAGCATTGGTATGGCACCGTATGAGGCATTGTATGGAAGACCGTGTAACTCTCCGACATGTTGGTTAGAAACTGGAGAAAAGCTGATACTTGGGCCAGAGATGATTCGACAAACTTCGGATTGTATAGAGATCATTCGGCAACGAATGAAGGCAGCCCAAGACCGTCAGAAGAGTTATGCCGATAAGTGTCGAAAGGATTTGGAATTCGACGTAGGTGACATGGTTTTGGTGAAGATTTCTCCGCTGAAGAATGTTATTCGATTCGGGAAGAAAGGGAAATTGACTCCGAGATTTGTTGGACCATTCCCGATCATCGAGCGAATTGGAAAGCTCGCCTACAGATTGGAGTTACCTGAGAAGATGTCGAGTGTGCACAATGTTTTTCATGTATCATATCTACGGAAGTTTGTGCACGACTCGAATATGGTGGTTTCTGCTGATAGCTGTGAAGGCTTCGAAGTTGATCCAGTCGATAGAAGACCTCGTAAGCCGCTTCGTGTTGTGGAGACCGACACGAAACAGCTTAGGAGGAAGGTAGTTAAGTTACTCAAGATACAATGGAGTGATGATGATAACGACTGTACGTGGGAGGTGGAAGAGAGGATGAAGGCAGCTCACCCTGAACTCTTCAAGGTATGGCCCTAAGGTGTCGTGTCATCTCACGATATTGTAACTTGTCCTGGTTTTAGAATTCTGCATGCTAAGCTAGAATTGGATGCATGGTCTGTTGATTGCTATGGATGGTAGGCATGCAGAATAGTATTTGGTTGCTTTGTTTGTTTGGACTTTCGGGGGCGAAATTCCTAAGGGGGAGAGAATGTAACGACCCGTATTTTTACGGATCGAAACATCGTAAAACAATTAACGTTTGGTCGCATTTGTGATAAGTCGTCCTGAGTCTAAGTCATAGGTCGTTAACGACATAGGGTATGTCATAGGTCGTGTGCGACTTAGGATGCTTCAGCTCCGACTTACTACTAGTAGCATTGCATCTTGACATTAGTAGTTGAAGTGGTAAGTCGGGGATGACCTAAGGAAGTGAACTGGTTAAGTGTTAGGTCGGTTGGGACGACCTATAGGATGTTAGCGACCTAAGGGATTAAGTGAGTTAGCGAGTTAAGGATTTTAGGTCGTAGGTGGTTAGGTCGTATGGTAGGTTAGGTCGGTCAAGCGACCTAAGTGTTGACGACTTATAGAAGTTAGCGAGTTAAGAGAGTTTGCGACCTAGTAGTTACCGAGTTAGTATAGTTAGGTCGGTAACGACCTAAGGAAGCTGGGGTAGCGGTGGGCGACCTAGGAGTTCTGTGTTAGGTCATTTGAGCGACTTAAGGTTAAGTAGTTAGGTCGTAAGCGACCTATGGGGGTGCTGTGTTAGTTAGGTCGTAAGCAGCCTTTGTTAGTTAAGTCGTTCAGACGACTTAAGTGTTGGGTCGTAACACTGTTAGGTCGCGTGGGTTGCTAAGTTGTTAGGTCGCAAGGTTTTATAAGTCGTAGGTCATAACTCAGTAAGTTGTTAGGTCGTAGAGGCAGTCTGCGTTAGGTCGCTGGGTTTTGCCTAAGTGTTAGGTCGTACATGTTGTTAAGTCGCGTCTAAGTGTTAGGTCGCGATCTGTGTTAGGTCGTAAGTCGTATACAAGTGGTTCTGTTAGATCGTAGACTGTGTGGAAGCGCATGTGTTAAGTCGCGCGTTTGCGCTAGGTCGTAGGTCGTAAGGTTTAGATAGGTTGAGAGTTTTAGGTCGGTGGGGTTTTAGGTCGTAGGTCGTGGACGACCTAATTCCGAGCCAGCGACTTAAGGGGGATTTCAGCTATAAATAGGAAGGTTGTTCTCACTTTTTGGGATCCGGATTTCGAAGCGACGAAGTGCTGCCATTTTGAGAGCTCGACTTCTACACTTCTTCACTTCTTTTCTCCACTCTAATCTAGTGCTTCCTTCCATCCAAGTTGAAGATCAAATTGAAGATTCAAGAGCTTGGATTGAAGATCTTCATCCTTTGAAGTGAGATTTCTTCGTTTGAAGCGGATTCGTGATAGATCAAGCTTGATCCTTCGCTGTCCAAATCTGAAGCGTGTTGATTTGAGGTTGTTTAGGTGATTTGGTGAGTGGTGATTATCTCTCACACGGATCCAAAGGAGTATATCGGATTGTTGGCTCGATTTGGTGTTAAAATAGTGATTTCCATACATTTTCTTCATCCTAAGTGTAGATCCATATAGATCCATTGTTCATGATGATGTTACATCCATTTTACTAAGTGTTAACCTATGCAAGTTCATTCATCAAGATTATAGAGACATTGTTCATGTTTTCATGCTTATTAGACTTTCAACTCTTTAATTACGAAATTGCCATTATTGCGATAATTGTCTACTTAGATCGTATTTGAATGCTTGATTGCTTGGATTAATGTTTGATTTGATTGATTGCTATGAATTAGATGATTGATGATTTTATTTAGATCGAGGATGATTCAAAAGCTAAGGGAAAGGCTCTTGAATGGGAAAAGCTGCTTATGGCATTTGTAGCGAATGATGAAGCTCTTATGCATAGATTTGATGATGATGTTGAGATGAGACTTTGCGAGGATGTGATGAAGCGAAGTATGATATGAGATAGTCTTGGCCTAATCCATACGGGATCATTCCAAGCATGTTGGTAACTCGGTGATATGGTTCGAGTTGAGGATAATGGATGCTCGAGAGGCGCTTGAGCTAGTATGGAGATAGTCGTCGAGGAGGATGACTAGAAGGCTGAGATCTCATCGTTGTTGAAGGTTCTAGCATGCTCAAAGCAAGAGTACGTTGGGCAGATTCGATAGTCCCTGAAGGCTACTGATTGGGTAGTCAAGTACTCTGGGCAGATTCGATAGTCCTAGGCACGGGTCACGATGACGTGCGGGAGTTATGTCTAGAACCGGGGTTTCCATTAGCCCTTGACGGACGGCTGAAAGAATGTGCCGGTCATTCAATTAACGGTGATGTCGAAGCAATGATAACAGTGATAGCCAGAGTCATGGATGTTTGGTTGTATCGTCATTCGGTCTCAAGAGCGGTATTTTCTGGGTGCTTATCTGATCTTGGTTTAGGCCTTGGGGGTTTGTACTTGGAAAACATCGCCCTTGACTCGAGTGATAATTGCTTTACTTTACATTGTATGCTCTGCTATGTTTGCTTCTACTTAGTGTGTGTCTGGGGCTATCACTGTAGAAAGAGGTTGGAGTGGGAGGGTTGTATTCCTATTCCTTTTCCTTTATGCTCTTTTGGTATGTTGTTAGTTAATTTACTGCTCACTAAGACTGTTGTCTGACTCAAGGCTTTATGTTTTAACTCTTATTGCCTTGGGCTGTTCGTCCATTTTTGGGACGGGCAGACTAGGTAGCAGGTGACAGGTGCTGCTCTTGCTTTCCACGATGCTGATGACGAAGACGAGCTGGAGTATTGCATATTACTTCTTACTATATGTACTGGATGTTCCGCTGCTTTGTATTCTCTGAGTGTTATGTAGTGAGGCTTGTTGTATTGACTATTCAGATGTTTGTATTCAACTATTATGAAGTTTTATTGATGAGATTCTATTCTGTGAAGCTTCACTATATATATGTTCTATTGTATTTTGTCCATGCGCTGTGAGTAATACGATAGATTTTGATGTTTTTAATTTACCTTGACAATCGTCCATGGCTGCCTGGCACACTTTACAGCGCACTTTCTCTAGATTCAGTGCAGGGGTTATGGGCGGTCGTCACAAGCATTCAGAGGTGGTAGTCGACGGACGAAGGAACAACCGATGAATTTGGATTTTTGATTTAGGGTTGCTTATTTTAGACAGAAAGTAAAATAAATTTTAAGCGGTAAATGAAAATAAAAGAGGGAGGAAGAGCTTCTATGCGGCCACAAAAAAATTAAGTCCCGCCTTAAATTTTTGTTCCCTCCATTGGTTAGACTTAGAAAAACACTATTCCGTAAAATATTGGTTGCACTTAAATAATTTTTTAATGCACTTGGTAATAAATGCTAGTAATAAATGCAACTAAAATTGCTTTTTCTTGTAGTGATGGGTGTGACCCACATACCCCTGCTGCATATCCCTTGATTTTAGTCATTCTCAATTGTGAGGCTTAAGGTACGCTTACCTTTTGAATAGCAATCCCACTTGCAATGCTAATACTACCCTCCAGCAGCCATGCAGTGCCGACATTCATCCATACAAGTCGTTCATGATATGAACAAACTGAAGGCACTACCTCTACTACATCCATTTTGGAATCACCATTTAGATTGGTAGCAAGTAGTCATTGTACTTCAAAGAGCTCCATCTTCGATATCTTCAAGATATTCCATTTTGAAATGCTTATGTCAGTTCGAAGTGGTTTTCGAATAATATATCTGATCATGGTCTCCTCGAACCGACAATGATACTTCTAAAACTAGCCAAGGTTTGATAGTTGGTTATTTAACTATCAAATAAAAACCAAAACAAATCAGGGATTTATTTTCATAGGGAAACCAACATTGGTTAAGCACATAATGCAACCACAAACCTCTCTAATTAAACCTTTCATTAATTAAAATCACTTTGTAAGCACTTATATCAAAATACTTTTACAAAGATATATTCACAAACCTTTTATACTCCTTTTAATACTTGGAAAAATATCCATATGCTTATCTCAATGGCATAAGTATATCCATAAAAACACTACACTTTCCCTACTTAGAAAATTTATTCATATACTTATCTCAACGATATAAGTATATTCACAAAACATTATGAAAGATTTCTTATTTCAAAATCATATCGGAAGGATTAAAATAAATATTGTTTTAAAAGAAACGGAGATAAGGATAAACCCAAATACTATTCCTTCGGTGTTAAGCATGGAATGAATGTCCACACCACCAAAATTAAAAAGGTCGATTTGGGGAAATCTAATCTCAATTCCTTTTATAAATTTCTTCAACAAACCCTTTTAATAAATCACTTTTATTTATGAACACCTCCTTTACTAAAATTCCAAATCCATTTATAAAACTCTTAATAAATCTCCAGGTTTAATTATAAAACTCTTTTATAAATATCCAAAGCCATTTATAAAATTCTTTTACAAATATCAAAAATTATTTATAAAACTTCTTCTCAAATTTCCAGATCTCTTTTCAAATTATAAAACTTCTTCTCAAATTTCAAGATCTCTTTTCAAATTATAAAACTCCCTTATTAATCTCTAAAACAATTTATAAAACCCTTTTATAAGTATAAGCTCTAAATTCATTTTAGAATTCTTTTCGTAAAATATGATTTATAACTTCCTTTATAAATATATATATATATATACACACACACACAACATAATTACAGCTCCTTTTATTAATTTCCAAACTTATTGCAACTCTTTAAAAATTCCAAATTCATTTATAAGTTCTTTTGTTCTAAATGGGATTACAAACTCCCTTTTTATAAAAACAAAAACTCTAAATATAACCACAACTCCAATATACAATTATAAAACTCCTATACTTCCCATAATCGGGTCAATCCAATATTACCATAAATTCATAAACTGGAATTAATTATTCCAATTTATCGAATGATATTGGTTTCCATTTTATAGGATATTATTTATAAAACTGTTCCAATATTTTATAAAACGTTATTTATAAAACTATCTTCCATTTATAAAATAATATTTATAAGTCTATCTTTTATACAACATTTTATACAAACGATTCACAAATATTTATTTCATATTTCTATCTTCTTTTAAACGCTAAATCCATTTAAAATTAAAGATAACCTTTTATTTCTTTTTTTGGACGATAACCATTTATTATTATAAAAATTTCCTATAAGACCAATGCTTTCCAAAGTAATCATCAAAACATCTACTTATATATATATATATATATCTATGTATGTATGTATATGTATGTATGAAAAAAAATTGAAAGAAGTTGAAATAGAAAAGTTCCAAAACTCGTTTTTAAAATAAAATACCAGAGAATCCCCAAGATCAATTTTAAATCATTTTCCAAATCGAAAACCATTTCCAAATCAAACATCACTTAGCAATATATCCAAAATACTATATTGTGGCCAATAGCTGCTATAGCACTTAAAAAATGCTATTATTTCCTTTTTCAGTAAAAAGATTTAACTTTTCACAAAGACCAGAGTAACATCCAATATGGCCACATTCTAAAATTTTCAGCATTTAACAATCTATGTAACATGTGTATAACTGAAATAAAACAATAGGAATATAACTAGAAATTAAAAGTAACAATATCGATTCGGATTTCTCAATAAAATTCCCTGTTTTACGATTTAAATGACAATCGCTTTTCAAATGCGGATATTTAACCAAATCAACCAATAAATCGTCTCTATTTGACCTCATATGAGAGAGTTATACATTATAAGTTATCGAAATTAAATAATATACTTTATTCACTAATTACTTTTATTAATCTAATTGCCCCGCTAATCCATCCTCTCCATTCAAACTCCCCTCTAATTCCTGAAACTGAACCCAAACGTGGCTGATCGATCTCCTCCCTTCACCACCATCATCTCTCAACGAAACTCTAATCCGCCTTCGCCATCGCCTTTCTTTTCTCCCCCTCTTTGCAACGACCTCAGCCACACATGGCCTGCCTTGCCTTAATAAAACATGACCGTATGGTCGAGCTGCTGCCTCCTAAAAATTGCGACCCACATCCCTCGACCGCTATCTCCCAAAATTCGTAGCTAGGTGCTCTTCGATTTCCCAAACCCCGAACTAACCTCCAAACTGCCTCACGATGACTAGATCATCTCCAAACCCTAACCCTAGGTTATATGCCTAAACCCATTATTGCTATAACCACCACACCCATCATATCTTCACCGAACACTATTTAACTCATCCAAAACGTAAATCCACCTTATACAAGATAAAAGATCAAAGCTTTTGAAATTTTATATTTCTATAGGAATTATTTTGATTTTTACAAGGATCTGGTTTCCAACGTTTTACTGTTGTTAAGAAAGTGGATGAATGGTACAAATGAAAAGACGAAAATGTGTGATGTTGGATTTTCTTTAAGTGTAGACTTATATATATTTTCAATTTTCCTGCATCCCGCAGCATAGATTTCCGTTCGCACACGAACCGCGAATGACAAAATAAAATATATGGTCGCACTCAGAACAGTGACGCAATCCCACAACAATAATAATATTCACTAGTTATCTGATTCTGTAAAATCATAAAATACTTTTGTTTGCTAAAAAATTATCAAAAGATAATTTAAATAATTTCCAAATTAAAAATTACGAAAAAATCAAATAAATTAAATTAAAAATACATCAATAAAAATCGAGTCGTAAAAATAAAATAAATTTCCTTATTATTTATTCGAACCATTTATTACTACAAATAGATTCACCGTTGCCATTTATAAATTAAATGAGTTAAATAAGCCTATTAAAACCATCCAATTAATATTCAATTAAAAATCCATATATTTTAAATTACTATTCAAATATTAAGTTCACAATTCAAAGCTTTTAAATAATTTGTATATTTTGAATTCCAGTTACTAACTTTTAAAACCAATATTCCAATGTTAAAATAAATTAAATATTTCAAAATCAAATGACCAAAATTCCGGGTCATTACATAGGCAGCCATATGATGGTGCTAGGGAGGTCTTAAGATGGAGGGCTGTAACGACCCGAAAATTTTAACGATTTAAATAACGTAATTAACTAAATTTTCCATGAAAATAAACAAATAAAATTTTGCAATGAAAATTTGATATTTGAAATATGTCTCTTTAAACATAGCAAGTGGCAGATTTTTTTATTGGAAAATATGTAAGTTTGATCAGTTATAAAATTTCAATTTAAAATTTAAAATTAGTTAAATTTGATGGAAAGAAAATATTTTTGAAATCCGAATATTTTTATATAAGAAAATGTTTATCATTTTCTGAGTAAGACATCATATTTTGTTTCGCCAAATTTGGACTGCTCTAGCTCTGTTTATATTATTTTCGGCGTTTTAGCAGCATTTTCGACAGCGAAAATCGAGTTTTGATAGGTAGGTCGTGTCACTCATATATGTGTGCCATATTGTTCATCTCATCGTGCTGATCTCCGTAGTATATTCATTGGTATATTTCGGCGTCCGGTACACGGCGAAATCTGTGAAATGGTTAGCCGTATCGGTACCCATTTTGAGCCTTTTGGTTTCCTGTGTCCTTTCAATTGTTAAACCAGGAGGAAACCAATAGCCACTAACCAGAAATATTCCCTAAATTCACATTTCTGGCTTTTGTTATTCCATTGGTTTAATATATATACTCTTTCCTCATTCTTTCTCTCCCTCTCCCTTTGTTTCATTCTGTTCTTGCTATTGAAAAAAAATTATATATAAAGGCAAAGGAGCCCAGCACGTCTTCTTCTCCCTCTAACCTGCTCGTCCTCCTTTCTCTTTGCAACCCACCGTGTCCTCTCCCACAACCAAACGTCGTCCAACCCTTCTCTCACCTTCATCCTTTACCACAGTTACAGACCATCCCTCTGCCTTCAACCCTTGCTCATCCGCTCCACAGCCTATCACCGAGGCCGAACTCCACTCCGCCCGTTGCCACAACTCCAAGCCTTCTCCTCCATCGACCGAACACCACCCTCGACCAGCTCCCAACCTTCCGCCCACGCAGCCGAACACTCCAGCCAACCTCCCACTACCCGCGACGCCGGCACCACCAGAAAAACCCACACCCCGCCCCCTCTTCCGCCTTGTCACACCGACCTTCGCCTTCCTCCCAGACAGCCTCCCTCCCATCTCCTCGCACCCGAGGCCTTGCAGCAGCCATCCAACCACTCGATCCGCCTTTGCCTTTGCTACAAGACACCACTCCACCACAGCTCGCCACCACCTAACAGTCGTGCACCGAACCCACTCCACGCGGCCCTCCACCAACCCCAGTGACCTTCGTCACTCCACAACACATTCCCAGAACTGCTCTGTTTCCCTCAGCCACCCTGCCGAACACCACCACCGCCCATCTCAGCCCACTCTGTTTTCCCTCCTTGCATCGCCTAACCCGAGCAGCAGCAATTCGAACCCTTCAGCCGAGCAGTAGCCTTTTTCCTCTTATCTATATTAAATAAAAGATTGAAAGGAAATATATATTATATATATTTGATTCTCAGATTCAAGTTATTTGCTTTGTTCATTCGCTATGCTTTGCCTTGTGTGCTCGTTGTCTGTATTACAGCAATTAGTTGCTTTGCTTTGTCGTTGTCCCGTTGTCGATCTGTATGCTTATCTGTGTCCGTTTGGTTCTCATTCTCGTTGTTTCTATAGCCTCGAAAGATGAGCGATCACTCATGGTTAACATTCTTATGTTTAGTAAATTTATATTCACATGAAATGATGATTGAATATGTTGTTAAATTTGAATTGATTAGTGATTAAATTTTTAAGTATGACATGTTATATTTGCAAATGTTTACCTATGTTAATTTAACCATAACCCGTTGTATATATATCATATTTAAATTGTTAAATATGATATATGCTTGTAATTGATATGTTATGCTATTTTATGCTATTATATTATTGTTCTCACTCTGCAAGTTCCCTGATAGTTTAGGAAATCCCAATGGGTTGAAATGATACATACCCGAACGATCTTATAGATTAGGGAAAATCGTTATGGGTTGAAATGATAAACCTAAGCGATTTTATTGATTTTGAAATTTTAGGATTGCGGGTTGAAATGATATATACCCATAAATATTAAATTATTGCAGATTGAAATGATAATATCCATATCACTTAACCATAGAGTAGAAAACTATACGGACACCGTTGGTCTATTTTTAAAATGATTTCGAAATTTTTTGAAAATATATATATATGTGTTTTAATGAATATTGATTTTTAATATATAATATAAACATTTTATTTTATTTTAATATGTGTGTAAAACTTAGATTTTAAATTATATGTTTTGGAAATTTTAAATTTATAAGTTAAGTTTTGAAATTTAAATTTTAAGATTTTACTTATAATTTTATTATTTTTAAATATATAAAATAAGGTTTAATATAAAATAAATTTAATGATAAGTTTTAATTTAATAAAATTTAATAAAATTTAATTTAATATATATATAATAGGTTTAAAATATTTATTTAAAATTTATATTAATATTTTAAAATAGATTTTTGTAATAAATTTAATAAATTAAGGTTGGAAAGATAAATTGAAATTGATTTGTAATTTAATTTGTTTAAGAATTGTATTTAAATAGAAATTGATTTGAACTTATTGATTTTGGGATTTTAAAGATATGATTTTATACCTTGATAACTTGATTTTGACTAAAGGTGATTAAATGAATATTTTCAAATTTAAATAAAATTGTAATTGAATATTTAATTTTGATTTAAATTTGTAATTTGGGATTCTATTTAAATGTTATAAAAAGGTGATTAAGTGAAAATTTTCAAATTAAATCTAGTTTAAGTTAGATATTTAATTTTTATTTTGATTTGAACGTTTATAAATTAATTTTATAAAATGACCACGGTGTGAAATAAGCGTTTGGTTGTTAAAGAGACCGAGATCGGATATTGTCATACTCTCTGCCAATACCGAAAACCACTTTAACAACCGTGCACGTTGTGGAGAATCCAGAACGAAGTAGGATGGTTTGGTGAACGATTCTGTATGAGGTATGAACGTGGCTCTGACCCCCTCAAGTCAGCTTGATATGACTAAAACAGGAGCCACGCCGGACCAAGTGAGGTCGCACCTCCGATCGAGCATGTTTCTTCGAAACCATATCTATTACTTTGTGATTTGATTGGGTGCATCTTTGATTGTGGGAGTGTGTCTCGAGGTGGGCGGTATTAGCTACTATGCGTTACCACCAGTTCGGATCTGCAAAACGGTAGTATCCTACCCCGAGCATTGCCTCGCATGCCTTGTCATATGCCTTATCGAGCCCATTACGAGTTTGGCTTAGGTCGTACACCATGGAGTAGCCCTCCAGTTTACTGAGGAATTACGGTACTGTATAGACTATGACATTTATATAAAAATGTGTTAAGGGAGATATGGGCAACGCCTTAATGCTATTTTAAAATTTTACTTTACTGTAGACATTATCTATGTAGCATATTGTACTACGTATGTAGATAGTTTAACAGATCCTTAAAGGGTGGAATCCCAAACATCCTTTAAGTTATATTGCATTTCACTTGAGTTGATTTACTTGCATAAGAATGTTAATCCTGCCTCGACTGTTTTGCGTTTTGCTTTATGCTCGGGTCAGCCTGAGTGTCACAGCATTTGAGACTCACCTTTGGAGCTTGGAGCTTTGCTTGGAGATCTATCTTTATCTGTTCAGCTTTCAGTTATTTAAGTTATTTCCAATTATTAATGTTCATACTTGTCATTTGATTTTGTATTAGAGACTTCTTTGTATTTGAGATTTCTGTTGTATTTGTTTTAGACTCTGATGTTTCTGTAGTAGCTTCATGAACTATTATTTATCTATTCTGCTGCGTACTATTGTATTACTCTGTGCCTGCAATTCTGTGATTGATTTATTTACTGTAAATGCTAAGTTTTGCCAAATATAAATAACAATCTGTTGTTTTGAGCAATTCAAGTCTGACATGTGTGGATTATTGTCGATTTGAATGGTTCGAAATGGCAGGTCATTACAGTTGGTATCATAGCTCTAGTTTAGGGAAAAAAGCTTATGGAGTAAAAACTCATTAGAGATAGGGTAGTAATACCCTAGAATGAGTAAAATTAATTACAGAATCGTCTTCGTTCGAGCTTGAAATTCTTTGTTAGGTTCCTCTTTGATTTGGACTTCTTTTGAATTTTGGAACTTTACCTTTATTTTAAAATCCATTCTTGTATTCTCCTGTTTGTGTTCTTTTTGATACCGGAGCATCCTATAGCTTTATTTCTGTTGATCTCTGTAATAAATTTGAGTACATCATGCAACCTCAATTGGCAACTTCATCCTTATGTGTGACTAATCCCATCGTCGGTCCCTCCAACCTTAGTATGATTTGTAAAGAGGTGAAACTCCTTTACAAGAAGCGTCGATTTACCGGAGATTTCTATGTTCTGGGTTTCGATACATTTGATATCTTAGTTGGAGGTGATTGGTTAAAGCGATATGATGCAGTCATTTCTTGTAAGGCCCAAATTATTTCCTTAGTAAGTAAGTGGGGCGAGCCTTTAGTAATTGAATGTCGAATGTCTCAGAATTATGCAGGCAGCTTTATCTTTTCTCTTGATTCTCGGCCTAGTGACCTTGACTCCAACCCCGTTGTCCAACTCTTTCCGGATGTCTTTGGTGAAGTCACTTCTCTATCTCCTGAGTGGGAAATTGAATTCCGCATCGATATTATTCCTGGAGCCCAACCTATCGTTCTTCCTCCCAGACGGATGGTACCTAGAGAGAAAGCCGAGTTAAAGAAGCAGATTGAAGACTTGTTCTCCAAGGGTTTGATTAGGCAGAATTTTTTCGATTAGGGAGCAGATGTGGTCTTTGTCACCAAATCTGATGGTTCTTTGAGGATGTGTGTTGATTATAGAGAGTGAACAAGCTTACTCTTAAGAACAGATATCCTATGCCTCGTATCAATGATATGTTCGATCAGCTCTACGGAGCTAAAGTATTCACTCAGCTGGATCTTGCTACTGGTTTTCACCAGCTTCGTATAGCCGAGGAGAGCATTCCCAAGACAACTTTCCGAATAGAGAATGGTTTCTATGAATGATTAGTCATGCCCTTTGGATTAACCAATGCTACTACCTTCTTCGTCGATCTCATGAATCACGTTAGCCACGATGTTCTCAACAAGTTTGTCTTGGTTTTCATTGATTATATTTTCGTCTTTTCTAAGTCTGAGAAGGAACATGAGTCACATTTGGGCTATGTGCTGGAAACTCTTAGGAGTCATCAGTTGAAAGACAAATTTTCTAAATGCTATTTCTAAAGGGATGAAGTCCGATTCCTTGGGCACATTGTTTTTGAAAATGGAGTCTCGGTTGACCCGGTTAAGGTCCCCGCAATTAATATGAGTCTATCCATCTTTCCTCTTTTGTAATCTAATTATCTTATCTTCCTTTCGAGCCTATCTTCTTAGATAGAATTCTCTTTAATTAGGGTCCCTCTAAATTTGAATCTTTATCCTTGTTCTAAAATCCATTCTTGAATCATCCTTTGATAGAGCGTATTTGTAATAGATATAAAAATGTTTTATATTGTATTATTTGAGTTGTTAAATTTGAATTTTGGGTTTCGATCGATTCGTCTAGCTAACGCTATCGATAGAAATTCCAAAACACTTGAACAGAGCAATCTGACACAATATTGTTTTCGAAATAGGTAAATGAAATAATTTTATGTATGATTATATTTTACATATAAAAGTATAATTTTCTGAAATTAGAAAGTCAAATGAATTGGTTGTTAGAAATGATAGTACTAGATTATCATTTATTGTTTTGTCGACATTCCTAAACCGTTAACTATTGTTGTATGTTATAAGGAGATGAAATTTTATAAACATGGTTTATAAATATGATTTGCAAATGAAATGAATTTAAATTACGAATTGAGAATTTAATTTTCGATGCTTTTCAAAATTTGGTTTTCAAAGTTTTGAAAAATATATTATTTGAAAGTATTTTTGAATGGAAATTGTTTCCAAAGAATTTTAAAAGAAGTAAGTCGGTACTCTCCTCTTATGTCGCTGAAAAATAATTTCGATGATGACTACAACATCATCGACATTCATTTTAAAGTCTCAAAGTGGGGAGACCACTTAGTAACTTTGATACATTTTTGTTTTGGAAGATGGATTCGATTTGAATTTCTTGAGTATGATTTGATGTACAGTATATATATATATATATATATATATATATATATATGTATATGTATATATTTATTTCAAAATGGTTTGAAGTGAAACCAGAAATTTAACTCTTAAGTTTTATGTTAAGTGATGGTCTTCAACTATTGAAATGAACCAAATTTTTTGAATAATTGGAGTGTCTAAAATGAGAAATAGAATTGAAACAACTTGAAACAGTTGAACTAGGATAAAATTTATTTGTATAATACTCAATTGCATTCTAAAACATATATAACTTACGTGAAATATTCAAAAAGTTAAAATGTAATGAGAACATGTAATTGAATAGTATACAATATAAATGTAAGTAATAAGATGTCCAAAAATGAAATTTTGTTAAGGGAATTTATAAATAAAAATTGAGTGGTTATAATAAATGTTTATATAGTTAATCTATGTTGCAAGATATGTTAAGTGAAATAGATTGAATAATAAAAAGAGACTTCTATTTAAGTAAATAAATATGAACTTAAGAAACTAAACAGGTAATAAATAAATTCATATCTTTGTAACCGGTTGTGTGATACAAGAGTAAATTACAAAGAATAGTTGAAATTGAATTATGAAGTGGAATTAACTTAAGTGAAGTCAAATGGATTAAATAAATGAGTTAAATAAAATAAAATTTGTTGTGAGGAAAAATGAACTTAAGTTATAAAGAAGAGGTGAATGTAAATAAATTTTGAATGAAAGTTAATTAAGTAGAGATGTAAGAAATTTGAAATGTATAAGTAATATAACTTGAAACTAGAGAAAAAGGTAAAAACCAAAATATGAATGGGGTTAAACTTTTTGGATAAGCAAAAGAAAATATGGAATGTTAATATTAAACTTAAATAAATTTATTGATGGGTTAATTAAGTGATATTGTCATTAAAGGAAATATACTATGTGAATGAAATAAAATAAATGAACATAAATAAAATTGAATGTGAAAGTGGATAATAAATATGATTGTAAACGAATATAAAGAAATAGGGTGAACATAATGAACGTTAATAATTGAATGTAAGTAAATTGGACATAATAGAATGGAAATTAATGGAACGAGAATTCATTGAATATGAATAAGTAAGTATGAAAAAAAATATGTAACGAATGTTAATAAATTGAAAGTAAATCAATTGAATAAAAATACATTGAATTGAAATCAACCAAATGTGAATACAATGAATATTGATTGGTTGAATAAGAATGGATTGAAACTAAATTAGTCGAACATAAATTAATTAAAAGCGAATGAATCGAATATAAATCCATTGAATGATTAACGAGATGAATAACAATAAGTAAATGTTACTCAATTAAGAAGTAAATAAGGGGAATGCAAATAAAGTGGATATGAATGTAAATTAATTGAAAGCGAGTTAACTAGAATGATAATAATAAATGGATGTTAATAAGTAATGAGATGTATAGTGTTAACACTTTAAAATGAATTTTATATGGTTTGAATTAATTGTTGTATCTGGTACTATGTATTTCGAATCTATCTTTCTTTTCTGTTGCTTCTATTCTTCTATCTCGTTCCTTTTCGGGGACGAAAAGTTTTGAGTGGGGGAGAGTGTAATGACCCGAAAATATTAACGATTTAAATAAAGAATTAACTAAATTTTTCATGAAAATAAAGAAATAAAATTTGCAATGAAAATTTGATATTTGGAATACGTCTATTTAAACATAGCAAGTGGCAGATTTTTTATCGGAAAATATGTAAGTTTGTTTGGTTGTGAAATTTCAATTTAAAATTAAATCAGTTAAATTTGATGGAAATAAAATATTTTTGAAATCTGAATATTTTATATAAGAAAATGTTTATCATTCTGAGTGAGACATCATATTCACCAAATTTGGACTGCTCTAGCTTCGTTTATATTATTTTCGGCGTTTTAGCAGCATTTTCGGCGGCAAAAATTGAGTTTTTATAGGTAGGTCGTGTCACTCGTATCAGTGTACCATCTTGTTCGCCTCATCGCGTTGATCTCCACAGCATATTCATTTGTGCATTTCGGTGTCCTGTACACGGCGAAATCTGCGAAACGGTTAGCCGTATCGGTACCCATTTTAAGCCTTTTGGTTCCTGTGTCCTTTCAATTGTTAAACCGGGAGGAAACCAATAGCCACTAACCATAAATATTCCTTGAATTCATGTTTCTGGCTTTTTTATTCCATTGGTTTAATATATTTTCTGGTTCCTCATTCTTTCTCTCCCTCTCCCTTCGTTTCATTCTGTTCTTGCTATTGAAAAAAAAAGGCAAAGGAGCACAGCACGTCTTCTTCTCCCTCCAACCTGCTCATCCTCCTTTCTCTTTGCAACCCACCACGTCCTCTCCCATAGCTGAATGTCGTCCAACCCTTCTCTCACCTTCATTCTTTACCGCCGCTGCAAGCCATCACTCCGCCTTCAACCCTTGCTCATCCGCTGCACAGCCTATCACCGAGGCCGAACTCCACTCCGCCCGCTGCCACAACTCCGTGCCTTCTCCACCATCGACCAAACACCACCCTCGACCAGCCTCCCAACCTTCCGCCCATCCAGTCGAACCCTCCAGCCAACCTCCCACTGCCCACGACGCCAGCACCACCAAAAACCCACAACCCGCCCCCTCTTCCGCCTTTTCACACCAGCCTTTGCCTTCCTCCCAGACAGCCTCTCTCCCATCTCCTTGCACCCGAAGCCTCGCAGTAGCCATCAAACCACTCGATCAGCCTTCGATCTTGCTTCCAGACACCACTCCTCCATAGCTTGCCACCACCCAACAGCCGTGCACCGAACCCACTCCACGCGGCCCTCCACCAAACCCAGCGGCCTTCGCCACTCCACAACCCATTCCCAGACCTGCTCCGTTTCCCTCAGCCACCCTGTCGAACACCACCAGCGCCCACCTCAACCCAGTCTATTTTCCCTCCTTGCATCACCTGACTCGGGAAGCAGCAATTTGAACCCTTTAGCCAAGTAGTAGCCTTTTTCTCCTCTTATATATATATATTAAAAAAAGAGAAAAAGTAAATATTATATATATATATATATATTTGATTCTCATATTCAAGTTATTTGCTTTGTTCGCTCGCTTTGCTTTGCCATGTGTGCTCACTGTCGGTATTACAGCAGTTAGTTGCTTTGCTTTGTCGTTGTCCCGTTGTCGATCGTGTGCTTATCCGTGTCCGTTTGCTTCTCATTCTCGTTGTTTCTATAGCCTCGAAAGGTGAGTGGTCACTCATGATTAACATTCTTATGTTTAGTAAATTTATATTCACATAAAATGACGTTTGAATATGTTGTTAAATTTGAATTGATTAGTGATTAAATTGTTAAGTATGATATGTTATTATTTGCAATTGTTCACCTATGTTAATTGACATATGATAACCATAACCCGTTGTATATATATCATATTTAAATTGTTAATTATGATATATGCTTGTAATTGATATGTTATGCTATTTTATGCTATTATTTTATTGTTCTCACTCTGCAAGTTCCCTGATAGTTTAGGAAATCCCTATGGGTTGAAATGATACATACCCAAACGATCTTATAAATTAGGGAAAATCGTTATGGGTTGAAATGATAAACCCAAGCGATTTTATTGATTTTGAAATTTTAGGATTGTGGGTTGAAATGATATATACCCGTAAATATTAAATTATTGCAGATTGAAATGATAAATATATCCATATCTCTTGACCATAGGATAGAAAACTATATACGGACACCGTTGGTCTATTTTTAAAATAATTTCCAAAATTTTTGAAAATATATATGTGTTATAATGAATATTGATTTTTAAAATATAATATAAAGATTTTATTTTAATTTGTGTGTAAAACTCAGATTTTAAATTATATGTTTTGGAAATTTTAAATTTATAAGTTAAGTTTTGAAATTTAAATTTTAAGATTTTACTTATAATTTTATTATTTTTAAATGTATTAAATAAGATATAATATAAAATAAATTTAATAATAAGTTTTAATTTAATATATATATAATAGGTTTAAAATATTTATTTAAAATTTATATTAATATTTTGAAAGAGATTTTGTAATAACTTTAATAAATTAAGGTTGGAAAGATAAATTGAAATTGATTTGTAATTTAATTTGTTTAAGAATTGTATTTAAATAGGAATTGATTTGAACTTATTGATTTTGGGATTTTAAAGATATGATTTTATACCTTGATAACTTGATTTTGATTAAAGGTGATTAAATGCATATTTTCAAATCGAAATGAAATTGAAATTGAATATTTAATTTTGATTTAAATTTGTAATTTGGGATTTTATTTAAATGTTATAAAAAGGTGATTAAGTGAAAATATTTGCAAATTAAATATAATTTAAGTTAGATATTTAATTTTTGATTTTGATTTAAATGTTTATAAATTGATTTTATAAACTGACCACGGTGTGAAATAACGTTTGGTTGTTAAAGAAACCGAGATCGGATATTATCATACTCTCTGCCAATACCGAAAATCAATTTAAAAACTGTGCACATAGTGGAGAATCCAGAACGAAGTAGGATGGTTTGGCGAACGATTCTGCATGAGGTATGAACACAGCCCTGACCTCATCGGGTTAGCTTGATATGACTAAAACAAGAGCCACGCCGGGCCAAGTGAGGTCGCACCTCCGATCAAGCAAGCTTCTTCGAAACCATGTTTATTACTTTGTGATTTGATTGGGTGCACCTTTGATTATGGGAGTGTGTCTCGAGGTGGGAGGTAGTAGCTCCTATGCGTTACCACCAGTCCGGATCCGCAAAACGGTAATATCCTACCCTTGGCATTGCCTTGCGTGCCTTGTCATCTGCCTTATCGAGCCTATTACGAGTTTGGTTTGTGTCGTACACTATGGAGTGCCCTCTGATAGCCCTCCAGTTTACAGAGAGATTACGGTACTGTATAGACTACGACGTTTATATAAAAATGCGTTAAGGGGGACATGGGTAACGCACTAACGCTATTTTAATATTTTACTTTACTGTAGACATTATCTATGTAGCGTATTGTACTATGTATGTAGATAGTTTAATAGATCCTTAAAGGGTGGAATACCAAACATCCTTTAAGTTATATTGCATTTCACTTGAGTTGATTTACTTGCATAAGAATGTTAATCATGACTCGAGTGTTTCGTGTTTTGCTTTATGCTCGGGTCAGCCTGAGTGTCACAGCATTTGAGACTCACCTTTGGAGCTTGGAGCTTTGCTTGGAGATCTATCTTTATCTGTTCAGCTTTCAGTTATTTCCAGTTTTTTATGTTCAGACTTGTCATTTGCTTTTGTATTAGAGAATTCTTTGTATTTGAGATTTCTGTTGTATTTGCTTTAGACTCTGTTGTCTCTTTAGTAGCTTCATGAACTACTATTTATCTATTCCGCTGCGTGCTGTTGTATTACTCTGTGTCTGTGATTCTGTGATTGATTTATTTACTGTATATGCTAAGTTTTGCCAAATATAAATAACAATCTATTATTTTGAGCAATTTATGTCTGACATGTATGGATTATTTTCGATTTGAATGGTTCGAAATGGAAGGTCATTACAAGGGCTAAGATGGAAGATAATTGGTAACAGATGATGTAGGATCTTGATCCTAAAATATCTTCTGATTCTCCTTTACATAAGCATCTCTACCCTCAACCTCTGGAGTTTTTTTAAGCCTCCATCTTCGGCTATTGCTCACCGAACCCTACCTCCACCATCCTCCATCTATTCAAGTTCAAATCAAATAAAATTAAGTTCTATTCAATAGCGAATGGTTAATGGTTTAGGGATTAACACTCTTCTCGATTGGAAATCAGTTCGAGGATCAAATCACGTTGTTTCAAGTTGCACTTATTGGCTTAGACTATAATGTATACTCCTAAAATTTTTATACATATTAATTAATATTTATAATGTTTATTTCATATATTATATGGTAGTTAGGTGACGATTTCAACATATAAATATTTTGTCACAATTTTGAGTGGTTATGTGTGTGTGCATTGTATTTGAAAAAATATATATTCTTTTATGTATGTACACCTATATGCAGCACAGTTCAATGTCAGAAAAACAAATTTTTATTTTTAATAAGGCAAATTCTATTTATACCCCAAAAATCACCTAACATACACCATTACTTTTGCTAAAGAAATTTATTACTAAATTACCCTTCATTTTAATCGAATTTTAGTCCTTTTCTTATAACCCATCAAACTAGAACATTAAAATTAATGATATTTGTTCAAATCTATTTATTTTTATAAAGAGGTTAATGAATTTTTTACCATAAAACCTTAAATATCAATTAAGACAACTTTCACAACCATCTATCTTGATTTAAAAGTACTTATTGTTTTTAAATTAAAGTTGATTTTGTTGAACTTGAGAGTTTTTTTTAAGAATTAAATTTTAAATTTTAAAAAGAGAAGATGGTGAAGGTGAAAACAAGGGTAATTTCATAAAAAGATGGTGTATGCAAAGTAATTTGGGTGTATATTAGTTTATTACATTTTACGCTACATGTTAAGGAATTATCCATGTATGAATAGAATAAGCCTTTAAATAATGATATGTATATATATATATATATATACATAGTTATATTTTAAATACTGCATCATACTTATGTAAAATACTGTAATATACTTTTATACATTAAGCTTAATAAGTATTATATTTTCGACAAGAACAAGATATTATATATATACATATATATATACATACATATATATATATATTATTTTTATATAGTATTAAATCAATTAATCGTATAAATAATTATATAAAAATACATGTATTATAAATTGATTTTTATATTTTATAAATTTAGATTAACACATACTAAACTTTCGATAAAAATAAAAAAACATTTTTTTATAACTTTATAATAGTTAAATATTAACCGAGATTTAAAAATTAGATTTTCAAATGGTTTTAAATTATATAATTATAATATATATTTTTAGTATTCAAAATTACCATTTAGTATTTAAGAAAAATTCAAATTCAAATTTTAGTCTCAAAAAGTTTTTTTTTCCATTAGTTTTTAATTTCCGTACATATTTTATTATAAAACATATTTTAAATTTCAAAAACAAATTTATGAGCCTTGTACAAGACCTGGTATATACATATTTATTAAGATATATTCTGTTTTTTATAATTATTAATTTGTATTATTATAATATTATTTTACATATACATATACGTATATGTATTTAATATAATTATATATATTAAAAAATTATATTTATATATCTGTAATGTTTTCTATTTTACACCAAAAAAATTATATTTAATATAAATATCTAGTAATGAATGAATACAATATTACTATATATACACACATATAAAATTATCTAAATCAAATTTTTGTGTGTGTGTGTGTGTCTATATATATATATATATATTTGTAACATTATATACATACATATATACATTTGGATAATATATTTGTACACTAGATAAGCTAAAATGTTTGTTGTAGTATAGATCGCAGCACCTATAGATGGGCATGTTATACCATGCATGGATTGATATGTCACAAATGCACACACATATTATATGATATATGTATATATATATATAATATAATATAAAATATATAGTACAATATCGTTTTTTAAATCTAAATAAAATAAAGATTTTATTTTAAAAAAATTAGAAATGTTCTAAATAAATTAGACTTTAGGTCTAATAAAAAAACCAAAATGGTAAAAAAAAATTAAAATTTACCCAGTACTTCCACTACGGACTGGCCTAGTTTCAACAATTGTATTGTCTAAGTATACATAAAATTACATCAAATTATTGTATAAATAAATATACATATATGTGTGCGTAAAGTTAATAATTTATTTGTTATAAAATATTGATTATAAATTATTTTTATAAATAATTTATTATATAGAATGTGTATGTATATATATAAATATAATTCAATTTTGAAATTATTTTAAATATTAATGTTACTACTTAATATAAGTATCGAGCATCTAAAGAGAACATGTCGAGTCTAGAAATGATTAGCGATGTTGAACCTGAAGAAAGTGAGATTATCAAGCATTTTAAAAGAATAACGAGCCTCTGGAAACAACAATAATGATGCCGAACATTAAAGTGGTTACCAAAGCAGTGTAAAGGTGTTGACTCTCTAAAGATGTCGAACATTAATGCGGTTGACAAAGCAGTGAAGAGGTATCGAGTCTCTAGAGGATGATGAGCCTCTACAACAGCAAGTACTACCAAGCATTTAATGAGTACAGATGATGTCGAACATTGACAAATAAAAAAGGTATCGAGCCAATAAAAGGATGAAGATATCAAATCTGTAAATACTTAGAGATATCAAGCTACAACTATCCTAGAGGAACAGGGGGTATCTAGCTTCTACAACACAGCAACTATCGAGCCCAAAGATAGCAATGTGTCAAAGGCTCAAAGATGATGTCGAACCTCTACAACATAGATTGTTGTAGAGTATGTAACAAAGGAAAGACATTGCACCACTAGAAGTTCTTGAGCATCTAATCACAAGGAGAGGTTATCGAGTTTCTATGGAAAACAAGCCACTTGATACAGCAACTGTTATCTAGCCTTTACAACAATAACTGTTGTAGAGCATCTATAAACAGCAAGTGATATCGAGCTTCTATAAGGATAACAAATTCTAAATGGATAATGAGCTTCAACACTAGCAAAGGGTTTCGGGCTTTTACAAGTGACAAGAGATGTCGAACCTCATAAGACATATGGGTTGTCATGTCTCTACCACAAGAAGTGATGGAGAGGGGATACGTGTCAACCATCCTGCCTTTTGGCCATCCCTGTAAATAGACCCCCTTCATTACCTTGTGAGGGGTGATTCATTATTTCTCTATTTATCATATTTTGAAATTATAAATCCTAAATTGATTTGGGGATTTTTAGAGCCGATTGTAACACTTGAACTTTTGCATTTAAGGATTTGGACATTTAACTTTACATATATAGCATATTTTCCTCGAATATGTATACTTGATTATTATTGAATTATGAACATGCATATGACTTATCTTTGGACTTGGACTTGAACAATGGACATGCATATGACTTATCTATAGACTTGTACTTGAACTTAGTCTTGCATATACTCCCAAACTTGCATAAGGCCACTTAAGCCCTTATTCAAACTAGCCTTAACCTGCCTTGAATATTGGGTAAGTGAAGAAATTTGTTAACATTTTGGCACTAGAAGTAGGGTTCGAACCTCTGACTCCCCGCATACCCCTACAGAGAACTTTCTATATCCTGCATATCCTTACAAAGGACTTTCCATATCCTACATATCCCTGCAGAGGACTTTCTATATCCAGAATATCCCTATAGAGGACTTTCCATATTTCACATAACCTACTAAACTATATAATGACTGTCTCCAAACAAGGATCCTTCGAGCCCCACCTTACTAAATCAGCTTGTTGAACCACCTATAACCTTCAATTTCATGAGGAGTAAGTATTGAAATTAAAGAATTTAGAACTGAAAACTCTAGCAGAGAAGAGGCGGGTAATTCCTTATGATCTGGATAACTGGAGCATAAATCTATAACATTCCATAAAGTTTAATAAGAAATTACGTAATTAAAATAAGGTTAATAATGGAAATTTTGCCAATTTGGAATTTAATGATAGGAGTTGCACCATTGCGTCCGTAGCGATTTTCTGATCAATTTCCATATATAATATGTTGAAATCGGAGTTAAAATGAAAAGTTACCGGCGATTGAAGTTTTCGAATTTAAAATTTAAATATTTGAATTTGAATTTAAAAATATGAAGTTTGAAGTTTGAAATCTGAATTTGAAAAGTTAATGTTAAGGGAGAATTAATGTTTAAGTAAACGTTAATTATAAATTGGTTAGTATAAACTAAATAGAGTAGTAAATAATTTGTTAACAAAAATGAAAATAGAAAAGAAATCGGCGATCATAGGCAAGGACCAGTCGACCGATTGAGGTCAAGTGATCGACCGGTAAATGGTTATGGAGGCTAGGGTTTTGACCATTTAAAGTTTCAGGTTTATTTATATTTAATTCAACGGTCGTCGTTCCTTCTCACCTTTATAAATAGACTCCTAGATCCTCACCTTTCCTTCTTAAAAGTTTGGTAGCAATGGTGAAGCTCTGCCAAAATATCTCCTATTAGGGTTTCAGAAATAGAAAACTTTTCTGGTAAGTAATTCTAGTTTCTACTCTCTAATTTAAATTAATCCTACTTCTCCCTATCTTTTGATTTTTGAAATCTAATCTACGTATACAATCTATTTGTTGTATATTCAAAAGGGGAAGATTTAACAGAAATTTAGGAGCAGTACAGACTATATCTTATTTTCTTCTTCATCTTTGGGTTTTAGAATCATATAGGATTTCAGATAAGAGGGTTAGATGTTTAATTCTTTTGATTTCTAATAATATTCCTCTCTAGTTTGTGATCTAAATATATTTTATGAATACAATTCACTTTGTTGTGTATTCCAAAAGAGGGAGATATGAAAGAGAATTAGGCATGGTGAAATCATCTAGTTCGGAAGTAAACAATTCTTTGTGAGTAGAAATATCAAGTTTTTCACGTTTTTATAATTGAATAGTATTTATTTGGATTTGATGTATACCTTGGGAAACTTTGATAAATGATAATATAACACCTAAAACCTCCATAATTTCCCTTATTAAATATCAATCTTTGTATATGTTGGAATTATAATTGATTTTGGTATTGGTATGGTAGAATCTAGTTAATTGTTAGATTTAGATAATCTATGGTCAATTTAACCTATTTTCCCTCTTCTGAATTGAACTGTTAAAGTATAACGACACGGATTTCACTGTTTTGATTTGTGAGTATTTAACTAATTTTAAATATTCAATATATAGGTTTCATAATGAAAATAAAACTCTTTTAAATAACAAATAATGATGGTGAACTAGTTTTCAAATTTGGTTTACAAAATATTTAGTTCGAAGAAAAATCGAAAATGTGATCGAAATTCTTTTTCGACTTTTCGTCAAATAAAAGCTGTTGGAAACGTTGTGAGCTCTTTAGCATAAGTATACACATTTGTAAATAAGTTAGTATATGTATATTTATGTGTATTAGTGCATGTGTTTATGTGTATTTCTATTTAAGTATACAAAGTTTAAAAAAAAATTATCACATTATGGGAGACATAAAGTACATTAAGTACTAAAACATGTCTTGGCATGTTGGAGCATGATGTGAAGAGAGGGAAAACATGTAAATTTAGTGTGAAATCATGTAGGGAAGGAGGGGAACAATGGTGGTGACATGGAAACAAGTTATGGAGGGTAAAAGTATTAGGTCATTTTGGTAAATCACCTTGTTAACATTTTATAAAAACCATTTTTCATAATTTTTATTTCATTTTCTCATTCTCTTCTTCATTTTTTAAAAACTTCCTAAGACTTTGAACAAACTTCCATGGATTCTCTATTTATTTTTTTTGTTTTGAATTTAAAAAACAATCAAAATTTTACTTTAAAAACTTTTAAAAGCTTAGTATTAAATTATGTTTTCATCTCAACTTTTTCCATATTCCTCCCACTTCATTCGGCCGCAATTTCCTCCATACTAAATAAAGAATTTTTTTTCAAACCATATAGAATTCCAGTGGCTACAACTTTCATTTGAATGACTTTTTTAAATTTTGAATATTTTTGGGTTGATTTCATTTCTTTTTGACTCATTTTCGGACCCATATTATCAAGGCCGAAAATACCACTTCTTCTTTTGACCATATCACCCTCAAAACAAATTGAAATTAAGTGATTCATTTTTTCAAATTGTAGAGAAAAGAATTTCCTAAAACATTTCTTTTTATGACTTGTCCAAATTTCGGGAGTAACATGATCAAAAATTAGTGAGAAGATGACCTATTATCAAGTGTTTTTGTGATTTCCAAGATTTCGGTGAGAAAATGTTGATTTTAAATTTCAAAGTTTTTAACTTGATATATGTTGAATAAATTGCTTTATGATGTGTGTGAAATATATTTGAGTTGTTATATGTTTGGCTATTTGTGGATATGGATGATTCGAGATGGAAAAAGTGGACTTGAAAATAAAGTCTACTTTAGTATTATTGTAAGTTTGTAAACTTTGGTTATGATATAGTTTATAAACTTTGGATTTGATATTTGTTGTAAGTTTGAATATGATATGAATGTGAACTTGGTTATGATGTGGTATGTTTATAAGTTAACAATGAGATGTTAAAAAGAGATTTGGATTCTTTGGAAGGAAATGGTTTTAAAGTATTTCAGTTTTTTTTTAAACTTTAAAGTAAAACTTTGTTTTAATCTCTAATTTTTCCTTATGATTTAAAATAACAAGTTAGAAGTGGAGAATTGGAAAATTAGTAACTTAGAAAAAAAAAACTCAAGTTACTGCATCCGTAGCGATAGTCGCTATGGATGCAGTTTCGATAAAAAAAACCATATTTTTGAAAATTTAGTTTTCATACTTAAAAGTATTTTGAAAATGTTTTATGAACTTAAAAATGATGTTTTAGAGAGTTAGTTAAGTTTTTAATAATTAATTATTAATTATTAATTAATAAAGTTTTGATAATTAATAATTAATTAAGTATTAAATAAGGTTTATTAAACTTAACTAATGAGGTTTAGTTTCTAATTAATTATCTTTTAAAGATAAGATTAATTTTTATAAATTAATTAAATATAAGGTTAATTATTTATTTAAGATTTAACTTATTAATTAAGTTCTAATTAAAGATTATTTTATTAATTAAATGAGATTAATTAATATTGATTATTAATGTAGGTTTAAATTACTATTTAATGATTAATAAAGGATTAATTAGGGTTTAAATTATTTATATAATAGTCAATCATCGTTTAATTAGTTATTAAAGGTTTAATTATTTCTTAATTTATAATTAAATCTAGTTCAGATTTAATTAAGATTAATTATGTCTTAAATAAGGGTTTAACTTGTAAATGATTATTTAAAAAGGAGTTTTAAGTTTTAAATCCTTTGTCTCCAAGAACCAAATTGTTTTAAAGGTACTTTTTTCAGAGATGGTTTTGAACTCATGGAATTCAAATGATGGTACTATTAAGTAGACAAATGACTATAAATGAGTTATGATGTGATTGTTTGTGTTTGTGTGGATATCTAATAGCATAATAAATTCTCGTTCTGCTATAATGTAATTGATTTGATTGTTGTGGACTATGTTAGGAGAATAAATCCCCATTCTACTATAAATTGATTGAATTGTTTGGACATCTATTTAGCAAGACAAATCACCATCCTGCTATTATGTTATTTGGACATGTTTATAGTGGTTAGTTTATATTGACATGTTATTTCCTGATTTGGGTATGAAGTATATTTACATATATGTTGACTTATGTAAATAAATTTTTAAATGACCTGAAAGTGAAATTGAAACTAAATGGTAACTTAAATAAGTACCAGTGGGATTACCAAGCCTCTTTTTGAAATTATAAAGTCTGGTTTTAGATTAGCTCTAATTTTGTAATCAATTTGGGGTTTTAAAGTTTATAAATGATTTTTCAAGTTATATAATTATTTTATAAAAGCACTTATAAATAATAACTTGTTTATAAAAAGGGTTTTACTAAATAAAAGGGTTTATTTAAAGTGATTTAAAAATGTGATTTTGTAAATGATATTTTATAATGTCAAAGATATTTTATAAAGGAAATTTTATAAAGAGTTTTATATATGGAAAGGGATTTTATAAATCATTTTAGAGATTTTAAAAAGAAGTTTAAATCTAGTTTGAAGATTTATAAGGAGGTTTGAAATATGAAGTGAACTTATAAAAAAAATTATACGGGATAGGTGAATGTGTTTTATAGTAAGTGATGTTTTGAAAAGGGAACTTCTTGGCCATTTAATAAGAAATTTGAGAAGAGGGAATTTTCCAAATGTATTTGGTGATACTTATATTTTTGATATAAGTAAAATTGTTTCCAAGAATAAAAAGGAATGCAAAGGGTTTTGGGAATAGTGTTTTAAAAAGAACTTTTGATCGAATGTTTATAAAGTGATTTTAATTAGTTAAAGATTAATTAATAAAGGCTTTGTGGATCCCATATGAAATTAAATCAATGTTTGAATGATTGTTTATTTGATAGTTAAATCACCAACTATGAAACCTGGACCAAAACGTAACTTTAGAAATATTTAGGGGAAACACGTGAGTTATACGGCACAGTCATCTCCTAGGATCGATGATAAAAAAATCCATCCACTAATGGTTAGGAGGTAAACTCCACTCTTATCTTTATCTGCTTATTTCCTAAAGAACCGGGGTTGAGTTTACCGAAAATTATCGAAAGTTGTTTCAAAGAGACCGGGATCAGATACATTATCTGAAAACCACTTTGATCCAACTCAACTGTTTTGAATAGAAGACATCTTGAAGAGTATGTAATCAAAGACGGAGCTTTTGAAGTGCAAGGGCTGTTTGCTACTAACCCTAAGGGTGATTTCAAAATAGGTGTAGTAGAGATAATGCCTTCGGTTTCGTTCAGTCCCAGAATGAACTTGTATGGACGAATGCTAGCATTGCATTGATGCTCGGAGGGCAGTGTAACATTCCAAGTGGGATTGCTATTCAAAAGGTAAGCGTAGCCTAAAGCCTCATCAACCGGGAATGACTAAAATCAGGGAAGATGCAGCAAGGCTAAGTGGGTCGCTCCCATTAGGGTGTGTCATCACCTTTCTAGATACACCTACATATTTATGGATTGGTTGTGCATGAGACCTCAATAAAAAGGGTTGCAAAGCAATAGGGGGTGCTGACATATTCGGTACTATCCAGTAAGGGGTAGGTCGGTCTTATGTCTGCAGGGGATCCTGGCGAGGTCCTCGGTACATTTTCTAGACGTGTACCATGGCAGGTGGTACCCCGGTGCCTTATTATAGAATAGAATCCAATCTCCAATACGTGACTTTACAGTTTTGATTATAGAGCCTAGTATGTTGGAATTTAATAATGGTAACAATTTCGGCTATTTTCATATATTTATTTTGAACGCTTAGACATTATTATAATATTACTGGATTTTCTATCAAAATGTTTTGGTTATCGCAAGGTAAAAACCCATCTGTGTTTATATGCGGCGTGGTCTTACGAGATACCTTTGATTTTAAAAGGGGTTTAAACATAATAATTCAGTTGTTTGAGTTTACTCACACCAGATCCATGTCTGACCCAGAGTTTTATTTTCTTTTCCTAAAACTCTTGGATGCTAAACATTTTATGGGCAGCTAAGTAGTTCAGGTTTCCTACGGATGCATTTTGGAGGAGCTTGGAGCAGGAGGCTTCATCGATAGCTAGTTATTATCTTGTTTCTGTTGTGTTATATGTACCTTATATCAGTTAGGTAGAGACAGGTTATTATAATTGTCCTAGAATAGAATTTATACTATGATGTATCATTTTTGAAATAACTTTGTAAAGTATTATATTAATTAATATATGTTACTCCGTTGCGTTGTGAGATTCTATGATTGTTTAGTTTCTTATATCTCCTATCTCATTTCTTTCCTCTAACAATCTATCTTTCCAGCGCTTAGTTGTTCGGCACGTGAATACCGTGGATGTATTAGTATCGACTTCTCGGGTTCGTAAAGGCAGGTCATTGCATAAAGGGTTCAAAAACAAAATAAATTAGATATGGTGTGTAAATTATGAATCGAATTGTTTGTAGTTTGCACTGCCTATACCAACAAATAAGGAATTCCTTTCTCACTTCAAAATTTTGTATACGAAGGTTGAATTGAATATAGGTAATCTAATTTGTGATGATCTGTTCTTTAAAACAAAAAAAGGGTTCTAGTTTATTGATATGGAACAATTGTAGATATTCCATATTTGTACAAATCTATTTTATTTGGCTATGGCAGTAGCGGTCCTAGTTGGAATAGTAAATTTGTATGAGGTTGATATTTTAAAATACCTTGTAAGTGTTTTATTATCGAATTGTTATACATAATGATTAGACCCTAAATCCCACATGTAAATATAAGTGTATGTGTGTGTGTGTGTATAATATAACGTATTGATTATAGCAAATTGAACGTAATATATAGTATTATTAGGATAGTTAACTAATATTAATTTGTAGAAAGATAGGTAGAGTAAATTAGGGAATTAATCCCTAACAGGGGCCATAATAAGAGGATACCTTATATGGCCTAAATTAGTGTTCGTGTAAGACGATATATGTATATAGTGGATATACATATAAGTTATAACTAAGTTATAGGGATGTGAGGTTAGTCCAAAGCTACATGGAAGTCTGCCGAGTTAAATCTCACTACCAGCGGTGTGGCTTTGTGGACTAATGTGGAACATCACCTATAATAAATAAATCTAGTGGACACGAGGTTAATCCCAATTCTATAGGGTAAACCTACCCAGTTAATCTGGCTACCAATACCTATGTATGGTCAGACTAATTTGAGGCGTCATAAGTGGTTATGAGTTGTAAATTGCATTCTGGATTCGATAGGTGAAATCCTTAGGAGGGGTCTGCTTCGAGTTTGACGTATTGTGGCTATGGTAGGGTCTACCTCCTTCTTAGGTGAAGTATTAAGTAACCTAATAGGATTTCTTACCATGTCAATGCGGAAGAACCATGTAGGAAACTACGTTGGGTTTAGGTCTTAAATGATGGGGAACTATCTATTTTATAGGTCTTAAATGATCAGAGTCTTTCTAATTCCGATTTAAGAGATATTAAGTGTTATGGGTATTCCTCTTACATCGTATACGCTAGTTACGTAGAGTTGTATAGACAAGACTGGAAGAAACTACGGGCTTACAGTTAACTTTGGTATAGTCAGACTGGAAGAGCCTTTGGGCTTATAGTTGACTTTTATGTAGTCAGGCTGGAAGGGCCTTCGGGCCTATAATTGACTTATATGAACATTATATAGTTGGACTTGAAGAGCCTTTGGACTTACAGTTGACTTTATATGTATGTTATGATTTTATACGTACGACATGTTTCTTCTTTAAATAATACTACCCAAGTACAATTATGGTAAAGCTTGAGATTTTCATTTCACCAGACATTTGTTGTTCTGACCCACTCCTCGTTACAACACAAATTAGGGAGAGTAATGTTGATTTAGGAGACGAAGGTGGAGGTGAAGACTTTTAGCAGTTATCTATCTATTTATGCTTTTTAAGTATTTTTATTGTACCCAGTTCAGACAGTTATGTTATTTTGAGATATTGTACTATAGAGGCTTTATGTAAACATGTTGTAATATTTAACATGTTATGTTTCTGAAATGGTTTTCTTTATGAAATAGGTACTTGTTTCTGATATTATATTTTATCCATTCCGCTGTGAGATTCTAAAAGTATAGATAGATAGCTCTGTGTACTATGTAATGTTTTAATTTTATTAACTTAACAACTCACCTTGAGATGGATCTAAGGTTCGAAGGGCTTTCATTAGGTAGATATTAGGTCCATTTTGGGGGTAGATTGTTGCACTTGGTATCAAAGCTTAGGTAACTTGATCAATAAGGATAGGTATACGTATGAGTGGCGTACTTGTTATTTTTGAAAGTATTTTTTCAAAAATCTACTATTTATAAATATATGTGTAATAAATGGAATAGATTGTAATTTTAAGATTAATAGGGCAATAAGTGTAAAATAAAATCGAAGTTATAGTAGTTTAATTAGGATATGAATAGACTAATTAAAGAGATCGTTAAGGTAATTATGCGATTGTAGAATTGGAAAGGTTGTAACTCTAAAAATTTAATAGGCAATAAATGTGTAAAAAGTGAGGAGTTACAAAGAATTAAATAGATTAATAAGACCATTATGATAAAATTTGAATAAGTAATTAAATGTCTTTAGAAAACATCCGTTAAGGTGGTTACCATTTAATACTGACTAAGTGACATTTATGGGAGCAATAAATAAAAGTGTTATGTATTGATTAAATATTATAAGGCAAGACAGTCGTAAACATCCGGAAGTAAGGGATGGAAGAAGAAGAAAATGCAATAGAGAAGACAGTTATTAAGAAGTTATCGCTTTGAAAAATATTTTTTAAAATTGAACTCCACGTGAAGGATTTGATAAAAAGATTTTCTTTGGAAACTTCCTTGAAATGTTTTGAGAAGTCTTTCAAAGGATTTATTGAGGAGCTGTTGTTTTGAAAAAAAAAAGGAATTTTGGAATTTGTAAATTAGAAATTTTGCTATGGCAAGGGTTTGTGAATAAAAAGAAGTTGTGAGTCAAAAGTTTTGATTAAAAGGTTTTTGATAAAAAGGGAGCTTCTTGAAACTCTTAGAATAAAATTTTGTTGGGTTAAAAAGTTTCCAGTTTAAAGGTTTTTCGATAAAGTGATTTTTATTTTTGAAATAAATGTAAAGTAAAGCATAGTTTAGACTTGATGAATTTTCTATTTCGTACATTTGAAAGTTCTTTAAATCTTCTTTTTAAAATGGAAATAATACTTGATTAAAAATAATAAAGAAGCCATTTAAGTAGGAAAAACACAAACAAAGGCGATGGTGGGAGATTTGGATAGGAATAGCGCTAGGAACTTACAAAATAGGATTAGTAATCAAGTTAGAAATAATGTAGGAGAGAAAGAATGGGATAGGGAAATGTTGGGATAGGAGTTTATATTATCTACTCCACTTTTCATTGTTTAGAATTATAAAAGATGTTTTTGAATATTTTGAACTAAAAGACTAACTTTCAAAGGAATAAATCTTTGTGTAGAAATTTTTTGAAAAAGGGAAATTACTTTGCTTCCTTTTAGAATTAAGCAAACCTTTTCGAAATTTTGATAGTTTGGTTTAATTATCGAGTTTTTGAATGTTTTGAGTTAAAAACTCTACTATTAAAGAAGCAAGTCTTTGAGGTAAAAGAATTTGAGAAGGGAAAATTATTTTACTAAGCAATTTTAGAATCTTTAAATTTAGGGTTAAGAATAAAGCAATAAATGTTTTGAAAATTGTGAAAAGTTGGGTTCAAATATTTTTATAAGGATTTGTCCAAATGTTTAATAAAAATGGAATAGATATATGGAATAAAATTAAATATAGTGTTTAGATGTTTTTAAGAAATCAATTCTCCATGTAAGAGTTTACCTCCACCTAGGGAAAGCAATATTCCCATGCAAGAGTTATTACATGATAACTCTTTCCCAAAAGCAAGTAATACCTCCCTGACACCAATTATAACTTCTACCCCTCATAACTCAACATCTACCAACTCCACTCTATTTCCAGCCCTTGATGACATAGTATTAAATGTTCTTGAAATCTCTTCTCCACTCAACTCTTCAATATCAATTCCTAGTTGGATCTCACCCTCTTCTACCTCCCAACATTTCATTCTAGCCTCTGATAATCTCCTCCAAACCAACCAAGACAATACCACAACTAGCAAGAAAAATAGAAAACCTAGAAAGGGTAGTAAGAATGATTCCAATAGTCTAGATGTCACAGCTGGCCTTCCTCTTTTTGGGATATTCCTGAAAATATCACCTCCAACTCTCCTACAACTAGAAGCAGTAATTTTAAGGCCCAAAGCACTAGTATATTTAATGATACATAACATAGTTGCTTGGAACTTGCGGGGTGCTCACAATGACATTAAGCTTGATCAAGCTAAAAACCTTATCCTTCACCTTCTTGCTCTTCTTGAAATAAGCTCAACTCTACCCTTACCATTAGAGCTGCTAAATACATCAATCTTGCTTGGCATCTCTCTCACAATATTTCTGAACCTTCATATGGTAGGATTCTTGTTCTACACAACCTTTTAACCTACTGCCTAACTTATATTCTAGCTACTTGTCAACTTATCCACTTTCATGCCATACACATTCTCTCCTCTACTTTCTATCTTTTCATCATATATGCTCATTACTCTCTAGCCTTAAGACAAAACCTCCTTAACCTGCTTTCTGCCTTAAAACAAGATACCCATCCCTGGTTAGATTTTAGTGACTTCAACTGCTACCTAAACTTCGGTGACAAATGTGGTGGCATCCATCTATGCCCCAGACCTCCCTCCTAATGAATCCATTTATGATGCTTCTCTTATAACCATCAAAATTTATGGTTCTCTTTACTCCTAGAATAATTATATTAGGAGTGTGTGCTAGAACTTTAACTAGAATCGATCATGCATTTTGTAATTACAAAGCCATTTCATCATGGCCTGGCCTATCTAATTTCCTTCCCATGCCTATCCTTTTAGATCATTCTCCTTTCATAATTTCTTCTGGGATAATTTTTGAGAAAGAAAAAACTAATTTTAAATTTTTTAATGCTTGGATTAAAGATCCTGGTCTTATTAACATTGTCTCCTCTACTTGGTCTAATAAGTTCTATAGCAACCCTACATACATTCTCTCGCAAAAGTTGAAAGCAACCAAAGCTGCCTTGAAGGTCTGGGCAAGAAACAAGCATGGCAATGGTGATTTGTTATCTATATCCGTTAAAGCTAACCTCCTCATAGCTTAGAAACAAATGCTAGATCACTCGGATGATGTTAGTGCCTTTACTGTTGAAGCTATCTTATCTGCTGAGTATGCTCAAGCACTACATTATGAACAAAGCATGTTGAAGCAGAAGTTAAGACAAGATTGGAATATTCATGGAGATAGAAACTCTAAACACTTCCATGCCTCACTGAAGTCCAAGCAGTCAAGAGAGAATATATCCTTTATCTCTGATGAGCATGGTCAGCTTCACTCCACTCCGCAATTTGTTGATAATGCCATCCTACCTTACTTTTCAGACATCCTAGATAATGCTGACAATTTCTACCCTGATCTTGACCTTATTAATAACATTGACCTACCTACTCTTAGCTCTGATGACATTATCTTTCTAAACTTCTATTCCCCAATAAGGATATAAAACATGCAATTTTTGGAATGAACAAGAGGGCCTCAGGTGGTCCAGATGGCTTTAATGTAGTATTTTATACCCACTGTTGGACTATAATAGCATCTGATGTGCTCAAAGCATTGCACAATTTCTTTAGGAAAAGAAAAATGATTGGAATTATTAACACAACCAATTTCTCATCCTTAAGACCAACCCCCTACTTATGCAGCATCTTTCCATCCAATTGCTTGCTGCAACATTATATATAAGTGCATCACTAAGCTCATTGCCTCAAGACTCAAGCTGGTTCTGTCTAAATCATATCCAATAACCAATCTGCTTTTCTGCCCTAGAGGAGTATATTGGATAATGTGTTGATGTCACATGAATTACTTAGCGGTTACAGTAGAGCTCATATTTCCCCTAGAGTTATACTTAATCTTGATATTAGAAAGGCGTTTGATTCCATACATTGGTTTTCCATTGTTAGAATAATGTCCAAGATGCTCTTCCCGAAACATTCTGTAACCTGGATCTACCTATGTATGTCAACTCCTAAATTTTCTCTATGTTATAATGGAAAGTCTATTGGTTTCTTTAGCAGCAAGCAGGGACTTGGACAGGGTGACCCCATGTCCGCTTACCTGTTTATCATGGTGATGGAGGTCTTTACTTAACTAATCAACAAAAGAGTGATGTCCAAGGAGTTTCTCTTGCATCCTAAATGCAAACTTCCTCTAATTACCTCATTAATGTTTGATGATGATGTTATAATATTCACCAAACCAATGCTCAGTTCCGTTCATTGCATCCTACAAGTCATTGAAGCCTTCCCATAAAATCACTGGTTTAAAGGTCGACCTCCAGAAATCCCACTTAATCTCACTTCCTTGCTGCTAGGATCCCTTAATCTATGGTCACTAATATCCTTCAGCTAACCAACCTTCAACCTTATGACAGTAGTACAAACTACCTTGGCATCCCTCTAGCTATTTCAATAATTAAAATCTCATAGTGCTTACCTTTTTTTATTAACATTACTGCCAATGGACAACTGGGCTAACAGATTCTTATCTCAAGCTGGTAAACTTATCTTGATCAAATCTGTCATATTTTCTACGATGATGTATTGGTCCAGAACCTTTATACTACCTAACAGACTCCTTAAAATGTGAGAAGTGCTATGTATAAATTTCTATGGTCTGGTAGCATGCACTCCAAGAATATGATTCCTTGTGCGTACTAAAAGATTGAACTGTCAAAAAAAAATTCAGACCCATTGCCAATACTAAGTAGCAGTCAAAACTTTGTATCCATTTTTCATGATATTATGTATGGATCAGATATATCATGGCCAATTCCTCAGAGGATTCTTCCACAATGGACTCTGATAAGTGATATTTCGAATAAGTGTTTACAGAATCTTCTTCTGTCCGAAGAAATGATTCATCGAAATAATGAGTCACCCGTTCCATTGATATGGGCACATCTGAGATCAAGAAATGCTTGGGAGTTCCTCTATTCAATCCTTTTCCTTCTTCTTGTTGCTGGATATCTCATTCGTATCCATCTTCTCTTTTTAATTATGGTCTAGGCCCGAAAAATCTCCAACAATGGAATGGTGCAGCTTGCAGTAAACACTTTGACTCCTTGCTCAACCAGAGGGATAGTGTTTTGGTTTAATGGACTATCACTCATAACACAGGAAAGAAGAATTTCTGGTCGATAAACAAGCCTCGGTCCTATAGCTGGACTTGGAGAAGGATATTGGGCATGCGAACCTCCTTGCTCTCTCATATTAAATTAATATTAGTTGATGATGCAAGGCTAGCTTCTAGGATGATCCTTGGCCCAAAAAAGGTGTTATTCTATCTAAATTCCTATCTTATCAACAAATCTTGCATACTGGCATTGGTGAAAATGCCAAAGCTATTGACTATGTAAGCAATGGTCGCCTTACATTGCCTTACACTAGTAATCAGTTCATTAGAAGCCTCTGCGACGCCATAACTGAGTAGTCTTTCTTAACCGCTGATAAAGATCGTGTTGTTTGGATAGCTAAATGCCACGAATGCTCCATTGAATTAGTTTATAAACATATAGTTAGGCTGCCACTCTTGCATGTTTTCTATTGGTACCAAAGGATCTGGTTGAACCAGTCTCTGCCTAAAAAAAATCTTTTTCTTTGGACAATCTTTCAAAATCCTCTACACATTAAAAAACGTTTGATCAATAAAGGATTCGGCATGTGCTCAATATGTACTTTTTGCAATAGTGAACATGAAAATACTTTTCACTTATTCATTATGTACAAGTTCATTTATGAGATATAGAGGAAGGTGATGACAATATATGGTAGAAATGATGTGGCTAGGCAAAGTAATATTGAGTGGGCTCTAATTTATAAAGCCACCAAATGGAAAAGTATGAAGCCATGTGCCCTGATTCTTATCTTGAAAAAGTTCGTGAAAGTAATATAGGAGGAAAGAAATGGTAGGGTATTTAATAATGAGGAAAAAGGATCAAATGTCATTATGCTTCAATTGCAACATGAAATAGCTAGGGGCCTTAGAGAGTCTGGGTTTTCCTTTACTACTCCTTCATCTCTCCTTGGCTATGAGTTACAGCTTCGTAGCTCTCACTATCCTGTATGTCTGTATCTTCTTACGTTTGTGTGTTTGTGTCCTTTATTGTATCGCCTTGTTTTCTTGTTTTCTTTCTTGAGCTCATGGCATGTTATGAGTCTCTATTCTCTAGTACTTCTTCCTTCTCTAAGCCTTGCAATAAAACTGGAAGGGGTTTAGTCAACCCCGCTAGCTTTGCTAAACAAAGAATTCAATTCCCTTAAATTGTTTTTGGAAAGTTTGAAATTCTTTTAAAGAGTATGCTTAAAAGTATTATTTTAAGATATGGAAATTCTTTTGTAAGTTTGAATTTCAAATTTCACATACGATGCAATGTGAATTTCTAATTTTATATTTTATGGACTAGGTAGGGATCACAATCTAACTAAGAAGGGTTAAAGGTTTCAGGATATGAATAAAATAAGAATAGTATGTACAACCTCATCTGGAAATTTGAAACCAGTCCCAAGCCATTATTTGTATCGGTAAGTTTGTAAAACTATTCTAGATATATAATTGGGTTGTAAATTAAGTTGCCCTTGGAATTTGAATTTTTATATTTTATTTATTAGGAGCAGATTCCATGTAATTTCCATAAATTATCCAATTCCTTAAATGTATAAAAGATCAGCAATTGAATTTACAAAGGGCATGCCAAAAGGGAAAGAGATGTGTAAGATATGGATATTCTTTTCTGTAGTTTGCACTATCTATTACAATAAAAGAAAATGAATTAATCCCTTGTAATTTTAAACAAAGCAAAAATATCACTTATGGTTAATTTATGGAAGATTATAATGGTCATTCTTTTCGGAAGGGTTGCTCTAATAAAATAAAATATGGAGAGGAATGTTATAGTTTAGAAATTAATAATTAAAAATAAGAAACATATAAATAGTGTAATTTATAATCACATTAATTATAAATAACGTAGTAATTATAGCACTAGGATGTAGGACATTAATTACAAATTTAATAGGAAATAAATTTGTAATTAATAAAGAATAAAAAGGAAATTAGATAACGGACTAATTAAGGAAATCTGATATGGTATTTAAGGAAGGATTGAATACTTACCATAAGTAAATTTTGAAACTGGTAATATATTGAAATGGATTAAGTAAGGATTGATTAGAGATTGTCAATTTTAACATTAACGACCAGTTATTATGGACAATGGATATTTATTAGAACTTAGAGGGGAAAATTAAGGAGTGAGGGAAATGGTGGAATGACATTCTAGAATGCCCATCTTAAATTGGTAAGAAGCATTAGGACCCCAACACCATTAACACAAGTAGATAATTAAGGGTAGCTTCCAGTAAAAACATTTTGGAGTTTTTGGGTGGAAATCGCTAATTGTCTCCTTTAAGGAAAAGTTTTTAATATGGTATAAGGCATGTTCATGTTTTATCACTGTGTTGATTTTAGGTATGGGATTAGACAACTAAATAAATATATATTAAGGAACATCATAAATAAGGAAATTTCATAAGGATACTTAACTAGCGATGAACCGAAGATAAGACGAGAAGTTAGTAATGAAATTAGGTTAGAATGTTTCAAACTCAAAACTTGTGGAGTGACACTATTCATCTCGAATGTGATAAGGTGTATAAAGATATAAAGAGAATTTTCTACTCGATCAAGTATGAAGAAAGAGCCACTGGATTTTTTTTAGATATTTGACATGCCAAAGGATTAAAGCTAAGCGATGAAAGCTCGATGGGTTGTCATTCCCATTAGAGGTTCTAACTGGGAAATAGAAGTATATATTGATGGACTTTATAGATGGGTTGGCTAGAAGCAATGAATCATATAGGTTATAGTAGATTGGCTCATTTTACTTCTGTTGGAAGTAAAAGGACTGTAGCATCTCGAGCACAAATTTGTGTTAAGGAGTGGTCCAACTACATAGAGTTTCAGTTAACATTATAAGTGAAAGAGAACCTTTGTTCATTAGGGAATTGTGGAGGAGCCTTGCAATATGCTTTAGGAACGACTTTGGATCTTAACACTGCTTACAATCCATAGACCGACGATTAGATGGAAAGGGTGAACAAGAATTTTGAGGATTTGTGGAAAGTTTGCATCATGGATTTGGAAGGCCTTGGAGAAGGTAGAAGTGTTTAGGCGGCAGTTGAGGGTAGCACAAGACGTCAGGATTCCTAGGCTGACATGTGAAGATAGGAATTGGAGTTTTTAGTTAGGGACATGGTATACGTTAAGGCTTTCCCTCTTAGAAAGGTTATGAGGTTTGATACTTCTGGAAAGTTAGCGCCTAGGTTCGTTAGGCCTTTCTTGATTTTAAAGTGGATGAGGGAAACTTGCTTGTTAGGTGGAGCTTCTGGGCTAGTTAGTGGGAGTCCATGATGTCTTTCATGTCCTATAATTGACGAAATGTCTACACAACATTACCACCGCAGTAGAGCCTGATCAATTAATTGATATTGAAACGGATCCCATCGCTCTCTCGTGCTCCCGCCCGCATAATGGAGCATGGTACTGAGAGGCTTTATAATGAAGAAAATTTGATTGATTTGAGTAGAAGGTAACCAAGTGGAAAGCACATGGAAAACCGAATAAAAGATGAATGTTTCTCATTCCGAGCTTTCCTCTGGTAAACTTTCTCTCCAAAAGTATAGGTTTTGGTTGCACCGTGGTTGCTAGATTGAATGGTAGGAAATGGTTACCACACTTTTTACTGTTACTTTTTCACTTATATAGAATATTATGTATACTTAGGATGTTTACGTACATGCCTATGTGTCATGATGTTACATTCACGCTAGGATTGAGCTCACATGTAGTATGTTCGCATATACAATCACATTGCATTTTTGGTTTAGTATGGTTGTATAGAATACTATAAATAAATTGGTCATATAACATTGTTGTACAATGCACATTACACTATCTTCCTTTGGTGATTTGAGGGCAAAATCCTTTTTAAGGGAGGAGAATGTAACACCCCGTAAAATTTAATAAGAAATTAAGTAATTAAAATAAGGTTAAAACAAAAAAAATTTGTAAATGTCCTAATTTAACCATTGGAGTTGCACGATTGTGTTCGTAGCGATTTAAATATCAATTTCTACATATAATATGTTGAAATCGAAGTTAAAATGAAAAAGTAATGGGTGTTTGAAGTTTTCGAATTTAAAATTTAAGTATTTGATTGGAATTTAGAATTATGAAGTTTGAATTTCGAAATATGAATTTGAAAAGTTTACGTTAAGGGAGAGTTAATGTTCAAGTAAACATTAATTATAAATTGGGTAATGTATAATTAAATAGAGTAAGAAATAATTCGTTAACAAAAATGAAAACAAAAAAGAAATAAGTGGCCATAGGCAAGGACCGGCCGACTGCCTATATCAAGCAGTTGATTGGTAAATGGTGAAGGCGGCTAGGGTTCTGACCATTTAACATTCCAGATTTGTTTATTTTTAATCCAACAATCGTTGTTCCTTCTCACCTCTATAAATAGACCCCTAGACCCTCACCTTTCCTTCATAAAAATTCGGTAGCATTGACGAAGCTCTATCAAAATCTCTCCCAATAGGGTTTTTAAAACAGTAAACTTTTCGGGTAAGTAATTTTAGTTTCTAATCTCTAATTTAAATCAATCTTTCTTATGATTTCTGAAATCAAATCTAGGCATACAATCTATTTGTTGTATATTTAGAAGGGAATATCTAACAGAGAATTAGAAATGGTATAAATCAGATCTCTTCTTCTTCTTCTTCTGTGGGTTTCAAAATCAATTAGGATTTTCAAGTAAGAGGGTTTGATGTTTAATCTTTTTATTTCTAATTCCATTCCCCACTAGTTTCTGATTCTCAATCAAGTTTCTTTATATAATTCACTTTGTTGTATATTCCAAAAAATGGAGATCTGAAAGAGAATTAGGCGCAGTGGAATCAAATCCGGCTAGGAAGCAAACAACTCTCTGTGAGTGGAAATATCAAGTTTTTCATATATTTTTAATTGAATAGTATTTATTTGGATTTAATGTATGCCTTGGAAAAATTTGGTAAGCGAATACATAACACCTAAAACCCTCATAATTTCCCTAAGTAAATATCAATCTTTGTATATGTTGGAATTATAATTGTGTTTGGTATTGGTATATTAGAATCTAATTAATTATTAGGATTAGATAATATATAGTCTATTTAGCCCATTTTCCCTCTTTTAAATTGAAGTGTTAAAGGCTTCAAAAATAAAATAAAATAGAAATGGTGTGTAAATTATGAATTGAATTGTTTATAGTTTGCATCGCCTATTTCTACCGCTTATATAAATAAAGAATTCCTTTCTCACTTTAAAATATTTATACGAAGGTTGAATTGAATATAGACGATCTAATTTGTGATGATCTGTTATTTAAAACAGAAAAGGGATTCTAGTGTATTAATATGGAACAAGTGTAGATATTCCATGTTTGTACAAATCTATTTTATTTGACTATGGTAGTAGCAGTTCTAGTTGGAATTGTAGATTTGTATGAGATTGATATTTCAAAATACCTTGTAAGCATTTTATTATTGAATTGTTATACATAATGATTAGACCCTAAATCCCATGTGTAAATATAAGAGAGTGTGTGTAATATAGCATATTGACTATAACATATTAATTATAGTGTATTGAACGTAATAATTAGTATTATTAGGATAGCTAAGTAATGTTAATTTGTAGAAAGGTAGTTAGAGTAAATTAGGGAATTAATCCCTAACTAGAGGCTTAATAATGGGATATCTTATATGGCCTAAATTGGTGTTTGTGTAGGATAATATATGTATATAGTAAATATACATATAAGTTATGACTAAGTTATAGAGATGCGAGGTTAGTCCAAAGGTACATGGAAGTCTGTCTAGTTAAATCTTGCTACTGGTGGTGTGGCTTCGTTGACTAATGTGAGACGTCGCCTATAATAAATAACACCAAAGTATGTAAGGTTTGTCCCAATTCTGTAGGATAAAGTTGCCCAGTTAATCTAGCTGCCAGCACCTAAGAATGGTCGGACTAATGTGAGACGTCACAAGTGGGTTATGGGTCATAAATTGCATTTCGAATTCGGTAGGTGAAATCCTTATGAAGGGTCTGCTTCAGGTTTGAGGTATTAAATGGCTATGGTAGGATCCGCCTCTTTCTTAAGTGAAGTATTAAGTGATCTAATAGGATTTCTTATGATGTCGGTGAGGAAGAACCATGTAGGGACCCACCTTGGGTTAAGGTCTTAAATGATGGGGATCAGCCTATCTTTAGGTCTTAAATGATCAAAGTCTACCTAGTTTCCATTTAATAGGTATTAAGTGGTTTGGGTATTCCTCTTACATCATATACGCTAGTTACGTAGAGTTGTATAGTCAGACTGGAAGAGGCTTCAAGTTAACAGTTGACTTTGTTATAGTCAGACTAGAAGAGCCTTTGGGCTTACAGTTGGCTTTTTTGTAGTCGGTCTGGAAGGACCTTCGGGCCTATAGTTGACTTTACACAAATGTTATATAGTTGGACTGGAAGAGCCTTCAGGCTTAAAGTTCACTTTATATATATGTTATGATTTTATACGTAAGACTTATTTCTTATTTAAATAATACTGCCCAAATACAATTATGGTAAAACTTGAGATTTTCATTTCACCAATTATTTGTTGCTCTAACCCATTCCTCAATACAACACAGGTTAGAGAGGGTAATGCTGATTTAGGAGACGAATGTGGAGGTGAAGACTTGTGGCAGTTATGTAACAACCCGCGATTTTGGTCATTTAATTTTGAATATTTAATTAATTTCAATTACTAAAATATTGATTTAAAAGCTTTAAAGCTCGAATTAAATTACACGATTGTCTAAAATCTTTGAATTTAAAATAAATATTTGAATAGTAATTTAAATGTTGGAATTAAGGACTTATTATTCGAATAATGATTTGAATATCTGGATTTATAATTGAATATTTATTTAATGGGTTTAATGGACTTATTTAACTCCTTTTAAATTATTAAATGCTACAATTGAATTTCTTTGTTAATTTATTTACAGAAATAAATTATTCAGATAAATAATCAGAAATAATATTTTTATTTTTAAGACTTGATTTCTGATGACATATTATTAATTTATTTTATCTGATTTTTCTATGATTTTTAATTTGGAAAATATTTAAATTATCTATTTGACGTTTTATCGTAAATAGCAGTGTTTTTGGGATTTTACAAAATTCAATAACCGGTGTATATTATTATTATTTTGAGGTCGCATTGCTATCCTGAGTGACCATATTTTTGTTTTATCATTCCGAGCCCATACGCAAAAGAAAACCAGTGCGGTGAGATGCTGGAAAATTTAAAATAAAAATAAGTCAACGGCCCCCATTTTTTCATTGACCCGCCCTCACTTTATCTTCCCGTACCTATTCGTTCTTCCAAAATCAAACAGTGGAAAAAAAATTCAAACTTTTAAAATTCAATTTCTCAAAATCCAATTATCGAAAAATCATGAAGTACAGATCTTTGGACTTGTGAGGAGAAGGTCTTCAAGATGATAGGCGTTTGGAGATGCTCGGCGTCAAGATGGAGGGCGCGGCCGATTATAGTAGGGGCTTGTGAACTACGGTTTAGGTCTTTGGCACTTTGGTTCATTGATTTGTGAAATGAAGGAGTGTAGTGAGTTCGTGGTAGTGTCGGGCTTCGACAGCGGGAATTTCGAGAGGTGCGTCCGCGTTTTCGGGAAGGCGAGAATCGCCTGTAGGGAGAAGTCGCGATTTTATGGGGAGGTGTGAGTTTGACTTTGAGGTTATGGATGTGTGAAGCTCGCGACGAGGAGAAAATTGGTGGTGATCTCGTGAGATTTCGTGTAAAGACGGAGGAGGATGCAGTGGTTGAACATACGACCATGGAGTGGATTGAGTAGCAGTTTTGGCGGGAGGGTGGATTGGAAGAAGAAGGATTATAAGGGTAATTAAAATTAAAAATGTAATTAAGTATTAATTATATTATTTAATTCATAAATCTTATAATATCAATAACTTCTTCATATGAGGTCCAATCGAGATGAAACTTCTTGCGATGCGCTCGTAATGATGGAAGCATCGCGATGGAACTTGTTTGGTTCAATTTGGAGTAAGTTGAAAATTTGGGCTAAAATCGGACGTAGTTCGATTTTAGTCCAACGCAGAACTCTAGTAAGTTAAACTCACCTTTCTAATTTACCAGTAAAATATTGTGTAGATTAAATTTACTTATATCTGCTTGAATTGGTTGAATTTGCTGGTTGATTGATTTTGGTCTAGAATCACGATATATCATCTTGAAATGCTATTAGATTGGTTAAAATTGATCTAGGATCGCGATATAACATCTTGAAATGCTTTTAGATTTTTTGAATTTTAAATTTGTATTAAAACTTGTTTAGTAATGGATAATATATGAGGTGATAAATTGATATTGATTTTGATTAATATAATTACGTTGTTTAAAAATTATAACGTAGTTAATGTAAGTATACTTCCTAGTATTATCTATTTGGCCAAATAGACATTGTTTAATAAATGCAAGGGTTTACATTTGATTGACATTGATTAGCGAAATAAATCCCCGTTCTGCTATTATATTAATTTGGACATTTATCTAAGTGTCAATTGATTGTTAATTATGGATTTGTTTACATATATGCTTGATTATGTAAATATCGGCAATTTGACTTGAGAAGTTTTGGAAGATAATGGTAGCTTGTTAAGTACCACTGGGATTGCCGAGCCTATACTAGATTTGGAAATTGTGGATTTGATTTACTTCTACTTTTATAAATTGGAAGAAAAATGTTTTAATATTTTTATATATACAAGGAGATCTATCAACAATAAATTATAAATGTTTGTATAAATTATTTTTGTAAGTTAATTATGATGTTATCTATAGTGTTTTAAATAAGTTATTTATTTAATGTTTTTGAAGATACTAATTATTTTGTAATTAGTTATTTAAACTAGATGATTATTTCATTGAAAATATTGTTGAAGATCATTAATTTTATTTAAAAGGTTGTTTAAAGTTATTTTATTTACCTATAGGAGATGTTTTTAAGGTTTAATAGTTTATTTATTATATTATTAAAATGTTTTTAGACATATTTCTTTTATATTCTTTAAAAATGATTAAAGATAAGTTTATGATGTTTTAGTTTATTCCTTTTAAATAAATAAAATAATAATAATAAATGAATTTTTATAAAAAGGATTTTCGTTATAAAAAGGATTTATGTAAAGGAGTTTAAATCTTGGGAAGAGAATTCTAAATGGTTAGTAATTAAAAAGGGGGAATTTTATAAATGGGTTTGGAGATTATAAAAGAGTGCTTTTATAAATAAAACTTGGAGATTTATAAGGAATTATATAAATAGATTGTGGGAATTTAGGAAGAAGATATTTTAAAAGAAAAAGAAAAGATAATTAAAGAAAGAAAGGGTATTTGGGATATTTATAATTTTGTTTAAAGAATACGTGTGCTTAATCATTTTAAATATGATCTTGAAATAAGTAAGCCATCCTAAGTGATTGGTTAAGATACTTGTACCATTTTGTAAGTATATGGAAAAGGTTCTTCAACTTTCAAAAAGAATGATTTGAAAATATACTTACACCACTAGGATAAGTACATGGTTATATTTTCTAATTATCGGAAATATTTCATTTTGTGAATATACTTATTTTGTTGAGATAAGTATTCAGAAGTGATTTCCAATATTTGAAAGTGATTTTAAATTAATGAATGTGAGGCTCAGTGGGTTCCATGGGAAATGAAATATATGATTGAATGTTTGTATTTGATAGTTAAATAACCGACTATCGAAATTGGACCAAACGTGACTTTGGAAATATCTAGGAGAAACACGTGGGTTATATGGCACAGTCATCTCCGATGATGTTGTACTGTGCGTATAAATCTCGTTTCGTTCTTCTAGGACAATGATAAGGAAATCCATCCACTAACGGTTAGGAGGCGATCTCTGATCTTATCTTTGTCTGTTTATTTCCTAAAGAATCGGGATTGAGTTTACCAAAAACTGTCGAATGTTGTTTCGAAGAGACTGGGATCAGATATGTTATCCGAAAACCACTTCGATTCAACTTAAGCGTTGCGAAGTGAAGACATCATGAAGATGATGGAAATTCAGTGATGGAACTCTCAAATGTTTCGTTTAGTCCCAGAACGAATCTGTATGGATGAATGCTGGCATTGCATTGCGCTTGAAGGGCAGTGTTAGCATTCCTAGTGAGAAGTGCTATATAAAAGGTAATCGTAGCCTCAAGCCTCATCAACCGGGAATGACTAAAACCGAGGAGATGCTTTAAGGCTATGTGATTCGCTACCCTTAGGGTATGGTCATCACCAAATCTAGATCGATATTATAGATCATGTATGCTCGGGGCCCATTTAGGTTGTTGATACCAACCAAGGTGATAACATATTCGGTGCTATCCAGTAAGGGGTAGGGTCGGTCTTGACTCGTAGGGAGTCCATGTGAAGCTCTTGGTGTATGTTATCTAGAGATGCACCATGACGGGCGGTACCCTAGTAGCCCAGTCATTGTATGGAAACCAATCTCCAATACGAGCCATTACGATTTTGATTGTGCCCAAGTATGTTGAAATGTGTGATGCAAGCATTTCGCTATTTTATATACCTTGAACCCTTAAACATTATTATAATATCACTGGATTTCATATGAAATGTTCTAGTTATCGTAAGGTAAAAACCCGTCCGCGTTTATGTGCGGTGTGGTCTTACGAGATACCTTTGTTTTAGAAGGTTTTTATAACTTTAAAATCCAGTTGGGTGTGTTTTTCTCACTCTGGTTTTCCATACTGACTCGGGTGTTATTTTATTATAATGCTCGGGTCAGACCGAGCATATTTACAGATTGCTTTGGAGGCATTGGAGCTCAGTGGACGAGGGGGAGGTCATCAGGTCGTATTTTCTTATATGTTATTTTTCGCTATTTTTGTTATTGAAATTATCAACAATTGTGAGGACAGGCTGTTATAACTGTCAGGGCTAGTAATTGTGATTGTTGTTGTACTCTTATGGATGTGTGTATATAACAGTTTCTCTTTTGTAAAAATCTTTGATATTATATTATATATTGTTCCGTTGCAATTGTGAGATTCTTTGTTGTTTTTAATTTCTTTTCTCTTCTTCTTCTCTTCTTCTTTCTTCCTCATAATTATTTGTCTTTCTGTTCGATTTGGGTTGGACATGTGTGGTTTATTTTCAACTTGAATGATACAGAAAAGCGGGTTGTTACATGCGGTATCAGAGCATAGGTTGAGCAAACACCTAGGCTTTGGTGGGGTTAACTCATTTTAGATAGGGTAAGCGAGACCTAGGATGAGTTTGAGTGGATATATACCTGAGCGCGTATTTGTTAGTGATATAAAAATGTTTTATATTGTGTTGATTTATCGGTTGAGTGGTTATGAACTCTGGTCGATGTAGAAGGAACAACTGTATCGATAGGGGTTTCTAAATATTCGAACAAGGCAAATTGACACGGTATGGTTTTGAAATTGGGTAAATGAAATAATTTTACCTAAGTTATATTTTATATATAAAAAGAATAATTTCCTGAAATTAATATAGTTATATGTAGTGTGTTTGGTTGTTAGAAAATGATAATATTTATTTATTATCATTTATTGTTTATTATTTGTGCTTAGGTAGTTTATGAGCATTTATTGTTTGAATAAATTAATACCGAACGCCTTGTGAATTCAGTTTCACGGCTTAACTATAAGGTGTTCGATGATAATATTGAGTTTAATTTTAAATTATAATAAATGTTGTTTATTATAACCTATACAAAGGCAAACAATTAGGAAAGGATCTTATATAAGAAGCGAAATTATATAAGTTGGATTTATAAATATAGATTATAAATAAGAATTTAAAATTGAGAATTTGAGAACTTAAATTCTGGTGTTTTGGAAATTATTTTCAAAAGCTTGGAAGAATAATTATAGTATTATTGAAAAGTGTTTTGGAATAGAAATTTTCTTAAAATCTGGTTTATAAATAAAAATGGATTTAAACCAAGAAATTAGGACTCAAAACCCGTATTTGGAAATTATTTTCAAATTTTGGGAAAAATAAAAATGGCATTATTTTGGAAGTATTGATTAACAGAAATATTGAAAAGGGATTTGAAAGAGTTAAAAAAGCAAAAAAATCACTTCGGTCGCTGGAAAATAATTTCGATGATGACTGCAGCATCATCGGTATTCATCTTCGAGTTTCTAAAGTGAGAAATTTCCACCGTGATAGAAATTGGTTATTGAATTGTTTTGGTAAAGCAAATATGTTTAATAATTTCCAAAAATATGATTTGACATACAAAGGAATATTTTAATATTATTATTATTTCAAAAAGGTTTGAAATAAAAACCGAGTTTTAAATTCTTAAATTTTCAGGTAAATGATATTACAGGCTCATGTATCTTATCCATTAGGATAGTATGGTTTTTGCATCTCATTTGAGATGTTATTAGGTAATTTTCATTTATTAAAATGAAATGGAATTTTCGACGGTTTTGGATGGTCGAAAACTTCCAGGTTGAATTGGAAATTTAAGCTAAGTGTTGTGAGAGAACATAATGTAACGACCCGTATTTTTACGGATCGAAACTTCATAAAACAGTTGACATTTGGTCACACTGTTGATAAGTCGTTTATAGTTTAATTCCTAGGTCGTTTGGGTTCAGGTCGGCAAGGGGTTAAGTCGGAGAAGTCTGGTAGGTCGTAAGTAAGCTTAGGCTTAGGTCGTAGCCGACTTAAGGAGAATAGGCGACCTAAGGATGTTGGGGTTGGCGACCTAAAGATTTGGAGTTAGGTCGTATGATGGATGGTAAGGGTTTAGGTCGTAGACGACCTAAGAGATAGGAGACTTAAGGGTTTTTGGCAAGTTAAGGTTTTGAGCGACCTAAGGGATAGGTCGGCAGCGACCTAAGGAGGACTAGTAGTTAGCGTGGTTAGGTCGTAGACGACCTAAGAGTTAGGTCGTGGATAGGTTAAGTGTTAGGTCAGTTGAACGAGTTAGAGAGTTAAGTAATAGAGCGACTTAAGTGAGTTAGCGACTTAAGTATTTTGGGTCGTATGGTAGGATAGGTCGGTCGAGCGACCTAAGTGTTGACGACTTATAAAAGTTAGCAGGTTAGCGACCTAGTGGTTAGCGAAGTTAGGTCGTTAGACGACTTAAGGAAGTTAGGTCGTAGCATAGTGAGTTGTAGAGTTGCTAAGTTATTAAGTCGTGAGCGACTTAGGGGTTAAGCCGCTAAGTCATAAGTCGTATCTCCTGTTAGGTCGCGCATATTAGTTAAGTCGTAGGTCGTATGGATGCGGTTATCTACTAAGTCGTTAGGTCGTATGCGCATGTGTTAGGTGGAGCTGCTGTTAAGTCGTAAGTCGTATACCCTGTTAAGGCGCGTGCTTTAGGTCGGGGATATGCTAGGTCGTAGGCTGGGAGATTTGTTAGGTCGTAGGTCGGAAGAGATAGGTCGTGGACGACCTAATTCCGAGTGTACGACTTAGGGAGAATTTCAGCTATAAATAGGATGGCTTTGTTCCATTTTTGGGATCCGGATTTCGAAGCGACGAAGTGCTGCCATTTTTAAAGCTCGACTCCTACACTTCTTCACTTCTTTTCTCCACTCTAATCTAGTGATTCTATCCATCCAAGTTGAAGATCAAATTGAAGATTCAAGAGCTTGGATTGAAGATCTTCATCCTTTGAAGTGAGATTTCTTCATTTGAAGCGGATTCGTGATAGATCAAGTTAGATCCTTCGCTGTCCAGATCTGAAGCGTGTTGATTTGAGGTTGTTTTGGTGATTTGGTGAGTGGTGATTATCTCTCACACGGATCCAAAGGAGTATATCGGATTGTTGGCTCGATTTGGTGTTGAAATAGTGATTTCCATACATTTTCTTCATCCTAAGTGTAGATCCATATAGATTCATTGTTCATGATGATTTGACAACCATTTTACTACATGTTAACCTATGAAAGTTCATTCATCAAGATTATAGAGACATTGTTCATGTTTTCATGCTTATTAGACTTTCAACTCTTTAATTACGAAATTGCCATTATTGTTATAATTGTCTACTTAGATCATATTTGAATGCTTGATTGTTTGGATTAATGTTTGACTTGGTTGATTGCTATGAATTAGATGATTGATGATTTGCTTTAGACCGAAGATGATTCAGAAGCTAAGGGAAAGGCTCTTGAACTGGAAAAGCTGCTTGTGGCATATGTAGCGGATGGTGAAGCTATTATGCATAGATTCGATGGTGATGATGTTGAGATGAGACTTTGCGAGGATGTGATGAAGCGAAGCATGATATGAGATAGTCTTGGTCTAATCCAGACGGGATCATTCCAAGCAGGTTGATAACTCGGTGATATGGTTCGAGTTGGAAGATAATGGATGCTCGAGAGGCGCTTGAGCTAGTATGGAAATAGTCGTCGAGGAGGATGACTAGAAGGCAGAGATCTCATCGTTGTTGAAGGTTCTAGCATGCTCAAAGCAAGAGTATGTTGGGCAGATTCGATAGTCCCTGAAGGCTACGGATTGGTAGTCAAGTACTCTGGGCAGATTCGATAGTCCTAGGCATGGGTCACGATGACGTGCGGGAGTTATGTTTAGAACCGGGGTTTCCATTAGCCCTTGACGGACGGCTGAAAGAATGTGCCGGTCATTCAATTAACGGTGATATCGAAGCAATGATAACAGTGATAGCCAGAGTCATGGATGTTTGGTTGTATCGTCATTCGGTCTCAAGAGCGGTATTTTCTGGGTGCTTATCTGATCTTGGTTTAGGCCTTGGGGGTTTGTACTTGGAAAACATCGCCCTTGACTCGAGTGATAATTACTTTACTTTAAATTGTATGTTCTACTATGTTTGCTTCTGCTTAGTGTGTGTCTGGGGGCTATCACTGTAGAAAGAGGTTGGAGTGGGAGGGTTGTATTCCTATTCCTTTTTCCTTTGTACTCTTTTGGTATGTTGTTAGTTAATTTACTGCTCACTAAGACTGTTGTCTGACTCAAGGCTTTATGTTTTAACTCTTATTGCCTTGGGCTGTTCGTCCATTTTGGGACGGGCAGACTAGGTAGCAGGTGACAGGTGCTGCTCTTGCTTTCCACGATGCTGATGACGAAGACGAGCTGGAGTATTGCATATTTCTTCTTACTATATGTACTGGATGTTCCGCTGCTTTGTATTCTCTGAGTGATATGTAGTGAGGCTTGTTGTATTGACTATTCAGATATTTGTATTCAACTATTATGAAGTTTTATTGATGAGATTCTATTCTGTGAAGCTTCACTATATATATGTTCTATTGTATTTTGTCCATGCGCTGTGAGTAATACGATAGATTCTGTTGTTTTAATTTACCTTGACAATCGTCCATGGCTGCCTGGCACACTTTACAGCGCACTTTCTCTAGGTTCAGTGCAGGGGTTATGGGCGGTCGTCACATTTGGTATCAGAGCATTGGTTAATCGATTTTACCCAACGCTCGCTGACATAACTACGTATTAGAGACGTAATTGTATTTTGATGGATGATTACTATATATAATATCGTAGATTAGAAGAGTTTGAGTCCTTTAAGCAGTTGTTTCTCATGATGTTCTGACCATTCCTTTTTATAGATATTGAGAATGAGTCGAAGAGGGAGACCAACTGCTAGGGAAGGCCATGCTACTGAAGGGGCTGCTGATTATGCAGCTATGTTCGAAGCTATGATGACTTCGATCATGAGAAGGATGCCAGCTCCATGGCCATCAGTTGATGTTGGAGTTCAAGTTCAGGCTCCAAGGCCAGTGGATTTTGCTAAGTTGTGTAAGGACTATACTGCTCTTGGAGGAAAGGTTTTCTTGGGAACAGAATCAACTATTGAGGTCCAGAGGTGGATAGATGCTTGTAGAAGGATCTTTGGTGATTTGGCAATTGAGGATGCAACTAAGAGGAAGTTGGCATCGAGACAGCTTCAAGGGAGAGCCTCTGATTGGTGGAACTCTATTACCATCAATACTCCGAAGGAAGAGATTACTTGGGAGCAATTCCAAGTCAGGTTTGAAGCTAAGTTCATTTCTACAGCTCAGAAGTCTGTTCTGTTCAAGAAGTTCGTGGAGCTCAAGCAGGGAGGGAGACCAGTTCTTGAGTATGTTTCTGAGTTTGAGGCTTTGTCCAAATATGCCCGGTCATATATCGAATCTGCATATCAGAAGAATGAGAAGTTTGTGACAGGCTTGAACAGTTATCTTGGGAGACAGCTGGTGGATCATTTGGACGATTCATTTGAGAAGCTTGTGGAAAAAGCTCTCAGGCATGAGAGTCTGTTTCCTAAGGAAGGATCTGTTGTTGCTGTGACCAGGGAAGAGTCTAAACCCCAGCAGGGTGGAAACAAGAAGAGGAAGCAACAGCAGCAGCAGAAGGGTAAGGATGGCCAGAAGAAGCCGAAAGGCGAGGTGACTTGCTACAATTGTCAGCAGAAGGGCCATTTCTCGAAGGATTGTAAGAATCCGAAGGCACCGATGAAGTGTCACAACTGTGACAAGCCGGGGCATTTCAGGAAGAATTGTCCAGAACCGAGGAGGGACAAGCAGATTATGCAAGCTTATGCTTTGGGAGCTGTTCCGTCGTCTTCAAAAGCTCCTACTGCTGAAGAGAAGGGAAAGAGTGTGGTGGTTCAAGGTACTCTTTTCCTATGTGGTGTTCCAGTTAGAGTTCTGTTTGATACTGGAGCGTCGCCTTCGTTTGTTTGTAGTGAACTCGTAGGCCGGTTAGGTTTGGAACCGAATATCGTTGATAGGCCATTGGTTGTGACTAATCCAGTTGGGGGTTCGTCTTGTTTGTGTATGCTATGCCGTGGTCTGATTGTATCGAGTCATGGTTGCTCTTTTGTTTGTGATTGTTGTGTTCTGAACTTTGCGGGGTTCGGAATTATTTTGGGTATGGACTGGCTTATGAGGTATGCGGCAAAGGTTGATTGTGAGAGGCTGGAAGTGACAGTCGAGAATGTGGAGGGGCGAAAGATTGTGATACGATGTAAGCATGAAGAAGGCGTCTTCATGAGCTTCATGTATTCGCTAGTTGTTCCACGGGATGGACTGTCATTAGTGCCAATCGCGAATGGATTCGAGGATGTCTTTGATGAAGTCAAAGGGTTGCCGCCGCATAGAGAGATCGAGTTTCGTATAGATCTAGTTGAAGGAGCCAGACCTGTTGTGATGCCTCTTAGGCGGATGGCGCCTAGGGAACAGCAAGAGTTGAGGGTGCAAGTTGATGATCTTTTGCAGAAAGGATTCATTCGGCGTAGTGTGTCCGAGTGGGGTGCACCAGTTGTGTTTGCAACCAAGGCAGATGGGTCGTTGAGATTGTGTGTGGATTATCGTGAGCTGAATAAGGTGACTAAGAAGAACAAGTATCCATTGCCGAGAATAGATGACTTGTTTGATCAGCTTCACGAAGCTAAGGTGTTTTCTCAGATGGATTTTGCAACGGGATTTCACCAGTTGAGAGTGGCTAAGGATAGTGTGCCGAAGACTGCTTTTCGAACACCATCCGGTTTCTTTGAGTGGCTGGTAATGCCGTTTGGATTGACTAACGCGCCAGCATATTTTGTGGATCTTATGAATAGAGTGTTCAGAGATCAGTTGAACAAGTTTGTACTTGTGTTCGTGGATGATATTCTGATTTATTCCAGAAATGAAGAAGAGCACAAGACACACTTGCGAATTGTTTTGGAAATCTTGCGGAAACATCAGCTGAAGGCTAAGTTTTCGAAGTGTCACTTCTGGAAGAGTGAAGTGAGGTTCTTAGGCCATGTTATCTCTGGAAATGGAATAACGGTTGATCCCGCTAAGGTGGCAGCAATCTAGGATTGGGTTAGACCTAAGAATGCATCTGATGTGAGAAGTTTTCTTGGATTGGCAGGATATTATCGACGGTTTATCAAAGACTTCTCCAAGGTGGCTGCACCATTGACAGGATTGACGAAAAAGAACCAAGTGTTCAGATGGGATGCTAAGTGTGAGCAAGCTTTCGGAATCCTGAAAGAGCGATTGGCGAGTGCTCCTGTTTTGACTATTCCAAGTGGGAATGATGAGATGGTGGTTTACACCGACGCATGTGGTACTGGACTTGGAGCAGTGCTGATGCAGAAGGATAAAGTTGTTGCGTATGCCAGTCGACAACTGAAGCCGCATGAAAGGAATTACCCGACTCATGATTTGGAGTTAGCGACGATTGTTTTTGCTCTGAAGATGTGGAGACATTATCTACTGGGAGTTCGATTTGAGTTGTTTACAGATCATAAGTCGTTGAAGTATCTATTCTCCCAAAAGGATTTGAATCTTCGGCAGCAGCGTTGGCTAGAGTTTTTGGCATCATATGATTTTGGTATAGCTTATACTCCGGGAAAAGGTAACGCAGTGGCAGATGCGTTAAGTCGAAGACATGCAGGATTGGGAGCCATGTTTTCAGAATGGAAGAATCTCGAGTATTTAGCTGGATTTGACTTCAGGCCTAAATGTGAATTGGAACCTGAGATGTTGACAAACTTATCGATAAGACCGACTCTTGTGGAAAGGATTGGCGAGAGCCAAAAGCGAGACGATAAGCTTGTCAAGATTATCCATGATTTGGAATCTGGATTGGACCCAGAAAAGGATAAAGGATTCGAGGTTGATCGAGAGGGTTGGCTTCGAAAGCAAGGGAGACTAGTTGTTCCCGATATAGATGAATTGAGGAGTGAAGTTCTGAAGGAAAGTCATCACTCGAAGCTGACAATTCATCCTGGTGGAAATAAGATGTATCGGGATATGAAGAGAACCTACTACTGGGAAGGCATGAAGAAGGATGTTGGAAATTTTATTTCCAAGTGTATGAACTGCCAGTTGGTAAAAGCCGAACAGAGGAAGCCGAGTGGATTGCTTCAGCCATTAGAAGTTCCTACATGGAAGTGGGAGCAGATATCGATGGATTTTATTGATGGATTACCTAGAACAAGAACGGGAAATGAAGGGATTTGGGTCATCGTAGATCGTCTGACTAAGAGCGCAAGATTCATTCCTGTTCGATCGACTAGGACTGCATCAAAGTTGGCTGAGTTGTATGTTAAGTGGATAGTTCGATTTCATGGTATTCCGAAGAGTATAGTGAGCGATCGAGATCCATTGTTCACTAGTGGATTTTGGAAGAGCTTCCAAGAAGTTTTGGGAACCGAGTTGTGTTTGAGTACAGCTTATCACCCTCAAACAGATGGTGAGACCGAGAGAGTCAACCGAGTTTTGGAAGATCTTCTTAGAGCTTGTGTTTTGGATTTCGGAGGATCATGGGAAGATCACCTTCATTTGGTGGAATTTTCATACAACAACAGTTACTAGACAAGCATTGGTATGGCACCGTATGAGGCATTGTATGGAAGACCGTGTAACTCTCCGACATGTTGGTTAGAGACAGGAGAAAAGCTGATGCTTGGGCCAGAGATGATTCGACAGACTTCGGATTGCATAGAGATCATTCAGCAACGAATGAAGGCAGCCCAAGATCGTTAGAAAAGTTATGCCGATAAGCGTCATAAAGATTTGGAATTCGACGTAGGTGATATGGTTTTTGTGAAGATTTCTCCACTGAAGAATGTTATTCGATTCGGGAAGAAAGGAAAATTGACTCCGAGATTTGTTGGACCATTCCCGATCATTGAGCGAATTGGAAAGCTCGCCTACAGATTGGAGTTACCAGAGAAGATGTCGAGTGTGCATAATGTTTTTCATGTATCATATCTACGGAAGTATGTGCACGACTCGAATACAGTGGTTTCTGCTGATAGCTGTGAAGATTTCGAAGTTGATCCAGTCGATAAGAGACCTCGTAAGCCGCTTCGTGTTGTGGAAACCGACACGAAACAGCTTAGGAGAAAGGTAGTTAAGTTGCTCAAGATACAATGGAGTGATGATGATAACGACTGTACGTGGGAGGTGGAAGAGAGGATGAAGGCAGCTCATCCTGAACTCTTCAAGGTATGGCCCTAAGGTGTCGTGTCATCTCACGATATTGTAACTTGTTCTAGTGTTAGAATTCTGTACGCTAAGCTAGAATTGGATGCATGGTTTGTTGATTGTTATGGTTGGTAGGCGTACAGAATAGTCTTTGATTGCCTTGTTTGTTTGGAATTTCGGGGGCGAAATTCCTAAGGGGGAGAGAATGTAACGACCCATATTTTTACGGATCGAAACTTCGTAAAACAGTTGACATTTGGTCACACTGTTGATAAATCGTTTATAGTTTAATTCCTAGGTCGTTTGGGTTTAGGTCGGCAAGGGGTTAAGTCGGAGAAGTCTGGTAGGTCGTAAGTAAGCTTAGGCTTAGGTCGTAGCCGACTTAAGGAGAATAGGCGACCTAAGGATGTTGGGGTTGGCGACCTAAAGATTTGGAGTTAGGTCGTATGATGGATAGTAAGGGTTTAGGTCGTAGACGACCTAAGAGATAGGAGACTTAAGGGTTTTTGGCGAGTTAAGGTTTTGAGCGACCTAAGGGATAGGTCGGCAGCGACCTAAGGAGGACCAGTAGTTAGCGTGGTTAGGTCGTAGACGACCTAAGAGTTAGGTCGTGGATGGGTTAAGTGTTAGGTCAGTTGAACGAGTTAGCGAGTTAAGTAATAGAACGACTTAAGTGAGTTAGCGACTTAAGTATTTTGGGTCGTATGGTAGGATAGGTCGGTCGAGCGACCTAAGTGTTGACGACTTATAAAAGTTAGCAGGTTAGCGACCTAGTGGTTAGCGAAGTTAGGTCGTTAGACGACTTAAGGAAGTTAGGTCGTAGCATAGTGAGTCGTAGAGTTGCTAAGTTATTAAGTCGTGAGCGACTTAGGGGTTAAGCCGCTAAGTCGTAAGTCGTATCTCCTGTTAGGTCGCGCATATTAGTTAAGTCGTAGGTCGTATGGATGCGGTTATCTGCTAAGTCGTTAGGTCGTATGCGCATGTGTTAGGCGGAGCTGCTGTTAAGTCGTAAGTCGTATACCCTGTTAAGGCGCGTGCTTTAGGTCGGGGATCTGCTAGGTCGTAGGCTGGGAGATTTGTTAGGTCGTAGGTCGGAAGAGATAGGTCGTGGACGACCTAATTCCGAGTGTACGACTTAGGGAGAAGTTCAGCTATAAATAGGAGGGCTTTGTTCCATTTTTGGGATCCGGATTTCGAAGCGACGAAGTGCTGCCATTTTTAGAGCTCGACTCCTACACTTCTTCACTTCTTTTCTCCACTCTAATCTAGTGATTTTATCCATCCAAGTTGAAGATCAAATTGAAGATTCAAGAGCTTGGATTGAAGATCTTCATCCTTTGAAGTGAGATTTCTTCGTTTGAAGCGGGTTCGTGATAGATCAAGTTAGATCCTTCGCTGTCCAGATCTGAAGCGTGTTGATTTGAGGTTGTTTTGGTGATTTGGTGAGTGGTGATTGTTTGTACCAAAAATGGGCACAACACTCTTCGGAAGTTTTTGAAGAGATAAAAGTGAAGAATGAAAATTAAAACTGTGGATTATCTAACAAAAACTCCAAGTAACAGAAAATAAGTTGCAAAGACAAGCGATTTAGAGTGGTTCGGCGTTTTGCCTACATCCACTATGAAGTTTGATGATTTTATTGCTCGATACTTGAAGATTACAGTAGTTTATAATGTAATACAACTGAATTTATATGCTAAGCCTCAATCTAAAGCAGCGGCGGTGTTCTGGAGTAAGTCTGGCAGAATCTGGGCGCTCTTCAGTACTTAGAATTATCCGACCCCTTTTCTGAATGACCGGGGGCTCTATTTATAGGTGTAGGAGGCTGATATTTCGCCTAAAATTCGGGGAGACCGCTTCTGGCACGTGAGGGGCCCACATGGCCGAAATTTGGAGATCCGGGCCCACTTTGGGATCGATTCGACCCTTGGTTCGAATCGATCAAGAAATCATCCAATCGAGCTAAAATTTGGTGTGAACATTCTTCATCATGTGCTTAAGCTTCTGTGAAAATTTCATGGCATTTGGACTTGTAGAACTCGAGTTATGATCGATTCAAGTTGGTCCATATCGATTCGAACTCAACTTCGAATCGATCAAGATTTGCTCCGATTGAGCTGAAATTTGGCGTGGACATTCCTTAGGTTTCCAGTAAGCTACTGTCCAAATTTGGTGGCATTTGGACTTGTAGATCTCAAGATATGATCGATGCAAGTTGGTCCATATCGATTCGACCCTTGGTTCGAATCGATCAAGATTTGCTCCGATCGAGCTGAAATTTGGCATGGACATTCCTTAGGTTGCCAGTAAGCTACTGTCCAAATTTGGTGGCATTTGGACTTGTAGATCTCGAGATATGATCGATGCAAGTTGGTCCATATCGATTCGACCCTTGGTTCGAATCGATCAAGAATTGCTCCGATCGAGCTGAAATTTGGCATGGACATTCCTTAGGTTGCCAGTAAGCTACTGTCCAAATTTGGTGGCATTTGGACTTGTAGATCTCGAGATATGATCGATGCAAGTTTGGATTTCTCAGCCGTGGTCCATCAATATCTGGAGCATATGAACTCCGATTGACTTGAAATTCCAAATGTTGGCTCTCATAGCTTTGCTTGTCATGTCATATCAATTGTAGCCCGATCCGGACTCGGAAGAAATTCGTCGATATCCATAGTGAGCCTGCGTATAACCGATCTCCAAGACGAACTGTCATTGGTTTCTAGTCAAGTTCTTGGTGTCACGGCCTTGCCAAAAGGCGGGATAACAGTGATTATCTCTCACACGGATCCAAAGGAGTATATCGGATTGTTGGCTCGATTTGGTGTTGAAATAGTGATTTCCATACATTTTCTTCATCCTAAGTGTAGATCCATATAGATTCATTGTTCATGATGATTTGACAACCATTTTACTACATGTTAACCTATGCAAGTTCATTCATCAAGATTATAGGGACATTGTTCATGTTTTCATGCTTATTAGACTTTCAACTCTTTAATTACGAAATTGTCATTATTGTTATAATTGTCTACTTAGATCATATTTGAATGCTTGATTGTTTGGATTAATGTTTGACTTGGTTGATTGCTATGAATTAGATGATTGATGATTTGCTTTAGACCGAAGATGATTCAGAAGCTAAGGGAAAGGCTCTTGAATTGGAAAAGCTGCTTGTGGCATATGTAGCGGATGGTGAAGCTCTTATGCATAGATTCGATGGTGATGATGTTGAGATGAGACTTTGCGAGGATGTGATGAAGCGAAGCATGATATGAGATAGTCTTGGTCTAATCCAGACGGGATCATTCCAAGCAGGTTGATAACTCGGTGATATGGTTCGAGTTGGAAGATAATGGATGCTCGAGAGGCGCTTGAGCTAGTATGGAAATAGTCATCGAGGAGGATGACTAGAAGGCAGAGATCTCATCGTTGTTGAAGGTTCTAGCATGCTCAAAGCAAGAGTACGTTGGGCAGATTCGATAGTCCCTGAAGGCTACGGATTGGTAGTCAAGTACTCTGGGCAGATTCGATAGTCCTAGGCACGGGTCACGATGACGTGCGGGAGTTATGTCTAGAACCGGGGTTTCCATTAGCCCTTGACGGACGGCTGAAAGAATGTGCCGGTCATTCAATTAACGGTGATATCGAAGCAATGATAACAGTGATAGCCAGAGTCATGGATGTTTGGTTGTATCGTCATTCGGTCTCAAGAGCGGTATTTTCTGGGTGCTTATCTGATCTTGGTTTAGGCCTTGGGGGTTTGTACTTGGAAAACATCGCCCTTGACTCGAGTGATAATTACTTTACTTTAAATTGTATGTTCTACTATGTTTGCTTCTGCTTAGTGTGTGTCTGGGGGCTATCACTGTAGAAAGAGGTTGGAGTGGGAGGGTTGTATTCCTATTCCTTTTTCCTTTGTACTCTTTTGGTATGTTGTTAGTTAATTTACTGCTCACTAAGACTGTTGTCTGACTCAAGGCTTTATGTTTTAACTCTTATTGCCTTGGGCTGTTCGTCCATTTTGGGACGGGCAGACTAGGTAGCAGGTGACAGGTGCTGCTCTTGCTTTCCACGATGCTGATGACGAAGACGAGCTGGAGTATTGCATATTTCTTCTTACTATATGTACTGGATGTTCCGCTGCTTTGTATTCTCTGAGTGATATGTAGTGAGGCTTGTTGTATTGACTATTCAGATATTTGTATTCAACTATTATGAAGTTTTATTGATGAGATTCTATTCTGTGAAGCTTCACTATATATATGTTCTATTGTATTGTGTCCATGCGCTGTGAGTAATACGATAGATTCTGTTGTTTTAATTTACCTTGACAATCGTCCATGGCTGCCTGGCACACTTTACAGCGCACTTTCTCTAGGTTCAGTGCAGGGGTTATGGGCGGTCGTCACAACATAAGGAAATAAGTTTTTGTAACTTATAACTTTTAAAGAGATAGAGATTTTAAAACAAGATTTAAAATTATTGAATATTCATGTTAAGTAAAAACTATATACCCTTGGAGAATAAAAGAGTGTTTTGCAAATATAAGCTCGAGTAATATTTCTTAAGTAAAATATTTATTCTTTGGAAGTAATAAAAATCTGGAGAAATGTTTTATTAATGAAGACAAGTTTTTATAAAGTGTTTGTAAGCATGAAGTAATATGTTATAAATTGACTTAGAAAATGAATTCTAGTATTAATTAAGATTATGAACTTAAGTTTTAAAATGGATAATAAACTTAAATATGCTTTATAAAATGTGGTTATAAACTTAAGTATAGAGGAGTTGTAAGATGAAGTATGGCTTTTGAAATGTGTATAAACTTGAGTTTAAAGTGTTGATAAAACTAAGTGGTATTTTGTAAGATGTTTATAAACTTAGGTTGTGAAATATTTGAGCTCTTAAGAAATGTGTTTTGAAATGGGTTAAAATAAAAATAGTGTTTAATGAAAATGGATTTATGAAATAGTTCATAAATAACTTTAGTTTTAAAGGGGATATACTAAGAGTTAATAAATGTGAATTAAAATAAGTAATGTTAAATAAAATAGTTTATGATATGGTTTGTAGATGAATTTTAGTGTAAAAGGAAATACTATTGGAAATTAAGCGTAATTTAAAATTTGAAGTGAATAAAATGAAATTGGTATAATTTAAAGACCATTGAAATAAATACGTAAGTGGTACGAAGATCATATTATTCACATAATTGATTTTGATCCAGATTCGACTACACGATTTCGAGGTGATGTACACCGGTCAAAGTTAGAATCTTTCACTTGATTCTCGACGGCAAACACTCGATATGGATTTTTGATTTGAATCCAAAGTTTTCTATCATAGTATATGGTTATGCAAGGATGACGACATCAAAGAATCGGATCGAAGTCTACACTAGGGAAGTCGAGTGGATGATACCAGTTCGGAAGTGAAATTGTGTGATCGAGTGAGCATCCTATGGACTTTATAATAATTATAAAATTTTAACATTTGGAAATGCAAATTATTTGGTTGGATATATTTGAAATTGAGATGCAGGTTTAAGGAAGCAAAGGCTAGTTTGATGCCTTTGGTTTTATGACTTGAGTTGTTCATGCCCCAGATATGGGAGGCCACTTGGCTTTTGTTTTATTTTGTTTGATTTGGGCCCATAGTGGCGATTTGTAGTTTTTCCGATCAAGCCGCACAAAGAAGACGCTGCCGAAATTTTTCGTAATTTTAGGACTTAGAAAAATTTAATAACCTATTCTAACTAATTTATTTTGAAAAGTTAATGGTTCAGAGACATTTTCCTTACCTTGGCAATTTCGAGGACGAAATTATTTAAGGGGGGAAAGTGCAAGAACCCGCGATTTTGGTCATTTAATTTTGAATATTTAATTAATTTTAATTATTAAAATATTGATTTAAAAGCTTTAAAGCTCGAATTAAATTACAGGATTGTCTAAAATCTTTGAATTGTGAATAAATATTTGAATAGTGATTTAAATGTTGGAATTATGGACCTATTATTCGAATAATGATTTGAATATCTGGATTTTTAATTGAATATTTATTTAATGGGTTTAATGGACTTATTTAACTCCTTTTAAATTATTAAATGCTACAAGTGAATTTCTTTGTTAATTTATATAGAAAAATAAATTATTCAGATGAATAATCAGAAATTATATTTTTATTTTTAAGACTTGATTTTTGATGACATATTATTAATTTATTTTATCTGATTTTTCTATGATTTTTAATTTGGAAAATATTTAAATTATCTGTTTGACGTTTTATCGTCAAATAGCAGTGTTTTTGGGATTTTATAGAATTCAATAACCGGTGTACATTATTATTGTTTTGAGGTCGCATCGCTATTCTTAGCACGACCGTATTTTTGCTCTATTATTCCGAGTCCATACGCAAAAGAAAACCAGTGCGGCGAGATTTCGAAAATTTTAAAATAAAAATAAGTCAACAACCCCCATTTTTTTCTCTAACCGGCCCTCACTTTATCTTCCCGTACCTGTTCGTTCTTCCAAAATCAAACAGAGAAGAAAAAAGATTTCAAACTTTTAAAATTTGATTTCTCAAAATCCGATTATCGAAAAATCGTGAAGTAGAGTTATTTGGACTTATGGGGAGAAGATCTTCAAGATGATAGGGTTTACATTTGATTGACAATGATTAGCGGAATAAATCCATGTTCTGCTATTATATTAATATGGACATTTATTTAAGTGTCAATTAATTGTTAATTATGGATTTATTTACATATATGCTTGATTATGTAAATATCGGCAATTTGACTTGAGAAGTTTTGGAAGATAATGGTAGCTTGTTAAGTATCACTGGGATTGCCGAGCCTTTACTAGATTTGGAAATTGTGGATTTGAATTACTTCTAAATTTATAAATTGGAAGGAAAATTGTTTTAATATTTCTATATACACAAGGAGATCTATCAACAATTAATTATAAATGTTTGTAAAAATTATTTTTGTAAGCTAATTACGATGTTATCTATAGTATTTTAAATAATTTATTTATTTAATTTTTTTAAGATACTAATTATTTTGTTATTACTTATTTAAACTAGATGATTATTTCATTGAAAATATTGTTGAAGATCATTAATTTTATTTAAAAGGTTGTTTAAAGTTATTTTATTTACCTATAGGAGATGTTTTTAAGGTTTAATAGTTTATTTATTATATTATTAAAATGTTTTTAGACATTTCTTTTATATTCTTTAAAAATGATTAAAGATAAGTTTATGATGTTTTAGTTTATTCCTTTTAAATAAATAAAATAATAATAATAAACGAATTGTTATAAAAAGGATTTTCGTTATAAAAAGGATTTATGTAAAGGAGTTTAAATCTTGGGAAGAGAATTCTAAATGGTTAGTAATTAAAAAGGGGGAATTTTATAAATGGGTTTGGAGATTATAAAAGAGTGCTTTTATAAATAAAACTTGGAGATTTATAAGGAATTCTATAAATAGATTGTGGGAATTTAGGAAGAAGATATTTTAAAAGAAAAAGAAAAGATAATTAAAGAAAGAAAGGGTATTTGGGATATTTATAATTTTGTTTAAAGAATACGTGTGCTTAATCATTAAAATATGATCTTGAAATAAGTAAGCCATCCTAAGTGATTGGTTAAGATACTTGTACCATTTTGTAAGTATATGGAAAAGGTTCTTCAACTTTCAAAAAGAATGATTTGAAAATATACTTACACCACTAGGATAAGTACATGGTTATATTTTCTAATTATCGGAAATATTTCATTTTGTGAATATACTTATTTTGTTGAGATAAGTATTCAGAAGTGATTTCCAATATTTGAAAGTGATTTTAAATTAATGAATGTGAGGCTCAGTGGGTTCCATGGGAAATGAAATATATGATTGAATGTTTGTATTCGATAGTTAAATAACCGACTATCGAAATTGGACCAAACGTAACTTTGGAAATATCTAGGAGAAACACGTGGGTTATATGGCACAGTCATCTCCGATGATGTTGTACTGTGCGTATAAATCTCGTTTCGTTCTTCTAGGACAATGATAAGGAAATCCGTCCACTAATGGTTAGGAGACGATCTCTGATCTTATCTTTGTCTGTTTATTTCCTAAAGAACTGGAGTTGAGTTTACCGGAAACTGTCGAATGTTGTTTCGAAGAGACCGGGATCGAATATGTTATCCGAAAACCACTTCGATTCAACTTAAGCGTTGCGAAGTGAAGACATCATGAAGATGATGGAAATTCAGTGATGGAACTCTCAAGTGTTTCGTTCTGTCCCAGAATGAACTTGTATGGATGAATGTTGGCATTGCATTGCTGCCTGGAGGGCAGTGTTAGCATTCCAAGTGGGAAGTGCTATATAAAAGGTAATCATAGCCTCAGGCCTCATTAATCGGAAATGACTAAAACAGGGGATATTACAGATCGATATTATAGATCATGTATGCTCGGGGCCCATTTAGGTTGTTGATACCAACCAAGGTGATGACATATTCGGCGCTATCCAGTAAGGGGTAGGGCCGGTCTTGACTCGGAAGGAGTCCATGTGAGGCTCGCGGTGTATTTTATCTAGAGATGCACCGTGACGGACGGTACCCCCGTAGCCCAGTCGTTGTATGGAAACCAATCTCCAATACAAGCCATTACGCTTTTGATTGTGCCCAACTATGTTGAAATGTGAGATGCAAGCATTTCAGCTATTTTATATATTTACTTTGAACCATTAGACATTATTATAATATCACTGGATTTCATATGAAATGTTCTGGTTGTCGTAAGGTAAAATCCTGTCCGCGTTTATGTGCGGCGTGGTCTTACAAGATACCTTTGTTTTCAAAGGTTTTTATCACTTTAAAATCCAGTTGGGTGTGTTTTTCTCACGCTGGTTTACCAGACTGACTCGGGTGTTAGTTTATTATAATACTTGGGTCAGACCGAATATATTTGCAGATTGCTTTGGATGCATTGAAGCTCAGTAGACGAGGTGGAGGTCATTAAGTCGTATTCTTGTATATGTTATTTTTCGATGTTTTGGTTATTGAAATTATCAGCAATTGTGAGGACATGCTGTTATAACTGTCCATGTTGATAATTGTAATTGTTGTTGTACCCTGATGGATGTATTTATATAAAAGTTTCTCTTTTGTAAAAATCTTTGATATTATATTATATGTTGTTCCATTGCGATTGTGAGATTCTGTGTTGTTTTTAGTTTCTTTTCTCTTCTTCTTTTCTTCTTCTTCTCTTCTTCTTTCTTCTTTCTTCCTCATAACTATTCGTCTTTCTGTTCGATTTGGGTTGGACATGTGTGGTTTATTGTCAACTTGAATGTACAGAAAAGCGGGTCGTTACAAGTTATCTATCTATTTATGCTTTTTAATTATTTTTATTGTGCCCAGTTCATATAACTATGTTATTTTGAGATATTGTACTATGGAGGCATTATGTAAACATGTTATAACATTTAACATGTTATGTTTCTGAAATGGTTTTTTTATGAAATGGGTACTTGTTTCTGGTATTATATTTTACTCATTCTGCTATGAGATTCTAAAAGTATAGATAGATAGATCTATGTATAATTTTATCAACTTATCAACTCGCCTTGAGATGAGCCTAAGGTTCGACGGGCTTTTATTGGATTGAAGTTAAGTCCATTATGGGGTGGGTTGTTAGGATCCACCTCGATATTCGCTTAACCTACTTTGGGTAGAGAGAACAAAAGGAGTGACCCATTCACAGATATAAGAAAGGCTATACAGCTTCAAGCTAAAGGAAATATCCTTGAAAATGGAATAATAAAGGGTTTTAATAAGTTTTTTCGAAAGTGGTAAGGGTAATTGATCACCCCTCCGCACCAATATGGACCTGAGAGTCTTCAAAGAGAAGGCTTGCTGTTAAAACTGATGAACCTACCCAATATCACAAAAAAAGCCAAATGGGAACCAAAAATGCAATTCCCTAGAAACCCCTGGTCTGCTAGAGCCCTTTCCATTACCGCCTCCTATGAAGATATCTATCTCTTAATCAAGTAAAAGTTAGATTATTGGCCTTCAAAGAAGAAGCTACAAGGAAATGAAAGAAATTTTGAAAAAACCTATTGTCAGTACACCGAATGAATGGACATAATACGAATCATTACCAAGCCCTTAGAGGGATGATTGAAAATTTCTTAGCAAAAGGAGAACTCTAAAAGTTTTTCGACGAAACTTGAGTAATGTGTTTAGAAAGTTCAAGTGCTTAATAATGAAAAATGCTTCATGAAAAGGACTTACAAAATAAAGGAAAAGCTTTTGATCCCACCACAAAAGCCTGGTCAAAGCACTATAAACCTTCGATCCTGGCTACAAGGCCTGACCGTAGCACCTTCTAGAGGGAGGTCGGAGTAAGCCTTTGGTCCTGCTTATAAGGCCTAGCTAGAGCAGTGCAACCTTCGGTCCCGCCTACGTGGCCTGGCCGGAGCACCTCTCAGAGGGAAGATGGAGTAAGCCTACCGTCCCACCTAAGATGGCCTAGCCAAAGCACCAACTAGCCTTAGATTCCACCAATAAGGCCTAACCAGAGCACCTCCTAGAAGGAGGATAGGTAAGACTTTAGTTCTGCCTAAGATGGCCGACTAGAGTACCGACCGGCCTAAATCCTTACCTAAAAGATATGGAAGGGGCAACCACATATAAAGAAGTCAATAAGACAACTCTAATTCCATCTTAAGGATGGGCCAAAACATTCTTCTAGAGAAAGAGCAATCAAACACGATCAATCTTACCCTAAAGCAAAGATAAGACAACCCTCAAAGGAAAGGTCGGGCGATTTTTCATGCTCATATAATCTCATATGACAAAGAAAAATCATCGAATAGTCATCCAAGAAACCCACACCAAGGGAAAGAATTTTACTCTGAAAAATGAGCTAAGGTAGTAATAATTAAGCAACGAAGATTCGTTTACAAAATCATTCAGCCTAGAAAGCTAAGAAGGCAAATCGATCCACATTTTTGAAAGGCTTATTCTGCCAATGCAGTAATCATTCTAAAAGTGAGTTTCAAAACCAAACTTTCAAAATTTAAAAGTTCAACAAGAAATCTTTCTTAGAAATTTCTTTGGCATTTACAAAACAAGATGATCAGTTTGAGAAATAAATAAATTATGGAAGTCAAAACTATTTACTTTATATTTTTCAAAAGAAGATACTTGGTTTTTGCACTAAAGTGTGAAAATCCCCTTTCATACAAGGCGAGGGGCAAACAAATATTGCAAAGTCGGACAAACAACTCTCAAAAATTAAGACCTATCTAAAAGCATTCTTCGAAGAAGCAAAGAGGCCAAACAAATCTATGCTAAATCAAAGACCACAGATCATATTGAATCAAATTAAAGCTCTGAAGTGAATCACAAATCTCAAACAGTTCAATGAGTTCAAATCCAAGACAACAATAAGGAAGAAAATACAAGGTCTGCTTAAAATGTCAACTATTCAGATAACAAATTATTTACTAATTTACATACAAAAAGTTACAAATATCAAGAAAAGCCATTCAAGTCTTTCGAAAGAGGATGTTGAGGGAGCGAATAATGTTGGTATACTTTTTCTTTCCCCTTCCCCTCAACCTCATGAAGACATGGATAACTTTCACGTGAAGTAGGGGCATCTCAAAGCAAAAAAGGAGGGCCTCTAATATTCTGAGGTGGTCAGTGCATCCCTATAAAAAGAAGTGTTGATGTGTTTGTATCCTGCCTCTGCTGCTCTGCTCAACTTTTGGTTCATTTCTGAACATAAGAAAGAATAGCCAATTTTTAAGCCAAAGGCTACTATTATTTCAAGCAAATAATCTACAAGGGAATCCATTCGGGAGTTCTCAAGCGACATCACCTTGGGTCTTCTCAATTAAGACTTAAGGTCATGCACTTGTCCCTTCAAAACTTCAATAGCTGAGGAAGGTTTGGTAATATGATGAATAACCACATCCAGTAGTTCTTTAAATTTCTTCTCCTTCTTCTTAATAATATTTGTGTCATCGACGGAGCCAATTTGAATCTTTAGTGCATGTTCAAACGTTTGGTGCCTTTAAAGGTTTTTACCTTGCTCTCTAATTTTTTAACCTTTTGCTCAAGAACGTATTTCACACATCTCGACTCCTCGATATGGCTTTGATAATTATTTAGATATTTCGAAACTTGTTCATCCCACTTCCCTTATAAAAACTAGGTACATTCATATCTATATGTCTGGCACCATTTGGCAATTTCTCTACCATCCAAACTAGGAGGTGGGTTTTAGAAGAAGAATTTTTCTTTTTGTCGGTTGAACATTGCGACCTAGTCGCCCTTGCGGGAGTAGGAATGGGAAGGTTGGATTGGCCTCCACTTGTAATAAGCTCTAAAGATTGACATATTACTTGACTTTTTAATCGGTTAACTTCAAGGTTCTCAATTTTCTAATACAGTCGAGCAATTTCTACATCAACCTCAATCCTTTCGGCTAGAGGTCTGGATTGACCAATTGTAGGTGTGATATCTTTTAGCTCTTTAATCCCTTTGTCTTTCTCTTTTATTTTCTTCTCTAAGCTCGAGATCATTTCATTCATACTACTTAATCTTGACTTCAACTTATAGTATTTTTTTTATACCATTTACATGCTTTTGAGTTGTCTGGAAATGGTATAATTGAAGCATCTTGGGAAAAGCGCTTCTCGATGTCTAACAATAATATGGCTTTAGGTCTATATAGACGAAAGAGGAGGTCAGGATGGTTGGATGCAGGCGTTAGTTGACTTTCCGAGTAAAAATAAACAAAAGAAAAATCAACACATAGGAAAAACATATTCTTTCATTAGCAACAAAAAAGTATTACAAACATGAACAAGTTCAAAATCACATCAACTATTCAATCCTTAATTTTGGAAATGGCAGTCTGAGCTTTTTTAAGTGAACCCCCGGGCCCAAAGAAAGAAGAGTCAAAAAGAGAATTAAATCCATAAAGAGTATGAACTGGGGAAATTAGCGATAATCTCAGCTCTGGGCAGGAGGGGTAGTTTCTCCGTATAAAGGTTTAGCATAGTTGGGCCAGATCCATTTAATTAAACTTTGCTAGTCGAGAGGTTTTGAGAATTAATATTTTCTCCTTAAAATCCCTTTTAAACTTGACAAATTTACTTAAGAGTTCTTTTGAAACAGAAGTGCTCAGTGGTTCCTTAACCTGTGTATTTTAAGAAAAATAAACTAAGCCGCAAAGAGATAAGAACGTTGAAACTTATAAAGATTGTTTGAATTACATAATACAACAACAAACTCACTTAAGTTCATACAAATTCAAAGATAAATTTCTCTTTATTGAACTTGACCTTCTTCGGAGAAGGAGTACGAGATGAAAGTGGAATAGTCTAAATCCTAGGAAGATTCCAGCATTCTTCAGGATGAGTATCGGTCCTGTAATCATTCAAATACCTATTATGCAAACGCCTAAATAAACAAACTTCACATTGTTAATGTTGCTAATGGTAATAGAAACAATGGGAGCTTATCATATGACGTTTACTAGTCGACACATCTAAGTTAAAACAATAATTTCTGATATACCAATACTATTTGTGAAATAATTAACTCTTTTCGATTTGTTTGGAAGTAAACATGGTTTATTTTATTAATACCTTACATATTTGATATAAAATAAAATTGTGATGGCATGCCTTGATAGTATTCGTATTCCAAACTATGTGGTGTATTAGCTAAAGGTAATATCCAATCAAAGTATAATTAATTTAGGAACTTTAGACTATACTATAAATCATCGAGATATATATTACATCAATCGTGAAGAATGTCTTCCTTTTACATGATTATAAATCATGTTATACTTCTGAAATATGTCTCGAATGATCAGTAACAATGCTCACATTTAGTGGGATCATGGTAAGAAATATTGAAATCATCGGGGTTTTCGCCCGACCACCGTAAAGGATTTTGGGATAAAGCAGTAAAATACAATAGTCTAAAATACCAAAATTGAATCCACCTACATCATTTTTATTCACTGTTGAATTATCTTAGATACAGGCTTATGTTTATGATATATAAAGTCAAATATGTTGTAACAACCAGACTCTCGGTACATTTAAATAGATTCCTTTTTAGAAATTATGTCCCCTTCTTCTATGTATAGTGGTGTAAAGATGAGTGCTCCATCCCAAATCACCCAGTTCAATCGAATTTATCCTTGAGTTTTCGTAGCATGCAAAAATATCCTTAGATTCATTTATCCATGCTGAAAAACAGCTTTCTGATTGACTTTGTACTCTACTGCATTTCTTAGTTCGATGGAGGTTGGATCGATACCCATCCAATCATGATACTCTGTAGCTGTCATTTGAAGTATTCTAAGTACAAAAGTTTATTGATCCAATATTAAATCGGTTGAGGTCAGTTTGTCACTGATCATGTAGTTTAGTAGCAAACTTTGAGCAAGGATGTCAAAAAATCTGAAATCTATCAACATCCATAACTTAAAAACAGATAAATATTCGATATCTGGGGAAGACATGTACGAATGCGGATACAAAAACATCCACATTCGAAAATTATTCGTTCGGTTTTTATCAAGATTATAGTTTATTTTTAAGTGTATTTAGTACAAATGATATATATTTATTTTTTAGCAAGTCAATAAGTTTTACTATATACATTTAATGTATATTAACCGCTTAAAACTATTTATCATCATCATATTGGTTGATTTTGCATACTTTTGTAATCAATGGAATTGAAGAAAAAATTATGTTAAACCAAAATTTTCTATTTAAATTTGTTATTTTATCGATCGTTAGTAAATATGATAATTATCTGATATTCATCCGTATATGATAATTATCCGATATCCATCTATATCTGCAGATGTGAATATCCGGTATCCGAAAATGATTTCGAATGCGGATATGACACTATCTGCATCCAAAAGTATCCGTTTAAAGACCTAATTTTGACTTGAAATTATTCCAAGTACTAGGGCATACCAAACCAACTCATTGGATATATAGGACTTAATCTAATATCTTTCCATAAGGTTGGACCGGTAGAACCAAGTACATCCCCTTTTTCATTTTTCTTCTTCTGTCGCTTTTCAACATTACATTTACCATCTCTGTTATTTTGAACATGTTTCCTTGACAATTCTCTTGAACTTCGACTTTATTTGTTCTCAATATATAAAAATTCATGTGGGTGAAATCACCAACGGCACTAGCACCCACAAATATCCTCCCAAGTTAACATGACTATCGCTCCATATTCCTCCAAACTCAAACCATCCCATCCATACTTTCATGACTCCGAGTCTAAGTATCGTCGAACAGGGCTTGATCATCACCTCCTCACTCCATCAACATAGATTATTTCCTCATTCCCTCATAAAACCACATATAGTAGTTCCCTCATAATATCTTTAGTATCTATGACCGTCGGATAGTTGCGTCATAATCTCTTTAATACTTATCATCGTCACCCAATAATTGTCATTAATCAATCGTTGTCACCCTAACAAAACCCAATTATCATCAAAGGCATTGTATCATGATTGATTATCGGTTATTGTTGAAGTTGCTTTGGTTTTGATTCGTTGTCAAATCAATCTCACTAATTGCTTAAGCAACGTCAATGTATGGTTGCATTCACAATTGTTATATATAGCTGACAATTACTCCAAAATTTTGATTACATTAGGTTCACAACAATATGTTGGGTTTCTGAAACTAGAATGCTTTAAATGCGAACAAAAGCATGGATTGAGGTGCAACTTCAAATAAAATAAAATCACCATTCCCAAAACCTAAATCAATGATAGTGGGTCAATATTATAACATCAAAGTCAAAACAAAAATAGATCAACGCTCGAAACTTACCGTAGGTCAGAGAGGCTAAAATTATATAGTAATAAAAAAGATATTCAATTGCAACTAGCTTGTACTGAGTAGAAGGTACAGACAGAAGCATACGGAGCGGTGCCATGTGCTATGTACCAGTTTCGGAAGCGTTCACGTGATCTTCTATTATCATTAACTCACGTTACCCTCTTTATTTTACTATCATATATGTTCAAGTTCATGCCTAAACCAGTTCAAAAGAAATCATTTAATTTATTCTTCTTCACACTTCACACAAGAGAACATGGGAATGATTCATTAATGAGATGCATGATACTCGTATGATTAAACTTTTAAATTGTGAATGCCGCAAGCCATGGCCACTGGCTGTAATCATCACATTATCACATGTATATATTCTGTTCGCTTTTCACTTGATAGTAAAAATAATAATAATATAATCCACCATGTTAGTTGCTTCACTCCTATTTAAAAACCACCTCCGCTACTCCAATCCTTAACCAAACACAAAATCTCCTACACTCAGAAAAAGAAGAAAGAAGAAGATGATGAGAATTTTCTTATCCTTTTTTATCCTTGCGCTCGCAACTACAAATTACCTCCTTGCCCCTGTCGAGGGCGCCTTTAAGCCATCCGGATGGACCAAGGCTAGTGCCACATTTTACGGTGGAAGCGATGCCTCCGGCACAATGGGTAAGCTTATTTCTACTTGTATCGTACCGAGTTTAATTCTCTCGTCATACATAATACAACAGTCAATGTTGGAAAATACAGGTGGAGCGTGTGGGTACGGGAATCTGTACTCGACGGGGTACGGAACGAGAACAGCGGCGCTAAGCACGGCGTTGTTCAACGATGGAGCGGCGTGCGGGCAGTGCTACAAGATAATGTGTGACTACAAGGCGGATCCGAAGTGGTGCATTAGGGGCACGTCCATCCGGATCACCGCCACCAACTTCTGCCCTCCAAATTTCGCTCAGTCGAGCAATGACGGTGGGTGGTGCAACCCACCTCGTCAGCATTTCGACATGGCACAACCCGCTTGGGAGAAGATCGGCATCTATCGCGGTGGCATTGTGCCCGTTGTCTATCAAAGGTGCGTATTTTGCTACATCTTTTGTCAAATCCAAATTCAGGAAAAAGAAAACAAACATTCATACTGTAATCAACATGACAACCAGTGCTATCCCCTAATCCTCGAAATTTTTCTTCATATAGATGATATCTTTAACTATAATCGAAAATGCAGGGTCGCATGCAAGAAGCATGGAGGAGTGAGGTTCACGATAAACGGACATGACTACTTCGAGCTCGTCCTCGTGTCCAACGTAGGAGGTAGTGGATCGGTCAAAGCCATGTCGGTCAAAGGGACCAAAACAGAGTGGCAGCCTATGTCTAGGAACTGGGGAGCGAACTGGCAATCAAACGCATACCTACACGGTCAATCGCTCTCATTTCGTGTCACGACAACCGATGATCAAACTATTGTATTTTCCGATATTGTTCCGGCCGGATGGACATTCGGTCAGACATTTTCCAGCCGTTCGCAGTTTTCTTGATTCTTTTGATTTTCATTAGTGTAAAAGGTTGGAAGTGGTGCTCTTGATCTTTTTTTTTATTTATCATGAGTTGCCCTCCAACCTATAACCAAATATTGTATGCTATACAACTACATATTGACATTGAGTAATAACGTGCACATGTGCACGTTGATGATAAGTATATTCCCAATAATGTGCTAAATGTGTAATAAATACCCTTTATAATTCGTAGGTTCTTTTGTTATTAAATTTCATTTCTTGTAAGAAGCTGAACTTGAATGATAGCCACATGCAGTCATATATTAAACATAATTGTATCACTTTGGAGTATAGAATAACAATGTCATATAATCCAGTATCATAGGACATAGGGCGGGGAGGGCGCATATGTGTAGGGCAGCACGTACTCGTCCATTGTAATACAGTACTGGATTATATGACAGTATTGATCTATACATACATGGGTACATTTAAGGTAAACTGGACATTACCCAATTACTGAATTTAAATTTGATACCTGCTCTCCACTCCAGTAATTACTTGAGGGGGCACCCAGGCTTCATGCATGTTCTTGCTGCAGACATTCTGTTATACTTCACCAAACACACATGTATATATAAACCGTCGTTTTGAAAACTAATTTTGAAGGGTTGAAATGATTCGATAAATGAGCTTATGAATAAAATATCTACAAAAAGTCATCTTAACCCTAATTTTTTTCGCACAAAAAGGCAGTGGGGATAAGTTAGAGGGGGATCTTGATCCTTTGCTTATATTAAACATAAACAAGATCCACAAAAGTAACAATGTCGGAAATCTATTTGATCCAATTTTTGATACACACATATACTTATTACTCTAAAAAAAACTTAAAATGAAATATGGGTATGGTTAATCCATGCCCTAATAGCACATGTTAAGAATGATTATTATATGCTGAAGGAAAAAAATATTATTAATTCAGATACATATTTTACCCATATACCATAAAAAAATAGGTGGAATTCAAAGAGGCTATTTGTGTAATTTAATAACCATAACATCTGCCCGTGTTAACATTTTCCATAAAATATATACCAAAATAAATTCAAAATTAATGCAATAAAAAGAAAGGATATTGTGATGCCCCTTAAGGAACAATGGTATCAATTCCCGTCAGCATCAACTTATCATATTTTTCATACAAAAAAAGAAAAGGAAAAGAGAGGGAGAGATAGATAATAATTGTATACCATGAAAATGTTAGATGGATCATCTTTCCTTATTTGACAATAATTGGAACTGATATAGTGAGTAAAAGAGTGAGAATAGCTTTAAGTCTCGCGGCCAACAAGTGTTACACACTGTACAGACACATTTAACAACATGGATATTGTAAATATATGTTAAGTATTATCATAACTGTACGCATCCTTGTTGAGACCGATCGAAGTGAGCTTCTGCAAATGAAAAAAATTTATGATTAAATCATAAACTGTAAAGGTTGAAGTAATAGAGATCTGCATTTACCAGTAACTTGGTACCTTCCATCTATTCATTTCGACTGCAACATGATTTCAGTATTCTGGAATTGTCTTTCCAGCCCACTACACACAAAATACGCACACATCATATTACAAAATGTGAATATATTGACCTCAGGAAAAAAATTTGGGTGAATAAGAAGGAAAAATCAGTTCCAAATCATCAAAACTAATTGAAGTTGAATGGGTAGAAGTAAGATGTTTACAATATAGAAAAAATTGATAAGTCCCTATTTTCGATGTTGTAAGAAAAGCTATTGTGTCTAATCCCTAAAGTCCTTATTCTTCAAAATTAGAAAAAACAAACTAACTAGCCATTTTCAAAAATTAGCTTGCACTTACAGAAAAGTTTCTTGAATTTTTTCTAAAATTTGATAACGCTAAAACAAATGAAGTTATTTGATATAAAACATACTTAAACAAATGTATATACTTATGAAAAGCGCATACCGACCTATAAATCTAACTTGCACTTTTGGTTTCATAAAAAAATAAACTTAATTTATGTGTTCATTTGCAGATGGGCTTTCCTCACAGCCACATCAAAAAAAAAATCCCTGATGCTCAAAAGCCCCATTTGCAGCACATAATTTAGCGACAATGATCAATTTTTAAAACTCCGCATGTGTAGTTTTCTATGCAGTTTGTCCCAAACCAGGATAAAGAAGGAGGGTTGTGATAGGCTTGGCGAGCCCACATAAAAACCATAGCCTTTCTTACGGAAATGGAACATTATTTCATTTAGTTTTGGGTTCCATCTCTAGCCGACCCCAACTTGTTTGGAAATAATGGCTTAGTTGTTGTTGTAATGATCAATTTTTAACCAAGAACATAAAAACCGATAACTCAAATTAAGGATGCTAAAATCAATTATTGCAAAAGAATATATAACTTACCACCTTCACCGAGTTTCTATTTCTCAATGACAAGGATGCCGATTCAGCATGAGCTCGTGCTAACTCAGCATTAGCTTCTGCAGCTTCGGCCAGCTTCATCGCCTCTTCTGCTTCAGCCATGGCTGATTCAGCCTCAGCTACCAACAATGCAGCTGCTGCTGCTGCCTCATCCATGTTCATTAACTTCATGCGACCCAGTTCAGCTTCTATTTCCGATTTATTGAGTTGTTTGATATCAATGCCTTTTGCTTTAGATGGTTCATTTTGCCTCACTTCAACTGGTAAAACCGTAGAAATTGGTGCAATACTATAGTTGTGCTTGACCTGTTGAAATAAGCACACTTGATGAAAAAATTTACGAGGTGGCCTTTATCCTTAAGTAGTGTACTTAACTGCACTGAAGAAGTTTCAAAAGAGCTCATAACAAGACCATCATCTAAGTACATTACAAGCACTTGCAAACACCAAATAAAATTCAATTGACTAAACTATATTATTCATCATATAATCTCCTCTACTATTAATAAAAGAGAATGGATTGTGTAGGTGTATCAAAGTTACATAATTTTTTTCTTTCAGTTTTTTATATCCTATCATATCCTTTCATCATGTACACATTTGTAAACATTGTGCTTCTCATATGCTAGTTAGTAAATAATGGTCAAGGTCAAATCTATATTACCTTTACCAATTTACCAGACTCGGTCATTCTTTTCAACCTTTCGGAAAGATCTTGTTTGAAGTCTGGAGGAAGCACGCCAAGGCACTACAAAAATACCATTAAGAGTAAGTGAATATCAAAAAGTGAAGCAACAGGTTTACTAGATCAGAGAAAGTAGAACAAATGTTTTGCATATATAGTAGGAGAACCTGTTCAAAAGATGTGTCGCATAAATGTTTTGAAGCTAATGAGCAGAGAGGAGGTTATACGACCACGGTTTTGCAAAGTATCAGAAATACGAAATACAATTGACCACTTATGACACATTTTGTTTTCAGGGAGGCTGAAGTACAACAAGGGGAACTGTTAGTGGCACATTTATGTTGTTTGCAAGTGGCCAGAGCCCAATCGATAAGCGAATAGAAATAACATAGCTTTAAAATATGGTTATTCCTACACCAGCATCGAGAAGCAAATAAAATTCAAGCGGACAAGTAAACAATAAAATAAATTACAAAAAACAAAGACATCAAAATATAATGATTTAATCAAAATTAAAACGCCATATCTTATGCAGCATTTATGGTACTTCAATATGGTTTAAATGACAACGATGTACTTATTTTGGTTTAAATTTATATTTTTTATATTCTAAAAGCTTAGGTTAGACAAATAAGTTAATTGTACATTTTTGTATGTTTAATTAACGTAAATTGACGCATAATTTGTTATATTATCGATGATGTTTGCAATTAATATTATGCTGTTTTGTTAAATTATAAATAAAACATTCGAAGTTTTAACTTACTTCTTTTATAACAAATGTAATTATCGTTCCAACATGTTTATAGAGTATACTTTAACTTCATATATTGAAAATATACACCACTTTTAAAATTTTAAAAACCGTGGACGAATCAATCACGAGTTACAGCACTTCTAAAAATATACGGCACTATTTGTTATTATGTCATGTGTTTTAACTAACAAATTGCTTTATTTTTAATAGCAGTAACGGTTTAACATTTTCTTCAGCGTTGCGCACGAAAGCAAGGATCATCACTACTGCCAATCAAAATTTTAACTAGAGAATGTGAAATGTTAGCATCCTAAACTGAATTTCCTAAAATTCCAAAAATGGAAAAGGAATTATTTATAATAAAAAATCATGGTAAGCTGTGTACAATTACAGCACTGATCTCTATGTTTATGGCAATAGCTGTTTTATTAGACCCACTAGGAATCATTTAAGATAAAATAAAAATCATGGTATGCTGTGTATAACTACGGCACTGACCTCTATGTACATGGCAATAGCTGTTTTATTAGACCCAGTAGGTTCCTTTGAGTTGGCTATTGCTGCCAGTATCATATTATCAATCCTGAATGTAAATAAACAGATTGCAAAATTGAATCAAATATATAAAAGTATTATTTACTGTTTACCATAAATAAATTGATACTATCACACCTAACTTTGTGTTGTCATATCAATTATCAAGTCAAACTTGAGTTATCATGACAATTTTAGCAAATTTAGAAAGACTTCGTAAAACTATTTTATTTATGCGAAAAGTACTTGCTATTTTTTGCACTTAATTGTGTCAATCCTATGACTGTAATCATCGGTAAGGGGAAAATAGCTGGAGAGAAGAATTAGAGGAAGATTCAGTCAACATTAGATGTAAAAGAATAAGCAACGACTCGGAGGAGGAACGGAATGTAACTTATTGATTTAATTAGTTGCACAATCAAACTGTTGTGTCATACCTTTTGTACCTAAATGCAATATCAACAATTATGGATGATGGGCTTACAATTGAAGGCAACATAAAAACATGTTCGGGTGAGGTAACACTCATCTCAAATCTGATTCATAATTAGATGCTTCTATACTTGCATCAGATTTGGTACGTAACTAAAGGTCACAAAGAAAAAACCATGGCATACCAAGGCTTAATTATAGCAAGTCTGAAAGACAGATTTCCAGAAACAATCATTTTAGCTCTGTCAATGACCTTGGGCTATCATGCCCAGACGTGCTTTGCTGGTTATCTTTACTAAGACTAAGAAAGCAACATATTTATGTTTATGTAAAGCAATCATATGATGCATGAATGCATTAAACACTTACTTTTCATCCGATATCTTAGGAATATCCAAAACCTTAGGAGCAACTTGCAAGACAGGTTCAACTGGAAATACAATAGGCTTTGCATCACCAGTTTCTTCGGACAAATCTTCAGAAACAGAAATTATTTTAACCTTGTTCTGAAGTTTTGAATTTTTTCGGGGTTTTTTCGAAGTAGTTGTAGCTCTATCTCGAAAGTTTCGTCCAAAAGGCATAACACATATGTTTCTCCACTTATCCTAGAAAACACCATCGTAGAAATTTATTGACCTACATATTCATATCTAACATTGCAATGAATGAATATAGGGGGGAAAAAGGGTAAAAAGCACTAAAGACGGAATGTTATATGCTAAGATACATTTTTTGTCCACTGAGATATATCACTAAATAAGCTACCTTAAGATCAACATTGGACCGTGAGTATAAAACACAACTGAATTCAGGATCTTTTAGTATAGCACTCCATTTTCCTGCTCCATGTTTAGCAATACCAGCTTTAAGAGCTGCTTCCTCTTCTGCTGTCCATCTCTGTTTAGGTGCACCCATTTACAAATATACCCGAAATCCTCTAAGAGAAATCTAAAATTGCAGGCAGCAGAGGGTTTAAAATAATAAACAAATGAAATGCAAACAATTGTTACATGATATTAACAATAAAAATATATATTTATTTTTCTTAAAAAAACAATAGGTAATGGGTTCAGTCAAAGGCATGGAGTAAATTTTGCATGAAAATATTTCCACTCTAATAAGTAAAATGATATACCAAATTGTCACATATTTCACTCAACTTATGAGTTATAACTGCGGTTCAACCAGTACAATGAGTTCAGATGTATTGCAATCACATAGGAGATCATACAAATGCCTAATAATAACTCAATGAAGCTGACAGTCATACCAATATTGCAAATTTACATATTATATTGGCAGTAGCATGCAGATTGTAATGCCATTAGTTGAAACAGTAATATCAATTCTTTGAAATTTCACCATGTTATGTAGCAATGAACAAATACTACACCAAGTGAAGCCTCTTCTGATGTTCCTTAATATGACCATCGCAAAATAAACCAGGAAATAATGGTACAAGGATAAAATTGTAAATATATTCAAATATGTTCCCCAAACCAATTAATTTCCCAACATTCACCATGTTTTCATTTATTTTCATTATAATCCCTCTTGTAAAATAACCAATTAATTTCCCAACATTCACCATGTTTTCATTTATTTTCATTATAATCCCTCTTGTAAAATAACCAACTCACTTTTCTTTCCCATCATCAAAAGAACTGAACCAAAAACCCCAAAAAGTTGTTATAGCACCATCAAAATCAAATATTGCCTCCAAATTATCACAAAAGGTAAGCTGCCGCAATGTTATACATTCCAAATTATAATCTTTATTGTATTTTTTATGTCGTAATAGGCTTTCAAATAGATTAGAGATATTTCATTGTATGGTATATATTGTTAGAATTTATTACAATAGTTTGGTTTGTTGCTGTTGTAGAAAGTAAATTACACTTCATCATTATCTGGATTGTGGTGGCTTCCCTACTTGCAGTTTGGATCAGGTGGTAGTAATTTCTCTTAATACTTTTCTTTATGCTATACATATTTAATATTTAATTGTCAACCAAATTGATAGCCAAGATCTTAGAAAAAGAGCTAAATTGTTTGATCAACAATTGTGAATGTATCTGGCTTTTTTTATGGTCCAAATGGTTGATTATGTATTAATAATAATTGTTCAACTTGGTTTTTTTTTTTTGGGAAATTGATCATTCAATTTGTAGGGAAAAAACATATTATAGAAAAGGAAATGATTTATGATGTACTTTTTGAGTTTTAGTTATAACCTGAAATAAGTTTACAAGTGAATTAAATTGTAGTGTTTAACTGCGTTTAGATGTAAAATTTATGTTACCAACTACGGTTTTCCTAAATGTTGCATAATTGTTGTCAAAAATCTTAAAATCTTACGATTTAAATCCCAATTCAGATCGGATCCCTCGCTTTACGATTCGATTTACATTCCGATTCAAACTTAGTTAAAAGCACGGTAAAAAAACACATCTAACTCATATTAACATATTTAATATACATATTTAGATCCACAATTTCCATTATAATGTTTTTAAAACAAAATAAAAATGAAATTAGAGAGAAAATTCAGTATTAAGTTTAATTGTTGACGTTCAGACATCAAAATCAACTTCAAAGTGCATACAAACATTAAAATGTGGATATTTTAAATCTACGATTTATGATTTAAATCATGTTTTGATTTAAAATTTAAACATTGCGATTTACGATTTAAATCCCATTTTGAAAACCTTGTTGGCATTTTTCTCAGTTTCCACAACTGTACCATGTTTGTAACTTGCTCTCTGCTTTTAATATCCAAATTGAATATGATTTATATTTGAAAAACAACTTCACCGCAATGGTGGAAGGTATTAATTACGAAGTTTCTCATATCAAATTTTCTTTATATGTTGAGAGAATTGAGTACTGAAATTTGTTACAATTTGTTTTGGTTCTATTTGATGGTATTGGGTGCATATATTTGGCATTTATATCTGTATTGACAATATATATTTGGTTTGAACGTAAAGTACACGGTAACGTTTTGTTGCCATACGATTTCTTTAACATTTTTAATTGGTGATATTATATTGTTGAGTGAAATGTATACTAAGATTTATAATGTGATCGTTTGGTTCGTTTGCATCAAGGTTGTCAATTTGAGATTTAAATTGTAAATCGTAATGTTCATATTTTGAATCGAATCAGGATTTAAATTGTAAATCGTAAATTTAAAGAATTTTATATGTTAAGATATTTAACATAAACATGTTTACTAAACCATGCTAGTTCAAATTTTTTGTATTTAGTGGTAAAAATATTGTAAAAACTCCACTAACAAACATTGTTTTAAAACGCAAAAGCGTACATGAGGCATTTTCAGGTCCGTGAGGCGAAGCTTAATTCTAAAAAGGTTGAGGCGTAAGTTTTTCGAATAAAAATAAAACGCAAAACATATAATGAAATTTGACGTTTCAAATTAACCTATGCAAAACATGAAGAACATATCATTCGGATCAGACTCTGAACGGGTATACACCTTTTTTTTAAGATCAAAAATAAATAATTGGAATCCATATGACTCCCGTTTCGATTACGCAGAATTTATTTGGCGATTCCGCCAAATTCTAGTTCCCATTCCTTCTACCAATTCAAATCGATCTACAAAATATATTTGGAGATTCAATGAAGTCCATTTTAAAAAAATTCTTAAATAGCAATAAGAAAATCCATTCTATAGCTCTTGATTGTTGTTTTAGAAACAATGTTACTTAATCATGTCGATGTTGAAATTGAAAAGTAAAAAAACACTTACATTTTCTTATATTTGTTCTTTTATTGTTTTCCATTAAATACTTGAAGTTTTAATAACTTCTACTAATGTCAATATTTGCAACTAAGAATAAAAATCCTTGAGTAGCATGCCTCAGCAGTTTGAGGCATGCGAAGCGTACACTTTGTACGCTTCGTATGCCTTAAGTCATTGAGGTGTAAGACTTAGAGATAAAAATCCTTTTGAGGAAAGCCTCAAAGCGTTTTATCTCTCATTTTCTTGAGGAGCTCCTCGATGCGAGTATTGAGGTGAGTTTTTTTTTAAAACAATGCTAACAAATAACAAAGTTAAAATAATGTATGCTTTTACAACATAGGCATCTAGCTCCAATTTAAGTTTCGTTTGGCTTTTAAGTGAATTTTGATTGGACGGGTTAAAATAACTAAGTACTTATTGTAATTATTAAAACATGACTTCATGGAAGTTGCTTTCCATTTTAAAGTAAAAATAGAAAACAAACTAGCAAATAAGCTATGGCGGCTAGAGTCTAGACATCGAGAGAAAGAGAGAAAGTAGCAAATAAAATTTAAAATAGCTTCTCCAACCTTGCATCTAATTCCTTACAAACTTGTAAGTTTCAATCTTTTTCTATCTATCTTTGCTTTTTCTCTACCAATTTTGATTCTGGATAACTCCGATTTAATCTTCCTTCCCAAATTAATAAATTTTGCAAATTTTCGTTTTTGAAATTATTCTTTGTTGCTTCGATTTGGATGCAACTTCTGGTATTGAAGTCTACTAAATGAATCGTAAGCAATTGTTGATTTAAATTTTCCCGATATTTTCCATTTGAAGCTTAATCGTATGATTTTTATGTATTCCGATTTTACCTACGCTTTGAATAGGGAAATGTGTGAGTCGGTTTGAATAGGGAGTTGAATCATACGATTTAACGATTTTTAACAACAATACATAACTAATCTACACAAAATAGCCATCAAAATTCAACTCCATTTCAGTAAAGAACAAAAGTGAAACTGTTAGTCTAAGCCATGTGAAGCAGACTGTAAATAATGAAAAGATATACACCGAATTGATTTTGTTCTCTTAAAGAATTCAAGCTGTACGTGCGTATACAAAGATATAAATGAATTAATTTGAAATTAGGCAAGAAAATGAGGCAGTCCAGACTCAAAATTTATGGTTTCAGAGTAAATGAAAATTGACGGAGCAGAAAAATAGTTTTTACTTGTCTTCATGCAAAAAAGCAGAGAAAAACAAACTTTGATTATATGTGACCAAATACGAGAAGATAACAAACATACGTGGTGCAGTCCTATTTGTCTTTAAAATCTTTTGGATATGTTTATTGGTTTCAAACTAGACTTCAAAAAATATCTAATTAAGGTAGTGAAATAATAATGATAGAAAACTAATTTCATGTCAGAATCAGAAATTTCCATTAATGATAATGACACAAAAGGAATATAGAAAGAAGTTAATATGGTGGGGAAACAAAAGATTCAACTTTCTAAAGTTCAAAAGTTTCCATGAAACAACATGTGTTGCACTTTAGGACACTGTAATATCTTTGACGGTATATTTTTCTAATCTGAATATAAACTTCCAAAAATATCCTTCATTTGAAATGAGAATATTAAAAATACTATTTCATTCAAAATTATTAAAGTGGGGTGAAAAGAGTAAGTAGGAGAAAATAACTATAAAAAAATTACAGTTGAAAACAAAAGGTTAATAAAATTCAAATTGGAAATAAAAGAATAAACTACGAAATAACAAAAGGTTAATAAAATCCAAAAATTTATTTTACGAGCGTTACGGCACGCGCTTCGCGCGTGAACTACAAATTGTATATGTTTAACGCATTCAAGTAAAAATGATTTGCACAAATATTTAGTCATATTTTTGCGTTAAAATCATGTGTAGTTAGTTTGAATATTAATTTCTGCATCTAATTATTTTTTTAGTTTGAATTTTTCTTTATATTATTAATTGATAAAAAAGAATTTGTAAAATAAATTATTTGTTAGATCCTATTTTGAAGTGATATTAAGAGTTGATAATATTTATAAAGGAGCGTTTTGAATTTGCAAAAAAGTTTAATGTTAGAACCTATTTTTAAGTGATATTAAAATTTGATAATATCCGTAAAGGGGCGTTTTTGGTAGTTCACAACATAGTAGTTAAGGCGCTAAAACGCAAAAAGGCGCAAGGCTTGAGGAATGGGCTTTTTCGAGCCTCGGGCTTTTATGCGTGTCTTTTATACAAGTTTGATTTACTATTTTACTAACTACAATTAATTTTTAAACCATATTTTTCATTCAACTATTTAGATATATTTTATCAACAAAATTTAAATTTTAAATTTTAAACCATATTTTATAATTCATTTAACAATTTAAAATTTTTATTTACTTATTTTGCAAATTAAAATTTGAATTTTGCAAAAAGACGCTTCAAACTGCAAAAAGACGCACTAAAACTGAAAAAAGACGCAAACCTTGAGCCTTGAGCCTTGAGCTTTTTTGAGCCTAGGCGCGCCTAGACGCGCGCCTTAATAACTATGGTTCACAATGCTACCAAATAAGTGTGATACCAAAGGTATTACAACTATTATTAAAGAATAAATTTATAAAAAAAAGTTTATTTGTTATATTATATTTTTAAGTGATATTAAAAGTCCATAATATTTATGAATGAGCGTTTTGAATTTGTAAATGAGTTTAATGTTAGATCATATGTTTAAGAGATATTAAAATTTGATAATATTTATAGATGAGCATTTTTGGTAGTTCACGCTGATAGCAAAAAGCGTGATATCAAAGGTATTACAGCTATTATTAAACGAGTGTGACGGCACGCGCTTCGCACGTGAATTATTTTTCAAGTGATATTAATATTTGTATATTTGTAAAAAAGTATTCTGAATTTATAAAGAAAGTTTAATTTTAGATCCTATTTTTAGAAACGTTTTGAATTTGTAATGCATGGTTAATTGTTAGATCCTACTTTTAGGGGCGTTTGAATTTGTAAAAAAAAAATTAATATTAGAACATATTTTTAAGTGAGTAAGATTTGATAATATATAGAATGGTGTTTTTGGTAGTTCACGTTGATACCAAAAAAGTGTGACATCAAAGCTATTACAACTATTAATAAAAATTTGTAATGAAGTATTTTGAATTTACGACCCAAGGCTATTACAACTATTATCAAAGAAAGATAAAGATATATAAGTACATAAGTACATTGTGTCTACTATTCGTATACATGTGCATTACACGTGCCAACCACTCGTAAAATATAACAGTAAACTATTATTGATGATAAAAAAAAATAATGTGATTGTTTATGGTGTTGATTGCTTGATACTAAATGTTGATTGTCAATTACTGATTGTTGAATACTGAATTTTCGCATAGTTGTTTGCTTCTTAATTTAAGTTTCGATCGGACTTTCATTTATTAAATCAAACAGCACTAATAATAATATATTATCCGCCAGTGATTGCAAAAATCGCGAGATCGTACGTTCAACGCGCGATTTGGAAGGAATCGCTGCCTTCTCGATCCAACAGTTAAATTGGAACGCAACCCGTGTAAAATGTGCGATTCTATTTCAGAACGAAAATATTGGAGTCCAATACTGAATCGCGATTTCAATTTAAACATCGAACTGAAACAAAATCAAAAGTGATATAGTCCGGCATCGCGATCTCGATTCAGCGAAATCGAAAGAAGAAAAAAAGGAGGAATAGGAAGAAGAAGCAGCCGCAAACCTGAATTTTTTAGAAACCCTAAGCTTCCGGGAGGAAGATGACTGACAGAATAGTTAATATGTTTAAATCTGTTTTTGACGCTGTAATTGTATATGTTTAAATCAAAAAAATGATTGCATTAAGATTTTGTATATTTTTAAAGAACTATTTTGAATTTGTAAAAAAGGTTTACTTTTAGATTCTAAAGGGTTTTGAATTTGTAAAGCGTGTTCAATTGTTAGATTTTACTTTTAGGGGCGTTTGAATTTGTAAAAAAAAAAAGTTTAATATTAAATCATATTTTTAAGATAAAGATTTGACTATTTTTTAAAAACAGAAGACAGTAGTTAGCTTGTGTTTTTTTAATAGAAATTGCAAGCAACATTGCAGTTTTCGAAGAAAAATATATAAAATTCGATGATGAGAAAAAACTATAATTATCTACTAAAATTATATTTAAATAACAATAATTATTATTTATGAATAAAGAAATTTGATTTTTCAATTTTTGAAATTTTTATTGAAAAATTCAAGTGAACTTGCGTTTTTTAACAGAAAAGTGCAAACTTGTTTGCATTTTTTTATTTTAAAAAATAGATATATCTAATTTACATATTCAATACTATAAGGACTTTTCTTGTAACAACTTCAGAAATAAGGACTTGAAATGCAAAGCCCCTTGAAAGAAAGTATTAAGATTGGGCGATCTCGGTCTTCTTTGCCAAACCACTTTGAGAAAACTGAGATATATTCTCGGGTTTGATCGTATTTCCAGGAGAACTCATAAAAAAACTGATTGACTGGACGTAGGCCGAAGATTTTGCCAAACCACTAGGGCTGTTACGGTGGAATCGCTCAACCGCTCAACCGTACCAACCGCTTATGCGGTTGCCATCTATAACGGTAACGGTTGAAGAATTTGAAAACCGCGGTTAACCGTACCAACCGTACATGATTGTTTTGTGTAATATTTAACATTAAAGTATAAAAATTAGTAATTTAAGTTAAAGGAATAACTTGTACATTAATAATATGCGTCTTAATGAACTAATAACATGTGCATGCATATTGGTCGTTGTATAAACAAATAAATAAATTTGCAAAAAACGGTTAAAGCTATATCAATTTATCATCAATAATGCATATAATTGAAAATATATGTACGACATGCTTCAAATTTGAAAATACGACGGTTAACCATCATAGACGGTTGCGGTAACGGTTATAAGAATTTATAACCGTCAACAACGGTTACGGTTACGGTTGGTGGTAATAACGACGGTTACTGCAACCGTAACACCCCTACAAACCACTATAAAAATCTTATGTCTCTTCTTCATTCTTTTTTGATTTCTTCAGTTTAACATCTTTTTATTCGTTTTCTAGTGATATTAGGGCCTTGTACCAATTCTTTGGGCAACATTTTTAGTGCTTCCACTAAGATGAACTTAGATCTTATATTGGAAAAACGAAGAGGCATATGATTAAGAGTCATTGTTGGACCGAGCCAACCAGAGCATGGGGCAGGCAGGAGGTGTCTACTAGTTCAAATCTACTTTTTATCTATGTGACTAAAGAGGAAATTAAAGGGATGATGACAAGTTTGCAAGAGATATTTACCTAGATAAGAAAAGATGATGAATGGATTCTTCCGAATGATGGAATAATAAAGTGCGATTGGAGTTGTTGAAAATTAGAACCGAAGGCTAGAAGGCAGAGCAGATAGACAAGGACATGAAGCGAAACAAGCTAAAACCATCCCTTAGCACGCCAACAAGTCGATACCAAGACATCCAAACCAGTCGGTAGCGACATGTTTGGACACGGGGGTATGGTCGATTTAAATGTCGAGCATGGAAAGGCACGTCGGATGGATGATGTCGAGCCTTAATATCTAAATCATAATGCAAACTTGGAATCGCAAGGATTAGAACCAAAAGTTCCCCGCAACAACGGAAGCATGAAGAAGATTTGAATCAAAGGCGTGCAAAGAGATTTCAACTGAATTCAAATGATCACTTAGCTGAGATGGTAAGACATGTACTTCGAGGTGAAGCTATGGATCAAAGTTTGGAATATGTGAACGGAAACCATTTCACCCCCAAACACCCGATACGCTAGGAATCCACCTAATTTCAAGTTACCTACTTTGAAGTCGTATGATGGAAGGACGGACCCAACCATTCACTTGATATACATCCAACGTATGAGAGCGTTAGCAGCTTCGAAGGAGGTAATGGCATGATGCTCCCATTGTACTTGACTGATTTGGTTGCCATGTGGTTTCGCCAACTAGATAATTGGTCCATCATTAGTACGTGGACCGAGTTAGTGGAAAAGTTTATGAGCCAATTTAGAGTTCATATAGTTTGACCAAGGAATGTGTTGACACTTTCAAGTGTAAAGCGAAGAGACGATGAGCTTTGTAGAATTATTTGATTAGATTTAACGCATAACCGCTGCATTTCATAAACCATACTCGTCGATAATACTTGTTAGTGAAGTTTTTGGCTTCACCACACTCAACTAGATCGTGAAGCAATCTAGTCGTTAAATGCTTCTATGAATTGGAATAAGCAAATTTAATCTGTGTTAAATTTGCCTTTGAGCGGTGACTATGTTGTTGAACGCTTACATAGCCGAGTAGACGCACTCCAACTATTTGTTGAAATATCAAAATGGTTTTATAAATGAATGCCAATCAAAAATCAGATAATAGAATAATAAAAGTAAAGGACACAGAAATTTTTACGTGGTTTAGATTATTGTTAATCCTACGTCCATGGGATAATCCACTATTTATTTACTATTTTTGGTATTCGTCTAGATGTATACAATATTCAAATCTTAGATTTTCCTTTCTAGGAAGAAGAAGAAGCTGAAGAAAAAAGATCCCTTTTTTCGTCCTCTAGTGTTTCATTTTATAGTATGAAAAGTGCATTGCTGGTTGTTGTGATCGCCTTTGATCTTTTTTCTTCAACCTCCCCCCTTAGATTTTGCCACTTGTCATTCATTTGCAATGCCTATTCGTTGTGCCTGGATTGATGACAGGATTTTAGCAGAAAACCATGACATTGGCGGGATCTTGAAAATTCAAAGCGAGATGTTTGAAAATTTGGACGGGAAGTCCAAGCCTGTATGGGTTGGTCTCCTCTTTCTCGGAATGGCAAATGTCTTAAGAGGAATGGTAGGAGACCGCCCTAATGCTTCGAATATGTTGTTGATGCATATGAAGGGGTACAGTAGTGAATATTGCCTAGCGTTCAGGTTGTACTGCTAATACCTTTGTCGTCTTTGCTTAACTTAACGTCATATCGGGTCGGAATGGAGTAGTATTTCCCATTCTGCTATGCGAGTTGACTTGGTATATGCTTGGAATGTGCTTGAGGCTATTTGTGATTTGAGTTGGGTACAGCTTGAGTTGCCCTCTTTCCAAATATGCTTGGATTGCTGATGAGAGAGAGCTTCGCATTTGTCGTTTACATGTAAGTATGGTTCTGTGTTCAAGCGTATCTTGAGTGGCCCTGTATACAGCCCCTTTGGAAAAAGTTATATGTTAGCATGTATATATATGTATTTATTTATTAAATTACTTTCGGCATTTTGCAAAAAATATTAATGGAAGTATATATACACACATAATTTTATAATATTTATTATACTCAATTTAAATAGAAAGATATGTATTTTCAAATTAATTTAAAAAATTATTTTCAGTGGAATTGTATTTAAATCGATATATTTATTTTATAATAATATTACTTAGTCAAATATAAGATGTTTTACAACTTCGAACTAATATCTTAGACCTAAATTTGAATTTGAATTTTTGTTTACCAAAGTCAGAATTAGATATAATATTTTAAATTCAAATTTGATATATATATATATATATTAAATATATATATATATATATACTCACACACATATATGATAGATATAAATCTCATATGTACACATGTATATATTTGACAATGCTTTTGTTTGATATTCTAGACATTACATTTACATGTTATCTCACGTATGCATGAATATACACACACACATATATATATGACAATACATTCATAATTATACACATATTATATTTAATTATCTTTTTTGAGAGAAATGAGTGATCCTCTGTTAAAAGAGGAGTGCACTCATGTATTTTATTATACACTAGGAAATATAGCTGTCAACATGCCTGACATATAGCGTTACCCACCTCGTACAATATAAAAATAATAGTAAAACAACCCCAGCTCTAAAAACTAAGGTCTATAAAATACAACAACAACAACTAAGCCATTATTCCCAAACAATTTGGGATCGGTTAGAGATGGAACCCAAAACTAAATGACAAAGTCAATTTAAAAGTCATAACAACAACAACACAACAACAATAATAATCTATACATAACAAGGATACCTTCAAATGAACTTTTGAAATGTCTAATGTGACCTTCTAAGTTTCTAATTATGTTAAAGATTATATTGTCAATTGTACAATTGTATTTGTCACGTTCCTGTGCCTTATTCAGTCGTAATAGATGCTTCAATACTTATCTTCCCCAAACCACCTATCACGGAAAAAATTACAGAGATGGACTAATTAAAAAAAAGCAAACAAAAATCGAACCACCTTCTTCAGATGTAACATCATCATGGAAATCGCAAACGCCAGGATTCAAGAAATTCAAAACTTCCAAGCTAAAAAATGCTTGAAATCAACAAAATTCGAATCGCCTTTTCGAAACAAGATAAAGAAATTCAGAACTTCCAAGCTCAAATGCTTGAAATCAAGAAGAAAAGGGAAAAGAGTAATCTGGCTTCCAGGTTCAGCCTTTTGTGATCTATTCTAAGATATGTTGTATACCTGACTTTTGGTACGATATATTCACTAGAGTCACGGTGGAACATCTCAATAATCTCTGATTCCAAGGTCAATTTTATGAACTCTAAATTTATAAATTTAATATGATATTTTGGTACTTCTGTTTTGATGTAAATAATGGACAAATCTGGGTACATGAATTTTATGACTATAATTTAGATTCTTTATCTCTCTCACACACACAATACATTTAGGCGCTTCTGCTTTGCTGTCAATTGTCTCTGTCGAAGTTGAAAATTATCATATGAAACTACACCAAAAGTCTTTATACTTTACCTTTAACCAAATTTTCATTTTCTACTGACATATCACATAAATAATAGGGGCACCTATTCAAGAATCTATATCTATATACACATAACTAACATGAAAAATAAAAATATTTATTTACATACTTTTTTTTACTATTTTATATATTGGAATTGAATATGCTGCAACTACTAACTCATTCAGCCATCAGTCAGGGCTTGGATAAGGCAATTATATATGGACGTCCTTCTATATGTTACCTCATAGATCAAATAAGCATTTTGGTTGATTGTACTTTACTCTATATTTTTTTGAATTTTGATCACTTTGGACTATTTAGCTTGATTCTTACTATTGACCTGTTATAGTCCCTCAATTTGAGATTCTTGGAAGCTAGAACAACAATTAGCAAAAAATGAAACGAAACCTTTTTTTGCATTTAATTGTTGGTAGACTGTCCTTGAAAATTTATGCATTTTTGCTATAGAGCATGAGATGACAATGGCAGTTTCATGTTTTCAATGTCCGACTTGAGATAGCTTATTAAATTTAAGTAAAACCATGAACACTATTCAAAATATATGGATTTTGATGGATAAGATAAAAGTACGTATGCATACTATAATAAACTTAACGAGTCAAATGTTTCTTTCTACATATCAATAATTGGACATATATTCCTGATGAAGGTGGTTCACATTCAAAAGGAAAGAAATGTGATCAGTTAGTGATGATTCTCTATATTTGACAATTTACATGAAAGAAGTTTCCTTCATTACATACCTAGAATCATTATACCGGTTACAAAGATGCCTTTAAATAGCTATATAAATAGCATATCATTTTCTTAAAGCTACTCATAAATATTAGAAGATTAGTCATATATTATGCATCTTCTGAACTACTAAAGTTTCATTGAAGTATAAAAGCAACAACTATCTCTTTCTATTGCTCTGTTAATTTAGCAATCAAAATTATATTTGTATGTGTGTGTATAATTTCAAAATGAAAACACAAAGAACACTAAAAAAATAAAGCTATTAATAAGTGCATGCTCTTTTGATTAGCTCCCTTTTGCCACTGATTCAATCTGAAGTTTGTTGTTGCTATATTTATTAAGTTCAATCCTATAATGAATAAAATTATATAAGACTTTCTACTATTGTGTGCAGCCTGTTATGTTTACATTAGCATTTAGCAATACAAAAAATCTCTGTTATCAATTAAGCAAATTAGACATAAAAGAGGACATGCCTTGAACCTTTCAACTAGAGGGAGTAGTAGATCCCTTCTCATATATACACAAACACACATAAAGCTATTAGTTTCCTATTTACGAAAATATCCATATGACATTTAATAAAAAGTTAAGGATATTTTTGTCAAATGTTTTTCCCACGTTCATCGTAAATGCCAAGTTCAACATAAGCCAAAATCCCTCTACATCGTTATTCTTCGTTTTGAGGCTTTTCAGTTTTTTTTGTCCTTGACGTTATAATTTTATACCGATCTTCTACTAGTATCTTCCTCGACCTCTCGATTTTCATTTTACTATCCACATGTGTGACGCCCCACCTCTATGCTCACGCTAACCAAGGACACTACTGAGTAATGCCATCAACCAGCGCGAAGAATAAGGCTGTTGAGGAGCGACCATCCGTGTAATTGCTTTGTACGAGTACCGTTATGTCAGATAGTATAACATGATATTATTTCAAGAGGAAATCCGACATACGGATACAAACTCAAAGCTACCACATGGTGGCTAAGTGAACCTTCGGAAACAAATATAGAAATAAACATAACATAAATCAGTCACAGATGTTCATATCTCAAAGGCGGAAACAGATATGAATATAACACATAAAAGTGTACATCGGAGTAGTGGTCAATCAATATCCACAATATCACAAAAGAATAGATACAAGTGCTAGACAAAAGAATAAGTATACATCATGGAGTCTATATCTCAAACGTATAACATCAAAAACTACAAATGTAATGTAGTTAGGCAAAAGCAGAAGATGATCCCAGATAAGGAGTCAAGCAGAAGCACTTGTAACATCTCGGTCTAACCTGAGTATTATTTAATAAGAAAATAATAAACGGATCAGTCTAGCTATAAATATCAGATAAAGAAATGAGATAAGAGTAGAGATATAACTAGAACGTATGATAACAATAAAGTCAAACTGTGACAAGTATGTTTTAAACAACAACAAAATCATACAATATCTCAAGAATCTCAAAGTACCAAAAAGAATGTCATATTCTTTACTTTATTCACCATACCATAAAAATTGACAAACATATCATTGTCGATCACATAAAGAGGTGAAGCACAAATTCTAGAAATCATCAACTAGAAATCAAGAAATCACAAAGGGGGGAAGGCCTATCACAAATGGGAGCATGAAAACTCACCAACACGTGTATCACAAACGGAACGCTATTCCATGGTCGCTAACCATAAATTTTGAGCCGAAGCTCCACAAACGGCCCAAAGACCACGGGTCGCTACCCTGCCAAATTGAACCGAAGTTCCACAGAAACGGGGTTTAGTCTCCCTCGCAGACAAATAGACATCGCACATCGCTAGTCTAAATCACAAAATGATCATCATCGATCAATAAAAAGTGTCGATTACACTAAGCTAGTAAATATATGAGTTTAGCTTTATGTCCCATAACAACTAGCTTAACTTAAATATTTATGAACAAATTGTAGATTCCCACTCGAAAATTGTCACAAGAGTTCAATCGAACAAGTCCAAGAATTAACCAGCGAAGTAAACGCAAGCGTTTCATACCACTTGTTTAGATAAGCCGTTTAATTAGATTTCTCATACGAATGAGGTAAAGGTTTGTATATACTAATAGATTGGAAAACAATTTTGAAAACAAGCTTTATATTTAAAAGTAGAGTTGAAATCATCTTTAGAAAAGGGTTTGAATATTTACTACTAGTATAGAAAACCTTTATATTTTAAAGTGACAAATCACATAAATGATTGTAGAAACTGTGAGGAATGCGGAATATGGATCTTAAGGATAGAATGAACACTAGAGGGGGTGAATAGTGTTTATAAGAAATTACTAAATCTTTTTGAGTTATTGTTGATTTGTACACAAATGTATGCAATATTCAGACACAGATATAATCACAGAATCAAACACAGATGCAGAAATAAAGTAAATGCAGTAAAGGAAAGAACACACCGGATTTTATACTGGTTCGGAGTTACCCTACATCCAGTCCCGCACAACTAAGTACGGATTTCCTTTCAAAAGCAATTATACGATTACACCCTCGGTTTCAAGGCTACGAGGTACACCCTCCAAAATCACAATCCTCTGGGTAGAGCTTGATTTCCGGGGCAACAAATTCACCCAATTGATTTCCAAGGCTACAATCACACCTTTTCTCGCTTGATTGATTTCCAAGGCTACAATCACATCTTTTCTCGCTAGATAGATTACAAATAAGCCTATAACTCTGAATAGCACTGGGATCTTGTTGAGATAGTGATAGAGAATCAAACCAGAGATGATCTAGTTAGATTCAATGTTGATTTCGGCAGAGTGATGATAGGATTTTGAATAAGAAAATGTGGAAGAAGAAGAGAAGTGAAAAACCAGAAAATCTGATATAAAATTCGTTGAAACCAACCCCTATTTATAGAAGAACAACAGTCATGTCTATTCATGAAAGGTTATGGCGAATAAACACTTCTTTTGAAATTCAAATTTTTGGTCCTAACTGACACTATGTCGACATGGGGTACTAGGGCATGTCGACATCCCAAAGGAAATTTTGATGTTTTGTTTTTCTTTGATAATAACCTTTATCTTATATTAAAACTATTTTAAACTTTATTAATATACTTTACTATAGATAAAATACATAGATAAATATAGAGAATAATATATATAAAATTTTACTATAATTTTATATTTAAATCTAAGTAAATATTAAAAGTTAAATATATTAAAAGATAGTTTAAAACAAACGAAGTTTAAAACAAGAATTTATTTAAGAACAAAATCAAAGAATATTTTTTAAGGCTAAAACATCTTTTTGAAAATCATTTGAAAAGATAATTTTTAAGGCTAAAACATTTTGAAAAGCAGTTTTGAAAATCATTTTGAAGTAGTTTTGCAAGCTTCTTCCTGTAGAATATCTCATCACATCAGGACTCGAGAATTTGTACAAAACCAGGATGTTCGTGGGTTTGTAAGCCACTTGTCGTACTTGTCGTGGGGTTGTAAGCCACTAAAAAGGTAGAAATGGGTTCCATCCCAAATAAAAATACGGAATGAAGATTTCAGTGTTATTGTGAAGTTTTAACATAATTCTAGACTCAATACTTATCTTGAAATCTTGAACTCTTGATATTCTTGATACTCATAAAGTCTTCAATCTTGATATCTTGAATCTCTATACTGTACAGTCTTCATTCTTGGTACCTGCATGGTTAAATCATGCATATACATATATATCTAAACTATCATGTTAGTATTTATATTTTATAATCTTATTCTAAGGTTGTTGTCATCAAAACCATCAACTCATGGACTAACAATCTCCCCCTTTTTGATGATGACAACCGTTGTTTATAAAATATTACTTCTATCCTAATAACTCCCCCTAAAATTGATAACTCCCCCTTAATCTATGCCTAACTCTTCTATTTTATATTTCTCCTCCTTTGTCATCAACAAAAACAACTAACTCTAAACTATATAACTCTTAGTCTAATATCCTATATGATGATAGTGTTATCATACATAATCAATACTTACTTGTAAACCTAAAATTTAGTCCTAAACCACTAACATTCCTAACCAAGTACCTATATAATACTTATATATAACAAATATAGGAATCATATATAGGAACACACAATATTTATATATATATATATATGTTTATATTTACATTTTCGTACAACGTGACAAATATACACATAACGTTGAAAAACAAAAAAGAAGAAACTACTGAGTATCTTTGACAATTGGAGATCTATGGATCGAACAATTTGGATAATGGAAACAGAAATTTCCACTTTGTTCAATCAAGTTTCCGTCCTTGTCAAAACATACTTCGCCAACGCAAATGACTTTGCCGTTGTCTTCCGCATGCTCCTCTTCCATTGATTCTTCTTCTTTTTCTTCACTTTCCTCTTGTTCATGATCTCCTGAAGAGTCCTCGTCAATCAAGATTGGATTAGCATGATTGTCCATTAGAAATTTTTGCAAATTTCTAAGGATTTTCCCTTTCCTTTCCTGTTCTTTTGCCATTCGGAGTTGCACTATTTGAATTTCAGTCATTAATTGAATTGCATCCTTCAGAGAATCCTCCATTTTTGTCACTCGGGCGAGCGTAGTACGTTGGAACGGACCAGAGGTAGGAGAAGGGAATGAAAAGGTTGATTTTATGTTTGATTTGGAAGAGGAGGCCATTGATAAATTGATTTCAGAAGATAGAACAAAAAGAGAACAGAGAGAATGAAGAAAATTTCGAAAATAAGAAGAATATATAACCAATTATTTGAATTTTTGTGGGAAAAAAAATTTAAAAATTTTAAAAACGTTATATGTCGACATGGGTATAGGGGGGATGTCGACATGGTTCTCAATATTTTTACTATTTGATTTATTTTGATTTAATTTTTAATTATACTTTGTTATTTATATTTTATATTTCAGTTAATGAACAAATACCTAATTCTCTTCTTAATTTAGTAAATGTAGATTCATTTAAGGGTTTTGTTAAGATATCAGCAATTTGATTTTCAGAATTGATATAGTCGAGAGTAATTACTTCTCTACTTATATTATCTCTGAGAAAATGGTGTCTGATATCAATATGTTTAGTTCGAGCATGTTGAGTAGTATTTTTGGATAAATTTATTGCACTAGTATTATCACAATAAATTGGTGATTTTGAGATATTTAAACCAAAATATTTTAAAGTTTGTTGCATATATATTACTTGAGAACAAGCCAAAGCAGCAGAAATATACTCTGCTTCAGTTGTTGATAGAGAAACTGTGTTTTGCTTTTTACTAAACCAGGAAATCAGAGAATGCCCTAAAAAGTGACAAGTTCCACTTGTACTTTTTCGGTCTGATTTACAACCAGCATAATCAGCATCACAGTAAGATATTAAGTCAAACGAATCATTTTTAGGATAAAATAAGCCATAATCAAAGGTGTGTTTAACATATCTTATAATACGTTTTACAGCTTTTAATTGAGTTTCTTTAGGTTGGGATTGATACCTTGCACAGAGACAGACACTATGCATGATATCAGGTCTACTCGCAGTGATAGAGAGTAGTGATACAATCATTCCTCTATATAATTTTTGATCTACATCTTTCGAGAGATCTTCTTTACTAAGGTACTCATTGGTTGCCATGGGAGTGGGTTTTCCACTCGTAGTAGTCAAACCAAATTTACTAACTAGGTCTTTAGCATATTTTTTGTAACGACCCAGAATTTTGAACAAATTAAATTGAGAATATTTAATTAATTTTAAATATTTGAATGATGATTTAATTTGAATTCCGAATATAACTTTGAATTTGGCGATTAAATTTTAAAATTTAATCGATTGAATGTTGAATAAAAATTTGAATCTTCAATTTTAAGTTGAAGAAAAATATTTCAAAAGCTTTTAAAATTCATATTGGTAATACCGAAGATAATCGAACTTTCAGAATTGAATTTTTAAACTGTGTTGCTCAGTTTTGAATTTAATTGTTTGAACCGTTATTTAAAAATAGCCGTCCGGGGCGCAGTCTCGGAATTCGACGAAACCAGTTCCATTGGGTCTGTAATATTGTATTATTATCGAATTTCAAATTTCGTGGCATTCGGATTTATCGTGTGGTCGTACGAGATAAGAACGCATGGAAATAATTAATCGTTTTAACTAAATATCATATTTTTTCACCAGTCAAATTTCAATCTCCATCAGCCAACCTACATTTCTCAAGCAGACCTAGTAATGTACGCGTAGCCGACTTCTTCAGTTTTATATTCGTATGCTTTTCTCATCTTCAAAGAAAAACAGACGAAGTCAAGAGAGAAAAAATGGTCGCAGTTCTCTTTAAACTCAAATCGAAGCCGAGCTTCCCTCTCCCTTATTCGATTCCTCAGTTCAAACAAAGAAACAAAATCTCCCTCTTTCTCCTCTTCAAATGAAAAAAAAATTTATTCTTCCCCTTTCTGTTCGTAATCGAAATTCAAATTTGAAAAAAAAATAGCGAATCGAAATCGCGTCTTCATCGCGATGGGGGGGAAACCTTGGAGGCGAAAGCGCAGTAGGGCAGCTTGGTTCGTTCGTTCGATTGGGGGGGGGGGGTTTCTGACAGGGGCGACTTCGAGTCGCAGTCGAGGATTGGTGGTGGGTTTCGTGTGCTCAGATGCGATGGTGGTCGCGAGTGCTTCGCCGCGAGGATCAAATGGCGGCAAGCAGCACAAGGGGCCGATGGTCGCGAAGTCAAAAAGGGGATGCAGACAGTTAGGGTTCACGGTGGCGACTCACGAGGCTAGAAGGAAGGCGTACGCGCGCGCTTCCATTTGGTGGGGGATTCGCGATGTACTCGAGCTCGCACATGAGGCGATGGCGGCGATTCTGGAAAGCATCGAGCTGGGTGTTTGCGAGCAGATAGGTTCGATCGAAGCTGTCGATTTGGGGTGTCGTATGGTTGTATGCTCGAGTTCGAGCTTAGTGGTTTCACAGCAAGGTATTTTGATTTACAGTAAAGTTAAATAAAATATGTGAATAAGTTTATAGTATGAGAATGTTTGTAGAAAAGAAATTTTTTTAGTAAGACTTCTATTTTAAAACAGATTGACAGTAAGTAGATAATTTTATATATATAGATAGATTTTAATTTGCTAATTTATTTAAAAGAAAATGGATTGGGTGGGTTGTTTGTTTATTAACCTATTAAATCTATCTAACTACTAAGAGAAATTTATTAAAGAAAAATTTAGTTTTTTAAAATTTAAAATTCCAGTTAAATTAATTTTAAAAGGAAAATTAGTTAAAATAAAATTTTGGTTAAGTAAATGAACATAACGATAATTTAAGTGTTCAGTTAATTCGAATATTGATAAACTGTGTAAATAATTATACAAGGTATAAATCAAGAAAAATCGAGTCAAGATGGAAATGGATTGCAAATAAAAGCTAAGGTGAGATTTTTCTCACTCAAAATATATTTGGTATTGCAGTTATTTATTGATTGATATGATTGCTATTGGATGTGATATTAGATATAGTAGGATATATCTATATATATATATAGCAATATATACATATTGGCATATGTATATATTGGATTGATTGATTTCCCGCCTCGTATAGCGGATGAGACCCTATTGCGCCGTTAGTAAGCGGATATTTTTATAAAACCCATATACCGCGATATTCCACCTCGAAGTGGAATTGGTATTGTGCTAACGTCTTTGGATGCAGGGAAACAGGTTGGAGGGATCCAACTGGATTCCTCAACAGTATTTATTTATTTACAGATATTGATGTATATTCTGTTATCATATTGATATATGATGTTTGTTGTTGTGATTGACCAATTGGTGCTGTAGCATCATCGGATTCAAGTTTTGGAATTTAAAAATAACGACCTTTACTTTAAAAGGATTTTAAAGTGATTTTTGAAAGTAGACGTTTTATTGAATTGTTGAATTGATTTATTTTAAACAAATAAACGTTTAAAATTTTAAAGTTATAAAAGTTAAGATTTTTGTGAATTATGACTGTAAGGTGATTTTTGAAATAAATAGTTTAAGAAATTTATAAAATGGTTTGAACTGAGATTTTTGAATTTTTGTGAACAGTTTATTTAAAAGATTTAAAAAGTATTATAAATCGTGAAGATATGGAATTTATAGATTTATAAATTGTGAAGTTATAAAATGGATGAAACTGTAGAATAAAAGATTTATAAGAGATTAACTTATAAATTGGATTTTTGCCTTTAAATGGAATATTTATCGAATTATTAATAAAGGAAATTTATTAAATTGAAGTCGTTAGAAAATAGAAATAGAATTTTTAAACGTTGTTTTATAAACTCGAAATCAATTGGATTTGATAAATTAAATATAGAAGGTTGTTAAAGGAGATATATTCGCGATTTTGGATAGCGAATTATTATTTAAATAAAATGTGTAGAAAAGATTGAAATGTGGTTAGTGAAGTATATTCACGATTTTGGACAGTGAATATATTTTTAAGTAAAATGGATATGGTTTTGGAAAAGTGATAATTGAAATGAAGTAATTGTTTTGAAAGATGTTTTAAAACAGGTTGAATATCGAAATCATAGATTTCAACATTTATTGTTGAAATAGACGTTTTCGAGAAGTAGAAGGAAATGGTGGACTATAACACTGTTGTTATAGTAAATGATTTCCGAAAGGAAATGTTTTTTTATGTAGTATTGGGATTTATATATCTATCTTAAAATCTGAATCCCTATACTAGTGATTTTGAGTCGTCGTAACGATGTTTTACGTAACATTCGTTTTGACTCAGATGATTTCCTTAAAGAATGAAATGTATACTTAGTATTGATTTAAGTATATCGAATATTTTCAAATGTTGAAAATAAATAGATTTGTGAAATACTTATTTTTAAATAAGTATGGAAATGCTTTTCCAATATGAAATGAACTGTTTTGAGATTTTATCTTCAAAGATAAAATGAAATGTGGAAATTGATTTGAAATTGTTTTCAAATGATTAAGTGTGGAAATTTTATATCTAGTAAAGATATTTTGGAAGATAAATAATTTGGGAAAATTATTTGGAATCTGATGATGTTGCGCATCTTTATTGATAGTTAAATAACCGACTATCAATAATTACCTTTAGATAGGTATTTGTTGTGAATTGGATGAATTTGAATGCCACACTTATTTTTAAATAAGCGCTCACTATTCGGGTTAGCCGGGAAAGGACCATGGGGTCGTATAACCCATTCCGAATATGTGATACGTCGTTATGAATTGCATTTGAAGACCGGTGTTGAAGACCGGATATTTTTGAAAACGGAAGGATTACCGTCGAGTTACTCTACATCGGCTGATCTCCGGTTTAGAGGTTTTATCACCCTTAGTGACGGGAAGTCCGGACGTGATTAGAAATTTATCCGGATGTGCAAGGGCTTCGTGAGAAGTGCCTTCGGTTCTGTTCGATCCCGGAACAAACTTGTATGGATTGTGTGTCTGACGTTACAATTTGAGATATAAAGCTGATTTCTTTCAAATACATTTCTGTTGGTGGCGGAGAATTTATTCTCTTAGCTTAACACCCTTCTCTGAGACGTACGAGCTCAGAGGTTATGTAGTTGAAATTTATCAGCGATATACTCCCAATTTGGTAACGTGGCATACTGAGTGTTGCTGTGAAATGATCAGTGTTTGATCATTTGCGATATGATCATTTGTTTGATCTTATATCTTTGTGATCATAGGTTGATCATTTGTTTGACCCGAAGCATGGCTTTGTAGAAAGCGTAGCTTTGTGGACGAGACTTCATCGAGCCTCACACCCCGGAAATGGTCAAAACAGGAAGGATGCGGCAAGGTTCTAGGGAGTAGCGCCCCTTAGTGTATGTCATTCCTTCTGGATAGAGGTGGTATCATGGTATGGAGCCCAGATACTTAACCTATGTGGTTGCTGCATTATTACTATGTGGTTTGTTGCGAATCGGGGATCCTCGGGAAGATCGGTTACGATCGGGGGATGCCATACGCGTGTCAGTAGTTACCTATTTTTGCAGAGGTAACCCGGCCTTGTGTTGGCAGAGATCTAACCGTAACGTTAGGTTCTCGGGTCGTCTATTCCAGGGACGTACCCATCGTGGAAAAGGAAGTTCCTTAGCCTGACCATTTGTTGGAAATCCAAAGAAACAATACGTGACGTGTACGGTTTTAGTTGTATTACCTGCCATGGAATGTGGCGGTAACCTGCTATTGAACATGGTAGCTATAGTAGGCATACGATACTGGTCGTATGTTGGCTAAGATTAATATTATACTTTCGAAATGTTTTCTACACTATGCACTAATAATAATATCCAAAATGATTTGATTTTTGCGTAGTAAGCATCTTTGACTATCATAAGAAGAAATCTCCTCCAATTCTGCGTTTGCATTGTGTGTGTGGCGGGAGGTCTTATGGTAGTTTCATTTTCCAAAAGCATTTCGAATTGACTTTAAAATTATTTTGTTGTTATAAAGAATAACTGTTTTACGATCTCACACCAGTCACCATGACTGACTCGGAGTTTATTGTTCTCTTCTAAACTCTGGGTGCCCACCAATTTCCACACGGGCAGCCTAGAGTTATGTCATCAGGATATTCTGGAGCTTTGGAGATAAGCTGGATGATGAGACGTAGTATTTGTATCTGATAGTATTTATTCCGCTGTGTATTCTGTATGAGGACAAGTTATATAACTGTCCATTGTTGTATATGACTCTGATTGATGTATGTATAAACTGATATAGTTCTTTGTTTTAAAAGACTAGTGTTATGTATTATATATTGTTCCGCTGCGATATGTGAGATTTTGATATTGTTTTCTGTTCTGATGTTGTTCTGTGTTGTTCTTCTTTCTTCTTCTTGTTGTTCTTCTTCTCTTTTTCTTCTATCTTTTCTCCCACCTCTTCTTTTAAAACCCTAAGTATTCGGTTTTCCGGCATTCGTTTGTTTGACAGTTGATACAGTGGACGTATCGATGTCGATATTCGGAAGTCGAAGAATCAGGTCCTTACATTTTTCTTGACTAATAAAGATGCCATTATCTAATTGTTTTATTTGTAATCCTAAAAAGAAGTTTAATTCACCCATATGACTCATCTCAAACTCTTTTGTCATTATTTCAGAAAATTCTTTATTCATTTCAAAATTAGTTGATCCAAAAATGATATCATCTACGTAGACTTATAATAGTTGAATATCATTTTTATTTCTTTTAATAAAAAGAGTATTATCTACTTTACCTATTTCAAAATTTGATTGTAACAAGTAAGATCTTAGTCTATCATACCAGGCTCTAGGAGCTTGCTTTAGACCATATAGAGCTTTCTTAAGTTTGTAAACATGATTTGGAAATTTATCATTTTCAAAAAGTGGTGGTTGTTTAACAAATACTTCTTCTTTTACAAAAACATTTAAAAATGCACTTTTAACATCCATTTGAAATAATTTGAAATTATTATGATTTGCGAAAGCAGGTAGAATCCTAATGGCTTCTAATCTTGCTACGGGGGCAAGGTTTCATCAAAATCTATTCCTTCTTCTTGACAATAACCTTGAGCGACTAACCGGGCTTTATTTCTAACAACCTCTCCTTGTTCATTCATTTTATTTTTATAAACCCATTTAGTTCTACTTATTGTTTTATTTTCAGGTCTAGGAACAAGTTCCTAAACATCATTTCTAGTGAATTGATTTAATTCTTCTTGCATAGCCAAAATCCATGAATCATCAGTTGATGCTTCTTCTGGATTTTTGGGTTCTATAGTTGATATAAAGTTGACTTAGTTGGTTTCTAGTTTTAACAACAGATTGCATATCTCCAAGTATATTTTCTATAGGGTGATCTTTTAAAAGTTTAATCCTTTTATTAGGATGATTTAATTCATTATTAGTTTCAGTTGACTCTTGGTTTTGAGTGATTAAATCCTCTTCATCATTTTTTTCTTCAAAATTTTTGAAATTTTCATCAAATGAAACATGCATTGTTTCTTCGATGGTATTAGTTCTTAAATTAAATACTCTGTATGCTTTACTTCTATTAGAGTATCCGATAAAGATACCTTTGTCGGATTTAGGATCAAATTTATCTATGTTATCTTTTGTATTTAAAATAAAACATTTACTTCCAAAAATTCTAAAATAAGATACCTTAGGTTTTTTGAGTAAATAAGTTCATAAGATGTCTTATCAGTTAAAGGTCTAATTAAAATTCTATTTAAAATATAACAGGCGGTAGCAACTGCTTCTGCCCAAAAGTACTTTGGTAAATTACTATCAGAAAGCATAGTTCTCGCACACTCTTGAATCATCCTATTTTTACGTTCTACTACTCCGTTTTGTTGTGGAGCTCTTGGAAATGAAAAATTATGAATTATTCCCTTTTTATTGTAGAATTCTTCAAACTTTTCATTTTCAAATTCACCACCGTGATCACTATGGATGGTTATAATTTTTTGAGAAAGTTGATTTTGAACCCTTTTTGAAAAATTCTTAAAATATTCAAAAGTATCACTTTTATGTTTTAAAAATATTGTCCATGTAAATCTAGAATAATCATCTACAATTACAAAAACATATTTACTATTATTTATTGATAGACCAAATAGATCAATATGAAGTAATTCAAGAGGTTTTGAAGTAGAAATTATATTTTTTAATTTAAAGGAGCTTTTTCTAAGTTTTCCTAGTTGACATGCATCACATACACTATCTACTTTAAAATTCATTTTAGGGAGGCCTCTTACTAGATCATGTTTTGACGGTCTAGATAAGAGTTTGAAATTCAAATGCCCAAATCTCTTATGCCAAATCCAAGGATCACTTGCATTTGCCAAAAGCCACAAGTTATCATTTGAAATTTTCATACTAAGAATATAAATATTCTTTTTCCTAATTCCCTCAAATATTATGGTTGAATTATTATCTTCAATGTGACACTATCTTTTTCAAATTTAATTTTATATCCTTTATCGCATAGTTGACTTATACTTAGCAGATTGTGTTTCAGATTCTTAACTAGCAAAACATTAGTAATAATAGGAGTTTCAGAGTTACCGACTTTGCCGATGCCGATCACATAACCTTTTAAATTGTCTCCAAAGTTAACCAGTCCTCCGTCTTTGTATATTATATCATTCAGCATATCTGGATTCCCAGTCATGTGTCTAGAACATCCACTATCGAGTATCCATTTGTTCTTTTTGATCTGCACAGTTTGTTTGTTCTGGATTGATTCCTCAACTCCCATAAAGCATGATTCCTGCACATCAAACAATCTTAGTAGACAACTTGTATTTGAATAATGATTATATGCAGACTCAAGAGACAATGATGATCTGAATATTTCTAAACATGCATTAACAAATTTCTTAAACATATCCATTAAAAAAAACTTTTTCAAAAATCAGATTATGAAACATTTGAAAACCTTGCTCTGATACCAAATGTGAGGAATGCGGAATATGGATCTTAAGGCTAGAATGAACACTAAAGGGGGGTGAATAGTGTTTATAAGAAATTACTAAATCTTTTTGAGTTATTGTTGATTTGTACACAAATGTATGCAATATTCAGACAGATATAATCACAGAATCAAACACAGATGCAGAAATAAAGTAAATGCAGTAAAGGAAAGAACACACCGGATTTTATACTGGTTTGGAGTTACCCTACATCCAGTCTCGCACAACTAAGTACGGATTTCCTTTCAAAAGCAATTGTACGATTACACCCTCGGTTTCAAGGCTACGAGGTACACCCTCCAGAATCACAATCCTCTGGGTAGAGATACTTGATTTCCGGGGCAACAAGTTCACCCAATTGATTTCCAAGGCTACAATCACACATTTTCTCGCTTGATTGATTTCCAAGGCTACAATCACACCTTTTCTCGCTAGATAGATTACAAAGAAGCCTATAACTCTGAATAGCACTGGGATCTTGTTGAGATAGTGATAGAGAATCAAACCAGAGATGATCTAGTTAGATTCAATGTTGATTTCGGCAGAGTGATGATAGGATTTTGAATAAGAAAATGTGGAAGAAGAAGAGAAGTGAAAAGCCAGAAAATTTGATATAAAATTCGTTGAAACCAACCCCTATTTATAGAAGAACAACAGCCATGTCTATTCATGAAAGGTTATGGCGAATAGACACTTCTTTTGAAATTCAAATTTTTGGTCCTAACTGACACTATGTCGACATGGGGTACTAGGGCATGTCGACATCCCAAAGGAAATTTTGATGTTTTGTTTTTCTTTGAAAATAACCTTTATCTTATATTAAAACTATTTTAAACTTTATTAATATACTTTACTATAGATAAAATACATAGATAAATATAGAGAATAATATATATAAAATTTTACTATAATTTTATATTTAAATCTAAGTAAATATTAAAAGTTAAATATATTAAAAGATAGTTTAAAACAAATGAAGTTTAAAACAAGAATTTATTTAAGAACAAATTCAAAGAATATTTTTTAAGGCTAAAACATCTTTTTGAAAATCATTTGAAAAGATAATTTTTAAGGCTAAAACATTTTGAAAAGCAGTTTTGAAAATCATTTTGAAGTAGTTTTGCAAGCTTCTTCCTGTAGAATATCTCATCACATCAGGACTCGAGAACTTGTACAAAACCAGGATGTTCGTGGGGTTGTAAGCCACTTGTCGTAGGTTTGTAAGCTACTTGTCGTGGTTTGTAAGCCACTAAAAAGGTAGAAATGGGTTCCATCCCAAATGAAAATACGGAATGAAGATTTCAGTGTTATTGTGAAGTTTTAACATGATTCTAGACTCAATACTTATCTTGAAATCTTGAACTCTTGATAATCTTGATATTCTTGATACTCATAAGTCTTCAATTTTGATATCTTGAATCTCTATACTGTACAGTCTTCATTCTTGGTACCTACATGGTTAAATCCTGCATATACATATATATCTAAACTATAATGTTAGTATTTATATTTTATAATCTTATTCTAAGGTTGTTGTCCTCAAAACCATCAACCCACGGACTAACAGAAACAATCAATCACAAAAATCCACATTCGAAGACGTGAATCAAATCCAAAGAAATCGATACCGAATCCATCAAAATGGATATTCTCAAAAATCCCGAAAAAGAAGTCATCAAAGTCAATAATAAATGATAACAATAAATCGGATAATCACGGATCGATAAAAATTGGAATCTCAAGCAAAATAGGCAAAAACAAGCAGGTCAGTCGACTGAACCAGAACCCGAGAGTTTTCAGACCCTGTAGTCAGTCGACTGACTGCATAGGGCCAGTCGACTGGCTGGAGCTGAAACTGTTTTCCAGCCTATCAAATGAAGAGCAAACTCTCTCCATTTGCAACCGGTTGAGCAATGGGCTTTAGGGGCTTTTGCCAATCGACAACCCAGCCCTATAGACTCTCCGAAACACCACCAAAAACATGTTCACAAATCAAAACTATGATTTTCAAAGTTTTGACTTCAAAACACCAAAAATTGGAATGTTCACCAAATCAACTCAAATCAAAAGCAAATGAATATGCACAAGTGTTAGGAATTCATACCTAACAAAAGAAGATAGCTATAGACATAGATGTGAGTTAAAGAACTCACCTTTAAACCCAAAAACGATGAAGGAGAAGCTTGAAAGCAAAGGAAGATCAACTACTCTTCAACTTCAACTCTAGAAGCTTGAATCTAAGCTCAAAAGAAAAACATTTCCTAAGTTAGGTTTAGGAAATTTCTGAAATTAAAGAGAGAATGAGTTGGAGAAGATGAAGAGGAGGCTTACCAAAGCTTCTCTTTGATGTTGGAGCTAGAACTTGAATTTGCAAAGAAGATTAGGGCTTAGGTATTCTAATTCTTTTTCTCTTCCCCCATTTTTCTAAAAGCTTGAGTGTTAGGAAAATAATATGAAGGAGTGAAGAGGAATGGAGTGGAGTTGGGTTGATATGTAGGGTTAATGGGCTGAAACCCAAACCCAAGCCCAAAGTGAAAAAGTCATAATTTTTACTCAACTCCAAACATATCGATGTTTATACTCAAAAAAGTTGTAAACGTCATTTTGGACTCAATGGAAGTGGTCTCGAGTCCCAATTCGACTGTTTACAAAAAGTAGCTTTTCGGACTTCAATCCGATTAATGATTCTATATTTAAATAAAACATTTAAATATACAATCGTAAAATATGCGGGTTGTTACATACTCCCCTCCTTAAAGAAATTCCGTCCTCGCAATCTTTAAGAAATAAATAAGAAGTAACAACAATAAAAGTATATCAACACAAAGAGAAGAAATTTGAAATAAAAAGTTCACCTTAAAGAGCACGAGAGAGCAAGTCCGGATGTGTTCGCTCAATGAATTCTTTGGATTCCCAAGAGCAATCCTTAGGATTTGAGGACCATTGAACTTTCACAAGAGGAACATCTTTATTTCGAAGGCGTTTAACTTTCGAAGCAATGATACGAATAGGATGTTGCTCATAAGTCAAATTAGGCGAAACTTCAATTTCTTCAATAACACCGGGCTCGAGAATAGAATCGGAATCTCGAAGGCATTTCCGTAGTTGAGAGACGTGGAATACGTCATGAATAGCAGAAAATTGAGCCGGTAATAAAATGCGATAAGCCATGGAACCAATGCGTTCGGTGATGGGAAACGGGCCAATATATCGAGGTGCTAATTTTCCCGATCGACTGAAACGTACAACACCCTTCGTAGGTGAAACACGAATAAACACAAAATCTCCCACAGAAAATTCTAATTTCCTTCTTCGATTATCGGCATAGGATTTTTGTCTACTCTGAGCTTCTTTCATCCTATGTCGAATAAGGTCAATCTTTTCTGTGGCATTACGGATAAAATCTGGACCTAAAACCAGCTTCTCACCGGCTTTAAGCCAACACGAAGTAGATCGGCATGGCCTTCCGTATAGTGCCTCGAAAGGTACCATACCAATACTAGATTGAAAGCTATTATTATAGGAAAATTCAACAAGAGAAATATGATCTGTCCAACTTCCACCAAAATCAAGAACACATGCGCGAAGAAGATCTTCAAGAGTTTGGTTCACACGCTCGGTTTGTCCATCGGACTGAGGATGATAAGCAGTGCTAAAATTAAGCTTTGTTCCCAAAGCTTTTTGAAGACCTCTCCAAAATCCACTAGTAAACAATGGATCACGATCACTAACAATAGAAGTAGGAACTCCATGCAATCTAACAATTTCCTTGACAAAGAGTTTAGCCAAAATAGGTACGGTCCGATTGGACCGAACGGGGAGAAAATGGGCGGATTTTGTAAGTCTATCTACTATCACCCATAGGCTATCATGGCCAGAATGAGAACGGGGAAGACCATCAATAAAGTCCATGGAAATTTGATCCCACTTCCATATTGGAATTTTCAAAGGTTGCAATGACCCACCGGGCCTTTGATGCTCGGCCTTTACGAGTTGGCAAGTCATGCAACACTTAATAAAGTTAGCAATATCAGATTTCATTCCATCCCAATAATATAGTCGCTTCATATCCGCGTACATTTTACTACTACCGGGATGAATGGTAAATTTAGAATGATCAGAACCTTCTAAAATGTCTTTACGAAGATCAATAATATTTGGCACCATAAGTCTACCAAATTTTCGAATACCGCCGCGAGCATCAATATCAAAGTCTTTCAAACCTTCAATATCATTTTTATCCCTACAACTTTGGCTAAGATGAACCAATTCGGGATCATGATTTTGAGCTTCAAGAATGCAGTCTAAAAGAGAAGGATGAGCCTCAAGGCTACATAAAACAAGAGATGAACATAAATCGGATTCACGATCTCGAATCTTACAAGTGGATAAAGTGGCGAGATCATTCCACTCGGATATCATCATAGAAACAACCGCTTGTTGCTTTCGGCTAAGGGCATCGACAACACGATTTCCTTTTCCGGGAGTATAAAGAATATCAAGATCATAAGATGCAAGGAACTCGAGCCAATGTTGTTGACGCAAATTAAGTTCCTTTTAAGAAAATAAATACTTCAACGATTTATGATCGGTGTAGAGAACAAATTTCTCTCCCAAAAGATAATGACGCCAAATTCTAAGGGCGAAAACAATAGCCGAGAGCTCTAAATCATGAGTGGCATATCTAGTCCCAACAGGCTTTAATTGCCTAGAAGCATAAGCGATAACACATTTCCGCTGCATGAGAACGGCACCCAAACCAACACGACTAGCATCGGTATAAACAACAAAATCTTGGTTCCCATCGGGAATCACAAGAATAGGAGCATCGGAAAGGAGTTCTTTTAATTTTTGAAATGAAGCTTCACACTTGTCTGACCAAATGTATTTAACTCCCTTCTTTGTCAAATTAGTAAGAGGTACAGAAATTTTAGAAAAGTCTTTTATGAACCGACGGTAATAACCCGCCAATCCAAGGAAGCTATGAATTTCCGTCATACTCTCCGGTCTCTTCCAATTTTGAGTCGCTTCAATCTTTGAAGGATCCACGGAAATTCCGGATTCAGAAATGATATGTCCCAAAAATTTCACACGAGATTGCCAAAAGTGGCATTTAGAAAACTTTGCTTTCAATTGGTTGCTCCTGAGAGTTTCCAACACAATTCGAAGATGTTTTTCATGTTCTTCTTCGATTTCAGAATAAATAAGAATATCATCGATAAAGATGAGAACAAATCGGTCGAGGAAGTCTTTGAAAACTCGATTCATAAGGTCAACGAAATAAGCTGGAGCATTCGTCAAACCAAATGGCATAACAAGCCATTCATAAGATCCATAACGAGTACGGAACGATGTCAAAGGAATGTTATCCTTTGCAATACGGAGCTGATGAAAACTGGTTGCTAAGTCTAACTGTGAAAAGACGTTAGCACCACTAAGCTGATCGAATAGATCATCAATCCGAGGCAAGGGATATTTATTCTTGATGGTGAGATCGTTAAGCTTGCGGTAATCAACGCAAAGCCTAAGTGTACCATCAGATTTCTTCACAAAAATAGCTGAAGCTGCCCATGGAGAGGAACTAGATTGAATAAATTGCTTCACTTCCAATTCGGATAATTGTTTGCGCATCTCCTCATTTTCTTTATTGGACATACGATAAGGAGGACGAGTAATAGGTAGAGCTCCAGGGATTAGATTAATTCTGAACTCAATTGCTCGCTTAGGTGGTAATCCTAGAACGCGCTCAAATATGTCGGGAAATTCACGAACAATATGAATGAGAGAAATGACATCTTCCTTATCATCATTATCGTCATCATGAGGATTTAGAGAATACAAGGATGCTTTCGAATTGGAATCTGAATCTTTCAGAACGAGAGAAAACCGCTTAACAGATTGAGGATGCCGAAGATATATAGTCCGCACAGGACATAGGATATGGGCTTCATAACGGTTAAGCCAATCCATTCCCAAAATCATTCCGAAACCAAGGTAACACATAACATGCAAATCGGCTCGGAAAGCATAATCGCATAAAATAATTTCGACGTCTTTACATAATAAACTGAGTGTTGTGGACCCACCAACTGGATTCGCAATCCTTAATGAAGTCATCAAGCCAATAACATTCAAAGACAAAGCATCAACAAGTTCTTTCGATATAAAAGAGTGAGATGCACCTGTATCAAAAAGAACTCGAATAGGAAATTCACGAAATATAATAATGCCATCAAGGATAGAATGAGAAATACCTTGACCACGAGAAGTGTTAGAAGGGGTTTGTATAACATTTAGTTTGCCCTCCTTCTTGTCTTGAAGTTTGGGACATGAAGATATAGTATGACCCGAACTCTTGCAATAACGGCAAGAAATAGACTTCGGGCACTTGTTTGCATAGTGGTCCTTAGAACCACAATTGTAACATTTTCCACGACGAGTGTTAGGAGTATTTGCTACTGGTGTTGCTTGCTTTCCCTTCTTGTTGGGATTAGGCTTGAATTTAAAAGGTCTCTTCTTGTTGATGTTCGGTTTGACCTCAGCATCACTATCTTTATCAGCCTCTTCGAGTCGAAGAGCAATATCAACAAGTTGATCAAAAGAAACTTCTAATTTCAGAAGTAATGGCTTTTTGAGGCTCTTGTTCAAGCCATACACAAATCTCTGATTTTTCTTCAATGGGGTATTAATATACTCGATCCCATATTTAGATAGAGATTCGAAAGATGCGACGTAGTCCGTCACAGAAGATTCACCTTGAACAAGGTCGATAAAGCGCCGAGCTAAAGTTACTTTTTCGGCCTCCGGCACAAATTTCAATTCGAATCTTTCCCAGAATTGCTCCCAAGCAAGATCCGCTTCACTAATTTCAGAGATCAAAAGCTCGTACCAGTCTAATGCTCTTTCTTGGAGCAAGCTAGAAGCCACTTGGACTCGATGGAGACCAATATGATTCATGCGAGAAAAGATGTGGTCGCATGCTCGAAGCCAAGCCTGGACTTCTATAATGCTCTCAGAACCTTTGAATGGCTTTCCACCTAAATTGGTTTAATCACTACACAAGCGTGCAAACCCAGATTTAGGATGGGTGGGCTCAGGAATAGGTCCGGCAGCTTGAGCATTTCTTATAAGATCTAGAAGTTGCTGATCAGACATAAATACTCCATCCTGGGGAGTAGCGCTAGATTGGCCGGCGCTGGGACGGCCTGGTCTAACCATTTCTCTTCTTTTAAGAAAGAAAGAAAAGAGAAAAAATGTTAATCTCAGAACGAATATCAAACAAACTTGATTGATAAAACAAGGCATCATAAAAAGAAATAGAATAGAACGGGTTCAATGACTCGAATTAATCCTAAGGCACGACTCCTAAGAAAGACTTAGGACAATGATCCTTGCTAGATTATTCTACATTGTTCCGAAGTTTGGCTCTGATACCAAGCTATGACGCCCAACCTCTATGCTCACGCTAGCCAAGGACACTACTGAGTAACGCCGTTAACCAGCGCATAGAATAAGGCTGTTGAGGAGCGACCATCCGTGTAATTGCTTTGTGTGAGTACCGTTATGTCAGATAGTATAACATGCATTACATTTCAAGAGGAAATCCGACATACCGATACAAACTCAAAGCTACCACACGGTGGCTAAGTGAACCTTCGGAAAAAAATATAGAAATAAACATAACATAAATCAGTCACAGATGTTCATATCTCAAAGGCGGAAACAGATATGAATATAACACATAAAAGTGTACATCAGAGTAGTGGTCAATCAATATCCACAATATCACAAAAGAATAGATACAAGTGCTAGACAAAAGAATAAGTATATACCATGGAGTCTATATCTCAAATGTATAACATCAAAAACTACAAATGTAATGTAGTTAGGCAAAAGTCAGAAGATGATCCCAAATAAGGAGTCAAGCAGAAGCACCTGTAACATCTCGGTCTGACCCGAGTATTATTTTATAAGAAAATAATAAACGGACCAGTCTAGCTATAAATATCAGATAAAGAAATGAGATAAGAGTAGAGATATAACTAGAACGTATGATAACAATAAAGTCAAACTGTGACAAGTATGTTTTAAACAACAACAAAATCATACAATATCTCAAGAATCTCAAAGTACCAAAAAGAATGTCATATTCTTTACTTTATTCACCATACCACAAATATTGACAAACATATCATTGCCGATCACATAAAGAGGTGAAGCACAAATTCTAGAAATCATCAATTAGAAATCCAGAAATCACAAAGGGGGAAGGCCTATCACAAACGGGTGCATGAAAACTCACCAACACGTGTATCACAAACGGAACGCTATTCCATGGTCGCTAACCATAAATTTTGAGTCGAAGCTCCACAAACGGCCCGAAGACCACGGGTCGCTACCCCGCCAAATTGAACTGAAGTTCCACAGAAACGGGGTTTAGTCTCCCTCGCAGACAAATAGACATCGCACATCGCTAGTCTAAATCACAAAATGATCATCATCGATCAATAAAAAGTGTCGATTACACTAAGCTAGTAAATATATGAGTTTAGCTTCATGCCCCATAACCACTAGCTTAACTTAAATATTTTCGAACAAATTGTAGATTCCCACTCAAAAATTGTCACAAGAGTTCAATCGAAAAAGTCCAAGAATTAACCGGCGAAGTAAACGCAAGCGTTTCATACCACTTGTTTTGCTAAGCCGTTTAATTAGATTTCTCATACGAATGAGGTAAAGGTTTGTATATACTAATAGATTGGAAAACGATTTTGAAAACAAGCTTTATATTTAAAAGTAGAGTTGAAATCATCTTTAGAAAAGGGTTTGAATATTTACTACTAGTATAGAAAACCTTTATATTTTAAAGTGACAAATCATAGAAATGATTGTAGAAACAATCAATCACAAAAATCCACATTCGAAGACGTGAATCAAATCCAAAGAAATCGATACTGAATCCATCAAAATGGATATTCTCAAAAATTCCGAAAAAGAAGTCAACAAAGTCAATAATAAATGATAACAATAAATCGGATAATCATGGATCGATAAAAATTGGAATCTCAAGCAAAATAGGCAAACACAAGCAGGTCAGTCGACTGGCCTTCTGCAGTCAGTCGACTGAACCAGAACCCGAGAGATTTCAGACCCTACAGTCAGTCGACTGACTGTAGAGGGCCAGTCGACTGGCTGGAGCTGAAACTGTTTCCAGCCTATCAAATGAAGAGCAAACTCTCTCCATTTGCAACTGTTCGAGCAATGGGCTTTAGGGGCTTTTGCCAATCGACAACCCAGCCCTATAGGCTCTCCGAAACACCACCAAAAACATGTTCACAAATCAAAACTATGATTTTCAAAGTTTTGACTTCAAAACACCAAAAATTGGAATGTTCACCAAATCAACTCAAATCAAAAGCAAATGAATATGCACAAGTGTTAGGAATTCATACCTAACAAAAGAAGATAGCTATAGACATAGATGTGAGTTAAAGAACTCACCTTTAAACCCAAAAACGATGAAGGAGAAGCTTGAAAGCAAAGGAAGATCAACTACACTTCAACTTCAACTCTAGAAGCTTGAATCTAAGCTCAAAAGAAAAACATTTCCTAAGTTAGGTTTAGGAAATTTCTGAAATTAAAGAGAGAATGAGTTGGAGAAGATGAAGAGGAGGCTTACCAAAGCTTCTCTTTGATGTTGGAGCTAGAACTTGAATTTGCAAAGAAGATTAGGGCTTAGGAATTCTAATTCTTTTTCTCTTCCCCCATTTTTCTAAAAGCTTGAGTGTTAGGAAAATAATATGAAGGAGTGAAGAGGAATGGAGTGGAGTTGGTTTGATATGTAGGGTTAATGGGCTGAAACCCAAACCCAAGCCCAAAGTGAAAAAGTCATAATTTTTACTCAACTCCAAACATATCGATGTTTATACTCAAAAAAGTTGTAAATGCTATTTTGGACTCAATGGAGGTGGTCTCGAGTACCAATTCGACTGTTTACAAAAAGTAGCTTTTCGGACTTCAATCCGATTAACGATTCTATATTTAAATAAAACATTTAAATATACAATCGTAAAATATGCGGGTTGTTACAACATGTGTGAGGGGCAATAACTATAGTGGCTCTGTTTGTGAAAAGTTGTGGCAATGTTTTATAGATGGACAAGGCAGGAATAAATATGATTGTAAGTTCTAATGATGGTGATAGAAAATAACCGCACTTTCGCTTATGTGCGGATTTTGCTCCTTTCATTTATTAGAATTTTATAATAAGGGTTTGAAATTATTTTGATTGTTCGAGTTTTGTTTTTTATGCGCAGGCTATTATTACAATTGTGAAATCTGCAAAATCATACCAAAGTCCTAAGTTAGTTAAATCCTTTTATAATTTCAATGAACTGGGTCAACAAACCTAAAATCTCTTTTTTCTATTTATTTCTATGTATTATTCTTCTTAATTTTTTGTTAGTGGCGAAAATTATAGGTATATTGAATAGCCTGCCTAGGAAATACACTTCAAATAGAATGTTGTTTTATGCATGAGATTTATTTTTAGCAATTTTTCTTTATGGTCTAAATTTGATGAGTTAATGTTTTGGTATTAAATAACAGATATCAAAAAATTAATGTTTTGGTGTTAAATAAGAGGTATCAGAACATTCAGGCAGACATTTGATGCTGGATAGAGAAAGAAATGCAGAAGAGTTCGTTTATCTCCAGTGTAGGTTGCTTAAAGGCATTATAATTTTTTGGTGCAAGCTTTAATTTTATTTTAGTTTTGGTATGCTATCTTATTTAATGATGACTATTATGTTTATGGAAGTATTAACTTTCTTTCCACGAAAATTCAAGTTTCTGAATATTTCTCTCTATTTGTAAGGATTGATTAAATTGGAATCAATTACAGGCAAGTTGAACAACGACTTCTTTTCTGTTATTTGTATGACTTTTTTCTCTCCAAACAATCTAACAAATTGATATTATTTTAGCAAACAAGAAAATGCAGTTAAATATAATGATCTTCTTGAATGGTGAGTATGTCCGTATATACCTATCATTGTCGCAAATGTTCCTAATTCATAACTATACTTTTGAACTATTGCATGATAGTTAATCCGAGAATGATATAAAATATCATATGCAACAGATAATGATAAGAGAATGGATCTTGAGAGAAATCTTTGATGTCACTTACAATTTTCATATATAAGGTCCATCACAGTGCTCTTTATATCCTTTTTTTCTATATGTTTACTTTCAAGTCGTTGTGGTTATTTTTTCTGCACATTTAACCCTTTATTTCTCTACATTTATACCTAAGATTAAATCTCAAACTACTATTTTTTATAAGGAAAGAATAATATGATTAATAATATGGCAATTTACTTAAATAGAAAGCAATAGTACACTACATAGCATTTCAATATGTAAATCTTTAAATTTTATGTTTTCTTCTCATTAGTTTATGAATAAAAAATAACAAGCTACAAATAGATTTAATGTTCCTTTGTATGTCATTAAATAATAATTTAGAGAATCATTATTAATTTATGTTGTAGAGCAGAGTAATGGATACAACAACAACAACCACTAAGCCATTATTCCCAAACAAGTTGGGGTCGGTTAGAGATGGAACCCAAAACTAAATGACAGTCAACTTAAAAGTCATAATAATAACAATACCAATAATAAATAAAGTCAAATAAGTAAATTAATAATAATAATAATAACTAAGCAAAATAAAAAAAAGATATATATATATGTGTGTGTGTGTGTGTGTCTAAAAATGATAATAATAATAATACTAATAGTGATAATGGTACTAATAGTAATATTGGTCAAAGACTAAACACTACATCTTAGGCTCATGTTCCCTAGTTATATAAACTAAAACTTAAAAAACTCATAGCTCATGGTTCCAGTACGTGGATAGCTAACTTCCACGCGCTCCTGTCTGACACCAGCTCTTCGGATATACTCCAAATCTTCAAATCCCTTTTTACTGCTTCCTCTCATTGCCCATTATGTTATGTGAATGGTCTTATTGACTTTTTAGCTATTTAAATTAATTATGTGTAAATGGCCTTACTAACTTTTTTTTAAAAGATTTCACCATAATTGCTCTACTTTATAGAATAGTGTAACGACCCATAATTTTCGATAATTAAATTTGTTAAATTAAATAAGTTTTGGAGTTTGATGTTGTGAAAAATTAAACAATCTAAGATTTAACAATAATAATATAACTGGGATGGAATGTAATAGTATTGATTTAAGTTAATTGATAACTAATTTAAATGCAATTTCAAGTAATTAAAATGATTAAAAAGTTATAATTAGTTCTAGATTGTAAATTTATTTGTAATAAGGTATTATGAATTGATAATTGGATTAAAAGAGTAATTGATAATTTAAATGTTATATTAACAGATGAAATAATATGTAATAAATTGAAATTGGATAAATTTGTGTTGTGTTAGTAGTTATAACAGTTGTGTTGTGTGTAGATAACAAACTTATAATTGTGATTAAATTAAGAAAAGGCAACGATTGTCATCTGTTACCAATTTACTTAATCTGTTGAATTATATTTGAAATCAATTGAAATTGAATGTAATTAATTATTACATTATTATGAGTTAAGACGATAACTGTAAATGCGAATGTAATAAAATGTACATAAATGTTAATTACATTCATAAGGCAATAATTTATTTAATGAAAATAATGAAACCAAGATAAATTAATTATTGAGACTTTAATTATAAATTGCGTGGAAATTTACAGAAATTCGATATAATTGAAATATCGCAACTAATATGGTAAAAGATGAAATTTGAGAATATGAATGTAATAAAGTATCAACTAAGGTTAAATATATACATAGGGTAATGATTGATTGAATAAAAAGATTGAAACCAAATTAAATTAATTTATTGGAATTAAATTATATAAATAGGATTTAATTACGGTTGAAATTGAACATTGTAATTAGTGTAATATTTAACACTGAATGGATATGTAAATTTGTTTTAAATTATTGTAAATGTCCAAGTAATCAAAATTGATGAAAATTGGTGGTTATTAAATTTGAAATTTTAAAAATGATTTAATCAATCTAATAATAATTTATTTAATTAACGTGAAAATAGCCATTTTGGCCACTGTCTCGGATTTCGACGAAACCAGTTTCATCAGATCCGTAACAGTGAATTATTGTAAGGTTTCAAGTTTCGTAGCGATCAGACTTGTCGTTTGATCGTACGGGCTTGAAACGCGTAGAAATCAATTTATTGAAATCAATTTGAAATAAGCTGATTTTAAAGCTAACTTCTTCATACGATGGAATTAGGACTTGAAACCTATTACATTGAGTTTAAAATTATCAAAAACATCTATGTTGATATATGGGATGACCCACTTTCATTTCGGAAGCGGAACAGGCTTTTTGGGTCGCGTAGTCATTTCGATCAATCCAATCTGACCCATTCATTTCTAATTCAGACCTACCTATATATAGGCTGTTATAAACCCTAATTATTTATCATTCCTCATTACTGCATGTACAATTCCATATGTCTGCTTCTTCTTCTCAATGGCAGAAACAAAATCAAATTTGCAAACCCTCAATTCATTTCCAAATCAATCTCAAAATTAAAACTCCTCAAACAATATCATATTATATATCGATTCGAAGCTCTTGACAAGCACATCCTTCTGCAATGATTTGTTTTTTGATTTAGATCATAAGTTGGCCAGAATTGGATAATTTAATCTCGGCCGTTCAAATTGGAGGTTGATCGGCTGCGACGGTTTCTGAAATTAATTGAGGGGTTTTGCGGAGCTCGCTTCATGGAGCATATCGCTGGTGGTCGCATGGCATAATTCGGCCGGAGGTGATGGTAATTGGCCGTTTAGGGTTTGAAACCCTAGAAGTAACGGTGGCGGCCTCTGGAAGCCACGTGGGCGGCGCGCATGGGGAGCAGTGGTGGCGGCTCGTCTTGGGCAAGGAGATGGTGGTGGTCGGAGGCGGCCAGGTGGCCGGTGGTGCGCGTAATCGGCGGTCAAAGGGGTGGTCTCGGCTGTGTATGTGGGTTCTTATGCGTTGTCATGATCTGTTGCGTGAGAGGGAGGTAACGTGTTATTATTTTATTTTATTTATTTTATTTTATAATATAAATCGTATATCTTCTAATGTCAATAACTTTTCCATACGAGCTTGGATTCACGTGCGGTTTGTTTTGTTGGGATCGTATCGAAATTCTGGACATTTTGGCAACAGTTTGGACGAATTCTGAGACTGTCGAATTTTGGACCTTATTTTGGATTTCAAATCAATTTGAAATCAAAGGTGAGTGTTTTAACCCACTCACGACTACTAAACTATCTTATGTTGGTTAAATTAAATTTATGATATGATTAGAAATTGATTGGTTGATGTTTGGTATGTTTAAATTGTCATTCTAGTTAAATACGACTTTTATTGCATTTAATCGTCATTTATTTTATTATTGAATTTAATTGTCGATTGAATACCTGCTATCATTATCTATTAATGTTTATTGGTTGATTTGGATGATGATGTGATGTATGTTTGATTTGCTGATATTGGATGACTGGATGTTATATTTTTATATTGTTATAACACTACAAGTTCCCTATGGGTTGAAATGATACATACCCGAACGATCATATAGAACATGAGAAAATCGTTATGGGTTGAAATGATAAACCCAAGCGATTTTCATTGAAATAAATTTAGGATTGCGGGTTGAAACGATATATACACGTAAATTTAAATATTTGCGAATTGAAATGATAAATATTCATATCACTTGACCATAAGGTAAAGAATTATATACGGACACCGAATTGGTTAAATTTAATGATTTTAAATCTTTAAACTTTGAATCTAGTTAAATGAAATTGAAATAGAATTTGACTGGTATAAATTGAATTGTTTTAAGTAATTATTTAAAGGTTTTAAAGTGGAATTCTAAAGCTGAATTAGAAGTATAAACGAAATTATCGAAATTGGGTTATTGAAATGTTGGAACTATAACTTTGAAAATCTATTAAAATTGGGATAGTTAAATTTGATATTTCAAGGTCTGAAATTGGGCTTTGGTTTGAAATCTGGATATGGTCTAGATTTGTGGGAATGGAAGAAATGGTTAAATATGATGTTAATTTCAAATTTATTATCTCGATATAAATTGTAAATGTTCTTTTAAAATTCTAATTTTAAGAATTTCAACTATTAAACAAGTTAATCTATTTTAAACCAACTTAATCAATTTAAACTATTTAATTTATTTTAATCTAATTTAACCTATTTTAAACTAATTAACCTATTTAATCTATCTTAGTCTATTTTAATATATCTTAATCTATTTTAATATATTTTAAATCATTCAAACTTTATTTAAACTATATTAAACTATCTTAATTTATTTTAAACTAATTTAATTTATTTTAAATTATTTAATATATTTTAATTCTATTTAATCTATTTTAAACCATCTAAACTATTTTAAATCTATTTAAAGTATTTTTAATCTATTCTAATCTATTTTAAATTTATTTAATCTATTTTAAACATATTTAACCTAATTTATATCTATTTAAAACTATGCTCAACTAATTAAACTATTTATAACTATCTAAAGTATTTTCTAAATTTCAGATGGTGTAAAGTGGAAATGTTAATAATTAAAGCCTTGATTTTAAAGCGAATAAGGTTTGATAATGTTATAACATAAGTTGGAATTTGAAATGATATTTGCTGGTGAAATGACATATTTGAGTAAGTATGATGATTTGAAATGGGAGTATAACCTAATTGTGAATATGATTTCGAAATTAATGCGGTTTGAATTGAATATGATATTTTGATATCAATATGAAATGGTTTTGGAAATGTAAAAGAACTATTCGGTGTGTAATAAGCGGTTGGTTGTTAAAAGAAACCGGGATCAGATATTTTCATACTCTCTGCCAATATCGAAAACCCCTTTAACAACTGTGCACATGGTGGAGATTCCAAAAATGAAGTAGGATGGTTTGGTGTACGATTCTGTATGAGGTATTTACGTGACCCAGTTAGTCAGCTTAGATGTGACTAAAATAGGAGCTATACCGGGCTAAGTGAGGTCATTTCTCCAATCGGGCACATTTCTTTGATACCATTCTATTACTTTGTGATTGATTTGGTGGCCACCCTCGATTTTGATTATGGGAGTGTGTCCGAGGTGGGCGGTAGTAGCTGCTATGCATTACCACCAGTCCGAGAGTGCAATTGGTAGAATCATACCCTGGCATTGCCTCGAGTGCCATGTTCACATGCCTTATCGCGCCTTCTACGAGTTTGTTTTGTACCATACCTATGGAGTGCCCTCTGTGTAACCCACCAGTTTACGGAGGAGCATACGATACTGTATAGACTATGGGAATATATAAAATGTGTGGGGGATATGGGTAACGCCTTAACGCTATTTTAATACTTTACTTTACTGTAGACACTATTATAATAGCGTATTGTACTATGTATGTAAATAGTTTAACGGATCCTTAGGAGATGGAATCCCGAACATCTCTTAAGTTATTGCACTCATGTTTGACACTGGATAGGAGATGTCAAAACCCGTAAACATCTTCGACTCCATTACACTCATAATTATTTCCTGTTGATTTAATTTACATATGATCTTTTAGTTCTGACTCGAGTGTTTTGTCTCTTCATTTCGCTCGGGTCAGTCTGAGCTTTTCAGTATAACGAAGACTGCTTTCTGGAGGACGAAGACGGAGATTTGTATACTACTATTATTTATTTTATTTTATTTTGATTTTTATTTTTTTCCCATTCCACTACATCATGTTGTTCCGCTGCATTATTTATTTATTACTGCTGTATGTACTCTGATTCTGTATTGTAAAGGTAATCAAAGGTTATTTGCAAACAGCTTCATGAACTGTTTATTTGATTATTATATTTTATCATTCCGCTGTGAGATTCTGTGTTTCTTTCTTTCTTTCTCTGTTTTTTTCTTATTTACCCCATAACAATATGCTCTTTTGAATGGTTTGAATTGGCATGTGTGTCGATTTAAACCGTACAAAAAGGCAGGTCGTTATAGTTGGTATCAGAGCCGGGTTTAGCGATAACTTTAGCTTTGTAGGGTCTAACTCATATAGAATAGGGTAGTAATACCCTAGAATAAGTCGTTGAGTGTATATATGAGAGAGCATATTTATTAGTGTTATAAAAGGTATTTGTATTGTGTTAATTTGTTCTGTTGGGTATTTACAAATTCTGGTCGCTACATGGGACGCTATGGCACCGATAGGGATTTCAAAACACTTAATAGGACAGACCGACACAATATTGGGTTTGAAATACAGGTAAATGAAATAATTTTATGTAACGACCCGCTATTTTGGACCATTCAAATCGACAATAATCCACACATGTCTGACTTGAATAATTCAAAATATCAGATTGTTAATTTAAATTTGGCAAAACTCAGCATATGCAGTAAATAAATTAATCACAGAATCACAGACACAAAGTAATACAATAATACGCAGCGGAATAGATAAAATAGTAGTTCATGAAGCTACTATATAAACATCAGAGTTAGAAATAAAATACAACAGAATATCTCAAATGCAGTGAAGTCTTCAGTACAACAGATGACTTCTCTGAACAAATCAACTAGAAGAGCTGAAAGCTGAGGCGATAGTTGGATCTCCAAAGGAAGCTCCAAACTCCAAAGGTGAGTCTCAAATGCTGTATCACTCGGTCTGACCCGAGCGTAAAGCAAAACACAAAACACTCGAGTCAGGATTAACATTCTTATATTAATAAATCCAACTCAAGTGAAATATCAATTGAAATATAAGTAACTTAAAGGATGTTTGGGATAACCATCCTCTAAGGATCTGCAGAACTATCTACAATATAGAAATATACACTATAACACCGTGGTCATTTCAAATTTATTTATACTTCAAAATCAAAATATCATTTTCATTTCAAATATATCTATTTCCAAAATAGCATATATAGATTAAATAATTTATAAGGTAAAGTATTTACAATTTCCTCAAGTTTCACAAATCGGTTCAAATTAACTCAAATTCCAAATTCAAATTTATTCAAAGCTCAATTTTCCCATTTTAATTCAATTCAGTTTCTAAATAACAAATTCAATTCAAATTGATTTCAAATACAGATCTGAATCACAAAATAAACCATTTAAATTCCAATATATTTCAAAGCTTTAATATTCAACAATTTCAAAGTTAAATTTAACAGTTTCATATAGCTCTTGATTTAACTTCATTTATTATTTAATCAGGGAATATTCACTTATATTTACACAAGAAATATTCATTAGATTACTTATAAATCAAACTCAAGTTATAAATCATATCTTACATCTCAATTTCAATAAGTTTCAAATCGGTTTAATTAAATAAAATTCTTTATTGAATACAATTTCAACTAAATTCAAATTATCTTTCTAACCTTAACTTATTCAAATTATTACCAAAATCTATTTTGAAATATATTTTAAATACTCAACATATTATATGTATTAAATCAATCATTCCCATTTACATATAAAAATTTAAGGCTCAACATTTATTAAAACCATATATTTCTTTCCAAAACCATAGAATTCATTTTCAAAATATTTATATATATGGACCAACGGTGTCTGTATATATTTTTATCATATGGTTAAGTGATACGGATATTTATCATTTCAATCCAAAATTTAAATATATACGGGTAGAAATCATTTCGACCCGTAATCCCAATTTCAATACAAATAAAAATCGCTTGGGTTTATCATTTCAACCCATAACGATTTTCTCCTATTCTAATGTCCGTTCGGGTATGTATCATTTCAACCCATAGTGAATTCTATACTAACAGGGAACTTGCAGAGTGATAACAGATAATATAAAATATAACAACAGGCATATATCATCAATATAAATAACAGATACTGGTGTCAGATGTCATAGGTGAACATATACAGATAATAGTAATAACAGGCATATAAATACTAGATACTTGTGTCAGATGTCACAGGTGAACATATACATATAATAGCATATATAACAATTTAAATAACTACATCATCATATTTCAATTGTCGTTTCAATTGAAATCAAATTTAATAAATACAAGAACGTTAATCGTGAGTGATTACTCACCTTTCGAGGCTAGAGAATGATAAGAATGGAAACCGTGACATAGACACGCACACAAATGAGCGATAAGGCTAGAGAACTGCTGCGACAAATGATATTGAGAATGAAAGTCGAGATGGACCAGAGATTTGATGAAACAAGCTGAAAAATTGAAATTGATGAACCAAGTCAAAATTTACGTGATAAAAAGGGAAATAGAGTATATATAATATCCTTCTTCTAAAACTCAATATTCAATTTAAAGCTCGTCTTAAAATAAGATCTACAAATAATTTTAAACTAAATTTTTTTATATAAAATAAAATCTTTATATATACAAATATTCAATTTGAATCACGTATCAAAATAAATTCTCTTATATATGTTTCAAAAAAAAAAAAAAAATTTTTTTTTTAAAATCAAAACCCATAATATATATATATATATATATTCATTTCAAAATATTAACATCACATATTATATGTTTATACATTCCAAAACGTCAACATTCTTAAAACGTATAATATATAACATACAGCATAAACATTTAAAAACAAATAATATAATATGAAGTAGGCACGGCTATGAATTTACTCGCAGACCCATATATACCTTTTCATTTAAATGATACATCACTTATGCAACCAAATATATATGGCTACTCAAACTATATGCAGACTATTCCAGTAAATATATGCAGACTATACCCAACGTATGCACTTTACTCAACTATATGCAGATCCCATCTACATAGACAATCATATGCAGACCCATCTGCTATATATATAAACTACAATATAGATAAACACTAAATAAATATATATACTATACATAAAAAAAAATCAAGCCGAAACTTGTCAGCACTAATACAAAAAAACGAACAAGGCCATGATGTAAACTGTACACAATAGGCTATTGAAATACTATTTTATATATATTATATCTAAAATATATATACCATATGTAACTTCTTCAAAATATCTGCAGCTTATATGCTTTTGTATGCATGCTCTCAAAAATCAACATCATTATATATACAGTAATACAGACCATAACAGAGTGTACACCTAGGCTTTCAAACTTTTATATTAAAAAACTTTTATATATATATATTCTTAAAATTTAGAGTATAAGTTGATACAGAATGTTGAACTGGAATTCAACAATGCAGGTAAATTATATACGAAAGAAAGAAAGAATAATAATAATATTGCATACTATACAAAAATACATACAACTTAATTGCATATGTACAACAGACAATCCAACATGTATGCGTGTTAACAATTATATGAAGACCATATCTCGTATACTAGGACATAAAAATTTATGTAATATACGAACAAAAGAACAAAATGTTCTTCCTCTATCTATCACACAGTTATATATATACACGTCGACTCTTATATTAATAAAATCAAATACGATGTATATGCGGAAACAAAGTGTAACAGAGAAAAGAAGGCACGTACAGTATGATACATATCTTCATATGCAACTGTAGAGAGACAGAAAAGAAAGAAACATAAGGCGGACGCGAGAAGCATGAGGAGGAGGAGATCGACGTGGCCGGGTTTGCTAAGGTGGGTCGGCAGGAGAAGTTGAGGCGTGGCGTGGAAGTGTGGCGCAGAGGAATGAGGGGAAGAGGAGCTTGCGTTGACAGGTTTGTAGGCCGATGGTTTTTCGAATAAAAGAACAGGGGAAGAAAGTAGGGGAGAGGATATGGGTTTTATGAAAGGAGGGGTGCTGTCACTTTTACCTTTTTGAAACTAACTTTGCTAGTGAAAATATAGATCAGTGAATAGGAGGAATAAAAGAGAAACAGCTGTCAACCATAAAGAAAATGTAAACGTACATTATATTATACGTTTCCTCAAGTGAAACGTGCAAAACAAATGATGAAAGGGACAACTTTGCGTAAGGAAAGAAACGAAATGGAAAAATTCATAAATGCAAATATTAAAGCACATTTGAACCGTTCAAAAAAATGAACAGTCAGATGAAAATAAAGAAATAGCAACGGTCAAATCCCTTGGTTCGTTGAAGATTATTAAGGCAAATAAATGATTTGATTGCACAGTACATTTCAAACTTGAAATGTAAAGGAAAAATAAAGTCACAATTGAAGTTGCGTTATGACGAACAGTTTATTGTTTCCGTCGCATACCGAATCTCAAAATACAGAAATGAATATACCGTTGAGACCAGCACGACGAGACGATCAAAACGGTATACAAATATTGGTGGTACGATCATCCGATCAAAAGTCGATAATCGGTACCGAAAAATGCTGCTATTTTACCAGAAATAAGATAACCGGAGCAATAGAAGTCCAAATTTGGAAAAACGAGAGATGACATCTCACTCAGAAGAAGATTTAGAAATTTACTGTATAAAAATATTCAAGTTTGGAAAACATTTTATTTCCGTCAATTCTAACTGATTTAAATTGAAGTAAAATTTCACAAGAAAATAAACTTTAAATATTATCAGCTGAAAATTTACCAGTTTCTATATTTAAATCGACGTATTCCAAATAATAAAATTTTAAATTCAAATTTTATTGTTTAAAATTTCACAAAATTTCAATTAACTACGTTATTAAACCAATCAAAATTTATGGGTCGTTACATTTTACCTGGCATATATTTGTATATAAAAGAATAATTTTATAAATGATATAGTTGGATGTAATATAATTGTTTGTTAGGAAGCGAAATTCCATGAATAGTTTGTTGTGATATAAGATTTACAAATAAATGAATATAAATTGATAATTTAAGAACTTAAGTTCCGGGATTTTTGAAAATTTCTTTCGAATTTTTTTGGAATATATAATATTAGTATTATTTGGAAGTATTTTCTGATATAAATATTTCAATATGATTTGGAAGAAATATTTTAAAGGATTTTGGAAGGAAATAAGTTCTGTACTCCCCTCTTTGTCACTGGAAAATAATTTCGGTGATGAGTGCACGCATCATCGACATTCATTTTCGAGTTTCAAAGTGGGAAGGTTGCTATAGTAGTTTTACTACACATTCGTTTCGATAACAAATCTTAATTTTTCTAAATATGATTGGATATATATATATATATAGTTATGAGTATATACATACATATATATTATTTTAAAATAATTTGAAAATGGAACTTGGTATTTAGTTCTTAAGTTTATGTAAATTAGTAGTTTCAATTGTTGTAATGAATGAAATCTTAACTATTTAATAATTGGAAACTTCTAAGATGTGTAATTAGAAACTAGATGCTAAATGATTGATGTAAATATAAGAAATTTAAAATTTGTAAACTGTAAATAAAAAGGAAATGAAAAATAAGTAATTGTAATTATTGAACATTTTATTAACTAAATAAATAAGACGAACTTGTATAATATTCAATTGCATTCTAAAACACACACACACACACACATATATATATATATACAACTTACCAAAATATCATAAGTTGAAATGTTGAATAGGATATGCAATAGAATATTGTACGAGTAAACTTTAGTAAATGAAAGTGTTCAATAGAATTACTTTTATAAATAAGAATTCTGATATTATAAATTGTTATAAACTTAGGTTAATAGTTTGAAATGTTACTAATCAAATGTAAAAGAAAAGTGAATAATGTAAGAAAAACGATCATAAACTTAAGTTAACATTTTAAGCTATTTATAATCAGATTGAATAGTAAAAGGTGAATACTATAAGTAAATAATTATAAACTTAAATTAATGTTGAAGCCATTTATAATTAAAATGAGTACTGTATTAATTGAATGGTTATAACTGCAGAAACATTGAAATGATTTAGAAATGGATTTAATATTCAATAATACTATATGTGGAAGAAATAAATGTGAAAAAATCTGTCAATGGTGAATTTAATTGTAAAGAGGCTTACATAATAATGGATAATCAAATAATGGTAATGGAAATAACTTATGTAAACAATGAATGTAAAGTAATGAAAAGAAATTGGCATTGTATGAATAAATGGAAAGTGAATTTTTGTAAGTAATGAATGTAAATTAATATAAATAAGCAATGTATAAATGAATGAAATTTTTTTTGAATGAACAATAAATAATGTGAAAGAAGAGTAATAATAATAAACGTAAATAGCATTGGAAGTTGTTGTTTGTCTTGGCTTATGGATGTTTAGGAAGTGATACTTTAAATTGTTTAGGATGTATAAATAATGTAACGACCCAGGATTTTGGTCGTTAATTTTGAACATTTAATTAATTTTTAAATGTTGAAGTTGAATTATTAATTGATTTTGAATATGGAAGAATTTTTGAAATGGTTTAAAATTTCAAATATGGCGATTTATTTGATTTGGTAAAATAGTAAATTGATATTTGAAATTGGGCAAATATGGGAATCTGGAGTTAAACGGGAATAGAAATGATTTCTAAAGTGATTTAAAACTCTAATTGAATTAGAGTGTTGGTAGTAGACTTTTGAATGAGATTAAAAGTCGATAAGTTAAAATTTGGAATTTATATATTAATTTAATAGTGGTGAAATTAATATATAATAATAGTGTAAATAATGGAATTTTGATTTAATATAAATCATAATGATTTCTAATGTGAATATAAATTCCATGTGGTTTATAATGGAGTTAGTAAGTTTTAAAATCGAGATTTTAAACGATTCCGATGATTTTGAAAATCGCTCGATTTAATTGACGAGTTAAAATAGCCTTCCAGGGCACAGTCTCGGAATTCGACGAAACTAGTTCCATTGGATCCGTATAGTGTATTATTATCGGATTTCAAATTTCGCAGCGTTTGAAGTTATCGTTTGGTCTTACGAAATAGAAACGCATTGAAATAAATATCGAAAATTTAATATTTTAATTCGATTCGAAAGGCTATCTTCTACATACGAGCCGCCATTCTATATTTTCAATGGCCGAAAGCTTCTCCTTTTTCCTCTCGATTTTCTTCAAATCCGTGAACTAATAGCAAATTCTTCCAACATGAAAGTCGTAGAGCTCGTCGAGCTCTACGAAGTGAACGGTTGCGATCAAGTATAGTGGTGGAGATCGACGGCAAATGCCTTTCAAAGGCCGGCTGTTCATGCTTGTTTTTCGAGCTAGTGGAAGCGCCGAGCTTCGCGTGGTTTGGGGTGGAGGTGAGCGTGGATAGGCGAGTCGTTTGGGCTTAGTGGATGAAGTTCCGGTCGTACGAAAGGCGGCAGTGATCGAGAAAGTTGAACGATGCGTGGGTTTCTTGTTCGTGAAGGCCTATGGCATACGTGAAGAAGGGAGAAGGTATCAGTGGCCTTGATTTAAAAACGTACGGCCGGATTGTTTTCTTTTTCAAAAAAAAGAAATTTATTATTATAAATTTATATCCAAACTTTAAAACTTCATATCTTTGTTATACGAGGTCAAAATCGGACGAAACAAGCGGCGCCGGAATCGCAACGACAGCACTACGCTGTGGAATAGAATTGGAGGCGATCAGAGCTAGCGAAAATTTTAAGTTAAATCGGACGTGTTCGATTTAATTTAAAATTGGAGCGTTTGGCGAATTAAACTCAAGGTGAGTTAATCTCACTCAATTTTGGACTGATAGTGATTAATTTTAAATAGTTAAAATTAATAAATGATTGATTGGTTAAATTGATGCAGTTTAAATCAATTGGATGTGATATTGTAAATAGTAGTGTATATATATATATTGGAGTGATTGATATTCCCGCATATATATAGCGGATGAGACCCTATGCGCCCGCATAATAGCGGATGACCCTATATACCGCGATATTCCGCCTCGAAGCGGAATTGGTATTTTTATGTTTGCTAACATCTGTGGATGCAGGGAAATAGGTTGGACGGATCCAACTGGATTCCTCAAAAATGTAAAATTTAATTTCATATATAGTGATATATGTTGTTTGAATAATCTGTGACAGATTATTGTGTGATTTGGATTGATTGGATGTTATGGGGGTTAACCTGGATTTTTAGTGTTTTTAAATACCAATAAAAATATGTTTTAAATTGGTAAAGAATGATAAATAGGAATTTTGAAGTAAAATGTTTATATAGAGTTTTGGGATAAATCTATTGGATAAAGTAAATAGTTTTGAAATTGTAGTGTAACTATTTCGGATTAGTGTGAACAGTAATTTTGGAATAAAGTTTATATAAGAATTTTTATAGTAAATGCTAAGTGGCACTTGTTTAAATAAAGGAGGTTTTAAAAATCGAGATTTTAATATATCGAAAGGATAGAAGTGAATTTGGAAATAGGTATAAAATTGCTTATACCGGAACTCAAGTTAGGTTTCAAAATTTATGAAGTGAAATTAAAATCGAGGAATTTGGGCTTGTTTCTTTAAAAAAGAGGATTTTTAATTATTAACTCAGTAATTTTAAAAGTGTTAAAAATATTATGGAAATTAGTTATTTAATTATTTTAATCTGTTAAAGCATATTTAGTTATTAATTAGTTACCTTATCATGATTGTTAAAGATTTATTATTATTTAAGATCTAATTGGCATTTTTGTTTTTAAAAGATAATTGTTAAATTTTAATATGGCTTTGTATAACAGCTTTTATTTAAGAATATTTGCATAGATTAAACTTGGAAATTCATTTTTAAACTTATAAGTATTATTTTGAGATAATTTATTAAATAAAGTTTTCGGGAAGCAAATGGTATACTCGCGTGGCATCTGTTTATTTCCTAAAGAACCAGGGTTGAGTTTACCGGAAATAGTGAATGTTGTTTCGAAGAGACCGGGTTCGGATTTGTTATCCGAAAACCACTTCGATCCAACGAGAACGTTTTCGATATGAAGACAAGAGCATGGAGTCGAAGATGGAGCAGTGAAGTGCAAGGGCTAATCGCTACTAATCCCGAGGGTGATTCCAAAATGGATGTAGTAGGAATAGTGCCTTCGGTTCTGTTCGAACCCGGAACGGACTTGTATGGATGAATGCTATCAGAACATTATCATTGGAGGACAATGAGCATTCTAAGTGAAATTCCTTAAAAAGGTAATCGTGGCCTCAAGCCTCATCAACTGGGAATGACTGAAAATTAGGGGAGATGCAGCAAGGCTAAGTGGGTGGACCCAAGTAGGGTATGTTTATCACCCTTCTAGATAACCTCGAATATTATTTTATTACTACGATGTATGGAAGGAGCTCGAAAGAAGGTGGGAACACCCATGTTGATAGCATATTCGGTCTATCTAGGTCAGGGATAGTCCGGTCTTGTGTGGCAGGGGATCCTGGCGTGGTCCTCGGTACAGTGTTTCTAGACATGTACTGTGGCATGTGATACCCCAGTGCCTAGTCATTCAGTTGGAACTCATTCTCCAATAAGAGCCGTACGGTTTTGATTATGCCAAACTATGCTGAAACGTGAGATGTAAGCATTTCAGCTATTTGAATAAGTATTTGTACTTAGACACTATTGTAATATCAGAGGATTTTGATATGAAATGTTTTTGTTATCGTAAGGTAAAAACCCGTCGTGTTTATGTGTGGCGTGGTCTTACGATACCTTTGATTTTCAAAGGATTTTGAAAACTTTAATAATTCAAATTGGGTGTGTTTTCTCATGCTGGTTTTCCAGACTGACTCAGGTGTTATTTTATTATAATGCTCGGGTCAGACCGAGTATTACAGGTTCAGCTTAGGATGCTATGGAGCAGGAGACGAGCTGGAGACCGAGACGTATTCTCATACTTGTTTTATTCCGCTGTAGTGTTTTGTTGAAAATTACCAGAAATTGTGAGGGCAGGTTGTTATAAATGTCTAGGCTGGTAATATTGATTGTGTACTCTGATGTGAAATATGTATATTACAAATTTGATTTGTGTAAAGAGCTATTCATATTATATGTTTTTCAGTCCGCTGTGAGATTCTGTTTTTGTTTTAGTTTTCTTCTTCTTCTACCTACTTTCTTTTCCCTTTACAATCTGTCCTTCTAGCACTCGATCGTTCGACTTATTATATGATGAGCGTATTTATGTCGATTTTTGAAGGTCGAAAGGGTCGGTCGTCACATTGTGGTATCGGAGCTTAGGTTGGCGATATACCTAGGCTTTGGTGGGGATTACTCATTAGAGATAGAGTCAGTAGTACTCTAGAATGAGTCCGAGTGTATTAATATCTATGTGCGCGTAATTGTTAATGAATATAAAATGTTTTTATATTGTGTTGACTTATCGGTTGAGTGTTTATGAATTCTGGTCGGTACGAAAAGTACAACCGTATCGATAGGGGTTTCTAAACTCTTAAACAAGGTAAACCGAAATAGTATTGTTTTAAAGTGGGTAAATGAAATAATTTTACCCAAAATTATATTTTAATATGAAAGAAATAATTTTCTGAAATTATTATAGTTAATATGTTTGGAATGTTGATTGTTAATACTATAATCAGAATAGATTATAGAATTTTAAATGGTTATGTATATAACCAAATAGAATTTATAAGTATGATTATACAAGTAAGTTAGAACTAAAATTTGATTTAAACTAGAATTTAAATCCCAGAAATTTTGGAAAAATGTTTTAAATTGGGTTTGAACTAAGTGTTTGGGATTTTTAAATCTTGGAAATTTTTGAGATGTTTTCCCAAAGTGGTTGAAGGGAATAATGGAGTAGTATTTGAAAATGTCTTTGAAATAGAAAATGTTTTAAAATGAAATTTTGGAAGTAAGGAAGCACTGAACTCACTTTAGTCGTTGGAAAATAATTCCGGTGATGATGACTACATCATCAGTATTCATTTTCGAGTTTTTAAGTGATAGATTGCTACCGTGGTGGTTGGGTATGATTACTTGTTTTGGACTTGGTTATAAACAAGTTTTGTTTTAGAAATTTCAAAGGGAAATTGTTTTGGGCAAAACCAAGTTGTTTTGAAAAATCAGGAAGTATGATTTGATATACCAAGGGAATATACGTATATTTATTTGAAATAAAACCGAGTAATTGAATTTTGGGATTTCCATTTAAGTGATTTGTAAAGTCAGATAAATCGGTTACTGAACTTATAATTTGGGGTGGATATAGATGAGGAAGGAAAATGTAAATTTTAAATCCTAGAATTAAAATTTAACTTGAGTAAACTAAAGTGAATAAGATATGTTGGAATTTAACTTAAGATAAGTAAATAAAATTGAAATTGGATTTGAATTTGAATTGAATTGGATATAAAGTGAAGTGCAAGATGATTGTATAATTGTAAGTCATAATTATTGAATAATATGGACATACTTAAGCTATCAAGTGATGTATATAATCCAGAGTTATGATTATATAATGTAAATGGACTCAGGTGAGCAATATAAGATTTTTAAGGAAATAAGTTTTTGAACTTATAAATTGAAAAATGAAATGGTAAAACCTAAATAAAAACAGTTTAATATTATGGTAAAAGAATGGAAATTCATAAAAATTGAATTTTAAAAGAAGAATGAATTAAGATGGAATGAATTGAATATAATACGAATGGTGAAGTGTTTATATAACTATATGTTATAAATATTGGATGTGAGTAAATTTAAGTGGAAATTCAAGGAATTGTAAATAAGTAAGTTGTATAACTTATTGAACTGAGAAAGTGGAAAAGTATAACCCAATAAAAAGGTTAAGTAATTGATAACAAGAAATGAATTCAATGTAAGAGTAAATGAATTGAATATGATTTTGGGATATGGATTGGATAAGTTGAGTGTGAACTTAAGTTTTAAAGTTGAATATAACTTAAGCAGTGATATGGAATGCTTATAATAAGCCTTAGAAATAAAATCTTGTGAAATGGTTTATAAATAAATTTGCTTAAATTAAAATACCGTTCACTATAAAATGAAGTGGATAGCACTATGTGAATTAAATGAAGTGAATGGAAAAGATGTAATATAAGTTGGAAATAAAGTTAATAGGAATGCAAGTGCAGGAACCATGTTACAATAGAATAAATTGTTTGAGAATCGAATTATATGAAATGATTCCCCAGTGATATAGTATAAATTAGATATACTAAGTAAATGGAAGTGGATAAATTGAATGGATCAATTTAAAATGAATTAAAATTTGGTTGCAAGGAAAACTTAACTTAAGTAATTATTTATGGAATGGATTCATAGATAAAAAAAATTAACATGGATTGGGATGTGTTAATGTAAAATAAAGCAAACAAGGTTTAGTGAATAGCATAAATGGGAATCAAATGGAAATTAGATAAATTGGTTTAAAGTCAATTTAAAAAGGGTTAAATTGAAGTTTAATAAAATGGATTTGCATATAATGAAAGTGAATAGTGGATGGAATGCAAATAAATTGATTGTGAATCAATTTAAAATTTAATAAAAGAAAAATTATGCAAGTAAAGCACATATAAATCATATTTGAGTGAATATGAGTTTGGTTGTTATAAATATGAATTGAGTGTAATAAATTTGGTTGTAAATCATTTCGAATTGAATGAAATGATATATGGTCCATGGGAAGGAAATTAAATTAGTGTTGGAATCTTATAAATGTTTGAAATATATACGGTTGGCATGTTAGGGTTATGAACTTTAGATTTTAGCTAGTTAGATAAATGAAATGTTATAAATTTCATGTTTTTGAAACTTATGTGCTTGTTTGAGTAAGTACAAGTACAGGAAGTTGTTTGTAGGGATTTTGGGTTGCGTAATTGCATATAAGATAAGCCGCTCGCTTAATAATGCTAAATAAAGGTACGCCTACGCAATAAAGTAAAGAAATGATATATATTGATATATATTTTGTTTTCCGACCATGTGGGTCGATGTATATATATATATTTATCTCTTTTGTGATATTGTAAAAGGCTCTCCGTACAAAGGAGACGCTACCAAAAAATTTCAGAAATTTAGGGTGTTAGAAAATTCTTGGAAATTCTTGGAAATTTTTGTTAACTAGGAAAAGTGGGTTTTTGAATTGAAGTTGAAATAAAAGGTTTTTGAGTTAGGAATTGAAACAAATGGTTCTGGATTAATCTAAAAGGGGTAGCGAAGTGAATGTAGGATTGTAACTAAGTGGGGTTCAGAAAAGTTTATGGGTTTGGAAGCCTTTTTCCTACCTTAGCAAATTTCGGGGACGAAATTTTTATAAGAGAGGAGGAATGTAACGACCCGGAATTTTGGTTGTTAATTTTGAACATTTAATTTATTTTTAAATGTTGAAGTTGAATTATTAATTGATTTTGAATATGGAAGAATTTCTGAAATGGTTTAAAATTCCAAATATAGCGATTTATTTGATTTAGTAAAATAGTAAATTGATATTTGAAATTGGGCAAATATGGGAATCTGGAGTTAAATGGGAATAGAAATGATTTCTAAAGTGATTTGAAACTCTATTTGAATTAGAGTGTTGGTAGTATACTTTTGAATGAGATTAAAAATCGATAAGTTAAAATTTGGAATTTATATATTAGTTTAATAGTGGTGAAATTAATATATAATAATAGTGTAAATAATGGAATTTTGATTTAATATAATCAGAATGATTTCTAATGTGAATATAAATTCCATGTGGTTTATAATGGAGTTAGTAAGTTTTAAAAATTGAGATTTTAAACGATTCCGACGATTTTGAAAATCGCTCGATTTAATCGACGAGTTAAAATAGCCTTCCAGGGCACAGTCTCAGAATTCGACGAAACTAGTTCCATTGGATCCGTATAGTGTATTATTATCGGATTTCAAATTTCGCAGCGTTTGAAGTTATCGTTTGGTCGTACGAAATAGAAACGCGTTGAAATAAATATCGAAAATTTAATATTTTAATTCGATTCGAAAAGCTATCTTCCACATACGAGCCTTCATTCTATATTTTCAATGGTCGAAAGCTTCTCCTTTTTCCTCTCGATTTTCTTCAAATTCGTGAACTAATAGCAAATTCTTCCAACATGAAAGTCGTAGAGCTCGTCGAGCTCTACGAAGTTAACGGTTGTGATCGAGTATAGTGGTGGAGATCTATGGCGAATGCCCTTCAAAGGCCGGCCGTTCGTGCTCGTTTTTCGAGCTAGAGGAAGCGCCGAGATTCGCATGGTTTCGGGTGGAGGTGAGGCATGGATAGGGGAGTCATTTGGGCTCAGTGGATGAAGTTCCGGTCGTATGAAAGGCGGTGGTCGAGAAAGTTGAACGATGCGTGGGTTTCTTGTTTGTGAAGGCCTGATAGCGTACGTAAGAAGGGCGAAGGTATCGGTGGCCTTGATTTCAGAACGTACGGCCAGATTGTTTCTTTTTTAATAAAAAAGAAATTTATTATTATAAATTTATATCCAAACTTTAAAACTTCGTATCTTTGTCATACGAGGTCGAAATCGGACGAAACAAGCGGCACTGGAATCGCAGCGACGAGCACTATGCTGTGAAACAGAATTGGAGGCGATTGGAGCTAGCGAAAATTTTATGTTAAATCGGACGTGTTCGATTTAATTTAAAATTGGAGCGTTTGGCGAATTAAACTCAAGGTGAGTTAATCTCACTCAATTTTGGACTGCTAGCGATTAATTTGAAATAGTTAAAATTAATAAATGATTGATTGGTTAAATTGATGCATTTTAAATCAGTTAGATATGATATTGTATATAGTAGTATATATATATTGGAGTGATTGATATTCCCGCACATACATAGCGGATGAGACCCTATGCGCCCGTAGAATAGCGGATGACCCTATATACCGCGATATTCCACCTCAAAGCAGAATTGGTATTTTTATGTTGTGCTAACATCTGTGGATACAGGGAAACAGGTTGGAGGGATCCAACTGGATTCCTCAAAAATGTAAAATTTAATTTCATATATAGTGACATATTTGTTTGAATAATCCGTGACAGGTTATTTTGTGATTTAGATTGATTGTATGTTATGGTGGTTAACTTGGATTTTTAGTGTTTTTAAATACCAATAAAAATATGTTTTAAATTAGTAAAGAATGGTAAATAGGAATTTTGAAGTAAAATGTTTATATAGAGTTTTGGGATAAATCTATGGGATAAAGTAAATGGTTTTGAAATTGTAGTGTAACTATTTCGAGTTAGTGTGAACAGAAATTTTGGAATAAAGTTTAAAAAGAATTTTTATAGTAAAGGCTAAGTGGCACTTGTTTAAATAAAGGAGGTTTTAAAATTCGAGATTTTAATAGATCGAAAGGATATAAGTGAATTTGGAAATAGGTATAAAATTGCTTATACCGGAACTCAAGTATGGTTTCTAAATTTACGAAGTGAAACTAAAATCGAGGAATTTGGGCTTGTTTTAAAAAAAAAGAGGATTTTATTATTAAGTCGGTAATTTTAAAAGTGTTAAAAATATTCTGGAAATTAGTTATTTAATTATTTTAAACTGTTAAAGCGTATTTAATTATTAATTAGTTACCTTATCATGATTGTTAAAGATTTATTATTATTTAAGAGCTAATTGGCATTTTTGTTTTTAAAAGATAATTGTTAAATTTTAATATGGCTTTGTATAACAGCTTTTATTTAAGTATATTTTCCTATATTAAACTTGGAAATTCATTTTTAAACTTATAAGTATTATTTTGAGATAATTTATTAAATAAAGTTTTCGGGAAGCAAATGATATACTCGCGTGGCGTAAATCAAAGGCAGTGAGTGCCTGCAGTTAAGTCTTGGATTTCTCTAGGATAGAGATCTAACCATTGAGCTGTGATCCATGGTTTGATACCGTAGAGGTACTTTCCATATTATTTTAAATGGTTTTTTTTAAATATTTTCATAAAAGATACTTTGTGGATTTATTAAATACGATGAGATAAGTATATATTCTGGAGAAAGAGATTTAATTTTTTTTAAATTTAAATTAAATCAGACTTGGTGTTTTTCAGTGAGAAGAAGTATTTAGTTGAATTGATTGTTTATTTGATAGTTAAATAACCGACTATCAAATCTGTACCCAAATATAACTTTGGAAATATCTAGAAGAAGTACGGGGATTATATGGTACAGTTACCGTTAGAGGTGCTATACTGTACGTGTAAACTCGTTTCGTTCTTCTAGGACGTTGATAAGGAAATCCGTCCACTAACGGTTAGAAGGTGATCTCCAATCTTATTTTCGTCTGTTTATTTCCTAAAGAACCAGGGTTGAGTTTACCGAAAATAGCGAACGTTGTTTCGAAGAGACTAGGATCGGATTTGTTATCCGAAAACCACTTCGATCCAACGAGAACGTTTTCGATATGAAGACAAGAGCACAGAGTCGAAGATGGAACAATGAAGTGCAAGGGATAATCGCTACTAATCCTGAGGGTGATTCCAAAATGGATGTAGTAGGAATAGTGCCTTCGGTTCCGTTCGAACCCGGAACGGACTTGTATGGATGAATGCTATCAGAACATTGTCATTGGAGGACAATGAGCATTCTAAGTGAAATTCCTTAAAGTGGTAATCGTGGCCTTAAGCCTCATCAGCCGGGAATGACTGAAAATCAGGGGAGATGCAGTAAGGCTAAGTGGGTCGCACCCAAGTAGGGTATGTTTATCACCCTTCTAGATAACCTCGGATATTATTTTTATTACTACGATGTATGGAAGGAGCTCGAAAGAGGGTGGGAACACCCGGGGTGATAGCATATTCGGTCTATCCAGGTCAGGGATAGTCCGGTCTTGTGTGGTAGGGGATCCTGGCGTGGTCCTCGGTATAGTGTTTCTAGACATGTATTGTGATAGGTGGTACCCTAGTGCCTAGCCATTTAGTTGGAACCCATTCTCCAATAAGCGCCGTATAGTTTTGATTGTGCCCAACTATGCTGAAACGTGAGATGCAAGCATTTCAGCTATTTGAATAAGTATTTGTTCTTAGACACTATTATAATATCAGAGGATTTTGATATAAAATATTTTTGTTATCGTAAGGTAAAAACCCGTCGTGTTTATGTGTGGCGTGGTCTTACGAGATACCTTTGATTTTCAAAGGATTTTGAAAACTTTAATAATTCAAATTGAGTGTGTTTTCTCACGCTGGTTTTTCAGACTGACTCGGGGGTTATTTTATTATAATGCCCGGGTCAGAACGAGTATTACAGGTTCAGGTTAGGATGCTATGGAGCAGGAGACGAGCTGGAGATCGAGACGTATTCTCGTACTTGTTTTATTCCGCTGCAGTGTTTTGTTGAAAATTACCAGAAATTGTGAGGGTAGATTATTATAACTGTCCAGACTGGTAATTATTGATTTGTGTACTCTGATGTGAAATATGTATATTACAGATTTGATTTGTGTAAAGAGCTATTCATATTATATATTTTTCAGTCCGCTGTGAGATTCTGTTTTTGTTTTTGTTTTCTTCTTCTTCTACCTACTTTCTTTTCCCTCAACAATTTGTCTTTCCGGCACTCGATCGTTCGGCTTGTTATACGATGAGCATATTTATGTCGATTTTTGAAGGTTGAAAGGGCGAGTCGTCACAAATAATCTATTAAGTTTTTTCTAAGACTGTTGAGTGTATGGTTTACTTAGTAGTTTATTTATCATTTTATACGATTAAAAGTTTCTGAACCCAAATAAACCATTTGTTTTGGTTGCTATGGATGGATAATTGTTTTCTTTGTTGAAAATGATGTTTGTGTTGTTTGTTTGTGAATGATTATTGTTATGTTGTGATTGTTTTGTTGTTATTAGTTGAAACAACTTAAATATTTCTCTTTTATATAATTATTAACTTCTTTGGATTATATAAGTGAAATACAGGTTATGGAAGCAATTGCTACTGCTTTTGGTTTCATAAATAAGCATTGTTTGCTCGACAAATAAGTACGTTCTCGGATTACGGTTTATAGCGATATTATATAGTTTCCCATGATTTGGGATATATTATTTTGAAATATGTGATATATGTTATATTTATTGATATTATTATTTTCCCCGGACCTCTCCGTACAAAGGAGACACTGCCGAAATTTTTCTTGAATTTTGGACTTAAGAAAAATTTTGTGAAATGTTTTTCAAACTCTTATTAACTTGAATATAAAAGGATTTAATGGTTTATGAATTGATATATTTATTTAAATTATTTATTTATGTAAATTGATTGTTTATAAATCTAATATTTTGAATAAGATATATTAATTCTTTATTCCTTCTTTTTTCCTTTTAAGGATGAAAAGTTTTGAGTGAGGGAGAGTGTAATGATCCATAATTTTTGATAGTTAAATTTGTTAAATTAAATAAATTTTGGAGTTTGATGTTGTGAAAAATTAAAAAATCTAAGATTTAACAATAATAATATATCTGGGATGGAATGTAATAGTATTCATTTAAGTTAATTGATAACTATTTTAAATGTAATTCCAATATATTAAAATGATTAAAAAGTTATAATTAGTTCTAGATTGTAAATTTATTTGTAATAAGGTATTATTAATTGATAATTGGATTAAAAGAGTAATTGATAATTTAAATGTTATATTAGCAGATGAAATAATATGTAATAAATTGAAATTGGATAAATTTGTGTTGTGTTAGTAGTTATAACAGTTGTGTTGTGTGTAGATAACAAACTTATAATTGTGATTAAATTAAGAAAAGGCAACGATTGTCATCTGTTACCAATTTACTTAATCTGTTGAATTATATTTGAAATCAATTGAAATTGAATGCAATTAATTATTACATTATTATGAGTTAAGACGATAACTGTAAATGCGAATGTAATAAAATGTACATAAATGTTAATTACATTCATAAGGCAATAATTTATTTAATGAAAATAATGAAACCAAGATAAATTAATTATTGAGACTTTAATTATAAATTGCGTGGAAATTTACAGAAATTCGATATAATTGAAATATCGCAACTAATATGGTAAAAGATGAAATTTGAGAATATGAATGTAATAAAGTATCAACTAAGGTTAAATATATACATAGGGTAATGATTGATTGAATAAAAAGATTGAAACCAAATTAAATTAATTTATTGGAATTAAATTATATAAATAGGATTTAATTACGGTTGAAATTGAACATTGTAATTAGTGTAATATTTAACATTGAATGGATATGTAAATTTGTTTTAAATTATTGTAAATGTCCAAGTAATCAAAATTGATGAAAATTGTTGGTTATTAAATTTGAAATTTTAAAAATGATTTAATCAATCTAATAATAATTTATTTAATTAACGTGAAAATAGCCATTTTGGCCACTGTCTCGGATTTCGACGAAACCAATTTCATCGGATCCGTAACAGTGAATTATTGTAAGGTTTCAATCGGATTTCGACGAAACCAGTTTCATCGTTTGATCGTACGGGCTTGAAACGCGTAGAAATCAATTATTGAAATCAATTTGAAATAAGCTGATTTTAAAGCTAACTTCTTCATACGATAAAATTAGGACTTGAAACCTATTACATTGAGTTTAAAATTATCAAAAACATCTATGTTGATATATGGGATGACCCACTTTCGTTTCGGAAGCGGAACAGGCTTTTTGGGTCGCGTAGTCATTTCGATCAATCCAATCTGACCCATTCATTTCTAATTCAGACCTTCCTATATATAGGCTGTTATAAACCCTAATTATTTATCATTCCTCATTACTGCATGTACAATTCCATATGTCTGCTTCTTCTTCTCAATGGCAGAAACAAAATCAAATTTGCAAACCCTCAATTCATTTCCAAATCAATCTCAAAATTAAAACTCCTCAAACAATATCATATTATATATCGATTCGAAGCTCTTGACAAGTGCATCCTTCTGCAATGATTTGTTTTTCGATTTGGATCGTAGGTTGGCAAAAATTGGATGATTTAATCTCGGCCATTCAAATTGGAGTTTGATCGACTGCGACGATTTCTGAAATTAACTGAGGGGTTTTGTGGAGCTCGCTTCATGGAGCAGATCGCTGGTGGTCGCATGGCATAATTCGACCAGAGGTGTTGGTAATTGGCCATTTAGGGTTTGAAACCCTAGAAGTAACGGTGGCGGCGGCGGCCTCTGGAAGCCACGTGGGCGGCGCGCATGGGGAGCAGTGGTGGCGGCTCGTCTTGGGCAAGGAGATGGTGGTGGTCGGAGACGGCCAGATGGCCGATGGTGCGCGTAGTCGGCGGTCAAAGGGGTGGTCTTAGCTGTGTACGTGGGTTCTTGTGCGTGGTCGTGATCTATTGCGTGAGAGGGAGGTAACGTGTTATTATTTTATTTTATTTTATTTATTTTATAATATAAATCGTATATCTTCTAATGTCAATAACTTTTTCATACGAACTCGGATTCACGCACGGCTTGTTTCGTTGGTATTGTATCGAAATTCCGAACATTTTGGCTGCGGTTTGGATGAATTCCGAGACTGTCAAATTTTGGGCCTTATTTTGGATTTCAAATCAATTTGAAATCAAATGTGAGTGTTTTAACCCACTCACGACTACTAAACTATCTTATGTTGGTTAAATTAAATTTATGATGTGATCAGAAATTGATTGGTTGATGTTTGGTATATTTAAATTTTCATTCCAGTTAAATACGACTTTTATTGCATTTAATCGTCATTTATTTTATTATTGAATTTAATTGTCAATTGAATACCTGCTAATGATAATCATTTATCTATTAATGTTTATTGGTTGATTTGGATGATGCTGTGATGTATGTTTGCTTTGTTGATATTGGATGACTGGATGTTATATTTTTATATTGTTGTAATACTACAAGTTCCCTATGGGTTGAAATGATACATACGCCCGACCCACTTGCTTCACTTACACTCAATTTACGTTCTTCTTTGCTACTTTGTACTTTTGCATGTTGTCATCGCACCTGTGATGATGTAAGCACTTATAGCATTTCTTCTTCTCTTTGATAGCCTTTTGTACATCACTGTTCCACCATCATGAATCTTTAGGTTTGCATTTATTTCCTTTCATTATCCCAAACATCTCAGTAGACATTTTTCGAATGCACGTTGCCATCTCATCCCACATGTAATTTTCCTCTCCTTCCATATTCCATACCCCTTTTCCCATCACTCTATCCTTAAACACCCGTAAGACGTCTACTTTGAGTTTCAACCATTTTGTCTGAGTAATCTTGGCTCCTTTATCCCGTCGAACACATATTCAAAGACGAAACTCATATATCAAAAGTTGATATTGTGAGACGACACATTCTCCGGGTATGAATTTGCAATCTACACAAGCTCGTTTGTTATCTCTTCTAGTAAGGACAAAGTCAATCTGGCTATAGTGTTGACCACTACTGAAAGTAACTAATGAAATAGTGAAATTCAATATTTCTTCTCCTTCTTGGTTCCTATCACCATATCCAAAAACATCATTCACTCTCTCAAACCTCATACTAGTTATACCAACATGGCTGTTGAAAATCTCCTTCTATAAAAAATTTCTTGCTACTAGGCATATCTTTAACCATGACATCTAACTCTTCCCAGAAATTCCTCTAGACGGCTTCACTTAGGGCTACTTATGGGGCATAGGCACTAATGACATTCGAAACCATATCACCAACTACCAGCTTGACTAGGATGATCATGTCCCCTTGTCTTCTAACGTCGACCACTATGTTTTTAAGGTTCTTGTCAATTAACATGCCTACACATTCTTGTTACATTCTTTTCACGTGTATCATAACTTGAAGCCATTGTTCTCCACCTCCTTCGCCTTTTGGCCCATCCATTTGGTTTTCTGAATGCATAAGATATTTACACATCTTCTAGTCATAGTATCGACTTTCTCTCTTAACTTTCCAGTTAAGGATCCTACATTCCAACTAACTAACCAAATTCTACTTTCATCGGCTAGCTTCCTTAACCCTTGCACCCACCGAGTAAAGTGCGAAGATCCTTGCTCATTTATCACTACGTCGGGACGTCGATGTAGCACGCCACTAAGGGAGTGAGGATCCAGCTCTTGCATATTCATCACCATATCCAATCCTCGATATGGCGTGCCACTAAGGGAGTGACGACCTAGCCCTTGCTCATTTATCACCATACCCGAGCCTTGATATGGCGCATTGCTAAGAGAGTTACACCCCAACGAAATATAATAAGATTCTATTTCCATAAGAGAGGCTATGCTTTTTATATTGGCTCGTCTAGCCTATCACAACCCCCCTCCTTTATCCTGGATTGGGACAGGCTGCATAGAAAACAACATAGGCGGAGTTAAAACTACACAGGCAGAGTTAAAAACTAAGGTCTATAAAATATAATAAAGAAAAACATCTGGACCGTTGCGCCTTAACTCCATCCTCCATGTGTTGGCATTAACCTATAGCCACCATCCTTCATACTTCGAATCAATATACTCCGCCTTAACTCATTTCAGGACACCAATCAATGCTTCCATTATGATTGAAATATCACCACTTTATCACCACTATATCTCTACCGTCCTCAACTAAAACACCATCAATTCATTACTATAACAGTTTTACCCTTATTTACTACTGAAGCAACGATACCACAATAAAACCTATAGAAACCCAAATAACATTCACTATGCATTGCCTTAACCTCACACAACAACTTCACATTTACATTTGCCTCACGCATTGCCACTTGAAATGCAATGCACCTTCTTCCCAAATGTATACTACTACAACAATGATAACTACATATTGAAGCATTGTTACCACATTTGTATCACACTGTACCCACATATCTACATCAACCCACTACTACGTCTTACTTCAACTTCATAAAACACACAAACTGAATTCAACTTGACTCACACACTGCTAATGCATACTTGATTCACACTTTTTCTACTTCCCATAGTAGATACCATTTCCGGTAGATGCCTTAAGCTTTTGAAGTTTGGGGCTTCTTCTAATTGTATTACATTTACGAATCTTTCTTTTGCTATGAGCAGTTTCACAAACACAAATAGAGCCTCTTAAAGATGCAAGACAACGATATAAAATGAACTTTATAGGTTTAATGAAAAAATAAATTTCACTACCATTTTCTTTTAAGCAACTGCTTTCAAATCTCCGATCATACATCACCTCTTCTTTTCTTACATTTTCTATTGTATTTAACTCCACAATATCATTAAGTATCGAACTTAAGGCTGATATATGATGTACATGATCATCATTGTGCACACAACCCCTGCCATTAACACAGTACTTTACCTCCTCCATGTCAATTTCCCCGTTGACCAGATTTTCCATAACAACCTCCGCCTCACCTCTTGTTTCTTTTTCCTGAAGCCTTACTTCCATTGAATTTATCACACCATCAACTAATTCTTTGTTACACTGTATTGAATTAGCTCCATGTATCTTATTTACTTTTCTATGCACGTTCTTCATATCACTTTGTACTTTCTATTTCCTCGCTGCCATTATCAATGTTAACAGCATCAACTATATCATCTTCATGCACTATATCACCATGCACACCGACAATATCGATATAGGAAATAGCCAAACCCATAGAATCTTCCACTACATCAACAGTCGTGATTGATCTGCATTGTGATAGCAATTTCCTGAGGATGAGAAATCGATCTGCATTTCTCAAATGTTGGATCTAATAATATTAGATCAGGAAAATAATTCTCCTTCAACACTATGATGTTGGCTTCAACAAGAACAATCGAAGTATCAAAATCAACTGTATGACTACTCGAAGCAACACCACTCAAATAAGGATGAGAATAATATCCACAGTAAGACCATCACAATCTGAAACCACTTCCGGATCCCCAAATTTATCTTTAAATTTTTGACCTATGTTTACAACATTAATCACATCGAAATGTTTAAACATATCTTCCAAGAGTTCAATGCCTTCATATCTTTGCAACCACAAATGATCAAGCAAGATTCTCTTTAATTTCATACACTTTAGCACAAAGAAAAATCCATGATTGGTAATCGAAATACTCTTCTTTGCGCCATCGTCTGAACTAAAATTCCTTAAACATCTGTCTTTTATATGCCTGAACAATCCACAACTAAAACATCGAATAAGATCCCGACAATCTCTAGCTAAATGATAGTAACCCCCACACCAAAAATAGATTCGCTTCTCTTTTCTATTCTCTATCCAGTCCTTGAAAGAATTTTTCCGGTTGGGGATCTGAGGAAACAAACCCTTCGATTCTTTCACAACCAAGATGTATGATCGATAACGAGTTTTGCTAGAATTTAAAATGGAAAAATTTGAGAAAGGATTAGAAACAAATTGAGGGATAGGATTAGAAGAATTTGAGAAAGAAGAATGAAAGCGTGGAAACGAGGAAGACGCCATTTTTTTTCAAAATGCGCTAAAAAATTAAAATTATTTTAATCATTACATTTAAATAAATAAAATGAAATGATAAATAAAATATGTCTCTGTTAGGAAACAACCAGATTGATCCAATGTTAAATATTAGATTTCATTGGGTCATTAATATCCATTTAGGGAATTTTTTGAAATTTATTTCACCCGTTGCCGAATGGCCAAATCCAACACATTAATTTTTTTGATAACTATCAAAGTCTATCTTCTAATAGTTTGGCCTTCGTATGGTTCATAACTACTCCCTTTATGTTTGGAGGATTAATGACTAAAAAATTTTGTATGACATCAGCATTTATGAAGTATTTATATATTTGTTGTACGTATTAGTGTACAAACTTAAATGTAGATAGATCACATTACATTAAATATTTTAATTAAGTTTTTATATAGCTAAGCGATTTGATGTTGCATTTGTGTAATTATGGACCATACACTACTAGAATTTTGTTCGTAGACATTGCACCTTTTACATCGGGTAGAAAAACGCATGATGTTAAAAATCAACCTAACATCGTTATTTTTATTATCGATGTTGTATAAAACACATACATCACATTGATTTTCATGGCGATGTTAAAAGTCCTTTTATTATCTTTATAACATCATTCTTTTACATTGATTTTCAGGCGATGTTAAAATGTAAATTCTAAATTTGTAAAATAGCGTGGAAAAACTAAGTGTAAATATTTTGATAGAAAATGCGGAGTACACCAAAATTGAACTCCCTTCGAAAAACCAACCCGCTCTCCAAACCTGCATAAATCAACCCAATCACACCCAATTCGTTTCCAAATCTCCTCCCTTCATGTCTAGTTGAGTTCAATATGTTGTTCAGCCTCAGCTTCTTCGTATCCATCGACTCTCCTGGTCTGAGGCCACAGTAGAATTCGAGGGTAATGCCACCTCTGGTACAATTGTTATTTTTCAGGGGGGCATTATTGTTTTGAGGGCACTGCGCAGCGGCATGGGTTCGGGTTAGTTAACCCCAAAATTTTTTTTACCACATTTTTCCTTTTTTTGTAAATTGGTCGCTTTTCTCACAATTCTTATTCACAATCCGCATCATTAAGAACCCACCAACTAGCTTCAACCACGTCATCCAAAACTCACACAGCTCCCTCCAAAATTTGTTCCCAAAAATCACCCAGCTCTCTCCAAAATTATTTCACTTCCCTCCGAACCGTCCCATAATTTCTCCTTAAGTTTTATTCAACATAGAAAATATAATATTTTCCTCCTCAAAATATTCGCCATCTCCCAAAATCAAAATTCAGCCTTCTCAAAATTTTCGCCTAGAAGAAAATCCATCATCCCAAAAATGAAATCAGAAAACTCACTGCCAAAAGTAATCTCAAGCTTAAGGTCACGATGTTCAAGTTTGTGCTGCTGCCGACCTGAAGTCGTCGACAAACTGGAAGTCTAGTCGCGGGGTTGATGTTTGATTCAATCGATTTTGGTCGATTGCTTGACTCAGGTGGTTCAATGTTCGGGTGAGTGTGGTCGGTGAAGTTGCAATTGGCTATTCGATGATTGATTTGCTGGAGGTAGGGTTCTCGATTTTGTGATTTATGATTGGCTATTCAGTGTATATTCTTTAGGTCTATGCCATTCTTTTAGAAACTTGGTGCATGCTCAGAAATTCAAAATTTGCATTAATAAGACTGGAATGTTTAGGTATATCCCAGAAAAATCTACCATAAAGTGTTTCTGGAATCTTTGTGAACAACTGCTTGATATATCAGGTCCTTTAAGGTCACTTATAAATATTATGAACATATTGTCTCAGATTTTGTCTGAATAAAGTCCCTGTAGTTTAAATACTAACTAAGATGCGGCAATTAGAATCTTATTTTTATTAAAATTGCAGCATAACAAATCTAGAAAGTTGACTTGTAATATAATACTTAGGGACCTAACGAAAATGTCAAAATATGAGGGAACTATATTTGCACATCCTTCAATTCTGTTTCTTGGTCATTTTGGCTTTAAAATAAGTCTGCATTCCAGGATTCGCTATTTGTTAGTTTTTCATTTTACTTGATTTGTTGGATTGCTTTATTTGCAGATGAGATAGAAGATAAAGATGCAAATGAAGAATATATTGAAGAGACCAACAGAGATGCAATGCTTATTGTTGTTGTGAAGTTAGTAGTTAGCAGTACAGTCCTTAAAGTGTTTGATGCAATTCTTATTGTTGCTGCGAAGTTAGTAGTTAGCAGTATATGTTGTAGACATGAATGAGTGGAGTGTTTGTAAGCTAGAAGGAGTCATATACAAACATTGTGTGGCTTGTGTATATATAGTAGTGATCACCAGGTGTTTGTGGAAGTGGTTGTGAAAGCATGGTATGTGTAGAGATGAAATTGGGTACATGAACCATTTCCAGTACATGATGTGCTATTATGAGGACATGAACTGATCACATGATGTGCTGCTATGGACCGTTTGATGTTCAGAAAGTGGGAGAACTGTGTGCATTTGATGTTTATGAATATGAGGTGTAGTCTATGAGTATGAATGTTTAACATTATGTATTATGTATTAAAGTTGTATTATGAAATATTATGTGTTTAGACTATTGTTTGTTGTATATATAACCGTCTTTAACATTATTGAGTATTATATAATGTGCTTAAAACAAACTAACATCACAAATTACAATTATAAAATTGATTACAATTATAACAAACCGATGTATATGATATTCAATAACATCATGTTTGATAGAATAAGCGATGTGTAGCTAAACCGATTTACATCGCTAATAAGTTTAAAACTAATTTCGAATGTACATATAGACATCAGCTATAAACTGATGCCTAAACTTTGGCTATTTTTAACATCACCCACTAACACATCGGTACGTTTTTTCATAGACATCAGTCCTGGCCCGATGTCCATGAATAAAGTTCTAGCAGTGATGTATCCAATTTCTAATGGCAACTAAATATGTTTATGGTTCTTCTTTCATAATGCAAAAATGGAGTGTAGAATTTTCATTAACGAGTACACTTTATTTTTACAAATGCTATTTCATTAATTAAAAAAGAGTAGAATTTCAAAAATAAGTACACACTATTTTTACAACTTACAATTTGAATCCCACTCGGTTCTATGATTCACGATTCACGATTCAGATCCCATTTCAATTCAAATTTTAAACTTTACGATTTAAGATTTGAATATCATATTGAAATCATTATTATTTGCTATGTTCATAAATAAATATCGACTTTCTTAATTTCAAATGAATACAAACTTACATAAAATTAAATATTAGAAAAGTTAAACTTATTATAATAAAATAACAAAGAAATAATTAGGAGTTTTGATAAAATTTGTTTCACTAATTCCTTTAGCGAATGAAATATTAATATTTCTCTTTCAAAAGTAATTAACAAATTATAAATAAGATTATGATAATTTACTTGAATTTGAAAAAAAAAATACGTATAACTAACAAATGTGATGAGAAAATGATAAATGTGGTAAGATACAAGTATATAACTCAACTAATACATAAAAAAATTAATAAAAATTACAATTTAGTAGTACAATTTAAAAGTAGTAAGATACAAGTACCCAATTTAATGCTTACTACTTAGAAATTTATCCAAGGGTATAATTGAAAGAATTTATCATTCGGCATTAAGAAATTGTAATAAGCAGTGATATCACTTTTTAGAATCATAAAGTCTTGAACACTTACTGCTTAAATTTGAACACTTATTGCAGGTAAATAACATTTTAACTATCATATCACTTATTTTTTGTTTTAATAAGAATCAATTGTTGCAAACAAACACACCTTAAGCAATAGTGATAAAAAACGATTTTGTATTCGTTTTTTCCTAAGCTCTTTGGATCTTTTAGTGGCGGTAATCACCGAAACTAAAGCGGAATCGGTTACCCTTACAACAATACGAATAAAAAAGTGAAAAATCAAAGTAATCACATAAAAGTTAAAATAGTGAAAATGGATTAGATAGTTCGGCAAAAGGGGGGAAAAGTTATCTTACGTTCGTCGGAGCGTCGATTATGAAAATAGTAGCAAGATTTTAGTGGAATTTATACTTGGTATGATCCATCGCCTGCCCTAATTCTATTTCTCTAGAGTAATGACATTCCATTCGTAGAATTTCATGATCGATAAACTTATAATTAGGCCAAGCCCATTGGTACAAAATGATGTTCAGTTTGGGCCCGCTTAGATAGTAGGAAAAAAATCGAAAAGCAATTCTTTTTTGGATTTTAAGTTAACCTGTGTAACCCGTGCGTTGTACACGAAAATAGTGAAAATAGAGTATTTGTAAGGACCCGATTCTTCGACTTTCGAAAATCGACATCGATACGTCCACTGTATCAACTGCCGAGCAAACGAGTGCCGGAAAACCGAATACTTAGGGTTTTAAAGAAGAGGTAGAAGAAGAGATAGAAGAAGAAAGAAGAAGAAGAACAACAGAACAACATCAGAATCTCACATATCGCAGCGGAACAACATATAATAGATAAATGAATAATCTTTAAACAAAGAACTATATCATTTTATACATGCATCAATCATCAGAGTCAATATACAACTCAATACAACAATGGACAGTTATATAACTTGTCCTCATACAGAATACACAGCGGAATAAATAAATAAGTACGGATGATACGTTACGCCATCCAGCTTGCTTCCAAAGCTCCAGAATATCCGGAATATCCTGATAACATAACTCTAGGCTGCCCGTGTGGAAATTGGTGGGCACCCAGAGTTTAGAAGGGAACAATAAACTCCGAGTCAGTCATGGTGACTGGTGTGAGATCGTAAAAAAATTTATCTTTAAAAGACAACAAAGGAATATTTTAAAATAGATTCGCAATGCTTTTGGAAAATGAAACTACCATAAGACCTCCCGCCACACACACAATGCAAACGCAGAATTGGAGGAGATTTCTTCTTATGATAGTCAAAGATGCTTACTACGCGAAAATAAAATCCTTTTTGATATTATTATTAGTGCATAGTGTAGAAAACAGTTCGAAAGTATAATATTAATCTTAGCCAACATACGACCAGTATCGTATGCCTACTATAGCTACTATGTTCAATAGCAGGTTACCGCCACATTCCATAGCAGATAATACAACTAAAACCGTACACGTCACGTATTGTTTCTTTGGATTTCCAACAAATGGTCAGGCTAAGGAACTTCCTATGCCACGAAGGAACGCCCCTGGAATGACGTCCCGAGAACCTAACCGGATCTCTGCCAACACAAGGCCGGGTTACCTCTGTAAAAATAGGTAACTACTGACACGCGTATGTCATCCCCCGATCGTAACCGATCTTCCCGAGGATCCCCGATTCGCAACAAACCACATAATAAGCAGTATCAACATAGGTTAAGTATCTGGGCTCCATACCATGATACCACCTCTATCCAGAAGGAATGACATACACTAAGGAGCGCTACTCCCTAGAACCTTGCCGCATCCTTCCTGTTTTGACCATTTCCGGGGTGTGAGGCTCGACGAAATCTCGTCCACAAAGCTACGCTTTTCAAAAGCCATGCTTTGGGTCAAACAAATGATCAACCTATGATCACAAAGATATAAGATCAAACAAATGATCATATCGCAAATGATCAAACACTGATCATTTCACAACAACACTCAGTATGTCACGTTACCAAATTGGGAGTATATCGCTGATAAATTTCAACTACATAACCTCTGAGCTCGTACGTCTTAGAGAAGGGTGTTAAGCTAAGAGAATAAATTCTCCACCACCAACAGAAATGTATTTGAAAGAAATCAGCTTTATATCTCAATTTGTAACGTCAGACACACAATCCATACAAGTCTGTTCCGGGATCGAACAGAACCGAAGGCACTTCTCACGAAGCCGTTGCACATCCGGATAATTTTCTAATCACGTCCGGACTTCCCGTCACTAAGGGTGATAAAACCTCTAAATCGGAGATCAGCCGATGTAGAGTAACTCGTCGGTAATCCTTTCGTTTTCAAAAATATCTGGTCTTCAACACCGGTCATCAAATGCAATTCATAACGACGTATCACATATTCGGAATGGGTTATACGACCCCATGGTCCTTTCCCGGCTAACCCGAATAGTGAGCGCTAATTCAAAAATAAGTGTGGCATTCAAATTCATCCAATTCACAACAAATACCCATTCAAGGTAATTATTGATAGTCGGTTATTTAACTATCAATAAAGATGCACAACATCATCAGATTCCAAATAATTTTCCAAATTATTGTATCTTTCAAAATATCTTTACTAGATATAAAATTACCACACTTCAAAAATAAATCAATATTTATTTTTAAACAGATTCCCATATCTTTTATAAATTCCATAGTGAATTTATATTTTCAAAATATCTACTGATATACGATTTTCAATCGATTTCAAATATTCATTTTCAATTTATCTTTACAAAGATAAATTCTCGAAAACGTTCATTTCATATTGGAAAAGCATTTCCATACTTATTTAATAATAAGTAATCCACCAATCTATTTATTTTCAACTTTTGAAAATATTCAATATACTTAAATCAATATTAAGTATATAATCATTCTTTAAGGAAATCATTTTCTATAACGCTATTACTTGAGTCAAAACGAATGTTACGTAACACATCGTTACGACGACTCAAAATCACTAGTATAGGGATTCGGAATTTAGATAGATATATAAATCCCAATACTATATAAAAACATTTCCTTTCGGAAATCATTTACTATAACAACAATGTTATAGTCCACCATTTCCTTCTTTCTCGAAAACGTCTATTTCAACAATGAATGTTGAAATCTATGGTTTCGATATTTAACATATTTTAAAAACATCGTTAAATCAACTAACTTCATTTTTAATGTCACTTTCCCAAAACAATATCCATTTTACTTAATAATATATTCACTGTCCAAAATCGTGAATATACTTCACTAACCAATCTCAATATTTCCAACATAATTTATTTAAAGAATTATCCACTATCCAAAATCGTGGATAAAATTCCCTTAATAACCTTCAATATTGAATTCATCAAATTTGATTGATTTTCGAATTTATAAAACAACGTTTATAAATTCACCTTTTTATATTTCATAACAACTTTGATTTATAGATTTTCTTTTATTAACTTCTATAATTCACTTATCAAAATAAGTGGTTTCGGATTTATAAACAATGTTTATAAATCACTTTTATACTTTATAACAATTTCAACTTATGAAATCATTTCATTTAGCAATTTCTATTTATATCCCATCTAAGTGCAAAAATCTAATTTATAAGTAAATTACTTATAAATCTTTTATTCTACAATTTCATTCATTTTTAACTTCACAATTTATAAATCTATAAATCTCGTTCACTTACGAATTCCATTGATATTTCATTTTTAACACATAAAAACTCGTTTTATAATTCCAATACTTTTAATTTCATAGATATCAACTTTATAAATCTTTTATATAGACCGTTTACAATATTCAAAAATCCCAACTTAAACCATTTTATAAATAAATCAACTTTTATTTCAAAAACCACACTTGGGTTATATTTCACCAAAAATCTTAACTTTTATAAATTTAAAATTTTAGACGTTTATTTATTTGAAATAAGTCAATTCAAAAATTAAATAAAACGTCTACTTTCAAAAATCACTTTAAAATCCTTTTAAAGTAAAAGTCGTTATTTTTAAACTTCAAAACTGAATCCGATGATGCAACAGCACCAATTAGTCAATCACAGCAATAAACATCACATATCAATATGATAACAGAATATACATCAATATCTGTAAATAAATAAATACTAGTGAGGAATCCAGTTGGATCCCTCCAGCCTGTCTCCCTGCATCCACAGATGTTAGCACAATACCAATTCCACTTTGAGGTGGAATATCGTGGTATATGGGTTTTATAAAAATCATCCGCTTACTAACGGCGCAATAGGGTCTCATCCGCTATACGAGGCGGGAAATCAATCAATCCAATATATACATATGCCAATATGTATATATTGCTATATATATATAGATATATCCTACTATATCTAATATCACATCCAATAGCAATCAAATCATCAATCAATAACTGTAAAATCAATTTTCATTTGAGTGAGAAAAATCTCACCTTTGCTTTTAATTTGCCATCCATTTCCATTTTGACCATTTCTTCTTGATTTTTAACCTTGTATAAACAAGTTTATACGATTAATTAATATTTGAATTAATTCAAACAACCCATTTCCATTTAAAAATTTAAATTAACTAGTAATTTATTTTAAACTGATGATTTTTCTTTTAGAAAAAGTATTTTAGTAACTAAAATAATTCAAATTAGTTACTTTACCAATTTAATCACCAGATCCATTGTTTAAAGTAAACAAGTAAATTAAAAATGTATACAAGTATATTTATTTTCTTTTGAAACTACCTATGTATATCCCTACTTAAAAATCTATAGATTTACAAATCTAATTTATATAACTTCTAACATTTAAATCTTTCTGTTATATATATAAATATATATTTTCTTTTGAAACCATATATATACTTATAAAAATAAACTATATTAAAAATCTAATCTTCTATAAATCCTTATATTAATTTTCTGTTTACTGTAAACATATAACTTTGTTTTTCTGCTTTTGAAAATAATAGCAGTAATTTATCCTACTGTATATTTATGCATCCTTTAAACTAAAACTTATTTACTGCAAATTTTATAAAACTGAACATTTCTAAAATATATATACTTGATAAATTTAAAACAATTGTAAATAAATTTCCCTTTTATCTTTTTCTGCTTAAAATTTAAATCTCTACAATAGTTTATGCAATTAATTTGCTATTATCATTTTTTTTTGTAAAATGTATATATATAAATTCAACGAATAAATAAAATAAAAATATATATACCTATACTGAGAATCTGCGAACCCAGTTCACAACCTCCACATCGCCGCCGCCACCTATGCTCGAACGCGAGCCTACCAGGATCGCGAAACACCTCAAACGAATGCCAACTCGAGCTTCCCAAAACCCCAAACCCAATCGACTCGAGACTTCGAGCTTTCCTCCGCTTCACGCGCCACCGAACGCGAGCCCTAGCTTCGCCGCTATCGCCTTCCGTGAATTGAACGAGTCGCCATCGCGATTTCCTCCCTCGGCTGCGTGCTCGCTCCAGACTCGAACGAAGAACGCGTCGCCATTTATTTGGATTTCGAAATCGTGTAATACGAGGGGGACGGAGATAAGGTATGAGATTATCCATGACGAAAGCTCTGTGTGGATTACTATTTTATTTTTATGATATTGAACGAGATCGGTCTTCATTAGGAAGGAGATGATATTCCATCTCATAATTAAACGAGCAGAACGATAAGAAGAGGGGAAAAGAAACGAAGGGGTACGAAGGAGACACAATGGAGGCGGTTGTACTTATTGTCGGATAAAGAAAGCATTTATATTTTAGTTAAATTCAATTTGCCTTAGAATAAATTTCTATACGTTTATATATCGTACGCTCATACCACAACTCCAAATGTTACAAAAATTGAAATCCGATAATAATACAATATTACGGACCCAATGGAACTGGTTTCGTCGAATTCCGAGACTGTGCCCCGGAACACTATTTTTAAATATCGATTCGAACAATATAATTTCAAAACTGAACAAACACTTTCAAATTCGATTCTGAAACTTCAATTACCTTCAGTATTATCAATACGAATTTTTCAAGCTTTTGAAATATTTTAAATCGGCTTAAAATTTGAAGATTCAAATTTTTGTTCAACATTAAATAGATTAAATTTTATAATTTAATCGCAAATTTCAAAGTTATATCAGGGATTCAAATTAAATCATCGTTCAAATATTTAAAATTAATTAAATATTTTCACTTTAATTTGTTCAAAATTCTGGGTCGTTACAATCTTCCCCCCTTAAAAGAATTTCGTCCCGAAATTACAAGTTAGGAAAAAAAAGGTCCTAAACTCGTCTACTATTTTTCAACATCCTAATAGTTTTATCAAATTTATCAAAACAAATCTTTCTATTAAAGATTCGTTATTAATTCAACAAATTTTTCAACTTTAATTATAAGTTTCAAACAACTTTATTTTCCTTAACAATTCAAATTTAAATTTAAATTCAAATTTCAAACTTTCAAAATTTTCTCAAAAGTTTTCTAACACTCGAAATTTTCAAAAAATTTCGCCAGCGTCTCCTTTGCGCGGCTAATACGGTACGACTACAAAATGTCCCTACGGACTCTTAGATTTCAAAAAGAAAAGAAAAAACCAAGCGGCTAGACAAGAAATCAACAAATCTCATATTAAAATTCAAATACATACCTTTTTGTCAAGCAATTCAAATTTATCTTCAAATTTAAAATCCCAATTCCATTATAACACCTGTATATCCTACTAGCCATAATATCTAGTTACATATTCAAACCATTTTGCAAATTCTGTTACAAAATTTTCAACACTTCTTATATCATTTCTAATTCACTATTGAATTTATATATTCTTTTCATTCAAGTTTACATTTCGAATTCATTTGAATTCATTTTCAATCTAATTTGGATTCAATTCAACTTCTGAATATTGAATTTCATCGATTAACTTTCATTTACAACTGCTTATTTTAGATTAGTTTCAATTACTAATTCATTTCAAATTCTAATCCACTTACAAATTCAAATTTTTTTTCAACATTCAGTTTTAATTCCAGTTTCATTCTTTATTCAGTCCTCAACTTAGAATAATTTCAATATCAAATTTTACTTAAGAAACTCTTCATTCCTTAGGTTCAATATAAATATTCCATATACACATTATATTTATTTTCAATTTACCACTTCGGTTAAATCTACTGACATTTAAACTGGATTTCAAATTCCATATGAATTTTAATTTCTCTTTCGATTCACATTTATAATTATTCAATTCAATTCGATTGCTTTCAACTTCAAAATGTGTGACGACCGCACATGACCCCTGCACCGAATCTAGAGATAGTGCGCTGTAAAGTGTGCTAGGCGACCATGGACGATTGCCAAGGTAAACTAAAACAGCAGAATCTATCGTATTACTCACAGCGCATGGACAAAATACAATAGAACATATATATAGTGAAGCTTCACAGAATAGAATCTCATCAATAAAACTTCATAAAAGTTGAATACAACATCTCAATAGTCAATACAACAAGCCTCACTACATAACACTCAGAGAATACAAACAGCGGAACGTCCAGTACATATAGTAAGAAGATAATATGCAACCCTTCAGCTCGTCTTCGATATCAGCATCATGAGAAGAGAACAGCACCTGTCACCTGCTACCTAGTCTGCCCGTCCCAAAATGGACGAACAGCCCAAGGCAATAAGAGTTAAAACATAAAGCCTTGAGTCAGACAACAGTCTTAGTGAGCAGTAAATTAACTAATAACATACCAAAAGAGCATAAAGGAAAAGGAATAGGAATACAACCCTCCCACTCCAACCTCTTTCTACAGTGATAGCCCCCAGACACACACTAAGCAGAAGCAATCATAGCAGAGCATACAATGAAAAGTAAAGAAATTGTCGCTCGAGTCAAGGGCGATGTTTTCCAAGCACAAACCCCCAAGGCCTAAACCAAGATCAGATAAGCACCCAGAAAATACCGCTCTTGAGACCGAATGACGATACAACCAAACATCCATGACTCTGGCTATCACGGTTATCATTGCTTCGATATCACCGTTAATCGGCACATTCTTTCAGCCGTCCGTCAAGGGCTAATGGAAACCCCGGTTCTAGACATAACTCCCGCACATCATCGTGACCCGTGCCTAGGACTATCGAATCTGCCCAGAGTACTTGACTACCCAATCAGTAGCCTTTAGGGACTAACGAATCTGCCCAACGTACTCTTGCTTTGAGCATGCTAGAACCTTCAACAACGATGAGATCTCAGCCTTCTAGTCGTCCTCCTCGACAACTATTTCCATACTAGCTCAAGCGCCTCTCGAGCATCCATTATCCTCAACCCGCTTGGAATGATCCCGTCTGGATTAGACCAAGACTATCTCATATCATACTTCGCTTCATCACATCCTCGCAAAGTCTCATCTCAACATCATCATCAAATCTATGCATAAGAGCTTCATCATCCGCTACATATGCCACAAGCAGCTTTCCCAATTCAAGAGCCTTCCTCTTAGCTTTTGAATCATCTTCGGTCTAAATCAAATCATCAATCATCTAATTCATAGCAATAAATCAAGTCAAACATTAATCCAAGCAATCAAGCATTCAAATATGATCTAAGTAGACAATTATAACAATAATGGCAATTTCGTAATTAAAGAGTTGAAAGTCAAATAAGCATGAAAACATGAACAATATCTCTATAATCTTGATAAATGAACTTGCATAGGTTAACATGTAATAAAATGGTTGTCAAATCATCATGAACAATGGATCTATATGGATCTACACTTAAGATAAAGAAAATGTATGGAAATCACTATTTTAACACTAAATCGAGCCAACAATCCGATACACTCCTTTGGATCCGTGTGGGAGATAATCACCACTCACCAAATCACCTAAACAACCCCAAATCAAAACGCTTCAGATCTGGACAGCGAAGGATCTAGCTTGATCTATCACGAATCCGCTTCAAACGAAGAAATCTCACTTCAAAGGATGAAGATCTTCAATCTAAGCTCTTAAATCTTCAATTTGATCTTCAACTTGGGTGGATGGAATCACTAGATTAGAGTAGAGAAAAGAAGTGAAGAAGTGTAGAAGTCGAGCTCTCAAAATGGCAGCACTTCGTCGCTTCAAAATCCGGATCCCAAAAATGAAGAAATGGACGAGTATTTATAGGCTGATTTCCCCTTAACTCGGCCATCTCCATAGGTCGTCTCCGACTTATAGCCTTTCGACCTAAGCCCTTCCGACCTAGCCTCTTCCGACCTAGCAACCTCCGACTCAACACACGCGCCTATACGACTTAACACGCTACGACTTAGTGCATCTGCATAGACCTAACGACATACAAGCACTTACCGACTTAACAGTGTTACGACCTAACACTGCGCGACATCACAAAGTCTCCGATCTAACAGGGTATACGACTTAATAACTATGCCGACCTACGACTTAACAAGTGCTCGACTTAACCAGGGCTACGACTCACGACTTAACAACTTACTGGGATACGACTCAACAAACATACGACCTACTAACTTAGCCCAGCTTCGACTTATCTCCTTAGGTCGTCTACCGACCTAACTAGGCACTAGGTCGCTAAACTGCCTATCTCCTAACTCCTTAAGTCGTCTATGTCTTAAGTCGGTCAACTTGCTAAATCTCTTAAGTCGCTACCCTACCTAAGTCATTAACTCTTAGGTCGGTCAATTCTATAAGTCGCTAACTCTAATAAGTCGGTAACTACTGGGTTGTTAACTCGCTAACTCGTCTAGCCGACCTACCCCTTAAGTCATCCACTACCTTAGGTCGCTCCAACACCCTACGACCTAAGCTACTACGACTTAACCAAATTCTACCCAAAATCTAAAATGACTTAACAACGCTAAAAATTCCAGATTTGAACGAACTTTTCGATCCGTAAAAATACGGGTCGTTACATTCTCTCCCCCTTAGGAATTTCGCCCTCGAAATTCCAAACAAACAAAGCAATCAAAAACTATTCTGCACGCCTACCATCCATAGCAATCAACAAACCATGCATCCAATTCTAGCTTAGCATGCAGAATTCTAAAACGAGAACAAGTTACAATATCGTGAGATGACACGACACCTTAGGGCCATACCTTGAAGAGTTCAGGATGAGCTGCCTTCATCCTCTCTTCCACCTCCCACGTACAGTCGTTATCATCATCACTCCATTGTATCTTGAGCAACTTAACTACCTTCCTCCTAAGCTGTTTCGTGTCAGTTCCCACAACACGAAGCGGCTTACGAGGTCTTCTATCGGCTGGATCAACTTCGAAATCTTCACAGCTATCAGCAGGAACCACTGTATTCGAGTCGTGCACGTACTTCCGTAGATACGACACATGAAAAACATTGTGCACACTTGACATCTTCTCAGGTAACTCCAATCTATAGGCGAGCTTTCCAATTCGCTCGATGATCGGGAATGGTCCAACAAATCTCGGAGTCAATTTCCCTTTCTTTCCGAATCAAATATCATTCTTCAGTGGAGAAATCTTCACAAAAACCATATCACCTACGTCGAATTCCAAATTTTTACGACGCTTATCGGCATAACTCTTCTGACGGTCTTGGGCTGCCTTCATTCGTTGCCGAATCATCTCTAAACAATCTGAAGTCTGTCGAATCATCTCTGGCCCAAGCATCAACTTTTCTCCAGTTTCTATCCAACACGTCGGTGAGTTACACGGTCTTCCATACAATGCCTCATACGGTGCCATACCAATGCTTGACTGGTAACTGTTGTTGTATGAAAATTCCACCAAATGAAGGTGATCTTCCCATGATCCTCCGAAATCCAAAACACAAGCTCTGAGGAGATCTTCCAAAACTCGGTTGACTCTCTCGGTCTGACCATCTGTTTGAGGGTGATAAGCTATACTCAAACACAACTCGGTTCCCAAAACTTCCTGGAAGCTCTTCCAAAATCCACTAGTGAACAATGGGTCTCGATCGCTCACTATACTCTTCGGAATACCATGGAATCGAACTATCCACTTAACATACAACTCAGCCAACTTTGATGCAGTCCTAGTCGATCGAACAGGAATGAATCTTGCACTCCTAGTCAGGCGATCTACAATGACCCAAATCCCTTCATTTCCCGTTCTTGTTCTAGGTAGTCCATCAATAAAATCCATCGATATCTGCTCCCACTTCCATGTAGGAACTTCTAATGGCTGAAGCAATCCACTTGGCTTCTTCTGTTCGGCTTTTACCAACTGGCAGTTCATACACTTGGAAATAAAATTTCCAACATCCTTCTTCATACCTTCCTAGTAGTAGGTTCTCTTCATATCCCGATACATCTTATTTCCACCTGGATGAATTGTCAACCTCGAGTGATGACTTTCCTTCAGAACTTCACTCCTCAATTCATCTATATCGGGAACAACTAGTCATCCTTGCTTCCGAAGCCAACCCTCTCGATCGACCTCGAATCCTTTATCCTTTTCTAGATCCAATCCAGATTCCAAATCACGGATAATCTTGACAAGCTTATCGTCTCGTTTTTGGCTCTCGCCAATTCTTTCCACAAGAGTCGGTCTTATCGATAAGTTTGCCAACATCTCAGGTTCCAATTCGCATCTAGGCCTGAAGTCAAATCCAGCTAAATACTCGAGATTCTTCCATTCTGAAAACATGGCTCCCAATCTTGCATGTCTTCGACTTAACGCATCTGCCACCGCGTTACCTTTTCCCGGAGTATAAGCTATACCAAAATCATATGATGCCAAAAACTCTAGCCAACGTTGCTGCCGAAGATTCAAATCCTTTTAGGAGAAAAGATACTTCAACGACTTATGATCTGTAAACAACTCGAATCGAACTCCCAATAGATAATGTCTCCACATCTTCAGAGCAAAAACAATCGCCGCTAACTCCAAATCATGAGTCGGGTAATTCCTTTCATGCGGCTTCAGTTGTCAACTTGCATACGCAACAACTTTATCCTTCTGCATCAGCACTGCTCCAAGTCCAGTACCACATGCGTCGGTATAAACCACCATCTCATCATTCCCACTTGGAATAGTCAAAACAGGAGCACTTGTCAATCTCTCTTTCAGGATTCCGAAAGCTTGCTCACACTTTGCTTCCCATCTGAACACTTGGTTCTTCTTTGTCAATCCTGTTAACGGTGCAGCTACCTTGGAGAAGTCTTTGATAAACCGTCGATAATATCCTGCTAATCCAAGAAAACTCCTCACATCTGATGCATTCTTAGGTCTGACCCAATCCTGGATTGCTGCCACCTTAGCGGGATCAACCGCTATTCCATTTCCAGAAATCACATGGCCTAAGAACCTCACTTCACTCTTCCAGAAGTGAAACTTCGAAAACTTAGCCTTCAGCTGATGTTTCCGTAAGATTTCCAAAACAATACGCAAGTGTGTCTTGTGCTCTTCTTCAGTTCTGGAATAAATCAGAATATCATCCACGAACACAAGTACAAACTTGTTCAACTGATCTCTGAACACTCTATTCATAAGATCCACAAAATATGCTGGCGCGTTAGTCAATCCAAACGGCATTACCAGCCACTCAAAGAAACCGGATGGTGTCCTAAAAGCTGTCTTCGGCACACTATCCTTAGCCACTCTCAACTGGTGAAATCCCGTTGCCAAATCCATCTGAGAAAACACCTTGGCTTCGTGAAGCTGATCAAACAAGTCATCTATCCTCGGCAATGGATACTTGTTCTTCTTAGTCACCTTATTCAGCTCACGATAATCGACGCACAATCTCAACGACCCATCTGCCTTGGTTGCAAACACAACTGGTGCACCCCACTCGGACACACTACGCCGAATGAATCATTTCTGCAAAAGATCATCAACTTGCACCCTCAACTCCTGCTGTTCCCTAGGCGCCATCCGCCTAAGAGGCATCACAACAGGTCTGGCTCCTTCAACTAGATCTATACGAAACTCGATCTCTCTATGCGGCGGCAACCCTTTGACTTCGTCAAAGACATCCTCGAATCCATTAGCGATTGGCACCGATGACAGTCCATCCCGTGGAACAACCAGCGAATACATGAAGCTCATGAAGACGCCTTCTTCATGCTTACATTGTATCACAATCTTTCGCCCTTCCACATTCTCGACTGTCACTTCCAACCTTTCGCAATCAACCTTTGCCGCATACCTCCTAAGCCAGTCCATACCCAAAATAATTCCGAACCCCGCAAAGTTCAGAACAAAACAATCACAAACAAAAGAGCAACCATGACTCGACACAATCAGACCACGGCATAACATACACAAACAAGACTAACCCCCAACTGGATTAGTCACAACCAATGGCCTATCAACAATATCCGGTTCCAAACCTAACCGGCCTACGAGTTCACTACAAACAAACGAATGCGATGCTCCAGTATCAAACAGAACTCTAACTGGAACACCACATAGGAAAAGAGTACCTTGAACCACCACACTCTTTCCCTTCTCTTCAGCGGTAGGAGCCTTCTAAGACGACGGAACAGCTCCCAAAGCATAAGCTTGCACAATCTGCTTGTCTCTCCTCGGTTCTGGACAATTCTTCCTGAAATGCCCTGGCTTGTCACAGTTGCGACACTTCATCGGCACCTTCGGGTTCTTACAATCCTTAGAGAAATGGCCCTTCTGCTGACAATTGTAGCAAGTCACCTCGCCTTTCGGCTTCTTCTGGCCATCCTTACCCTTCTGCTGTTGCTGCTTCCTCTTCTTGTTTCCACCTTGCTGAGGTTTAGACTCTTCCCTGGTCACAGCAACAACAGATCCTTCCTTAGGAAACAGACTCTCATGCCTGAGAGCTTTCTCCACAAGCTTCTCAACTGAATCGTCCAAATGATCCACCAACTATCTCCCCAAATAACTGTCCAAGCCTGTCACAAACTTCTCATTCTTCTGATATGCAGATTCGATATACGACCGAGCATGCTTGGACAAAGCTTCAAACTCAGAAACATACTCAAGAACTGGTCTCCCACCTTGCTTGAGCTCCACAAACTTCTTGAACAGAACAGACTTCTGAGCTGTAGAAATGAACTTAGCCTCAAATCTGACTTGGAATTGCTCCCAAGTAATCTCTTCTTCCGGGGTATTGATGGTAATAGAGTTCCACCAATCAGAGGCTCTCCCTTGAAGCTGTATCGATGCCAACTTCCTCTTAGTCGCATCCTCAATTCCCAAATCACCAAAGATCCTTCTACAAGCATCTATCCATCTTTGGACCTCAATAGTTGATTCTGTTCCCAAGAAAACCTTTCCTCCAAGAGCAGTATAGTCCTTACACAGCTTAGCAAAATCCACCGGCTTTGGAGTTTGGACTTGAACTCCAACATCAACTGCTGTCCCCGAAACAGGTATCCTTCTCATGATCGAAGTCATCATAGCTTCGAACATAGCTGCATAATCAGCAGTTCCTTCAGTAGCACGGCCTTCCCTAGCTGCTGGTCTCCCTCTTCGACTCATTCTCAATATCTATAAAAAGGAATGATCAGAACATCTAGAGAAACAACTGCATAAAGGACTCAAACTCAACTAAACTACTATATTATATATAGTATTCATCCATCAAAATACAATTACGTCTCTCATACGTAGTTACGTCAGCGAGCGTTGGGTAAGATCGATTAACCAATGCTCTGATACCAAATGTGACGACCGCCCATGACCCCTGCACCGAATCTAAAGATAGTGCGCTGTAAAGTGTGCCAGGCGACCATGGACGATTGCCAAGGTAAACTAAAACAACAGAATCTATCGTATTACTCACAGCGCATGGACAAAATACAATAGAACATATATATAGTGAAGCTTCATAGAATAGAATCTCATCAATAAAACTTCATAAAAGTTGAATACAACATCTCAATAGTCAATACAACAAGCCTCACTACATAACACTCAGAGAATACAAACAGCGGAACGTCCAGTACATATAGTAAGAAGATAATATGCAACCCTTCAGCTCGTCTTCGATATCAGCATCGTGAGAAGAGAACAACACCTGTCACCTGCTACCTAGTCTGCCCGTCCCAAAATGGACGAACAACCCAAGGCAATAAGAGTTAAAACATAAAGCCTTGAGTCAGACAACAGTCTTAGTGAGCAGTAAATTAACTAACAACATACCAAAAGAGCATAAAGGAAAAGGAATAGGAATACAACCCTCCCACTCCAACCTCTTTCTACAGTGATAGCCCCCAGACACACACTAAGCAGAAGCAATCATAGCAGAGCATACAATGTAAAGTAAAGAAATTGCCGCTCGAGTCAAGGGCGATGTTTTCCAAGCACAAACCCCCAAGGCCTAAACCAAGATCAGATAAGCACCTAGAAAATACCGCTCTTGAGACCGAATGATGATACAACCAAACATCCATGACTCTGGCTATCACTGTTATCATTGCTTTGATATCACCGTTAATTGAATGACCGGCACATTCTTTCAGCCGTCCGTCAAGGGCTAATGGAAACCCCGGTTCTAGACATAACTCCCGCACGTCATCGTGACCCGTGCCTAGGACTATCGAATCTGCCCAGAGTACTTGACTACCCAATCAATAGCCTTTAGGGACTATCGAATCTGCCCAACGTACTCTTGCTTTGAGCATGCTAGAACCTTCAACAACAATGAGATCTCAGCCTTCTAGTCGTCCTCCTCGACAACTATTTCCATACTAGCTCAAGCGCCTCTCGAGCATCCATTATCCTCAACCCACTTGGAATGATCCCGTCTGGATTAGACCAAGACTATCTCATATCATACTTCGCTTCATCACATCCTCGCAAAGTCTCATCTCATCTATGCATAAGAGCTTCATCATCTGCTACATATGCCACAAGCAGCTTTCCCAATTCAAGAGCCTTCCTCTTAGCTTTTGAATCATCTTCGGTCTAAATCAAATCATCAATCATCTAATTCATAGCAATAAATCAAGTCAAACATTAATCCAAGCAATCAAGCATTCAAATATGATCTAAGTAGACAATTATAACAATAATGGCAATTTCGTAATTAAAGAGTTGAAAGTCAAATAAGCATGAAAACATGAACAATATCTCTATAATCTTGATAAATGAACTTGCATAGGTTAACATGTAATAAAATGGTTGTCAAATCATCATGAACAATGGATCTATATGGATCTACACTTAAGATAAAGAAAATGTATGGAAATCACTATTTTAACACTAAATCGAGCCAACAATCCGATACACTCCTTTGGATCCGTGTGGGAGATAATCACCACTCACCAAATCACCTAAACAACCCCAAATCAAAACGCTTCAGATCTGGACAGCGAAGGATCTAGCTTGATCTATCACGAATCCGCTTCAAACGAAGAAATCTCACTTCAAAGGATGAAGATCTTCAATCTAAGCTCTTAAATCTTCAATTTGATCTTCAACTTGGGTGGATGGAATCACTAGATTAGAGTAGAGAAAAGAAGTGAAGAAGTGTAGAAGTCGAGCTCTCAAAATGGCAGCACTTCGTCGCTTCAAAATCCGGATCCCAAAAATGAAGAAATGGACGAGTATTTATAGGCTGATTTCCCCTTAACTCGGCCATCTCCATAGGTCGTCTCCGACTTATAGCCTTTCGACCTAAGCCCTTACGACCTAGCCTCTTCCGACCTAGCAACCTCCGACTCAACACACGCGCCTATACGACTTAACACGCTACGACTTAGTGCATCTGCATAGACCTAACGACATACAAGCACTTACCGACTTAACAGTGTTACGACCTAACACTGCGCGACATCACAAAGTCTCCGATCTAACAGGGTATACGACTTAATAACTATGCCGACCTACGACTTAACAAGTGCTCGACTTAACCAGGGCTACGACTCACGACTTAACAACTTACTGGGATACGACTCAACAAACATACGACCTACTAACTTAGCCCAGCTTCGACTTATCTCCTTAGGTCGTCTACCGACCTAACTAGGCACTAGGTCGCTAAACTGCCTATCTCCTAACTCCTTAAGTCGTCTATGTCTTAAGTCGGTCAACTTGCTAAATCTCTTAAGTCGCTACCCTACCTAAGTCATTAACTCTTAGGTCGGTCAATTCTATAAGTCGCTAACTCTAATAAGTCGGTAACTACTGGGTTGTTAACTCGCTAACTCGTCTAGCCGACCTACCCCTTAAGTCATCCACTACCTTAGGTCGCTCCAACACCCTACGACCTAAGCTACTACGACTTAACCAAATTCTACCCAAAATCTAAAATGACTTAACAACGCTAAAAATTCCAGATTTGAACGAACTTTTCGATCCGTAAAAATACGGGTCGTTACAAAATGAATCTCAACTTTCAATTTCACTTTCATTTAATTGATTCACCTACACTTACATTTATTTAACTCCATCTTTTAAGTTAGATTTATTCTATCAAAATTCAATTTGTATAGGTTATCAACTTAATAATATTTCATAAATATTTTTATATAGTATTCCAGAGTCTTACCAACATTTCAAAATCATTTTGAAAACAATTCAAATTATCCTTTGAATTTCCAAAACAAAACCCAAATTTTCCAAACAACTTCCCTTTAAAACAATTTATCAGCAATTCCTCTTTTGGAAACCCGAAAATGAACACCGGTGATGTCACGATCATCGTCGGAATTATTTTCCAACGACCAAAAAGAGTTTAGAGCTTTTCATTCCTTCAAAACATTTTTCCAAAATCCTTTGAAAATCATTTTCAAACCAAAAAGGAATTTAAACTTTCCAAATCTCCAAAATTTTCAAATTCTTTTCAAAACATTTCCAAATACTTTTTTGGAATTTCGTTTCAAATTACAAATCACATATATAATTTATATTCTTAAATTTCATTCGTATGTGAATTTATTTCTTTATGCTTCAATTCGCATTTATAAATTTCATTTGTTAATTGAATTTATCTCCAAATCCTTGGTTATTATTTTAATTTCTCATTCCATTTCATATAACAATGATAATAATTCAATGTTATTGTTTTATAACAACCAAACATCCATATATCATAATAATTCACAAAAAAATTATTTCCTTTATATACAAAAATAGTTTTAGGTAAAATTATCTCATTTACCCGTTTTAAAATCAATACTATGTTGGTTTATCTTGTTTAGAGTTTAGAAACTCCTATCAACACAGTTAGCTAGACTGCACCGACCAGAATCCATAAACAATCAACTGATAAGTCAACACAATACAAAACAATTTCATATCCACTAACAAATACGCACTCGTATCTATTATTACACTCAAACTCATTCTAGAGTACTACTGACTCTATCTCTAATGAGTAACACCCAACAGAGCAGGGTTGTCGCTTAACCATATGCTCTGATACCACGTTGTAAGGGTCCGAAGACAGTGGCAACCGGTAGGCTTTGCAACCATCCCAGCCCAACCGTGGCTTACACTGGTACCTTGCAAGTGCTTTTACGGCCAGCCTCTCGACTGTCACAACCAACCCATCCCACTCAGGGACATGTAGGGGTAAGAGTCTCCCGTTCGCCACCAAACCGCGAAGCGAGAACCTCCTATCATGCTGTAATATAGCAAATGCGATCCATAACGACGTATCACATATTCGGAATGGGTTATACGACCCCATGGTCCTTTCCCGGCTAACCCGAATAGTGAGCGCTAATTCAAAAATAAGTGTGGCATTCAAATTCATCCAATTCACAACAAATACCCATTCAAGGTAATTATTGATAGTCGGTTATTTAACTATCAATAAAGATGCGCAACATCATCAGATTCCAAATAATTTTCCAAATTATTGTATCTTTCAAAATATCTTTACTAGATATAAAATTTCCACACTTCAAAAATAAATCAATATTTATTTTTAAACAGATTCCCTTTTCTTTTATAAATTCCATAGTGAATTTATATTTTCAAAATATCTACTGATATACGATTTTCAATCGATTTCAAATATTCATTTTCAATTTATCTTTACAAAGATAAATTCTCGAAAACGTTCATTTCATATTGGAAAAGCATTTCCATACTTATTTTTTTTTTGGCAAAGCCAACGGGGTTGACTGGGCCCCTACCAGTTTTATTGCAACCAGAAATTGATTCAAACAAGCTTTGAATCAAGCAAATACAGGAAGGATAGGAAAAAAAAATAAAAATAAAAAAGGAGAAGGAAAAACAGAAGAGGGAAAAAGAGGTTCAACTAGAAAGCCCAAGCTTGAATAGGATACTGCCTATTGCTCCTAGCCAAATGGATGTAAACTCTATTCTTCACTTCAAACCAAAGAGCCTCATTAGATTTGGTCAAATTATCAAATATTCTCACATTTCTTTCTTTCCATATGACATCCAAATAGATTTTCAAACAGACCATCATCACACAAACCTCCTCATTGCTCCTAGTTGCATCATTATAGATAATTCCCAAGGCAGAGCATAAGTTGGTAGAATAAAGATCGTACCCAGTAATGCACCTGATTCTATACACCAGAATTTGCAAGGCAGAGCAATCAAAGAAAAGGTGATTCACTGATTCATCACATTCATCACAGAACACACAAGAAGTGCACACTGACATTCCAAACCTGTACAAAACATCCCTGGTCATCAGAGCTTGACTTAGAACCTTCCACATCATTAAATTTTCCCTAGGCACAGAGTCTTTAGACCAAACTGTAGTGAGCCAACTAGCAGCAGGCAGAGGAACAGAGACTGATAAGAAAGTGTAAACATTGGCTACAGTGTGTATTTTCTGTTCCCAGGTTACAGGAATTTGATGCTCAGGACACTTGTACATACTCATCACTTCTCCCCACATCTGTCTAATCAACTGATTGCTACTGTACGGCAGGACCATTTTCCCATCAACCAGAAAATCAATAGCTTTAGCATTAGTATGAATACCAGTTTGCTGTATAAGAGGATAACCACACCCTTTTGATTTCCATACTTATTTAATAATAAGTAATCCACCAATCTATTCATTTTCAACTTTTGAAAATATTCAATATACTTAAATCAATATTAAGTATATAATCATTCTTTAAGGAAATCATTTACTATAACGCTATTACTTGAGTCAAAACGAATGTTACGTAAAACATCGTTACGACGACTCAAAATCACTAATATAGGGATTCGGAATTTAGATAGATATATAAATCCCAATACTATATAAAAACATTTCCTTTTGGAAATCATTTACTATAACAATAGTGTTATAGTCCACCATTTCCTTCTTTCTCGAAAACGTCTATTTCAACAATGAATGTTGAAATCTATGGTTTCGATATTTAACATATTTTAAAAACATCGTTAAATCAACTAACTTCATTTTTAATGTCACTTTCCCAAAACAATATCCATTTTACTTAAGAATATATTCACTGTCCAAAATCGTGAATATACTTCACTAACCAATCTCAATATTTCCTACACAATTTATTTAAAGAATTATCCACTATCCAAAATCGTGGATAAAATTCCCTTAATAACCTTCTATATTGAATTCATCAAATTTGATTGATTTTCGAATTTATAAAACAACGTTTATAAATTCACCTTTTTATATTTCATAACAACTTTGATTTATAGATTTTCTTTTATTAACTTCTATAATTCACTTATCAAAATAAGTGGTTTCGGATTTATAAACAATGTTTATAAATCACTTTTATACTTTATAACAATTTCAACTTATGAAATCATTTCATTTAGCAATTTCTATTTATATCCCATCTAAGTGCAAAAATCTAATTTATAAGTAAATTACTTATAAATCTTTTTATTCTACAATTTCATTAATTTTTAACTTCACAATTTATAAATCTATAAATCTCGTTCACTTACGAATTCCATTGATATTTCATTTTTAACACATAAAAACTCGTTTTATAATTCCAATACTTTTAATTTCATAGATATCAACTTTATAAATCTTTTATATAGACCGTTTACAATATTCAAAAATCCCAACTTAAACCATTTTATAAATAAATCAACTTTTATTTCAAAAATCACACTTGGGTTATATTTCACCAAAAATCTTAACTTTTATAACTTAAAAATTTTAGACGTTTATTTATTTGAAATAAGTCAATTCAAAAATTAAATAAAACGTCTTCTTTCAAAAATCACTTTAAAATCCTTTTAAAGTAAAAGTCGTTATTTTTAAACTTCAAAACTGAATCCGATGATGCAACAACACCAATTAGTCAATCACAGCAACAAACATCACATATCAATATGATAACAGAATATACATCAATATCTGTAAATAAATAAATACTAGTGAGGAATCCAGTTGGATCCCTCCAACCTGTCTCCCTGCATCCACAGATGTTAGCACAATACCAATTCCACTTCGAGGTGGAATATCGCGGTATATGGGTTTTATAAAAATCATCCGCTTACTAACGGCGCAATAGGGTCTCATCCGCTATACGAGGCGGGAAATCAATCAATCCAATATATACATATGCCAATATGTATATATTGCTATATATATAGATATATCCTACTATATCTAATATCACATCCAATAGCAATCAAATCATCAATCAATAACTGTAAAATCAATTTTCATTTGAGTGAGAAAAATCTCACCTTTGCTTTTAATTTGCCATCCATTTCCATTTTGACCATTTCTTCTTGATTTTTAACCTTGTATAAACAAGTTTATACGATTAATTAATATTTGAATTAATTCTAACAACCCATTTCCATTTAAAAATTTAAATTAACTAGTAATTTATTTTAAACTAATGATTTTTCTTTTAGAAAAAGTATTTTAGTAACTAAAATAATTCAAATTAGTTACTTTACCAATTTAATCACCAGATCCATTGTTTAAAGTAAACAAGTAAATTAAAAATGTATACAAGTATATTTATTTTCTTTTGAAACTACCTATGTATATCCCTACTTAAAAATCTATAGATTTACAAATCTAATTTATATAACTTCCAACATTTAAATCTTTCTGTTATATATATAAATATATATTTTCTTTTGAAGCCATATATATACTTATAAAAATAAACTATATTAAAAATCTAATCTTCTATAAATCCTTATATTAATTTTCTGTTTACTGTAAACATATAACTTTGTTTTTCTGCTTCTGAAAATAATAGCAGTAATTTATCCTACTGTATATTTATGCATCCTTTAAACTAAAACTTATTTACTGCAAATTTTATAAAACTGAAAATTTCTAAAATATATATACTTGATAAATTTAAAACAATTGTAAATAAATTTCCCTTTTATCTTTTTCTGCTTAAAATTTAAATCTCTACAATAGTTTATGCAATTAATTTGCTATTATCATTTTTTTTTGTAAAATGTATATATATAAATTCAACGAATAAATAAAATAAAAATATATATACCTATACTGAGAATCTGCGAACCCAGTTCGCAACCTCCACATCGCCGCCGCCGCCTATGCTCGAACGCGAGCCTACTAGGATCGCGAAACACCTCAAACGAATGCCAACTCGAGCTTCCCAAAACCCCAAACCCAATCGACTCGAGACTTCGAGCTTTCCTCCGCTTCACGCACCACCGAACGCGAGCCCTAGCCTCGCCGCTATCGCCTTCCGTGAATTGAACGAGTCGCCATCGCGATTTCCTCCCTCGGCTGCGTGCTCGCTCCAGACTCGAACGAAGAACGCATCGCCATTTATTTGGATTTCGAAATCGTGTAATACGAGGGGGACGGAGATAAGGTATGAGATTATCCAGGACGAAAGCTCTGTGTGGATTACTATTTTATTTTTATGATATTGAACGAGATCGGTCTTCATTAGGAAGGAGATGATATTCCATCTCATAATTAAACGAGCAGAATGATAAGAAGAGGGGAAAAGAAACGAAGGGGTACGAAGGAGACACAATGGAGGCGATTGTACTTATTGTCGGATAAAGAAAGCATTTATATTTTAGTTAAATTCAATTTGCCTTAGAATAAATTTCTATACGTTTATATATAGTACGCTCATACCACAACTCCAAATGTTACAAAAATTGAAATCCGATAATAATACAATATTACGGACCCAATGGAACTGGTTTCGTCGAATTCCGAGACTGTGCCCCGGAACACTATTTTTAAATATCGATTCGAACAATATAATTTCAAAACTGAACAAACACTTTCAAATTCGATTCTGAAACTTCAATTACCTTCAGTATTATCAATACGAATTTTTCAAGCTTTTGAAATATTTTAAATCGGCTTAAAATTTGAAGATTCAAATTTTTGTTCAACATTAAATAGATTAAATTTATAATTTATAATTTAATCGCAACTTTCAAAGTTATATCAGGGATTCAAATTAAATCATCGATCAAATATTTAAAATTAATTAAATATTTTCACTTTAATTTGTTCAAAATTCTGGGTCGTTACAGTATTCATGTTTTTAATGTTAAAATGAGAACTTTGTTATGCAATGTATGATAAATTTAGTAAAATAAGTGTGTATATGTATGTGCATATACATACATACTTATATACATGTTTGAGAAATAAAATAATTTTACCAATTTTGTTAATATGAATATAGTATACATGTTGAAACTGACGTATCTTAGTGATATATTAGATGAATGAACAAATATTATTTAATAGAATTTATGTAAATAAGTTAAATTTGGAATTATGTAATTACTTTAAATATATGGACTTAAACGTAAATAGTAGGAAGAATTGAGAAGAATTTTGTAAAAAATTGTATGAATTTAATGCAAAGTTATTGAAGTTGAAAACATAATTTTGTAATATAATATATCATAAATTCTAGATATAAATGAATTATAATTGTTTTACGGATTATTTTGTAAATAGCTGTATAAACTTTAAAATATCCGTACTAGAATGTAAAACGATGGGAGAGAATTAGTAAAAATATGTGTAAACTGATATATTAAAGGGACTTGAAGAAAAATATCAAGAGAGATAGTAAGAAGAAGAGAGAGAAATCTTAGAACCAATAAAGAGCTCGGACTTTATTTTGGAACGTACGATAAATTTTGTGAAATAAACGGAGTATAGTATAAAATTGCTATATTGGTATGTATAATTTATGTTATGTATCCTATGTATCTTTTTATTTGAGTAAAAAATTGTTTTATCATTTTTGTTAGTTTGGATATGGTGTACATATTGAAGCTAACATGTTTTAATGATGTATTAGATGAATTAACAAATAATATCAAACTAATTTTTTTAAGTATATTAAATTCAAAATTACGTGGTTGGACTAAATATATGGAATTAAAGGTAAATAGTAATAAGAATTGAGAAGGGTTTTGTAAAAAACTATAGAAATAATCATGTTTAGTTATTTGAAGTTAAAATCAGACTTTTGTAATGCAATCTATGATAAATTTATGAGATAAATGAATTAGAATTGATTTGCAATTTAACTTGTTATTCTTGTTTATGTACTTAGTTTATGTTTTGTGATCTATATATCTTTGTAGTTGAGTAAATGATTTTACAATTCTTTTTACATATAAAATTGGCATATATTTTTAGGGATGTATTAGAAGAATAAGCTAAATGTAATAAAACATCATTTAAATAGTTCAAATTTATGATTTCACAAATGGTTTAAATATATGGATTTAAATATAAAAACTTAGAAAAGAATGGATGAGGGGTGAATAATTATAGAAATGTTAAAATGTAGGTATTCGAAGCTAAAAATAAAATTTTGCAATGCAATGTATGAATAAATTATTGAGCTAAATGAATAATAATTTAAATTTGTTGATATTGTTTATGTATATTATTTGTTGAACGAATATGATACATATGCATATTGAAACCATCATATTTTAGAATTTATTAGATAAATTAACGGATATTTGTTAATTGAATTTATTTGAATAGTTTAAATTCAAGATTACATGATTAATATAAATATATTGACTTAAATGTACAGTATTATGTTGTATTGAGGAGGGTTTGTAAATAAGTGTAAATATTTCAAATCCAGGTACTTGATGTTAAAATAGGAATTTTAAAGTGCATTGCATGATAAATATATTAATATAAGTAAATTATAAAGTAAATTGTGGTTATTATTTATGTTAAGTGATTAATTTATCTATAGATTTAAATGAATTTTTTCACCATTTTTGTTAATATAAATATGGTATGAATATTGAAATTTTCAATGAAAATATGATAAATATTAGTTAACTGAATTTATTATTGTGTGTTGCTAAAAGCACCCAAAAATTGTCGTTCTTTCATATTTAAATTGTCGTTCTTTCATATTCATTGTGTATTGCTAAAACTTAATTTTACAATTTTAGTTGTTTCAAAAGCGGTATACATATTTAAATTGTCATTCTTTCGCATTTATAAGAAATACAGATAAATATTAGTTAGCTGAATTTATTTATTATGTGTTGCTAAAAGCATCCAGAAAAGTGCTGCCTGCTACTATTGCTAAAGAACACTTTAAATAATTAAAATACATGTCGTCCAATACCATAAAAAATAAAAGTGAATAAAAAAGGAACCCAACCCTAATTTCTCAATCTCTATATTCTTCAATATAACTTGTCGCTTATTTATTTAAAAATCTAACTTGTCACTTCATTAATTAAATTCACCAATTCTTCAATCAACTCTGCAACTTTTTTGTCAATAAGGAAATCGATGAGAGTGGTTAGCCAAAGCCTCCAACATCGTGACCAAGATCGAATGCAATCTTAGTCTAGTATGTAAATACCAGTTTTCATTTTTATTTGCAATCGGCAGTTAGTAAACAATCAAATTGCGCTAAATAATTGAGTTAGTTTAGGGTTGAGTTGTTCGATCACAACATCACCAATCTTCGCTTCATCGATTTTTTTGTTGTCACAAAATCATTAAGAGAAGCCTACGAAATACTATTAAAATTTTCAAATGAACGATATAAATTCAAATATTTAACTATGGATAAATACCTCATTTAGATCATTGGAGTTCTCTTTTTCCTTTTCATTAGATGAATTCATAAAAAACAATATCTTCTATTAATCAATTGAGAAAATTAATAATAAAAACACTATTTGTCATTTCTAAACACTAGAAAGAAGATTGAACAAACCTAAGAGAAAAGTAATCATTGATAAATAACATAAAAAGCTACAAAAATTGATTAAAATCAAAATCACATTATTTCCCTCCTTGGAACATTGATTATTCACTACTCGTCTTTCTCCTTAGTATGGTCCTCTCCCTCCATGGATTAGTTATCTATAATTGAAAATTTAATCAATTTTGATAATGTGTGATTTTGAATTTTGGAGATCTTGGGTATTTTGGTTAGAGAAGGCATACGAAAGGAAGAACAACATGAAGATGACGGGATGAAGAAAAGCGCACGCATAAAATATAAATAAGGTACGGTGATTAATGACCGAGTGAAGAAATAAAAAATGGTATTAAGTAGCATGTTGATTAATTAAGTTGATTAAAATTTCTTATGGTATTAAGCAACATTTTTCTGTGCGCTTTCAGCAACACACTTTATTTAATAGCTTAAATTTTGATTATGTAATTAACCTAAATGTATGGACTTAAATATAAAATATCAGGAGATAAGTGATAAATTATATATAACTAATTGTACAAAATTTAGAACGTCCTTACCAAAAAGTAAAATGATAGAAGTGAATTTATAAATAAGAGCAAAGTGAGAATGTGAAGTTAAAATATCGAGAGGGAAAATGAAGGAGAAGAGAGAGAACTCCTAGAATCAATGAGAGAGTCAGAAATTCTTCTACTTTACTATTATTTAAATAGGTTGAAAAGTCGCATTTTATCTAAATTGAAAACAATTCCTTTTTATGTTTTGTCTAGAAATAATTAAAAAAAAGGAAAAAACTTTTAAAAAAAATTGTAAACCAAAATTTTCAAATTATAATTTTGAATTTAAAATTTTAAATATTCAAAATCTTAAATTTTAGCCTCAAATTGGATTTTCAAACATTCGATCTGAAATTCCATCGTTTAAAATTTAGAACTCAAAATTTCAAACTTAAAACTCAAATTTTAAAATTTTGATATTCAAATTTTCAATTAGTAAAAATTCAAACATAAAATTTTCATAATTTGAGCTTTCTAGATTTCAAATATGAATTTCAAAATTTGAATTTACAAAATTTGAAAATTTCAGATATCAAAGTCGATTTTCTTTCAAATTTTCAAATTTTCAAATTCAATATTTTTAGAATTTGTATTTTTAAATTCAAAGAATGAAATTTAGAGATTTGAATTTTCAAAATTACAAATCTTTTATTTCCATATTTTCAGATTCGGAATTTGAATTTTATAATTCATAAATTGAATTTTCAAAGTTTGAACTATCTAATTTTAAATTGAATTTCGTAAATTTAATCTTTTGAATTTTGAATGATTAAAATTTCAAATTTCAAAATTTGTATTTCAAAATTTATATTTTTACTATTTTAATTTTTAGATCAAAATCCAAAGTTTGAAAATTCGATTTGAACATTTCATTTATTGACTTATAAGTCAAAAGCTTAGGCCCCGTTTGGTTTGCCATTTTTAGTTTTGGGTTTTCATCCAAACAAATGTTTGCACAACGCATGGATTTTTGAAGAACAACCGATTTGAAAAATAAAGCTTACATACAACATAGAAAATAAATCTATTTCGTTTTTCATGTTTTGGGAAAATAACACGAGCATGTAAAAATATCCATCCCACCGTCGTCGCTCCGTCCACTTCGTCATCCCTTCATCTCCACCGCCGTCCCTCTGTTGTCATCATAATTACTTAAAATTTTAAATTTTCTCCTCCTATGTTGTAACGCCTCTAATTTTAATTAACATTATTCAGAAGATTTAATTAGATAAATTAAATAGGATAATATGATGATTAGAGCGATAAGGGAATTGAGATTTGAATATAATTAAGGTCGTGCTTTAACCAAATAAATTTATAAGTTTGTTTTATGACTTAAGCATTTAGTTGAATAGGGAAAGGGTAACGTAGGAACAAATAAGACTTCATAACCCTTATACCCTTGTTCCATTCAATCCATCTTTTCCTAAATCATAACAATCAAAGAGCTTAAGCAAGGTCGCCATTAACTACCATCTAAATCACGAAAATCAAGTAGAGATTCAAGAAGGAAAGCTAGGAAGATTAAGCAATATTCAAATCTCAATCCATTATCAAACCAAGGTGAATAATAATCTAAATCCATCTTATTTTCATTGTTTTTTGGTTGATTTAATTTGGTTTAGATTTAAAACCGAATGTACAGAGGTCTTGATGATATGCTATGATGAGTTTGCCGTGTTTTGAATAAGGGATAATTTATAAGGATTTTATGAAGTTAAATAATTCGGTTTTAAGGCTAAAACCATAGTTTTCGATCTTTAAATGCTATGAATTCTTGATATGATGTGTAAAAGATTAATTAGGAGATGGGCTTTTAATTTCATTAATTTTCTAAGTTAAGATCAATATTTTATGAATTTCTTAAGTGGGAAAATGTATTTAATTCAGGTTTAATTTAGTTAAGTAATTAAATAATGATTTTTGACCCAAAATTTTTATATGGTGAAGAAAATAGTATTTTAGAATTTTTGGGAACTTTCCCATGTGATTTCATATTATTATGAATTAATTATGTTGGAAAAGCATGTAAATGGATAGTTAATTAAGAAAATTAATTGGTTGGTTTAACACATGTTGTGGACTTGAGAAATTAGATGCGGTAGCAAAATTTGAAAAGAAATTGCAAAGCTTTGTTGAAACCAATCATATTTTGACAAATAAAGGAGGCATGGTAAAAAGTGTATACTTTATTAAGCAAAAATACAGTTTTTGGGTTAATTACGATAACGCCACAATACCCTTATTGTTGTCGTGCCTATTCCTTAGCCTATAATCTTCGACGTCAACGAGACGAAAACACAGGGCATTATTATGATAGTGCAGAGCGTCTTTGAACTCGTCGTGGTCAAAAGAATTGGCAACATTCATATACCATGTCACAAGTTTTGGAACATTCATGATGTTGCATTATCATGAGGCCGAATTATCGAGTAGTCGCCTTATCGAGTTGCCATATTTTGTACTAAGAAGTATGCATGCCGCATATACTACTTCGAGCCTTTTGCCTCATCGACCCGATGGTCATCGAGCTTATGTCGCTTTTAATATTTTTATCGAGCTCTGTCAATGCCTTTAACTAATCTTCGAGTTTTTAAATAGGCAGATAACCTATGTATCATGAAAGTCGATGACATTACTGTCATCGAGGCTCATGATGCTGCATGTTTAGTCATGGAGTTTTAATAGGTGGAAAGCCTTATGCTTTTACACCGACATGATATGATGTCGACGTTGATAAAATTAAAATGTTTTAAAAGTGACAAACCTTATATCATTTTCAATCATGTACATGGCAATATAAAAAGGGTTTTACAAATTACATTAGACTTTGAAAATACAAAGAGATAATTTCCTTATTTAAATTATGGGTTAAGGGTATTGACCATAAATCATTAAGAAAATGATTACAAGGACTTTAATTATGGATGTCTACATTTTAGGTTTACTTGATCAGTTATTATGTATGCTATAGTTATCATATTCACTTCGTTTATGACCATAACTGCATTTGGGGTGTTAAGGGCAGGATAACCAGCTAGGTTGACCCAATAGTGAATATAAATTTACTTAAACTCCTGTGTGAGTAGATTTGCTTCTAGGAGGTCAGGTAGACTAGAATATAGGATGCTCAGAACCGATCAAAAGATTATTGAGTTAGATAGGTTCTTAGTTAGCCCATGAAATCTATGTTATGAGCAATGCTATTGGCCTAGGCCAATAGGTTCTTAGTAATCCCATGAAAACTATGTCTGGAATGTGTTATTGATAGGTATCAATAGGTTCATAGTTAGCCCATGAAAATTATGATTTAAGAGTTGTTATTGGAGAATCCAATAGGTTCGTAGTGATCCCATGAAAACTATGATTGGATGATGTTGTTGGTAGATACCAATAGGTTCTTAGTGATGCCATAAAAACTATGAAATCAGATAGATAGTCCGTAAGATTGAAACAAGTTATTAGTCAGCCTATAATACTAATAGGTAAATCGTAACCCTAGAAATTATAAATTGAGACAAATAGTCAGATAAATTGGGATGGAAAATCCAAGGCATATTGCAGTTTTGAATATCATCATATTATGTTATATTTAACCATTGTGGATGCAAGTGCACATTATATGGTTATTGTATTATGGTTAAGACACTAGTGAGGGAAAAACCCATTTGGTTTAGTGACGTGGTCTCACTAGATATCTAGTTGGTCCGAGATGGTAGGTTATTATTTATGCCAGACTGTCTGTCTTTGTCTTTCCCCTTAAAGCTCTCGGGTGTTCATTTGAGTAAATCGAGAACAAGAGCTTTTCAGCTTCTCTTTAGATGAATAAGCTTCTGGAGACGTGTAGGTGGTGATCTAGCTAGTAGGAGCTATATATATTTTCCACTGTGTTTTGATTATGCTTCTGTGTTGTGATGTCAAGTTGTACTAAATGCAAAATATTTGATGCTGATCATCCAGTGGGCATCTTCAAATGTCATTCTTGGAATATGTTGTAATAATTATATTTTCTCTAAACGTGGTTTGCGAATTAGGATTATGTAATGAAATTGAAATCTTATTATGAAATGAGATGAGAAAATTTATTTTTAAAATTGTGTTGAATTTCCATTTTAATTTGTTTCTGGTAATATCAAAATGATTAACATAGCCGCATTTTATTACCGAAAATTAATTACTATGGACACTGCAGCATCTGTAGCACTTATTTTCAGGACTGAAAATATGGGATGTTATAGTTTGGTATCAAAGCATAGGTTTATGTAAACTTAAAAGGAATTTAAACCTAAAAGATTTTGAAAACATAAACCAATGAATCCGAGAATAAAATTAGGGTTGGGATAACTCAATAATAACGTACTTGTATTTTGCTACATATGGGTATGAATTCCCCTCTCTTTTAGACCATTCATCTATGTTTTACTAAGGCTCGTATGCAGATTTACGAGAAAGAAAGGTGTGGAAGTAGGAAATGGAAGAGTGAATCTAGGTGGAGAAAGCACCATAACTAATGGAATGCTCGACCCAATACTAGGAGAGCTCAAGGTCGACAAGCAAATGCTAATCAAAACGCAAATGCCAACATAGGTGTTGCAACCCCCAGTAGATATGGGGACGACGTATCATTTCTTCATTAACTTAATGAAAGCTGGAGCGGCTGTAGGAGTAGTTAGAGGAAATGTTGTGAATGCAGGAGGAGCAAATCCCATGATGCCAGTTGGTAATAATTATGCCAAGCTGAGCAATGACTATACCAATCTTGGAGGAAAGCCTTTTATTGGAATAGAGGATGCTGTAGAAGTGGAGAATTGGATGTTGCATTGTGAGAGAATCTTTACTGATCTTGATTTGGACGATAAGTAGAAGAGAAGATTAGCTTTGAGACAATTGCAAGATGCAGCATTATTCTGGTGGAATGGAATTATCGTGGGTGTGCCTGAGGAAGAGTTAACTTGGGCAGATATCCAAAGGAGATTCGAGGAGTCCGAGGTAGCTAAGTCCACTTTGCCCAGAAAGTTTATGGACTTGGAGCACGAAGCAATTTCGGTGATTGAGTATGCCACTAAGTTTGATGAGCTATCCAGATATGGACATGCTACCATTGACATCGTCATTAAGAGGAATGAAAGGTTTATTCAAGGATTGAAGCCAGAGATTGTTAGGGCGACCATGCCACATCTCCGAGACCCGAGCAATGTTGTAGTGGAGATGGCAATTCGGAATGAAGAGATGCTTTCTACTTTTGGAAAAGAGAAGCAGGGTGAAACTCAGGATTCTCATGGTAAGAAGAGAAAGTTCTTTAAGAAGAAAGGAGCTCAAAACAGAGGAGCTGCCAAGAAAGGAAAGGCTGATCTGGTTTGCTACAATTGTGATAAGAAGGGACATTTTGCTCATGAGCGCCGGTCTGGCAAAGGGAAGAAAGTTGATGATAAGAAAGGAGTGAAATGCTTCAACTGTGACCAGATGAGGCACTACAAGAATCAGTGTCCAAAACCAGTTAGAGCGGACAAGGGAAAGTTTTTGCTTTGGAACCATCATCCTCTGGACCAACAACAGCTGGGAAGGGAAAATCTGCGATGGAAGGTACACTTTTGATTCATAGTATACCAGTTAGGATACTATTTGTGTGACGACCCACATTTCGGAAGGTTTAAATCGACAATAAATCCACACATGTCAAACTTAAACAATTCGGAACGTAGATGATCAATGGGTTATTTAAGAAAATAAGAAAGAAGAAGAAAACAAACACAGAATCTCACAACGGAAATGATAAAATATAATAATCAAATAACAGTTCATGAAGCTGTTTACTATACATTTGATTATAATCTATACACATTTATCAATCAAATTTCATCCATAATCCAAACAGTCAATAATCACAACAATCAACCAATTATCGATAAATTGGGGATTTTACTAGCAGTTTAATTCTAATTCAATTTTAACTATCAATTTAAATTTTATCAATAAATTCAGATGTCAACTAAATGTCAAAACGTCAATAAATTCAAATTTCTTCACGATATAAAATTTTACTAACATAAAATATTATAGATGTGAGCGTAAAAACACTCACCTTTTTTTGAAACTAGAAATAATTTCAGCTTCAATTAAATTCCAGCTCGATCCCAAATCGTAGACGACATCGGTACGCATCCTCAGCAACTCGTTTCACGAAGAATGGACCTCGTAAGAGAGAGTCACGATTTTATCAATGTCACGGTAAATAAAATTTTAATTAACACAAACAAAAAAACTAATAAAATTATTGACGTTACCTTCACTAACGCGCACAGACATCCTCCTTCTTCCTCTTCATTCATCACAAACGCAAAAAACCAGCATCGATACTTGAGTTACACGCGCGCGCCGCCTACGCCTGCTGCCTCGACTTCCTCCAATCCCTTTGAATGCGCACGACACTCCACCTTCCCAGGATGAATCAGCTGCTTCTTTTTTTTTCTTCGATCCTTTTTTGTTCGTGAGCAACAGCTTTAGCCTCGCCGACCACCAGAACCGCCGCCAGCGCATCTTCCCCCACCGCCGCAAGCTGCAGCCGCCTCGACCCGGACCACCATCAATGCGCAAAACGTGAGCATGCGAAACCCTAGCCATCTCGATCGAACATCGAGCCTTCCCTCTCGTGTTCAAGTACTATTGCGATCGATCCTTTCTTCTTTCTTCTTCTTTTTTTAGAGTTCAATCTGTGTTTTTTTTTCTCGTTCGATTTTATTTTATAATCTGATGGAGGCTGCTATTTTTGCCGTTGATTCGAAATAAAAGGAAAGAGGAAGGAACAAGTACCGGTTTGACAAAAATACAGGGCATGGGTAACGTAAAATTAGGAGTGAAATAATATTCATTATTTAATACGAAAATATCCCGTCCGATAAGCCCGCCAAATCCGAACTCCAAAAGAAGCGTGCCGCTAGGCGTTCATAATGTTATACCCCCATTCCGAACACAAATGGAACTAGTTTCGAGGTCTAATTTGATCGTATGCAGAAGATAGCTTTTCGAATCGAATTATTTATTTAAATTCTGAATTTATATTCTATGCGTATCAAGCTCGCACGGCCAAACGATAAGTCTGATTGCTATGAAACTTGAAATCCTACAATAATTCACTACTACGGATCCGATGAAACTGGTTTCGTCGAAATCTGAGACAGTGGCCAAAATGACTATTTTTACTCGTCAATAAATATACAAAATTTCCAAATTATGATCATCCACTTTTAAATTAAAATTTTAAAAGTAAATGATCTTCATTCATATTTAAATAAAATTTAAATCAATTGTTGACATCGTTTTATTCACATAAAATTCAGAATTCAATTATTTAAAAAAAATCCGACATTAAATTTAAAAAATTGAATTATTCGTTAAATTACAATAATGAGTCATTAAATTTGATCTATAACCATTTTTATTCAATAAATATATCAAATTCTATAATTTAAAACAATTAAAAATATGGGTCGTTACATACTCCCTCACTCAAAACTTTTCGTCCTCGAAAAGACGTTAAGTACAGAATTTAACACTTGATATAATTTCTCGAAATAATTAACTTATAAAACATAACCATCTTATTTGCAAAACTATCACTACGCTTTTACTATGCCATTTCGATATCGGTTTTATGGAAAATATAACTTATATATATATAACAAGTTATAAAATTTTTAAAACTTCAAAAATTTTCTAACTCCCGGATTTATAGGAAATTTCGGCAGAGTCTCCTTTGCACGACTCGATCGGAAAATTTTACAATTCAATATATAACACAAATATAACTAATATATATCAAATATACATCTCATCTCAATGATGAGGCATCCCGAAGGGCAAAAACATAAAATCACGATATGTAATCCGAGATACGTACATTATTAATTATAATACGAGCGAGTTCGCTCGTATTAAGTAAGCAAAAGCATGTAAAAACCCGCGTATATGCCCAAACCGTCTTCGTCTGTACTTATCTCAACTCAATTTTAAAAATCACTTCTATTTATAAGCTATATTTAAATATACTCATACAATTTCATTTCTACATTATGACATATTACATTAATTTACAACATTGTTATTTCAATAATTTTTATTATAATTAGATTTCAATTCAATTTAATTTTCAAATGCTTCTTAAAAAAATTCATTAAGTATTCGTTTTATTTTAATTCAACTAATAATCGATGATAACTTAATATTATCATCTCCTAACAATAATTTCATTGATAATTAACCTTTTATACATAATATAATTTAGGTAAAATTATTTCATTTACTCGATTTAAAAACAATATTATGTCCACATGCCTCGTTTAAGTGTTTAGAAACCCCTATCGATAACACGGCGTCCCTCACATCGATTAGAATTCATAAACAACTCAACGGATAAGTAAACACAATATAAAACAATCTATAACACTAACAAGTACACTCTCTCATATATACACACTCAAACAGACTCATTCTAGGGTGTTACTACCCTATCTCTAATGAGTCAAACCCTACAAAGCCAAGGTTATCGCTAAACCTTCACTCCGATACCAACTATGACGATCCACATTTCAGAAGTTTTAAATCAACAATAAATCCAAACATGTCAAACTTAAACATTCCAGAACGTAGATAATCAATGAGTTTATTTAAGAAAATAAGAAAGAAGAAGAAAACAAACACATAATCTCACAACGGAAACGATAAAATCTAATAATCAAATAACAGTTCATGAAGCTGTTTACTATACATTTGATTATAATCTATACACATTTATCAATCAAATTTCATCCATCATCCAAACAGTCAATAATCACAACAATCAACCAATTATCGATAAATTGGGGATTTTACTAGCAGTTAAATTCTAATTCAATTTTAACCATCAATTTAAATTCTATCAATAAATTCAGATGTCAACTAAATGTCAAAATGTCAATAAATTCAAATTTCTTCACGATATAAATTTTTACTGACATAAAATATTATAGTCAAAACATGAGCGTAAAAACACTCACCTTTTTTTTGAAACTAGAAATATTTTCAGCTTCTATTAAATTCCAGCTCGATCCCAAATCGTAGACGACATCGATACGCATCCTCAGGAACTCGTTTCACGCAGAATGGACCTCGTACGAGAGAGTCACGATTTTATCAATATAACGGTAAATAAAATTTTAATTAACACAAATAAAAAAACTAATAAAATTATTGACGTTACCTTCACTCTCGCGCACAGACATCCTCCTTCTTCCTCTTCGTTCATCACAAACGCGAAAACCCAAAAACCATCATCGATACTCGAGCTACACGCGCACGCCACCTATGCATGCTGCCTCGACTTCCTCCACTTCCTTTGAACGCACACAACACTCCACCCTCCCAGGAGGAACCGACTACTCCTTTTTTTTTCTTCAATCCTTTTTTGTTTGTGAGCAACAACTTTAGCCTCGCCGACCACCAGAATCGCTGCCAGCGCCTCTTCCCCCACCGCCGCAAGCCGCAACCGCCTCGATCTGGACCACCATCAACGCGCAAAACGCGAGCACGCGAAACCCTAGCCATCTCGATCGAACGTCGAGCCTTCCCTCTCGTGTTCAAGCATCGCATTCATTTATATCTTAATTTTTAGTAGATAAGTTATGCTTAGAATCATCATACCTTATTACTTCCTTAAGGGTTGCGAATCCGATAGGAGAGTATGCAACTCTGGGGATGAGATGTGACCAGTTAGAACTTGATTTGTTAGGTCATAAATTTGCATGCAATTTGTATGTCTTTGATTGTAGGCTTCAGGATCATATTGGGTATGAATTGGTTAGATAGATATGATGTTAGGATATTTTTTCAGAATAGGGAAATATCATTAAGACATCCTAGTAGTGGCCGAATAGTATACTCGTTCGAGAATTCGAGTCCAGGAATTTATGCTCTGCTGAATGCTATGGAAGCAGAAGAAGAGTCAAATCGGGTTTTGGTAGTAAGGGAATTTGCAGATGTTTTTGAGCTGGTCACAGGACTACCAATGAAACGAGCTTTCGTGTTTCGAATAGATCTTATGCCAAGAGCAGAACCCGTAAGTAGACTACCTAGCAGGATGACACCTACCGAGATGAAGAAGTTAAAGGTGCAGCTAGTGGACTTAGAAGGAAAGAGTTTTATTAGATCAGGTAGTTCGACTTGGGGAGCGGTCGCGGTGTTCGTGAAGAAACTGGATGGGCCATTAAGGTTGTGTATCGACTATCGAAAGTTGAATGAGAAGACGATCAAGAATAGGTATCCTTTTTCGAGAATCGACGACTTATTCGATCAGTTGAGTGGAGCCAGAGTGTTTTCCTAATTGTATTTGGCTACAAGATTCCATTAGCTAAGAGTTACAGAGGACAATATTCCTTTGACGACGTTTTGTACGAGATATGATTCATACGAGTGGTCAGTAATGCCATTCGGGTTAACTAATGCGCCAGCTTTCTTCGTAGGTTTGATGAACCGGATTTTCCGAGAGTACTTGGATAGGTTTGTATTGTGTTCATAGATGACATTTTGATATGGGATGAAAGAGAGCATGAGATTCATCTTAGAATTGTGTTAGAGACATTGAGACAGCATCAACTGAAAGCGAAGTTTTTGAAATTTCATTTCTGGAAGAAAGAAGTAAAGTATCTTGGCCATGTAGTCTCAGGAGAAGGGTTATCAATTGATCCAGCTAAGATTGAAGGGGTTAACAGTTGGAAGAGACCCAAGACAGTGACTGAGATAAGAAGTTTTCTTGGATTGGTTGGATACTACTGAAGATTCATTAGGTATTTTTCATGGATAGCAGCACCCCTAACTAAGCTAACCAGAAAGGATGTTAAGTTTGTTTGGTCCGACAGATGCGAGGAAGCATTCCTTGAATTAAAGCAGTTATTAACCAATGCTTCCATGTTAGTTATACCAGACGGTAATTAAGGGTTAGTATTGTATATAGATGCATGTAGGACTGGATTAGGAGCTATGTTGATGCAGAAGGGTAAGGTAATTGCCTATGCTTCTCGACAGTTTAGATGGCATGAAGTAAGATATCCGACCCATGATTTAGAGTTGGCAGCGGTGATCTTCGCATTAAAAGTGTGGAGACATTGTCTTTTGGGAGAAAGATTTGAGCTATACACTGATCATAAGTCTTTAAGGTATTTATTCTCTCAGAAAGAGTTGAATATGAGATAGCAGAGGTGGCTAGAGTTTTTAACAGCTTATGATTTCGGTATAGAGTATAGACCGAGAAAAGGAAATAAGGTAGCCGATGCTCTTAGCAGAAAACATCAGAATGTGGTGTTAGCTATGTTGGCAGAATGGAAGGACCTTGAGGCATTGATTACGTGTAGTGTGAAGCTAAGATCGACTGCTAGTTCTAGTCAGAGTACTGCCATGATATCCTGTTTGAAAGTTCGACCAGTTTTGATCGAAAGGATTGCTTCTAAATAGAGAGAATGATCCACTGTTGGCTGAGAAGATTAGAAGGCTAGAGATTGGAACGAGATTGATGATCTAAAAGATTTTAGTCTTGGCCAAAAGGGACGGTTGAGAAAGAAGAGACGGTTGTATGTTCTGAATGTTGGAGACCTAAGAAAAGAAGTTCTTAGTGAATGTCATCGATCGAGGTTTACGATTCATCCTGAAGGAACTAAGATGTATCAGGATATAAAGAGAAGTTTCTACTGGGAAGGTATGAAGAGGGATGCTGGCTTATGGGTAAAGCAACGTTCAAATTGCTAGCAAGTAAAAGTCGAACATCAGAAGCCAAGTGGGTTGCTTCAGCCTTTAGATACACTAGTTTGGAAATGAGATTTGATATCCATGGATTTTATTGATGGGTTGCCAAGGTCGAATCGAGGAAATGAGAGTATATAGGTCATAGTGGACAGATGACCAAGAGCGCCTATTTCATTCTCGTTAAGTCAACCAGGACAACACCTGTTTTGGCTAAGTTATTTATGAAGATAGTTAGACTACATGGGATTCTAGTAGTATAGCCAGTGACCGGAATCATTGTTTACTAGTGAATTCTGGAAGAGTCTATAGGAAAGTGTTAGGTATCAAGCTTAAGATGAGTACCGCTTATCACCCTCAAACAGATGGGAAAACAGAGAGAGTCAATAAGGTACTCGAGGATTTGTTGAGAGCATGCGTACTAGATTTTGGTTGATTATGGGAAGATCACCTACACTTTGTATGGAAGGCCACGCAAGTCACTAGCATGTTGGATGGAAACCAAAGATAGATTGGTCTTAGGTCCCGATCTGGTGAGAGAAGCAACAGAGAAGATTGATTTAATCCAAGGTAGGATAAAAAAAGCTCGGTCCAGTTAGAAAAATTACACGAACAGAAGGCGTAAGGATCTAGAGTTCTCAGTTGGAGATAGAGGTATCACCAATGAAAAGCGCGGTGAGATTCGATAAGACAAGAAAGTTAGCACCGAGATATATTGGACTGTACCCAGTTATAAAGAGGATCAAAAAGCTCGCATATCGAGTAGAGTTACTGAACAGTTTGGCAGGTGTCCATAATGTATTTCATGTTTCTCATCTTCGTAAGTATGCGCACAATCCGAAGACTACTATCACTTTGACTGTATTGGAAGATTTAGTAGTAGAACCGGATTTGACTTTTTTAGGTAACCAGTTTGAGTTGTAGCGAGAGATGAGAAGTGATTAAGAAATAAGATAGTCAAGTTGGTGAAAGTGCATTGGAGCGACAACAAGAAAGACTAACTAAGGAGACAGAGGATAAGATTAAAGATACTTATCCTGATCTGTTATGAGGGTATGTTCTATATTTGATATATACAGATTATTTGCTAGTCAGATAGGCTAGTATTGTTGTTAGGTAATGTTACAGATGTTTGCATATCTGATGTGCTTCGTAGTTACTCCTTACTGAATTTCAAGGACGAAATTCTTTAAGAGGGGAGCTTGTAACATCCCTAATTTTAATTAACATTATCCAGAAGATTTAATTAGATAAATTAAATAGGATAATATGATGATTGGAGTGAAAAGGAAATTGAGATTTGAATATAATTATGGTCATGCCTTAACCAAATAAATCTATAAGTTTGTTTTATAACTTAAGCATACAGTTGAATAGGGAAAGGGTAATATAGGGATAAATAAGACTTCATAACCCCTAAACTCTTATTCCATTCTATTCATGTTTTCCTAAATCAAAACAATCAAAAAGCTCAAGCAACACCAGCCATTAACTACCATCTAAATCATGAAAATCAAGTATAGATTCAAGAAGGAAAGCTGGGAATGTTAAGCAATATTCAAACTCAATCCATTATCAAACCTAGGTGAATAATATTCTAAATCCATCCCATTTTCATTATTTTATGATTGATTTGATTCGGTTTAGATTTAAAACCAAATGTATAGAGGTCTTGATGATATGCCATGATGAGTTTGCCATGTTTTGAATAAGTGACAATTTATAAGGATTTTATGAAGTTAAATAATTTAGTTTTAAGGCTAAAACCATAGTTTTCAATCTCCAAATGTTATAAATTTTTGATATGATGTGTAAAAGATTACTTTGGAGGTGGGTTTTTAATTTCATAAATTTTCTAAGTTAAGATCAATATTTTATGAATTTCCTAAGGGGCAAATGGATTTAATTTAGATTTAATTTAATTAAGTAATTAAATAATGATTTTTGGCTCGAAAATTTTATATGATGAAGAAAATAGTATTTTTGAGAACTTTTGGGAATTTTCCCATGTGATTTCATATTATTATGAATTAATTATGTTGGAAAAGCATGTAAATGGATAATAAGAAGATTAATTAGTTGTTTTAACACATGTTTTGGACTTGAGAAATTTGGTGCGATGGAAAAATCTAAAAATAAAATTTAAAGCTTTGTTGAAACCAATCATATTTTGACAAATAAAAGAGGTTTGGTAAAAAGCGTACACTTAATTAAACAAAAATCCAGTTTTTGGATTAATTACGATAACGCCACAATACTCTTATTGTCGCCGCACCTATTCCTTAGCATATAACCTTTGACGTCGACGAGATGAAAACACAGGGCGTTATTATGATAGTGCAAAGCGTCTTTGAACTCGTCGAGGTCAAAAGAAGCGGCAACATTCATATACCATGCCGCAAGTTTTGAAACATAAGGGAGAGGAGTCGTCGAGCATTGAATGGCGTCGACATGCTTCATGATGCCACCTTATCATGAGGCTGCATTATCGAGTTGTCGCCTTATCGAGTTGCCATGTTTTATACTAAGAAGTATGCATGCCGCATATACTACTTCGAGCCTTTTGCGTCGTCAACCCAATGATCATCGAGCCTATGCCGCTTTTAATATTGTTATCGAGCTCTATCAGTGCCTTTAACTAATCTTTGAGTTTTTAAATAGGTGGATAGCCTATGTATCATGAGAGTTGATGACATTATTGTCATCGAGGCTCATGATGCCGAATGTTTAGTCTTTGAGTTTTAATAGGCGAAAAGCCTTATGCTTTTACATCAACATGATATAATGTTGACATCGATCAAATTAAAATGTTTTAAAAAGTGACAAACCTTATATCATTTTCAATCATGTACGTGGCAATATAAAATGTGTTTTACAAATGGCATTAGACTTTGAAAATACAAAGAGATGATTTCCTTGTTTAAATTAGCCATACATCATTAAGAAAATGATTACAAGGACTTTAATTATGGATGTTTATGTTTTGGGTTTAATTGATCAGTTATTATGTATGCTATTGTTTTCTTATTCACTTCATTTATGACCCATAAATGCATTTGGGGCGTTAAGGGCAAGATAACTAGCTAGGTTGAACCAATAGTGAATATAAATTTACTAAAAATCCCGTGTGAGTAGATTTGCATCCAAGAGGTCAAGTAGACTAGAATATATGATGCCTAGAACCGATCGAAAGATTATTGAGTTAGACGGGTTCTTAGTTAGCCCATGAAAACTATGTTATGAGAAATGTTATTGGTAGGGGACAATGGTTCTTAATGATCCCATGAAAACTATGTCCGGAATGTGTTATTGATAGAGATCAATAGTTTCATAGTTAGCCTATGAAAACTATGATTTAAGAGTTGTTATTGGAGAATCCAATAGGTTCATAATGATCCTATGAAAACTATGATTGGGTGATGTTATTAGTATATACCCATAGGTTCTTAGTGATCCTATAAAAACTATGAAATTAGACAAATAGTCTGTAAGATTGGAACAAGTTATTAGTCATCCCATAAAAACTATGAAATTAGATAGATAGTCCGTAAGATTGGAACAAGTTATTAGTCAGCCCATAAACAATAATAGATAAATCGTACCCCTAGAAACTATAAACTGAGATAGATAGTCAGATAAATTGAGATGTGAAATTCAAGACATATTGATGTTATGAATATCATCATATTATGTTATGTTTTAACCTTTGTGAATGCAGGTGCATAGTATATGGTTATTGTATTTTGGTTAAGGTACCAGTGAGGGGAAAACCTGTTCCACTTAAGGGCATGGTCTCACTAGATATCTGGTTGGTCCGAGATGGTAGGTTATTATTCATGCCGGACATTTTGTCTGAGCCAAAGTCTTTGTCTTTCCCCTTAAAACTCTCGGGTGTTCATTTGAGTAGATCGAGAGTAAGAGATTTTCAGGTTCTCTTTAAACGAATAAGCTTCCAGAGACGCAGTTGGCAATCTAGCTAGTAGGAGCTATATATATATTTTTTCCACTGTGTTTTGATTATGCTTTTGTGTTGTAATAGCAATCTATATTAAATGCCAGATATTTGACTCTGATCATCCAATGGGTCATCCTCATATGTCTCTCTTGGAATATGTTGTGATAATTATATTTTCTCTGAATGTGGTTTGCGAATTGGGGTTATGTAATGAAATTGAAATCTTACTGTGAAATGAGATGAGAAAATTTATTTTAAAAATTATGTTGAAGTATTCATGTGTTTCTAGCAATATCAAAATGATTAACGTAGCCACATTTTGTTATCGGAAATTAATAACTATGGATGACTGCAGCATCTGTAGCACTTAGATTTAGGCCTCAAAATGGGAAATGTTACACATATCCTCATATTTTGTAGTGAATGTTGAAGACTCAAAATAAAATCAAATGAACCCTTACCGTTTGAACATTTTGACTTCTTAAAAATAAAAGGACTTTTGAAATAAGTAAAAGGACTTCTACTTTTGGTTGCCAAATGAGGCCTAAAATGATCGAGATATTCTCAAAAATATTATGAAATTGTAACGATAAACATATTATTATTAACATGCTGAAATTATAGAGGTAAGCTTCGCATGGAAATTTTATTAAATACAAACATATCTGTTTTTTAATTTTTAGGTCACCAACTTTGTAAATTAGGAGAAGATCAATACAAAGCTCATGTTTCCTCCTTTTCAATCACCTCGTCTTCAACTTGTTACTCCTAACCACCACCATAGCACATTTTACCGCTACTCTACCAACAGTCACTCCACCCTACTTCCATTAACCACATCACCCTATTAATTAAATCACCATCTAAACTCCATAAATTTCTAATTTGTTCAAAATTCAACCATGTCACATAATTTCACCATTTGATGTGGAATCACACTTTTCCACTTCATATTGACACTGCTTCTAACATCTTTATGCCTTACTTCTTCGCTAATAACCATTGGTAGCAAAAGTAGCAAGAGGTACGAAAATAACACTATAAATTGTGATAGGTTAAGGGGGGTGATTTGGAGGTAATTATATAATTTGATTATATAACTTGAATCTTATAACGGATCTTGTTTGAAATATTGTATGTTTTTTGTTTTGTTTTATATTGTATGTACTGTTATATTGCAGTATAAATAATGTTTTAAATATACTAAATACATACAAGTAGGAAATCCATAGTATTAATCGGCTGTAGTTATAAATGTTTACCTAGCTATGAGTATCTAATCGTGAACCCTTGCCCTTTAATGCTCTTAATCAAGATGCATGGAAAAACATAGCATCGATACATCTTTTGAGACTAGTATATGTGGTGATTTACGTACGATGGAAAATGAATCCCCATAACCATTTAGGGCACCAAGGGGATGAACTTTTTGGAATAATTACAAAACAACTGAGCAAGAGTCTTCCATAGGTTAATTATAGTTAAATAGAATATTTTAAGTTTATAAGTGTAGTATTTGTATATTGTAATAAAGATAACATAAATGAGTTATGTCCATGTAATTTCACAATGATTTAATTTATTAAAGATTTTATGGTTTAAATTAAAGGATATATACTTAGTTTTAAAATAGAATATATAGATATAAATTTTAAATGTCTTTATTTAAAAAACAATAAATAAAGAAATCCCTATTCAAAGATTAACTTGGAGATAAATGACACATAATTATTACATGGACGTATATTCTCATAAGTAAATCTGAATAAATGACTTAGTATCACCGGATCGCATGGGACATTCAAGCGATGTTCTCTCGATTATTCTTTCGTACATTACATTGAATATCTTAAATAAAGACATATATGATAATTTATATGTTCGTCAAAAATATTATTTATGGGAAAATTTTATTTGACCTGAAATTTTAAGAATATGAAATATTTTTCTAAGTCATATGTAAAACGAGATGAAAACCTTTTCTAGGTTTAAAGCATAAATTTTTATTGGAAAATCGGAATTTGGTGGTTTTTGTTTTGCTAGAAATATATTTTCATACGAAACAACTTTCATATTCTTTACTTTTCAAAATATTGAAATTTGATAGTGCTAAAACCTGTTTTATGTTAATACACATACACAATTTCCATAATCAGTGAACTTTTTTGTTTTAATCACAACTTTAAAGCACGTATTCGATTTCGACGATTTTATACTTGTTGGAAAACCGTGTTAATAAGGAAAAACTTTTGTTTCAAGAGTTATGCAAAATTTTGTGGTTTGCTACATGAAAACCAAGTTTCAAAACATTGGACCTACTACATAAAATTTAAATAATTTAAGGAAAATGGTTATAATTTTTTATGTATGCCATATTTTTCTAATCTAATAAAATGTTTTGAAAAATCTAATTGATGGTTTCGTAACATTACTTTGAAAACATTAAGTAATTCTGTGCTTTCGATAGTTAAAGGTTGTTTGGATCTCATCTTATATTATGAATGCATGATTATATTTCTCTATATGGATACATTGCATTATTAGACATATACATATGACCATATATGCTTTGCTTGAATTGAGTAAGTATATGAAGGCTTATTAGGTTACTTGCTTTTGCACACATTAAAAAATGAATAACTTTGCTTAAAATACAATATAAGGTATATTTTATGCATATATCAGTGTATATATATATGATATTGCGTTGTTTCACCATGTTCGGGATACCTATTTGTTGTGATGTCTCTTTGAAGATGTACTTATTTATATTGCAAATTTACAAAAGCACTTAGTATAAGGTAGACTCTACCAAAATTTTATGAAATTTACGATACTTGGAAAATTTTCTACATGTTGATATTGAAAGCAAAAATTAGAAATCGCTAAATGAAACTATGTAAATGCATGACATATGATATAAGATAAAGTAAATAGAGTTTAAAATATGCTATGTAAATACGGATAAATGATATATTCAAGATAATATAAAAAATACACAGTATATAAGTATGATTATGAATATCGAGTATATATTTTTCCCACATCAGTTGTGCCTGACATTCTCCTTGTAAGAACTTATGAGGACATAATTTCCTTAAGGGAGGAAGTTTGTAACACCCGACTTTTGATGTCTATAATAAAATTAAATATTATTAAAATAACGTTCGAGTTCAATTTAAGATAATTTTAATTTTAATATATTTAATTGAATTAAGTATTAAATGATGAACAAATTTTGTTTTAATAAATTGAATTAATTAATAAATTCCATTTAGAAAATATATTAAACTTGAATAAAATATTTACACGAATATAAAATATTTATATATTGTGAATAATTTAAATATGATTAAAGTAGATGAAAAGAAGCATTATTCGATATCAACAAAATAAATAAATTAACAAAGTTAAATAGTTTCTGAATTTAAATATGTTTTATACTTTATCAGAATTTTTTTGTAAAATAGTTTATAAATCAACTTCAATTGATTACAATGTGTTTATATGTAAATAAAAGAAAATTATAGTTTATACAGGGACCTATAGGATCGAATTAACCTTAGAGGGGGGTGAATAGGTTTTACTATAAATTCACATAATAATAAAAAAAATCGCAGCACAGATAATAATAGATTAAATGTGAAAATAAAAGCAACACACAAATTTACCCAGCTTGGGCAAAACCCACCAACTGCTGCCCTCAAGATTTCTACTAAGATTAAACAATCGACCGCTTATAAATTCCCTATAATCTTGCGACTATCGCTAACTTGATTGTTCTAACCTTATGTCTTGAAGTCCTACCTTAACTTTGTGGCTGAGTTGAGAATTTCTTAAACTACAAACTATGGTTTAATCCTAGTTAAAAGCTAGAGTTTTGAATTTTAAAAGTAAAGTACAAAACGAGATAATATAAAAACCCTAAACTATATAAAAAAATCGACCCAAAAAAGGCTTCTCTATAGTTTATTATGTCAAACCTTTTCTTCGACTATCCTTGTTAAGGCTTCTCTTCTCTTCAAATCTAAAAAGCTACAATTCTAAAGTTGATCGATGCTTCATATGAATCTCACCTTCACGTATTTATCAGTTGATTCCTTTGATTGTACCATGATTTTTGGTTGCGGTTGCTTCTACGGTTGCGTTCCTTTGTAGTTGTAAATCTAAGAATATTTGGTATAATTTTTGGTTTACTGATTTTATGTGTATACTTGTTTCTAACTCGACTTACTTAATTGCCTATGGTGACTTGGGTTTTTATAGTGAATGATTTGGAAAAAAATCTCTCTAGATTTTCATATATTTTAGGATAATTTGTTTGAATTGATTAACTTCGAGTTTTGCTTTTATTCTGCCTTTTGATTTGTCAATCTGACACTTTGATTTTGTTTGATCTTTTGTGTGTTCTTTGGCCTAAGATTGTTGACTTGTTCAATATTTTGGCTTTGGCTTGATTTTGTAGACTTGTTCAACTCTAAGATGAATCATCATTCTGAATTTCATTTGTACACCCAGATTAGCTCTGAAACATTCATGCTATATGCGTACATATATACATACATATATATTAATATATGGATGCGTTGTTGTGTTATCTCCTTGCCTAAGTGCTTTTACTTTCCATACATGCATTTTCTTGTATGAGTGTGCACTTGCCTTTTGTGTGTGTAGCTGTCCTTGGATGTATGCCTATATGCTTATGCTTCCCGAAGCTATGTTTTGTGTATGCCTTTTGTGTGTTCGCCTCCCTTGTTTGAGTGTGTTGTTGTATGTGCTTCCTTTTGTGTGCCTGAAGTTGTGCATTGTGTATTTACACTTTATTTTGTTTTGTTGTGTGTTTCTGAACTTGACTACGTACATGACCATGGCTGTGCTTGCTGGTCTGATATGTGTGGCATCTTTTTGTGTAGTTTCTTGTGCACGTCCGGCTTTGTTTTATGCATGTGCTGTGTGTTGGGCACTTGCATTATAAATCTAGACTTGAATTTACTTTGTTTTGTGTACTTGCCCTAGCTTGTGTCTTGCAACTTGCACTACCACTTTGTCGAGCCCTGTTTTGTTGAAATTGATGTTCATTTCTTCTTACCCTTGCTGGTTTATGGTTTATGGTACCTTTTTGCCTTTGTGGCCTTGATTATTTGAGATTGCTCGGCCTTAAGGCATGTACAGTGATACACTATGCATGTCTTAAGTTGCTCATGCACATATTAGCTTGATTATTAATTTCTGTGTTGTACTGGTCCTTGTATATACCTATTGTACTGGTCCATGTTCATTATTTTTAGTGTCTGTTTAAAATATGAAAACAAAACCAACAAACTAAGACAATGTTGAGTTTGAATATATTTTTATTTTTGCAATTTCAATTTGTTCCTTTTTGCTTTTTTACTATTTCATTGTTTGTCAGATAAAATAGATTTCCGTCTGGACAAAGGCTTGAGCAAGAAGATTAAAACTGTATTCGAGTGAGTGGGGATAAATATAGAGTGACTACTGTGTTGAAAGTGTTGTGAGTGAGAGACCGCAAATTAATGTATATAAAGAAGTATAAAAACAATGAATATAAAATATCGATTAAAAATATTGTTGGAAGTTCTTATTGTAATTATTGTACTACTAAATTTTTTATTGAAATAAAATATTTATTTGCTTTGAAACTGATAGGACTTCTAAATATTTATATGTTTATTAGTATTAAACAAAAATCATAGCTATTATATTCCATAGTCTCCCCCTTTGGATGATAACAAACATACATTAATATTTGTTACCATAGACTAAGAATTGTGTTTGTTGTGCTGTGATCATAAGCTCCCCTTATTTAGATGCTCCGTTACAAAGATATCGCCCCTACATAGATGCATGCATAAAAAAATAACAGATGTGTAAATGGCAAAAGGAAAAAAAACTTGATAAATACTTACTTTGAAACCAAAAGAGAAATAATAAAAATTGAATTTCAGCAAGGTTTTTACTCAACTACCAAAATCTTAACCTCTCTCTCTCTTTTGTTATCATCAAAAATTAATAATAGCCGACACAACGATATATTTTGATTGATACAATAAATCATATAGAGGGAAGGTAATCGGTCAAAAAAATATAATATTTATTAATTAGACACAACCCATTTTAGAGTGATGATCAGATTGTAGTTTAGGGAGAATTTTATACAGTGATAACAGTATGAAATTTTTTGATAAAGGAAAATTCTTAAAAATTAAATTAAGAAAAGAGAAATTAAAGAATGTTAAGCACTTTCTAACCATGCATAACCATTAGGACTTTTAAATGATGTTAGTAGTTACTTAAAGAAAGAATGTCAAGCACTTTATAGTCAACCCTTAGGACTTTTAAATGTGGTCAGAAGTTACTTGAATATTCATTACTCTCTTATGTAAGTGCTCCATCCATGCATAACCGTAAGGGCTTTTAAATGAGAATGGAAGCACCTGTCTTAAGATTAAAAGTTATTCACCCATTCATAACCGTGAGGAATTTTAAATGAGAGCGAATACTTGGGGATAGAATAAACTATTTAAATCAAGTTAAAGAATATAATTCCTCTTTTTTCAAAATACCAACTTATGCACACTGTATTAAATTTTAGTGTATGGATTGTAAGAAGGACGATGTGAATAGAAGTGATCGTGAAATATATATTAACTAAAAAATACTATGAAAATCGTTCAATTTTCATAAAAATTTAACATGTCCTTCCTCTAGTTATAAAGTATAATCTAATTATTACCTATCACCGCCTCAGTCACTGTTAATCATTTTTGATAGATTTCAAAAAGTTCAAGCAGTCGAGCACCATTTTTTCCAAATTAAATTCCTTACTAAAAAATCAAAAATAAAAAACTGAAATTTTAAGAAGACTAAAAAATATAAGTCATTTCTAAAATTCCCAAATCCAATCGAAGTTGCAAATATCTGCCAATTGAAAATCACTTGAAATATATTCTTAGTTTATGGTAGATAATGCAACTGAAGTTGTTTTCTATTGACTATGAAACTAAATATTGTCCTAGCACGTCACTTCAAATTCATGTTCTACCCAGCCCCTTTCATGTCTTCTTCCTCCCCTTTCATGTCTTCCTTCCAATGTTTTCATAACCGGACTGTGAATCAAACTGTGAGGACTTAGGATTTGAGGTTTCGAGGGTTCGACCGGTCGAACCATCAAGAACCGCACATACTCGTTTTTGGAAATTAATACATTTAGATGCAACGTATTAATCTTCAGTACACAATAAACCAACATCTTCAATAAAAATATACGATATTAATTCATAATCCACACATTAATTCTAATATGAAAAATTAAACAAAATTTGTTATACTAGCTGCACTAATTACGAATATAAAATGGGTGAAGATTCAAAAACATATTTTCGAGCGAAGAAATTGTGCATATGGGAGGGTTCAACCAGGTTCAAATGAATGGTTAAACCGCAAATTCAAAGGTCGAACTGAGGTTCTTGCATGAAGAAGGTTTGATTGAGTTCCCGGCCTTTGACCCCATGGCTCGGGATTATTCGTGGTTCAACCGCGGCAGGTCGGGTTATGAAAACTATGCTTCCTTCTCCTTCCTTTTCCACGTAACCTTCCCTCCCCTCCCAGCTATTCAGCCACAACCCTCGTCCAACCCCACTCCTCATGCTCACGTCTCCATAATCTAGCCTAACCCTGTAGTTCCCCCTCATGTTAACCCTAACCACATCGAATCTTTTACCCAACCCCACCGGCCAACAACCAGCCTCCTACCGACCTCAAACTGCTGGACCCTCTAGATCTGATTGCCTCCAGACGTATTAGCTCCGATGGCCAGAGTCGCCCTACCTTCCCCCTATCTCCCCTAAAACCTCAGGTCAAAAGCTTAACTGGTCCTCTCTCTTCAAGTCAAAACCAAAAAATGCACCCCCTTCTAAAGCTAGGGAAGCTGGATTAAATTACTGGAAAGACCAGCTAGTGGGATTCTTCCTAGATGGCTCCCTTTCCTACATAATGATAGTTTCTCACCTGAACAGGCAATGGAAATTCATTGGAAAAGTAGACGTCAAATTCGACAACACCAATCTCTATTTCAAGTTCTCCAACGAAGAAGACAAAATGAAGGTATTGCAAGCCGATCCTTCTTTTATTAAGGGGAAATATTTATTACATCTGTTTGGAACCCTACTTATGGCAGTGCATAAGCGAAATTAAGTATTCCAGCATGGGTTCGCTTTTACAGAATTCCACTAATTACATGGACACCAATTGGTATTAATTGTTTCATTTGTCATATTGGTAAGCTAGTTTGCTTTGATGATAGTATGGAAAAGCTTAAAAGATTTATGTATGTCAAAGCGCTCATCGAAATCACTCCTGATTGTGAACTACCAGGCTATATCAAAGTTGATGGACTAGAGGAGGGCTGCCCTGATGTTCAAATAGCCTACGACTGGACGTTGAGAATTTGCACTTACTGTAAGGTATTCAAGCATGAAACAAAGTATTGCGAATTGCTGAGCAAAAATGAAACCATTCATGACATGCCACAAATATCAAAACAGCTGTTACCACCTAGGAAAGATTCACGACACCAGACTCATTCCAATAAAATAGGAACTCAAACTAGTTCAACAGGATTACTTAATATGAAGCAAACAAAACAATGGAAACTAAAATGTCAAAGTGCTGGACTAAATCCTGGCAAACAACATGGTAAACACCCACCTCTTCTTCGACCAGTAAACGACACTGCCACTCAATTTAAATGGTGTATCAAGCAATCATGGTAAACAACAATCATCAAGTGTTTCGATGGATGATAGAAGGAGGATCCATCGATGAGCTCTCGAAAGTAGCCTTATTCCTCGCACACCATACGTGTCAGCAAATGAGACATGGAATCAAACGGAACACGATAGAACGAAGGGATTTCCCAGAAGTCCCAGCCCACCACGAATTCAGAAGTTGAAGAGGAAATCTTGTAGTACTCCGAACACCGACTAGATTTCCGAAGTAATTCCAGCAAGCTCTGGCCGAGAAACCATCGAAAAACAAGTGGTTTAAGAATTCCGTATCACCGTTTCCGCAGCATCTACAGCGTGAAACAGATGGAATACCGATCTTTTGAAGATTCTCGTCCAGTGGCAATCCATCATGTAGCAAACGCCACATTAGAACAGAGACCTTGGAGGGAATGCGGGAATCCCAAATGAAGGAAAATTCAGGGCGGATGGGGAAGTGAGGTCTGATAGAGGACCAGACTTTCAGAATGGAGAACGAAGCGCCATCCCAACCTGACAACCCGCCATGAGAATCAGCTAAAAGCTTCATTGACTGCATGTGCTTCTAGGTCTCGCTAGCATAGGATGGAGTACCCGAAAAATTCAAACCCGCAAGTCTGTGGTACTTAGCACGGAGGAACGACGCCCATAAAGAGTTGTTGGCGCCAAACCTGTACCACAGCTTACAAGCAAAGGCCGCACAAAGGTCCGAGGGGTTACGAAGACCCAAACCGCCTTCATTTTTTGGGCGACAAATCGCGTCCCAAGACACCCAGTGGTGTCGACGGACGTTGTCTTTGTTCCCCCAGAAGAAAGACGAGGCCAGAGACCGATAAGATCGGAAAAAAGATGAGGTATGGGACATAGTCGCGAAAATGTGAGTTCCCATCGAGTCTAAGACTGATTTGATAAGCACAAGTCTGCCGGCTTGGGAGAGATAGGCCGAGTTCCATCGTAAAATCTTCCCCCTAACTTTGTCTGTCAATGGGTTGAAAATCGCGTTAAGTTTCCTGCCCCGATACAGGACAATACCCAAGTAGGGAAGGGGAAGAGATGTTTCCTTGAAACCGGAGATAGTCTCGATCCAGGATGCGCGGGAGTGGGACATGTCCTTCGAATGGACAAAGCAACATTTGGAAGGATTAACGAGTTGGCCCGAAGACCTCTCGTATTGATGGATGAAACTGAGAAGCCTCCGAACAGAGGACCGACTGCCATTAGTGAAAATGACAATGTCATCTGCAAAGGATAAGGAGTAAATGAGAGGGCAACCCCGAGGAATCCCGAAGCGCTAGATTTGACCATAGATGGTTAAGGATTGGAGACCGCGAATAAAAGCCTCTGCCGCGATCACAAAAAGAGTAGGCGAGAGCGGGTCTCCTTGACGTAAACCCCTCCCAGCCTTGAAATACCCATGGGCCGAGCCGTTAATGAGAACAGAGAACCAGCAGTTGGAGATGAGCCTCCACACTAAATCAATAAGGGCCTCCGGAAAACCGAAGGTTCTTAAAACCTTGATGACGAAAAACCAGGACATGCGGTCGTAGGCCTTAGCCATGTCTAGTTTGAAGACAACATTAGATCCCCAAACTTTCCTATCAATTTGGGAGATCAGTTCCTGAGCGAGAAGGACGTTATCAGAGATAAGGCGCCCCTTAACAAACCCTGCTTGAGACGGAGAAATGATGCGCTCAAGGAAAGGAGCCAAACGAGTAGCCAGAATTTTAGAAATAACCTTATTAGAAAAGTTGCAAAGACTTATAGGCCGGAAATCCGCACAAGTCCTTGGGTTTTCGCACTTAGGAATAAGAATAAGGTTGGTGGAAGTCCATCCAGCTGGAAGATTTCCCCCTGAGAAGAACGATTGAATGGCAAGACAGAAATCAGCCTGGATAATAGGCCAAGAACACCTATAAAAGACACCATTGAAGCCATCAGGGCCGCAGGCACTATCCTTGCTAAGAGCAAAGACACAAGCGCGGATCTCCTCCGTGGACGGGAGATCCGCAATCATGGTACCTTCCGAAGGGAGGACCACCGGAGGGATGAAAGCTAGTAGGGCCGGGTCTGAAACAGAGACAGATGGAGAACCTAGAAAGGATTGGAAATGGGATAGGATGATGTCTTGGACTTCTTCAGGCGACGTAGCCGAAGAAAGATCAGGCCTCATAATCTCTCGAATTGCAAGAAGGTTATTCTTCTTCCGAATGGAGGAGTGGAAGAATTTGGAGTTAGCATCTCCGGCGACTACCCATTTGACCCTCGCCTTTTGACGGAGGTAGTCATTCTCAACACGCAGTTCCGAAGAGAAGGAAGTTTGGGCAATGGCCCATGCCTCCTTATTGGCAGCGGTGGGTTCCTCGTCTAAAACGGATTCGGCGACGATAAGCGCCTCCTCTGCCATACGAACGCGATCAAAGATGTTCTTGAAAACCTAAACGTTCCAAACCTTAAGGCAAGCCTTAAGGCATGAGAGCTTTCTCCTGAAAGCAGCACATGGGGGGGGGGGGCAGAAATAGGAATGCTCCAAGAGTCCGTGACCACTTGAAGGAAAGAGTGGTGGGATTTCCACATGCTCTGAAAACGAAAGGAGGAGGGCCCAGAAAGCGAAAGGGGAGAGCAACGAACAATCATAGGGGCTTGGTCCGAGAAGGACTGGTGGAGATGGGCGAGAGAGAAGGAAAAGGGAAGGTGAAACCATTCCTCCGAACCGAACACACGGTCAAGTCTAGAGAGAATACGATTCGGGCCCTCTTGGTTGTTAGACCAGGTGAAAGCAGAGCCGACGAAGGGGAGCTCGGAGAGACCAGAGGAGGCAATGAACGAATTGAAATCCGCCATCGCCCCTCTGTTGATGGCCGCTCCTCCCCGTTTTTCCGCTTGGCAAGCGACGATATTGAAATCGCCACCTAACACAGAAGAAGAGATGCCCAGAGAATCAAGAGCAAGAATGTCTGACCAGAGAACAAGTCTCTCCGAACGATCACACTTGGCGTATACAGCGGAGAAGAGAAAAGGAGCAACAAATGACGGGGACGAGCACGCCACCGAAAAGAGCTGAGGGGAATCGAAAACAGGTCGAGTCGCATAAGATTTGGACCATAAAATCCAAATTTTACCCGAGACATTAGCAGAGCCACCGCCAAATCCTAAGGATAAGACTATCTTGGAAATTCCTGCCGGGGCAATAAAGGGTTCCAGGATAGCGACCAAACCCACAGAGTGTTTCCTGACAATGCGTTTTAGCCTAGCCAAAGACGCATCATTACCGATGCCACGGACATTCCAGAAAAGAAAGTTCGCCATAGGAACGAGAATGAAAGAACAAGAAAAGCACAAACTCAAACCAGATACAGCGAAAACCGAGCAGATCGGTCGATCCGCTCAGACGCCGCTATTGAGCGTGTGCGAATGGTACGAGGGGTAGGAGGAACTCTCCTCTGTCTGCGTCTCGTCGTGCGAGTGGGAGGGATGGGCGACTCAGAAGGAGATAAGGTGGAATCAACCGACGAAGATGAAGGAGAAGAGTTCCTAGCTAAACAAGCTAGACGCTCATTAAGGAGCGCAATCTCTGCCTTACTCATCAGCGGAATGGAGATGGACAGAGAACAAGCAGAGGAGGAGCGCGCGCACTCCGAAGAGCAACACACGGGAGATGGTGCCCTACAGTCCGAGTGATCATAGGGAAACCGTAAAAGGGATGGGATGCGAACCAATCGCAATCCATACAGCCAAGAGAAACAGTCATGCGAGGAAGTGGAAAGAGTACCAGAGGGGGAAGCAGAAACAAAGGAGGAGTCACCTAAGGGAGAAAACACAGAGACAACCAGAGCAGGACAAGAAGAAGGAGACGGGTGAACGGGGCTAGAGATGACTGGGACAGTAGACGAAGAGCAGAAAGACAGACAGGAAAATGTGGAAGAGCAAACAAGTTGCTTCCCAAGTTGCTGTGGGAGCCCTACCACTGCCGGACTGTCACTAATCAAACAGTCCCGCACTGTAGGTAGGAGTCGCATCTGAGGGGTAGTCGCAGAGCAGAACAATGAGGGTTGGCAATAACCCGTACTGTCCGTATAACGGTCAAAGATGACCGCTATACGACCAGAGCAAAGAGATCGCCCTAACCAACCGCTCCAGGCTCAAAGCAACCCCCCTACGAATCGAAAGCTAACCGGCATAAAAGTAACACAAAACCAGGAGAAGGTCACTGACGATAAAAAATAGGTATCGTAGTGACACCACACTAGAACCCCGCAAGCGTACCCCAGACGCTCGTCCCAAACCGGAAAAAAAAACTACGGCACAACCAACGAAACCAAAGAGAGCGTACACAGCAACCAGAGACCGTTGTCTCTGGTTCCTGCCGTAGGACATAAGATCACGACTGGACAAAGCGAAACAAGAACAGCGAACGGGACCTGACAACGAACCCGTCAATGGCAAAGAGAGAGGAACGAAGTCAGGGAGCACACACAAACATGTGTTAGAGCTCAAGCAACCACAGCCAACCTCACCGACCAACAAACAAACACAAACATAAGAACCATCACAAACTGCGGAAAAGGAAGGAAAACAAAAAGTACTCACCTGCCTGTAGAAGGCAGCTCCGTAGCTCCGGAAAGCCAGTTGCCTGCACAAGGCAGAACTGAGCTTCCGAAGTGATGACCAAGCCAAACACAACAGCGAGCTAGCAAAAAGCTCCTCGGCATAAAACAAACAACCATCTGCGCAAGAAGAGACAAGAACCCCCTCAACTGAAGGGCAACATCCAGGCACCAGTATAGTAGACCCAGATGAAATACCCTCTACCCCCTCGACAGCCTCAGCCGCCAAAAGATGATCCGGACAGGGGAGTAAGGTGGTCAAGTCCTTATCCCCGTAAACGACAGTGCCACCAGCGGATAAAAACCCAAAATCGAAATCCAACACAAGCGGACTAACAGAAACTGCTGCCCCAAAAAAGGACAACCAAGGAGCAAATCGAGTGATGAAATCTCGATTGTCACTCGAAAAGCCTTCACAACCAGGCTGAAGGCCAACAGAAACACCAGAATCGACTACGGCTAGCGAGCCAAAGCTCAACCCCGAAGGGACCTGAACAGCATCACCCACTACCTCTCCAAAGTGGAGGCTCGGTTCGAAACAGGTGGTGAAATCCCGTTCACCAAGCGGCGGTGACAAGCACGGAGAGGCAGAGCATGTCTCAGACACAGAAAAGCAAGACGGGCCACTAAACGGGCCAAACTGAGACGGCCACGCACAGAGTAAGCAAAGCAAGGAGAAATCTCCAAGAATAAACCATCCACAACCAGAAACTTGAAACGAGAAAGAGCCAAAGAAGCTCTCGATGAGAAAACGCAGATCTCGATCGAGCAACTGTTAACAAAGCATACTGAGAGTGGAGGAGACACCACTTCCAAGAGAGCAGCGGCAATTTTAGCGAACGAGGGACAACAGTACACGAAATCGCCCCGAAAGTAAAACAGCCCCAAATCCATAGAAACCCTAGTTGCCACCGCAACACGAGACCAACAAGTTTCAAAGGGTAAGCGAGGCACCCAGCAAGTGAACGCAGAAGCGCTCAAGAGAGGAACAGTAAAGCAACAGGAAGAAAAATCAGAGAAATCACAGTGAGAAGAGATTTAGCAGGAGGCCATTAATTTTATTTGACCGTTATCCTGGAAAGAAGAGATTAATAATAATCAACAGCCATCCTAGTATGCATTAGAGTAGTCCATAATTTGACCAAGCACTAAACTTGGAAGATTCAGATATTCAATATTGTTAATAAACAAAATTAGTTTCAAGTTAAAACGATAAATCGATCAAAAGTTATGTATGAAATACTACAAATTGTTTGTATAAATCAAAAACACTTTTCAAGTAATATGTTGAAATGATTACTTTTCTTTTAAAATGAATCGTGAAAAACTCAGAACATTAATGTTGTAGTGCTATCGCTTAGATTTTTATAACTTCAAGAATTTCAAAATTCGGAGTAACAATGTTTAAGTTATGATCGATTTACTACAACCGTGTTAAAACAATTCTGAAATGATAATCAACCATAGTACCAATTTAAAAGCAACTTTTTAAGGATTTCTGGAATGAATTGTTGAAAGCACAAAGAATGTGAATTGTAGAATTTTCTGTCTATTTTGCATAACATCTTGAATTATGCAAATCGGATTTTCACAGCTTAAGTTATGCCATATTTACTATAGTAGCGTTAGAAAATCAGTTCTCAAAATATGGAGAGAAAACTGAAAAGTAGGGTTTAGAGATCATACATTCACTTACCTTTGGTGTCGTATTCTTTTTCACCATTTTATCCAAACTGTGTAGATAACCACTTTATTTTTTCAGGCTAAGGAACATTGGAATTGCTCATCAAACATATATAGAACAACTCAAAGTCTGCCACTATCGTAGTTGTTCCTTAGCCCATCTTTGTACAGTATTAGAAGAAGCGAGTAGCCTAACAAAGGATGTAGGACCACCTTCATTTACGTTTGAAATCTTTAGTACCCAAATTTGTTTATATAGAAAACCGTTAGTATTAACAATTGTATCCTTGAGAACTCAAACTCGTTTAAATTTAAGAAAATTTACATCTGTACCTTTTAGGACCTAGATTTGTTTAATGGTTTTGTGTTTGTTCTTATAAAAAACACTTATTTTTTTTATGCCCAATCTTTTCACAAATTTAACACTTCGATGATTCTTTGCGAAATTTGATATTTTCATAATTCTTTTCTCTAATTTGTTCAACTCTCTCATATCCAAGTCATTTTCTATTTTTGGCAATAGTTTGACTACCTAATAGCATATTCAGTGATTTTTCTCCATTGGAGAGTTTTCTTACTGTCGATTCAAGCTATTAAACCTTAGATCTAAGAGAGATATTTTCATTTAAAAGTGAGGTGCATCTTTTGATGGAATTTTCTCTTTTTGTGTCAACTTTGTTTTTCAAGATCAAAATCTCCTTTTCAAGGGTTCCAATTTTTTTCTTAAACCTATTTATTTCTTCCTCTGGAGACTGACACTTCTCACTTTCTAAATTAAATTTTCTAATGTTATGAATCAGTAGCTCTAACTCATTATTTAAACCATGTAGACCATTTTTATCAGACTCTAGATCATTATATCTTTGTTTAAGTCTACCAATATTTCCGTTTAACTCGTGATGTAACAAAAGTAAACTAGTACAAGATAAGTGTGCTACCTCATTAGGTTCATCGTCGTTGTCGATTGATTCTACCATCAGACACAAATTTGCATCTTCCTTCTCACTGTTAGTATTATCCTCCTCTTTTTCTTCACTCTCATCTCAGGTGGCTGTGAAACTCCTTCTCTTCTTTTTCTTTCCTTTTTTAGGTAGGTTCAGTGGACAGTTTGGTTTGATGTGACCTAGCTTCTTACATCTATGACATGTGATTTCTTCCTTAAAATCATACAGTACTTTGATAATGCTAGATTTATTTGTCGGTTTGTTGTGACAATGCTTTTCGATCCATGTTTTGAATTGCTTCATCAATAGTACTAGTTTTGCTACAGCTTCACCTTCTTTCCCACTGTCAGTTGTACTCTTTAAAGCAATGGACTTCCTTTTCAAATCTCTGCTTTCATGTTCTTCCCCGACTTTCAACTCCATCTCATAGGTGATGAGATTTCCTATCAATTCCTCCACCTTAAGTTGTTTCAAGTCTTTGGATTCCTAGATTATTGTCACTTTTTCTTCAAAACTTCTCGGGAGGATTTTCAGATTTTTTCGGACCATCTCCAATTATATATAGGCTTTTCCTAGAGTTTTAGATTTGAATACTGGATTTGCAAACCTTCCATACATCTCCTTTAAATTTTCATCTTTTATCATTATGAAATTCTCGTATTCATTACTTAGCATGGTTAGATGAGATTCTTTGACCCGTGATGTACCTTCATGAGTTACCTCAAGCATATGCCAAATTTCCTATGTAGTCACTAATGAGAAATACAATTATATTCTATTTTATCTAAGGCACGGATAATAGAGATCATAGCTTTAGCATTTTAACGATAAAAACTAAGTTCATTTGCCTCCCACTTATCTTTAGGCTTAAGGACTTCTTGATTGTTTGTTTTTATTGTAAGCAGGCTATAACCAGTTTTAATTTTATCCCATGCCTCAATAGTATCTAAAAAATCTTCATCTTAGTTTTCCAATATGAATAATCAGTTCCATTAAAAATGGGTGGCCTAGCCATGGTTGCTCTTCAGAAAAAGCAGTATTAAAACTAGCCATAGTTTGAAAAGTGTGAATCTGACTACCTAGCTCCGATACTACTGGTAGGATCAAATTAATCCTAGAAGGGGATGAGGTAAATAGGATTTACTATAAATTCATAGAATAATAAAAATTCACAGCAGGGATAGTAATAGAGTAAATGTGAAAATAAAAATAGCACACAAATTTACACACTTGGACATAAAATCTCTACTACTGCCCCGGATTTCTACTAAGATTAAACAATCAACGACTTACAAATTCTCTGAAAACTTGCGACTATCGTTAACCTGATTTTTCTAACCTTATGCCTAGAAATCCTGACTCAACTCTGTCTTCGTGTTGTGAATTTCCCAAATTACAAACCTTAGTTAATCCTAGTTAAAAACTAGAGTTTTGAATTTTAAAAATAAAGTTCAAAAATTAATTAAATAAAAATCCTAAATTATATAAAAAAGTCGGTCAAAAAAAGGATTATAAATTTTTTATCATGCGTATCCTTTTCTTCGTCTATTCATGTTAGGGCTTCTCTTCTCTTCAAATTTGGAAATGGCGAGTTGACCGATGCTTCGTATGAATCTTGCCTTCACATGTTTATAGTTAATTCCTTTGGTTGTATCACAATTTTGGGTTCTGATTGCTTCTATGGTCGAGTTCCTTTACATTTGTAAATCTAAGAATATTTGGTACGATTTTTTATTTACTGATTGTATGTGTATACTTGTTTCGAACTCGACTTACTTAATTGACAATGATGACTTGGGTTTTTATAGTGGTTGATTTGGAAAAAAATCTCTCTAGATTTTCATATATTTCAGGATAATTTGTTTGAATTGATCAACTTCAAGTTTTGCTTTTATTTTGGTTTTTGATTTGTCAACCAGACACTTTGATTTTGCTTGATCTTTTGTGTGTTCTTCGGCCTAAGATTGTTGACTTGCTCAATATTTTGTCTTAGGCCTAATTTTGTTGACTTTTCAACTTTGAGATGAATCATCATTCTAAATTTCATTTGTACACTCAGATTAGCTCTAAAACATTAATGATGTCTACATCTGACTGTTTATACTTGCCTTGTGCCTCTTCTCTTGTGTGAGTGTGCACTTGCCATTTTTTCTTCCCTTGTGTGAGTGTACACTTGCCTTGTGTGTGTGTGTGCAGTTGTCCTTAGATGCATGCCTGTGTGCTTGTGCTCCCTGAAGTTATGCCTTATGCATGCCTTTTGTGTGTTCGCCTACCTTGTTTAAGTGTGTTGCTGCATATGCTTCCCTATGTGCTCATGAAGTTGTGCATTATGTATTTACACTTTGTTTTTTTTTATTGTGTGTTTCTGAACTAGACTATATGCATGCCCTTGGCTATGCTTAGTCTGAAATGTGTGGCACCCTTTTGTGTAGTTGCTAGTGCATGCCTGGCTTTGTTTTGTGCATGTTTGTGTGCTGGGCACTTGCACTTTAAACCTAGACTTGAATTTAGTTTGTTTTTTGTACTTGCCCTAGCTTGTGTGTTGTGGCATGTTCTATCACCTTGTCGAGCCATGTTTTGTTGAAATTGATGTTCATTTCTTCTTGCCCTTACTAGTTTATGGTTTGTGGCACCTTTTCCCTTTTGTGGTTTTGTTACAGTAGTGCACTATGCATGTTTTAAGTTTCTTGTGCACATATTAGCTTGATTTTGAATTTCTATCCCACGGATCATGTCATACCGGTCCTTGTATATGCTTGTTGTGTTGGTCCATGTTTGCTATTGTTGGTGCATGTTTAAAATATGAAAACAAAACCAATAAACCGAGGCAATTTCGAGTTTAAATATATTTTTATTTTTGCAATTTCAGTTTGTTCCTTTTTTCTTTTTACTCTTCGTTGTTTGTTAGGTAAAATAGATTTTTGTCTGTATAAAGGATGGACCAAGAAGATAAAAATGTATTTGAGCGAGTGAGAATAAATGTAGAGTGACTACTGTATTGAAAATGTTGTGAGTGAGAGTGTGCAAATCGATGTATATGAAGGAGTATAAAAATAGTGTTCATAAAATACCGCATTAAAAATATTGTGGGAGTTCTTGTTGTAACTATTGTACTATTAAATTTTTTATTGAAACAAAGTACTTATTTTCTTATTTCTTTTTGTTATATTGTAATAGTACTACAACAAACACATTTAAAATATGTACGTGCGTGTATGTTTATTAGCATCAAACACAAATCATAGACTATTATATTCCATAGGACCTAGTTGTAAAATGACACATTTTTGGTATCAAAGGGGTTTTGTATCCGATTGTACTAGTCATGCATACATTTATTTGTCTTTTCAGTTGTTTATCAGGTATTTTCCCTAGTTTTTTCATGTTGGTCACAATTTGTTTAAGTAGAGATTTTCGTTTATTTCAGATTTATATGTTTTATTCTTTCTTCTATGAGATCTGAAAGTATAGATATTTAAAAGTTTATGTTTATCTTTGTACCATATAAACTATTTCAGCCTTATAATCCATCGTCCTTAGCACGATGCAAGTTCAAATCTCACCTTTAGGTGTTGAATCAGAGCATCTATAAGGGTGGGTTGTTACATCTAGTATAAGAGGAGTTGTTGAGAGGCCAGTTGCGATTAACCCTAATGAAGGACCCATAGTTCAAGCATATAGTGTAGTACCTTCCTATCTTTCTGCCCTGGATTTTCCTAAATATCGGGATTTCCAGAGTTTCGATGGAGTGAATTATACAAGAACCAAATCATTTGTTGAGTCTTGATCATAACTAAGGAATTGTGATAGGATATTTGGTAGATGGATGTAGATGATCTGATAAAGAGGTTGTAACAACCCGTATTTTTAGCTATTTTAAATTTTTGGATTTAATGTGTTTATTGAATAAAAATGGTTATAAATATTTAATGATTATTAATGTAATTTATTGGAGGATTAAATTGTTTAAATTTAATACTGGAATTAGTTAAATAATTGAATCTTGAATTAATGTGAATGAAGATGATATCGAAGATTGATTTAAATTTTATTTAAATAAGAATGAAGATTGTTAACATTTAAAATTGGATTTAAAAGTGAATAATTATAAATTGAAATCTTTATATTTTAGTTGACGAGTAAAAATAGTCATTTTGGTCACTGTCTCGGATTTCGATGAAACCAGTTTCATCGGATCCATAATAGTGAATTATTGTAGGATTTCAAGTTTCGTTGCGATCAGACTTGTCATTTGGCCGTGTGAGCTTGAAACGCGTAGAATTTAGTTTCAGAATTTAATTTAAATAATTGATTTTGAAAAGATATCTTCTACATACGAAGTAATTAGGCCTCGAGACTAGTTCCATTGCGTTTGGAATATGGGTAAAACAATAGAAACGTCAGGCGGCACGCTTCGTTTGGAGCTTGAGAATTTCAGGTGTTTATAGGCGAGATATTTTCTAATATTATATAATAATATATATAACAAAAAAAAATCAGACCCGTTCATCGCCCCATCTTCGTATCTATTACCACGTAATCCCCCTTTCTCTCCCTCTTATTTCAAACCGAGCGGATCGTTTCAGAAAAAAAGGGCACGCGATCGAATCGTGTTCGAAAGGGGGGCAGCGGCGCCTGGGTGCGCACGCGAGTGGGGCGAGCATTGTGATTAGGGTTCGCTGGTTCGTGGCTTCGCTCATGTGGGCAGCCGTGAACGTTGACGTAGGGTTTTGAGGCGCATGTGGCCTTAGGCGCAGTGGGATGGAGGCTGGTGGTCGGCGATGCAAATTTGGGGTGGCAACGTTCAACTTTGAAAGAAAAAAAAACGATCGAGGTATCGTGATGGTTGGGAGATAGAAGCATGCTTGTATGTGTGGGGACGAACGTGTGAGGTTAAGAATTTTTTTGATTATTTTAGTTAGTTAATTATGTTCTAATAAATCATAATGCTAATTACTGTATATCTTCTCCGTACGAGGTCCGATTCGAGCGAAACAAGTCGCAATGGATTCGTATCGACGTCGTCTACAAGATGAAATTGGATTGGCATTTATTTGAAGCTGGAATATTTTCAGTTTCAAATAAAAGTGAGTGTTTATACGCTCACAAGTACTAATTTTTTTATGTAGTTAAATTTTTATTGTGAAGTGAATTGAATTTATTGATTGTTGTTTGATAAATTTAATTGACATCTGAATTAATTAATAGAATTTGAATTGACAGTTAAATTGAATTGGAATTTAATGGCTAGAAAAATACCTGATATTGACAACTATGAAATTGTTGTGAATTATTGATTGTTTGGATGTTTGTTTGTGATGGATGAAAATTGGTTGATATTTGAATGATTGGATGTTTATTATATATATATATGTATATGTATGTATATATATGTATGTATGTATGTATGTATATATATGTATGTATGTATATATATATGTATGTATGTATATATATATGTATGTATGTATGTATATATATATGTATGTATGTGTCTATATATATATATATCCCATTATTACCCTGAATATCGTTTGGCAGTACATAATTGTTATTTGAATTATTTCGAATAAATTAAGAAATAGGTTGAAATGATATATACCTATGATATTTATTTTGGATTGAAATGATATATATCCATCCAAAAATTAGAACTGAAATAATTGATTTTCTTGGCCATAGGATAGAGAATTATATACGGACACTGGATTGGGTTAAATTAAATAATTTTAAAATTTTTCGATTTGAAATTATTTAAAATGATTTGATTTAAGAAGTAAAAATCAAATTTATGGAAATCGAATTATTTTCGAACTTGAGCTTGGAATGTTGGAATTTAAAATTGATAACAGGAATTGTTTAAATAATCGAAGTTGAGATTTTTAAATTATAATCGAAATATGATTTGGATTTCAAAAATTGATTTGTTTTAAAGGATTGGACTTTTATTCGAACTTTGAATATTGATAAGTAAAAGTGATATAAAACAATATTTCGAAATTGAGCTCGGAATTGAATTATATTTGAGATTTGGATTTTAAGTTGGATGTTGAAGGTAAATTTGATTTAAGTGTTTCAATCGATACTTTGAAAATCGAACTCAAAATTAATATAAATCAAAATGGTTTAAATTTGAGAATTGAATTGAAATTAATTTAGAACTGAAATTGAAATTAATTTGGAATTGGAATTAATTTGGAATTGGAATTTAAATTAATTTGGAATTGAAATTAATTTTGAATCGAAGTAAAATTTGACTTGAAATCGAAATTGAATCGATTAAATCGAAATGGAAATTGGATTTGATTTGAATTGCGAAATTTGAAATTGAATCAGTTTGACTTTGAAACTATTTTCAAATAAATTATTTTAGTATAACTGTTTAAAATATATCTTCTTCAAATATTCAAATTAATTTTATTTTCCAAACTATTTTACTATATTAACCATTTTAATACAAAACCATTTTATGTTAAACTCTTTTAACTATTTAAACTATATTCTAAAAATTCAAACTGGTCAAAAGTGTGAAATGTTTATATTTAAATCTTGGATTTAAATGCGAATTGGGTTAAAGTGAAGTTATAACCTAAATTGTAATTCGAATTAGGTTTTGAAGTGAAATCGATATATCGAACTGAATTGACATTTTGAAGTAAAATATGATTTTTGAAGCGAAAATGATGATTTTGAAATGGATTTGATTTCGAAGCAAATATGTATTTTGATATCAAGTATGAATTGTTTTCGAATTGTAAAAGTACCAATCGGTGTGTAAATCGACGTTTGGTTGTTAAAGAGACCAGGGCCTCTTATTGGCAACACTCTGTTAGTATTGAAACCACTTTGACAACCGTGTACGCGGTGGATGATATCCAGAATGTAGTGGTTGAATTGGTGAACGTTTACTGGAATGAAGTAAGAGAACGATGATGGATAGCTTTGACACTCGTGTCATAATTAAAATTACTAAAATAGGAGCCTATGTCTGGCCACTGAGGTTAGCTACCTCTAGCGACGTTGATCTCTTGTATTACTATTGTGATTTCATATTTGATGGGTGCACCTTTTTTGTTTGGATTGATTGTCATGGTCGACCACGGATGGGTTACGACCAGCCAGAAAGGGTAAACTAGTAGAATCCTAGCTTGGGCATTGCCTCAAGTGCCTTGTCATATTTATCCCTATATGAGCCTATTATGACTTTGGTTTAGAACTGTAAAAATGTGTTAAGGTGGATCAATGTAAAGCCTTAATGCTATTTTGATATTTATTTTACCGATAGACATTATCTATTATAGCGTATACTATTATATGTAAATAGTTTAACGGATCCTTAAGGGATGGAAAATCCCATAACATCTCTTAAGTTATTGCACTCATGTTTTGTGATATTGATTTGACTTACATAAGAGTATTTTAGTCCCGACTCAAGTGTTTTATCTTTTCATTATGCTCGGGTCAGCCCTGAAGTTTTCAATGTATTGAAGATTATTTTCTGGAGGACGAAGACGATGATTTGGTATATTATTACTATTATTATTCTCTGCATCACATTGTATGCTGCATTATTTTTATTTATCCCTGATGTATATATAACTCTGATAAATGTTGTGTAGATTATAATCAAATGTATAATATAAACATCTTCATGAACTGTTTATTTGACTATTATATTTTATCGTTCCGCTGTGAGATTCTTTTTTTGTTTCTTCTTCTTTTCTTAATTTTCTTAATTAACCCCATTGATTATCTACGTTCCGATTTGTTTACATTGGACATGTGCGTATTATTGTCGATTTAAACCTTCCGAAATATGGGTCATCACAGTTGGTATCAAGGTATTGATTTAGCGATAACCTTGGCTTTATAGGGTTTGACTCATTAGAGATAGGGTAGTAATACACTAGAATGAGTCTGTTGAGTGTATATATATGAGAGAGCGTACTTGTTAGTGTTATAAAATGTTTATATTGTGTTTACTTATCCGTTGAGTTGTTTATGAATTCTGGTCGGTGCGTGGGATGCCATGTTGTCGATAGGGATTTCTAAACACTTAAACGAGGCAAGTCGACATAATATTGTTTTAAAATAGGGTAAATGAAATAATTTTACCTAAATTATATTATATATATAATGATAGTTTTTAATGAACAATAATTGTTAGGAGATGATAATATTTCGTTATCATCGATTATTGGTTGAATTAAAAATAAAATGAATATTTAATGAATTTTATTTTATGAAGCATTTGATAATTAAATTGAATTGAAATATAATTGCAATAAGAATTGGTTAAAATGACCAAGTTGTAAATTAATGAAATATTTTGGTAAATAAGTTAAAGAAATTTGTATAAGTATATTTATAATATAGCTTATATATAGAAATGATTTTAAAAATTGAGAATTTTAGAATTTAAAATCCTTTTGTTTTCAAAATTGTTTTCGAAGACTTAAAATTAATATTAATAATAGTATTATTTGAAAGTGTTTTGACTAGAAATATATTTTGAAAGTATTTTTGAAAGAAATAAAAGCATTAAACTCGTTTTGGTCGCTCGGAAATAATTCTAGGGATGACTGCAGCATCACCGGTATTCATTTTCGAGTTTTTGAGTGAGAATTGCTACCAAAATAAATTTATTTTCGGTTAAAACAAGTTTTGCTGTGAAAAATATTCTAAGTATGATTTAATAAATATATGAAAATAGTTTGGACTTATAATTGAAAATACTATAAAAGAAAAATAAGTTCATAACTTATAGATTTGAACGGGAAAGAGAAAAATTAAATTTAAAACTGTTGAATATTTTTAGTTTCACAAACAAAGGGAAAATTTTAATTTGAGATTTGAGATAAGAAAATTAATTTAAGAATATTAATAAATCGAGTTAGTGAAATAAGTAAATAAAATATAGTTTAAATCATGGAAGCTTAAATAATATATGATGTATTTGAAATGAATTAGATAAAATAATAAAATAAAATTTAAAATGAATAAATTGTATAACTTATAGATTTGAGTAATATTAAGTAAAAAAAAATGAAAACAATAGCCGAATACATATGAACTGAAAAGTTTATACTGAACATTAAAATCTCAAAATTTGCAAAAAAAAATTAAATATTTATAGACGTCAAATGAATAGAAAAAAAGTGAATGGAAAAATTAAAACAGATCAATAATTTTTTTTTACTTCTGCTTTACAAAATTTTAGGAATAAATAATTTAATTGATCTTGTTTTGCTTATATCGCTAGTGGGTTTTGTTTTTGATTGCCTTTGAAATTTCTTACTTACTTTCTTTAGTTTTATCCATTTTTATTATGACTGAATTGGATTTGGAAAGATTAAAAAAACTCACTTGAACAGAATGAAAATATATCAATGCCTGTTCTAACCTCAAAGGATTATAATTAGTGGGATTGGTTTTAAAATCAAAGAGTGAAATAAAATAGGTACATATGCTGTGTCACTGTATTGATTTTAATCTTGTTATACAGTATATCTCTAATGAATTTATACGATACTTGATTTTTTTTAATATGCCGATGGGGTATTGGAAGTATAAGACAAATGGGGTGTTAGGAAATAAGCTTTTTATTTTATGAACTGAACTGCCTTTGAATGACACATATATTTGTTGTAGAAGGAAACATGAAGTGTAAAATATTTGATAAGCAAGTAATGCAAGATGACCATTTTACTTTTACATTATGCTGAGCTATAACACTTGCTTGGATGAGCAACTCATTATTAAATTATCTCATTTAAACCTTAGAAAACCCAGTGAGGAAACCTGAATGTGTCTGTATCTCCGTAGTCTTTGTTCCCAAATCCTGTTGCTTGTTTTAATATTTTATTCTTGTATTTTGTAAATAATATGAGAGGTTGGTATTTTCTGCAGTTTAAAAGTTTGGTCAAAGATTTCCAGCTTAGAGTTGTTATCTTCCAGCCTCTTTAGATTTTTATGTAGAGATGATTTCAGTATATGTCCGAATAGAATAAATATAATAAAATGTACAAATACATAAAAATTAGTTTACCTCAGGCTGTGGCATTCATAAATAGTGTGTGCGTATCCAATAAAAGTTTTGAATCTTAGTTGTCTAACTCATTTGAAGAATTAAGGCTAAACATTGCAATTTTCTTATAGAAAAATAGGAAAATTTTCAAGTGGACTGCCATTTGTATGTGAGAGTAGCATACTTGGTATGGTTGCACTGTCATATACATGTAATTGTCTTATTATCTCACACATGTATATCACTTGTAACCTAATGGAATATATGATATACATATATTATTAGCATAGCCTGACAAGTTATAATCCATTTTAGATTTTATTGTAAAATTGGAATTTATGTCCTAAATCACATGATTAATGTAATTTACATTCCCACTTTAGATCACCAGTTAGAAATTGAGAATAAAAGTAATTGTAGTAAAGGAGGATAGCAGAATGATTAATGAATTGTATTACTTTCTTAGTATTTCTCAATACAATATGATACAGTGCCTCTGACTGTATTTATACAAATCAAATACTTTGTTGGGCCGGATAGATAAACAAAGCCCGATACCCACAGCTGCTTTTGTAACATAAAATAGAGGCTAGGGTTGCCGCCTCTCATATTCTAACTCCCCCGTTCAGTTCTATCTAGGGTTTCTTCTTCCTTCCCCAAATCTGCTTTCTCGTCTCCGATTCTTAAGTCTTCCTTAAATCTAGTGAAGTTTTTGGTAGATAGAGCTTTCGTTAAAACGTCTGCTCTTTGAAATTGCGCTGGAACGTGGTTAACCTTCAGTTTGCCCTCTAAAACCTTCTCGCGAACGAAGTGCAGATCTATCTTGATATGCTTCGTTCGTGAGTGTAGGACAGGATTTGATGAGAGGGAGACTGAGCTCAGATTGTCGCACCAAATAATTGGGGTCTTTGTGGAATTGATTTGAATTTTGTTGAGCAGTGACATGATCCATGTAATTTTGGTTGTGGTACTCGCGATTGCTCTATATTCTGCCTCTGTACTGGAGCGCGAAATAGTAGCCTGCTTCTTTGAGCTCCATGAGATAGGATTGCTCCCGAGGAAGACACAGTAGCCGGTGGTGGATCTTCGATCATCTGGATCAAAGGCCTAGTCTGCATCACTGTAAGCTTGTATGTATAGACCTTTCTTATTGTTGAGATGAAGTCCTTGGTCCATTGTTCCTCTCAGGTTTCTTAATATGCGTTTTACTGCTTTCCAATGATTGCTGAGTGGGTTATGCATGAATTGGCAGACCTTGTTAACACTGTAACTTATGTCTGGCCTGGTTATGGTGATGTATTGTAGTGCACCTATAATACTTCTGTATTATGTTTCATTTGGTATACCTTCTCCTGAGTCTTTAGATAGTCTGAGGCTACTGACCATGTGAGTGGGAAGAGATTTTGCCTGATCCATTTTTGCTCTTTTTAGAAGATCTTGTATGTATCTTCTTTGGCATAGAAGCATTTCTGATTTGCTTCTTCTAGTGACCTCAATTCCAAGAAAGTAGTGTAAGTCTCCTAAATCCTTTATGGAGAACGTTTTGTCAAGATGATCCACAGTTTGTTTTATAATTTGATTGTCGTTTCCAGTAATGATAATATCATCCACATATACAAGTATGTAAGTGAGTCTTTCTTGTTTATGATTCATGTACAGAGAGCTGTCTGATTTAGTTGGTGTAAAGCCTAGTGTCATTAGAGTAGATTTGAGCTTTTCATTCCATACCCGAGGAGCTTGCTTCAGTCCATATATGGCTTTGTGTAATTTGCATACTAGCTTATTGCTGTCTTCCTTGTAGTACCCCTCTGGTTGTTCCATATAAAACTATTTCATTTAATTCTCCATTAAGAAAGGCATTATTTACATCTAGTTGTCTAATCTTCCATCCTCCGTGAATAGCTAGAGTTAGCATAATTCTGATTGTGGTTGGTTTGACAACTGGGGAGAATGTTTCGTTGAAGTCAAAGCCATATTGTTGGTTATATCCCTTGGCTACAAGCCTTGCCTTATATTTTGCAATACTTCCATCTGGTCTTCTCTTTACTTTGTAGGTCCACTTACATCCAACGATGTTTTCATCCTTGGGTGGTGATACAAGGCTCCATGTTTTATTCCTGATGAGAGCTTCATATTCATTGTCCATGGCTTGTTTCCAGTTATTGTTTGTAATAACTTCACTGTAGTTTCTTGGTTCAGTAGAGTCAAGTTGAGCATTATATATTTTTGGCTTGAATATTCCAACTTTAGATCTTGTAATCATGTGATGTCTTGAAATTTCAGGTGGTTGTTCCTGTGTAGGTGTACTCTCATTGATATGCAGTGATGTTGATGATGAGGGTTCTCCTGGACTTGGACTGATGTCACTCCCTTGACTGTTATTAGGAAAGGAGCTGGAGGGATCATGTGAGTTATGACCTGATCCAGTTTCACTACTGGATGTAGTGTGTTGCGACCCATGGTCTCTCTGCACACTTTCGTTGGTTCTGTTCCATTCTGGTAAGACAGGTATGGGTTGTAAAGTGAGACTTTCTTTGTTGTATACTTTTCCAGTTGCTTTTGAATTTTTATCTGCAAATGGAAAAATATTCTCATTAAATACTACATGTCTTGAGATATAGATCCTACCATTCTTACTTAGGCATCTGTATCCCTTCTGGTTGTTTCCATATCCTATGAAAGTGCATGGGGTAGACTAAGACTTAATTTATGTTTATTGTATGGTCTCAAATAAGGAAAACATAAGCACCCAAATGTTTTTAGATCCTTATATTCTGGTTTTACCCCAAATGCTACTTCTATGGGACTCAGATGTTTAAGAATTTTGGTAGGAAGTCTATTGATTAAGTATACAGCAGTGTTGAAGGCTTCTGGCCAGAACTTCATGGGTAAAGAGGCCTGTGCAAGTAATGTCAGGCCTGTTTCCACTATATGTCCATGTTTTCTCTCAGCTATCCCATTTTGCTTAGATGTATAAGGGCAAGTTTTTCTGTGAACAATGCCTTTTCTCTGAAAATATTCTTTTAGTGGTTTATACTCGCTGCCACCATCAGTTTGCATGATTTTGACTTCATTGCATAACTGTTTTTCTGCTTGTGTTATAAATTGTATAACAGCTTCTTGTGCCTCTGATTTAGACTTATGAAAGTATATCCAAGTATACCTAGAGAATAAATCAACAAAGGATATATAGTACCTGTAATTGTAGTTTGAACATATGGGAGCTGGTCCCCATAGATCTGTTGCCACTACTTGTAGTGGTTTACTAATAACATTAGTAGAATCTGTAAATGGTAATTTATGGCTTTTGCCTAATTGATAGTAAGTACATACATATGGTAGAGAAACATCAACAGAAATATTATTGCTCATAAGAATTTGCTTTACAGTACTTATATTGGGATGCCCTAATCTATAGTGCCACTGAGTAAATGTTTTCTGATTTATATCATGTGACTCAGTGCTGTTACACCACATATTCTTAGTATTGTCCTTTCTTGTATTTCCAAGATTGAGTTTGTATAATCCTTTGTCCAATTTACCCTGTAACAATATATCTTGATTCAGTAAATCCCTAACTAGACAGAATTTAGGGTGAAACTCAAAATACACATTGTTGTCATTAGCAAATTGAGATACACTCAATAAATTTTTCTTGATTTGTGGTACTCTCAATAAGTTATTGAGATAAAGGAATCTTTTACCTGAGATACTGCTGCTTCCAACATGTGTGATTTTTAAAGCTTCACCATTTCCCATATGAATGGAATGCATACCTGTGTATTCTTTGTTGCCAATGTTGAGATTCTGTAGGTTGTTTGTGAGATGATTGGTTGCACCTGAGTCTGGATACCAGTCTTCTTCTGAGATTTCATCAGATCTTGTAAGTCTTTCAGAGTTTGAGTTCTGTGTTTTTGAATTTTCAGTCTAATTGCATTGTCTTTGATCTATTTGTGCTATGTTTGCATTGGAATTATGATTTCTTTGGTTTGCTTGATTTTGTTGGTTTGGATAGGAGTCAGTATTGAGTCTGAAGTAGCACTGCCTTGCTGTATGTCCTGGTCTTTCACAAATTTGACATTTAGTTCTGTTGCCATTCCATCTTCCACTTCTCCCTCTACCTCTCTGCATATTGTTACCTCTTTGATTGAAGTTTTCTTGTCTTGAATTTTGACTTTCTTGCTTTTTCCCTTGATTTATGTTTCTTGAACTTGATGCATAATTGAGAGATAGTTCAATATTGTTTTCTTTTCTTTGATCTATTCTTCCTTCATGAGATAGTAATATAGAGCTGACATGTTGCATATCTGGTAGATCTCGTTGTGATGAGATAATTGCTACAACTGACTCATATTCATTATCCAGACCATTTAGAATGGTCAAGATCTGTTCAGTATCAGATACTTTGTGCCCTGCAGTATCAAGAAGATCATAATATGATTTTACTTTGGTCAGATATTCCCTCATTGACATACCTTCTTTCCTGAGATTCTGTAATTGTCTTTTGTAGTACATAATTCTTGCAGCTGACTGTGTGTTAAAGTTCTGTTGAATTGTAGACCATATCTCAAAAGAAGTCTTGCATCCTACAATTTGTGATAGAAGTCCTGAGCTGATGGATGACAACAGCCATGCTGCAAGTAGGCTATCCTGTCTCTGATAATTGATGAATTCCTTGTTGACCACTCTTTCTCCTGTGGTGTCTGTTACCATTCTTGCAGGGACAGTTGCTGTTCCATACAGAAAGTCTTCTAGCCCATATCCTCTTATACTGGTTTCAATTTGATATTTCCATAGTATGAAGTTATTTTCATCAAGAATTGTTGTTACTAACTTGTCTTTTGGCTTTATGATCTTGCAGGACATCATTTCACTGGATGATGAGTCTTGATTTCTTGATCTTGACCCTTCCTGACTTTTGGCTCCACTTGTTGCTGATGATGTAGCATCGTCAGCCATGTTGAGTTATGAGAATTCTGATTACCTTCAATGGTGCAGTCAAGGTTCTTGATGCAAGAACTTTTGGCGAGGCACTTCCAGTGAGAATTTCTTGATTCAGAGATGGGTTATCTAGATCTCTCAAATGATGAGATAGCAGAAAATTCCGAGAGCAACCAGGATGGTGAATGATGATACTTTATCTGACACCTTCCTTGGACGGCTCTATGATGATGCTTAGATTCTCTGATGAGAGCAGATCTTGTTACTGTCGTTAGACAGATTTTCTGATGCTCTGATACCAAGTTAGAAATTGAGAATAAAAGTAATTGTAGTAAATGAGGATAGCAGAATGATTAATGAATTGTATTACTTTCTTAGTATTTCTCAATACAATATGATACAGTGCCTCTGACTGTATTTATACAAATCAAATACTTTGTTGGGCCGGATAGATAAACAAAGCCCGATACCCACAGCTGCTTTTGTAACATAAAATAGAGGCTAGGGTTGCCGCCTCTCATATTCTAACTTCACCAAGTAGCATGAGATTTTCCTTCCTTTTATATTAATGTTGTAGGCTTATATCTTAGAATACCAATAAGCACTGGATACAAGTAAACACTCTCAATGTTTACTATTGTTATAAAGCATAAGTGAGGAAAAATATGAAAAGAATATGAAATGTAGACATTTCGATATATACATAGTAATTTCATTGTAGCACATACAGCGCATATGTAGTTTGGTTAATTTATATTTTACTGTACTTATGAATGTACTCTTAGTAAAATGAAACTCAACACTTCAATGCTATAATTTTGTTTGATAAACTGTCTTTCTTCTTCATGGACATAGGTAATTACAAGAATGCCTGGTTTTAACCATAAATTCGGAAGGGCTTCATGCTTTTACTGTAGATGTATAAACATTGATTTCCTAATCAATCTGACATATTTTATTTTTACCTTATATGTAACGGTGTATGTGTCTTGAAATTATTCTGTCAATGTCAAATGGAACATTTTGGTTTACATAGTTATAGCCACTAAAGGAAATTTTTGTTATTAATAGCATTAGCAAATTGCATTTGAATGTGAACTGCAGTTGTTTCGGTGAGTGTGCTAAAGATAAATCATTGAAATAGAAATAGCAGGGATAAATGGTGAATGTTATTAATAGTGGGTACTATTTTTTGTTTTTTGGTTTTACTTTGTCATTTTGTTCTTACCTTCCTCTACTCGAATATAAAAAAAACCAATTGAAACGAATGAATTAAATCAAATTGGAAGTAAGTGAACGTGGATGAATAAGATGTGAATAAAATAGAAAATGAACGAATTAGAAGTTAATAGAAATTGAAGTGTATGAATTGAAATGTGACATTGAATAGAAGTATGGTTATGAATAAAAATAGCATGAATATGGATGCTTGGATGTTTTATTTATTGCATGGCTATGTTTGCTTATATAGTTATTGTATAGTTATGTTATATATTGATTTCTCTTTCCATATACATATTTTCATTTGGTTATTTAGTGTTTAGTAGGTATGGATGGTGTATGTTAGATTTTGGAGCTCGTTTACATATTATGTTGCTTTTGCTTGCTTAATACGGGCAAACTCGCTCGTATTATTAATAATAAGGTACATATCTCGAATTATATACTGCGATATTATAATTTTTTTCCTACGGAATGCCTCATCATTGAGATGAGATATATACTTGATATCTATTTGGTATATTTGTGATATATATTATATTGTAAAAAAATTTCCGATCGAGCCGCGCAAAGGAGACTCTGCCGAAATTTTCTGTAAATCCGAGAGTTAGAAATTTTTTGAGGTTTTTAAATGTTTATAACTTGTTTTGATAACTAACTTGTAATTTCCGTAAAACCGATATCGGAGTGGCGTAGTAGAAACGTAGTAATGGTTTTATAAATAAGATTTTAAAGTTCTATAAGTTAATTATTTTTAATAAAATATATTATATGTTAAATTTCATACTTAACGCCTTTTCGAGGACGAAAAGTTTTGAGTGAGGGAGTATGTAACAACTCGTATTTTAAGCTATTTTAATTTTTTGGATTTAATGTGATTATTGAATAAAAATGGTTAGGAATAAATATTTAATGATTATTAATGTAATTTATTGGAGGATTAAATTGTTTAAATTTAATACTAGACTTATTTAAATAATTGAATCTTGAATTAATGTGAATGAAGATGATATCGAAAATTGATTTAAATTTTATTGAAATAAGAATGAAGATTGTTAACATTTAAAATTGGATTTAAAAGTGAATAATTATAAATTGAAATCTTTATATTTTTGTTGATAAGTAAAAATAACCATTTTGGTCACTGTCTCGGATTTCGATGAAACCGGTTTCATCGGATCTATAATAGTGAATTATATTAGGATTTCAAGTTTCGTTGCGATTGAACTTGTCGTTTGGCCGTGCGAGCTTGAAACGCGTAGAATTTAATTTTAGAATTTAATTTATATAATTGGTTTTGAAAAGCTATCTTCTGCATACGATCGAGTTAGTCCTCAAGACTAGTTCCATTGCGTTTGGAATAGGGGTAAAACATTAGAAATGCTAGGTGGCCTGCTTCGTTTGGAGTTCGAGAATTTCAGGTGTTTATAGGAGAGATATTTTCTAATATTATATAATAATATATATAACAAAAAAAAATCAGACCCGTTCATCACGCCATCTTCGTATCTATTCCCATGTAATCCCCCTTTCTCTCCCTTTTATTTCAAATCGAGCAGATCGTTTTAGAAAAAAAAGGGCACGTGATCGAATCACGTTCGAGTGAAGGGTAGCGACGCCTGGGTGCGCATGCGAGTGGGGCGAGCATCGTGATTAGGGTTCGCTGATTTGTGGCTTCACTCGTGAGGGCAGCCATGAACGTTGACGTAGGGTTTCGAGGCGTGCATGGCTTTGGGCGTGGTAGGGTGGAGGCTGGTGGTCGGCGACGTAAATTTAGGGTGGCAGCGTTCAACTTTAAAAGAAAAAAAAACGATCGAGGTATCGTGATGACTGAGAGATGGAAGCATGCTTGTACGTGTGGGGACAAACGCGTGAGGTTAAGAATTTTTTCTTTGATTATTTTAGTTAGTCAATTATGTTCTAATAAATCATAATGCTAATTATCATATATCTTCTCCGTACGAGGTCCGATTCGAGCGAAACGAGTTGCAAGGGATTTGTATCGTCGTCGTCTACAAGGTGAAATTGGATTGTCATTTATTTAAAGCTGGAATATTTTCAGTTTCAAATAAAAGGTGAGTGTTTATACGCTCACAAGTACTAAAATATTTTTTTTATGTAGTTAAATTTATATCGTGAAGTGAATTGAATTTATTGATTGTTGTTAGATAAATTTAATTGACATCTGAATTAATTGATAGAATTTGAATTGACAGTTAAATTGAATTGGAATTTAACGGCCAGAAAAATACCTGATATAGATAACTATGAAATTGTTGTGAATTATTGATTGTTTGGATGTTTGTTTGTGATGGATGAAAATTGGTTGATATATGAATGATTGGATGTTTATATTATATATATATATATATCCGGTTATCACCCTGAATATCCTTTGGCAGTATATAATTGTTATTTGAATTATTTTGAATAAATTAAGAAATAGGTTGAAATGATATATACCTATGGTATTTATTTTGGATTGAAATGATCTATATCCATCCCAGAATTAAAACTGAAATAATTGATTTACTTGGCCATAGGATAGAGAATTATATACAGACAACAGATTTGGTTAAATTAAATGATTTTGAAATTTTTCGATTTGAAATTATTTAAAATGATTCAATTTAAGAAGTAAAAATCGAATTTATGGAAATCGAATTATTTTCGAACTTGAGCTCGGAATGTTGGAATTTAAAATTGATAACAGGAATTGTTTAAATAATCGAAGTTGAGATTTTTAAATTATAATCAAAATAAGATTTTGATTTCAGAAATTTATTCGTTTTAAAGGATTGAACTTTTATTCGAACTTTGAATATTGCTAAGTAAAAGTGATATAAAACTATATTTTAAAAATTGAGCTCAGAATTGAATTATATTTGAAGATTTCGATTTTAAGTTGGATATTGAAGGTAAATTTGATTTAAGTGTTTAAATCGATATTTTGGAAATCGAACTCGGAATTGATATAATCGAAATGGTTTAAATTTGAGAATTGAGTTGAAATTAATTTAGAACTAAAATTGAAATTAATTTAGAATTGGAATTGAAATTAATTTGGAATTGAAATTTAAATTAATTTTGAATCGAAGTAAAATTCGACTTGAAATCGGAATTGGATCGATTAAATTGAAATAGAAATTGGGATTGATTTGAATTGGGAAATTTGGAATTGAATCGGTTTGACTTTGAAACTAATTCCAAATAAATTATTTTAGTATAACTGTTTAAAATCTATCTTCTTTAAATATTCAAATAATTTTGATTTTCCAAACTATTTTACTATATAAATCATTTTAATACTCAAACTACTTTATGTTAAACAATTTTAACTATTTAAACCATTTTCTAAAAATTCAAACTGGTCAAAAGGGTCGAATGTTCACATTTAAATCTTGGATTTAAATGCGAATTGGGTTAAAGTGAAGTTATAACCTAAATTGTAATTCAAATCAGGTTTTGAAGTGAAATCGATATATCGAACTGAATTGACATTTTGAAGTAAAATATGATTTTAGAAGCGAATATGATGATTTTGAAATGGATTGATTTGAAAGCAAATATGATATTTTGATATCAAGTATGAATTATTTTCGAATTGTAAAAGTACCAACCGGTGTATAAATCAACTTTTGGTTGTTAAAGAAATCGGGGCCTCTTATTGGCATACCCTCTATCAATATTGAAACCACTTTGACAACCGTGTACGTGGTGGATGATATCCAGAATGTAGTAGTTGAATTGGCGAACGTTTACTGGAATGAATGGATAGCTTTGGCACTCGTGTCATAATTAAAATGACTAAAACATGAGCCTATGTCTGGCCACTGAGGTTAGCTACCCTTAGCGACGTTGATCCCTTGTATTACTATTGTGATTTCGTATTTGATGGGTACACCTTTTTCGTTTGGATTGATTGTCGCGGTCGACCACGGATGGGTTACGACCAGCCAGAAAGGGTAAACTAGTAGAATCCTACCTTGGGCATTGCCTTATGTGTCTTGTCATATGTATCCCTATACGAGCGCATTACGACCTTGGTTTAGAACTGTACAAATGTGTTAAGGTGGATCAATGTAAAGCCTTAATACTATTTTGATATTTATTTTACTGATAGATATTATCTACTATAGCATATACTATTATATATAAATAGTTTAACGGATCCTTAGGAGATGGAAAATCCCATAACATCTCTTAAGTTATTGCACTCATGTTTCGTGATATTGATTTGAATTACATAAGAGTATTTCAGTCCAGACTCGAGTGTTTTGTCTTTTCATTACGCTCGGGTCAACTCTGAGTTTTTTTAGTGTATTGAAGACTATTTTCTAGAGGACGAAGACGAAGATTTGGTATATTATTACTATTATTATTCTCTACATCACATTGTCTGCTGCATTATTTTTATTTATCCCTGATGTATATATAACTTTGATAAATGTTGTGTAGATTATAATCAAATGTATAATATAAACAGCTTCGTGAACTGTTTATTTGACTATTATACTTTATTGTTCCACTGTGAGATTCTGTTTTTGTTTCTTCTTCTTTTCTTATTTTTCTTAATTAATCCCATTGATTATCTATGTTCCGGTTTGTTTAAGTTGGACATGTGTGTATTATTGTCGATTTAAACATTCCGAAATGTAGGTCGTCACAGAGGTAGTCCGCTTCCTGGCACTTACAGAAGAGGTCTTGAACTGGTGGTATATTATCACTATAGAAGCAGAGAAAATTGTGATAAGTTGAGCTGAGTCTAAGAGATGTTTTGAAGTCAAGTTTTATTCTAAAGCTGAGTGAGAATTTGAAATGGAGTTGTTTATTCATTTAAAGCAGGGATATAGAAATGTTAAAGAACATGTTAATGAATTAAATCATTCAGCGAAGTACGACCTAGATCTCACTAATACACTAATGAAGAATGTTATAAAATTTGCTAAAGAATAGAGAAAATCTCTGAGAGATATAGCTCTGAGCCATATAACCACATGAGCTACTTATGAGAGCTAATATTGATGGCATTTCTGAATTTAGGTGCTAAAGTAAAGCACAAGATGGAAGAAGAAAAAACAAATTTAGTGGAACAAGCGCAAAGGTGAAGTAGGTAAAGAAGATCAAGGCAAATCAAGGAGCCTGGAGTTAAGTGTAAAGGTGCAATATGAGAGGTTACCTAGCTTAGAACCGTAGAATGAATATCTCAAAGATCAAATGTTTCTTCTACAACCAACCGGGGCATTTGAAGAGAGAGCGTTCATGCCTAAGATTAACACTCAGGTGGTTCCTGTAACACACCGAATTTTAAATAATAAATTAAAATACTAATAAAGGTAAAAGTATAATTTTACATAAAAAGATAGAATGGCCAATTTTCACAAATGTTAGAATTAGACCACGATCCCAATTCCATTGCATATAGAACATCGTTTACAGTTACAAAACATATTTAACTTGTTTAATTTGATAAAACAAGTGAAAATTAGCAGAAACTATACCCATGAGCACTTGTGTAAATATTGATTCTGGGATTTGACTTGGAAATCCTAGCTTTCAATTATAAATAAAGCCCTAACCCTCACCCCTTTCTGCTCTAAACCCTAGCCGCCGCCTCTTAATTATGTATGTACTTTTCTCTTAATCTTTTTCCTCCTTAAAAACTTCTCAAATTGAAATAGCACTTCCTATTCTCCTCTCAATTTCTGAACCAAAAATAAAATGAAACAAATAAAATTAAAATATAGAAAGGAAAGAGAAGATAGAAGATTCAAACTGGAAATAAAGGAAAGAAAAATCATAATAACATCAAATTAAGAAGGGAGAAATAGCAAGAATTCGAATGAGGATATAAAAGGGTTTCTTCGAGCAACCCTTTGAGGTAAGTCGATTTATCTTTGAAAGCTTATGTTGTAGAAAAATAGTTGATTTTCATTTGTTCACTTTATTAGAATTAAAAAGATGGTTTTCCCTTTTATCTTGAATCAATGTTTTTATTCAAATATGTATAAATTGAAAAAAGAATTAGAAAGCCTTAGCTGACAAATCGATAAATAATCATTATGATTTGGGAGAGAAGGTTAAATTAAATTGAAATTACCATTATTTGTATAAATTTTGTTTTTGTATAAAATTTGAATTAATTTAGAATAATTAAAAAGTAAAAGGATATTTCCTTTTGAATTTACTTAGAGTTGATTTTGTTAACATTGAATATACGTAGAAAATTTATTGAAATACATGTAAAAAATTGATCAAAGAATATGTAGATAATTGATTGAAATGTTATATATAATTGTTGAACAAATTATCAAAAGTTATGTATAAACAAAAGATGAAAATAGTAACCATTAAAAATTAATTTAGTATGAATTGGTGAAGAAGACAAACAAAACAAACAAAATGTATAAATAAAAAATATGGATTTTACATATTCAGATGTCTGAATTCGCTCTTAGCCATCAGAATTTTTTATACTTTGAAACAAAAAGAAGACAGTTCAAAATTGACTTGATTCAGTTGTCTAAACCCTTATTCAGACATTTAGAATCTATGTTAGATGTATGAATAAGGAACTAAATGTCTAAATAACTATAAAAAAAATTGTATAGGGGGAATCAAACGTCTGAATTAATTTTCAAACGTCTGAATTATTGCAGTCAACCCAGGTTGAAGCTGGACCTGGTATAAGCCAAGTAGGATGGATCAAGGAAACTTATTCCTACTTTTTTGTCTTTTGGTAGTTCACGTGGTTGAATGGAATTATGTAGCAAGCTGGAAAAGCATCACACTTGGTGACATCCCAGGCTCCCATTTCATAAATTTGTTAAACGTGACACTTAATGTGACAAGCGATTACATTACAATTAGAAGCACTTATCATTCATATCCGGTCCTAGTCATCTATCGGTGGAAGTTGGAAAGAGTAGGTGGAGAAACCTATCATTGTAGGATATGTTAATCATATAGAGGAGTTGGATCTATTAATCCACAATTGATTACTGCTTGTGTAATGGTATAGAGCTAGGGTTTGTGCACTAACGATAGGGTTATTCGACTAGTAACTATTGGCATTGTTAACCCAAAAGATTATATTGGGATTCTTGACCTAAAAGATCTTATCAGGATTGTTAACCTGAATGTTTAGTCTTTGCAAATTAGGCTATACCTTGTTAACCGCAACTCAACCGATTTCCATTGAGAATAATTAAATCAATATATAGATAGTAGTCATACAATACATATGCTTCTAGAAATTATTCAATTGGCATGTTCCACTTATGAGTTGAAACTTCATAATCAAAGATTGGATTTAGTCACATCAGAAATAGTCAAGCTATATTATGAAAGTAGTAAATCCCTTACACACACACACACATATATATAACATTCATACTAATGAACTGTAAGGCCCGACCCCTATACCCATGCCAACCAAGAGCAATACTAAGTATTACTGTCAGAAAGCACGAAGAATGGGACTCGATAGGGCTAAATGCTGTACTCATTCCCTTGAACTAACACTAGCACGAGAAATTTTATGACTTTTTTTTAACTTACCATTCGTGATCAGTCTCGGTTCAAAGCAATGGTACAAGATAAAAAATTTCCAGGTTACATGGTACAGAATATAATAGAACATATAGCTCAGCACAATAACAGCAGAATACATAATACATATCATAATAATAATGTCCACAATACAGTCCATAGTACATAATACCACTCCCAAAATACATAATAACATACATACCATAATGTATATATTAACTACTCATAAGTCCAAGCTGTAAAGTCCAAAACCCCAAAACGTGGAAAATGATAAGAATGCTGCTACAGTCCACGCAACCTAACCTGCAACCATAATCCTCAGACTGACCCGAGGATTATAAAACAAATCACACGGGTCAGACTATTGCTAGTGTGAGTGAAGTAAGATCTATGAACAATGGTTATCACAATCAACAAAGTGGAAAAAAAAGCGCCACATGTATAAACCAACATGAGGCATATGTGTGTGTGAACCGACATGTAGATTTAGTTCCATAAACAATTCATTTAATCAAATAATGGTTTTAGACCAAAAATATCGTATGTAATACAATACGATACCAACCCAATTATCATATGTAAAGCAATATTATAATAAATAAGTTCATACACACATTCTCCAAAGATACTGGATTTTCTAAATCAACTTTAATATTTTCCATAAAAAATCGTAAGATAAAGAAAATTGCAATATGATAATTATGGGATAAATGTAACATGACTCATAAAATATACCAAATAAACAGACGCTAGTATTGTACAATCACAGTGGTAGAGCTCGAGCGCGCGCGGAGACATCAGCACCGTAACCTACTCATAACGCCATAATACACCTGGCGATCAACCCAGGATAACCAAGACGGTCTAAGGCAAAGGCCGTATGCTACCCGTTCATGGATCTACACGTGGGACCCCCACGCCTCCATCTATCATAGTCCGTGACCCACCGATCGGAGATCTCGATCAAAAGAATAAGATTAACCCTATGTAGCAGACCGTTGACCTTTGGTGGTAAAAGGGCAAGTGATATACCACTGATTCAGGTAGCGATCCTGAATCAGGTCGGCCAAGATGGAGTTTTGGCCCATTGGTACAATAGAGTCCAATCTATCCCCACCCAAAAATCAAAGGGATCTTTAACTTTTATTATTTAAAATAAACATGCCATAAGAATCCAAAGTGTTTATAAATTCAAAACACTTCTTAAAAATAAAATCGGTGATGGCAAAATCCTCCAAAAATCCTTTAATAAACCCAGTATATGGTTTAAAAGCAATTAAAGTTTAGTAAAACAATTGTCCGTATAAATAAATATAATTACATCTCTATTTCGCAATAATACACAATTACTCAATAATTCTTATGTACCAAAATGAAATACAGCGTCTTATCTATTATGTTATAATTTGCTAAAAAAAATTTAATTTTAATTGTTTTTAACATGCTTTGTTTCTAAAACATTCCATCATGCATGTTATTTGTATTAACAAAATTCAGTCATACAATATTCAATTTAATGTATGTTTCAACCAAATTGCTTTCATCTCTTCTCTTTTACCATATTATATCCAATTCTTTTTATATCAAACCTCTACAAAATTGCAATGTTATTCAAATATCCAATGACCCGAATAACAGTAAATAAAATAAGGGGAAGGAACTAGCAACAATTCATATGTAAAGATTTCATTTTTAGGCCTTCATGCAATTATAACTTGAAATAAAAGAAAAGGCTTAAAACTTCACTCACCTAAAACTCCAAATAGCAATCTTTAAGCTCTAAATCAGCCAGCCCTTGTATTGCTTGTCTTTCACCTTCCAATTGCTAACAAAATCAAAAATTCCTAAATAGCTATTCATTGAAAAATAAAGTTGATAAGGGATTATAGGGATACTTACACTTAGAAATTGGGAATCTTAGATTTGATTGCAGCTTTGTCTAGTGAGTTTTGGATGAGAGGATTAGAAATTAGGTTCCCTCCTTTCTTTCTCTTTTTTTCCTTTCTGTTTCTGTACGTACTGTAAACAAATAGAGGAGAGGGAGTTGTGTTTTTATTATAAAGCCCTTCCTCTAGAATGTTCTCCCAATTAACCCTTTGTTTATTATTTCTTTCTTTATTTTTTTATTTCTTATTTTTATAACATGTAATCACTTTATTTTGTCCTTATTCTAGATTTTTCTTTTGCATAACATTATTTTATTCAATTTCTAGAACTTTCCTACATGACATGATATTATTTATTTATTTATTTATTTATTTCTTTTTTTTCTTTTCTTTTTTTTCCTTTTATACCTAATTGTAAATCAACATAACAAATTCCTATCTAAACTTTTCATACTTAATACACATTTTATCTTATGTAATTAGTTATCATTCTTTCATAAAAACATATCATTCTCAATTTTAAACTTTTCAAATAATTTGGGTTAGTAAAATGGTTCATTTATTAAAATAAATTACATTACCACTAAAAAACATAATTTATAACGCCAAATAAAAGTAAGTGAATTCGTTACCATTTATTTTCCTTCCAACCCTATTTAAATTCCCATTTTATTTTCTTTTATTTTCATTTATTTATTATCTCATTTCTTTCCATAAATATTTAATTGTTTGTTATTATTAACAGATTAATCATCTATTTATTAGTTGATTCCCAATTTAGTATCCCTAAAAATCGGGTTGTTACAGACTTCCCCCCTTACAAAAATTGCGTCCTCGCAATTTCTACGTAAGGGCGATATTTGTAACTTTATTAGTTGGTTTAAATTTTAAAAGAATAAGACATATCTTACTCGAGCGCCAAACAATTCAGGATAATGCCTCTGCATCGACTCTTGTGTTTCCCAGGTGCAGTCCTTCGGATTGCTCGACCATTGTACCTTGACTAGAGGAACCACCTTACTACGCAACTTCTTCATCTCAGAGGCAATGATACAAATAGGCTCTCGAGTATATGTCATATTAGGAGCGATCTCAAGCTGCTGCAACTGCTTTGGCTCTATCACCTCCTCGGAATCCCTCAAACACTTTCTCAAGTGTGACACATGAAAGACGTTGTGCACACTCGATAAGTGTTCTAGTAGAGCAACTCTATAGGCAAGCTTCCCAATCCGCTCCACAATAGGATAAGGCCCAATAAATCTAGGAGCAAGCTTACCAGTTTTGTTGAACCTCATTACCCCCTTTAAAGGAGTAACCTTCACGAATACATGATCACCGACGTTAAACTCCAAGTCCTTTCTTCTTTTATCTGCATAGGACTTTTGTCTATCTTGTGCTTCTTTCATCCTCCTTCTAATTAACTCTACCTTCTCTGAAGCTTCCCGTACAGTGTCGGGACCAAGAACTAACTTATATCCAGTCTCAAGCTAGCATGCAGGAGATCTACATGGTCTTCCATACAGTGCTTCGAAAGGAGCCATGCCTATACTGGACTGGAAGCTGTTATTATATGAAAACTCTACCAAGTATAGGTAGTCCTCCCAAGACCCTCCAAAATCCAGAATACAAGAGCGCAACAAATCCTCCAATATTTTGTTGACTCGCTCAGTTTGTCCATCGGACTGAGGATGATAGGCTGAGATAATATTCAACTTCATCCCCAAAGCTGCTTGTAAGCTCCTCCAAAATCCACTAGTAAATAATGGATCTCTGTCACAAACTATAGCGCTAGGCACACCATGGAGACGAACAACTTCCTTCACATACAACTTCGCCAAATAAGGTGCAGTCCTCTTTGACTTGACTGGGATAAAATGGGCAGATTTCGTCAAATGGTCCACTACTACCCATATGCTATCATGCCCTTGCTTCGATCGAGGCAAGCCATCAATGAAATCCATAGACACCTGATCCCATTTCCATAATGGAACCTCCAAGGGCTGAAGAAGACCGCTAGGCTTCTGGTGCTCGCATTTCACCAGTTGGTAAGTAATGCAATTCTTAACATATTCACCTATATTGCGCTTCATTCCTTCCCAGTAATATAGGCGCTTCATGTCCATGTACATCTTGCTGCCACCTAGGTGAATAGTCTATTGCGAACAATGGCAATCATTCATCACCTCTTGTCTTAGCCCTACAACATTAGGTACAAAGATCCTACCCTTCTTCCTCAAACAACCAAGAGCATCTATCTCAAAACTTTTTAGATCATCAGCCTCCTCTCCATTCTTCAGCCGATGAGTACGGTCTAAAGCAACTGAATCTTCCTTCTGAGCAAGAGAAATCCTGTCCATAAGACTTGGTCTCACAACCAAGCTAGCCAACATCCTCCCTGAGCTATGAGTGGGCATACTGTAACAGATCCCATTAGAAGCTAACACCTCCAGGTCACGCCATTCAGCCACTATCATCGATACAACTGCCTGGTGTTTACGGCTAAGAGCATCCGCAACACGGTTTCCTTTCCCGGGAGTATACTGAATATCAAAATCATAGGCTGCCAAAAACTACAACCACCTTTGTTGGCGCATGTTCAGTTCCTTATGGGAAAATAGGTATTTCAAGGACTTATGGTCTGTATAAAGAACAAACCGCTCACCCATAAGATAGTGTCGCCACAACTTCAAAGCAAAGACCACGGCTGCTAGCTCCAAATCATGAATAGCATACCGAACCTCATTGGGCCTTAATTGCTTGGATGCATAAGCTACAACTCGTCCTTTCTACATCATGACTGCTCTAAGTCCAAACCCACTAGCATCAGTATAGACCACAAGATCCTGATTACCCTCTCGAATCACTAAAACTGGAGCATTAGTGAGCATCTCTTTTAACTTTGAGAAAGCTTCTTCACACTTATCTGTCCACTCATACTTGACTCCTTTCCTCGTCAGCCTCGTCAATGGAGTCACAATCTTGGAGAAATCTTTAATAAAACGCCGGTAGTAACCAGCTAGCCCCAAGAAGCTTCGTATCTCAGTAACAAATTCAGGTCTCTTCCAATTCTGTATGGCCTCAATCTTAGAAGGATCCACGGCCAGATCGGCTTCGGAGATTATATGGCCCAAAAACTTTACCTCCTTTTGCCAAAAGTGGCACTTGGAGAACTTAGCTTTCAGCTTGTGTTCCCTTAAGGTCTCCAAAACCATCCTCAAATGCCTTTCATGCTCTTGCTCAGACTTGGAATACACTAGGATGTCCTCAATAAAGACCAGGACAAATTGGTCAAGATAGCTTCTGAATATTCTATTCATAAGGTCTACAAAGTATAGAGGAGCATTCGTAAGCCCAAACGGCATTACTAACCATTCGTATGAACCATAACAAGTGCGGAAAGCAGTAAGAGGAATGCTATCTTCCGCTACTCTCAACTGATGGAATCCAGTGGCTAAGTCCAACTGGGAAAAGACCTTCGCTCCACTCAACTGATCAAAAAGATCATCAATACAAGGCAATGGATACTTATTCTTTATAGTCAGCTCATTAAGCTTCATGTAGTCAATGCATAAACGAAGAGAGCCATCAGCCTTCTTTACAAATACAGCAGCAGCTCCCCAAGGAGAGCTACTAGATCGGATAAACTGCTTCTCTTCCAATTCACTCAACTGCTTACGAAGTTCCTCCATTTCAACTCGAGGCATACGAGTAGGTGGTCGACTGACTGGTTGGGCTCCTGGGATAAGATCTATGCAGAACTCCACGGCCCTCTTTGGTGGTAAGCCTGTAATAGGCTCAAATATATCACCAAAATCCCTGACAATCGGTACTTTGCCTATTTCATCTTCCTCCCACGACTCCATGGAAAACAAAGAAGCATGAGCATCAGAGCTCGGTATATCCAGAGTCACATTAACAAGCCCTTTATAGGATGGATGCTTCAAAGTAACAACTCTATCTGAGCAAGAAAGCTGTGCATCATAATGATCCAACCAGTCCATCCCCAAGATAATATCAAAGCCAAGGCACTCAAATACATGCAAATCACAGAGAAAAGAGAGTCCGCAAAAGAAAAGCTCAAAGCCCTTACACATCATTCCAAGTGTTGCGGACCCACCAATGGGATTCGTAACCCTTAGAGATGTCATGAGGTATACAACTTCTAAATCATATCTATCAACTAACTCCTTAGATATGAAAGAATGGGAGGCACCGATGTCAAAGAGTATACGAATAAAAGTATCTCTAAAAGGAATCGTACCTTCCATAACCGCCACCTGCTTCCCCTTCCTCTGGCTCGGGCCCGGATCTCCTTCCATCACACTCAGCTTAGCTGCTTGCTTCTTCTTCATAAGCTGTGGACAGTTGTTCTTCAAATGACCAATCTGGTGACACTCATAGCACTGCCTCTGGGGGAAATTATTAGCAAAATGCCCCATCACTCCACACTTGTAGCATTTCACTCCACTTTTATCTTGCTTCTGGGAGCCTGAAGCCTGACCATTCTTTTGCTTCTTCTGAGGATTCTGCTTCTTCTTAGGGAAGAATGGAGCTTTCCTCTTAGGCACAAATCTCTGTCGGTTTGGTGGTGCATCATCATCTCTTTCCCGATACAAGTCTTCATACCTCATGGCTAAATCAACTATCTCATCAAAAGTGGAGCGAAGCTGAGTCAAAAGCTGTTCCTTCAGCTTCCTACGTAGACCATCCACAAACTTCGGGTTCTTTTTGAAGGGAGTGTTGACCAAATCGGGGCCATACTTAGAGAGGGAGTTAAAGGTATTGACGTACTCCTGAACTGTCATATCTTTCTGCTTCAGCTCAATAAATCTACGAGCGAGGATGGCCTTCTCTGCCTTAGGAACGAACCTTAGCTCGAATCGTTCCCTAAATCTCTCCCATGTTAGCTCCTCCTCTCCTATTTCAGCACTAACCACATTGAACCAGTCATAGGCGCCATCTTGGAGGAAGCTGGAAGCAATCTGGACCTTCTGACGGTCCGTCACACCCATGTGCCCAAAGACCCATTCACAAGTCTTCAACCAAGCCTGAACTCCAACCACACCTTCATTTCCATGAAAGGGCTTCCCTCCAAGGCTCACAAAGTCCTTACACATACGAGCGAAATCAACTCTAGGAGCAGCATTAGGAGCGGGTGCAGCCTGTGGCATGTTCCGCATCAACTCTAACCACTGCTCCATCGTCAAACGGGGAGGTCTTCCAGCCATCTTTCTCACTACTCTGCATAGTGAGAAATGTTGTTAAGCTGGAATTAAAATTATTCTCACACTAAAACGTTCAAAGATTTGGGGTTTTGGTTTAGGTATGTACAACTATTATTATATTATGGGAGTGATACTTGTGGTATATGGACATGTACAATGCTTCTACTGCTTTGTGCTGACTTATATTCTAAATATATTCTATACTATTGTTAACCTGGGCTCTGATACCAACAATGTAACGCCCGGCCCCTATACCTATGCCAACCAAGAGAAATACTAAGTATTACTGTCAGAAAGCATGAAGAATGGGACTCGATAGGGCTAAATGTTGTACTCATTCCCTTGAACTAACACTGGCACGAGAAATTTTATGAATTTTTGTTAACTTACCATCCGTGCTCAGTCTCGGTTCAAAGCAATGGTACAAGATAAAAAATTTCCAGGTTACATGGTACAGAATATAATAGAACATACAGCTCAGCACAATAACAGCAGAATACATAATACATATCATAATAATAATGTCCACAATACATAGTCCATAGTACATAATACCACTCCCAAAATACATAATAACATACATACCATAATGTATATATTAACTACTCATAAGTCCAAGCTGAAAAGTCCAAAACCCCAAAACGTGGAAAATGATAAGAATGCTGCTACAGTCCACGCAACCTAACCTGCAACCACAATCCTCAGACTGACCCGAGGATTATAAAACAAATCACACGGGTCAGACTATTGCTAGTGTGAGTGAAGTAAGATCTATGAACAATGGTTATCATAATCAACAAGGTGGAAAAAAAGCGCCACATGTATAAACCAACATGAGGCATACATGTGTGTGTGAACCAACATGTAGATTTAGTTCCATAAACAATTCATTTAATCAAATAATGGTTTTAGACCAAAAATATCGTATGTAATCCAATACGATACCAACCCAATTATCATATGTAAAGCAATATTATAATAAATAAGTTCATACACACATTCTCCAAAGATACTGGATTTTCTAAATAAACTTTAATATTTTCCATAAAAAATCGTAAGATAAAGAAAATTGCAATATGGGAATTATGGGATAAATGTAACATGACTCATAAAATATACCAAATAAACAGACGCTAGTATTGTACAATCACAGTGGTAGAGCTCGAGCGCGCGCGGAGACATCAGCACCGTAACCTACTCATAACGCCATAATACACCTGGCGATCAAGCCGGGATAACCAAGACGGTCTAAGGCAAAGGTCGTATGCTACCCGTTCACAGATCTACACATGGGACCCCTACGCCTCCATCTATCATCGTCCATGACCCGCCGATCGGAGATCCCGATCAAAAGAATAAGATTAACCCTATGTAGCAGACCGTTGACCTTTGGTGGTAAAAGGGCAAGTGATATACCACCGATTCAGGTAGCGATCCTGAATCAGGTCGGCCAAGATGGAGTTTTGGCCCATTGGTACAACAGAGTCCAATCTATCCCCACCCAAAAATCAAAGGGATCTTTAAGTTTTATTATTTAAAATAAACATGCCATAAGAATCCAAAGTGTTTATAAATTCAAAACACTTCTTAAAAATAAAATCGGTGATGGCAAAATCCTCCAAAAATCCTTTAGTAAACCCAGTATATGGTTTAAAAGCAATTAAAGTTTAGTAAAACAATTGTCCGTATAAACAAATATAATTACATCTCTATTTTGCAATAATACACAATTACTCAATAATTCTTATGTACCAAAATGAAATACAGCGTCTTATCTATTATGTTATAATTTGCTAATTTTTTTTAATTTTTAAAATATATTTATTTTATTTTATTTTATTATTATTATTTTCGGAAAATTTGATATAACATGCTTTGTTTCTAAAACATTCCATCATGCATGTTATTTGTATTAACAAAATTCCGTCATACAATATTTAATTTAATGTATGTTTCAACCAAATTGCTTTCATCTCTTCTCTTTTACCATCTTATATCCAATTCTTTTTATATCAAACCTCTACAAAATTGCAATGTTATTCAAATATCCAATGACCCGAATAACAGTAAATAAAATAAGGGGAAGGAACTAGCAACAATTCATATGTAAAGATTTCATTTTTAGGCCTTCATGCAATTATAACTTGAAATAAAAGAAAAGGCTTAAAACTTCACTCACCTAAAACTCCAAATAGCAATCTTTAAGCTCTAAATCAGCCAGCCCATGGATTGCTTGTCTTTCACCTTCCAATTGCTAACAAAATCAAAAATTCCTAAATAGCTATTCATTGAAAAATAAAGATGATAAGGGATTATAGGGATACTTACACTTAGAAATTGGGAATCTTAGATTTGATTGCAGCTTTGTCTAGTGAGTTTTGGATGAGAGGATTAGAAATTAGGTTTCCTCCTTTCTTTCTCTTTTTTTTCCTTTCTGTTTTTGTACGTACTGTAAACAAATAGAGGAGAGGGAGTTGTGTTTTTATTATAAAGCCCTTCCTCTAGAATGTTCTCCCAATTAACCCTTTGTTTATTATTTCTTTCTTTATTTTTTTATTTCTTATTTTTATAACATGTAATCACTTTATTTTGTCCTTATTCTAGATTTTTCTTTTGCTTAACATTATTTTATTCAATTTCTAGAACTTTCCTACATGACATGATATTATTATTTATTTATTTATTTCTTTCTTTTTTTTCTTTTCTTTTTTTCCTTTTATACCTAATTGTAAATCAACATAACAAATTCCTATCTAAACTTTTCATACCTAATACACATTTTATCTTTTGTAATTAGTTATCATTCTTTCATAAAAAACATATCATTCTCAATTTTAAACTTTTCAAATAATTTGGGTTAGTAAAATGGTTCATTTATTAAAATAAATTACATTACCACTAAAAAACATAATTTATAACGCCAAATAAAAGTAAGTGAATTTGTTACCATTTATTTTCCTTCCAACCCTATTTAAATTCCCATTTTATTTTCTTTTATTTTCATTTATTTATTATCTCATTTCTTTCCATAAATATTTAATTGTTTGTTATTATTAACAAATTAATCATCTATTTAGTAGTTGATTCCCAATTTAGTATCCCTAAAAATCGGGTTGTTACTTGAACACTCTTTGGTGTAGGTTATAATTGAACTTTAATTACTTGTCCACGTCATACCACTAGTTATATAATTCACTCACCAGATTTGTCCGATCCCCTCTATTTCTCCTTTTTATCTATACTATAGGAGGACATGCTAGTACCTGATTTGGCCAGGATACAATGCGTAGAGGAGGAGAGGTGGCATCCTAGAGCTATATTTATTTATACTTATTGCCTATGCACTTTATATTTCTATTAGTCAAACTCTTATGTATTTTTCATTTGGAGACATTATTATATGGACCATGTTTATGTTGAGACCACCATCTAGTTTGATATTTTCAGTATTTCTATTTTACCTTCTTCCTCTGTGAGATCTGAAAGTGTAAAATGTCTAAATTTATAATTGTCTCTATACCATGTAATCCAAAAAAACCCAACGATTTGTACTTCTTGTCACGACGCGAGTTCAAACATCATTTTGGGCTTTAGATCGGTGTGTTCAAAGGTGAAAGTTGTTATAGTTGGTATCAGAGCTCAGGTTCAAGATCCTTTGGGATTAGGTGTGTATTGAGGGGATGTACTTGTACATTTTCAGAATTTATTATATATATAAGTATAGCATGAACACCCATATATTCTAATGTTTAACATTATGTAAGGAAATTTGCAAACAAATTCCTATTTACATGTAAGTGAGAATGATCAACCAAACTGGAAATAGTTCCGATGAAGCAGTTGAGGTTCCAGGCGCGAATGTTCTGATATGTTTCCACCGGTATCTTCAAGCTAGGGGCCAAAATGAACTTAACCCCGATGGAGGATACGTAGTGTAAGTGCAAAGTGCATCCCCAGCTCTTCCGCCTGCTTTGGATTTCCCCAAGCCATGTCAGGACTTCTAGAGTCTAGGTGGATATGGGACTGAATCATTTGTCGAGATGCGGGGATGGCTGAGGAATTGTGATAGGATTTTTACTATAATGGGTATGGTGGATGTGATGAAGTGACAATTAGCTTCGTGCCACTTACAAGAAGAGGTCTTGAGCTGGTAGGATATTGTCATTACTGAGAAAGATGAAACTGGAATCTCTTGGATTGATTTTAAGAGATGCTTTGTGAGATGGTTTGTTTTTAAAGTAGAATAAGGAGTAGAACTAGAGAAATTCATACATTTGGAGCAAGATGATCGCAGTGTCAAGTAGCATGTTAATGAATTTATTAGCCGGTAAAGTATGGCTTAGATCCAATCAATACACCATCGAAAAAGGCAACAAAATTTTCTAAGGGGTTGAATCCGTTCTTGAGGGATATTGCTTTGAGTTGTGTACCCACTGGAGCTACTTTTGAGAGCTTAGCAGAGATGGCAATACTGAATTCAATCACTACGGATGGACCTAAGAAGGTAGAAGGAAGCCACTTTAGTAGAATCAGTGCAAGGGTGGATAGGGGGCTCAAGGAAAGATAAAGAAGTAAGAGCTACGGTGTAGGAGAAGTAATTTCAATGGGCATTTGGCTAGGAACTACAAGACAAATCTAACGAAGGTCAAATTCTTACATTACAATCAGTTGGGTTACATGAAGAGGAAATATCGACCTTGTCTAAGAATTCTACCTAGGTGATTCTAGCTTATGCATTAGATGATGTTTCTAGCTCAAGCGCAGCTCTAACTATGGAAAAAGCGAAGAAAGTCATCATAGAAGGTTTGTTAACTCTTTCTGATTTATCTATTCGCACTTTATTTGACATTGGAGCATCACTCTCATTTATTTCGAGTAGACTGGTAGATAAATTGCACTTAGAGACTAGAGTAGCTATAGACCATGTTGTAGTATCGAACCTTTTTGGAGGATCGATTCATTTATCCATTATTTTTAAGGGTTTGGAGTTGTATATTCTAGGTGTCGAATTCAATTGTAATGCTTTTGTATAGAGCTTTTCTATGTTTGGTTTAATTTTGCGAATGGACTGGATGTAATATGTGGAGCGGTACTGGATGATGATTGTTTGGGTACTTGTAGTGGGTGCAAACTTGAGATTTATTGATCCTAAAAGTTATGTTATGTTGAGTTATCTATATTCTCTTGACCTGCCATGTGATGAATTGGCTTACGTGCCTATAGTTTGAGATTACTAAGATGTCTTTTCGAAGTTTTCGGTCTTCCTCCCCGTAGGGAGAATGAAATTCGAATTTATCTTGAAGAGAATGCTAGACCTGTTGCCATACCCCTTAGGTATATGGCTCCTAGAGAAAATGTGAGCTAGATAAGTATGTGAATGAATTATTAGAGAAGAGCTTTATTCGAAGAAGTATTTTAGAGTGAGGAGCACCAGTTGTCTTTGCTACCAAGAAAGATGGCTATTTAAGGCTTTAGATTGATTATCGTGAATTGAATAAGTTGATAGAGAAGAATCCTTATCTTCTACCAGTATAGGCGATCTCTAAGACAAGTTAGTTGGAGAAAACTTATTCTCTCAGCTTGAGTTGGCAATCAGGTTCCATTAGTTGCGCGTGGTCAATAATAGTATTCGAAAAACTAGTTTTTGTACAACTGACAGACTTTATGAGTGGTCAGCCATGCCATTTGGACCGACCAATGCAATAGCATATTTTGTTGACCTCATGAGCAATTTATCATAATATAATAAACACATCGTTTTAAATATTCCTAGTCAAGGTATATAAAGACTGGATATTGGTACATCGGTTGAGAGTAGAGTACGTAATGCTCTCCAAATGTTGGCTTGTATATTACTCATGGTTGTTAGGGGCACTATGGGGTTACATATTGATAATGATTGGATGACTACGGAATAACTCATTTGATTATTTTCTATTTGTTAATAAAACTAAGGTTAAACAAAAAAAATTGATGTGATAATATCACATAATTCTCTAGACTTGACAATACAGTCAAGCTGCAATATGGGAATTCCACTTTGGCTATAGTTAAATTGTGGTACAACGTCAATTAAATGACTATGGTTGGGTCGTGTGGAAGCATTGGAAGTGAAACACTATTCAATAGAGAATTCACCACCTTAGTTATATGGGGTTAGTATCACGGTCAACTAAAGTCAACTCAAAGTCAAAGTCTTTGACTTGAGTAGTTTGGTTAATAATAATTGTTATTATTGAACCAATGACTTTGTGTTTGGAATATAAAGTTGAATATGGATGATACTAGAATTTTGACCATTACCAAATTCCATAATTCCTAATGTGATTTAGTTTGACAAAGTGAATTAATGTAAATAATTGTCACTACCGTTAATGCTTAATATAGGTAAAATTGGATTTTACCGAGGCTATGTAAGCAATAGGTTTGGCCATAATGTCACACCGCTAGCTAAGGTGACGTGTGAATGTTAATATTTGAGTTGTTCAATACTATCGCTCACCGAATTTACACCTAAGAGTCACACAACCGAAATGTTGAATACTTCGACTACTACCTGATTTATTTAAATTGTAATTGTTATAATTAAATTAATTAATATTATGAATTATTAATTTTTTATTTGATTTGTGTTGATCAGTTTTAAAAATAATGTGTACATAAAAGTTGTATACACATGTATCGATATACGATATCAATGTACATTTAAATTGGATTTAAATGTATTTAATCTGATTGGGCTTAAAGTAGTTTTAAGGCCTAAATATGGACAAGGATGGCCAGCTATGTATGTTAGGAAATTAGGGTTGAATTGGTTCAAAAGGATTTGGAATAGCAGGAGGAAATAGTGGATCTGGATCCACCTTTAGCTCCTCTTACCCTCCGCTATTTAAAGGCCTTTAACCCTACTTTTATAACTCTTGATTTTTGCATCACCCTCCCTCATTTCTAGCCGTTGCTATTCTAACCTCTCCTCCACTATTTTCAAGCAATTAAAACACAATATTAAATAAAAACATGACAATAATGGTTGTGCTTTCAGTCAGGTAGCTCTTTGTGGAAGCTTTGGACATATATAGGTTCAAGGAGTCAACTGATTCAACATTTCAACGTGTTACAACTAGGCCATAGTTATGGTAATAACTTTATTTACATTTGTATATAAATATGTCCATTTAATATGTCATCCCTGTAACTCCTCCTGATCTTACAAAATTAAATAATTAAATAATTAAATTAAAAGGTAACTTTAACATAAAGGGCAAAATAGTAAATTTCTATAAGAGTTGGAATCAGGCTTCGAGAACTATTCCATTGCGTCCAAAATGTCATTTATAGTCAGAATATATATATAATTTGCTTAATTTGGCTAAGTGGACTAGAAATTATAATAAGTCATGTCTAATGGCATTTTCGTAATATATTGATTTCAAAAATATAGCTTAGATATTATATTTTTCAACCTATTAACCCTATTCCTTTTTCTTTAATAATCCTACCTCCACTTTTGCAAATTAATGGAAGCTATCAAGAATTTTGAAGTTTTGAAAGCATGGAAATTCTGGACAATGAAGGAGATGAACGATTTACATCAAATCAAAGAAGATGCATGGCCAATCAGTGAGTGGAATTTATCATAATTTTGTCTATATTAGTAAAATATAGTAATTTATTCCAGATGATCATAAATCACATTATAAATAATGTAACAGAAATTTAAAAAGTAGTTTTTTTATATACACCCGATTAGGATGTAGTATGTCATAGCTAGATGATTAAGAAGTTAATTTTTAATCGATTATAATTAGCAAAAGTTAATCTCCCTCTAATCAAAAGTGCGAAATATACAAGTGTTCCAAACTGGACATATTATACAACGAAATTATAGTTTTCGAAGACATGAATCCAATGGTGGTGTCTGTTCATCAATTGGGTGCACAGATTGATCAAAAAACACGATGGAAGTTCGATGAACATAGACCTTCCATTTTGATCCCACCGTGAAACGGCGACGAGGGGACTATTTGAGGGCACCATCATGTAGAGGATGCCAAGTAGTGAACCATGCCAACCTTTGATCTTGTGGCATAGTGGCTTGGATATGGGCCCAAAAGTCAATGGCAGCGAAGTGGTTAGGGATAAGTGAAAATGATGGAGCAGGTAATGTTGGAAAGTAGTCGAGGTGGGCTGACTATGGATAATGTCGGATTAGGGCAACATGGTCTCTAGTAGTGGCAATAAAGGGGAGAAGACGCAACAGTTTAGGTTCATGTCAATGGGAATTGCTGAAGCATACGAGATACAGGGAAGAATACGTATACAAAAGATAAGAACAATACATATAATATGCTAATTACCAAATTGCCCTTAATCTTTAAATGCTTATAACTCTCATATACGACATCAGTTTCACGTGCGGTTTATGTCCTTCATGATCATAGTGAGACGAGAAACATTTTGATGTATCATTTGGTGTGTTTGAGATACTTCTAAAAAGTGCTTTGTCTTATTAAATTCGATACACTTTGTTCGATATGGCGATCGTAGGCTGAGACAATTTGTTCCTTAGTAGAGAGTTGCTTAGGACTGGACGATAATGGGTTGAGACATATTGTTCCTCAGTAGCGAGTTGCTTGTGATTTGGGGACAGTAAGATGGGACATGTATTTGCCTAGTAGTGAGTTGCTTACGATTTGCAATAGTCGGTTAAGACATCACGTTCCTTAGTAGCGAGTCACTTATGGTATGACGATAGCTGTCTGAGACATAGAGTCCCTAAGTAGTGAGTCACTGAGTCATCCATAATTTAGCGGTAATAGGCTGAGACATGTGGTTCCCCGGCATCAAGTCGCTTACGATTTTGCGATAGTGGGCTGGGAGATATAGTTCCTCAGCAACGAGTCACATACTTTTTGGTGATAAAAAGTTAGGACTTTGGGTTTGATCCAGTGTATATGATTAGATATGGGTTAGATTTTAATGAGTCCTTGTCTTATATTGTCACTACGGTATTATAATTTATTTAGTTAACTAGTTGGGTGTAGGTGACGTAGGTTAAGGTATGGTTTTTGAGCATATGTGTTGTTTTAACAACTTATTCGTATTATAGACTTATATGATGTGTTTCACTTCGCAGACGTATGTTTGACCCTCTTTATCATTCTCATTTCTTAGATATACTCTGATAGGTCAATAAAGAAGACTGGTGCTGACTTGGAGGCATGCTGGTATGATAGAGACGCATATTTATTTGTAGTTATCTGTTATTTTATCTCAATTATTCCCAGACATTTGCCTATTTTTGTTACTAGTGTAGAGAAATCTTGTCAGTGAAGTTTATTTGATATTGTATGTTGTTTTGCTTGGGATTATTATATTATTGATTGTTAAATTTTATTCCTTCCGCTGTGAGTTTCCGAAAGTGTAGATTACTATCGATAGCTCTGTGATTTGTTTTATATTTTACCTCAAAAACAATCTTCCATTTGCAAGGTATGTGATGTCCGAATCATTTTATGCGTGAATCAGGGCATCGTAGATGGCGTGTTGTTACATTTGGTATCAGAGCTTAGGTTAGGCAATTACTACTAAATCAGAGTGTATGAGAGAGCATATTTATAACTTTTAATATCACGAGTGTTATGCCATGCGCTTCGCGCGTGACGATAGCACATGCTTCATGAGTAAATTGATTTTTTTTACAAATTATACGTGTTTAACATATTTAAGAGAAATAATTTTCTTTAATGTATAGCTATCCTTTTGCGTTGGAATCACGTGTAATCAGTTTGAATTTCGCTTCTAAGTTGGAACATTTAAATTTTTGTTAGGTGGAATTTTTGTTTCTGTTATCAATTATAAAGAGCGAAAACATATAGAAAGTTAATTGTTAGATCATTTATTTAAGTCATACTAAGTTTGGTAATATATGTAGGCGTATTGAATTTGTAAGAAAAGTATAGTTGCTAGATCTTATTTTTAGGTGATAGTAACATTTGGGAATATCTATAGATATGCATTTGTGGAAGTTTATGCTGATAGCAAAAATAGGAAGAGAAAACCGATAAAATAATAAAATTTAATTATATTATTTTTTCAAAATTTTTGAATGATATATTACTTAGCACCTTAGAAGTAAATTTATCATCCCAGTCATAATCGTCTTTTAAGAGGGATTTTTTATTGTCATCTGTTGATTTGTTGACATATACACTATCTTTCGTTGAAGATGCTTTTGGAGATATATCATCTTTTTGAGTCGATCTTTGCTTATCAGAGTGTTTAGTCTCCATTGGTTGGTTGATAAATTGTGTTGTATGCTGAAATTAATTTTTTAATATATAGATTAAAATAATAATAACATGATGACTGACATGTACTTTTGAACATTTTTTATAAGAAGCATAATCTTTATGCATATTTAAAAATAAAAATAATATGAAAAAAGTATAAATTTTTATCGATCAGTTGATTTTATGTCCGTAAATAACATGCAATCATGATATTATTTTGAGAATACATAGGGCAATGCATGTAAAAAACAATGCAAACAAATTCTAAAAAGTGCAAATTACCTTTTTAATATAAAACAGAAGTGTAGAAACTACAGTCGCGGAAATGATTTTTTTCCTGTAGAATAAGATTGAAATATATTTAAAAATAAAAAATAATATGGAAAAGGAATAAATTTTCATCGATCGGTTCATTTTATGTTCATAAATAATATGTAATCATGATATTATTTGAGAATACACAGAATAATGCATTTAAATAAATAATACAAAAAAAAAATTCTAAAAAGTGCAAATTACCTTTTTAATATAAAATAGAAGCGTAGAACGAGCAGTCGCAGAAATGATTTTTCCCCCCGTAGAATAAGATTAAAATATATAAGTGCAAGATAAGGCTATAGTGTAAAGCACGGTTTCGGTGGTATAATTACACTAACCTGAAGCCGTGATATCGGAGATTAACAATGGTGGGTAACTCAATGAAGCGTGTCCAAAAAGAAATAGTGGTAGTGAGAGATCTGAATGGAGATGACAGGAGAGAGAAGTGAAAGAGGAATAGGGGTGGAAAGAGATGTGAATATGGATGGATATAGTGAGTGACATTTATAGGATTTGATAGATATTTCTAGAATGCTATATTTGTGTTATGAAGTTTGAGTATTTCTATGTTGGACCGAGTAAGGGTTATGGATATGCATGCCACATCTATTTTAACTCATCTGCAGTATCTTAACTCATTCATTGATTCAGAAATTTTCGGATTAGGATGGAAAAAAGTTACAGTCTAGAGAAATCTTAGCTGACTAATATGGTCAAATATTATGTAACGTTATACATGGTACATGCTACCAAGTGATATCCAACGGTCATAAATACTCTAATAGGTTTTTTTATTGAAAACTTAATAGAGCAATATCATTGCTATACATATAACATGTTATATTTTTCAGTTTATAAACGTAATTCTATATCGTTATATGGTTCCTGACCATAATTGTATAACATTATATGGTTGGTGCCCTTAATTGTTATATGCATTTATTTTCATAATTGTATAACGTTATATCAGCCACTTGCTTGATGGTGCAGTAAATTGATAAAATAACGGTGTTATTGAATTAATGCTGATTAATTCCACTTTCCAACATTTTATTCTTCTTCCCTTAAATCTATTTTTGCACTCATTAAGTTTCTCATACATATACATTTTGATATTTGTATCATTTATTCACAATTTAATGCATAACCTTGAAATTCATAAATCTTCGGATATGGTATACAGTAAATTAGGATATATTCATTTTTTTAAATTAAATCATCAGAATCAACTAATTAAACCATTTCTAACATTGTAAAACCATTTCCATTTTGATATTTGTATCATTTATTCACAGTTCAATCATAACCTTGAAATTCATAAATTTCTAGATATGGTATACAATTAATCAAGATATATTCATTTGTTTAAATTAATTATACATTAATTTTTTTTCCATATCTCATGTAAAGGGAAATTTTGAAAGTTCGCGGTCAGACCAAAAGTTTGCGCTTCCAAGCCAACTATTAATAAAGATATATTATTATGCCACAGACCGTATATTTTGACTTATAAAGGTAGTTGTTGGCTATCGCTTATTGAAATAAACAACTACGAGTTAAATAAATGTTAATATTTAAAAGTTTGGGTGGTAGATAAATCCATTACATTTGTTTTACTCCACAAAATATTTCTAAATGAGGGTTTATATGCCAAGTAATAGTGGAGTAAATTGTGGGACTAAGGATGAATAAAAAGGAGAGTAGTATCCTTAAGTCCATAGGATATAATGTGGTGTTTATATGGTGTAATGAGGGTACTTAACCTTTTTTAATTGTGGTTGGGCTTGTGTAAGTTACGATCTACTCCAATTAAAGTATTTAAATTATTTGAAATATTTTCCTTGAAAAGTTAAAAATATTATTGTTTGAGATTTTTGGGAAAGCTATAGAAGTTGAAGTTTGTTTAAAATGTTGGAATAATAATCCCTTATTTTAGGTTTTAAACGTGAGAAAATTTAACAAGAGGAATTTTCTATAAATATTTTTAAGCTTTTGGTATATATTCTATATCAACAAAAGAAACTTTTAAAAGGTAAATAAAAAATAAGTAAGACACATCTTTTTGAATATCTTTCCTTTTACAAATATATTTGTCACACCTTAAAAGAATTAAAGTATTACACTTTCATTACATTTTTGCGAAAATTTCTAATTCATAATGTTTAAAAAGGTGTGATTTATAAGTTTTTTATTCTAAGTCAAATTGGAACAATTTTGGACAAAATTCGAATTAAAAAATAAAATAAAAGGAATTTAAAATTATAATTTTAAACTTGTGGAAAATTTCAATTGTAATATGTATTTATTTTTGAATGGAAAAGGATTTTTTGTATAAACTCTTGAAAATATGCATTAATAAATGGTTTAAACTTTTGGAAATAATTTCAAAATTGGATATGAATATGGTTTGGAAAAAAATGAATTTAAAAAATATGTTTTTATTTGTATACATGATGTATTAGTGAAAAGGTATTGAAAATTGATTAATTATAAAACAAAACGAATTAAAACATATAATTTTTTTTATAGACATTAGGTATTGTTTAATGATGATTCAGATTGGCAAATTATAAAATAAAATGATTGATACATGTATATGATAAAATGGTTATAAATTATATGAGATAATGTTGTAAAAATGAAGTATGAGTACTTTATAAAAAATAACCGAAGTTATTTCAAAATTAATTTAGAGCAATGAATATTGGAATTAATTAAACCATAAAGAATTTAGTTTTGAAATTTAAATATTTAAAAGTAATGATTATTTTATGTTGAAAATGAATTAGCTTTGGAAAATATAATTATATTATTTGTTTTATAGGGACACTTAGGAATTGATATGAAGTGGTTAACTTGAGATAAATTTGTTTTCTAAATTCTAATGAAATGATTAAATAAGAAAACCAAAGTAAAAACTTTTGAAAAGTTATTTAAGTGGAATTTAAAGAATTTGATTTGGAAAAAAATGTGTTATGATTTTATTAAATGTTTATTTACAATTAATTTATGGTTTCAAAACTTACTTATTTTGTGAAGAATAAAATTCGATATCAATGATTTTAATCTAAAAGTTAAATTAAAAAGTTATTTATATTTTCAATTGGAAATATACGTGGGCTGGAGAAGAATTACATAGCCTATAGAGTTTGAATTGATTAAGGTGAACTATCCATATGCTAATGTGCTTAGGACTAACTAGAAATGAACATTGTGGATTTGAGGCATAGGGATTCATACTGAAAGTTTACGAGGATATTATTTAAGAATTTTGGAAAAAATAAAATTTTGAAACAATAAGGAAAATTATTTTGAATTGGGAATTTGCTATTATTTATAAAGTATGGTGGAACTCAAATAAATAATAATACAATTTTTGGAAGATTACCTAAATTTTGGATAAATAATAATATAACTGTTTTACGGAGTACATGAATTTTTTTAAATTATTATTAAAGTAATAAAAATAAGACGTATTTTGAGAATGATAAAGAAATATTTTCCACGAATGTTTTTGAAATAAATTATCACTATTCTTGATGTAAAAAATTTTAAAAAGAATTTTTGGGATTTAATATACAATATTTTTATTTTTTTATGATATAGTAATAAAGTGATAATAGTATTATTGTTTTTAAGAAAAAATTATGAAAATTATTATCTTTGGGTTAAATAAGGATGTTTGGAATGTTAAAAGTAATACACGAAAAATGAAGGGCTTTGAAGTATATTACCGTTTTGGAGAAAATATACTATTTTGAGATGTTAGTTACTTAATCTAACAAGTGTATTAAAATCTATGGTTAGACTTTATAAATTAATTTGAGAACTTTTAAATGATATTTTAAAAAGCGTAAAGCTTGAATATTTTTTCCAAGTTTGTTTAGTAAATTTATATTAAAATTTGAAGAAATAAAGGAGTTTTTATTATAAAAATCTTTTGAAAAGAATCTTATGGATTCTTGAACATAAAATTTTGATATGAATATTTTATGGGTATCGAAACAAATATGGTTTTTATTCGAATGAAGATTTTAAGTATAAAGAATATTTTAAGTATAAGACTTGAATGTTATTCAAGTTATTTAGATTTGAAGAATGAAGAGGCTATTTGTACTTAAATTCTTTGAAAAAGAATTCTATGGAATTTTATAACTAGAAAGATGATTTTAGACTTTTTTTAAATTAAGAGAATTTGAATTTGGGTTGTTATACAATATCGTGTTTACTAAAATTAAGGCATCATCCATTTGTCATGTTTATAAACTAAACGGTGATGGAGTATTCGAGTCACCTATGAATCCTAAATATTAGTCCACTTAAAGGTAAGACATCATCCGTTATCGCGTGTTCTTGCCTATGGACTTAAAGAAGAAAGTTAGAGAGATATGTCAAAGGATACGAAAAGGATAATCTATTGGTCGAGGATGAAGAAGCAAGTGGCGAAGTATGTTGAAAATAGTATTCGACGATGGAGATACGCCAACAGTGAAATCTATTTAAATTTATGATATACTTGGACATTTAAAGGATTTGGGACACATCAGTGATAAGAAAAGAAATGGAAACCGCATAGGATAGGCATGCATAGAGAGTTCGCGGTGGGTAGCTAGGTAGGTGAAGGACTCGCTATTAAGATATGTTACATGAGAAAGCTAGCGCCAAAAGTTGTTGGGCCTTTCTTGATTTTATAGAGAGTAGTGAAGTCAGCACAATTGAGTGGGCTTCTTTAAAAGTTGATGACTATTCACATGTTTTATGTTTATCCCATCTGCGAACACATTGATGATTCAGCAGTTATGGTAGAGACGAGTCAGCTTACGAGATGAATGTAGAAATGGAGTCTAGAATACTCCATAGGTATATTCAAATTTTAGGACTTGTTATGACATGAAATAAATTTGGTGAAATGAAGTTGGTCCAAGTACAATGAGGAAAAGGTATGGATAGGAGTGTGATAGAGCCCGATGAGACGATTAGAATTTCCCATCATGAGCTCTCTTTTAATAGATTTCTCTTTTGCTAGTTTGTAGATTAGTTTGCTAGTTAGGTCGTTGTTTGTTTGCATGGTTGCTTTAGTTAGCTAGCTGACATAGTGTAACGACCCTAACTTTAAAATAATCAAATATATTAGTTAAAAGGCCAGGGAAGCCCAAACAAGAGAAGCAAAGGGAAATAAATAAATGGAAAAGGGGTATGAGGGCCAAGCCAAAATTATTGTGGGAAAATAAACATTACTCCTCTCCATTCATTCATTTTATCCTACCTAAAATAAAAGGCTAAGAAAGAACTTTATTGGTGATGACTTGGAGGTAAGAAAAATAGGAAGTAGGTAAAGAAAACGCAAGAAAAAAGGGATTAAGAAGAAGACTAAAGTTAGACATCTTAAAGATCTAAGTGTGTAATACTAAACCTATCTATACCTCTAATATTTGGTTTTGGTCTAGATTTGTATGTTTTCAAGTATGATGGGGTTCATGCAGATTTTTATTAACAAATATAAAAGCTTAATGAATATTTTAGGGAAGAATACATAAACATGTGATGTTTAGATATGTTTCCTTTACTTTAATGGTTTCGAAAGTTAATGGAAATTTTATATCATGTTCTAATCATGGTTTTAGAGATGACCTTTTGGTCTGAGAGGTTTCTTAGGCCTATACGATTTTATATGATTTATTGAAGGTCTTTAACTAGAAAATAAGTAAGGAAATAACCCATGTTAAGTTAGGATAGTTAGTAATTTAGGATTAAGTTTTAGTTTTAGAGTTAAGTGTTGATTATTTATGATAACACTATCATTATAATCACATGTCATATAGTATTAGATTAAGGGGGAGTCATATAGTTTGGAATTAGTTTTTGTTGATGACAAAGGGGGAGAAATATAAAATAGGGTAGTTAGGCATAGATTAAAGGGGAGTTGTTAGTTTTAGGGGGAGTTATTAGGATAGAAGGAATATTTTATAAACAAAGGTTGGCATCATCAAAAAGGGGGAGATTGTTAGTCCATGAGATGATGGTTTTGATGACAACAACCTTAGAATAGATTATAAAATATAAACACTAACATTACAAGTTTAGATATATATGTATATGCAGGATCTAACCATGCATGTATCAAGAATGAAGACTGTACAGTATAGAGATTCAAGATATCGAAGATTGAAGACTCATGAGTATCAAGATTATCAAGAGTTCAAGATTTCAAGAATAAGTATTTTTATTAGGAATTTTGTTAAAACTCCTAGAAAAGCACTGGCATCTTAAAATCCAATTTATTCGTGGAATGGAATCCACTTCGTGCCCGTTAAAGGGATGGAACCCTTAGTAGGATGGAACCTACGAAAAATATAATGGAACATTGTTTTGTATCCGCTAATCTTTATTCAAATGATTTTACAAAATTATCTTGTTTTCAAAATCATTTCAAAACTTTCCTTTAAAAAGATTCAAAAACCTCTATCCTGATTTTAAATAATTTTAGCCTCAAAATCCTCTTTAATTTCAAAGTCAAATTACTCCTAATTTTAAACTATCTTTTAAAATAATATATTTAAAACTTTTAAATATTTATACTTAGATTTAAATATAAAAGTATAGTAAAATTTTATATATACAAAAATATTATTCTCTACATTTATTTATATATTTTAACTATATTTAAATATATTTATAAAAGTTTAAAATAGTTTTAATATAAAATAGAAGTTATTTTCAAAGAAAAACAAATCACCAAAATTTCCTTTAGGATGTTGACATGCCCAACTTACCCATGTCAACATAGTATAACAAATCACCAAAAATCCCTTTGGGATGTCGACATGCCCAAGTACCCCATGTCGACATGGTGTCAGTTAGTTTCAAAATTCAAATTTCAAAAGAAGTGTCTATTCGCCATAACTCTTTATGAATGGTCATGGCTGTTGTTCTTCTATAAATAGGGGTCGGTTTCAACGAATTTTTAATCACTTTTTCTGGTTTTCACTTCTCTTCTTCTTCCACATTTCTTAATACATATTCATACCATTACTCTGCCGAAATCAACATTGAATCATACTCGATTACTTCTAGTTTGATTCTCTATCACTATCTCTACAAGTTTCTCAGTGCTATTCAGAGTTATAGACTTCTTTGTAATCTATTAAGCGAGAAAAGGTGTGATTGTAGCCTTAGAAATCAATCAAAAGAGAGAAGGTGTGATTGTAGCCCTAGAAATCAATTGGGTGAACTTATTGCCCCGGAAATCAAGTATCTCTACCCAGAGGATTGTTATTCTGGAGGGTGTACCTCGTAGCCTTGAAACCGAGGGTTGTAATTGTTGAATTGATTTTGAAAGGAAATCCGTACTTAGTTGTGCGGGACTGGATGTAGGGTAACTCTGAACCAGTATAAAATTCGGTGTGTTCTTTCCTTTACTGCTTTTACTTTATATTTGCATCTGTGTTTGATTCTGTGTTCATATCTGTGTCTGATTAGTGTATACATTGTTAACAAAGTAAGATAAACTCAAAAAGATTAACAAATTTCTTAAAACACTATTCACCCTCCTCTAGTATTAATTCTAGCCTTAAGATCCTTAATCCGCATTTCTCACATTTGGTATCAGAGTAAGGTTTTCAAAGTTTTCATAATCTGAATTTTGAAAAAGTTTTTAAAATGGCTATGTTTGGAGATTTTATTAAAACTATTTTCATATGAATATGACACAGAATCATCATGATATTTTTTGTTTAAAACTATATTTAGTTATTTTGAAAAGTCACTTGATTCTCTAAAAGGTTATGTTGTTTTGCAGGAGAAGAATTATGTCTAATGGCTGTTGATTAAAAGATACCAGATAATCATTCATCGATCAAGAAGAACAAATGGATATACAATGGAAATCGACAAAGAAATGGGTACCAGATCAATACAAAACTTTTAGTTCTCATCTACAACTTGATTTGATACTGTACTTTTCTCCATCTGTTTCGCAATACCACTGGTTTCATGTGAATCCGTCAAGAAATGACCAAGTTATGATCAAATGAAGTTTTGGTGAACAAAGAGAACAAGGAGGCAAAACTTTCAAAGGTATTCTTCAAATTGCATCCAGGGATTTGAGTATTTTGTTCCCACTCCTTTCCAGATTGTATTTCTTGTTTTCGCGGTCGTTTTGATGGGTGGATCATCAAATTCCGATCAAAATTGAGTGAGATATGACAGTTTGAAGTTGGTTATTCAAAACTGAAAAACTGTGTACGGGATCTTCTACATTTCTTCTATTGTTAGGCCTGTTGCATCAAAATACCATCCAAATTTGACACCAAAATATTACTAGATCGTAGCCCTTGCCTTCCTCTTCGATTTGCCGCTGGTTTCATCCAATTCCGCTAAGAAACGAAGAAGATACGCCCTCTAGAAGTTTGATAGTATATAGAAAAACGGGAAGAAGAAGAAGAAGAGGAATTTTTATGAAAAGTGGTGACCGTTGGGCCTATTTATAGTGGTTGAAGTGTCCATTCATTCAAAATTCGAATTCAAAGTTTTGGCGCCAAGTTGATCGATCTACTAAATCATCCGTATCTTTCTCATATGGTCTTCAAATTCAGCAAATGAATATACTACGATGATCAGAAAAACGAGCCCGTCGCAATAGAATAGATCTAGTCATCAAATTCGGAAAGATATAAATGTGTGGTTCACGACAATGAAGGAACAGCAAAGTTAGAAAGATGGAGTGCAAAAATTGGTACGCTTTACTATTATTTCATCTTTATTGTTGCATTTAGGAATATATATATATATATATATATATATATATATATATATGCATTTAGTTAGGTATAGAAATTTATCTCTTTTATAAGTTTTGATATTTTGGTCCATATATCGACACACCATAGTATAAATATCGTTATACAAGTCTAAATTTTTTAAAAAGTCTTTTAAAATGTGTTTTCTTTCAAATAAAATCTACAACTAATTTATTACAACTATACTAAGTAGAAAAGCATACATTCATTCATGATTTCAACTTTTCTAATGTTATTTTTACTTCTCATACTCTGTTTCTTTTAAGACACTAATTTTATATTTTTAAGAAATTAGTAGAATGAATTTAGAATGTTAAAATAAGGCTCTATTTATATATTTCTTCAATTAATAAGATTGCACCACATCACATGACCGGAATTTTAGATAGCATTTCTAAAATGCTTCTTTTCTTCTGTAATGTTTTGTAAGTACTGCAAATTCGTTTTTTTAGCATTTCTGTGCTTTGAAACGCTGTAGAGTTTCAGAAACTTTACACAGCATATGGTAAAAGCTACAGTTTCTATTTTATATTGTTTTGAATATATTTTATTGCAAAAACTTTTTATAGCATTCTGTAAATGTTGTCTTTTCTGTTTGAAATTTTAAATTATAAAAAAATGATATTTAAACTAAGTATTTTTCTCTATTCTTTTTAGAAATTATTTTCTAACTTATATTAGAATATTTAAAATTAATGTTTAGATATTCTTTAGTAATTAATTAAAATTTAAATGAAAGAGGCCTTAATATAACACATGTTTATTTTAGTTTTTTAATCTTTGTTATTTTTAATATTCCATTATGATATTTAAAAAAAGATGTTTAAACATGTTTCTAAATATTTTAGTCAATAAAAATTTAATATAAAGGTTTTAATTAGTAAGTTAAGTATTTTATTAACATGGAAGTTTGGATTCTTAAAAATAAAAATAAAATAAAAACAACCAAGTTAAAATAATTATTTAAGTAGGCTATTAATTTTTTATATTTGATCATATATATGTATATATATAGTTTAGGTCCATATTTCTTAGCAATTTAATTTTGATATTGAGTTTGATTACTACCTTTCATGAATATGTTATAGTTTTAATACCATTTATTACCTTTAAACTCTTACTTTACAACTCTTTCTGTCCAATTCATTAGTTTCCTTAACTTAGGTTTAGTAATTGGTGTGTTTTACCTTTGTTTGGTTGAAGTATAATAAATAGTTTGATATATGTATACATACATATATAGACACACACACACACACACAAACATACACAGATATATATATATGCTTGCCAATTAGATATTATTTATCACTCATGTTTACCTTATAGTCTGAATATCTCTTACCATAGTATATATATCATCATATCATTCTGCAAATTATTTTACTTCATTATCATTTTATTACATATCATTATGCATCATATTTCATATCACATTTCATTGCATATTACATCATAAATTACAATGCATATCATAATCATTTGCATCACAAGTTGCACTTCATTTTGCATATTATCTCATGCTACATTGCATATGTTATACATTTCATACTACATTACAAATTACATATTGCATACATGTATACGTAACGAGTGTATTTTATTTAGGGGAAGTTTGTAGTATTGTCTTATAATATAGGATTATTAGTTTTTGATTTGTTTGGTATGTTTTGATTGACTTGTTTTACTTGTTTAACTTGTTTGAATTGATTGACTTGATTAACTTGTTTGACTTATTTGAGTTGATTGATTTGTTTGGATTGTCTGACATGATTGGTTTTGATGAGTGTGTTGAAATATACTTAATAAATAATTTATGTTCTTATATTTGATTTTTAACTATTATAAGTATTATCATAGATTCTTAGTTAGGATAGTTAGTAATTTAGGATTAAGTTTTAGTTTTTAGAGTTAAGTGTTGATTATTTATGATAACACTATCATTATAATCACATGTCATATAGTATTAGATTAAGGGGGAGTCATATAGTTTGGAATTATTTTTTGTTGATGACAAAGGGGGAGAAATATAAAATAGGGTAGTTAGGCATAGATTAAGGGGGAGTTGTTAGTTTTATGGGGAGTTATTAGGATAGAAGTAATATTTTATAAACAAAGGTTGTCATCATCAAAAAGGGGGAGATTGTTAGTCCATGAGATGATGGTTTTGATGACAACAACCTTAGAATAGATTATAAAATATAAACACTAACATTACAAGTTTAGATATATATGTATATGTAGGATCTAACCATGCATGTATCAAGAATGAAGACTGTACAGTATAGAGATTCAAGATATCGAAGATTGAAGACTCATGAGTATCAAGATTATCAAGAGTTCAAGATTTCAAGAATAAGTATTTTTATTAGGAATTTTGTTAAAACTCCTAGAAAAGCACTGGCATCTTAAAATCCAATTTATTCATGGAATGGAATCCACTTCGAGCCCGTTAAAGGGATGGAACCCTTAGTAGGATGGAACCTACGAAAAATATAGTGGAACATTGTTTTGTATCCGCTAATCTTTATTCAAATGATTTTACAAAATTATCTTGTTTTCAAAATCATTTCAAAACTTTCCTTTAAAAAGATTCAAAAACCTCTATCCTGATTTTAAATAATTTTAGCCTCAAAATCCTCTTTAATTTCAAAGTCAAATTACTCCTAATTTTAAACTATCTTTTAAAATAATATATTTAAAATTTTTAAATATTTATACTTAGATTTAAATATAAAAGTATAGTAAAATTTTATATATACAAAAATATTATTCTCTACATTTATTTATATATTTTAACTATATTTAAATATATTTATAAAAGTTTAAAATAGTTTTAATATAAAATAGAAGTTATTTTCAAAGAAAAACAAATCACCAAAATTTCATTTAGGATGTTGACATGCCCAACTTACCCATGTCAACATAGTATAACAAATCACCAAAAATCCCTTTGGGATGTCGACATGCCCAAGTACCCCATGTCGACATGGTGTCAGTTAGTTTCAAAATTCAAATTTCAAAAGAAGTGTCTATTCGCCATAACTCTTTATGAATGGTCATGGCTGTTGTTCTTCTATAAATAGGGGTCGGTTTCAACGAATTTTTAATCACTTTTTCTGGTTTTCACTTCTCTTCTTCTTCCACATTTCTTAATACATATTCATACCATTACTCTGCCGAAATCAACATTGAATCATACTCGATTACTTCTAGTTTGATTCTCTATCACTATCTCTACAAGGTTCTCAGTGCTATTCAGAGTTAGAGACTTCTTTGTAATTTATTAAGCAAGAAAAGGTGTGATTGTAGCCTTGGAAATCAATCAAAAGAGAGAAGGTGTGATTGTAGCCCTGGAAATCAATTGGGTGAATTTGTTGCCCCGGAAATCAAGTATCTCTACCCAGAGGATTGTTATTCTGGAGGGTGTACCTCGTAGCCTTGAAACCGAGGGTTGTAATTGTTGAATTGATTTTGAAAGGAAATCCGTACTTAGTTGTACGGGACTAGATGTAGGGTAACTCCGAACCAGTATAAAATCCGGTGTGTTCTTTCCTTTACTGCTTTTACTTTATATTTGCATCTGTGTTTGATTCTGTGTTCATATCTGTGTCTGATTAGTGTATACATTGTTAGCAAAGTAAGATAAACTCAAAAAGATTAACAAATTTCTTAAAACACTATTCACCCCCCTCTAGTGTTAATTCTAGCCTTAAGATCCTTAATCCGCATTTCTCACAATAATAAGTAGGTGAGATTCGGGGAGAGGCCATGTCAGTAACGGGAAGAGATTCTGCACTAGAAATAAGGTTGGAAGGTCTATTAATGACTGGTGGGATATTCAACTTGGGAAGGTAAGGATACATATTAAACTTCCATGGATTGCGGGACGGTTCCACAAGTTAAACAAACGTTTAAAGTAGGTGCGCACCTTGGGAAGGTGAGGGGAGGCACTCACGAATGCACATCTGAGGAAGGTGAGGCATTCAACTATGCGGGGGCGTTGTATTAAATTTTTAAAGAAAAACAAATCAAAATTGCGTAAGGCGCGGTATTAGTTTGTAAAGGGAAATGAATAAGAACTAGGCGGGGCACAATATTAAATCATTAAAGAAAAGTAGGAAGACCCGTGTGGGACACAATAATCAATGCTAAAACAAAAATATGCGAGACCTGCATGGGGTGCAGTATTAAATAACTAAAGTGAAATAAGTAAGACTTGCATGGGGTATAGCATTAAGTAGTTAAAGGATAAATAAGAAGATGCATAGGGTGCAATATTATAGTAAATTAAATAATAATCTGAGATGGATACTAGGTGGGAACTGTGCTGGGAGCATAGTAGTAAAGTAATGTAATGAATTAAAAGGGTGAACTAAATTGGGAATTTAGGAGGGACTGCGCCGGGGGTGTAGAATTAATTAGGGACCGCTTAGGGAAGCGTAGGATGTAGATGTAAGTAAGATCCAATTGCATCAGTACTTTGATTGTCTCTTGATGTTGAATAGTGAGGGGAAACCCAGCTTGTGCAGTACGGTTTAGTCTCACCATATGATTGTTTTTGGGGTAAGTATTATTCACATTAGACTTTATGTATGGCCCGTGTTTTTATTGTTGTTTTCCCCATAAACTCAAGGATGCTTATTTGAGTAAGCTGGGTTTATGGGATTAGACAGGTTTGAAATAAGGGCTGCAACAGCAGATCTAAGACGGTGCAGGAGGCTTGGTAGTTAATAATTTTTTTGTTTCCGCTATGTTAAGGAGTGCACGTCGCATCACAGTATGTTGATCCGACTCTTTCTATGTTATTTTTCTATTATATTTGACTCTTGCATAGACATGTTTTGGGTTTAATTCTGACCGAAGTATATGTAAAGAATGCTTAAGCAAATTTTGATGTAATAAAGATATCTAGCTACTATGTTTAATTTATCCGTGTTAATTAATAAACTGAACTCACTTTCGTCACTGGAAGATAATTCCGGTGATGATTGAAGCATCATTGGCATTCATCTTCGAGTCTCAAGTGAGGTGTTATAGTTTGGTATCAGACATAGGTTAGGGACACTTAAGTAAAATAGAGCCAGAAATTTGGAACAATACTTTGGATAAGATGAACACTCTAAAGAGGGGATGTGCTATTATATTTATAACGTACTTGTGTATTGCTAGATAGATATATCGGAAGATTATCCATCCTTCTATTATTGTTTCACCTTCCATCTTTTCATTTTTTGATGAAAACTTGCTTAACAGAAAAGAAAGATCGACTTGAGAAGTGGACGAGTTACGATAGGGGGAGCAAGTGTAAGAAGAGAAGCTGAAAGCACACAGACTAATGGAAGGAATGAGGGAGAAATCCCAAGAGCAGTAGGAGAGGAAGTTGCACAACCAGCAAATGAGGCAGGCATGAGTGTAAATGTCTTATTTAGGCAATTCATGGCTCAGATGATATGGGAAGTTGCACCGAAGGTAGTTCAATGGTTCAACCATAACCTGTGGCGGTGAGAGAGGATTTCCCAAATATGAACAAAAATTATAGAAATCTGGGGGGGGAAGGCATTTATAAGGAAGGAGCCTGTAGTAGAAGTGCTAAATTGGCTAAGAAGTTATGAGTGCATATTTGGAGACTTAGGATTGAATGATACGGAGAAAAGAAGGTTGGCATCAAGATAGTTGCAGGAAGATGCACTGGACTAATAGAAGACAGTAATGGTTTAGACCCTGGAGGTGAAGATCACTTGGGAGTAGTTCAAATAGAGGTTTGAGGTGCAGTTTATATTAAAATCTCAATAGAGTGTGTTGCTGAGAGAGTCTGTCGATCTGAAGTGGGGTGACCTTACAATGAAGGGGTATATCCAAAGGTTCAACTTATTGGCTAAATATGGCAAGGAGATCACCAATACCTTGATGAAGAAGGACGAGAAGTTTATTAGAGGCTTAAAGCAAGGTCTTGATCATAAGGTGGTGGCGCATCTAACATCATCTTTTGAGTTTGTAGTTGACATGGCTAGAAGGTATGATGGGATGTACTAGAAGCAGAGAAGGGTGGAGGCGGGATGCAAACCAAAGCAAAAGAAGTTTACCCCATATACGAAAGGCAAGAAAGGAGAATAGAAGGGAAAGGGGAATGTAGTTGCTAACACCAAGGTTCTATGCTTTAACTATGGACAAAAGGGACATTATGCTTCAAGGTTCCCTATGCCAAAGGAGTCTGAGAAGCTAAAGTGCTTCAAGTATGATAAAGTAGGACATTTGAAGAAGGACTTCCCATAGCTTAAAGCGCATGTTTATGTTTTGGAGAGACCAAGGGAAGGACCATCTGTCGGGAAAAGATGCAAGGAGAAATTCTTGAAAGGTATGGCTTGATATCTAGTATTTCAGTTAGAGTACTATTTCATACTGAAGCTATACATCTATTATAGCTAAAGATTTTTTTGATAAACTTGGTTTAGGAGTTACCTATTTAGTCAGTTCCATACATGTAGCAAATCCGTTAGGTGGGTATGCCACTCTCGGATTGAGATGCACTGACCTAGATATTGAGTTAGGCGGGTGTAAGTTTTCTTGCGATCCCTATATATTTGACTTCATAGGATTCAGAGTTATTTTAGGGATGGATTGATTGGAGAAGTATAGTGCAAGAGTGTACTGCGCAGAGAGGATAATTACTTTGAGTCATCCGTACCGCATAGATATAGTATATATGGTCTTGGAAGAATGTGGAGAATTGTGCAGGGATGTTTTATTTGCTTTGGAAGAAGAAGATCTTAGAGTAATACATGTAACGAAGGAGTCTGGGAATTGTTTGAACCTGTTTCGGGGTTCCCCAAGAGTGGTAGGATTTTCTATTGACTTGCTACTAGGGAATTAACTATTTAGTCAACCTCCAAGTAGAATGCCTCCAAAGGAGATGAAGGAGTTAAAAAAGCAATTGACAGAGTTAGAAGGAAAGAGTTTCATAAAGCCAAGCAGTTCACCTTGGGGAGCAGCAGTAGTGTTTGTGAGGAAGTTAAATAGGGCATTGAGACTGTGCATTGACTATCGGAAGCTGAATGAAGGACATTGATGAATAGTTATCATTTGCCAAGAATTGATGATCTGTTATAAGTGGTTGGTTATGCCATTAGGGCCGACTAATACGCCTGCATTCTTTGTAGACTTGATGAGCAGGATCTTTCAAAATATGCTAGATAGATATGTGTTGGTGTTCATAGATGATGTTTTGGTATACTCTAAGAATGAGGAGGAACACGCAGTTCACCTAAGGCTTGTGCTAGAGACATTGAGATAGTATAAGTTAAAGGCAAAATTTTCTAAGTGTCATTTTTGGATGAGGGAAGTAAAGTTCCTACGCCATGTGATTTCAGAAGAAGGTTTAGCAGTAGATCCTTCGAAGATTGACGTAGTAAATGGGTGGAAAAAACCCGAGACTGTGACCGAAATACGAAGTTTCTTAGGATTGGCTGGTTATTACAGGAAATTTATCAAAGACTATAGTTACACCGATGATGAGGTTGACTAGGAAGGGTGAGCAGTTTGTTTGGGCACAGGAGTGTGAGAAGGCATTCCATGAAGTGAAGTATAAATTGACAAATGCACCTGTGCTTGTAATACTGAAAGGAAATAATAGCATGACTGTACACGCTAATGCATCAGGGTTGGGGTTAGGTGCAGTATTGATGTAGAAGGATGGAGTAATTGCTTATGCATCTAGGCAGTTGCAACCGCATGAAGTTTGATATCCAACACATGATTTGGATTTGGCAGCAGTTGTCTATGCAGAAGTTTTGAAGACATTATCTCTTGAAGGAGAGGTTTGAGTTGTATATTGACCTCCTTGAGATATTTTCTCTTGGAAGGAGCTGAACATGAGGCGGCAGAGGTGGTTAGAGTTTCTAGCGTCATATGATTTGGGATAGAGTATACCCCAGGAAAAGGCAAGAAAGTAGCTAATGCCTTAAACCAAAAGCTGCAAAGTTATGTTTTGGCAATGATAGAAGAATGGACCATGTTAGAAATATTTTCTACATGTAATGTTCAGTTTCGGTTTAGTGCAAGTTTGAGCAGTGCATCATGAATGCTATCATGCTTAGAAGTGAGGCCTAGGCTGGTAGAAAGAATAGCCAAACTGCAGAAGGAAGACAAGTTCTATGCAGACACGGTAAGGGATTTAAACTCAGGAGTCGGAGTAGTAGAGCTAAAGGGGTTTAGTGTTGATAGAAAAGGCAGACTGTTGAAGAATGGTAGGTTGTATGTTCCCAGTGCAGAAGGACTGCGAAAAGAATATTGGACGAATGCCATCGTTCAAAATTTATTATACATCCTGGAGTACAAAGATGTACCGAGATACGAAAAGGGGTTTCTTCTGGGAAGGCATGAAGAAAAATGTAGGAGAGTATGCAAGAAGATGTTTTACATTCAAGCAGGTGAAGGCAGAACTTCTAAAGCCAAGTAGGCTCCTGCAGCTTTTAGAGGTTTCAGTGTGGAAATGAGATTCAATATCTATGGACTTCGTAGATGAGTTACTAAGGACAAAGGAAGGGAATGAAGGCATATGGGTCATAGTTGATAGACTAGCTAAGAGTGCCCATTTCATTTCAATGAAGGCTAAAAGGACCGCGTCAAAGTTAGTAGAGATATATTTAAGGTAATAGTGAGACTGCACAGGGTGCTTAGCTCTATTATTCATGATTGGGATTCGTTGTTCACTAGCATGTTCTGGCGAGGTTTGCAGAAGGTATTGGATACAGAACTGCACATGAGTACTGCAGACCATCCATAGACAAATGGGCAAACTGAGAGGATCAACAGGGTCCTAGAAGACTTGCTAAGAGCATACATTTTAGAATTTGGTGGATCTTGGGAGGACTACTTACATCTGGTAGAGTTCTCATATAACAACAACTATTAGAGCAGTATTGGGATGGCTGCATTTGAGGCATTGTATGGAAGTCCATGTAAGTCGCCTGCATGTTGTTAGAAGTAGAAGATAGGATTGTGTTGGGACCAGATGTGGTGAAGGATGCCACTAAGAAGGTGTTACTGATACGAGCTGGAATGAGGACAACGTAGTCTAGGCAGAAGAGTTGTGCCGACATAAGGAGAAAGGAACTGGAGTTATCAGTAGGTGATCAAGTGTTCATGAAGGTTTCTTCAATGAGAGGTGTAATGCGCTTCAAAAAAGATGGAAAGTTAGCACCCATATATGTAGGACTATTTTCGATCATGGTGAGGATTGGGAAGGTGGCATATAAGATGGATCTGCCCAGTGTTTTTGTAGAGATTTATAATGTGTTTCACGCATATGTTTGTAGAAATGCATTTGGGATCCAAAAGCAGTAGTTAATCAAGGCGCAGTAGAAAACCTGGTCATAAAGTCAAGTATGACGTATGTGCACATATCGGTTCAAATAGTGGATTGGGATGAGAAGAAACTTTAGAACAAGGTAGTGAAGCTAGTGTGTGTCCAGTGGAGCGTAGATCGGGACGATTACACGTGGGAAACAAATGATAAGGTTAAGAAGACCTACCCAGAATTCTTCGTTTCACATTAGCGCATAAGCTATTAATCGAGTGGTACTGCTATAAGCCATATATATACACACACATACACACACAACATACATACATATATGATAAATATATATATGAATATTATGATTGGTTATCATATTAGTAGATAGCACTAGTACTTTTTATATGCATTGATTGGAAATTCATGGGTATACTTAGGGTAAGCATGGAATAGAGGACGAATCTCTACTAAAACTTAATTGAATTTCGGAGGTGAAATTCCTATAAGGAGGGAAGACTGTAATGATCCTAAATTTAAATTAATCAAATAATTTAATTATAATGCCAGGGCAGCCCAAACAAGAGAAGCAAGGGGAAATAAATAAATGGAAAAGGGGTATGAAGGTCTAGCCTAAATTATTGTGGGACAATAAATGTTGATGCCACAAATAGACATCAACACCCAATAGAATCTAGTAGAGATTAAATGAAGAATGAAATTAAAACAAAGCAAATATCATAAATGAACACGCAGATTTTTATAATGGTTCGGCAATCTTGGCCTACATCCACTTCATATTTTATTGATCTTCCACTTGATTATCATTACAAGAATGTTTGGATCAGTTGGGATCCATTAGTACAAAAGTGAAGAAAAAATGGCAGAACCTTAGTAGAGAAAGCATGATCCCTTTTCTGACGCCATGCCTGCTGTATTTATAGGGGAAGACATGCACGGAACAGACTGAAATTTTGGCAGAAGGTTTGAGAGACCAAGACGAGGCTATCCAAAAATTTACAAGCCCATCAGGGCCCAATATAGGGATCGGTACTGATCCTTATTAATCCATCCAAATGGGCTGGGATCCCTATGAGGGACGCCCCATGATGTTAGCTACCTGTTCCCCAAATTTCATGAAATTCTGACCTACGGTTTGTGAGACATTGCATTTTCCGTGAAGTAGTATTGCTTGAATTCTGATTTCTACCGATCCATCCAAATGGAGTTATGCCGATCGCTCTAACCTCCTCCAATTGAAATGAGATCCCTAGGGGGTGTTCGACACGTTGTAGTAAGCTTGTACTCCAAGTTTCATGTTGATAGCATGTGTAGATTTTGAGTTATTGACCGATCATCGCTGCAAAATTGAGTTGTGGAATCGATACGATACGATCCATAGTGTTGAATATGGATCGTACCTGATCCATCTTCGGGGAGTAGTGAGCTTTCATGCTTCTGCTTTATATTATCATCTATGCTTAATTTTTGGACCCTAAAATCATCGCTCTAGGTTACTGGTCTTGATGACAGTTGAGTCTAACTTGTCCGGTCATTTCGGATATAGCCGGGTCAAAATGTCGGATAACATTTGCCCCTCGAAGTATATCTTGTTGCGTACATGACGTGCTTTGAATCGAAGCAAGTTAGAGTTGCCAGAAAGAAATCCTTCCAGTTTCCTGAACAGTCGCTATCCTTCCGTTGAATTATCTTCCTAAAGTGTTGTATCTCTCTCTGATCATCCTGACGCTTGATCGATTTCTAATAGTATAAATTCATGAATGTATTGCATCAGTTGCTATCTGTGTCCTGTTCTACAGGGCTAGTAAGCTTTGGCTATCTGATCCAGTTTTTTCTTTAATAACTCTAGGTGAAAATTCAATTTTTGTCAATTCCAAGAAGTCAAAATTTTTGGATATACATTTGCACATTCAGGCACACGTTCTTATCATTGGCTCCTGGATGTGTTTGTACGCTCATGAGTCATTACTAATTCCTTCTAGTTTAATTGCAATTGGATTGCAATTCCTTGTTTATATATTATTTTATAATGAAATAGGGGTTGTAATAAGTCATTCGATGAGAGGGGACTTCACGTTCTATAGGGATGATGGCCTCGGAGCTGTAATCAAGAGTGAATGGAGTATGGTTGGTTCTGTATGCCCATAATGATGATGAGAGTTTGTCGATCCACTTGCCTCTAGCCTTTTCCAAATGCTTCATCAAAATGGACTTTATGATTTTGTTAACAGCTTTGACTTGTCCATTAGCTTGAGGGGGAGCAATTGCCGCAAATCTCATTTTAATATGATGTCGTCGGTAGAATTTTTTGGATTTAACAATTTGGAATTGGGTTCCATTATCAATTACAATGATTCGTGGAATGCCAAAACGATAAATTATGTTTCGGACAATGAAGTTGATTACTTTTTTTTGTTGTGATCGCGGCTAAAGGTTCAGCTTCAACCTATTTGGTGAAGTAATCCACTGCTATGATGGCGTATTTCGTACCACCTTTAGAAATCAGCAAGGAGCTGATGATGTCAATACACCAAGTGGTAAATGGCTATGGAGTGACCATTTGAGTAATTTTTGTTGGTGGGGACCTCGTAATTTTTTCAAACATCTGGCACTCGTCGTATTGAATAGCGTGATCAGCTACATCTCGATTGATAGTTGGCCAGTAATACCCATAGTGGAGTATTTTCTTTGCTAAGGTTTTCCCCTGGTGTGATCGCCGCATTCTTCTTCATGGACTTCTCTCAAGACTCGTTGATATCATTATGGGTGATACACCGAAGCAGGGGAATGGAGAAAGCCCTTTCTATACATGACTCCTTCTTGGATGATGCAGCATGAAGCTTTGAGGAGGATATATCATTTTTCATTCTCAGGAAGAATTCCCCATTGTAGATAGTTTTTGATAAGAGTCATCCATGACTCCTTTTCTGGCTCCATCTCTAAGATCTAGTCGATCTCAATCTGTCAATGCTTAGAATGTTAAGTACTTCAACCGAAACAAAGTCTACTTGGTGCGCATCCCCAGAACTGACCAGCTTGGCCAGTGTCATTTCGTTCTCTGAGGATGTGTGTAATGTGCAATACTTGAAGTCGGCTAGTAGCTCTTGGACCCGACCGAGATATGGAGCAAGACACCGCCCCTAGCAAGATTAACTTCCCTGACTTTGCATGCTACTAACCAGGAATCACAAACGATATGTAAAGTTTCCACTGCCAGCTCTCTAGCAAGTTTGAGCCTGACGATCAAGGCTTCATACTTAGCTTCATTATTTATTACTGGGAAGTCGAGTTTCAGGGCATAATAGATCGATCGTTCCTCAGGAGTCATTAATGCAACTCCGATGCTAGAACACCGATCATTGGAAGTTCCATCCGTGTACATTTTCCATCGGTTGGTTGGTTCTCCATTGCTCTTCGGATAGCCATATGATGTAGTGAATTCATATATGAAGTATGTTAATGGTTGTCCATGGATATCTCTCCGAGGGAGATAAGTGATAGCAAATTGGCTTAGCTCGATATTCCATTTGAGTAACCTTCAAGATGTCTAAGGTTGGTGTAGGACCTGCCGTAACGGCTGGTTAGTATAGGCGTTAATGGGGTGCGCCTATCAATTGCTTGCTTGCATCATATAATGGGCTTTGGATCTGTTTCTCTTTGCATAGCATTGCGATGCTTATGGCGTTTGCCGACATAACTAAATAGATGTATAAGTCTTCATGATCCAGTGGCTTGGATAGGATAGGAGGTCTCTTTAAGTGATCTACTAGAGCTTGAAATGCATATATGCAATCCTTCATCCATTCAAAATTCCTTTTCCCTCTCTCGATCGAGTCGAAGAAAGGAATACACTTATTGGTGGCCCTAGAGATGAAGCGGCTTAGGGCGGCAACCTTCTCATTTAAGCTCTGTACCTACTTAATCGTCTTCGATACCTAGATGTTTCGAATTGCTTGAATCTTCTTGGGATTAGCTTCGATTCTACGAGGGTTGACGATGTAACCCCAAAATTTCCTTGACGCAATGCCGAAAGAGCATTTCAAAGGATTTAGTTTCATTCCATATTTTTGGAGAAACCGAACATTTACGCTAACTCATCGATGTGGTCATTCGATCATCGTGAATTCACTAGCATGTCATCCATATATACTTCCATTGATCGCCCGATCTGATCTTTGAACATCCGGTTGACTAGTCTCTGGTTAGTAGCTTCAGCATTATTAAGTTTAAATGGTGTTATCCTGCCTTTTGGCAAGGCCGTGATACCAAGAACTTAACTGGAAACCGAGGACAACCCGTCTCGAAGATCGGTTATACGCAGGCTCACTATGGATATCGACGAATTTTGTCTGAGTCCGGATCGAGCTACAATTGACAAGACGTGACAAGCAAAGCTATGAAGGCCAACGTTCTAAATTTCAAGTCAAACCGAGTTCGTATGCTCAAGATATGATCGATGCGAGTTTTGTGAAAAACATGCTCATTCCGTATCCATCAATGAGCATCACTTCGTATCCATCAGCCAACCATTGTTCGTATCCATCAAACAAACCGGAAAGGACCTCCTTCGCATTGATCCTATTCGAATCCATCAACTGCGCACGGTTTCGTATCGATCAGTAGCAAGTAAGTCCACTCGTATCCATCCAGATTCACATACTTCGTATCCATAGGAAGCGACCTTCTTCATATCCATAATCTTCAACCTATTCGCATCGATCAACCAACTTCACTCTGTATCCATCAAAACCAAACAAAGCCACTGCTTTGTATCGATCGGCTAGTGATCGATACGAACAGAGTAGTTGCCATTGATACGAACAGGGCAGAGTAGTTGCCATTGATGCGAACAAAGCAAAGTAGTTACAATCGATACGAGCAGAGGCGAACTGGGTCGATACGAAATGGGGCACAACCAGGTCGATACGAACAAGGCATATACATAGGGAAGACTCGATCATTCAGCATAAAAAGTGGATCGTTCCGAGGAGATAGCGCCATGTCAACTTACAGGCACGTGCCCGGATCGATACGAACATATCGATATGAAAGGATCGATACGAATCCTACAGCCTACCGAAAACTCGAATTTGCATCGCTCATAACTCACAATCTACAAGTCCAAATGCCACCAAATTTTCACAGGAGCTTACGTACAACCGAAAGAATGTTCATGCCCAATTTTGACTCGATTGGACCAAATCTTGATCGATACGAAATTCGTTCGTATCGATCACGGACCGAGTGCAAATCACGTGGGATCGATTACGGGGGCCCACCCACGTGCCAGAAGAGGTCTCCCAAGATCCGAACGAGATATTTGCAGCCTACGCCTATAAATAGCATCCCAGAGCCAATAGAAAAAGGATCTTTGGGCTCCTCAACGTCCAGACTCTGCCGAAATCATTGTTGCATTCGAAACTGACTGTTGTACACAAAATTCTCTATTGTAATCCACTGTAACCAGCAAGCAAAAGTTAATAAAAGCTGATCATTTCATAGTGGACATAGGCAACACGCCGAACCACTCTAAATCTCTGGTTCTTTGCTGTTTTTCTGATTATTGTCTGGAGTGTTTGTTAGATAATCCTCTTTTTACATTTACTTTCTTCATTTTATCTCTTCAAACACTTTCGAAGAGTGTTGTGCCCAATTTTGGTACAAACACTTTGGTGCTTTCATTGAGAGAACACAGTTTTCTCCTGCTCATTGGATCTACTATCGATATCAGATTGCATAAATCTTAGAAGAAGATCCAGATTTCAAAGATTAAAGTTCTTCCATCCTATTCAGATTTGCATCAAGTCTAGGAAAGAGCTTCGCTATCCATCATGGTTAACACAAGGACTACCTGAACTGCCGCAGATCCAGAAGGACGGGACAGACAGAATCCCGTACAACTGCCTCCAACTGATCAGGATGCTGCCGGACCATCAGATCCGCAAGGCCCTGTCACCAGGGAAGAATTCCAGATGCTAATGCAAGAACCGACTCAGAGCCGTCAATAGCTCACTCAACAGCTCCGAGCTAATGCAGAACTGACCAACCAACTGAACCGTCAAGGACGATGGAGATCCAGAAGGGATCAGGCTTCCTATTCATCCATCGAAAGTTCAGCCTCTTCCGACTATCATCATAGATCTACACGCCCGCGACTGGACGGAAGTTACACACATGCCACTGGGCATCAGGATACATTGAGTCTTGGGCAACCGAGAGTTGGCCCGTCAACTAGCCACCAGACTGGACCCTCCTCCCAAGGAGGCGCTACCCCATACCATATTACTGACAACCGCACTACCACTACTACTGATTTGGGAGATGACGCTTGGAACCAAACAGATCTGACCCACCGCCAACGCAACTGTACTCCTGAGCCTTACATCCCCAAAGACGTAGAACCAAGGAGGCGAGACATGGACCGTCGACAGCGACCGACCCCTCCTCACATTGTGGAACCTGACCAAACCTTGGCCCAACATGCTCAAAATGTCCAGATGCCCGACATTCCGACGATGATCCGTTAAATGATCCGTGAGAGTCAAGGCCTTAGCAATGATGACTGGGGAATCTCCCGGAGTCATACCCCTTTTACCGATGAGATACTTTATGCTGAACCACCTCGGCGATTCAGGATGCCGACTTTACCCGTTTATGAAGGGAGCTCTGATCCTAGTCAACATATCCTGAAGTATGAATGGTTGATGAATGCTGCACGAGCTGATGATGCAGTTAAGTGCCGAAGCTTCTCGATCTCTCTAGGAGGCATATCAACTATATGGTTTACCCATTTACCACCTCGATCGATCTCTTGTTTTAATCAGTTGGCAACAAAGTTTATTGAGCAATTTCGCATGCATGTCGCGAGATCGAAAGAAGTTAATACTTTGTCTAGTGTCACTCAAGCTCCTGGAGAGACACTCAGACGTTATTTAGAGAGATTTCATGCTGCATGCGCTGAGATCAGCAACCCTAATGATAACTCCATTCTAATGGCATTGACTAAAGGAATTGATCCCGATTCTGAGTTCGGCAACTGGTTGGCCGAAAAACCTCTTGCATCATTGGACCGTTTATATTCCAAGGCAGCCCAATTCTTGAGAAGGGAGGATGCAAAATAGTCTAGGAAAAAGGATGATGCAGGGCATAGTATGGAAGGAATTCAGAGTAATGTTGCCGTTAAACAATCCGAGGAGAGCTCCGGAAAGGTACAATTGAACATTCAGAATAAGCAAAATCAGCAGAAAGGAAATGGTAATCAAAACAGGAAACGGGATCAGAGTCGTGGTCCACGACGTAGGGCACCTATGTTTGATAACTACACTCCTTTGAATATGTCGCTGGAGAATGTGTATTTACAGACCTGCAATACTATACAGTACAAGAAACCTGCTCCGAAACAGTCATCGGAAAACAAATTCAGACAGGGAAGTTTTGCAGATTCCACGAAAGCTACGGCCATAACACAAATGAGTGCCGTCATTTGCAGGATCTCATTGAAAAGTTGATATGTGAAAGGAAGTTGGAACAGTTTGTGGGGGCACTGCAGTCTGGAGGTGCGGGCCCATCGAATTAGAACCATACACCGAATCAGGCAAGACAGGAGGAACCCGCTCGTACTGACAGGAGGTTGGTGATAACAACCATTAGTGGCGGTCCTCATCCAGCAGACCCGAAGATGGAAGGAAATGGAGTCGTATGCCGGTTCTATTAGGCCTGCGAGCTTCGAGTGTTGTAGTAGTTTGGAAGATGGGGCTCCGGCCAAGCAACAAAAGATGAGAACTGATGACATCGTCTTCCGAGACAAAGATGCCGATATGATCGAAGCCCCAACCATCGATCCGCTTGTCATATCAGCTCAAGTAGGTCCTGCTTGGATGAAGAGGATCTTGGTAGACAATGGAATTTCTATTAATATATTGTTCAAGCGAGCCTATGACCAGATGAAAATGGAGACTAAAGATTTGAAACCTTGTCAGTACCGTATCCATGGTTTCAATGGGAGTGCAACTATACCCACTGGAGTGGTGGAATTGCCAGTGGAGTTAGGAATTGGAGAACGCCGGAGAGTCCGGATACTACAGTTTGTTGTTTTGGATATAGACTCGCCATATAATGCTTTCTTGGGCCAACCGGCCCTAGCTGAGTTCAGGGCTGCTATTGCCCCATGGTGTTTGACTCTAAAGTTCCCCACCGATCGTGAAGTTGAAGTTGTTCAAGGAGATCAGGCTGTTGGACGAGCTTGTTACGTTGCTGAATTGCACGAGGCGCAGCGATAGGAGAAAGGAAAGGGCGTAGAGGTATTTCTCTATGTCTGTTTTATTGATAATTGACAATTGATGCATGGGCCTAGGCCTGGGCACCCCAACCAATCCCAAAGAGATATTGACCCGAGAGATACCGAAAGTGAAGACGAAAGTAAAGACAGTCAAGCTTCTTCGGCCGAACTGACGATTGATGTCCCGATCGATGATAGCGATGATTCTAGAATGATAAAGATTGGATCTCAGTTAAGCCAACAAATGCAAGAGGAATTGGTTAAATTTCTCCGGGCAAACCTTGACGTGTTTGCCTGGACGCATTCTGACATATGTGGGATCTCGCCGGACATCGCGAGCCACGCATTGAACATTGACTCGCGGAACGTCCCAATCAAACAAAAAAGGCGTGGTATGGATCCAGAGAGATCTGCCACCCTGAAGGAAGAGGTAGACAAGCTTAAATCGAATGGATTTATTCGAGATGCATTATATCCGGAATGGGTGTCAAATTCTGTACTTGTCCGAAAGCCAAATGGGAAATGGAGAACGTGCATCAATTACTCTGATCTGAATAAAGCCTGCCCTAAAGACAGCTTTCCACTTCCTCGAATCGATCAACTCGTAGATTCAATGGCCGGACATGAACTCTTATCCTTCATGGATGCGTGTTCCGGCTATAATCAAATACCAATGCACTTACCCGACCAGGAGCATACCAGCTTCATAACCAATATGGGACTTTATTGCTACAAGGTTATGCCTTTTGGACTCAAGAATGCTGGCGCAACTTATCAACGATTAGTTAATCGAATGTTCGCCAATCAGATTGGGAAAACCATGGAGGTATACGTGAACGACATGCTAGTCAAGTCACGATTCTCCAATGACCACATCGAAGATCTGGAGTCAATGTTTAATATTCTCCGAGAATACAGAATGAAGCTTAAACCGTTGAAATGTCACTTTGGGGTCGCATCAGGAAAATTCCTTGGGTTTATCGTCAATGCTCGAGGAATCGAAGCCAATCCCGAAAAGATCTGGGCGATTAGAAACCTTGAAACTTCAAGAACTATAAAGCAAGTCCAGAGCCTCAATGGGAAAGTAGCAGCACTGAGAAGGTTCATTTCAAAATCTACTGACAAATGCATTCCCTTTTTCGATCTGATCTGAAAAGGGAAACAGAATTTTGAATGGACTACAGAATGTGAGGGCACATTCCGAGCACTAATTCAACACCTCTCTACACCGCCAATTTTGTCAAAGCCTATCGATCACGAGAAATTGTACATTTATTTGGTGGTATCAGAAAATGCAATCAGTGCTGCCCTAATTCGGGAGGAAGACCGAATACAAAAGCCGGTCTACTATATTAGCAAACGACTATCCAGAGCTAAGAGAAATTATCTGAAGCTAGAGAAGTTCGCTTATTGTCTTGTTATTGCCTCGAGGAAGCTCCGTTCGTATTTCCAGGCTCATCCTATCACAGTTTACACCGACCAGCCGTTACGACAGGTCCTTACGCGGCCTGAGACGTCTGGTAGGTTACTCAAATGGAATATCGAGTTAAGTCAGTTTGACATTACTTACACTCCAAGGCGAGCCATCCAGGGACAAGTCCTAGCAGATTTCATAGCTGAATTTACCATCCCAGAGGGCTTGCCCAAAACAAGTGAATCCCCCAAGTATATCTGGAAACTGCATAAAGATTATGCATCAAATGACTGTTGCTCAGGTGCAGGGGTTGTCCTTGAAACTCCTGAAGGTCGATCTATATACTATGCTTTAAAGTTTGATTTTCATGCGACCAACAATGAGGCTGAATATGAAGCCCTACTTGCCGGATTGAGGCTTGCTAGAGATTTGAAAATCATTGCTGTGGAGATAAATTGTGATTCACAATCGGTCGTATGTCAAGTTCGGGGGGAATACCAGGCCAAGGACCGAAGACTGGCTGCTTACCTTGCTCGGGTTCAGGAAATATTAAATCAGTGCGATTATTATGCCATCTACTACATACACCGAGAGCACAATCAAAAAGCCGATTCATTAGCGAAGTTAGACATCACAGGTGAGGCACAACAAATGGGACTTGTTCCTATGGAGACATTAGCTTCCCCGAGCATCGACCGAATGGAGACAGATTGGATATTTGAGGTTGTTCGCGATAAGGAGTCATGGATGACTCCGTTCAGAAATTATCTCGAGCATGGAACCCTGCCAGAGCGTGGGAGTTAGAAGAGACAGATTCTTCGAAAATCTTCGCGGTTCACTATTCAAAACGGAGTCATGTATAGAAAAGGATACTCTGTTCCTTTAATCCGGTGTATTGCTCATGATGAAATCAAACGCGTATTGCATGATGTGCACGAAGGGGAATGTGGTGATCACACCGAAGGGCAAGCCCTTGCCAAGAAAGTGCTCAGATATGGATACTATTGGCCAACCGTAAATCGTGATGCGTCGGACTACACTAGAAAGTGTGACAAATGCCAGAAGCACGCTCGGATTCCGAGGGCCCCACCTACCGAGATAACTCAAATGGTCAGTCCATGGCCGTTTGCAGTATGGGGCATTGACATTATTGGCTCTCTACCTCTAGCCAAAGGTGGTGCGAAGTACAGCATCGTAGCAGTTGTTTACTTTACGAAGTGGGCAGAAGCTGAACCCCTTTCTACAATCACAACAAAGAAGGTGATCAACTTTGTAGTGCGCAACATCATCTGCCGATTTGGTCTCCCACATACTATCATCCCTGATAATGGGGCCCAATTCGACAGTGTTGAATTTAAAGATTTCTGTCAACGATTCCACATTCAGAAGAAATTCTCCGCAGTTGCACACCCTCAAGCGAATGGACAAGTCGAAGCTGTTAATAAAGTTATAAAGTCTATTATGAAGAAACGACTGAAAAAGGCCGGCGGCAAATAGGTCGATGAGATTCCTATGGCTTTATGGGCTTACCGAACAACACACAAGTCTGCGACCGGCCACACTCCGTTTTCTCTTTCTTATGGTTTAGAAGCTATTATTCCAGTTGAATTAGAAGTGCCTTCTCATCGTGTGACATACTATGATCCGAAGACAAACACTATATTACTTGCCGAATCTCTAGATTTATTGGATGAGAAGCGTGAAGAGGCCGATTTGAGGGCAGCCGCATACCGAAGTCGAGTCACCCGATTATATAATGCCAAGGTCCGACCCCGAACCTTTGAACTCGGCGATCTCATCCTTAAGAGAGTTTACCCAGCCCCTTCGCATATGAAGCCAACTTGGGAAGGGCCGTGTGTTATTGAATGAAATCTCGGAGATGGAACATTCAAATTATCGACCGCTGACGGTCTCACTCTTCCGAGAGCCTGGAACAGCGAAAGTCTCCGTCGCTACTACACATGACAGGCTCTGTTTATTTATTCAGTCTATTTTTCGTTTGCAATTTGTTTCTGCATTTCGAAATTGGAATTTGTAATAAGGCAACTGATTTTGCCGTATTTTCTTATTTCAGCAATAAAATGCAATCTCTTCGAGCCAGAGCTGTGATTTATTGAATGCGTCATATAACTATCACTATGCACAGAGAGCTAAATTCCACCCGATGGTGGAATTTATTCAAATAGGGAGTGATTGTGATACGACCGGTTACTCGCTAGATGATCCCGAGCTCAGGGGCAAGTCATCACACTGAAGTCAAAAAAGGATTGATACACGACAATCCTTTAACCAACTCCAGATTCCCATAGTGTGAACTGGAGTATAAATTTACAAATACGATCTCGAAGAGGGTGGATCCGTCCACCTAACGACTTCGCTCGTATCTTGATGATGTGCACGTAAATGTGCATATTTTTACCACCATATTTAATCTATTTAAATTAAATAAATGATCATATCGGGTATTTTAACTTGTTTAAACCAAAATTCATATTATTTTCAAATCGTCACATATTCATCTTCATCCAAGGGCAAAATGGTCATTTTGGTGCATATATTAATTTGAGAAAATTTAATTAGAAACTTATATACTATTTTATAGGAATTTGGCTTCATGTACAAGTGGTTTCATGAAGATGTATGCATGCACAAAGAAGATACAAAGGAATGGAGAGGAAAAAATTCAAAGGCATGATAATGGAGGACCCCACCTACCCACCTCTCTTCACGTACAAATTAGAGGCTAATGCACATGCTTATGGAATTAATGGCTTCATGTACACTTAAATGATGATTAGTAGAAGCTAATGATTACTTGGCCTCCATACTTTCTCAAGGGCAATTTGGGCATTCTCCAAAAATATGAATTAGGGTTTAACACTTGTATAAATACCCCATATCTTCATGTAACTTGCTCCTTCTTACTTAGTCTCTCTTTTAGGCTCTCTTCCTTAGTCTCCTTTTAGTTAGTTTTTAGGCTCAAAATAAAAAAAAGCTCTCTTTCTTTTCATGGCTACTTAGCCATTTCTTCTCTTATGTAATTCCTTTTTTATGCAATGTAATTATTATTTTCTTTTACTTACATGTTCGTTTCTTTTCATGCTAGTAGTGTAGATTTTCCTTTATGCAAGTAGATTAGTTTTTTCTTTCATTTAGCTCTCTTTTCCTCTTTGTTTTGTTCTATGTTGCAAGCTATATTTGTTGATATGATAACAAATATGAGAAGCTAAACCCCTTTAATTTAGGGGTAATGAAGCAATCTAATTATATAGCTTCAAAATTTTGATAAATGTTATGCTCTCCTTTTGTGCTTCATGGAAAATGATGTTTATGTAATTTTGTGCTTATTATTGAGTTTGATAGCTTATGTTGTTCAAAACAAATAAGCTATGCTTAGTCATATGAATCACAAATTGCCTCTTCATCTATATATGATTATGGCAAAGAAGTGAATGTTTAAATCAAAATTTGATGGCCTATATTTCTAAACAATAGTTAATAGGCCATGCTTAAAATAGATTTTCATTTTCAACTTTGTTGTCATTTTCATGAGAATTAAAAGTGGTTTAAAGGTTGTGTTATAGTTTGATGGCTTATGTTGAGCTAATTGATAGCACAAATGAGCCATACTTATGATAAACACATCGTTTAAATTCACTTATGACCAAAGAAGAGAGTTCATAATTTCATAATTTGTTAAACTATATGATCTAGAGAGTGGAATTATCTCTAAATTGTCATTTAACTCTCATATTTTTATCAATTTTCTTTTGCTAGTTTTCTACATTTTTAGCTAATCACATTTTCAACTTTGGTTAATTTGATTGAATAGAGATTTTAAAATCATCAATTCCCTGCGGATCGACCCGTATTCGCCACGTACTAAAAGTGTACGCCGTGCGCTTGCAGTTATTTTTATTTCAAAATTCTTTCGACTATAATCTAACTCGATAGACATTTAGCCGTCCGAACACTTGACCAAGTTTGAGGAGGATGGATCCGTCCATCTAATGACCTCGCTTGTGAACTCAAGGTGGATGTGAACCGACCATCCTCGATCCTGATAGATTCTTCGTTCCCGGAGTGCGAATGAAATCCTAAAGCCTAGACAGATGCGACTGACCATCTTTCGACTAACTCCAATTTCCCAGAGTGTGAACTGGAGTATAAACATTAACTAACTCCGAATTCCTAGAGCGCGAATCAGAGTATCAACATCAACCAACTCCACGTTCCCAGAGTGCGAACTGGAGTACAAACGTCAACTAACTCCAGATTCCCAAAGTGTGAACCGGAGTGTCAACATAAACACCAACTCCAAATTCTCAGAGTGCGAATTGGAGTATAAACGTTGACTCAAAATCCCCAGAGAGTGGATTGGAGTTTGAACACGAATCGAATTGGGATTGACCATCTGTAAAACAACTCTAAGTCTCCGAAGCGTGGTTAGAGTGTAAATGCAAATCGGGTGTGACTGACCACCCACGAATCCATCTAAAGTCCCTAGAGTGTGGACATCGGTACAAACATTAAGCGGGTGTGACTGACCACCCGTGAAAATGACTTTAAGTCCCCGGAGCGTGGACGTACCCTTGAAATTTAAGCAGGCGTGGCCGACCGCCGACATACATATTCAAATCCCCAGAGTGTGGATGCAATCGTCAATAAATGGGCGAGTGTGATTCGACCACTCAAATTAGCTTGTTTCAGCATCAATTCAACGATGTTAAGCTCGGTGTGTTGAAGGTGAAGAACAATTGCCACTTGATCTTTACAATTCGTCCCTGAAACTGGGGGCAGAACTTAAGTGCCACTCACTGACTGAGACAGTGCAGCATCGGAGTCCGGCTTAACGCTTGATCATAGCTCATAGTCATGGTTTCATGGCTTAACGACTAAACTTGAGTAAAATCCAAAGGTCGAAAATCAACAAACGTACTGGACTGGAGTTAAAATGCCGAGACACTTAAGCAATTAAACGGAAGTCGAGACTAAAGACAAAATGGAATTTCATTTCAACTGTTTGTAGAAGGAAACTAAGTACAAGTTTATCCAAAATATTCTACTAGCAGGGGCCGAACCCGCATCTATACACGGCCAAAAAAAGCTAAAGAAATTCCTATCTACTCAAAAACAAGCTGAAGAGACGTATCTACTCTTTTTTCTTCTTCGGTTTCCTCTTCGGTATGGACCCGCTGGAGCTCTCACTCGGTTTTCTTTTTGAAACCTTGCTCTTCGGCGGACGATCTCAAGTCGGAGGCATTATATCAACATCCTCCTCCGAACTCAAATGTATTGGAATGCTTCCTGCAGGCGGAGTCGGAGGGACAGGATGAACAGAAGGACGTGGGGCAGGCGCGCTCGTCTCAATGACCGTTCCTTCCAGAGATATCATCTGCAAAGGGGCTGGACCAGGTCCAGCCATTCCACCGCCAAAACCACTGCCCCGCGCGGCTGCCTCCATTTCAACATTGATTTCAGCTATGATTTCCTCCTCATGAAGCGTTTGCGCATTGCTGGAGACTCCCGTAGTTGGAGCCAAAGAACTTGTCATTGGTGCACTTCCACCCATAACGAACGGCAAGTCTGCAAAAGGATCACTATGATGACCGAGGATTTCCTCCATCATCTGCTCATCAAAAATAAGTGTGCTCCCCTACGCTCCATCAGTCGGTGCCATGGTCGTTGTGGTGGTCGCTTCAGGTATAATGGCCTCCTGCATATGATGTGGTTCTTGAGTTGCAGGAGGCACAACCGGTGTAGCTTCAATCACTGGATAAAAGAAAAAAAGAGAACTATTAATAATCACTTCATGTACGCTTCTGGTTTTGGACAAACATTCAAAGTGTTCAGAGTACTTTCCTCAGTTTGACTTGTGAGCGGCTGAACGACCTCAGAGATTTGCTCGCTAGCTTGAGATAACTGCGGCTGATCCGGGTTGTAAGCAGGAATGGACTGAGAATCAACCACGGAAGTCGGTTCACGCTGGGTCGGCACAAGAGTTTCAAGACTTGTATCTTGGTGCTCGACACCAGAACCTTCTCCAACTTCCAAATGCCGAGCGCCGAGCTTCTCCATCTCATATGAAATCATTGCATCATGGAGAACTTTTCGCTCATCTTCATTCAGCATTCGGTTTTCAAGCTCAAATTCATCAACTGATTCACCCTGATGCGCAGCCTTTTCATCTCCTACTAATCAACCCTAGGCACTGTATAGATGTGTCGGATAATTATCGAGCCAGGCTAAATTTCTATGCTTCAAGATGTTAGCATTATAAACAATGAGGAGATCTTCAATATCAGCTTCTAGCCTAGACTCCGCCATTTGGACTTCCTCCTCGACCTTAGTCTCTACCTCCCGAACCTTAGTCGTTGCCGCATCCCGTTCGCCCCGAAGCACTATGGCCTGTTCACATGCCTCCTGAGCTGCTCTATTTGCATCATCCTTTTCCTTGATGATTTCAGAAAATCTGGCTTTTAGCTCGTTGAGTTCTTTCATAGCAGCATCCCTTTCGGCGGTAACTGTGGTGTTTCGATGGCCCATCTGCTCCACCAAAGCGAAGTGTGTCTGCCTCATCCTCTCCATAGCCAAGTTCGCCTCGTCGGCCTTTTGAGTGGCCTCTATTTCTGATTCCCGAGAGGATTCAGCTTCATCGTTAAGCACTTGGATAATCCGGTCCTTCTGAGCGAGTTCAGTTTCTAGTTTCTCAATTGCCTTTGCCCGCTCGAAGGCCACTGTCGATGCTTTGTCTGCGGCTTTCATCCACTCCTTATACTGTGTATAAATGTCATGAATGTAGTCATGCATCGTGGTTTCTACCTCCGACGGGATTTTCTTTAGGTGAGGAGGAAAGATAAAGCCATCGAAACATATGTTTGGGAAATCTTTTCTTAACTGGGCAATTCTGATAGCCTCTTCCCCAGTGGGCTCAGAGATGGCTTGTTCAGCCACAATGGGAGGTTCGACCTCAGTCCTACGATGCTGAGACTCAGACCTTGGAGCATGAGAAGATGGTTTTTGGCGTGGAGGCTCCGGGGGATGTGAGCTATGAATAGAAGGTTGTGTAGGGAGTCAGGGAGGTGGAGAGCGCGATCGGGATCGATATCTCTGTTCTTTGTAATCTCTATCTCTATCCCTCTCATAACGTTCCTGACTAGAGTAACCGCGATCGCGGTTTCTATCATCCTTTCTCTGACGGGACTCATAATACGAGCTCGATGATTGGCGTGCTGAACGGAGACTGCCGAGCATAGACTCTCGCCTATTCATCCTATCTGTAAAGTAAAAGAAGAACAAAGTTAGTGAATTCTCGAAGCAGGCAACTTAAGGCTAGAACCCGTGTAGTGCTGTGAAGTGTATATGTGTGTGTAACCCCCCGACTAACCGGTAATGTCGGCCACACTGATGGGTAGAGACTCGCTTAAATCTTGAGCGCTTTGAAGCCCCTCCAATCCGGTGTCGTGTTGAAGTGACACATAGTCCGGAATCAGAATATCAGCAAGTCCTTCAAAAGGATTCTCTACTAGCGAGGGAGGAGCCTCCGAAATTCTAACACCGGAGGCTGTAGGGACACTATTACGGATTTCTATCTTAAGGATTTATGACATTTGTGCGCAACTAACTTGCCTTTTCTCCTTCCCTCTAAACCCTGAAAACTGTCAGAAGGCCCGGCCATGGGTTAGTCGTTCGTAGGCATATGTTCTTTATCACCTTCCTCAGCAATTACAACCTCGAGCACTTTGTGCTTTACCTGCTTCATCGGGGCCGCCCTAATCACTCCTTCAAGCCTTATGCTTTGTTTTCGCTCGATTAACCCAAGAATTCTTAAGTTCCTGTCGGTGCGCACCGACTCGATTTCTCTCATCTCGCTTGGAACTTCTTGGAGGATCCATACTATTTCTTTAAAGTGCGCGCCATCAGGTCGAGGAATTGCGGCTGTAATGGACAGAGAGTATTAGTCCCAATATCAGTTGCAACTATATTGTTATCTACCAGAAAAGTTGAAGCACTTACGTCTAGCCAACCATCGACTAGCAAACCCTGGTGGGCATTGAACGTAGAACCACTCAGTTTTGAAGTAGCTCAATCTGGTCAAAGCACCAGTCACAACTTGATAGTTCCTGACCGCCTCCAGAAATGAGAAAGAAGGGCTATCTCCCCGACTCTTAACATTAAAAAGGTATCTGATTTCGATCGGGGTCGGGGGTCTGAAAAGATGCTCCATGAATACAACGAATAGACTGTTCAGCAACACATATCCATTGGGATGTAACTGTGATGGGGCAATTCCAAAGAAGGACAACGCTTCCCGAATATATTGATTGAATGGAGGAAGCATCCCGACTGTACATGAATGCCTGTTGAAGGCAGTAAACCCTTCCGGGGGAGCATGCGATCTATCATTCGGTCCCGGTAATAAAACGTCGTCCAACGGTAGGCCATGCTAGACATATTCATCCCAGCATATCTTCAGAGACGTTGGATGGCATAGAATCTTGTGGGTTCATGATAAACCTGGCACCAGGCAGCTCGTCCAGAGCTGGATCTATAACTTCGGCCGCGATGACCAGAATCTCTATGACTAAGGGAGATGTACCCTGAAGCTCCTGCTGTTGTGAGCTTGTAGACTCCATAACTAATAGACTTATCAAAAACCATCATTAGATAATAATAAGCCCGTGTGTTCTCTGGTGTGAAGTGTGTGAATGTGTTGTGCAGTGCAGTGCTACATATTACTTGAGAAATTCTACAGAGTTTGAGAAAATATTCAAACGACAAGACTTCGAGATTCAACCGGAGTAATCGTCATTGTTGATCGTCACAACCGTGCCATCCTGACTCCGGAGAACGATCCATGTTGGAGTTCGTTAAGTTTGTCAAATTATAGTTCCATCGACGAGCTTCGAAGGGCAGTCAAATATGCAATTACACAGTTAAGTCCAATTATGCAAGGCTGAAGCTCGTCGGAGTCAAATGTTTGATTATGCAAGATTTCATATCCATCAAAGTTCAAAGTTGGATCGGTCCACAAGAAGTCCAATTTGTATCGATCATAGAAAGTAGGGTTTCATATCGATCACATGGAGATCATTTCATATCGATCCAAAACCCTGGTTTCGTATCGATCGTAGGCCACATATTCGTATCGATCATCAGGTCTGGAGCTTCGTATTGATCGCATTTCCAATCGATACGAAGCCACTCCCTCCATCGATATGAATTTCCACTGTTTCCAATCGATACGAACTTCCATTGCTTCCGGATCGATACGAGCCATTTCCATTCGCTCCAGTGTTTTTTCGTATCCATTATCCCTTCTTCTTCCCCAAGCAGATAGCAAGTCATTTACTCCTTCCTCGACCTTGCTTTGACCCAACTTTGGCATCAACGTCACCGGAGTCGGCAACGGCTTTAGACAAATCAGCCTAAAACTCGAGTCTTATCGTTTTGAGATGGTTTTAATTGATCAATTACCTAATTTGAGCAGTTAGTTCGAAAGATTAGCGGGTTGAGTGAGTCAGAGACAAATGCAGATTCTTCTTTCTCAAACACTTAATCGATATGAAGACAAAGTACGGAAATGAGAGCAAGTGAAAATTCGGCTAAGTCCAAAACGTATTTATATGGATGCAAAACTAAGGAGAAAAAACGATTCGACTCCCAGTCATCTCAACTGGTTTCAACAGGTTTCTCCCCAAATCAATACGAAGAGGGCTACTCGTATCCATCAATTCGAGTCCATCTGAAATGTATCGATACGAGCTGCTTTATTCGTATCCATCAACATATAGCTCGTGAATACTCGTATCCACCAATACAAATAACGCTCGGAGGACCAGCTGGACTATTCGTATCCATCATAAGTCCCTCGATACGAAGATCATTGCAAAATAGTATCTGGACCATCCTGCTATCGATACGAAGAACGAACATTACTATGAAGGCTGATTCATTTGTTCACATCCATCAAACATCTATCGATGAGGAATGGCAAGTTCGTGTCCATCATTATGAAGACCGTTTGGGTTCGTATCCATTGATGCAAAATGATTCGAAGAATCAACTGATTCATATCACTTGGCATCGATACGAAGAATGACTTCCTCTTTTAACTTTTCGCATCGATCCAGGAGAGGATCAATACGAAGGGACACTACAAAACAACCGTCAAGTGTTGTTCCAAATCGAATTTCACACCGATTCAGGAGAGGATCGATACGAAATTCGATACGAAATTCGATACAAAAGAAAAACTAACAACGACTCGTCAACGTACGAACGTTAACGAGAGTCAGGTTAACATACATACATGTATAACAGGCTAACGTCCAATTTTTAAAATTAGCAGGAATTGAATACTCGTATGATGACTATCACAACAACAGTTTGCCATCATTCAGCACTCAGCCACAACAGTACACAGTACAACAACTGATAGTCAATAGTTCATGATTTATGTTTCTAACGAATCAATCAAAGGTCGCAACTTTCGACGAGAAGACAACAACCGTTTGACAAGTCAGATGGAACTTTTTAGAATGAAGATTGCAGCTTTTCAAAGCACGTCGTGTTCTCACAAGACGTACTTTAGGGGGCAAATGTTATCCCGCTTTTTGGCAAGGCCGTGATACCAAGAACTTAACTGGAAACCAAGTACAGCCCGTCTCGAAGATCGATTATACGCAGGCTCACTATGGATATCAACGAATTTTGTTCGAGTCCGGATTGAGCTACAATTGACAAGACATGAAAAGAAAAGCTATGAAAGCCAACGTTCCAAATTTCAAGTCAAACCGAGTTCGTATGCTCAAGATATGATCGATGCGAGTTTCGTGAAAAGCATGCTCATTTCGTATCCATCAATGAGCATCACTTTGTATCCATCAGGCAACCATTGTTCGTATCTATCAAATAAACAGGAAAGGACCTCCTTCGCATCGATCCTGTTTGAATCCATCAACTGCACAAGGTTTTGTATCGATCAGTAGCAAGTAAGTCCACTTCGTATCCATCCAGATTCACATACTTCGTATCCATAGAAAGCGGCCTTCTTCGTATCCATAATCTTCAACCTGTTCGCATCGATCAACCAACTTCACTCCGTATCCATCGAAACCAAACAAAGCCACTACTTTGTATCGATCGGCTAGTAATCGATACGAACAGAGTAGTTGCCATCGATACGAACAAAGCAAAGTAGTTACAATCATTACGAGCGGAGGCGAACTGGGTCGATACGAAATGGGGCTCAACCAGGTCGATACGAACAAGGCGGTATACATAGGGAAGACTCGATCGTTCGGCATAAAAAGTGGATCGTTCCGAGGAGATAGCGCCACATCAACTTACAGGCACGTGCCCGGATCGATACGAACAGATCGATATGAAAGGATCGATACAAATCTCATAGCCTACCGAAAACTCGAATTTGCATCGATCATAACTCACAATCTACAAGTCCAAATGCCACCAAATTTTCATAGGAGCTTACGTACAACCTAAAGAATGTTCATGCCCAATATCGACTCGATTGGACCAAATCTTGATCGATACGAAATTCGTTCGTATCGATCACAGACCGAGTGCAAATCACGTGGGATCGATCGCGTGGGCCCACCCACGTGCCAGAAGAGGTCTCCCAAGATCTGAATGAGATATTTGCAGCCTACGCCTATAAATAGCATCCCAGAGTCAACAGAAAAAGGATCTTTGGGCTCCTCAACATCCAGACTCTGCCGAAATCATTGTTGCATTCAAAACTGACTGTTGTACACAAAATTCTCTATTGTAATCCACTATAACCAGCAAGCAAAAGTTAATAAAAGCTGATCATTTCATAGTGGACGTAGGCAACACGCCGAACCACTCTAAATCTCTGTGTTCTTTGCTTTTTTCTGATTATTGTCTGGATTGTTTGTTAGATAATCCTCTTTTTACATTTACTTTCTTCATTTTATCTCTTCAAACACTTTCGAAGAGTGTTGTGCCTAATTGTGGTACAAACAAATGGCATCACAATGTAATGATATAACCCTAGCTCGGTAATGAAGTTGGTGTGCTCCGGGTCGAGGACAAGCATTAGGATCTGGTTGCATCCAGAGTACACATCCATAAATGAAAGCAGTTAATATCTAGCGGTTGGGTCTACCAACTGGTCGATCCTCGAAAGTGGAAAGTTGTCTTTCAAGCATGCCTTATTTAGGTCAGAGTAGTCGACGTATGTCCGCCGGTTTCCATCAGCTTTTTTTACATGAACTGGATTGGATACCCATTTTGTGTAGAGGGCGTCGTAGATAAATCCATTGTTTTTAAGTTTATCCACCTCCTCTTTTTGTGTAACAAATCTTTCCGGATCAATGCCGCGTTGCTTTTGTTTCGCTGGGACATGCCTCGGGTCGATATTCAATGCATGGCTCGTGATAATTAGTGAGATTACACACATGTCAAAATGGTTCCAAGCAAACACATCAAGATTCGTTCGGAGAAAGCCGTCTAATTCCTTTATCATCGTTGCACTGAACTGTGATCCAATCTTTAGTACCTGTAATGGGTTGCCATGGCTGACCGTAATGTTGATCGTTAGCTTTGCGGGTGCAACCTTGGATTCCTCGAGTTCAAACGTAATTGTTTTGCGCAACAATCAACATGAAATTCGTTTAGGACGGTTAATGATGACGGTTACTCTGGTTGAATCCTAGAGTCTTGTCATGAGTTATTGAGTCTGATGGTGAAGGGATCTAGATGCTTTGAGTGATTATCTACAACTGGCCGAAGATCGGGCTTAGAAGCACACCAAAGTAAGTGTCGAGTAGGGTTCAACCTCGTGTTGCGCGCAACTGCATAGCTGGCTCTTGCTTTGAGTTTGAATCTGCTTGTATATTCGAGTAATGCGCTTTCCACTCAATGTACTCATAATCCGTTACTCATTCGGGTTGGAGTGATGGTCAGTTGCTAATGAGCTTGGGCATCGATTCGACGATTCTATCTCTAGGCATCCTTTCGGTCGTAACCTCGAGTCATTGTAAACACCAAGTACGAGTCACAATATTGAGCTATCGTAGTCAGTCTTTGGATGATCACACTTCTATTCCCGTTCTCAGGTTGATAAATGTACTGCATGGATGCTCGAGTGTCATCCTAGTCATTTTTATACTCCTACCTAAGCTCTAAAGATTTAGAGTCGATCAATGAATGGTCGGTTCACATTCATCTTGTTTCTCGCTCATGCCTCCAAGTCTGGGGTATACGTCGATAAGTAGGAAGGCAAGTTATGTTCACTTTAGCTTTATACTCTTTCCCGTTGAATCGTGGGATCAAGATAGTTGATGGAAAGCCGAGTCGCGTGTATTCTGGTTTTTTCTTCTTGGGGGAAGACTTTGATGCTCTGTCCGACTTCAAGCATGAGTTGGGTACTGGGCGGTTAGTAGTGTCTATTTTTGGTGCAGATGTCACCATACTCTAGGCAGGACCAATGAATAGATGGTTAAGTCACATTTTACTAGCGATTGATGCTTTCCTTGTCAGACAAAGGGAAAGGATCAATGTGCGGATGGTCGAGCCACATTGTTTCGTATTTCTCTTTTAGTCGGATCATGGTAAGAGTCAACGAATGAACGGTTGCATCACATTCATTCAGAGCTGGACGGTCAGATGCGTCCATTTTGATTCATATTCTCCCACCAGATCTAGGGATGAATTGGCTCAGGTGCAATCGGGTCATGCTAATCCGGTTTCATACTCTTTTCGACGGATCGAAGGAAGGTGATGGAGAATGAATGGTCAAGTCGCACTCATTCGTGGTTTATTCTCCTATCCACACTCTGGTGACTAGAGTTATTCGATGGATGTTTGCATCACATCCATCTGTGGGTGTAGATCATTATTGACCCTCGATGCGATGGTACGATATAGTTGGTCATCTGTAACTTCGGATGTCGTTTCGATTGGTTTTGTGTCAAGGCCTCCCCGCAGTCGTTGCCTTGAGTCGTAAAGAACACCAAGCCGGAGCTATAGTGAGCTGTCATATTTAGCTTTCAGCAATTTTTACTCCTGCCCCCAGTCTTGGGTTAGTGGAGTTAGTTCATTGATGGTCGGATTCCATCCATAGTGAGTTTATACTCCTCCTGTCGAGTTATGGTCAGAGTTTATCGAATATTAAGTGGTCAAACTGCACTCATCTATTTGTTTATACTCATATCTGCACTCTGGGGATAAAAGTTTGTTGGTGGGCGGTGAAACCACACCGAATTTGTGTTTATACTCCAATCCACACTGGGGGACCAGAGTTATTTCGTGGGCGGTCGGTTCACACCCGATTTATGTTTATATTCCAGTCCGCACTCTGGGGATGTAGAGTTGTTTTGCGGGTGGTCGGTCTCCACCCGATTTATGTTTATACTCTAGTCCGCACTCTGAGGACCTAGAGTTGTTTCACGGGTAGTTGGTCTCCACCCGATTAATGTTTATACTCCAGTCCGCACTCTGGGGACTTAGAGTTGTTTCGTGGGCGGTTGGTCTCCACCCGATTTATGTTTATACTCCAGTCCGTACTCTGGGGACTAGAGTTGGTCAATGGGTGGTCAGTCATACTCGTTTTATGTTTATACTCCATTTGCCAAGTTGAGGTAAGAGTTATCGAATGAATGGTCGAATCACGTTCATTCATGGAATGGAATTTTGCTCCCAGTATCAAGGACGTAACTTGGCAAGTGAGACGATCAATTCGTATCCACTTGGTGGTTGTAGATCCTCTTGTCAAGTCAAGGAAGGGAGTAGGCGATGGGTTGTCGGATCACATCCATGCTTGGGTTGGACGGTCGGGTCATATCCACCTCAAGCTACAGTCATGTCTACGTGTTGAGGGCAGTGGTTGATGAGTAGGCAGTCAGTCACGCCTACTTTATGTCAAGCTTACGAACTGCCTTCTATGTTCAGGGCAGGAGTTAATGTGTGGACGGTTGAATCATGTCCACTTTAGTTGGACCTCGATCATGCTGAGCTTCGGGAGAGGCATAAGGATTTTGGCGAACTTCAAGTATGAGCTAGGGAGTGGATGGTTGGGTTGCATCCACTCCAAGTCTTTCTTTGGTCTTCAAGTCAGGCGCGAAAGTTGATGAGTGGACGATCTGTCTTGTCCACTTTTTGCTGGATCCTGACCTTGTCTGATAATGGTAGCTGATGAGCGGTTGAATCATGCTTATCTTGATGAAACTCCAAAGGTCTGATCATGGTCCGTGGAGATTGGTTGGCGCCCAACTCTAAGTACTGGGTCACCTACAACGTTTGGAAGTAGTTTAGTTCAATTTGGTCATAGTTCACTACACAATTGAAATTGAAATAGAAGTAATTCAAAGAAGATTGGAATAAATCTCATTAATAAGTGAAGCAATGTCGTATGCTCGCTATTCCACTTTGTCCAAGCCCTTCTCAGCTGGAAGTCGAACATGGATGGTTCAACTAATAATCAAAGTTCTTTATTGATAGGGGTCGGATGTTCCCCGCTCGCTATTCTATGGGGCTTATGCATATTGTCGAAACTTTCCTTTCCGAATTAGCTTTCCAATCACATCTCAAAGGTGTTTGCAACCTCCAGCGTTAGGAACGTGTGCATCTTGGAATATACAACATTCCTCAGATTTTCTCTAGGCTTCAGTGTCCTCTCTCGAGGCTTTGTTTTCAGTACTGCTCCAAGTCATGAGTCTCCAAGTATATGCGATTGAATCATTCAAAGGAGTATATGAATCAAATTTTAAGATTCTAGGTTGTCTCATAGAAATCAAGTCCTCATTTAGGGCATCATCCTTTCTCTTGTTTTGAACCCCTCCAGCCATCGGGCCAGCATTGTTTCCTATCAATGTTAGTCTCACATTCTCCTTGCATAAACATTGATTCGCTTTGTAATAGAAGTGTGTTAGTCCTTGAGATGATGGTTTTGATGACAACAACCTTAGAATAAGATTATAAAATATAAATACTAACATTATAGTTTAGATATATATGTATATGCAGGATTTAACCATGCAGGTACCAAGAATGAAGACTGTACAGTATAGAGATTCAAGATATCAAGATTGAAGACTCATGAGTATCAAGATTATCAAGAGTTCAAGATTTCAAGATAAGTATTGAGTCTAGAATTTTGTTAAAACTTCACAATAGCACTGAAATCTTCACTCCATTTTTCTTTTGGGATGGAACCCATTTCTACCTTTTTAGTGGCTTACAAACCCATGACAAGTAGCTTACAAACCTACAACAAGTGGCTTACAAACCCACGAACATCCTGGTTTTGTACAAGTTCTCGAGTCCTGATATGATGAGATATTCTACAGGAAGAAGCTTGCAAAACTACTTCAAAATGATTTTCAAAACAACTTCGGAATAATTTTCAAAATTGCTTTTCAAAATGTTTTAGCCTTAAAAATTATCTTTTCAAATGATTTTAAAAAAGATGTTTTAGCCTTAAAATATTCTTTGTTTTTGTTTTTAATAAACTCGTGTTTTTAAACTTCGTTTGATTTAAACTATCTTTATACTTAGATTTAAATATAAAATTATAGTAAAATTATATATATATTATTCTATATATTTATCTATGTATTCTATCTATAGTCAAGTATATTTATAAAGTTTAAAATAGTTTTAAATATAATATAAAGGTTATTTTCAAAGAAAAACAAAACATCAAAATTTCCTTTGGGATGTCGACATGCCCTAGTACCCCATGTCGACATAGTGACAGTTAGATTCAAAAATTTGAATTTCAAAAGAAGTGTCTATTCGCCATAACCTTTCACGAATGGACATGATTGTTGTTCTTCTATAAATAGGGGTTAGTTTCAACGAATTTTATATCAGATTTTCTGGTTGTTCACTTCTCTTCTTCTTCCACATTTTCTTATTCAAAATCCTATCATCACTCTGCCGAAATCAACATTGAATCTAACTAGATTAGATCATCTCTGGTTTGATTCTCTATCACTATCTCAACAAGATCCAAGTGCTATTCAGAGTTATAGGCTTCTTTGTAATCTATCTAGCGAGAAAAGGTGTGATTGTAGCCTTGGAAATCAATCAAGCGAGAAAAGGTGTGATTGTAGCCTTGGAAATCAATTGGGTGAACTTATTGCCCCGGAAATCAAGTATCTCTACCTAGAGGATTGTGATTCTGGAGGGTGTACCTCGTAGCCTTGAAACCGAGGGTTGTAATTGTTGAATTTCTTTTGAAAGGAAATCCGTACTTAGTTGTGCGGGACTGGATGTAGGGTAACCCCGAACCAGTATAAAATCCGGTGTGTTCTTTCCTTTACTGCATTTACTTTATTTCCGCATCTGTGTTTGTTTCTGTGATTATATCTGTGTCTGAATATTGCATTCATTTGTGTTCAAATTAACATAAACTTAAAAAGATTTAGTAATTTCTTATAAACACTATTCACCCCCCCTCTAGTGTTATTTCTAGCCTTAAGATCCATATTCCGCATTCCTCGCAAAGTGATCCAAAGTCATAGGAGGGTTTCTAGCTAACCAATCGCTGAAATCCGACTTTGGGTCGATTACCCTTATCAATGCCATTAGTTTGATATCCTCATAGGGAATGCTCACTTTAGTGACGACGACGTTGAATTCATGCAAGAATCCTTTGAGCAGCTTGCATGGCATTTAGAATATTTTGGATAGTGACATTGCATCTTGGGATATTCTACTCATAGAATGGCTTCAATGAAAGGATTCCAATAATGGGAGATGCCCCAATCATTGTTAGTCTGGTCTTGGTTTTTTGTAACAAGCCATCGGACCATAGCTGCCAAGTCAGGTGTTTGGAAGCTGGTAAGTTGAGGGCAGTCGCAATCTACCCTAGAAGCTTGACCCGATAACTGATCCTTGTTTCTATTACATCGTCTTAGTTCTCCTACCTCTGAGAGTACCGTTTGAGTAGCAGTTCCTTGTCCATTCCTTGGCTTCAATTCAGCAGCTGTCGCTTGATCCTCTATGCCCCGGTCAGTCACAGGACGTAAGGGAAGTGGATATAATGTACCGTCTTTAAGTTGAGTTCTGAATCCATAATACGGGGGCACTGCTCTGCAGTACGGAATCAGCCATCATGGACTTGAGAGAGGGATCGACCATTATGGCCTTGTGTGAGGGATCGACCATCATGGCCTTGAGAGATGGATCAGCCCTTCGCTAACTTGAGTGCAAACTTCAATATCTAATCCCAAGAACTTCCATACATGAGTAAATCCGATTCCTTCCAAATAGACATGAACACATGAACGCATGAAAAACTCCAAACAAGAACACTAGCATCATCATTCCTATCAACTCCGCGCGAAGTTGATTTAATTCTTCTAACCATGGTTATCAACTTCCTTTAAATTTCCTTCAAATCTAAGTAGAATAGGAAGTTTGATGGTAAATAACTAGATCTATCTCGCAAATATGGGAATCAACAAGTAGATGATGAGATCTTATCAAGTTGAGAATTCATTTCTCAGTGAAAGCACCAAAATGTTGACGCCAAAAATGGACATCAACACCCAACAGAATTCAGTAGAGATTAAATGAAGAATGAAATTAAAATAGAGCAAATACCATAAATGAACACGTAGATTTTTATAGTGGTTCGGTAATCTTGGCCTACGTCCACTTCATATTCTATTGATCTTCCACTTGATTATCATTACAAGAATGTTTGGATCAGCTAGGATCCATTAGTATAAAAGTGAAGAATAGAAATGGCAGAGCCTCGGCAGAGAAAGCATGATCCCTTTTCTTACACCATGCCAATTGTATTTATAAGGGAAGACGTGCAGACTAAAATTTTGGCAGAAGGTTTGGGATACTAAGACGAGGCTACCTAAAAATTTGCAGGTCCATCGGGGCCCACAATAGGGATCGGTACCGCTCCTTATTAATGCATCCAAATGGGCTGCGATCATTATGAGGGATGCCCCATGATGTTAGCTACTTGCTCCCCAAATTTCGTGCAATTCAGAAATACGGTTTGTGAGATATCTTATTTTCCATGAAGTAGTGTTGCTTGAATTCTGATTTCTGCCAATCCCTCCAACTTCCTCCAACTGAAATGAGATCCCTCGGGGGTGTTCCACATGTTGTAGTGTTACTCGGCTGCTTGGCCCGACTATAAGGCGATAGTTGCAGAGGGTATGGTTGGATCTAGACGGGACTCAAGTCAACAGAGGACCGAAAGCTAAGAGACCGGGATAACTTGTTTGGATCGGCCAATATATGTGGTTCGGTCATGTTGTGTCGGCATGAAGTGGTTCGGCCTAGGTAGCTCAGTGTAAATGTGGATCAGCATATATGCGTGGCTCGGAAAGCATGGCTCGATACACCTAGGACGGTGAATATAGATCGCTAGGTATGGCTCGGCCTTAGTGCGGCGCGTGTCTTTCGGCCTAGGTTCAGCAAGTATCGTTCAGTTTTAGTGGTTCGACATGTCTCGATCGGCTTGGTGGGGTCGGCAAATGCCGCTCGGCACATATGGGTCGGCAACTTAGACCCAGGCATGGTGGCTCAACGTACTTGGGTTGGTATGCATCAAGGGAATTAAGGTAAGTCGGTCAGGTATGGGTCGGCCTTAAAATAGCACATGTGAATCGCCAGCTGGGCTCAGTCATAATGGTTCAGCATATCTGGTTCGGTGCATATCAGGGAAGTTAATAGGTTATCAGGCCTGCAACAAAGTGAGGCGCTCGGCATTTCTTCGCTTCGGGTCACACTACTATTTGCTTCGAGTCCCTTGAGAGTTTACTTCGAGTCACTTACGAGGAAGCCCCGGGCCGACAACATGTGGGTCGGTCATAAAGGATTCGGCATGCCTAGATCGATCAACCTAACCTATCAGCTTTGGGCCAAGTTATCTTAGTCATGGGCCTGGACGGAAGAACCAGCCTATCTTCGTCTATAAATAGAGGGCTAGGGGTCCAGTTAAAGGGACCTTTTTTCAAGAACTCCAGGGAGACTCTGCCATTTTCTGTGCGCGCTTCTTTTCCGTTCAAACTTGTATTCAAGTTGTTTGTTTGTGGGTTGTATCTGTACTTAAGTGATTGGAAAAGTAATAAAGATTATATTCAAAGTGGACGTAGGCAATTACGCTGAACTACTATAAATCTGGTGTTCTCGTTTTTGTTGTTCGTTTTGCATTCAACTGTGATTCTTCTCTGTTTCAATTTACTTTCTTCATTAATCTCTCTACACAATTCTATTTAAGGGTGTTAGTGACCAATTTTGGTGCTAACATTTTGGTGCTTTCACTGAGTACTGTGCATTCTCAGGCTGCTAGGATCTACTTTGTTGCTACTGGATTGAGGAAATCCCTCGAAGAAGATCCGAGTTCATTCTCAAGAGTTCATAGATTCTATTCAGAGTTCCTATGAATAACTCTAAGATGGCAAGACCACGTACCATATCCGCCTCCCACAATGCGGATGCTAATGAGACTGCCAGCGTCCAACAAGTGGGACCCAGCAATCAGCAAGCTAATGTAGGAGTAGACCCCGCCACCATCCCAAACCAACCAAAAGCTGTCACCAGGGCAGAGTTCAATGAGCCGATGAGGGAGCTCGTGGAAAGTAGGAGACAGCTTAAGGAGCAGATTCAAACGAACGCCAACCTGATGACCCAGATCACTCAGAAGCAGCGTCAGAATGCTGGAGGAAGCCCTGCTTCCTACTCATCATCCGACAGCTCCGCTTCGTCAGATGAACACCCCATGCATAGACATTGTAGGATCGAAATGGCACAAACAGGTGCAACAGAGCAATTGGTGACGACTCGCCAAGAGCAAACCAACAGAAATGGTCCAGATTCCCTACATGGAACCGTGGCCCCTCATCTGCACCTGGGGAGTCGCTCCCAACCTGGAGTGGGAAACATAGGATCTAGAGCATGCTTAGGAGCTGGTCCACCAACTCGCAAGGGTCGTAGTGAAGCACGTCCTCGGGATGCGCACTTAGATGACCGCCTACCGAAGAGGCACCAGCCGGAACGATCGCGCATGACGGATACTGACTTGCCACCTCCCATCCAGACTTTGGATTTATCTGCTATGGTCAGGCAACTGATGAGGGAGAATCAGGGTTTAACTAACGATGATTGGGGCGTATCTAGGAGCCATACTCCATTTACAGATACCATCCTACAAGCCGAGTACCCCCGGAAATTCAGCATGCCTACTATTCCAGCTTATGAAGGGAAGATCGATCCCCAACAGCACATAATGAGATACGAGTTGATGAAGGACTCGGCCAAAGAAAAATGATGCGACCAAATGTAGATGCTTCCCAATAACCCTATCTGGAATCGCTACCATGTGGTTCACCAGACTTCCCCCGCGATCGATCTCCAGATTTAATGAGTTAGCGGCGAAGTTCGTGGAGCAATTTAGGATCCATTCCACTCGCCCAAAGGATGTGATGTCGTTGTCCAGTGTGATCCAGGCTCCGGGAGAGTCATTGAAGGATTATTTGCAAAGATTCCACGTTGCTGCTACCGAATTTAGCAATCCGAATGACCATGCTATCCTTATAGCCGTGATGCGAGGAGTAGATCCGGACTCAAGGTTTGGTGACTGGCTGGCAGGAAAACCACCGACTACCCTGGAACGCTTTTATTCAAAGACGAACCAATTTATGAGAAGAGGCCAGGTGGTCAAGATGGAGTAGTGCGCCAGGACCCAGCAAGGAAGCGGTACAAAGCAATATTGCGGTAAAGCAATCTGGCGAAAATTATGGCAAGGTCCAAGTCAATGTTCAAAATAAACTGGAGCAGCCTAAAGGATCTGGAAAAGGAAATTCCGAACAAAAGAGGGAAGCAGGAAAGTGGAAACCAAGAATCCCAACCTATAGCAAATATTCTCCTCTGAATACATCTTTGGAGAATATTTATATATCAACTTGTAATACATTCCAATACTAAAAGCTGCACCCAAATGAGAGGAATGCATAATATGGATCTTAAGGCTAGGAAAAACACTACAGGGGGGGGGGTGAATAGTGTTTATAAGAAATTACTAAATATTTTTGAGTTTATGTTAATTTGAACACAAATGTATGTAATATTCAGACACAGATATAATCACAGAAACAAACACTGATGCAGAAATAAAGTAAATGCAGTAAAGGAAAGAACGCACTGGATTTTATACTGGTTCGGAGTTACCCTACATCCAGTCCCGCACAACTAAGTACGGATTTCCTTTTAAAAGCAATTCAACAATTACAACCCTCGGTTTCAAGGCTATGAGGTACACCCTCCAGAATCACAATCCTCTGGGTAGAGATACTTGATTTCCGGGGCAACAAGTTCACCCAATTGATTTCTCAAGGCTACAATCACACCTTTTCTCGCTTGATTGATTTCCAAGGCTACAATCACACCTTTTCTCGCTAGATTGATTACAAAGAAGCCTATAACTCTGAATAGCACTTGGATCTTGTTGAGATAGTGATAAAGAATCAAACCAGAGATAATCTAGTTAGATTCAATGTTGATTTTGGTAGAGTGATGATAGGATTTTGAATAAGAAAATGAGGAAGAAGAAGAGAAGTGAAAAACCAGAAAATCTGATATTAAATTCGTTGAAACTAACCCCTATTTATAGAAGAACAACAGTCATGTCCATTCGTGAAAGGTTATGGCGAATAGACACTTCTTTTGAAATTCAAATTTGAAACTAACTGACACTATGTCGACATGGGGTACTAGGGCATGTTGACATCACAAAGGAAATTTTGATGTTTTGTTTTTCTTTGAAAATAACCTTTATCTTATATTAAAACTATTTTAAACTTTATAAATATACTCGACTATAGATAAAATACATAGATAAATATAGAGAACAATATATATATATATATATAATTTTACTATAACTTTATATTTAAATCTAAGTATAAATATATTATAATTAAAAGATAGTTTAAAACAAACGAAGTTTAAAAACAAGAATATTTATGGCTAAAACATCTTTTTGAAAATCATTTGAAAAGATAATTTTTAAGGCTAAAACATTTTGAAAAGCAATTTTGAAAATCATTCCGAAGTTGTAAAAAACATTTTGAAGTAGTTTTGCAAGCTTCTTCCTGCAGAATATCTCATCATATCAGGACTCGAGAACTTGTATAAAACCAGGATGTTCGTGGGTTTGTAAGCCACTTGTCGTAGGTTTGTAAGCTACTTGTCGTGGGTCTGTAAGCCACTAAAAAGGTAGAAATGGGTTCCATCCCAAAAGAAAAATGGAGTGAAGATTTCAGTGCTATTGTGAAGTTTTAACAAAATTCTAGACTCAATGCTTATCTTGAAATCTTGAACTCTTGATAATCTTGATACTCATGAGTCTTCAATCTTGATATCTTGAATCTCTATACTGTACAGTCTTCATTCTTAGTACCTGCATGGTTAAATCCTGCATATACATATATATCTAAACTATAATGTTAGTATTTATATTTTATAATCTTATTCTAAGGTTATTGTCATCAAAACCATCATCTCAAGGACTAACACCAAAGGAATCCACTGAGGAACAAAAGCAGACTGGAAATTATTGCTGGTTTCACGAGACCTATAGGCACAATACCGAAGAATGCAGACACCTCCATGATGCTATAGAAAAGTTGATTCGACAGAAGAAGTTAGAGCAGTTTGTTAAGAATCCACAGGATGGTAGACAGGGGACATCCGACCCCAATCACGAACAAGCTTCAAATCGACCTGAGGAACCCGCTCGGACCGGAGGAAGGCTGGTCATAAACACGATAATAGGTGGACCTCATCCGGCAGATAAGAGTTTGCAAGAAATGGAACGCTATGCTAGTTCCTTGAAGCATGCGGGTTTCGAATGTTGTTTGAATACAGAAGACGGGACTCCAGCGAAGCAGCAGCGAATGATGACTGATGATATAGTGTTCAGGAGTAGGGATGCCGATCAGGTGGAGGCACCTACCATTGACCCGATGGTTATCTCAGCTACGATTGGACCAGTGCTTGTGAGAAGAATACTAATTGATTGTGGGAGTTCTGTTAATATTATCTTCAAAAAGGCATATGACAAAATGAAGATGGAGGCAAAGGATCTGAAACCATCTAAAACCCGCATTCACGGCTTCGATGGTGCAGCTACTGATGCAATAGGTTTTGTTGAATTACTGGTTGAACTAGGAGAAGTTGAACGCAGGAGGGTACGGATCCTACCGTTCATTGTTTTAGATATTGATTCCCCATATAACGCTTTTATTGGCTGATCGGCCCTGGCAGAGTTTAGGGCAGCTTTGGCCCCATGGTGTTTGACCTTGAAATTTTCAATGGACAAAGGAGTTGGTGTAGTACATGGCGATCAAGCGACTGGTCGTGCTTGTTGATGTGCACGTAAATGTGCATATATTTACATCCATATTTTATCTCTTTTTATTTAAACAAACATCATATTTGGGCATTTGTACATGTTAAAACCAAAATTCAATTATTTTCAAACCATCATATTTTCATCTTCATTCAGGGGAAAAATGGTCATTTTTGTGTATGTGTAAATTTGAGAAATTTTACTTGGACATTTTTGAATATTTTTATAGGAATTTGGATGCATATGGAAGAGGCTTATATGAAGATACATGCATGCACAAATGAATACAAAGGAAAGAAGAGGGAAATAATTCAAGTCCAAGATCATAGAGGACCCCACCCACTTGCCTAAATCTACAATTAGAAGCTAATGGACAATTAAGTGGAGGTTAAAGCTTCATGCACATTAAATGATGGATTAATTAGTGGCTAATGGTTACTTGGTGGCCACACTTCCTAAGGGGTATTTTGGAAAGCCCCCTAAAAATGGAATTAGGGTTTTATGCATGTATAAATAACCCTCTTATGTACATGAACATATATTCTACTCTTTCATACATTTGCTTAGGTAATTAACAAGCTGCAATGGCAATGTTTTATGAAATAAAAATGGCTTCCAAGCCTCTTTCTACTCTCTTTTCTACATGCTTTTCTTTGTTTTTATGTTAATGCTTATTTCTATGCTCTCTTTCTCTTAATGTTCATAGCTTAGATTTACATTTATGCACTAGTCTAATCAATTTTATTCTAGTAGTTAATCTTCTTTTTCTTTATTCTCTACTTTCTTTCATTTTCAATGTTGAAACTTACATGTGTTGATTTGATAACACAAATGAGTAGCTAAACCCCGTCAATTTAGGGGTAATGAAGCTCTCAATTATTATGTAATTTCAACATCTTTTATGATTTATGATCTCTTTGTTTGTGCTTCATGAAAGTGAATTTTGATGCAATTTTATACAAGTGGGTTTGATAGCTTATATTGCTTATGCAAATGAGCTATTCTTATTCTACATAAACATAATTTGCATCATCATTTTCTAATCCATTTTTGATTGTGAAATTAAAGTAAAAATGAAATTTGATGATCTATATTACTAGTTACAATAGTAAATAGATCATACTTAAAATAGCTTTGGCTTCATTTTCATGAGAGTTATAAGTGGTTTATTTGTTGTATTATAGTGTGATGGTTTGAGTTATGTTAATTAATAACATAAACAAACCATACTTATGATAAATACAACAATATTTCACTTAATATCAGAGCTAGAGATCACAAATTGTTTGTTTGTTGATTTACAAAAATATGAGAGTGGATTTGCCTCTAAATTGTTCTCTAGTTCAATAGTTTTTAAATCAAATTTTAATTCTAGTCTTAGCTTCATTTTATTTCTAGTTAACAATTTCTCCTCCATTTGGTCGAATTTGATTGAATAGATTTTTAAACTCTAACAATTCCCTGCGGATCGACCTGTACTCGCCACGTACTGACTATTGTACGCCATACGCTTGCGGTTATTTTAATTTGAAATTGTAAATTTTCATCAATTCAAGGGAGAACCATTCGAGAAATATTTTGAAAGATTCAAAGAGCTTTTGATAAAATGTCCACACCATAACTTTGAAAAATGGACGATTTGCCAAATTTTATACGATAGACTCGAAAACAGCTCACGAACCATGCTCGAATCAATGTGCCAAGGCAACTTTCTTGCCCAACATCAGGACGATGCTTGGCAATTTCTTGAAAACCTCGCCGAAAAATCATCCCAGTGGGAACGTTCGAACGAAAAATCAATTTACTCACGATCGAGTGCACACTCGATAGGATCTTCTGTTACTTTGGAAGCTAAGATCGACGCAATGATTAAAATAATTGATAACGTTTTCTCATCGATGCAAATGAACCAAGCTTCCTAACCGATGTGTTATAAATGCAACGATCCTAATCATATAGCCGATCAGTGTCCCAATACTTTTGAACAAATCAATGCTTTCAATAAAGCCAAAAATGACCCGTTTTCTCCAACGTACAATCCTAGTTAGAGAAATCACCCGAATTTTGCGTGGAACCAAAACAATCCCAACACGAATACGATTCGTCCCAATTTTCAAGCATTCCCAAATTTACGGGTCCGTCGCATAATCAACCGCAACAATCAAATTTTCAACCAAATTCTGCTCATCCTCCCCAAGACGATAAATGTTAACTTCGCTTGAGAAAACTCTTGATACGTTGGCTAAAGCAACTACTCAAAGCCTTCAATCAAAGAACAATTTGCAAAATTTATTGACTTCATATATGAAAAACACAAACCAATCAATTGCAAAACTCGAAATGCAAATGAGTCAACTAGCCACGTCTGTAAGTGAACGCGAATGAAGCACATTCCCAAGTCAGCCCCTTCCAAATCCCAGAAATCAAAACGCAAATTCAAATCAAGCCCATGTTGTTTAAGATAGCAATGTCACCCAATTGAATGCTATCACAACTTTACGTTCCGGTAAATAAATCGATAATCAAGTCGTTAACCCAAACGATTTACCGGAAACTTCTCTTAACACTTCTAAAACAACGAACAACTCAGAACAGAACGTGGAGCCAAATGTCAAATCGAATGCCAATCAAAATTCTTCTTCTTCTACTCGAGTAGACCCACCTACCGAGTATCGTGTTCCATTTCCACATCGTCTTCGACCAAAGAAACACTCGGACCAAATGGAAAAGATGTTGGAAATTTTTAAACAAGTAAAAGTGAACATCCCGCTTCTTGACATCGTTCAGCAAGTCCCCACTTACGCGAAATTTCTTAAGGACTTGGGCACCCAAAAGCGACACACTCAAGTGCCCAAAAAAGTCTTCTTAGCCGCCAGTTTGAGTGAAGTCTTGTCCCAATCCATGCCCGTAAAATACAAAGATCCTGGCTGCCCTACGATTTCATGTAAAATTAGAGACAAGACAATTAACAAATGCTTGATAGACTTAGGCGCGAGTGTCAATTTTATTCCATATTCCATGTACGAACAATTAGGCTTAGGTGAGCTCAAACCCACAAAGGTTACGCTTCAATTCACCGATCGTTCCATTAAGAAGCCCGTGGGAGAAATCGAAGACGTGCTCATTCGAGTAGGGCAATTCATATTCCCCGTTGACTTCATCGTTCTCGAAACACAACCCATGACGAATCCCTCGAGTCAAATTCCATTGATTTTAGGCCGACCATTCTTAGCCACCTCAAATGCCTTAATCAATTGTCGTAACGGATTGATGAAAATTTCTTTTGGAAACATGACTTTGGATCTCAACATTTGCAATCTTGAAAGCCAATCGAATGAACCTCATGACCAAACGTTGGAAAGTTAGTGCCATTCACGAAAAATTCGAAAACGAGACACTTGATCTTGACGATGAACGCGATGCCGAGTACGAAAAATTGTTTCATGAAATTCCCAACGAGATTGAATACACTCTTCCTTTTGAATCGCTTCCAGTTGAGTCCGAAGCTCAACCCAACTCTTTGATCGAAAAACTCCTAAAGTTGGACCTCAAACCACTTCCCGATCACCTTAAGTATGCATACTTAGGTGATAACAAAACGTTGCCCGTCATAATGTCTGCAACTTTCTCTCTTGATCAAGAAGCTTCTCTTCTCTCTATTCTTTCGAAAAACAAGGAAGCGCTTGGATGGTCAATCTCTGATATAAAGGGGATTAGCCCTACTATTGTTCGACATCGCATCCATTTAATCGACGATGCCAAGCCTGTTCGTGACGCACGACGAAGGCTTAATCCAAAAATGAAAGATGCAGTGCGTGATGAAATTCTTAAACTTCTCGACAATGGAATCATTTACCCAATCTCTGATAGTTCATGGGTTAGCCTAATTCACGTTGTACCCAAAAATTCTGGGCTAACTGTTGTCAAGAACGATTCAAACGAACTTATTCCAACGCGTACTCAAACGGGTTGGCGTGTTTGCATTGACTATCGAAAACTAAATGCCGCAACACGTAAAGATCACTTCCCTCTTTCTTTCATTGACCAAATGCTCGAACGCTTAGCCGGCCACGAATTCTACTACTTTCTTGATGGTTATTCCGGCTATAACCAAATTCCAATCGCTCCCGAAGATCAAGAGAAAACGAATTTCATGTGTCCATTCGGACTTTGTAACGCTCCTGCTACTTTCCAAAAATGCATGGTTGGAATCTTTTCCGACATGACTGAAAGCTTTCTAGAAGTTTTTATGGACGATTTCTCAATCTTTGGCGATTCTTTTTCCCAATGTTTACATCATCTTGAATTAGTTCTAAATCGATGTAAAGAAAAACATTTGACTTTAAATTGGGAAAAATGCCACTATATGGTCAAACAAGGCATAGTCCTTGGACATATCATCTCAAATAAAGGCATTAAGGTAGACAAAGCGAAAATCAATGTCATTATAAATCTACCTGTTCCCAAAACTGTTAAGGACATTCGATCATTTCTAGGACACGCTGGCTTTTACTGACGCTTTGTGAAAGACTTTAGTAAAATCGCTCGTCCTATGACGACTCTTCTCGGAAAAGACGTTCCATTCGAGTTCAACTCTGAGTGTATCTCCTATTTCGAACGTCTGAAGAAGGAACTCATTTCTGCTCCAATCATTTGCGCACACAATTGGGATCTTCCTTTCGAAATCATGTGTGATGCTTCGAACTTTACCGTTGGTGCTGTCTTAGGACAACGCAGCAACAAGATCCTCCACGTCATTTACTATGCGAGTATGACTTTGAACGACGCTCAACTCAACTACACAACAACTAAAAAGGAGCTTCTAGCTGTTGTTTTTGCTCTCAAAAAATTTCGACAATACTTGATAGGTTCACCCATCACTGTGTACACGGACCACTCTGCGCTTCCATATTTCTTCGCTAAAAAGGATGATAAATCCCGTTTGATACGTTGGATCCTTTTACTTTAAGAATTTGACCTTACAATTAAAGACAAAAAAGGATCCGACAACGTCATAGCCGATCACTTGTCTCGTCTTCTGAACGCACCATCTTCTTTGCCAATCAATGAAAACTTCCCCAATGAACAACTTCTTTCAATTTCGATCGATCCATGGTACGCTGATATAGTGAACTACTTTGTCACTAAAGAAACTCCCTCATTTTGGTCCAAACGGGACAAATGAAAATTCATGTCCCAAGTGAAATATTTCTATTGGGACGATCCATACTTGTTCAAATATTGTCCCGACCAAATCATCCGACGTTGCATTCCGGACAATGAGATCAGGAGTGTTCTTTCATTTTGCCACGATCAAGCATGCGGTGGACATTTCGGTCCTCGAAAAACTACAGAAAAAGTGCTTCAGTGTGGATTCTATTGGCCTTCTCTTTTCAAAGACTCATTCGAATTTTGCAAAACTTGCGATCAATGTCAAATGCTTGGACGAATTTCTCGATGATATATGATGCCTCTAAACCCCATTCTTACAATCGAAATCTTTGATGTTTGGGGTATCGACTTTATGGGACCTTTTCCCAATTCTTTTGGAAACTTGTATATCCTTCTCGCTGTCGATTACGTTTCAAAATGGATCGAGCTGTTCCTTGCAAAACCAACGACCATAAAATTGTTGTGAAATTTCTTAAAGAAAACATCTTTTCGAGGTTCGGCACACCTCGCACAATAATCAGTGATAACGGGACCCATTTTTGCAACCGTTCTTTTGAAACTTTAATGAAAAAACACTCGATAACCCACAAGTTATCCACTCCGTATCATCCTCAGACTTGTGGCTAAGTTGAAGTTTCAAATCGATAAATAAAACAAATCTTGGAGAAAACTGTCAATAAAAATCGAAAAGATTGGTCTCAGAAATTGACCGACGCGCTTTGGGCTTACCGTACTGCTTTTAAAACTAACCTTGGGATGTCCCCATTTCGTTTAGTTTACGGTAAAGCTTGCCATTTACCCGTTGAAATCGAACACAAAGCGTTGTGGGCAATAAAGAACTTAAACTTTGATCTTGAGAAAGCTGGCGAAAACCAAAAACTACAACTCAACGAACTAGAAGAACTTAGGAACGACGCGTATGAAAACGAGAAAATTTACAAAGAAAGAACCAAAGTTTTTCATGACAAGTCAATCCTAAGGAAAACGTTTTCTCCTGACCAAAATGTTCTTTTATATGACTCAAGACTTCATTTATTCCCTGGGAAACTTAAATCAAGATGGACCAAACCATTTGTGGTACGAACTGTTTTTCCACATTGTGCCGTAGAAATAGAAAACCCCAGGGATGGATCGGTTTTCAAAGTCAACGGTCATCGTTTGAAACCTTTCTTGGAATTGGCCGGTAACCAAGAGGAGAAGCTCATGATCCTTCATGAGCCAAGCTACGTCTAGTAAGAATGTTAACCCACTTTTGTAAATCTGTACATATTTTTCCCCGCTACACTCATTATATCATGCATTGACTGTGAGGACACTGTCAAAATTTAGTGTGGAGGGGTATCATTTTCATTTTTTTAGTTTCATGGCATTTTTGAATTTTCATTTTTCTTTTAACTAAAAAAAATCTCAAAATTTCAAAATCTCAAAAACATTTTCTTTTTAGCATTTTGATTTATTTTTAAAGAAACACTATGGGATAAGTATAAGTTTTGGTTAATAAAAATGAAGTTTGATTACAAATTACAATGGTTTAACTAGTATATAGGAAGGTTCATATGTGTTAATTATGAAGTATGTTCTAATTGAAAATCTTTGTTTAAAAAAGTGGTAAATTTAAAGTAAAGGATATAACATTTTTATCTTCTAAGTTAAATGGTGCTAAGATGATTTTACAAAACTCTCTCTTTCTAAAAAAAAGAAAAGAAAAAAACATTTGTATATATGTATATATATTTAACACCTAGAGTCATGTGTTCACACTTATGTGTTCACTCGCCATGCTCTGTACCCTTCTAACGTAAGCCCAAAAGGCAGCGCATGATCGGTATATCTGGCCTTAGTTTATCTGAGTTAGGTGTATGTATATAAAAATTCTTTTTAATAACGCCTACAGTCGATAAGTGTTCACACTTATGTGTTCACTCGCCATGCTCTGTATTCCCCTCACATCAGTCCGCAAGGCAGTGCACGGGTAATATATGTGGCCTCAGTTTACCTGAGTTAGGCATATGTAAGTATTGTTAATATCAATGAAATTTTCAAGTAAGAGAGAGTAAGAAATTGAAATCCAAGCACCATTTTAACTTGTTTGATTTAACCTGTTATTGAAAAGAAATGAGAATACCACTTTGGCAAACTTTGATAATCAACTAAGAATCCATTTCATAGTTACACTTTGTTATCAACCGAAACAACGAGTTAAAACTATTGTCTATTTGCTTGATAACTTGATTTTTGTTGGAAGTTTTGACGAGTAAATGACTTAAATTTTCAAGACAATGACCAAAACCTATATTTAACTTATGAGCGTCGAATTGAAAGTGAATCCTTCATTTGTAAATATTTTCAAAAACTTGCATTCCATTGTAAATAAATCTTGCACTTTGTAAATATTTTCACTTTGCATTTGGATTTTGTGGGTAGTATCCACTAAAAACCCTCAAGAGACAACACTCGTCCTACTAGGGACACCCAGAGGTTTAACAGCATGCTGCATATGATCAATGCAATCGTGCTCCCTACGAAAACAGATTTATCTTAGTTTTCCTTTATTCGAGGACGAATAAAAAGATAAGTGTGGGGGTATTTGATGTGCACGTAAATGTGCATATATTTACATCCATATTTTATCTCTTTTTATTTAAACAAACATCATATTTGGGTATTTGTACATGTTAAAACCAAAATTCAATTATTTTCAAACCATCATATTTTCATCTTCATTCAGGGGGAAAATGGTCATTTTTGTGCATGTGTAAATTTGAGAACTTTTACTTAGACATTTTTGAATATTTTTATAGGAATTTGGATGCATATGAAAGAGGCTTATATGAAGATACATGCATGCACAAATGAATACAAAGGAAAGAAGAGGGAAATAATTCAAGTCCAAGATCATGGAGGACCCCACCCACTTGCCTAAATCTACAATTAGAAGCTAATGGACAACTAAGTGGAGGTTAAAGCTTCATGCACATCAAATGATGGATTAATTAGTGGCTAATGGTTACTTGGTGACCACACTTCCTAAGGGGTATTTTGGGAAGCCTCCTAAAAATGGAATTAGGGTTTTATGCATGTATAAATAACCCTCTTATGTGCATGAACATATCTTCTACTCTTTCACACATTTGCTTAGGTAATTAACAAGCTGTAATGGCAATGTTTTATGAAATAAAAACGGCTTTCAAGCCTCTTTCTACTCTCTTTTCTACATGCTTTTCTTTGTTTTTATGTTAATGCTTATTTCTATGCTCTCCTTCTCTTAATGTTCATAGCTTAGATTTACATTTATGCACTAGTCTAATCAATTTTCTTCTAGTAGTTAATCTTCTTTTTCTTTATTCTCTACTTTCTTTCATTTTCAATGTTGAAACTTACATGTGTTGATTTGATAACACAAATGAGTAGCTAAACCCCTTCAATTTAGGGGTAATGAAGCTCTCAAATATTATGTAATTTCAACATCTTTTATGATTTATGATCTCTTTGTTTATGCTTCATGAAAGTGAATTTTGATGCAAGTTAATACAAGTGGGTTTGATAGCTTATATTGCTTATGCAAATGAGCTATTCTTATTCAACATAAAATAATTTGCATCATCATTTGCTAATCCATTTTGATTGTGAAATTAAAGTAAAAATGAAATTTGATGATCTATATTACTAGTTACAATAGTAAATAGACCATACTTAAAATAACTTTTGCTTTGGCTTCATTTTCATGAGAGTTATAAGTGGTTTATTTGTTGTATTATAGTTTGATGGTTTGAGTTATGTTAATTAATAACATAAACAAACCATACTTATGATAAATACAACAATATTTCACTTAATATAAAAGACAGAGATCACAAATTGTTTGTTTATTGATTTACAAAAATATGAGAGTGGATTTGCCTCTAAATTGTTCTCTAGTTCAATAGTTTTTAAATCAAATTTTAATTCTAGTCTTAGCTTCATTTTATTTCTAGTTAACAATTTCTCCTCCATTTGGTCTAATTTGATTAATAGATTTTTAAACTCTAACAATTCCCTACGCATCGACCTGTACTCGCCACGTACTAACTATTGTACGCCGTGCGCTTGCAGTTATTTTAATTTGAATTTTTTTTGACTATTTTCTAAACCGATAGAAAATTAGCCAATTGACACTTTTTATGTGGCTGAGCTGAGAGAGGCCCAGTGAAGAGAAAATGGAAAGGGTGTAGACAACCCTGTCCACATCCATGTTGCTGAAAATTGACAAGTAGTGCCTGAGCCTTGGCTTGGGCAACATGGTTGGATCTATAGAGACATAGACCCGAGAGATGATGAAGAAGAACCCAAGGAGGCCAAGGCAGCACCGGCTGAACTGACGAATGACATACCAGTCAGCCATGATGACCCGTTACAGGTGCTTAACATTGGATCACAGCTCAACCCCTCGATGAAAGAGGATCTTACTGATTTCCTCCGAGCGAATCTGGATGTTTTCGCTTGGACCCATTCTGATATGTATGGGATTTCTCCCACCATCGCAAGTCATATGTTGAACGTTGATCCGAAGTATGTGCCAGTGAAACAAAGGAGGAGAGGCATGGACCCGGAGAGGTCCGCTGCTCTCAGAGAGGAGGTGGATAAACTCAAAGCCAACGGGTTCATCCATGATGTCCTCTATCCTGAATAGGTATCTAATCCCGTACTCGAACCTGAAAAGGCATGCCCTAAGGATAGTTTTCCTTTGCCCAGAATTGATCAGCTGGTCGACTCGACAACAAGACACGAATTGTTGTCATTTATGGATGCATATTCAGGATACAATCAGATCCCGACGCACATTCCTGATCAGGAGCATACTAGTTTTGTCATGGATGTTGGACTGTACTGTTATGTAGTGATGCCTTTCGGGTTGAAGAACGCAAGGGCAACTTATCAATGATTGATGAATCAAATGTTTAAAGATCAGATTGGTAGAACGATGGAAGTCTATGTGGATGATATGCTCGTGAAGTCACGATAGTCAAACGGCCATATTCGAGACTTAGCAGAGATGTTTGACATACTCAGATTTTACGGAATGAAAATTAATCCATTGAAATGTTCCTTTGCCATTGCGTCGGGGAAGTTTTTGGGTTTCATTGTCAATGCACGGGGAATCAAAGCCAACCCAGAAAAGATTCAAGCTATTCGAGACATACAGGCACCCAGAACTATTAAACAAGTGCAAAGCCTGAATGGGAAAGTCGTCGCGTTGAGTCGATTTATATCTAGAACGACCGACAAGTGTATTCCTTTCTTTGATGTGATAAGGAAAGGGAAGAAATTTTTTGAATGGATGTCGAACTGTGAGGGCGCGTTCCGAGCTCTGGTGAGACACTTGGAGAGGCCCCTAGTTCTGTCAAAGCCCGTAGACCATGAGGAGTTGTATGTTTACTTGGTCGTATCCCAGCATGCCATCAGTGCAGCTCTGGTTTGTGAGGAGGACCGAGTCCAAAAGCCAGTGTACTATGTTAGTAAGTGTTTAACAAGGGCATAGAGAAATTATCCTAAGATTGAGAAGCTAGCCTATTGCTTGGTGATCGCATCACGTAAGCTCCGTTCGTATTTCCAGGCACATCCGGTCAATGTTTATACCGACCAACCTCTGCGGTAGGTGCTCCAATGACCGGAGACTTCTGGAAGGCTACTCAAATGGAACATTGTGTTGAGTCAATTCGATATCACTTACCTGCCACAAAGAGCTATCCAAGGGCAAGCGCTAGCAGATTTCATTGCAGAGTTCACCATATCAGATGAGCCAAGTAGAAGTGATGTGGTTCCCGCTGTTCGATGGAAGCTGTATACAGATGGAGCATCCAACGACCATTGTTCCGAGGCTGGTGTTATTCTTGTAACTACTGAGAATTGATTGATTTGTTACGCTTTGAAACTTGATTTCCTCGCTATGAACAATGAAACTGAGTATGAAGCATTAATCGTAGGATTAAAGCTTACCATAGAACTTGGAGTGAAATCGATTGAAATCTTTTGTGACTCACAGTTGGCGGTGTACCAAGTACGGGGGGACTATCAGGCAAACGGGCAAAGGCTTGCCCCATACCTCGCTCGGGTTGAAGAATTGTTGGCAGACCTCGAATACTATGATATTTCGCACATTCCACGTGAACAAAATAGGGAAGCCGACTCCTTGGCAAAATTTGCAAGTACTGGTGATGCACAACATATGGGCTTGGTTCCCGTCGAAACTTTACACGCCTCAAGTATAAACGAGATGGAGGTAGATCTTGTGCTAGGGACGAAAACTGAAAGGGAGTCGTGGATGACCCCGTTCAAAGAATACTTGCTACATGGAACCTTGCCCGAGAGAAAGAACGAGAGACGACAAGTCGTTCGCAAGGCCTCACGGTATATAATATAGGATGGAATAATGTATCAGAAGGGATTCTCCGTTCCCTTAATCAGGTGCATCTCCCACGACGAGATAAAGCAGGTCTTAAGAGAATTCCATGAAGGAGAATGTAGTGACCATACTGGGGGGCAAACGTTAGCCAAAAAGATCCTCCGATATGGATACTATTGGCCGACCGTGAATCGGGACGCCGTAGACTATGTAAGAAGATGCGACAAATGTCAGAAGTACGCAAAGATCCCGAGGGCACCGCCAACAGAGCTCACGCAAATGGTTAGTCCATGGCTGTTTGCAATATGGGGGATCGATATAATCGGTTCCTTACCAATCTACAAAGGTGGTGCGAAATACGCAATTGTCGCGGTCGATTACTTCACCAAGTGTGCAGAAGCAGAGCCACTAGCTATGATCACCACCAAAAAGGTTGTTAACTTTGTTGTGTAAAACATTATATGCCGCTTCGGTCTCCCACGGACTATCATTACTAACAATGGAACTCAATTTGAGAGTAGAGAATTCAAAGAGTTCTGCCAAAAGTACAGCATTAAGAAAAGGTTTGCAGCAGTTGCTCACCCTAAAGAAAATGGGAAAGTTGAAGCCGTAAATAAGATAATCAAGTCCATCTTGAAAATACGTTTAGAGAAGGCTAGAGGTAAGTGGCTGGATGAGCTTCCGACAACACTCTGGGCCTATAGAACCACCCACAAGTCTGCGACTGGCCACACTCCTTTTGCCTTGGCATACGACACTGAAGCTGTTATACCCGTGGAACTTGAAGTTCCTTCTCACCAGGTGACCCATTATGATCCTAGAATGAACCGAGATCTTTTGCTGGAATCATTGGACTTTGTCAACAAGAAACGTGAAGAAGCAGATTTAAGGGCGGCCGCATATCGGCATCGAATCGCCCGATATTATAACGAAAAAGTTTGACCAAGAACTTTCGATGTGGGCGACCTTGTTTTGAAGCAGGTTTTTCCGGTCCCGTCATATATGAATCCCACATGGGAAGGTCCCAACGTCATCAAACAGAGGCTTGGAGAAGGAACCTTCAAGCTAGCGACTGTTGATGGCATGACGCTCCCCAGAGCATGGAATAGCGAGCATTTGCACCATTATTATACTTATTCTATTTCTTTTGCGTTTTAGAAGCAATTGTTTCCAGTATGTTTTTCCTTTGTTGTTCTCTGTATCCGACATGTAATAAGACGATTCAGTCTGTTCCTATGTTTTACAATCAATAAAGGCTTGAAGCTGTTTTTCTATGAACTATTGATGTTCCGTGTGTTATAATTCCATGGAAAAATTTAATTGCGTTGATCTGTTTGGCATATGAATGCGCACGCACAAAATTAAAAGTCGATCAATAAATGATTCAAAAAATCTCTAAGTCCCCAGAGCGTGGACTAGAGTACTCTGAGTCCCCGGAGTGCGGACTAGAGTATAAACGATTCAAAAAATCTCTAAGTCCCCGGAGCACGGACTAGAGTATAAATGATTCAAAAAAATCTTTAAGTCCCCGGAGCATGGACTAGAGTACTCTGAGGCCCCGAAGTGCGGACTAGAGTATAAACGATTCAAAAATCTCTAAGTACATGGAGCGTGGACTAGAGTACTATGAGTCCCCAGAGTGCGGACTAGAGTATAAACGATTCAAAAAATCTCTAAGTCCTCGGAGCACGGACTAGAGTACTCTGAGTCCCTGGAGTGCGGACTAGATTATAAACGATTCAAAAAAATCTCTAAGTCCTCGGAGCGTGGACTAGAGTACTCTGAGTCCCCAGAGTGCGGACTAGAGTATAAACGATTCAAAAAATCTCTATGTCCCCGGAGCGTGGACTAGAGTACTCTGAGTCCCTGGAGTGCGGACTAGAGTATAAATGATTCAAAAAATCTCTAAGTCCCCGGAGCGTGGACTAGAGTACTCTGAGTCCCTAGAGTGCGGGCTAGAGTATAAATGATTCAAAAAATCTCCAAGTCCCCGGAGCACAGACTAGAGTACTCTGAGTCCCCGGAGTGTGGACTAGAGTATAATCAATTCAAAAAATCTCTAAGTCCCCGGAGCACAGACTAGAGTATAAATGATTCAAAAAAATCTCTAAGTCCTCGGAGCATGGACTAGAGTACTTTGAGTCCCCGGATTGTGTACTAGAGTATAAATAATTCAAAAATCTCTAAGTCCCGTGAAGGCGGACAGGAGTTTACGTGACCCACAAGACTCTGAATTTCAATTACAAGTAAGTTAAGCAATAAGAGTCTGGGAATACAAAGAAAAAAAATTTTATTTACTAATAAAAAAAAGAAGTTCCATTACAACTTCTCCGAAGTCTAGAGCCAAAGACTATCTACGATGACTATAAAAAAAGGGAAAACAACTGCATGGTACTAAGTTACTTAAGTAGAGAAAAATGTGGCGAGGCAACAACTACTTCTTCGGTTTTCTTTCCCTCTTTGGTTTCTTCGAAGTTTCCTCATCCGAGCACCTGTTTTTAGACCCTTTGCTTCCCAGCGATGGAGTACTCGAGGGAGGAGGAGGAACTTCCAAAGGTGTGGTCTCACCGGGGAGAATGACCTTCAAGAGCCTATTTAGGGGATCGTCGAGTTCCACCACCTGAGATTCTATATTAACTTCGGTTTCCTTTTTCTCCTCCTCCTCGATTTCCTCCTTCATGCTAAGCTGGGAAGTATGCTCAGAAGCGCCTGTGATTTCGACGTCGTCGTGTCTCTCTATGGGTGAAGGATTTTCGAGCTTATCTTCCTCAAGCGCCCCTATTACTTGAGCGTCAGGACCAGGGGTGTTGCGGGTGTGGAGTACTTCGGTCTCTTTTTCTTCCCGCTCCGTGGCGACATCGCTCCTTGGAGTCGGTTCAAGACCAGAATGACCTGCATGGATTCATGAAAAGTGAATGTTAAGATATGACAGTTATTCGCCAAAAGCAATGACTCTATGAACTTTAGGAGGAAGAGTCACGTACCGGCTTCCATTTGGCTCTCAGTCATCTTGGGAGTATCACCCTCCAGCATTGGTGATAGAATATGGATGCCAAGTCCAGGCTTCTCCGGATCGTAACCCACATGTTGCTCGAAGGGATTAAGCGGTGGAGTTTTGGTCGAGTCAACTGAGGGAGGAATCTGGGGCTCGGAGCTCGACTGGCCAGTGGCATCCTCTTTGTCCTCTGATGCAGGGGAGCCTCCCTCAAAAAGGGCTTTCGTCATAGATAGATCTGAGGGTTCGTTGCCTCGAAGCACTTCCCTTACCAGAGCCTCTTCATCAATCTCTTCAACACCCAGCTCCACCTTTTTAATTCTAATCAAAGTATCCCACGCTTCAGCGAGTGACTCGAGATACTTCTCGCCCAAGAAAGACAAGTCACGATGCATGAGGACTCTTGCATTAAACTCAACAATGAGTGGGTCGAACAAACATTTGATTTCTTCTCTGCTGACTTCGGTAGCTACCTCGAGTTGAGAGTTGGCCTCTGTGAGCGCTATATTCTTTCTTTCTTCATGAGCTGCTTCTTTTAGTGCTTCAACCTTGGATAGCTCTTCGTCAAGTTTTGTCTTTAGAAGCCGTGTTTCGACGATTTTGTCGTAGTATCTTTGTGACTCTTCCTGCACTACAATCTTCTCTTCTCTCTCTTTAGAGAGCAATTCATTTAGTTATTTGGCCCGTCGATCGAGAATGTACTTTTCTTTTTGGATAGAGTCTTTCTCCAAGTCCAGAGCGCCGCTGCGTTGGACTGCCTCATTAAGTCCTTTCTTGTGAGTGGCCTCCAAGCGACTAACTGCCTCGGCTATCTCCTTAGCATTTTCTGGGCAGTCTCGAGCTGAGATTTGTATGAGGATAGTTCCTCATCCTGACCCTTAATGATGTCTTTGTCATGAATAGCTTTGAGTTTGAGGCGATCAATCTCGTGTTGGAATTCAATGGAAACCTCTGAAACTTTCTCTACCAAGTGTACGAACGCATCGTGCTGAAAATAAACATCGTTGTTGCAAGCAATGGCACTCTGTTTGACATGTCCAGGGATAGGATGAATCGCGGGGAGAAATTTCAATCCATCGAAACATATCTTCGGGAATATAGCCTTGAGCTCAACTAATTTTTCCGCTGTCGACGGATCATGTGCGGAGGTTAGAGGAGTCTGCCTAACCAGAGTCATAGATTTCTTATAAGGTTCGCGAGATTGTTTAGTACTCGACGAGCGAGAATGTTGATCATGAGGAACTTTGGACTGGGATCCCTTCTGAGCAGACTTGTCCCTACTATGTTCCGAGTGAGGGGGAGGATCATTTGGATATGAAGAATGGCTATAAGTTCTCCTTTTGAAAGACGACGACTCTCTGGGACGATAATCTCTATCACCGCTGTCGTCCTTGTCTCGTCGTTTACCTGATTCTGAACCACGACTAGAATGGTAGAAGATGGAGGATCCACGAAGGCGGTCAATGCCATGTGTACGCCCCATATCACCTGCACATAAAACCAAATGAGGATGAGTTAGTAGGAATCACACGATAAGTGAAATTCAAGTGCATGGTGGAGTGTAAGTGTTTGGGTGTGTCCTAGTGCTTCCCCCCGATGGACCAATGTTTTTCGCTTTACTTATTGGAGTTTTCTCTCCTTGATGATGAGCATGAACGCCTTCTTCGCTTCTCGCGGGCGAATTAAATCCCATAGTCTTGGGGTTATTGAAACCATAATTTAGTATATCGTCAGGGATGGTCAGGTCAGATAGGCCATTTAATGAGCCCTCTAGGTTTTGGGAAGACGATTTCTTCTCAATTGGAGTTATTGTAACCTTTGAAGTTCCGCTAACTGTCTTCTTTTTCAGTTTGTAAGCTAGACTCTTTTTCTTCTTCAAAGGAGGCAGTGGTTGCGAGTGCATCAACTACTAGCGCTTAGGCGGAACATACATTCTTGTCAGTCATCATTGGCACCTCGGTTTCTTTAATCTCACCTTCCTAGGGAGTATCAAGGGCCCCTTCGGCAGGGGGCACCGAAGGTCCAGCTTGTTCTTTGCCCGTTCCCGCAGCCGTTCTCGTTATAGTGGCACCAATTGGAAGGCTAGTTCGGCGCCCTTCTTCCAGTAATCTGAACTTCGAGAGCAGTTCATTGGTAATTATAGATTTAATGTCCCGGTCTCCTACAGGAATAGCTCGAATGGCCTCGACGGCCTCGGAATACTCGGCGCCTTCGGGTCGTAGGCGGATACCTATAAAAGTTGAAAGAAGTTCAAAAACGATGCACTTCGAGCCTTAGGACAAGGACTTGGATAAAAATGAGACTTACTCCCTTCTAGCCATCTTTTCGTGAAACCGGGAGGACAATGTACGTAAAACCACTCTTGTTTATACTGAGAAAATTTGCTCCATGCACCCATTAGGATTTGGCATTTGGGGTGTGACTCAAGGAATATGTAAGATGGACTGTCAGTACGCCTTTTGAAGCGGTAAATATAACGGATATCCTCGGGAGTTAGAGGTCTGAATAAGACGCTCATGAAAAGAACGCATGTACCATGAATAAATGCATGGCTATTAGGGTGTAGTTGTGCTAGAGCAATCCTAATATAGTGCAACACTTCACGAATGAATGAATTGAAAGGTGGCACACTTCCAGCCCAGCACATAAATTTGTTGCATGCAGTATAACCGGTTGGGGGCAAGTGAGGCCGATCTTGTGCTGATGGAACCAGAACGTCTTCAAAGGGGATTCCATGGATAGAACATAATTGACGGAGAGAAGATTCACCGATCTTCGAGGCATGAGAGTCGATGTGGTCATCCAGAACGATGGCCCCGTCTATGACATCGGGAGCCAGGCCTATAACCGCGACAGGTGGGTCCAAAATGCCAGGTGTGGAGGCCGACGATGGGTTTAGAGTCCCCACTGCCTCCTGCCGAGAACTTGGCTCAGGCTTGTCAGAAACAGTAGCGGAGCTTGATTTTTTGGACATCTCCAAAGAACGTTTGGTGTGAATAGATACATGTTTAAACCATACTTGAAAGATAATAGATATCAGATTTAACAACAAAATATTCCCCTCATGTGGTGTGTGAACTAGTGCAACCATTCAAGCATGAATATAAAAGAATTACAGTTTTCAAGACTGGTAAAGCGTGATTGAGCTTTAAACTATCATCTTCAGAGACCGTCATCGCTGACCGTCTCCGACAACCTGTCCTATGTTCGGCAGCGGAAGTCTTAGAGTCGGGCATTGGCATTATGTATTGTGAAGGATGTTGCTTGCGTTTGTTGGGTTAGATTCATGTTTAAAATTATTTAAACTGTGAAGTTATTAATCCAAATTAAACCCATAGGCTTATGTGCTTTGGTCCTCGTCATTGTTCATCATATTATGTTAAGCATGGAAATGTGTGGTTCTGATGTATGCGGTGTTCAGATTAAGATGGTCCTGATAGCCAATGCCGACCCCAACACTTAGTACCGATCCTATCCCTAACTCCTGAAACCGTCCATACCGACCAACCCTCTAAACATAGGCAATCGATCCACTAGCCCACGGAATACCGACCCACTCTCTCTCTCTCTCCAACAACCGACCCACTAACTCTCAAGTCACCAAACAGCCTCACCATAGCATATGCCGAACCACTCCCTCTCAAGAGTCCTGACCCACTCTGTTACCAAATTCCTACCGAACCAGCTCTACTCCAATAACCTACCGACCATTCTCCCTCGATTGTATGATAAGCAGGATCCTACAACCTATACGCCAACCCTTGTAAATTACCGAGCTTTCTTCTTCTCCACATCGCCGACTTTGAAGTTAGGGCTATAACTACTTCTCCTAGCTCCTATCTCCAATTCGTCCCTATCTTCGCCAACTTCTACTAACTCCTATTTAGGAACCCATGAACTTCGACTTCACATGAGACTCCAAACTTAGGGAGATGAATTGAGTGAAAGATTCATACCTATATGCAAGATTTGAGGTTTATGAAGACTGTTGGGTTTGGATCGAGATTTATTTGGATTTGTTGGCAGTTGGAGTTGCAAAGTGGGCGGTCTGGATTTGAGAGGAGGAAGGATTGAGTGCTAAGCAAGGCTTGGAGGAAAGAAAGTAAAGAGACTTGAAAGGGTAAGGTAGAAGTGAGAAGAAGAAGAAGGAGTGTGGGCTTTTATATGGTGAAGGGGAAGATGAACGGGCATACCCCTGATGACCCGGTCACCATGCTTCAATGGGTCGGCAAAATGACAAGCCGACCCAACCCAAATAACCGTTTGAGTGGATCGGCTTTAGTATGCCAATCCCTCCTTTAAAAATAATAATAATAAAATATATCTACATACGGATGTGTACACATATAGTGGTAGTTTAGGATGGTATTTGATAAAGAGACGGATACTACCAGATAAGTGGGTTTAGGAAATCCACTGTGATTCAGCCTTCGAAAGGTTGTAAACAGTTAGTTTTTGAAAAGTTAAAATAGGATTTCAAGAACCTTTTCGGGACTGAGCTAGTACGTTAAGACAGCACGAAGTTTCATCGAAGGCGATTACTCGTTTATTCAAAGCGCGTCATGTTGATTCACACAACGCACTTTGGGGGGCAAATGTTACCCGGATGCTTGGCCTGGCTACAAGGCGATATTTGCAGAGGGTATGGTTGGATCTAGATGGGACTCAAGCCAAGAGAGGACCGGAAGATAAGAGATCATGATAACTTGTTTAGATCGGCCTGTATATGTGGTTCGGCCATGTTGTGTCGGCACGAAGTGGTTTGGCCTAGGTAGCTCAGTGTAAATGTAGATCGGCATACATGTGTGGCTCGGCAATCATGGCTTGATACATCTGGGACGGTGAATATAGATTGCTAGGTATGGCTTGGCCTTAGTGCGGCACGTGTCGTTCGGCCTAGGTTCAGCAAGTATCATTCAGCTTCAGTGGTTCGGTATGTCTCGATCGGCATAGTGGGGTCGGCATATGCCGCTCGGCACATATGGTTCGGCAACTTAGACCCAGGCATGGTGTCTCAACATACTTGGGTCGGTATGCATCAAAGGAATTAAGGTGGGTCGGTCAGGTATGGGTCGCCCTTAAAACAGCATGTATGGATCGGCAGCTGGGCTCGGTCATAATGGTTCAGCATATCTGGTTCGGTGCATATCAGGGAAGTTAATAGGTTATCAGGCCTGCAACAAAGTGAGGCGCTCGGCATTTCTTCACTTCGGGTCACACTACTATTTGCTTCGAGTCCCTTGATAGTTTACTTTCGAGTCACTTACAAGGAAGCCCCGGGCCGGCAACAGGTGGGTCGGTCATGAAAGATTCTGCATGCCTGGATCAGTCAACCTAACCTATCAGCTTTGGGACGAGTTAGCTTAGTCATGGGCCTGGATGGGAGAACCAGCCTATCTTTGTCTATAAATAGAGGGGAAGGGGTCTAGTTAAAGGGACCTTTTTTGAGAACTCCAGGGAGACTCTGCCATTTTCTGTACTCGCTTCTTTTCTGTTCAAACTTGTATTCAAGTTGTTTTTTTACGGATTGTATCTGTACTCAAGTGACTGGAAAAGTAATGAAGATTATATTCAAAGTAAACGTAGGCAATTACGCTGAACCACTATAAATCTGTGTTCTCGTTTTTGTTGTTCATTTTGCATTCAACTGTGTTTCTTCTCTGTTTCAATTCACTTTCTTCATTAATCTCTCTACACAATTCTATTCAAGGGTGTTAGTGACCAATTTTGGTTCTAACATGTAGTAAGCTTGTACTCCAAGTTTCATACTGATAGCATGTGTAAATTATGAGTTATTGACCGATCATCGCTGCAAAATTGAGTTGTGGAATCAATACGATATGATCCATAGTGTTGAATATGGATCGTACCAGATCCATCTTCGGGGAGTTGTGAAATTTCATGCTTTTGCTTTATATTATCATCTATGCTTAATTTTTGGACCCCACAATCATCGCTATGGGCTACTGGCCTTGATGACAATCGAGTCTAACTTGTCCAGTCAGTTCAGATATAGCCGGGTCAAAATGCCGGATAATAATAAACATTAATTCTCTCCATTCATTCATTCATTCATTCATTTCATCCTACCTAAAATAAAATAAAATAAAAGCTAAGAAGGAACTTAATGGTGGCATCTTAGAGGGAAGGCAAATAGGAAGAAGATAAAGAAAACGCAAGAAAAAGGGGATTAAGAAGAAGAATAAAGCTAGATATCTTAAAGATCTAGGTGAGTAATACTTAACCTATCTGTACTGATCTCTAATATTTGGTTTCGGTCTAGATTTGTATGTTTTCAAGTATGATGAGGTTCATATGGATTTTCATTAGTAAATATAAAAGCTTAATGAATGTTTTGGGAAAGAATAAATAAACATGGGATGCTTAGATATGTTTCCCTTACTTAGTGGTTTCGAAAGTTAATAAAAAAATTATATCATGTTCTAATCATGGTTTTGGAAATGGGTTTTTGGTTTGAGAAGTTTCTTAAGCTTATATGATTTATTGAAGGTGCACAACTAGAAACTAAGTAAGGAAAATACCTATAAAAGCATGAATAAAGGTTAAATATGTTAGAACAAGTTCATAAATTTTCTGGGAATTTATTAGAATTTTCTACAAGGGAAATAAACAAAAAAAGGGCTAAATCAAAATAGCTAAGTATCACGCTGGGGAAAATGGGGAACTACGGGGGTACATGAAAATAAATTTATATGGAAAAATATATTAATTGGTTGGGGAAAAGATAAACCAGATCCATATCATTTGCTGAAAAGAAAGAAAGGACACTACAAACAACAAAAAGTAAAATAAAACCGGATGGAATAATGATAGTTATAAAACATTGTTAGGGATGGTAGGGTTTATCTACACGGTGTTGGGGCGGCGTCTCCGTGTTTTACAAATATGATCTACGCATAATATGAAGGGAGCATACTTTGCTAAAATTGGAAAGTGTATACTTAATAAGACAAGTGGAAAACACTGAGTGTTAGGGCATGGTGGTACAACGACAAGGGAAGTAATAATTAAACCTAGTAAAAGAATCATAAGTAGGTGGGACTCGGGGAGATGCCAAGTCAGTAACGGGAAGGGATCATATGCCAGAAATAAGGTTGGAAGGGCTATTGACACCGGTGGGGACGCTCACTCGAATGCACACCTTGGGATGGTGAGGATTAGCATTCAACTTCAAGGTATTACAGGGAGGTTTCACAAGTTAAACAAAATTTTAAAGTCAGTGCACACCTTGGGAAGGTGAGGATAGACACTCACGAATGCACACCTGGGGAAGGTAAAGCATTCAACTGCGCAGGGCATAGTAATAAATTGTTGAAGAAAAATAAATCAGAAATGCGTTGGGCACAATATTAATTTGTAAAGGGAAATGAATAAGAACTACATGGGGGCGTGGTATTAAATCATTAAAGAAAAGTAGGAAGACCTATGTGGGATGCAGTAATCAACAACTAAAGAAAAATAAGTAAGACCTACGTAGGACGCACTATTAAACAACTAAAGTGGAATAAGTAAGACTTGCGCGGGGAGTAGCATTAAGTTGTCAAAGGATAATAAGAAGATGTGTGGGGCGCAGTATTATAGTAGATTAAATAATAATCTGAGGTGGGAACCATGTGAGGACTGTGTAGGGAGCGCGGTAGTAAAGTAATGTAATGAATTAAAAGGATAAACTAAATTGGGAATTTAGTGAGAACTGCACCAGGGGTGCAAAATTAATTGGGGACCGCTTAAGGAAGTGTAGGATGCAGACGTAAGTAAGAACCAATTGCATCAGTACTTTGAATGTCTCTTGATGCTAAATAGTGAGGGGAAAACCCAACCCATGCAGTATGTTTAGTCTCACTATATGATTGCTTTAGGGTAAATATTATTCACACCAGACTTTATGTCTGATCCGTTCTTTTATTATTGTTTCCCCATAAACTCATGAATGCTCATTTGAGTAAGCTGAGTTAATGAGATTAGACAGGTTTGAAATAAGGGCCGCAGTAGTAGATCAAAGACAGAGCAGAAGGCTTGGTAGCTAATAAAGATTGTTTGTTTCCGCTAGTTAAGGAGTGCAGGCCGCATCACCATATCTTGACCCGACTCTTTCTATGTTATTGTCCTATTATATTTGACCCCTGCGTGGACATGTTTTAGGTTTAATTATTGCCGAAGTAAATATAAATAATGTTTAAGCAAATTTTGATGTAATAAAGATATTTAGCCGCCCTGTTTATTTTGTCTGTGTTAATTAATAAACTTAACTCACTTTTATTGCTGGAAGATAATTCCAACGATGACTACAACATCATCAGCGTTCATTTTCAAGTCTCAAGTGTGGAGTGTTACACATAAGCATTGATGTATGGATGCTAGGATTGGTTGTATACACATTCCTATGATGTAATTTGGTTGCTATTGTTGATTTGTTTGAGTTATACTAGTTTAGTTTTTACTGAGTTGGCTTGTATATATATACATTCCAACCTGGATAAAAACCTATAGTTAGGTGTTCTAACTTTTATTAGATAATTTTATATTTTATGTGCAATTTCTTTATATTTGTGTTTACTGATTGTGTTTATGAATGCAGTTGTTTACTTGCACTTTGACATGGATGTGGCATATGGATGTATGAATGCATATAGAACTATATATATATGCATATATTAGAATGTTTGCATACATATTGTTGCACTACATTTACATTCACATAGGTGGTCAGTTTAGTTGCATTTGCACTCATCTCACATCATATCATCATATTCTACCTATCATATGTATACTATACTCTTAGTTATTTTTCGTTTATATTGTATAATGGATGCTAGATGGATGTAGTTATGTCTATTTTGTATGTTTGTATAATATAAAACAAGTTGCATTGTTCCTCTCTCGGAATTTCGAGGACGAAATTCTTTTAAGGGGGAGAATGTAACACCCCGTAATTTTACAAAATTAAATAATTAAATTTAACGGGTAAAATCATAATTTTAACATAAAGGGAAAAATAGTAAATTTCTACAGGATTTGCAATAGGCTCTGGGAACTATTCCATTCCATCCATAATGTCGTACAGTCAGAAAACATGCATAACTCGCTGAATTTGGTCAAATGGGCTAGAAATTATAATAAGTCGAACCTAGTGTTATTTTTGTAATATATTGATTTCAAAAATATAGTCTAGATATTATATTTTTCAGCCTATAAATAGATCTCCAACCATGTTGCTTTTTCTCTAATAATACTGCCTCCACTTTTGAAACCCTAATCCCTAAATCAATTATAAATTCTCCATATCAATTTATAACCCACTAAATCGAATCCAAATTAATGAATTAATATATAAAATCGATCACCACAAAGCACTACGCAAATTAATGGAAGATATTGAGTACTTTGCAGTTTGAAGATGTGGAAATTCAAGACAGTCAAGGAGATGAATGATCTACATCAAATCAGAGAAGTTGCATGGCTAACCGATGAGTGAGATTTATCATATTGTGTATATATTAGTAAGATATAGTAATTCATCCTTAATGATCATAAATTATGTTTTAAATGATGAAACTGAAATTTAAAAAGTAATTTTTTTATATACACCTAGTAGGATGTAGTACGTTATGGATAGATAATTAAAATTTTAATTTTTAATCGATTGTAATTAGTGAAAGTTAATCTCTCTATAATTAAAAGTGCAGATATATACGAGTGTTCAAAACTAGACATATTATATATCAACATTATAGTTCTCGATAACATAAATCCACTGGTAGTGTTCGTTCGTCGATTAGGTGCATAGATTGATCAAAAACGCAACGGATACTCGGTGAATGTGGACCATATGTTCTAATCCAATAATGAGATGGCGATAAGGGGACGATCGGAGGGCCCCATCATGTTAAGGAGGTCGAGCAGTGCCCTCCGCCAACCTCTGATCGTGGTGATTGATAGAGTCGTGGCTCAAATCTAGGCTCAAAAGTCAACGACGATGGAGTGGTTAGGAATTGCCAGACGTGATAGAGCGGGCAATGTTGGGAAGCACTCGAGGTGGGCTAGCCGTGGATGATGTCGGATTAGGACAACATGGTCTCTAATGGCGTGGTAGAGGGTGAAGAGGCAGAAGTTTGGATTCTTATTAATGAGAACTGTAAAAGCATACGAGATACGGGGAAGAATACATATATGAAAGACAAGAATAATAAACATAATATAATAATTACCAAATTGCCCTTAATCTTTAAATGCTTATAATGCTCACATACGACCTCTGTTTCGTGCATAGTTACGACATCATGATCGTAGTGAGGCGAGGAACGTTTTGATATATCATTTGGTGTGCTTTGAGATACTTCTAAGGTTTAAAATAAATATATAACATAGCTAAAATGCTTGCATCACATGTTTTAGCATATTTGGTATACAACTAAGTCCGTAAAGCGCGTATTGGAAAATGGATTCCAACAATGATAAGGCAAGGGACTATCTTTTGTATGGTACACCTCTAGAAAAAATGTACCGACGCTACAAACCTTGCACCTCTACCAACACAGAACCGGCCTACTCCTTCCTGGGTAATACCGAATATAATATCCCTCAGTTGTGATCAACAACCGTACTAGGCCCGAAGCACTCATCCAAAATTATCGATCTAGATCAGGGATGATCATACCCTAATGGTAGCGAACCACATAGACTTGCTGCATCTCCCATGTTTTAGTTATTTCCGGGAGTGAGGTTTGAGGCAACGATTACCACTTTCTAGCAGACCCATCTTGGAATGCTAACACTTCCCTCCAGGCAACCAATGCAATGCTAGCATTCATCCATACAAGTTGTTTCGGGATTGAACAAATATGCCAACCATACTACCTTCCATTTGGAATCACCCTTAGGAAAGGTGCGACGATCGCCCCATACCACCCGCACATCAATGACCTAAAAGAGCACTGTAACCATGCCAGGTTGGTATGGAACGATCATCAAGGGTGAAATTTAAAGCAGAATACCCGTTGCATATCTCACAGTGCATTGATAAAATATAATATAGAAAATATACAATAGAATATAGTGAGCCATAACAAATGAGAATAACATCTCTGCTAAGTCATGAGTTAAATGTCATAATATCTCAATACAACATTTCCTCACTACATCCCTCACAGTACGTAGAAAAAGACAGCGGAAACTATAAATATAGAGTAAATACCATAGCTTCTCTAAGCTCGTCTTCGTACAGTAGTTGCGACTCCAAACCTGTCATCTAGTCTATTCATTTAAGAGTACCAAAGATGGTAAGAGGAAACATAAAACCTTGGATTAGACAACAGTTTGGTGTGAGCGGTAAATGACTATCAAAAGCAATACTAGAAAATATGATACTAAACAAGTACAAAAACCCATACCTGACCTGTCCCTACAATCAAAGAGTTAGCACATAATAATAAGATATAATATGATGCTCAAATAAACAACAATATGATGCTATAACATAACATGATATAAGAATCTAAGCAACCTCCTCCATTGGTCCTATTTCCAATCCCTTCTCAACCATTCCTATAGATGACAGCCTACCCAAGAGAAATAGCAAACATAGCGACCATAACAACCATAGCATCCATCAATCCAAAACCTAGCTACCATCTTCTAAAGCCTTGAATATGATAACTCGTATGGCCTCGTCCTTGCTTGCCAGAGACTAATCGAAATCTCGGTTCTTGATTGTGTTCCCTCGTACTTTCAGGTCCGAAATCCCGCACGGTTGTCTCTTATAGTACCTCCGTACGTTTGACACTAGAACCTCTTGGAGCGGTCTAGGATAAACGATTGGCGCTACCTACCATCGAGTGCCCCCGCATAGAGTATCCTTGCTTGAACACAACCAGAACACTCCGAGTTATCAATGATTCCTTGGCACTTCCAAATCTTTAGAGCTTTCACAACTCCAATCAATTTTCGGGCACGAGTCCTGCCACTCAGCCCAGTACATTATACCATAGCCTCGTTCCATCCTGAGCTGTTTATCAACTCCTTTGATCCTACTCCTTATCCGATCCCCCGACCGAAGAGCCGAAACTTCATCATGATGTAACTTCCAAAGCGTAGAGCAATCAATGAGCCACCACCTCCAGCATGATCCTGTATGACCCAAGAATCTTCCCCCTTGATCTCACATCCAATAGAGCCACTTATTTTGATCGGTACCAATCCAATCCAATTGGATCGGTGCCGATCCAAATACATAGCCAATTTTGGCTTCGTTTCTCTTGCATCCTCTAGTGCACTTCCTCTAGATGTCATAGACCCTTAAATATTCCTCTTAGCCTTCACATCTTCTCTTCTATACACCATAGCCTATCCAACGAAGATGATCCATCTAATCTTCAACACTTGGTCTATCCTCTGATCCAACTTCATAAGGCCACTTTAAAAACCATGCTCTATTTCTCCAATGAGTCGCCCCTCAATTGGAGCTCAAAATTCAGATCGGTATCGATCTGATCCAATTGGATAGGTGCCGATGCAAATACTTCACTCCACTTTTGGTGCAAATCATAGGACTTCCTTCTAATGTGCTTCAGAGCCTCTCCTCTAAGTTTCGTGCAATTCCAATGAACTTTGCTCCCAATATGCTCTGATCACCAATCAAAGTCCTAAAACATGCACAACACTAGCAAACAAATCAACGTAGCAAGCAATTCTGACATAACAATGAACCAAATATAGCAAATCATCCAATTATCAATTTAAACATATAAGTCATCCAATTCAATCTACCAACAGAATTCTAGCATATATCTAATCTAACATATAGAATTTCATAGTCAAAGATACACAAATGACACTAGCTAATGATCTAATCCTAATTATATGTTTAATTAGGTTAATCTAGGGTTTCTAAATCTGAAATTACCTAAGTCTAATCAATTTATAGATTAAGTTGACAATTCTAACCTATAATCACCTAATTACAACATATAATCCAGCATAGACTAGTGAGAGATCATTACCACTCACCAAATCTACCAAACCTATGAAATATGATGAAGATCCAATTTGAACAGTGACAAATCGGTTGAAGATGCAATCCAGATGATGAAATCAACTCCTTGTTGAAGATCTAGCCTCTTAATTAGAGATGATTTGAGATGAAACCCAATGAGATAAATGGAGAATTAGAGAAGAGTTAGGGTTTGTGGCTAAATCAAATAAGAGGAAAACTTTAAAATGGTCTCTCTCACTTCATATTTATAGCCAAACCTGATTAGACTAATGGGCTTGCTAATTCGGCCCATTAATCCCCTTCTAATTCTGGCCAACGGATTTTAAAACTTAAAACAGCTATAACTTCCTAACCACTTATCCGATATTCTTATATGACCACTCTACGGAATGGGAAATCACCATTTCGAAGCAATGAAACAAGTTAAAGCATCTAATTCAGCTTCTATCAAAAGTTATAGCCGAGATAAGATCTCCAAGGGCAAAATCGTCATATAGAAATTCAGGAAAAATCATAGATATGTAAAACATCCCTAAAAACCATATCTCAAAATATTAGAATCATACGACTACAAATGAATTAAATAAAATTATTTTACGATCCTCCAATACGTAAAATACATGTCGTTAAATTCTCCCACCTTGAGGAATTTCGCCCCTAAAATACCTAAACAAACATAAGCAACCAAGGTTATCTCGCATGCCTACTAGCCACTGGCAAACACTTAACAATCCAACTAAATAACTAAATCAACAATAGCAAACAAAACCTACCCTAGCATGCGAAATTGTAATAGTATAAGATACAATGGTGCAAGTAGATACGACATATGGGTCCTACCACTCGAAGAGTTCTGGATAGGCCGTCTTCATACTCTCTTCAGTCTCCCATGTACAATCGCTATCGTCCTCACTCCATTGCACCTTAACTAGCTTAACTATCTTCCTCCTAAGTTGTTTCGTTTCAATCCCAATGATTCGAAGCGGCTTACGAGGTCTTGGAACTTCTGGTTCAACCTCTATTTCTTCCAACTGATCCGGTGCTACCACAATACCGAGTCATGCACAAATTTTCATAGATAGAAGATATGAAAAACATTGTGCACACCCGCCATCTTTGGTGGTAGGTCCACTCTATAAGCTAACTTCCCAATTCTCTCAATAATTGAAAACGGTCCAACAAATCTTGATGCTAACTTTCCTTTCCTACCAAACCGAACAACATTCTTTAGAGGAGAATCTTAACAAATACTATGTCTCCAACTGAGAATTCCAAATCTCTTCTTCTCTTATCTGCATAACTCTTTTGATGCTCTTGAGCAGTCCTCATTCGTTCCTGAATAATCTCTATCTTCTCTAATGTCTCTCTAGTCATTTTGGGTCCAAGTATCAACTTCTCACCTGCTTCCCACCAACATAAAGGCAAATTACAAGGTCATCCATACAATGCTTCATATGGTGCCATGCCAATGCTTGACTGATAACTATTGTTATATGCAAACTCTACCAAATGCAAATGATCCTCCCAAGATCTTCCAAAATCTATAATGCAAGCTCGAAGAAGATCTTTCGAAATCTGATTCACTCTCTCGGTTTGGCCATCCGCCTATGGGTAATAAGCTATGCTCAAGTGCATCTCGGTTCTTAAAATCTCTTGTAAGCTCTTCCAGAATCCACTGGCAAACAATAGGTCTCTATCGCTTACAATACTCTTTGTCACACTATGAAATCGAACAATCCACTTAACATACAATTCTACTAACTTGGATGTGGTTCTGGTAGGCTTGATAGGTATGAATCTTGCACTCTTGTTCAGTCGATCTACCACTATCCAAATACTATCATATCCTGCTCTAGTCTATGGTAATCCATCTATAAAATCCATAAATATCTATTCCTTTTTTCTTTCAGGAATATCTAGTGGTTGTAGCAATCCATTCATACACTTCGAGATGAAATAACCAACATCCTTCTTCATATCTTCCCAGTAGTAAGTCCTCTTCATGTCTTTATACATCTTGTTACCACCAAGATGAATGGTCAATCTAGAATGATGGCATTCCCTTAGTACTTCATCTCATAATCCATCAGTATCTGAAACAACCGGTCTCTTATCCATACAAAGCAACCATCTCGGTCAGTCTCATACTGCTTCAAATCTTCAAGTTCCACTCCCATCTCAATCTTTTCCATGACCTCTACTAGCTTAGCATCTTTCTTCTGTACCAATCCTTTCTATGAAAGTAGGTCTGATCGATAGACTTGCCAACATCTCAGGCTCGAGCTCACAATGTGGCCTAAAATTAAATCCAGCTATATACTCCATATGCTTCCATTCCAAAAGAATAGTTCCTAATCCAGCATGTCTTCTGCTTAGTGAATTTTCCACTGCATTACCTTTCCCTGGAGTGAAGGTAATATTAAATCATAAGAGGCCAAAAACTCTAACCACCGTCGCTATCGAAGATTAAGATCCTTCTAAGAGAAAAGACACTTCAATGGTTTATGGTCCGTGAATAGCTCAAATCTTTCTCCTAACAAATAGTGCCTCTATATCGTCAAAGCAAATACAATCGTCGTTAACTCCAAGTCATGGGTTAGATAATTCCTTTCATGCGGTTTCAACTGTCGAGTAGAATAAGCGAAAACTCTCCCTTTCTGCATCAACACAGCTACAAAACCAGTACCATAAACATCTGTGTATACTGTCATCTCTTCATTCCCACTAGGAATAACCAATACATGTGCACTCGCCAATCTCTCCTTTAGAAGCATAAATGCATGCTCACATCTAACATCCCAAGTAAAAGTCTGATTCTTCTTGGTCAAGTTGGTCAACGGTGCTGCAATCTTTGAGAAGTCCTTTATGAAACGCCTGTAATATCCTGCAAATCCTAGGAAACTTCTCACGTCCATAGCATTCTTGGGCTAGTTCTAATCTTGAATCGCTGCCACTTTTGCGAGGTCCATTGCTTTGCCTTGTCCTGACATGACATGACCCAAGAATCTCACTTCTTCCTACTAGAAGTGACACTTAGAGAAATTAGCGCTCAACTTGTGTTTTCTCAAAATCTTAAGCATAATCCTCAAGTGTGCCTTGTGCTCTTCCTCAAGGCATCACTTTGGGTCTAGCTCCATCCACTAAGTCAATCCGAAACTCGATCTCTCTATGCAGCGGCAATCCTGTCACTTCCTCGAAGAATCAGGATACTCTCTACTAATAGGCACATATGACAATCCTTCCTATGGAATCTCAAGCGAATATAGAAAGCTAACCAATACCATATCCTTTGGTAAGCAGCGTATCACTACCGTTCGTCCTTCCATTCCCAATTGTCACCTCTAGCTTCCCGCATACCTCTGAAGCTAGTCCATTTTCAAAATAATCCCTAACCTAGCAAAATTAAGAACAAAAAATCAAGAGCAAAAGAACATCCATGACTCGATAAAACTTAGCCTCAAAAAATCATACAAAGACTAGTAGATCCTCCAATAGGGTTGGTCACAATCAAAGGTCAGTCTACTATCTCAGGTTCCAAACCTAGTCTGCATATTAAGTCACCACAGATAAAAGAATGCAAAGCTCTAGTATCAAAAAGAACTCTAATAGAAACATCTTGGATGGAAAGCATACCTTGCACCATGATCCTTTCTCCTCCCTAGCAGTAGGAGCACAAGATGAAGTTGGGACTGCATCCAAAGCATATGCCTTCACAATCTGTTTATCCTTAAGCGGTTCCGGACAATCCTTCTTAATATGCCCTGGCTTATCATAGCTGTAGCACTTCTTAACAGTCTTGCATTCCTTAATATAGTGACCCTTCTCCTTGCAGCCGTGGAAAACAATTTCGCTCTTATTCTTTTTCTGACCCCCCCTTTTTCTTGTTGTTGTTGATTCCTTTTTCTATTCCACTTCTTCTTACCTCCACCACTCTGCTGTGGTTTTGGATCCTCTTTCTCAGCAATAGCAACAATAGCAGTTCTATTCTTCGGGTACAGACACTTATGTCAAAGTGCTTTCTCAACCAACTTCTCAAAAGAAACTTCAATGTGGTCCACCAAATTCTCTCCCAAGTGGTCGTCTAATCTAGTGATAAACTTCTCATTCTTCTTCAAAGGTGTATCAATAAAAGACATCCCATACTTTGACAAAGAATCAAATTTTTCCACATACTCGGAAACAGACATCTCCCCTTGCTTCAACTCAGCAAATTTCTTGAACAGCATGGACTTCCAAGCGGCAGGAATGAACTTCTCCTCAAATCTAGCCTTAAACTGATCCCAAGAAATATGATCCTCTAAAGTAGCAATAGTAAAAGCATTCCACCAATCATTGCTCGGCCATGTAGCTGACTTGAAGCAAGCTTCCTCTTCATAGCATCTTCCATATCCATATCCTTAAAAATGCGTTTAGAAGTATCTATCCAATCTTGCACTTTAATAGTTGATTCTGTTCCCAAGAATGGCTTCCCTCCTAGCGTAGAATAATCCTTGCAAAGCTTGGTGAAGTCAACTGTAAGCACTTGCAAAGGAGCAACACCATCTAATTCCATTCCAGGAGTAGTTTGGACTCTCCTCATTAGCGAGGCCACCATTGCATCGAACACGGACTGAAAAGCAGGTGTAGCAGCTCCCGATTTTGCTCCCTCTCCCACACCAAAAGCAGAGTTATTTCTAACAACATTCTTTGTGTTTCGATTCATTCTTATCTATAATAAGAATGATTAGCCTCATCCAAGAAAAGTTATAATGGTGCCCAAGTGCATATTATCCTATATAATATTACTATATAGACTAATATCTTTATTAACAAGTACGCTCCCTCCTTTAGCGTATACTCTTGACTTGCTTTGGTTAACTCGTAACCAACGCTCTGATACCAAATGTGACAACTGCCCATACCATCAGCGCATCAATGACCTAAAAGAGCACTGTAACCGTACCAGGCTGATATGGAATGATCATCAAGGTTGAAATGTAAAGCAGAAAACCTGTTGCATATCTCACAGCGCATGGATAAAATATAATATAAAAAATATACAACAGAATATATTGAGCCATAATAAATGAGAATAACATATCCACTAAATCATGAGTTACGGTACAATTGTCATAATATCTCAATACAAAATTTCCTCACTACATCCCTCAGAGTACATAGAAACAGACAGCGGAAACTACAAATATAGTAATACGCCATAGTTTCTCTAAGCTCGTCTTCATACAGCAGCTACGACTCCAAACCTGTTATCTAGTGTACTCATTTAAGAGTACCCGAGATGATAAGAGGAAACATAAAACCTTAGGTCAAACAACAGTCTGATGTGAGCGGTAAATGACTATCAAAAGCTATATTGAAAAATATGATACTAGATAGGTACAAAAACCATACCTGATCTGTTCCTGCAACCAAAGAGTTAGCACATAATAATAAGATATAATATGCTACTCAAATAAACGATAATAGGATATTGTAACAGAACAGGATAGAAGAATCTAAGCAGTCTCCTCCATTGCCCATATTCCCAATCCCATCTCTAACATTCCTATAGATGATAGCCTACCCAAGAGAAATGGTAAACATAGCAACCATAGCATCCATTAATCCAAAAGCTAGCTATCATCTTCTGAAGCCTTAAATATATGATACTCGTATGGCCTCGTCCTCGCTTGCCAGAGACTAATGGAAATCCCGATTCTAGATTGTGTTCCCCCGTACTTTCAGGTCCAAAACCCTGCACGGTTGTCTCTTACAATACCTCTTTACTGTCTGACAGTAGACCCTCTCGGAGCGGTCCAAGATACACGACTGGCGCTACCAGCCCTCGCGTGCCCACACATATAATACTCCTGCTTGAACACAACCAGAACACTTCGAGTTATCAACAATTCCTTGGCACACCCAAACCTTCAGAGGCTTCACAACTCCAATCCACTTCCGGGCACAAGTCCTGCCACTCAACCGAGTCCATTATACCATAGCCTCATTCCATCCGAGTTGTCTATCAACTCCTTCGATCCTACTCATTATCTGACCCCCTGACCAAAGAGCCGAAACCTCATCATGTTATAACTTCCAAACCATAGAAGCAATCAATGAGTCACCACCTCAAGCATGATCCTATACGACCTAAGAATATTCCCCTTTGATCCCACATACAAAAGAGCCACTTAATTGGATTGGTACCGATCCAATCCAATTGGATCGGCCCTGATCCAAATACATAGCCAATTTTGGCTTTGTTTCTCTTACATCCTCTAGTGCACTTCCTCTAGATGCCATAGAACCTTAGCCATTCCTCTTAGCCATCAGATCTTCTTTTCTGTGCACCATAGCCGGTCCAACGAAGATGATTCTTCTAATATTCAACACTTGGCCCATCCTTTGACCCAACTTCATAGAGCCACTCTAGAAATCATGCTCTATTCCCCCTATGATTCACTCCACAATTGAAGCTCAAAATTCAAATCGTTACCAATTCGATCCAACTGGATTGTTGCCGATCCAAATACTTAGCTCCAGTTTCAGTGCAATTCACAGGACTTCCCCCTGACGTGCTCTAGATCCTCTCCTCTAAGTTTCATGCAATTCCGACGAACTTGGCTCTCGATATGCTTCGACCACCAATCTAAGTCTAAAACATGCACAACACTAACAAACAAAACAAGCAATTCAAACATAACAGCGAATCAAACATTGAAAATCACCCAATTACATTCAATATAAACATACAAATCATCCAATTCAATCTACCATCACAATTCTAGCATAGATCTAATCTAGCACATAGAATTTCATAGCCAAATATACACAAATGACACTAGCTGTTATCCCGCCTTTTGGCAAGGCCGTGACACCAAGAACTTGACTGGAAACCAAGGGCAGTCCGTCCCGAAGATCGGTTATGCGCAGACTCACTATGGATATCGATAAATTTTTGTCCGAGCCTGAATCAAGCTACAATTGATATGACGAGACAAGCAAAGCAATAAAAGCCAGCGTTCCAAATTTCGAGACGATTGGAGTTTGTATGCTCGAGTTATGGATCGATCAAGTTTCACAAAAAGGATGCTAATTTTGTATCCGTGCACCTCGCATCCATCGAGCCTCAACGGTTCGTAACCACCAAGGAGCATCTGTTGTTCGTATCCATCAGTCATCTGCCATTCGTATCCATCAGTCATCTGCTGTTCGTATCCATTAACAAATACCGTTTCGTATCCATCGAGTGCACTACTTCGTATCCATCAGGCAAACGTTCTCTTCGTATCCTTCAACCAGCAGCATCATTCCACCTGGCCAACCGCTGACATCTTCGTATCGACCCTTTTCTACCCATTTCATATCGGTCAGCTAATGGAACGATCCGACCTCAAAGCTTTCCATCGATACGAACTGGCCCATAGTGATCGATGGAAACATACAAATTCCAACACAATGAAGATTGTATCCAGAGGATCGATACGAAGTACTTACACGAGAATGGATATGAAGAGGTTTTCAGTCATTGATACGAAGTAGCCTGCTATCGTTGATACGAACAGAGCGGAAATGATCGATATGAACAGGGTAATGGATCAATATGAATAAAGCATATACATAGAGAAGACTCGATCGTTCGGCATAAAAAGTGGATCGATCCGAGGAATTAGCACCACGTCAACTTGCAGGCACGTGCCCGGATCGATACGAACAGAGCGATGCGAAGGGGATCGATAAGAATTCTATAGCCTACCAAAAACCCAAACTTGCATCGATCATAACTCACAATCTACAAGTCCAAATGCCACCAAATTTTCACAGGAGCTTGCGTACAACCTAAAGAATATTCATGCTAAATTTCGACTCGATTGGGTCAAGTCTTGATCGATACAAAATTCGTTCGTATCGATCACGGACCGAGTGCAAATCACATGGGATCGATCGCGTGGGCCCGTCCACATGCCAGAAGAGGTCTCCCAAGATCTGGGCGAGATATTTGCAACCTATGCCTATAAATAGCATCCCAGAGCCTACAGAAAAGGGATCTTTTGGCTCTTTGACGTCCAGACCCTGTCGAATTCACCATTGTATTCGAATTTCACTGTTGTATCCGAGATTTACTACTGTAATTCGCTGTAACCAGCAACCAAAAGTTAATAAAGGTCAATCATTTCATAGTGGACGTAGGCAACACGCCGAACCTCTCTAAATTCCTGTGTTTCTGCGTACTTTCTGGTTTGTTTTTGAAGTGTTTGTTAGATAATCCTCCTTTTCAATTTAATTTCTTCATTTTATCTCTTCAAATACTTCCGAAGAGTGTTGTGCCCAATTTTGGTACAAACACTTTGGTGCTTTCACTAAGAGAAAACCCAGTTTTTTCCTTCTGCTCATTGGATCTACTGCCGATATCGGATTGCAAACATCCAAGGGGAAGATCCAGATCTCAATTTCAAAAGTTCTTCCATCCTATTCAGATTTGTTACAAGTCTAGGAGAGAGCTTCATCATCCATTATGGTTAACACAAGGACTACTTCTATAGCTGCAGATCCCGAAGGACGGGATAGGTAGAATCCCGTACAACTGCCTCCAACTGATCAGAATGCTGCCGGACCATCAGATCCGCAAGGCCCTGTCAACAGGGAATAATTTCAGATGTTAATGCAAAGAATTGACCCAAAGCCGCCAACAGCTCACTCAACAGCTCCGTGCTAATGCAGAACTAACTAACCAACTGAACCATCAACGACGAAGAATATCCAGGCGGGATCAGGCTTCCTATTCATCCACTGAAAGTTCAGCCTCTTCTGATTATCATCATAGATGCACGTGCCCATGACTGGACGAAAGCTACACACAAGCCACTGGGCATCAACATACATTGAATGTTGGGCAACTGAGAGTTGGCCCATCAACCAGCCATCAGACTGGACCCTCCTCCCGAGGAGGCGCTACCCCACACCATATTACTGATAACCATACTACAACAGTTACTGATTTGGGAGTTGACGCTCGGAATCGAACGGATCCGATCCACCATCAATGCAACCATACTCCTGAGCCTTACGTCCCTGAGGACATATAACCAAGGAGGCGAGACATGGACCGTCGACAGCGACCGGCCCCTCCTCGCATTATGGAACCCGACCACACCTTGGCTCAGCATGCTCAAAATGTCCAGATGCCCGACCTGCCAACAATGATCCGTCAAATGATCTGTGAAAGTCAGGGTCTTAGCAATGATGACTGGGGAATCTCCTAGAGTCATACCCCTTTTACTGATGAGATACTCTACGCTGAACCACATCGACGATTCAGGATGCCGACTTTACCCATTTATGAAGGGAGCTCTGATCTTATTCAGCATAGCCTAAAGTATGATTGGTTGATGAATGCTGCACGAGTTGATGATGCAGTCAAGTGCCGAAGCTTCCTGATCTCTCTGAGGGGCATAGCGAGTGCGTGGTTTACGCGATTGCCACCTCGATCTATCTCATGCTTTGATCAGTTGGCATAAAAGTTTATTGATCAATTTCGTATGCATGTCGCGAGGCCAAAGGATGTTAATACTTTATCTAGTGTCACTCAAGCTTTTGGAGAAACACTCAGGCGTTATTTAGAAAGATTTCATGCTGCATGTGCTGAAATCAGCAACCCAAATGATAACTCTATTCTTATGGCACCGACTAAAGGGATTGAGCCCGATTCGGAGTTCGGCAACTGGTTGGCCGGAAAACCCCCTACATCATTGGACCGTTTCTACTCCAAGGTAGCTCAATTCTTGAGAAGGGAGGATGCGAAACAGTCTAGGAAAAAGGATGATGCGGGGCCTAGTGTGGAAGGAATTCAGAGTAATATTGTTGTTAAACAATCCGGGGAGAGTTCCAGAAAAGTGCAATTGAACATTCAGAATAAACAAGATCAACAAAAAGGCAATGGTAACCAAAAATAGAAAACGGGATCAGTACCATGGTCCACGACATAGAGCTCCTATGTTTGATAATTATACTCCTCTGAATACGTCGCTGGAGAATGTATATCTACAAACCTGCAATACCATTCAGTACAAGAAGCCTGCTCTGAAACAGTCATCGGAGAAGCAAATTCAGACGGGGAAGTTTTGTAGATTCCACGAAAGCTACGGTCACAACACAAATGAATGCCGTCACTTGCAGGACCTCATCGAAAAGTTGATAAGAGAGAGAAAGTTAGAACAGTTTGTGCAGGAGTCGCAGTCTGGAGGTGCGGGCCTATCGAATCAAGATCATGTATCGAATCCGGCTAGACAGGAAGAACCCGCTCGTACTGGTGGGAGGTTGGTGATAAACACTGTTAGTGGTGGTCCTCATCAAACAGACCGAAGCTGGAAGGAAATGGAGTCGTATGCCAGCTCTATCAGCCATGCAGACTTTGAATGTTGTAGTAATTCCGAAGATGGGGCTCCGGCCAAGCAACAAAGAACGATGGCAGATGACATCATATTTCGAGGTCGGGACGCCGACAGGATCGAAGACCCCACTATTGATCCGCTTGTTATATCGGCTCAAGTAGGTCCTGCTTGGATGAAGAGGATCTTAGTAGACAGCGGAAGTTCTGTGAATATCTTGTTTAAACGAGCCTATGACTAGATGAGAATGGAGACTAAAGACTTGAAGCCTTGTCAGTCCCGTATTCATAGCTTCAACGGGAGTGCAACTATACCCACTGGAGTGGTGGAATTGCCAGTGGAGTTAGGAATTGGTGAACGCCGGAGAGTCCGGATATTGCAATTTGTTGTTTTGGATATAAACTCCCCATATAATGCTTTCTTGGGCCGACCGACCCTAGTTGAATTCAGGGCTGCCATTGCCCCATGGTGTTTGACTTTGAAATTCCCTACCGACAATGGTGTCGGAGTTGTTCAGGGGGATCAGGCCGCAGGACACGCCTGTTACGTTGCTGAGCTGCGCGAGGCGCATCGAAAAGAAAAAGGAAAGGGCGTAGAGGAATCTCTCTACGTCTGCTTTGCTAATAATTGACAATTAGCGCCTGGGCCCAGGCCCGGGCACCCCAACCAATTCCAAAGAGATCTTGACCCGAGAGATACCGAAAGTGAAGATGAAGGTAAAGACAGTCAAGCTTCTCCGGCCGAACTGATGATCGATGTTCCAATCGACGATAATGATGACTCGAAAATGATAAAGATTGGATCTCAGCTAAGCCAACAAATGCAAGAGGAATTGGTTGAATTTCTCCGGGTAAACCTTGATGTGTTTGCCTGGACGCACTCTGATATGTGTGAGATTTCGCCGGACATTGCGAGCCACACACTGAATATTGACCCGTGGCACGTCCCGGTCAAACAAAAAAAGTGTGGTATGGATCCAGAGAGATCTGCCGCCCTTAAAGAAGAAGTAGATAAGCTTAAAACGAATGGGTTCATTCGAGATGCATTATACCCGGAATGGGTGTCCAATCATGTACTTGTCCAAAAGCCAAATGGGAAATGGAGAACATGTGTTGACTACTCAGACTTGAATAAAGCTTGCCCCAAAGAAAGTTTTCCACTTCAACGAATTGATCAACTTGTAGACTCAACGGCTGGACATGAACTTTTATCCTTCATGGATGCATACTCTGGCTATAATCAAATACCCATGCACTTGCTCGACCAGGACCATACCAGCTTCGTAACTAATATGGGACTCTATTGCTATAAAGTTATGCCTTTTGGACTCAAGAATGCTTGGGCAACTTATCAACGGTTAGTGAATCGAATGTTCGCTAACCAGATTGGGAAAACTATGGGGGTGTATGTGGATGACATGCTAGTCAAATCATGATTTTCCACTGATCACATCAGAGACTTGGAGTCAATGTTTAATATCCTCCGAGAATACAGAATGAAGCTCAACCCGTTGAAATGTCACTTCGGGGTCGCATCCGGAAAATTCCTTGGGTTTATCGTCAACGTTCGAGGAATCGAAGCCAATCCCGAAAAGATCTGGGCGATCAGAAATCTTGAAACTCCAAAAACTATAAAGCAAGTCCAGAGTCTCAACGGGAAAGTAGCAGCACTGAGCAGGTTCATTTCAAAGTCCATTGACAAATGCATTCCCTTCTTTGATCTGATCCGAAAAGGAAAACGAAACTTTGAATGGACTACGGAATGTGAGGATGCATTCCGAGCACTAATTCAACATCTCTCCACACCGCCAATTTTGTCAAAGCTTATCGATCACGAGAAATTGTACATTTACTTGGCGGTATCAGAAAACGCAATCAATGCTGCCCTAATTCGGGAGGAAGACCGAATACAAAAGTTGGTCTACTATATAAGCAAGTGACTAACCGGAGCTGAGAGAAATTATCTGAAGCTAGAGAAGTTGGCTTATTGTCTTGTTATTGCCTCGAGGAAGCTCCGTCCGTATTTCCAGGCTCATCCAATCAACGTTTACACCGACCAGCCGTTACGATAGGTCCTTACGCGGCCGGAGACATCTGGTAGGCTACTCAGGTGGAATATCGAGTTAAGTCAGTTTGACATTACTTACACTCCAAGGCGAGTCATTCAAGGACAAGTCCTAGCTGATTTCATAGCTGAATTTACCATCCCAGAGGACTTGCCCGAAACAAGCCAATCTCCCAAGTACATCTGGAAGCTACATACAGATGGTGCATCAAATGACCATTGCTCAGGTGCATGGGTTGTACTTGAAACTCCTGAAGGTTGATCTATATGTTATGCTCTAAAGTTCGATTTCCGTGCAACTAATAACGAAGCCGAGTATGAAGCCTTACTGGCTGGATTGAAACTTGCCAGAGATTTAAGAGTCATTGCGGTGGAAATTTATTGTGATTCGCAATTGGTCGTGTGTCAAGTTCGAGGGGAGTATCAAGCCAAAGATCGAAGACTGGCTGCTTACCTTGCTCAGGTTCAGGAGACATTGAATCAGTTTGACTATTATGCCACTTATTACATACCACAAGAACACAACCAGAAAGTCGACTCGTTAGCAAAGTTAGCCAGTACAGGTGAAGCACAACAAATGGGACTCGTTCCTGTAGAGACATTATCTTCGCCAAGCATCGATCAGATGGAAACCGATTGGATATTTAATGTCGTTTCCGAGAACGAGTCGTGGACGAATCCGTTCAGAAATTATCTCGAGCATGGAGCCCTGCCAGAGCGCAGAAGTGAAAAGAGACAAATTCTTCGAAAAGCTTCACGGTTCACCATTCAGAATGGAATCATGTATAGAAGAGGATACTCTGTTCCTTTACTCCAGTGTATCGCTCACGATGAAATCAAATGAGTATTGCATGATGTACACGAAGGAGAATGTGGCGATCACACAGGGGGGCAAGCTCTTGCCAAGAAAGTACTTCGATACAGATATTATTGGCCGATTGTAAATCGTGACGCATCAGATTATGCCAGCAAATGTGATAAGTGTCAGAAGCATGCTCGAATTCCTAGAGCCCCACCTACCGAGATAACATAGATGGTCAGCCCATGGCCATTCGCGGTATGGGGCATCGATATTATTGGCTCTTTACCTCTAGCCAAAGGTGGTGCGAAGTACGCCATCGTAGCAGTTGATTACTTTACCAAGTGGGCGGAAGCTGAACCCCTTGCTACAATCACAATGAAGAAGGCGATCAACTTTGTAGTGCACAACATCATCTGCCGATTTGGTCTCCCACGTACTATCATCACTGACAACGGGACCCAATTCGACAGTGCCGAATTTAAGGATTTCTGTCAACGATTCAACATTAAGAAGAAATTCTCCACAGTCGCACACCCTCAAGCGAATGGACAGGTTGAAGCTGTTAATAAAGTTATAAAGTCTATTCTGAAGAAACGACTGGAAAAATCCGGGGGCAAATGGGTCGATGAACTTCCTATGGCCTTATGGGCCTACCGAACAACCCACAAGTCCGCGACCGGTCACACTCCATTCTCTCTCTCTTATGGTTCAGAAGCTATTATTCCAGTCGAATTAGAAGTACCTTCTCATCGTGTGACATACTATGATCTAAAGACAAATGCTATATTACTTGCTGAATCTCTTGATTTATTGGATGAGAAGCGTAAAGAGGCTGATTTGAGGGCAGCCGCATATCGAAGTCAAGTCGCCCGATTATACAATGCCAAGGTCCGACCCCGAACCTTTGAACTTGGCGATCTCGTACTCAAGAGAATTTACCCGGTCCCTTCTCATATGAAGCCAACTTGGGAAGGGCCATATTTTATTGAACGAAAGCTCGCAGATGGCACATTCAAATTATCGACCGTTGACGGTCTCACTCTTCCGAGAGCCTAGAACAGCGAGATTCTTCGTCACTACTACACATAACAGGCTCTGTTTATTTATTCAGTCTATTTCTTCATTTGCAATTTGTTTATGCACTTTGAAATTTGAATTTTTAATAAGGCAACTGATTTTGCCGTATTTTCTTATTTCAGCAATAAAGTGCAATCTCTTCGAGCCAGAGCTGTGATTTACTTGAAATACTTCATATGACCATCACTATGCACGAAGAGCTAAATTCCATCATACGGTGGAATTTATTCAAATAGGGAGTGACTGTGATGTGACCGGTCACTCACTAAGTGAAACCCGAGCTTGGGAAAAGCCATCACACTGAAGTCAAAAAAGGATTGATACACGACAATCCTTTAACTAACTCCGGATTCCCAAAGTGTGAACTGGAGTAAAAACTTATAGATATGGTTTCGAAGAGGGTGGACCCATCCACCTAACGACTTCGCCCGTATTCACACCAAGTTTGAGGAGGATGGACCCGTCCATTTAACGACCTCACTTGTTAACTCAAGGTGGATGTGATCCGGCCATCCACGATCCTGGTACACCTTTCGTTCCCGAAGTACGAACAAAATTCAAAAACTCACAACAGATTTGATTAACCGTCTATTTACCAACTCCGGATTCCCAGAATGCAAACTGGAGTACAAACATCAACTAACTCTAAGTTCCCAGAGTGTGAACTGGAGTATAAACATCACCTAAACTCCGGATTCCTAGAGTGTGAACCAGAGTATAGACATCAAAATGATCTGGATTCCCAGAGTGCGAACCGGAGAGTAAACGTCAACCAACTCCAAGTCCCCGGAGCGTGGACTGGATTATAAAGTGGTAATTGACTCTAAGTCCCCAGAGCGCGGACCGGAGTATAAACTCAGGTCGGGTGTGACTGAGCGCCCGCGGATTTATTTAAGTCCCCAGAGTGCGGACGAAATGCTAAGTGTTAAGCAAACGTGGCTAATCGTCCGTTAAAATAACTTAAGTCCCCCGAGTATGAACTTTCACTTAAAACTTGAGCAGATGCAATCGTCTACCGATGCACAAGTGCCATCCCCGGAGTGTGGATACAATCATCGATAAAAGAGCAAGTTTGATTCGACCACTCGAATTCTCCTTGTTTCAGCATCAATTCAACGATGTTAAGCATGATGCGTGGAGGGCGAAATACGACTGCTAGCCGATCTTTTCAATTCATCCCTAAAACTGGGGGCAGAACTTAAGTGTCAATCGCAGACTGAAGCAGTACAACATCGGAGTTCAACTTGATATCCAGTCATGGCTTGTGGTCATGATTTCGGGACTTGACGGATAAACTCAAACAATATTCAAAAGTTGAGACTTCACAAGTGTATTGAACAAAGAATTCAAATGCTGGAACACTTAAGCAAATAAACACACATTAAGTTCAAAACAAAATAAAGTTTCATTTCAACTACTTGCGAAAAGAAATTACGTACAAGTTGATTCCAAAATTCCTACTAGCGGGGGCCGAACCCACATTTATACACGGCCTACGAAAGAAAAACGAAAGTAGATTCCTATCTATCTACCAAAAATAAACCAAAGAAGCACGTCTACTCTCTCTTCTTTTTCGGCTTCTTCTTCGGAGTGGACCCACTGGAGCTGCCACTTGTTTTTCTTTTCGAGCCTTTGCCTTTCGGTGGCTGATCTCCAGTAGGAGGCATGATATCAACTTCCTCATCCGAGCTCAAGTGTACGGGAATGCTCCCCGAAGGTGGAGTCGGAGGAACTGGATCAACTATAGGAGGCGAGATAGACATACTGGTATCAATAACTATACCACTAGGTGATATCATCCTTAATGAAGCTGGACCAGGTGCCGCCATTCCACCTCCAAAACTACCACCACAAGCCGCTGCCTCCATTTTAGCATCGATTTTGGCCAATATTTATTCTTTACGAGTTGCTTGGGTCTCGTTGGGAGCATCAGTGGTTGGCATTGAAGAGCCAGTAGCAGGTGTGCTTCCACCCATAACAAATGGTAGGTCCGCAAAGGGGCCAATGTGATGACTAAGGAGTTCCTCCATCATCTGTTTGTCGAAAGAGAGTGTGCACCCTTGCGTTCCATCAATCGGTGCAGTTGTAGTTGTGGTGGTCGCTTTAGTGATGATGGCCTCCTGCGCTTGATGTAATGAGTTGCAAGAGGCGCGATCGGTGTAACTCCAGTCACTGGATAGAGAAAAAGGAAGACTGTTAGTAAACGCTTCAAATCAAGCTCCTGATTTTGAGAAAGTATGCGGAATGCTCAGAGTACCTTCCTCAATTTGGCTCGTGGACGGCTGAACGGCTTCAGAAACTTGTTCTTTAGCCGGAGATAACTGCGGCTGATCCGGATTGTAAGCAGGAACTGATTTGGAATCAACCATAGGTGCAGATTCAGGCTGGGTTGGCACAGGAACTTCAGCACTTGCATTGTGGTGCTCAACACCTGAACCTTCTCTGGCTTCCAAGTGTTGGGTGTCGAGCCTCTCTTTTTCATGCGAAATCATCGACTCATGGAGAATCTTTCGTTCGTCTTCATTTAGCATACGATTCTCAAGCTCAACTCGTCGATTGATTCACCCAAATGCACCGCCTTCTCCTCCTCAACCAATCGGCCCCAAGCATTGTATAAATGTGTCGGGTAGTTGTCGAGCCATGCTAGGTTTCTGTGCCTCAGTACGTTAGCGTTGTAAGTTATCAAGAGATCTTCTATATCCGTCTCTAGCCTGGACTCAACCGATTTAACTTTCTCCTCGACTTCAGTCCCCACCACCCGGACCTTAGCCGTTGCCGCATCCCGTTCGCCCCGAAGCACTACGGCCTGTTCACAAGCCTCTTGGGCAGCTCTATTTGCATCATCTTTTTCCTTGATGATTTCAAAAAATTTGGCTTTGATCTCGTTAAGTTCTTTCAGAGAGGCGTCCCGTTCAGCTGTGACAGTGGTGTTTCGGTGGCCCATCTGCTCCACCAAGGCGAAGTGTGTCTGCCTCATCCTCTCCATGGCCAAGTTCGCCTCATCGGCCTTTTTGGTGGCCTCTATCTCTGATTTCCGAGAGGACTCGGCTTCATCATTAAGCACTTGGACGATGCGGTCCTTCTGGGTGAGATCAGATTCTAACTTTTCGATTATTTTAGCCCGCTCGAAGGCCACCTTCGATGCTTTCTCTGCCGCCTTCGCCCACTCTTTGTACTGAGAATAGATGTCATGAATGTAATCATGCATTGTGTTCTCCACCTCTGAGGGAATTCTCTTTAAGTGAGGTGGGAAAATGTAGCCGTCAAAGCATATATTTGGAAAATCCTTCTTTAGCTGAGAAATTCTAATAGCCCCTTCCCTAGTAGGCTCAGTGATAGCTTGTTCAGCGATGACTAGAGGCTCAACCTCAGTTCTATGGCATTGAGACTCAGGCCGAGAAGCTTGTGAAGATGGTTTGTGATGAGGGGGCTCTACCGGTTGTTTTACCTGGCCCGAAGGTTGTGTGGGGAGTCGAGGGGGTGGAGAACGCGATCGGGATCGATATCTCTGTTCTCTGTAATCCCTATCCCTATCCCTCTCGTAGCGTTCCTGACTAGAATAACCACGATCGCGGTTTCTTTCATCCTCCCTCCGATGGGATTCATAATACGAGCCTGACGATTGGCATGCTGAATAAAGACTGCCGAGCATAGGATCTTGCCTGTTCATCGTATCTGTAAGGTAAAAGAAAAAACGGAGTTAGTGAATCCATGAGACAGACAACTTAGAGCTGGAAACTGTGTAGTGCCGTGAAGTGTGTATGTGTGTGCAACCCCCTGAACAACCGGAAATGTCGGCCACACTGATGGGTAGAGACTCGCTTAAATCTAAAGCGTTTTGAAGCTCCTCCAATCCGGTATCATGTGGAAGTGACACAAAGTCCGGAATCGAAACATCGGCAAGCCCTTCGAAAGGACTCTCTATTGGCAAGGGAGGAGCCTCTGAGACTCTAACGCTGGAAGCTGGCAGAGAAACCACAACTGATTTCCACTTCGAAGACTTAGGGCATTTGTGAGCAGCGGCCTTGCCTTTTCTCCTTCCTTCTGTCGCTTGGAATCCGGCAGAAGGCCCAGCAACAAGTTCATCATCCGTGGGTGTTCTCTCTCCATCACCTTCCTCGGCGATTACGACTCCTGGCGCCCTGCGCTTTACTCGCTTCGTCGGGACTGCCCTAAGCATTCTTTCTAGTCTAATACTTTGATTTTGTTCGATTAGTCCAAGAATTCTCAAGTTCCTATCGGTAAGCACCGACTCGATTTCTCTCATCTCGCTTGGAACTTCTTGAAGGACCTGCACAATCTCTTTAAAATGTGCATCATCAGGTCGTGGAATTGCGGCTGTAAACAAAAAGAGCGTATTAGTTCCAATACCAGTTGCAAGTATATTGTTAACTCCTGGAATAAGTTCGACACTTACGTCTGGCTAACCATCGACGGGAAAACCCTGGTGGGCATCGTACGTAGAACCACTTAGTTTTGAAGTAGCTCAGTCTAGTCCAAGACCCCATCACAACTTGGCAGTTCTTGCCGCCTCTGTGAACGTGAAGGAAGGGCTATCTCCCCGACTCTTGACATTGAATAAGTATCTAATTTCGATCGGGATCGGAAAAGATGCTCCATAAATACAATGAACAGGCTGTTGAGCAGAGCGTATCCATTCGGGTGTAACTGTGATGGGGCAATTCCAAAAAAGGACAACACTTCCCGAATATATTGATTGAAAGGAGGAAGCGTCCCGGCTGTGCATGAATGCCTGTTGAAGGCAGTAAACCCTTCTGGGGGAACATGCGCTCTATCGTTCGGTCCCGGTAATAGAACATCGTCCAATGAAAAACCGTGCCTCAGGCATATGCGACCCAACATGTCTTCGGAGACGTTGGACGGTACAAAATCTTGTGGGTTTGCAATAAAAGTTGCTCCTGGAAGCTCATCTAGAGCTGGGTCTATGACTTCGGCCGCGATGGCCGATATCTCTAGGACAAAAGGAGATGAACCTTGAAGCTCCTGCTGTTGTGAACTTGTGGATTCCATAGATAATCAACTTATTAAAAACCATCATTAGACGATAATAAGCCCGTGTGTTCCCCGGTGTGAAGTGTGTGAATGTGTTGTGTAGTGCAATGATACATAATACTTAGAAATTATATGGGATTGAAAGTGTTCAAACGACAAGACTTCAATAGTCAACCGGAGTGACCGTCATTGTTGACCGTCACACCCGTGTCATCCTGACATCAGGGATCGATCCAAGTTAAAGTTTGTCAGAATTTTGTCAAGATACTGTTCCATCGACGAGCTTCAAAAGACAGTCAAATATGCAGTTTAATAGTTAAGTCCAGATATGCAGGGCAGAAGCTCGTCGGAGTCAAATGTTCAAGTGTTCGAAGATTTCAAACCCATCAAAATTCAAACTTGGATCGTCCCGCAAAGGCATTAAATTTTGCATCGACTTAGATCATCACCTTCTTATCGATCGGTCAGCATTGAATTTCGTATCGATCTGGAATCAGTAGCTTCATATCGATCCCTATCCAGAAGCTTCATATTGATGGCATACAGTCATTTCGTATCCATCAAGGTTGAGTACTTCGTATCGATCAAAGCCAGTCACTTCGCATCGATGATAAGGAACCGATTTCGTATCGGTCGATTAGCATACATATCGCATCGATCGAAAGGGATTAATTTCGTACCCATCTAACAACTTAGTTTTGTATCGATCAGGGAGACATCGATTTCGTAGCGATAACCTTTTTTTTGCACCCGTATTAATTAGAAATTATAGTTACGAAGTTAGAGAACTCTCTATCGATACGAAATTGGAGCATGATGATCGATGCAGAACCTCACGTTATAATCGATACGAAGTTAAACGCCTTCTTCCCCAATCCATCGATATGAAACAAAGACCAAACCACTGTATGCCTAAATTTTCATAATCCTCCAATTCCTTATTACGAAGCACAAACACCAAACTCGATACGAATGTTCTCAACCCAGATCGATTCAAGCGTTCTCAATCTGGATCGATGCGAATACATCTTTCACTCTTCATTGATACGAAATTGAGGCCGAACAACCTTCCACATATTCCTTCGTGTCCCTCCTCACTCCTTCTTCTCCAATAAGAATAAACACCATTGCTCTTTCCTTGACCTCGCTTCGACCCAACTTCGGCATCAACAACGCCGAAATAGGCTGCGACTTTGATTGAATTGGTTTTGAAAATCGAGTCTTATCGTTTTAACACGAATTCATCGACTAATTACCTAGATTATAAGTGTAGAATCGAAGGATTAAGAAGGTGTGATAGTTTGGATGGAGACAATTTCAATCTCTTGGTTCCTCAATCGATACGAAGACAAGCTGGAAAGTAAAAGCAAATGAAAAATTGGCTAAGTACAGAACGTATTTATATGGACACAAAGCCAAGAAGAAAAAACGTTTCGTCTCCTAGTCATTTCGACTGGTTTCAACAGGTTTCTCCTCAAATCGATACGAATTAGCTATTCGTATCCATAGACTCAAGCTTTATCGATACAAAAGTTGCAGCGAAGAATTTTCTGAATCACCAGATTTCATCGATGCGAAAAGTTTGTTCGTATCCATTGTTCTCGACTCCATCTAAGGCGCATCGATACGAACTGTACTGTTCGTATCCATTAACATGCAACCCATAAAGGCCCGTATTCATCGATACGAATAGTGCACAAGGGACCAGTCGCTCTGTTTGCATCCTTTATTAGCCTATCGATACGAGCTACAACTTCGTATCCATCATTTAGGAAATTTTCGGAAGTTCACAGCCATCGATGCGAAGATCATCACAGAATAATGTTTGGAAAATTCAACTCTATTGATTCAAGATTCATGTTTATTCATCCCGAATCAATCCAGGAGAGGATCGATACGAAGGGACATTTCAAAATGACCATCAAGCATCATTACAACTTGAATTTCACATCGATTCAGGAGAGGATCGATGCGGGATTTGATATATATAAAAAAATCTGACAACGACTCACGGACGTACGAACGTTAACGAGAGTCAGGCTAACCTACATTCGTAATGGACTAACATCCAATTTTCAAAATTCGTAGTAATTGAACACTCGTTTGGTGACAACTACATCAACTAATCACTACCATACAACATTCGGTTACAATAGTACACAGTACAACAATTGGCAGTCAAAAATTCATGTTGTCGAAGATCAGTCAAAGGCTATATTTTTCGGAAAAGAGATAACAATCGTTCAACAGTCAAATAGAACTTTTCAGAATAAAGGTGACAACTTTTCAAAGCACGTCATGTTCTCACAAGACGCACTTTGGGGGGCAAATGTTATCCCGCCTTTCAGCAAGGCCGTGACACCAAGAACTTGACTAGAAACCAAGGGTAGTCCGTACCGAAGATCGGTTATGCGCAGACTCAATATGGATATCGACGAATTTTTGTCCGAGTCCAAATAAAGCTACAATTGATATGACGAGACAAGGAAAGCAATGAAAGCCAGCGTTCCAAATTTCGAGACAATTGGAGTTTGTATACTCGAGTTATGGATCGATCAAGTTTCATAAAAAGGATGCTAATTTCCTATCCGTGCACCTCGCATCCATCAAGCCTCAACGGTTCGTAACCACCAAGGAGCATCTGTTGTTCGTATCCATCAGTCATCTGTCGTTCGTATCCATCAGTCATCTGATGTTCGTATCCATCAACAAATACCATTTCGTATCCATCGAGTGTACTACTTCGTATCCATCAGGCAAACGTTCTCTTCGTATCCTTCAACCAGCAGCATCATTCCACCCGACCAACTGCTGACATCTTCGTATTGATCCTTTTCTACCCATTTCATATCGGTCAGCTAATGGAACGATCCGACCTTAAAGCTTTCCATCGATACGAAGTGGCCCATAGTGATCGATGGAAACATACAAATGCCAACACTATGAAGATTGTATCCAGAGGATCGATACGAAGTACTTGCACGAGAATGGATACGAAGAGGTTTTCAATCATCGATACGAAGTAGCCTGCTATCGTCGATACGAACAGAGCGGAAATGATCGATACGAACAGGGTAATGGATCGATACGAACAAAGCATATACATAGGGAAGACTCGATCGTTCGGCACAAAAAGTGGATCGATCCGAGGAATTAGCGCCACGTCAACTTGCAGGCACGTGCCCGGATCGATACGAACAGAGCGATGCGAAGGGGATCGATACGAATTCTACAGCCTACCAAAAACCCAAACTTGCATCGATCATAACTCACAATCTACAAGTCCAAATGCCACTAATTTTTCACAGGAGTTTGCGTACAACCTAAAGAATGTTCATGCTAAATTTCGACTCGATTGGGTCAAGTCTTGATCGATACGCGAGTGCAAATCACATGGGATCGATCGCATGGGCCCGCCCACGTGCCAGAAGAGGTCTCCCAAGATCTGGGCAAGATATTTGCAACCTATGCCTATAAATAGCATACCGGAGCCTACAGAAATGGGATCTTTTGGCTCTTTGACGTCCAGACCCTGCCGAATTCACCATTGTATTCAAATTTCACTGTTGTATCCGAGATTTACTGCTGTAATTCGCTGTAACCAACAACCAAAAGTTAATAAAGGTCAATCATTTCATAGTGGATGAAGGCAACACGCCGAACCACTCTAAATTCCTGTGTTTCTGCATACTTTCTTGTTTTTTTTGAAGTCTTTGTTAGATAATCATCTTTTTCAATTTAATTTCTTCATTTTATCTCTTCAAATACTTCCGAAGAGTGTTGTGCCCAATTTTGGTACAAACACTAGCCAATGATCTAATCCCAATTACATGTTTAATTAGGTTAATCTAGGGTTTTCAAATTTGAATTACCTTAGTCTAGTTAATTTATAGCTTAATTTGACAATTCTAACCTATAATAACCTAATTACAACATATAATCTATCATAGACTAGTGAGAGATCATCACCACTTACCAAATCTACCAAACCTATGAAATATGATGAAGATCCAATCCGAACAGCGACAAATCGGATGAAGATGCAATCCAAATAATGAAATCAAGCTCCTCATTGAAGATCTAGCCTCTAATTTGTAATTAGAGACGATTTGAGATGAAATCCAATAAGATAAATGAAGAATTAGAGAGTAGTTAGGGTTTAGGGATGATATCAAATGAGAGGCAAACTTTCAAATGGTCTCTCTCACTTCATATTTATAGCCAAACCTGATTAAACTAATGGGCTTGCTAATTCGGCCCATTAATCCCTTCTAATTCTAGCCAGTAGATTTTAAAACTTAAAACTGTTATAACTTCCTAACTATTTATCCGATTTTCCTATATGACCACTCTACGGAATGGGAAACCATCATCCGGATGCAATGAAATAGGTTAGAGAATCTAATTTGACTTTATTAAAAGTTAAAGCCGATATAAAATCTCCAGGGGCAAAATGGTCACATAGAAATTCGGGAGAAATTATAGATGTGTAAAACGTCCCTAAAAACCATATCTAAAAATATTAGAACCATACAACCACAAATGAATTAAATAAATTATTTTACGATCCTTTGATACATAAAATACGGGTTGTTATAAAAGGTAGTACAACTCCATAGCATACTTCACGATGATTCAGAACATGAAGCATTGTTTGTTCGAAGTGGTTCAAATAAACCATACTTATCTGAAACCAGTGCCTCCAAACTAAAATGATGAATTATCGATTGACTTAATTTTGATTCTTTTAAAAGTATGCGAACAAATATAAGAGTCTTCTTTGGGGAATCTCGAATATATAATCTTAAAAGTGAACTACGTTTCATATAAGTGAGTCCTCCTCGGGGGATCTTAAATCATATGAAGTCGCGAAGCTTTTATATACTTCCCAAGTTAAAATAGGTTAAGTTGTCGATAGTGGACAAACCACTATATGGTATAAGTAATTAGTCCGCATATGGAAAATCAAACATCATATGCTTATCACCACTTTTCGATTTCCACGTCATGCTATCCCTAGATTAATAGTAAAGTCGCACAAGTTAGAAGACTACTCTTGCCTCGACGTACATTCTTAAACACTCACGTATAAAAACGGGCTTTCGTACCTTGAAATTTAGTGTCAAGTATAATATGAAGTACCTTCCATATACTTAATTAATCATGACTTATTTATATAAATAAAATCTCTTATACTTATCATACTTGCGATGTTTCGACTTCTCTGTCCCTCGTTGAGAATCGAAGCCTGGTAAGTCAAAGCGTCGGTTGCACTTGGCCTTGCCTTAGTTAAAATACTATGATTATAGATCTCACATATAGAGGAAAATCTACTCGCCGACTTTTAGTGCTAAATATAAGATGACTTAATTTCCATAAATGTGTCAACATTTTAGCACTATTTATCATATTTGTTTTGTGTTACTTAATGACACTGACAAAGAAATTCCTTGTTTAAAAACAAAGTCCTTTAAAACATAAAAAAAAACTTTATAAACTTGTTTCTAGCCTATAATTTAAAAATCATTTATTTTAAACCAAAGCTTGATTTGAAAGACAACATTTTCCCTTTATACAAGTAAACACCTTTCTATAAATAAATTCCAACCTCTTTAAAACATCCTTGTAAAGAGTTTTGAAAAAAAGAGTCGATTTCAGAAAAATCTTTAAAACATTTTTTGAAAGGTAAGGTAGTATACCCCTTTAACAGAAACTAAGGGATTTTCAATGTCTCATAGAAATCCATAACAAGTCGGTTAATTAAAACTAAGCAACATTCTCAAGCATTTATATAAACAAAAATATGAAAAATCAAAAAGGCAAGGAACTCCTTAGAGTCCCTCTACAACAAGAGTCCCCTGTAAATCTTGCCATGTGTACTTCGAAGTATATCGTCGCGACCTAATCGCAACGAACACCTCGATTTCATTCCTTTTACTAGTCCCATGTCTAAATCCTACGTGTCATCCACTTCCAAGCAGGATCCAAACCAAACAATAATAATTACATATAATTATACACATAAGTAAACACATAAATTATTACAACCAAATACTTAAATTATAAAGCTGCTTTTAAGCGAGCTTTACTTGCTTAAACAAACCCAAACTTCACCTAAGCTACCACAACCTTGCAAACAACACATGGACCTATCCTCCTTCTACACAACTTAATTTTAAAGACTCTAGGAACCATGTTTGGGCTCGGCCATGCCTTATAAAGAGGGGTTTGGGTTTGCAATTTGTAGATAAGTGATGTAAAAAGTGATGGCAATGATTTTAGAAACTTGTTTTTGGATTTAGAGAAAGGAAATGAAGTATTCTTTCTAGACTTTTCTTAAGAAAATGGTAGGGAAGAAGTGAGGAAGAAAGTAAGAAATTGGAAATGAAATGAAAAATAAGGAAAGAAAGAGGGAGTGTTCTTTTTATAGAAATTAAAATTTTAATTACTAAACTAACCCTCCTTAATTAAAGTAAATACCCTCCTTTAAAATTTAGACAACACATCCACCACCATCATGCTATGTGCGTCCCCCCGTTATGTCACCAAGTCATCACATCCTCCTTTTTCTAATGTTCTTTCGTATTATTATTTTGTATTTTATTATTTTTAAATGGAAAAGAAAAATCCACTCTTACTTAATTACTTAAATATCTTTTAATTTGTTTTTAACTAAACCATTTAATCGATAAAAGTTGTTTGGTTATTTGTATATATGCACACTAGTGTACACAACATGTTCCAACAACGTTTGGTCAATGAAAATTCAAAAATCCGAAAAACGATTTTCGGTCACATTTTCGATCTTTCTCCGAACCACTTATTTTTGTAAACCAAATTTCAAAACAAGTTTACTATCATTAGTTATTATTTAAAAGAGGTTTATTTGAGTTATAAAATCTATTATTTAATCATTTAAAAATACACTAAATAATCACATTTAAAGTGACTAAATTATGGGTCGTTAGAGTTCCCCAGTAGCAAGTCGCTTACGATTTTGCGATAGTGGGCTAAAAAATAAAGTTCCTCGGTAGCGAGTCACATACATTTTTTTGCAATAACGAGTTGGGACTTTGGGTTTGGTCGAGTGTATATGATTAGATATATACACTTATAGTGGGTCAAAAAGTACAAAAATTGCAACGGTCAAAAAATTAATGGCCTCCTGACTGTTTCTCTCTTCATCGTCTCTCTAGCTTTGCTTTCTCCTTAGCTATTCTCCTTCTCGTTCTGGTTATCAGCGTGTCCCTCTGGGTCACTCGTCCTGCTACTGTTTTCTGGTTAGCTGTTGTATTTAGGGTTGGTTTTATGGAATTGGGGCTTTTCTCCTTCAGTGGAGATTTTGTGAGGAACTGTCCTCCGTTCGCCGAAATCGCCGCTGCTTTGCTTGAGGTTGTGGCTCCCCCTTTGTCAGTTTGTTTTTCGAGCGATCACTCGGTCGCGATTTCTGTTTTTTCGTCTGAGGCATTCACTTCCTTGGCTCAATTCAGATTCATTATTGTCGATGGGATTTTCATGGAACAGTCTCCATGTTTTGTGGAATCGATGCACTGTACGCTCAGATCTTCGTCGTTGGTGAATCGGGATTTCACCACTCGATTTATGCCAAGTCTGATCTATGGAGCTGCGGTGGATGATTTAGCCTCGGGGCCAACAGAGTTTAGCTTTGGTTCGTTGGATGTTGGTCCCGTCTGTGGTCCTTCGGGCGTCTTTTATGATGATGAATACATGCCAAGGAAAATTGGAGATTTCATCACTCCTTTTTTGCCTCGCCTGTCTATTTTGGGAGAAAAAGCTTCCGCTTGTCCGTTTGGGGTAGATTTATCCTTTGGGTCGTTTGGCGCTGATTGCTTTGTCGGTGTTCTTGGAGATAAGGAGCTGACCACCTTATCTCCTCGACCAGACCGACCGATGTTAGATCTGTCTGTTATTGGTTCAGTTTTGACTGGGTATTCTCCCTTGCCTTCGGGTGATGGTTTTGAGCTGTCTATGGTTGACGGCGGTGCTTTATCTTCTGACTTGGTATTAGGAGTGAAGGAGACTGCGGTCTCGGTTGCTTCTACGCCGATGGCTCTTTCTCCTTTATTTCTGGATTGTGAGGCCTTTTGCTGGCAGGTTTGTTTGTCACGTTCTCTATCTTTTTTCGTAGACTTAGCTGGTTTTCCTGGTTCCTTTTGGTTGTTGGCAGTTGACGTCGGTTGTGTTTTCTTGAGCCTTGACACACTTAGGTGTGTGCTCCCTGACTTTACTGTCTCGTCCCTGACTGATAGTATGTTAGGTCACTTTGGTATGGTTTTTCCCTTTTCGTCCGTCATTTTGTATGGCTGCATGCATCAGAGTCTATGGCCTCTGTTTGTTTTGCAGGTTCTCAGCTGCTGCATCGGTTGTGTCCATACTAGGATGTTAGTATGGAGCGATCCGATAGGATCTTTTTGTTGGGTTTTGGTGTTGAGTCACTACGAGGCATGTTCTGTGTCGTCAGTGACTTGGTTTCTTTATCATATTCCGGTCTTGGGAGGTTACAGTTGGTGCCTTCGGAAGGCACAGTGGGCCTGGAGCGATTGGTTTGGGCGATTCCCCATCTCTGTTCGTATAGTAACCGCCTCTGAGCACTATACGGACAGCCTGGGTTATTGCTAGTTTTATTGTTCTGCTCTGTTGTTCCCTCTGATTGGTTCGCCTCGCGAATCTTACCGATTTTGCGGGGCTGTCTTATCAGTGACAGTCTGGCTTTGGTAAGATTCCCACAGCAATTTAGGATGCGACTTGATTGCTCCCTTACACTTGGCAGAACCTCTTTGTGTCTGCCCCGCTTCGATTCTCCTTCCCACTCTTCTCACTTTTTTGCTCCACAGTCGGTTGCGTCGGTGATCTCTGCCTCTGATTGCTCCTCCTCCTTCTTCTTATCCTCTTTTGCTGATCTTCCTTATCCCACTTTGGATTGGTTCTCGTGGCAGCTTGGTTTCCGCGTGGCTCGTTTACCCTCCTGTTTTCGCTTTGCTTCTGATCTTTCGGACCGCTTGGGCACGTCTTCTTCTACCTGCTCATCAGCGTGCTACCTCCCCTCTTCTTCTTGCTCGCTGTCCATTACCATCCCGATGATGAGTAAGGCAGAAATTGCGCTTCTTAATGAGCGCCTTGATTTCTTATCTAGGAACTCTTCTCCGGCGTTTTCTGAGGCATCTCAGTCGGCCATGAGGGGGACCGTTAGTGAGGAGTCTTTTGTGACATCTTCACAGTCCCCCGCTCTTCCTTCTAGATCGTCGCGTCGCAGATCGCGTAGTGTCCTTTCTACTCCTCGCACGCTCTATAGCGGCGTCCGAGCAGATTGATAGATCTGCTCGATACTCGCTTTATCTTGTCTGAGTGCGCTCTGTTTTTCCCGTTTTCAGTTGTCAGGCTCCCGCTCTTGTTTTCCATCTCGCCTGTCTTTTTTCCCTTCTCTTTTCTGTTATTTTCTAAATGTCGAACTTTCTTTTCTGGAATGTTCGCGGTATTGGCAACGAAGCATCTTTGGCTAGGCTAAAACGCATTGTCAGGAAACACTCGGTTGGTATGATTGCTCTTCTGGAACCTTTCCTAGAACCGGAGGGCATAACCAATACCGTTTTATCCTTAGGATTTGGAGGGGGCTCTGCCAATATCTCCGGTAAGATTTGGATTTTATGGTCCAAATCTATTGCGGTCCGCTCCGTTTTCGATTCTTCTCAACTCTTCTCGGTTGCTTGCTCGTCACATACTATTGCTTTTCCTTTTCTTTTTTCGGTTGTTTACGCCAAATGCGATCGTACGGAGAGATTATCGCTTTGGATCGACATTTTAGGTCTCGGGTCTTTTGGTTTCTCTCACTCTGTGGTTGGCGGCGATTTTAATGTCGTCGCTTGCCAAGCAGAGAAATGGGGAGGAGCTGCCATCAACCGTCTTGCGATGGCGGATTTCAACTCGTTCATTGTCAGCTCTGGTCTATCTGAGCTTCCTTTTATGGGCTCTGCTTTCACCTGGTCAAACAACCAAGAGGGACCTAACCGTATCCTTTCTAGGCTTGACTGGGTTTTCGGTTCGGAGGAGTGGTTTCGCTTACCATTTTCCTTTTCGATCGCCCATCTTCATCGGACCTTCTCAGACCATTCTCCTCTGATTGTTCGATGCTCTCCTTTCTCTCTCTCGGGGCCTTCTTCATTTCGCTTCCAGAGCATGTGGAGATCTCACCATACATTTCATCAAGTAGTAGCTGACTCTTGGAGCGTTCCCATTGTTGCTTCTCCATGTTCTGTTTTTAGACGTAAGCTTAAGCGTCTCAAGCACTGTCTTAAGGTGTGGAACACTGATGTTTTCAAGAACATCTTCGATCGTGTCCGTTTGGCCAAAGAATCTCTTATCGTAGCCGAATCTTTATTGGACGAGGCTTCGACCGCATCGAACAAGGAGGCGTGGGCTGTTGCTCAATCCAACTTCTCTTCGGAACTTCGTATCGAGAACGACTACCTTCGTCAGAAGGCTAGGGTCAAGTGGGTGGTCGATGGTGATGCGAACTCCAAATTCTTCCACTCTTATATTCGCAAGAAGAATAACCTTCTCACTATTCGTGAGATTGTGCGACCTGATCAATTTACGGCCTCCTCGCATGAGGAAGTCAAAGATACCATATTGGCTCATTTCCAATCCTTTCTTGGATCCCCGTCGGTTGCGGTAACCGATCATGCTCTGTTAGCCTTCATTCCCAGGTTGGTTCTATCGCCGGAAAGTGATCTCCTTGCGGATCCCCCATCTCTTGAGGAAATCCGTGCATGTGTCTTCGCCCTGAGTAAGGATAGTTCCATTGGCCCAAACGGCTTCAACGGTACCTTTTTCCGATGTTCATGGCCTATTATTCAAGCGGATTTTTGTCGTGCTATTCACTCTTTTTTCTCCGGGAGTTCTCTCCCCACTAGCTGGACCTCCACCAACCTGTTTCTCATCCCTAAGTGCGAAAACCCGCGGTCCTGTGGGGATTTTCGGCCCATTAGCCTTTGCAACTTTTCGAATAAAGTTATTTCCAAGATTCTGGCTAGCCGCTTGGCCCCTTTCCTTGAGCGTATTATTTCTCCTTCTCAAGCGGGTTTTGTTAAAGGGCGCTTAATTTTTGATAACGTCCTATTGGCCCAGGAGCTGATCTCCCAGCTTGATAAGAAAGTTAGGGGCTCTAATGTTGTCTTCAAACTGGATATGGCTAAGGCCTACGATCGTATGTCCTGGTTTTTCGTCATCAAGGTATTGAGAAGTTTCGGTTTTCCGGAAACCCTCATTGACCTGGTTTGGAGGCTTATCTCCAATTGTTGGTTCTCTGTGCTCATTAATGGTTCTGCTAATAGGTATTTCAGGGCGGGGAGGGGTTTGCGTCAAGGAGACCCGCTTTCGCCCTCTCTTTTTGTGATCGCGGCGGAAGCTTTCATTCGCGGTCTTCAGACCTTAACCATTTTCGGTCAGATCTAGCGTTTTGGGATCCCTAGGGGTTGTCCTCTTATATCTTCCTTATCCTTTACAGATGACATTGTCATTTTCTCTAATGGCAGTCGTTCCTCTATCCGGCGGCTCCTTAGCTTCATCCATCTATACGAGAGGTCCTCGGGACAACTCGTTAACACTTCCAAAAGTTGCTTCGTCCATGCGAAGGACTGTTCCTCCTCTCGTTCATCCTGGATTGATACCTTTTCGGGGTTCAAGGAAGCTTCCCTTCCGTTACCTTACCTGGGAATTGTTCTTTACGAGGTAGGAAGCTTAACGCTTTCTTCGATCCATTGACTGACAAGGTGAGGGGTAAGATCATTCGGTGGAATGCGGCTCTCCTTTCCCAGGTCGGCAGATTGGTTCTCATTAAGTCTGTTTTAGATTCAATGGGAACTCATGTCTATGCGGCTATGACCACTACCTCCTCTTTTTTCCGGTCGTATCGGTCTTTGGTCTCGTCTTTTTTCTGGGGCAACAGGACCGACGGCCGTCGCCACCACTGGGTTTCATGGGATACGATTTGTCGTCCTAAGAGCGAGGGTGGCTTGGGCCTTCGTAATCCTAAGGATATTTGTGCTGCTTTTGCCTGTAAGTTGTGGTACAGGTTTGGTGCAAACGACTCTTTATGGGCATCTTTCCTTCACTCAAAGTACCAAAGGCTGGCGGGTTCTAATTATTCGGGTTCCCCATCATATGCAAGTGAGACCTGGAAGCACATGCAGTCAGTGAAGTCCTTCTCTGACTCTCATGGCGGACTTACGGGCTGGGATGGCGCCTCCTTTTCCATTCTGAGAGCTTGGACATCGGTTAGAATTCCAAGCCCCATTCGTCCTTTGTTTTCCTTCATTTGGGAGTCTCGTATTCCGCCCAAGGTCTCTCTGTTGATGTGGCGTATTCTTCATGATGGGCTGCCACTAGACGAGAATCTCAAAAGGTTAGGCATCCCCTTAGTTTCCCGTTGCAGATGCTGTGGCAACGGGGAAACGGAGTCCTTGAACCATTTATTCTTCGACAGTTTCTCAGCCAGATCTTACTGGAATTACTTCGGAAACCTAGTTGGTGTTCAAGGGATTGCCAGATCTGCTAATGATCTTCTTTCAACCTGGTGGGCTGGGAACTATAGGAAATCTCTTCGTTCGATCATTTACCGCTTGATTCCTTGTCTTATCTGCTGGCACATTGGTGCGCACGGAATAAGGCAATTTTCGAGAGCTCTCCTATGGGCCCTACAATGATTATTCGGCAAGTACGGAATGACGTATTCCTAGCTTTCCGAGGTAGACCTTTCAAGGGAAACTCGGGCTCCCGAATTCAGCGTCTAGTGGGTCTTTTTTCTATTTCGTGTGTTTTGAGTTCCGCTAGAATCGGAGTTGGTTGAATCCTATTGGTGGGGCGTTGGCCTCCATCCAGCGCTCTCAATCCCCCCACCCCCCCCCCCCCCCCCGATTTTTGGTTCTGATGTGTTTGCTAGTTTTTCTGGTCTAGGTCTCTTCAAGGTTGCTCGTCTGCCAGTTGTGACTGCTTCGATGGCTTTAGCTGTGTGACTTGCTTTTCTCCTTTCAGGCCTACGGGTGATTCCTGAGTGGCTTAGGAGGAGGTTCTTGTGTCCTCCTTCTTTTTATGTTTTGGCTTGGATTTAGCGGATTTCTTTGGAGGGCCTTAGGCTTTCTTCTCCCATGTCTAGCTCTGCACGAGGTTCTGTGGACATCTTCATTGGGCGGTGGCTTTGCCGGAGCTCGATGAGGTTGTTCGATGGGTGGTGGATTTTCCGGAGCTCATCCAGATATTCCGTGCTGCTCTGATTCATCTGTGGGGCCCTTATTGGTTCTTCTGAGTTGGCTCTTCATATCAATCGGCGCTAGCTCCTTCCCCAGGAGTCTGCTTCCTCTGGTTTAGCTGCCTTTGCTGTAGCTCGGTGTGCTTTCTATGTGGTTTGGCTTGGTGGTCTGGCCTTTACCTTCAGGTTAAGGCGGGTTGGTGGTTTTTTCTTTTTCTGTATTTCTGAGCTGGTTGTCTTATCTCTGTCTGTTGTGGCCTTGTCTTTTTTGTCTTTTCCGCTTTTGTTCTGTGCTCTTCGAGTCTGGGAGGCATATGTCCTTTATATGCTTCGCCTTTTTTTGTGAGCTACCGGAGAAAGGCGTTTTTTCTCCTTTTGTTTATATATTTTCTCTTCTCTCAAAAAATAAATAAATATATATACACTTATATGATGCATTAAACTCAGCAAACATATGTTTGACCTGTTCTATCATTCTCTCTTTTTAGATATATTCTTATAGATCGATAGAGAGGACTGGTGGTGATTTGGAGGCATAATGGTACGATGGAGATGCAGATTTATTTATAGTTGTCTAATATTTTATCTTAGTTATCCCAGACATTAGCTTGCTTTTGTTACTAGTATAGAGAAATGTTATCAGTGAAGTTTATTTGATACTGTATATTGTTTTGTTTGTCTAGGATTATTATATTATTGATTATTATATTTTATTTCTTCCATCGTGAGTTTCAGAAAGCATAGAATATTGTAGATACCTCTATGATCTAATTTATATTTTACCTCAAAATGATCCACCATTTGTGAGGTCTACGATACCCACGTCATTTTACTCATGAATCGGGGCGTCGTAGATGGCTGGTTGTTACAATCCATGTGCTATTAGATTTTTTTGGGTATATTATCACGAATCCACATATGTCTATGCTATCAGCATAGTCATATGTATATGTATATGTATATGTATATATATATATGTATATATGTATTAAAAATATACATATATACGCGCGTGTGTGTAGCTCACAGTTATGAAAAAAATAAGATAATTTCGATTTAAATAATACATTTAAAAGAATTTTAGAAAAAAAATGATCTATGATATATAAATAAATATATGAATTGTTAATATTTTAACATAATATTATTCAAAATTAAAAAAATTTGATATATTTATTAATAATACCATATTTGTATTCAAAACATTATTTATTACTTAATTTAATATATGTGTATGTATTATAATATATATATATATGTACATACATATATATAATGAGTTTAATAAGTATAAATTTTGAATGTTGCAAAACTAAGTTTTCAATACATGCACACATTTCAAACAATTTCCATACGATAATTTTTTATATATAAAAAGTTATATTAAATAAGTTAAGAACCGTAAGTTAAATTTTTTTGATTTTGTTTAGCCGTGAATACATATTCATAAATAAACATGTATATGTGTGTGTAGTATATATATTTATTTGTGTTATACACATTTTCATTTAATAAAATATATATATTTATATTTTATTCTTATATGTATATGAAATATATCTAAATATATATGATACAATTTATTAAAAATAGTTTTAAATATGAAATTATAAGACATTTTAAAATCTAGATCTTTATTTGAAAATTTGGAATTTAAAATTTGAATTTAAATTTAAATTATCTATGTGTGAATTACAAACATTATTATTATTATACATAGTTATATATATATCAAAAGTATATATTTCATAAATATACTTTTATATCATATGAAACTATATTTTTTTTTTGAAAATTTATTAAACTATTTATGTATATATATTTATGTATATTAGATATCACGTGTGTATTTGGATGGGTTAATACGCTTATTGCAGTGTAAATCTCGATACTTATATATGGCCAGGTTAAATCATGTACACTGTATATGTCGCACGTGCACGTACATATAAATGTTTATACAATACGTATGTTATATTATATAATACAGATATACATTAAAATAAAACTTTATTTACAACTTAAATAAAATATTGATTTTATTTAAAATTAATGTAGACCGGATCTAAAATAAATTTAGAATTCATAGGCCAAATAAGATCCAAAATGGAATAATTTCATTGAAATTTACCCATTTAATCTGCTGCATGCTAGCCTAGATCCAACAATGGTATCAGTGCCCAATAACTTTTGTGGTTTAAACTAGCCGTGTTATGGTTAAGTAATAAGCTTACCCATTTAGTAGGATTTCAAAAAAAATAGAGTCTAGGCAGAGTTTGGGTAATCATGTATCATGTTCTATCTGGCTGCCGACCTGGCCCATAATGTAAAGTAAGCCCAAAAGGTTGTCCCTAATAGGAAAGACCTAATTTGAATTTAGGCCTTGGGCTAATTTTCAAAATTGTTTTGAAATTAATATAAAAATTAAAAATTAAAAGTTAAATTTAAATATGAAATATCTTATAGATGCTATAATATAGATTTTCAAAAGTTCTTTGAAAATGTAATAAATATATTTCGAAACTAATTATATTTATTAGATCAATAAATTAATTAAATAGTTATTTAATTAAAGTAGAGAGAATTTAGGATCTCATCTTTTACTCAATCTCCTTCCATCTTAGCCATCTATTATCAAGCCTCTCTAACCCCAATTGTAGCCGCCTATAGCTCCTTATTTTAGCCCAAATAATCAGCCCCTATAATGGGCCTTAAACTCATTTAAAGGCCAAATAAAATATTATGCAATTAAATCCAATTTAATCGCTTATCGATATCGTATATCGATTGATATATTTATAACTATTACAAATATATTTAATAATATTTATTCGTCAAATCATAATCAAATTTTATAATTAATATTTCATAAATATTAATTAATCTATAACAATTATAAATTAATTAAATCGTTTAGTCAAAGGAGAATTCATCGTTTCGGTTGTATGACTCGTCGGGTGTAAATTTGGTCAGCGATTAATATCGAACAATTGGAATATTAACGTTCATACGTCACTTGGCAGGTGGTGTGATATTTTGGCCAAATTTATCGCTTACTTGGTACCGAAAAACCCAATTTTACTTTGTTAAGCATTACCCTTTTGTATGTTTATTTACACCAATTCTCTTTGATCGTAAATTACATAACTTTAAACTTATGGATTTTTGTGATGGTCATAATTCTAATATCATTCATATTCAATTCTATAGTTCATACACAAAGTCCTTAGTACAATAATAACAATTATCATTAACCGAATTGATTTGGCCACACACTTTGACTTTGAGTTGAATTCAGTTGACCATGATACTAACCTCATACAACCGAGGAGACAAATCCTCTCTTGAATAGCACTTCACTTCCAATACTTCCACTTGACCCAACTATAGTCATTCGACAGACGTCGTGCAATGATTTGACTATAATCAAAGTGGAGCTTTCATATTGAAAAGCGACATTATTCTTAAGTCGAGAGAACCGTGTAAATCAATCACACCAATATTTTTTGTTTGACCTTAGTTACATTAACAAATAGAAAACTATCGAGCGAGTCATTCTATAGTTATACAATAACTAGCAGTACGTAATGCCTAGATGCCCTAAGTAGCTATGTGTAATATACTGCCCAACATTTGGAGAGTATTATGTACTCTAGTCTTAACGGATATACCAATATCTAGTCTCGATGCATTTTGACTAGGAACGTTTAAAATGATGTGTTTTATAATATTTTAATACAATACTCATGATTACAACTGTTATCCCATATGTTGGCAAGGCTGTGACACTAAGGGCTTGACTAGAGACTGAAGACAATCCGTCCCGAAGATCGATTATCTACAGGTCCACGATGGATACATGCAAACTTGGTCCAAGTCCGGATCGAGCTACAATTAGCATGGTATGATAAGCAAAGCTATGAAAGGCAACATTTTGAATTTCAGGTCAATCAGAGTCCGTATACTCAAGTTATGGATCGATCAAGATCCATGTGGAACACATCAATTTCGTATCCATCAACCTACAACCATCATTTCGTATCCATCCAGATCGATACGAAATGAACACAAGTCCATCACTTAGCCTCCATCCATTTCGTATCTATCGAGTTTGAACATACTTCAACATTCCATGGACCAGTTGCTCTTCATTCAACCAACCACTATATGTTTCGTATCGATCAATTGTTTGATCAATACGAAGAGCCGAGGCGGAGCATCGATACGAAAGAAGGAGGTAGGGCTCGATACGAAGAGTATAACCTTGGATGGATATGAAGGGAGCAGCCAGACCGAAGGAAATGGTTTATGAGCATGAAATGTGGATCTCTAGTGCCACGTCATTGACAAACAACTGATCGATACGCATTGTATCGATACGAAGAGGATCGATATGCACATATCGATAAGAAGCCTTCAGCCAAACTGGAAACCCAACCTTGGACAGATCATATCTCTTAAACTACAAGTCCAAATGCCACAAAATTTTCACGGAAGCTTGCATATCAATTGAAGAACCACCATGATCGATCGTTGCTCAAATGGAGCCAATCTTGATCGATACGAAATGCACTTGGATCGATCAGGATCAATCCCAAACAACCTCAGATCGATCTGGTGGGCCCATCCATGTGTGAGAAAGGGTATTCTGAGTTTTGGAGTAGATATTTCCAGATCTACTCCTATAAATAGCACCCATACGCCTACTAAAAAGGACTTTAGGAACTTCTACGCTGTTACTCTGCTGGAACTCCATTGTAACTTGAGTGCTAGTGATTTGTACTGTTGTAACTTAGTTGAGAATCGTCAATAAACAGCAAACTATTCAAAGTGGACGTAGGCTACAACACCGAACCACTATAAATTCTTGTCCTTCTCTATTATTGCTTACTTTTCTTGGTTTGATTGTTAGATTAGCCTCATTTTCCATTTAATTTCTTCATTCTAATCTCTACAATTACATCCGACGAGTGTTGTGCCCAATTTTGGTACAAACACTTTGGTGCTTTCACTGAGAAAACTCCATTTTTCTCTGATTTCGTGGATCCCCTGTCATTGTTGGATTGCTAAAATCTAAGAAGGAGATCCAGATCTATCTTCCAGTAGTTCCTTCCATTCTACTTATATTACTCCAAATCTAGGAAGAGCTACATTCAACATGGTGCGCACTACTAGAACTGTCGATTCATGAGTTTTGATTCATGACACAAGCTTCAGAGTTCATACGACGAGAATACTATATGAAAGCGACAAAAAGAGAATAAGTGCATACCGTGCACTACAAAGGAGATAACTTTACAATCCAGAGATTAGTATGGATATTTTATTTTATTGAGTCTTAGAATAATGTTAAAATCATTCCTCAAATAGTCACACACGCACACAAAACATTTTATAGCAAAAACTGTGTTCACTGTGCATATAACACCAGGTCGGCCGACCGACCAGGATCCTCGGTCGACCGACCCTGTATCATATGCACAGTGACTTTCTGTTTTGTATATGTTTTAAACTCAGCTGACCGGCCAGGTTTTCCGGTCGACCGACCAGAGAAAAACGGCTAGTTTTCTGAAGAGACACGATCATTTCATGAAGAGGAATGTCCTCTATTTCAAGAGGTATGGACACAACTGTTAACTAAAACTCTTCATGAAAGATTACAACTCTTCTACAACTATATAAACATATTCAATTCACTTCTACAATCACCGATTCTTGTTTATATTTCTGAAATCTAATCTCTATTCATTTCTGCAAATAAAAGCATTCATTCTTATTTAATATCACTAGAATCCTTGAATTTATTCATATACTTCGATTCTACGTGATTATCTTTCTTCTAAATCATCACACGCATATATACTCTTGAGGATTTGATTATAGGAAATTTGTACTATCAAAAGACAATCAGTGTTATTCAAAACACATTCGTCAACAAACTATTTGTATTAAGTTGAAGTCCTCTTCGGCTGTTGAGGCGGAAAAATTCCTGTTCGGCTGCTCAGGTGTCGTATACCTATTCCTCCGGGTTAAGTGAGGGGTTTAGTTTAAATCCAGAGGGTATTCTGGGACTGGACGTAGAACGGGAAGTTCGAACCAGTATAAAAATTCCTGGTGTGCTTACTTTAATTTGTACTTTACTGTTATTACCAGTTTCCGCATTAACATACCATATTACACGATCCTTAGTACTACACGTACACTTTCATTTGGTATCAGAGCAAGGTCATCTTATAACCATCACAAAGTTATTTGATATTTACTTATTTCTAATAATATGGCAACCACACAAATTAACGATGTTAACACTCACACTAATTCTAGTTTCACAGAAGGTCAATCGACTTCACGACCTCCACTTTTCAATGGTATAAATTACAATTATTGGTCAACTAGAATGAGAATCTATATGCAATCAAGTGAATTTGATATCTGGAATATTATACAAAGAGAATACACAATTCCTACTGGAGAATACTCGACTTGGAGTAACACACAAAAACTAGATGCTACATCAAATGCTAAGGCTATGAATATTTTATTTTGTGCATTAGATAGAAATGAATTTAATAGAGTTAGCATGTGCACTTCCGGCTATGAAATTTGGAGAACTCTTAAAGTTTCACATGAAGGAACGAACAAAGTTAAATTGAGCAAAATTTCTATGCTGAAACATCAATTTGAAAATTTTAAAATGAGGCCAAATGAATCTATAAATGACATGTACTCTAGATTTCAGGATATTTATCATGCTTTATTATCACTAGAACAAAAGTTTACTGATTTTGATGTTGTTACAAAAATCTTAAATTCTTTAACGGACGAATGGGAACGAAAAGTCCTAGCTATTGAAGAAGCAACTGATTTGTCAACATTAAAACCAGAAGAATTGATAGGTAATTTAATGTCCTACAAAGTAAATTTGCAGGCAAAACGAAATGGAGCACAAGAAAAGAAAAATGTGGCATTCCAAGCAGAAAAAGATGATTCCGACTCAGATAATGAAGATATGGCAATGATCGCTAAAAATTTCAAAAAGTTTTTGAAATTCAACAAAAACAAATTCAAGGGAAACAAAAATAATTCCAACAATAATTCCAATAGCAGCAAACCATCATCTTCAACAATGGAATGTTATGAATGTCATAAGAAAGGACACATGAAGAAAGATTGTCTAGATCGTAAAAAGAATAATTTCATGAAGGACAAAACCAAACGAAAAGCTTTTTCAATCACTTGGGACGACACTGACTCATCATCCTCATCAGAGAGTGAAAGTGATAATGAACAAGCAAATGTATGCTTCATGGCTTCGTCAGACAATGTAAGTAATTTTACTTTTGAAGATTTAATTGAAATAAATTCTGAATTAGTAAATTTAAAAAAACAACTTAAAAAGAAAAATAAGGAGTTGCAAAGAAAGTTAGATAGAACAGTTTTAGAAGTAGATATGTTAAAAGATGAGAAGGTAATATTAGAAGAAGAACTTGAAATCTCTCAACAATTGAATTCTAACTTATCTTCTCAAATTACGTCAATATCTGAGGAACTAGAAATTCAGAAAAATAAAAATGATGTGTTACTTTTTGAAAATAATAGTTTAATATCTAAGATTAAGGATTTAGAGTTAGAAAAATCTAGTCTTAAAATAAAATTTGATGATATTTCTAAAAATGTTTCTAATTTCAATAAAGGAAGAGAAAATCTTTCTAGTATACTAGAAAACTCTCAAACTTCTAACAATAAATCTGGACTAGGATTTAAGAAACAAAATAATTTTGCTAAAAGTAAAATTAATAATAAAATTAAGAAAGATATTAGGAAAACAGTTTATTCAAATACTAAAACTATTAAGATATGGATTCCAAAAACAAATAATATATTGATAAGGAATAAACATATCAAAAGTTTTATGGAAACTGTTCATAATAACAAAAATTATGTCTATAAAGGGAATTCTGAACCCGTATGGGTTTGGCTTCCTAAGATCTAACTCTTAGGACCCTAAAAAGATTGGGTACCAACTTTTTATAAACTTTTTGCAGGTACCACATAAGAAGAGAGGAAAATGGATTTTAGATAGCGGTTGCTCAAAACACATGACTGGAACCAAAGAAACGTTGTCAAACATTATATACTCAAATGGAGGAGCAGTCACCTTTGGAGATAACTCAAAAGGATATATCATCGGCAAAGGCAATGTCAATAGCAACGGTACATCTAATTTACCTCTCATTACTGATGTTTTATTAGTTAAAAATTTAAAACATAATTTATTAAGTATTAGTCAACTATGTGATAAAGGTTTTAATATAACTTTTTCAGAAAATAAATGTAACATTTTTGATAAAAATCACAACATTATTTTCGAAGGAAATAGAGATAAAAATATTTATATCCTAAATATGAATGTTAATAATGATTCAAATTTGTGTCTAGTATCTAAAGAAAACGATTCTTGTCTTTGGCACAAAAGATTTTGTCACATCAATTTTAATACCATCAACAAACTTGCTAAAAATAAATTAGTTAAAGGATTACCCAATATAAAATTCGAAACTAACATATTTTGTGATGCATGTAAATTAGGAAAATTAACAAAATCTTCTTTTAAATCAAAGAAAGTAATATCTACAGAACAACCACTTGAACTTTTACACATGGATCTTTTTGGTCCAACTCAAGTGCAATCTATTAACCATAATAGATATGTTTTTGTTATTGTAGATGATTTCTCTAGATATACTTGGATTTTCTTTTTGAAAAATAAAAGTGATACTTTTGATAATTTTAAAGTTTTTGTTAAAAGAATTCAAAATATTAAAACATTGAAAATTAAAAATATAAGAAGTGATCATGGAGGCGAATTTGAAAATGAAGTTTTTGAACAATTTTGTAACAAGAAAGGTATTAACCATAATTTCTCTTTTCCTAGAACACCACAACAAAATGGAGTTGTAGAAAGGAAAAATAGAACGTTACAAGAATGTGCAAGAACTTTACTAAGTGGAACAACTTTATCGAAACATTTTTGGGCAGAAGCTGTAGCTACTGCTTGTTACGTACTAAATCGCGTTTCTATTCGACCATTAACTAAAAATACACCATATGAACTTCTAAATGGAAGAAAACCAAATATTTCATATCTAAAAGTTTTTGGTTCCAAATGTTTTATTTTAAATACTAAAGATCAACTAGGCAAATTCGATCCAAAATCCGATGAAGGTATATTTGTTGGATATTCGGAACGAAGCAAGGCTTATCGAATTTATAATAAACGAACTCAAATTATTGAAGAAAGTTTACATGTTTCTTTCAACGAAAATTTTAAAAATATAAATCCAAGTGTTACTATTGATTCTGATGATGAATCTACTCAGAATGAGAATAATAGTACAAATGAAAATCTTGATATTCATGAAACCAATACAAACGTGACTTCTAATATAATAAAATCTCCACCTAGAATTTTAAGAGATCATCCTGTGCAAAATATAATTGGAGAAGTTAATACGAATGTTAAAACCAGACATCAGCTAAATCAAGTTGGTCATGTTGCTTTTCTTTCTAACATAGAACCTAAGAATATAAAAGAAGCTTCAACTGATGACTACTGGATACTTGCCATGCAAGAAGAGTTAAATCAATTCGAACGAAACGAAGTTTGGGAACTCGTTCCTAGACCCAGTGATCAATCAGTCATCGGTACTAAATGGGTTTTCAAAAATAAAGCAGATGAACTAGGAAATATAACAAGGAATAAAGCTAGATTAGTTGCACAAGGATATAATCAAGAAGAAGGTATTGATTACGAAGAGACGTTTGCTCCAGTCGCCCGACTTGAAGCAATACGAATATTATTAGCTTATGCGTGTTTTCATAATTTTAAACTATATCAAATGGATGTTAAAAGTGCATTTTTAAATGGATTCATAAAAGAAAATGTTTTTGTTGAACAACCACCTTTGTTCAATCATGAAAAATTTCCAGATCATGTATATAAACTTAAAAAGGTGTTATATGGTCTAAAACAAGCACCACGTGCTTGGTATGATCGTCTTAAAGGTTATTTATTAGAATCTGGCTTTGAAATCGGTAAAGTAGATCAAACACTCTTTATTAAGAAAACTAATAAAGATATTTTAATAATTCAAATATATGTTGACGATATTATTTTCGGCTCGACAAATGAAAAATTATGTCAAGAATTTTCAACTATAATGACAAATGAATTTGAAATGTCTCATATGGGAGAATTATCATATTTTCTTGGACTACAAATTAAACAAATTGAAAATGGAATTTTTATTAATCAAGAAAAATATTGTTATAATTTAATCAAACGTTTTGGTCTGGAAAACACTGCTGCCAAACCAACTCCTATGAGTACAACGATTCATCTCGATAGAGATGAAGATGGCAAAAGTGTTGATCAAAAGTTATATCGTAGTATGATAGGTTCCTTACTCTATTTAACAGCGAGTCGACCCGATATTATGATGAGTGTCTATTTGTGTGCTCGATTTCAAGCAAATCCCAAAGAATCACATATGAGAGCAGTTACATGCATTATTCGTTATCTAACTAAAACCAAAGATTTCGGACTATTTTATCCGAAAGAATGTCCTTTTGAATTAGTTTCCTATAGTGATGCTGATTTTGGAGGAAGTCGGACGGATCGAAAAAGTACGAGCGGAACGTGTCACTTCATTGGACGTTCCTTAGTTTCTTGGTTTAGTAAGAAACAAAACTGTGTTTCTTTATCAACATGTGAAGCAGAATATATATCTGCTGCTTTGGCATGTGCACAAGTCGTATATATGCAACAGACATTACAAGATTTTAATTGCCATCTTGAAAAATCAATAATTTATTGTGATAATACCAGTGCAATAAATCTTTCTAAAAATCCGGTCAATCACTCACGAACAAAACACATTGATATTCGTCATCATTTTCTTCGTGATTGTTTGGAAAAAGGATTAATAAATCTAGAATTTATCAACACTTAAAATCAAATAGCTGACATTTTTACTAAACCACTAAATGAAAATACTTTTATAAAACTAAGACGAGATTTAGGTATAATGTCGTTTAAAAACTTATGAATAAAAATATGAAAAAATATGAAAAAACAAAAATTATTTTATTTCTGACCAAAGCGACACTCGAACTCATGACTTCTGACTTATATGTTAGATGTTGTAGTATAGCCACTTGGGCTATGGGTGTTTCTTGTTCCAGCTCTTTTTATAATCTATACCATTAAAACTTAATTTCAGAATAAACTATTTTTGACTCTAAAGCATTGTATATCATTCATCTACAAACAGTTTTTGTTTAAAAAGTTCCTTGATTAAAACTAAAATTTGTTTTTAAACCACTATTTTTTTAGAAAATAAATGGTTATATATACATACATATGTTTATTGAATAGAACATAAAATACAAAAAACTTCTTACAAAACAAAACTTGAGACAAAAATGTCTTCTAACGATGACGTCTACAATTCTGAAAATTCTCATCTCTCATACACATCCCCGGACGACGACTATACTGATCGCATCCCCGAAAATGGTCCCCATCCTACTTTTCCAATGCCTAATCGTGTTTTAGAATTCTCCTCTCTGGATAATGACCCCCGACACAGGTGGAAACCATGGGAAGACTCCCATACAGGCTATACACCTGATAAAAAGAAAGGGAAAAAGGAAATGGTAGTATCTCCATCAGCCAAACAAAAGATTGATGAAATTCATCACTACCAACAACAACAAATGAATATGCAACGGGAACTTTATTACGAACAAAAAGTCACGGCAAGACGTTTAAGTTTCCTTAAAAAGATTGCCATGAAATTTTGTTCATCTAAGAAGGATGATGTTGCTGAACCTTCTTACAGAACTCCATCTCCTTCTGACCATGTTCAAACTCCAATAGCTCCAATATGGTCACCGGTAGAAAATGTTCCATCTCCAAATTCATGGGAACGTCGATGCTGATGCACCATGGCTATAATTTAATATATATATGTTATTTTTTTAATAAGATGTATAGATATATATGATGCAATAATATAATTATATTTCTATAATTCTTGTTTGAAAAACAGCATAAACTTGTCTGTTCACATGCCTCGGTCGACCGAAAAGTCTGAATCGGTCAACCGAAGCTGTCCCGAGAAGTTTTTTAAAAAAAAAACAGATTTCTTTCAACTCGGTCGACCGAACAACCTGACTCGGTCGACCGAACAACCTGACTCGGTCAGCCGAACTTGTTTCCCGAATGATGTTAGAACATTTTTTAAAAAAGTTGGTCAACCGAATACCCTGCACGAGTCGACCGAAGCTCTTCCCGAAAGTTTCAGCACTGTTCCGAACCTCAAATCGGTCGACCGACTCAGGAATTTCAGCCGACCGAACGAGCTTTTCTGCTGAAATTGCTTACATATTTTAACCCAACCATTCACCTTTTTATCTCACCTCTTCACTTTACTCTCCCAAAACAGATTTTAACCCTAGCCCCCATTACAACCTTCCTAAACTTCTTCAAATTCTTCAAAGAAAAATGGCCCCCAAGAAGAAATCTAAGACTACTGCTGACCAATCTTCCTCAACTCCTGTAGACTCTCAAATTGCTTCTTGGCTAGTAAGTGAAAAAGCTTTAGAAAGATGGATAAGGCTTCAAGATGCCAAAATCTTTGAGGAGTCTTTTGTAAGTTATCCTGATTTTACCTCCTACGGTGTTGAAAATGCCGCTCTTGAAAGTGGTCTTGATGCTTTTCTTGACCATAGGAAAAACAACTTGAAAATTAATCATATAATGGTCAAGTTATTCCTAGCAAATCTCAACCTTGTAAATCCACCAAGAAACACTGAAAATTGTGTTTGGACATCGGTTTGTGGCACTTCGATTTTTCTCTCCATTGATCGAATGAATCATATTTTAAATGCTCGACCGGGTGGAATATCATTACATGATGTAGACTGTAATACATCAACTCGTGACCGCTTAAGTCATCTATTCTTTGAAGATGATGCTACCGATTTAAGGCAAACTTCATCTCTCCGACCTAAAGCACGACTTTTTCATCGATTCATGATGAAGTCTATTGTTCCAAGAGGAGGGTCATACCACTTAGTATATCCCGAAAACTTCAAGGCGTTATATGCTATGTGTGGAAATATTCGGGTAAATTGGACACAACTTCTTATGAATTCCTTACGTTCAACCAAGGAAAAATGCTCCATATTTATTATGGAGAATACATAATGCGGTTGATTAACAACTTTGTCACTCATGCTCCGGAATCCGAAACATCCAAAGTTCGTACCTTTGACTCGCGAACAATAAAATTAATGAAGTTACCCGATGCACCGTCCCAAATTTCAACCTTTCAGCAATGGCGTACCATTCCACGAGAACAACTACGTCGCAGCTATTCTACACCTCAACCATCCACTCATTCTATAGAACGTATAACTCGTCAAACCTCTATCCAAAGACCACCTCCCGGTACTAGCACAGCGGCTGCCATTGATATTTTGGCCCAAAATCAACTAGCTTTGGATTCTCGCCTTCGAAAAATTGATGGGCGTTTCAAGAAGATCAAAGGCTTCTTCGTAAATTTATGGGATGCCTTATCATGTACTTCTGAAGCCGGTGCTTCATTTGTTGCTCCTGGAAAAAGACCAGCACCAAATTTCTCTTGGTCTACATCCGATAACACAAGTTCCAACACATCGGCAACTCCCGCACCTACTACTCAAAGACGGGGTAAGGAACCGGCTCCTCTCGATGAAAATCTTCATCCAGAACAGTGGGATACCGACGATGATGAGGAGTAATTGTAGTATTTTTACAATTTATTTACTTTCAAGAATTTCTTGTACTTTATTTGTTTCTTAATTATGGTTATGTTATGTTCTAAGCAAACATCTTTAAATTATTTCTAATTTAGCTCAAGAATGTACCATGTAAATTTAAATGTTTTGCATTACTTTAATCTATTATAAGTATTCCTTTTTGTCGATGACAAAGGGGGAGAAATGTATGCAAACTAACGAATTTTTGCAGAAAAGTCGCCATATATTCAGGGGGAGAACTATAATATATATGTCAATATTACTTCGTCACATAAGTATTGTCATCAATCAAAAAGGGGGAGAATGTTGATTCATGAGTTTTGATTCATGACACAAGCTTCAGAGATCATACGACGAGAATACTATATGAAAGCGACAAAAAGAGAATAAGTGCATACTGTGCACTACAAAGGAGATAACTTTACAATCCAGAGATTAGTATGGATATTTTATTTTATTGAGTCTTAGAATAATGTTAAAATCATTCCTCAAATAGTCACACACGCACACAAAACATTTTATAGCAAAAACTGTGTTCACTGTGCATATAACACCAGGTCGGCCGACCGACCAGGATCCTCGGTCGACCGACCCTGTATCATATGCACAGTGATTTTCTGTTTTGTATACGTTTTAAACTCAGCTGACCGGCCAGGTTTTCCGGTCGACCGACCAGAGAAAAACGGCTAGTTTTCTGAAGAGACACGATCATTTCATGAAGAGGAATGTCCTCTATTTCAAGAGGTATGGACACAACTGTTAACTAAAACTCTTCATGAAAGATTACAACTCTTCTACAACTATATAAACATATTCAATTCACTTCTACAATCACCGATTCTTGTTTATATTTCTGAAATCTAATCTCTATTCATTTCTGCAAATAAAAGCATTCATTCTTATTTAATATCACTAGAATCCTTGAATTTATTCATATACTTCGATTCTACGTGATTATCTTTCTTCTAAATCTTCACACGCATATATACTCTTGAGGATTTGATTATAGGAAAGTTGTACTATCAAAAGACAATCAGTGTTATTCAGAACACATTCGTCAACAAACTATTTGTATTAAGTTGAAGTCCTCTTCGGCTGTTGAGGCGGAAAAATTCCTGTTCGGCTGCTCAGGTGTCGTATACCTATTCCTCCGGGTTAAGTGAGGGGTTTAGTTTAAATCCAGAGGGTATTCTGGGACTGGACGTAGAACGGGAAGTTCGAACCAGTATAAAAATTCCTGGTGTGCTTACTTTAATTTGTACTTTACTGTTATTACCAGTTTCCGCATTAACATACCATATTACACGATCCTTAGTACTACACATACACTTTCAAGAACTGCTTCCAATGCTGCAGATCCAGAAGGAAGGGATGGGAAAAATCCCACACGGCTGACCATAGTAGGCCAAACGTCAGCTGGAGCTCAAGATCCACTTGGTCCAGTGACTAGAGAGGAGTTCTAGACCCTTATGTAAGAGCTTACACAGAGCCGTCAAGAGCTCACTCAGTAGATCCGTGCCAACACGGAGCTCGCAAACCAGCTGAACGAGAAAAGGCGAGGGAGATCTAAAAGGGAGCATGCCTCTTTCCTTGTCTGAAAGTTCAGCATCCTCTGACTTCAACCGCAGATCTACACGCCGTCGGTTGGATAGAAACTATGCAGAAGCCTCCGGGCATCCGCATACTGTGAATCTCGAACAGACCGGGATTTGTCCTTCTAAAGGGCATCAAGTTGGACCCTCCTCCTGAGGAGGAGAACTTCCTTATCACACCACTTACGACCATGCAGTTGTTGCTGCCATAGATCTGGAAGCCGAGATCCAGAACCAACAGGATCCAGCCCCTCATCACTGCATTCATGCTCAGGATCCTCACTTCCATGAAGAACGGGAGTCAAGGAGGCGTGGAACAGACCGTAGACAACGATCAGACCGTCCTCGTAACATGGAACCCAACCATGCCTTAGCCCCGGACATCTAGATGCCTGACATTCCAATCATGATATGCCAAATGATTAGAGAAAGTCAAGGCCTTACAAATGATGATTGGGGAATCTCCCAAAGTCACACTCCATTCACCAATGACATTCTCTATGCAGAACCACCCCGTCGATTCAGGATGCTGACCTTGCCGGTGTACGAAGGAAATTCAGATCCTAACCAGCATATCCTACAATATGAATGGCTCATGAACGCCGCTCGAGATAATGGTGTGGTTAAGTGTAGAAGCTTTTCTATCTCCTTGGGAGGCATTACGACTATGTGGTTCAGTTGTCTACCACCCAGATCTATTTCATGTTTCGATCAGTTGGCTACTAAGTTACTTGAACAGTTCCGTATACATGCTATGAGACCGAAGGATGTCAATACCTTGTCCAGCGTTACTCAAGCTCCAGGAAAAACTCTTAGATGTTATCTGGAAAGGTTCCATGTTGCTTGTGCTGAGGTCAGCAACCCTAATGAAAACTCTATTCTGATGGCATTGACTAAAGGGATCGATCCTAATTATGAATTTGGTGATTGGTTGGCTGGGAAACCCCCCGCTTCGTTGGATCATTTCTATGCTAAGGCAGCCCAGCTTTTGAGGAAAGAAGACGCTAGACAATCTAGGAAGTAGGACGTTGAGGGGCCCAGTGGTGAAGGCATTCAGAGCAATGTTGAAGTAAAGCAGATCAGTGAGAATTCTAGTAAAACATAGTTGAACATACAGAACAAGCAAGGTCAATAAAAGGATAATGGAGGTCAGGGAAAGAAGAGAGATCCACATCACGGGAGGCCTATAGCTCCTGCATTCGACCAATATACTCCCTTAAACACATCGCTGGAAAATCTTTATCTTCAAACTTATAATACCAGATAGTATAAGAAGCCAGCTCCGAAACCATCATCTGAGAAACAAATTCAGACCGAGAAGTTCTGTAGGTTCCACGATTGTTACGGCCATAACACTAATGAGTGCCGTCATTTGCAAGATATCATCGAGAGATTGATCAGAGAGAGAAAGTTAGAACAGTTCGTCCAGGCTCCGTAGGATGGAATTTCGGGTCCGTCTAATCCAAATGAAGGTCAAGGCCAAACAAGACCTGAAGAACCCGCGCTTACTGGCGGGAGGTTGGTGATTAATAGTGTAAGTGGTGGTCCTCATCTGGCTGACCGAAGCTGGAAGGAAATGGAGTCATATGCCAGTTCGATTAGGCATGTGGACTTCGAATGTTATAGTAATACTGATGACGGGGCCCCGGCAAAACAACAGAGACAATGACAAACGACATCATTTTCAGAAATCGTGATGTTGACAGAGTCAAGGCCCCCACTATCGATCCATTGGTTATTTCAGTCCAAGTAGGTCCTGCTTGGATGAAGAGGATTTTAGTCGATGGCGAAAGTTCTGTCAATATACTTTTCAAGTGCGCTATGACCAAATGAGGATGGAAGCGAAATATTTGAAGCCGTGCCAGTCACGTATACATGGATTTAATGGAAGTGCAACCATACTAGCAGGATAGTAGAGTTACCCATTAAGTTGGGTATTGGAGATCACCGGAGAGTCCGGATGTTGTAGTTTGTTGTGTTGGACATACATTCCCCTTATAATGCTTTTTTGCACCGACCGACCCTCGTAGATTTCAAGGCAGCGATTGCCCCTTGGTGTTTAACTCTGAAGTTTCCCACTAATAATGGAGTCAGGGTAGTACACGGTGATCAGGTGGCTGGACATGCCCGTTATGTTGCAGAGCTGCGGGGTGCGCAGCGGAAGGAGAAAGGAAAGGGCGTAGAAGAATCTCTCTGCGTCTGTTTTTCAGAAAATTGACAACTAATGCCTAGGCCTAGGCTCAGGCGCCACAACCAGTTCCTTAAGGACCTTGACCCCAGAGGCAATAACGATGAGGAGGAAGTCAGAGATCACCAGGCTTCCCCAGTAGAGTTGACGATTGATGTTCCGATCCACGACGATGATGATTCTAGAATGGTAAAGGTCGGGTCTCAACTCAGCCCCCAGATGAGGCAGGAATTGGTTGATTTTCTCCAAGCGAACCTCGATGTGTTCACCTGGACTCATTCAGACATGTGTTGGATCTTGCCAAACATCGTAAGCCATGCATTAAATATTGATCCGTGGCATGTCTCGGTGAAACAAAAAAGGCGCGGCATGGATCCAGAGAGATCTGCTGCCTTAAAGGAAGAAGTGGATAAACTCAAGACTAATGGGTTTATTCATGTTGCTTTATACCCGGAGTGGGTATCGAATCCACTGCTTGTCAAAAAGTCGAATGGAAAGTGGCAAACATGTGTGGACTACTCAGATCTGAACAAAGCCTGCCCAAAAGATAGTTTTTCTCTTTCCAAAATTGATCAACTGGTAGATTCAACAGCCAGACATGAGCTCTTATCTTTCATGGATGCATACTCTGGCTACGATCAAATCTCGGTGCACTTTCCAAACCAGGAACATACTAGCTTCATCACAGATTTGGGACTCTATTGCTATAAAGTGATGCCATTTGGACTTAAAAACGCTGGAGCAACTTATCAAAGGCTCGTAAACTAGATGTTTGCAAACCAGATCGGGAAGACTATGGAGGTGTACGTAGACAATATGCTTGTGAAATTGCGGTTATCCAACGAACACGTCAGAGATTTGGAAATGATGTTCAACATACTCCGACAATACAGGATGAAGCTCAATCCATTGAAATGTCATTTCGGAGTTGCACCAGGAAAGTTCCTTAGATTCATCGTCAACGCTAGAGGAATTAAAGCCAATCCTGAAAAAATCTTGGCGATTCAGAATCTCAAAACTCCCAAAACCATAAAGCAAGTGCAAAGCCTCAAAGGGAAGGTGGCAGCCTTAAGCAGAATCATGGACAAGTTCATTCCCTTTTTCGATCTGATCGGAAAAGGAAAAAGGAACTTCGAATGGACGAAGGAGTGTGAAGGCGCATTCCAAGCACTAGTGTAACATCTAGCAACACCTCCCATCTTGTCAAAGTCGGTTGATCATGAAAGGTTGTATGTCTATCTGGCGGTTTCGGCAAGCGCAATCAGTGCTGCGCTCGTTCTAGAAGAGGATCGGGCCCAACGACCGGTCTATTATGTTGGCAAAAGATTGAAGGGGGCAGAAAGAAATAACCCGAAGGTGGAAAAGCCGGCTTATTGTCTCGTCATAGCCTCGAGGAAGCTCCATCTATATTTCCAGGCTCATCCGATCACCGTTTACATCGAATAGCTGTTACGATAGATCTTAACACTACCTGAGACGTCTGGTAGATTTATGAAATGGAACATCGAGCTGAGTCAAATTGATATCGCTTATACGCCAAGGCGAGCTATTCAAGGACAAGTTCTGGCGGACTTCATAGCTAAATTCACCATACCGGAGGATTTGCCCGAAGCCACTGAGTCTCCCAAATGTACATGGAAGCTATACACTGATGGTGCTTCAAACGACCGTTGCTCAGGCGCTGGAATGGTACTCGAAACCCCAGAAGGTCGATCCGTGTACTATGCTTTAAAGTTTGACTTCCACGCAACCAACAATGAAGCCAAGTACAAAGCTTTGCTTGCTGGACTTAGGCTTGCCAGAGACTTGGGAGTTATTTCTGTGGAGATTTACCGTGATTCACAATTGGTGGTATGCCAGGTTCGGGGAGTGTATCAAGCCAGAGACCAGAGATTGGCCACTTACCTTACTCGGGTTTAGGAAGTGTTGAATCAGTTCGACTATTATGCTATTCACATTATACCCCAAGAGCAAAATCAAAAAGCCGATTCTTTGGCGAAACTGGCCAGCACTGGCGAAGCACAACTGATGGGACTTGTTCCTGTGAAGACACTTACTGCTCCAAGTATCGATCAAATGGAGACCAACTGGGTGCACGAGACAACACCCGAGAGGGAGTTTTGGATGACTCCAATCAGAAATTGTCTTGAGCACGGAGCATTACCTGAACGCAGAAGTGAGAAAAGACAGGTTCACTGAAAAGCTTCGCGATTTATTATCCAGAATGTAGTCTTATACAGAAGGGGATATTATGTTCCTTTACTCCAGTGTATCGCCACGACGAGATCAAACAAGTGTTACATGATGTACACGAGGGAGATTGTGGCGATCACACCGGAGGGCAAGCCCTTGCGAAAATGATAATCAGATACAGATACTACTGGCCAACCGTAAACCGGGATGCATCAGATTATGCCAAGAAATGTGATAGGTGCTAAAAACATGCCAGAGTTCCAAGAGCCCCGCCAACCGAAATTACTCAGATGGTCAGTCCATAGTCGTTTGCCACATGGGGCATTGATATAATAGGGTCTTTACCTTTAGCCAAGAGTGGTGCAAAGTACGCCATCATTGCAGTTGACTACTTTACTAAATGGGCGGAAGCTGAGCCCCTTGCTACGATCATGGCGAAGAAAGTAATCAACTTTTTTGTACGCAACATCATATGTCGCTTTGGCCTCCCATGAACGATTATAACTGACAACGGAGCCCAATTCGATAGTGTCAAGTTCAAAGATTTCTATCAACGCTACCGCATCCAGAAGAAGTTCTCAGCGGTAGCTCACCCTCAAGCGAATAGGCAAGTCGAAGCTATCAACAAAGTTATCAAGTCCATTCTGAAGAAACGACTAGAGAAGGCTGGAGGCAAGTGGGTCGATGAGCTCCCCATGGCCCTATGGGCATATCAAACTACCCACAAGTTCGCGACCGGCCATACTCCATTTGCACTTTCCTACGGCTCCGAAGCCATTATTCCAGTTGAGCTAGAAACACCTTCTCACCATATGACCTATTATTATCCAAAGAAAAATGCCATCCTACTCGCAGAATCACTGGACTTGCTAGTTGAGAAGCGTGAAGAGGCTGATTTGAGGGCAGCCGCACATCGTAGTCGAGTTGCCTGATTATACAACGCTAAGGTCCGACCTAGAACCTTTGAAGTTGGCAATCTCGTACTTAAGCGGGTCTATTCGGTCCTTTCACATATGAAACCGTCATGGGAAGGACCATATGTCATCGAATGGAGGCTTGGAGACGGCACATTCAAGTTATCAACTGTTGATGGTCTCACACTACCGAGAGCATGGAACTGCGAGAGTCTCTGACTCTATTACATATAACTGGCTTTTATTCATTTAGTCTGCTTTCCTTTTTTCTAGCTTGTTTATGCAATTCGAGAATTTGTATTTGTAATAAGGCAATTGATCTTTCCATGATTTCTTATTTCAGCAATAAAGCGCAGACTCATCAAGCTAGACTAGCGATTCTTAAAGTGCATCGTGCGACCGTCACGATGTACGAAGAGCTAAGTTCCATCTTACAGTAGGACTTACTCAAATAGAGAGTGATCATGATCTGACTGGTCACTCCCTAAGTGAAACCCCAAGCTCGGGGGAAAGCAACAATAAAATAAAGAAGGATTGAAACACGACAATCCTCCAATGAACTCCAGCTCCCAGAGTGCGAGCTGAAGTACAAACCCCAAAATCTAGGCTCGAGGAGGATGGATCCATCCATCCACGACCTCACCTCAATCCAGGCTCAAGGAGGATGGATCCGTCCATCCATGACCTCACCTCAATCCAGGCTCAAGGGCCTCAATCCAGGCTCGAGGAGGATGGATCCATCCATCCACGACCTCGCCACAATCCAGGCTCAAGGAGGATAGATCCGTCCATCCACGACCTTGCCTCAATCCAAGGTTGAGGAGGATGGATCCGCCTATCCACGACCTCGCTTATTTCCATAGCTCGAGGAGGATGGATCCATCCATCCATGAACTCGCTTATTCCTAAAGCTCGAGGAGGATGGATCCGTCCATCCACGACCTCGCTTCTTTTCAAGCTCGAAGAAGATGGATCCGTCCATCTATGACTTCGCTTGCCAGATCAAGGCAGATGTGATCCGACCATCCACGACGTCACCTCAATCCAAGCTGGAGGAGGATGGATCCGTCCATCCAAGACCTCGCCTCAATCCAGGCTCGAGGAGGATGGATCCATCCATCCATGACCTCGCCTCAATCCAGGCTCAAGGAGAATGGATCCGTCCATCCACGACCTCGCTTATTTCCATAGCTCGAGGAGGATGGATCCGTCCATCCATGACTTCGCTTATTCCCAAAGCTCGAGGAGGATGGATCCATCCATCCATGACCTCGCTTCTTTTCAAGCTCTAAGAAAATGGATCCATCCATCTACGACTTAACTTGCTAGGTCAAGGCGGATGTGATCTGACCATCCACAACCTTGACTAACTCCTTGTTCCCAAAGTTCGAACAAAATCCTAATACTTAAACAGATGTGATTAATCGTCTATCAACTGACTCTAGACTCCCGGAGCGTGAACTAGAGTATAAACATTAAACGGGTGTGACCGACTTCCCGTAAAATAAATTATGTCCCCGGAGTGTGGATACGATTCTAAATATTAAGCAGGCGTGACCGATCGCCAGCATACAAGTCTAATCCCCGGAGTGTGGATGCGAATATCAGCAAGCGAGCGAGTGTGATCCGACCGCTCAAACACGTGTCACTTTAACTTTGTTCCGACCAAGTTAAGTTAAAGTTAGTGGAGGCGGAGGACGATTGCCAACTGACTACTTCAATTCTCCCCAAAACTGGGGGCATAACTCAAGTACCTACCATTGACCGAGACAGCGCAACGTTGGGACTCGATTCGACATTTGATTATGACCCAAAGCCATGACTTCAGGACCTAAAGACCGGGCTCAAGTTCGACTCAAAGACTGAAACTTCACAAGTACATTGAATGGAAGTGTGAGTGCTGAAGTACTTAGACAAATGAACACAGAGTTATGCTGAAAACAAAAGAGAAATTTTTATTCATAATATTCTTTGAGAAAGTAAGTACAAAATCTGTTTAAAAAATCCCTATAGGCGGGGACTAAACCCGCATCTATACATGGCCTACAAAAAGCAAAAGAAAAGCTTATTCCACCTATCCAAAAGAGAGGAAGCAAAAATACGAATCTACGCCTTCGGTTTTTTATCCTTCTTGCTTTTCTTCGGCGTAGACCCGCTCGAGCTGCTGCTCAGAACCCTCTTTGAACCTTTACCTCCCCGGCCTGCTCTAGCTGGCCTATCTCCGGCCAAGGGAATTGACACAGTCTCCTCTTGAGAACTCACAGTGACTGGAGTATCCTCTGTGTGCAGAATCAGAGGGATAATGGCACTCTCGATGATAGAAGAGTGTGGCACGCTGGTCTCGATAATAGTGCCACCTGAAGAAACCACAAGTATAGGTACCGGACCAGGACCCGCCATGCCTCTGCCAGCTCTATGAACCTACTCAACTTGCTCGACCTCGGTCTTGATTTCCTCTATTATCTGTTATACCCGGTCCGCACGTATACCCATCGAAACGCTGCTGGCGGACCCAAGGAGCCTGTTATGACTACGTCTTCATCAATATTGAGGGGCACTTTGATAATCGGATCACTTTGATAGCTGAGGAGCGTTTCCATCAATTGTTCATCAAGCATGTAGCTGCTATCGTGCATCTCCCCAGCCGATGTGGTGACTGTCATGGTTGTAGCCTCTATTATTAGCGCCTCCCACTCATAGTTAATTTCTTGAGTGGTAAGAGGATCAGTTGGTGCAGAATCTAAGGTTGAATGAAGATAGGAAAAAATATTAGTAATATCTTTTAATAGCGTTCCTACGTTTGGATGAATAGGAGATGTGTCTAGAATACCTTCCTCGTGTTGGCTCTTATGCCGAGCTGACGTGCCTTCCGAGCCGTTAATTACCGGGGAGAAACGCGCCCTATCAAGATCATATTCCAGAACAACTAGAGGATCGACAGAAGAAGTAGGCTCAGATTGGGACGCTGGAGGCACTTCGAAACCTACTTCGTGGTATTCACTTTCGGATCCTTCTCCAGCTTCCGGATACACATCGGTCAGTTTTTCTTTCTCGAGAGCAATGGTTGTCTCATGGAGGACCTTAGGCTCATCTCCGATTAGCACTTGAGTTTCTAGTTCGAACTCGTCGACGGTTGTAGTATTGCGGATCACCTTCTCGTCCTCAAGCAAGCGATTCCATACCTTATATAGTTGGAAAGGATAGTCTTCGTTGAGCCAGTTAAGGTTGCGGTTTCTCAAGACATTAGAATTGTAAGTAACCATGAGATCTTCAAATTCGCTCTCCATCCTGGCCTCAACCGCTTTAACTTCCCTTTCAATCATGGGATCGGCCTCCTCGGCCTTTAGATTCGCTGCATCCCTCTCTCCCTTGAGCCTTACCGTCTCCTCACATGCCTCTTGGGCCACTTTATTAGCTTCATCCTTCTCTTTAAGGGCCTCGGTCAGCTTCACGCTTAGCTCCTCAACTTCTATCCACGCCTCATCTCTTTCCCTGATGATAATAATGTTATGGTGACCCATCTCCTCCACTAAGTCCATGTGAGTCTTCCTTATGTTTTCCATGGACTGCCTAGCTTCGTCGGCTCTTTGGTCGGCCTCCCTCTCGGTCTTCCTTGAAGATTCAAGCTCGTTGGTAAGCGCCGTTATTATTCTGCCATTTTGAGAAAGGTCGCTCTCCAGTTTCTCGATCGTTTTAGCCCGCTCGAGAGATACCACCGAAACCCTTTCCGCCATCTTAACCCACTCCCGGTACTGGTTATACACGTCATGCACATAATCTTGTGCCAGTTTTTCTATGTCGTTTGGGATTCTTTTCAAGTTTGGAGGGAAGTGGAAGCCATCAAAACAAATATTCGGGAATTCTTTCTTTAGCTTGGTGATACGGATGGCTCCTTCCTCTGCGGACTCTATGGTAGTCTGTTCTATGACAACAGGGGTTCCTATTTCAGTTCTACAATGCTGATCGCCGGATTTCGGAGTATGAGACAGTGCTACTTGGTGTGCAGTTTCGGAAGGTGGCCTACCGGAGCCAGATGGTTTTGAAGGCCCTTTTGATGGTGGAGATCGTGACCGAGAGCGACACCTGCTTTGATATGACCTTTCTTTCTCCCTATCATGGTGCTCATGCTCTTGGCTAGAGTAATAGTCATGACTATAGGCTTTCTCGGTCTCGCGGCGATGTGACTCAGAGCATGATCCAGATGAATGGCGCAAAGAGCGGAGGTTGCTGAGCATGGACCCTTGTTTCACCATCGTGTCTGTAAAATGAAAAGAGAAGCATAATTAGTTATCTCCAGAAATTCAGAAGCCATGATGTTTGTATATGCATGTGCAAACCCCTCAACCGACCGATTGTGGTAGCCTTGCTCATGGAAGTTGGCTCTCCTATGTCTAAAGAAGTTAGGCCTACGCTCGTTCATGGTGGGGAGTGGAGCTCCTCTAACCTGAGATCATGGAATGTAGATATGTCATCTGGGATAGGAACATCCGACAACCCTTTCAATGAACCTTCCGTCTGCGGAGAAGAGGTCTCCGGACCTGTAGAAGTTGCAATGGGCTGAGTTGTCTCAATAATCTTTTGCCTCTTAGCTTTATGGATGAGAGTTTTGCCCTTTCCTTTTGATTCTGATGACCGAAGGCCCTGCAGAGGCACGACCACCAGCTCATGTCTAGCTGCTATACTCTCGTCATCGCCCATTTCGATTATTGTGACTCTAGGTGCTCTCTAAGCCCCCTCGATTGGGGGTACGATGGGAGCCTGTCTTCCACTATATCTTACTAGGGCCACTCTGGGAACCCCAGTCAGCCCAATACTCTGACCTCTCTCTATGAGCCCGACGGCGATCAAGTTATCATCAGTAAGAACTTCATCTATTTCTCTAAGTTCAGTAGGCACCGCCTGGAGCATTCTCATTATCTCCTTGAACTGAGCTTCGTCGAGCCATGGAATGGAAGCTGTAAAAGAAATGCAACGATGGTTTCAACATTTATTTATATTACCCAGTTAATTGATGGAGAAGTTAAAGCACTTACGTCTGACCAACCACCATTTGGAAAACCCCAGTGGACATCTCACAAAGAACCACTCTGTCTTGAAGTAGCTCAACTTACTCCAAGCACCTGCCACCACTTAGCAGTTCCTGACCGCTTCTAAGAAGGTGAACGTCGGATTATCCCCCCAACTCTTGACATTAAATAAGTATCTGATTTCATAAATGGTCGGGGGTCGAAGGAGATGCTCCATGAATATGATGTATAGACTGTTGAGAAGCGCGTATCCATTAGGATGCAGTTGAGAAGGCGTGATCCTCAAGAAAAATAGTATGTCCCGAATGAATAAGTTAAATGGGGGCAATGTCCCAGCTACGCACATGAATCTGTTACATGCGATAAACCCTTCCAGGGGATTGTGTGCTCTATCTTCTGGCCCCGGTAATAGAACATCTTCCGAAGATAGTCCATGACTGAGACAAATACTGCCTAGCATATCATCAGAAATTTTGGACCGGACGAAGTCTTCCGGATTCAAAACCAACACTGCACTTTGCAGTTCATATGGAGTAGGATTCACTACGTCAGCTGCGATGTTTGGCCTTTCTATCCTAGGAGGTGGAGGACTCTGAACTTCCTACTGCTCGGAGCTTTCAGGAACCATAGTTATTGAACTCAGTAAAAATCATTTTTAGATGGCAAGAAACCCGTGTTCCCCCCGGTGCTGAGTGAATGATCGTGTTGTGTGTGAAGTGTTACATAATACTCTAAATTTCTGCAAGTTTGAAAGATGGTAAAGCGACAAGACTTCGAGATTCGACTGGAGTGACCGTCATCACTGACCGTCTCAACCGTGCCATCCTGACTTCAAAGAAAGATCCATGTTAAAATTAATTATGTTTGTCAAGTTATAGTTCCATTGACGAGCTTTGAAAGGTAGTCATATATGCAGTTTTTCAATCAAGTCCAGATATGCAAGGCTAAAGCTCGTCGAAGTTAAGTGTTCAAGTATGCAAAAGGTAATTGGTTTCGTATCCATTATGGTTCGAATGGGATCGTTCCCCTGAAGCCTAATTTCGTATCGATCAAAAACTTAGACTGATAACTTGTTCGTATCGATACGTTTCGTATTGATAGCACGTTCGTATCGATCATATTCGTGTCCATCGATTCGTATCGATCCAAGGCGATTAATTTCGTATCCATCAATCTGCACCGATATGAATTTCAGCGATTCTCAGATCGATCATAGAAGCAGCCTTCCACCATCTCCTATCGATACGAATTTGAGGCAAAAGCTTGAAGTCAGTGACTCCATCAGCTCCTTCCATTGCTCCCTTCCTTCTTCTCCTCCAAGAAGCCATTAAAGCACTTCCTCGACCTCACTCCAGCCATGCTCCAGCACCAGCGATGCTGGAGTTGGCCATTGCCTTGGACGGAAAGGCATGAAGGCTAGAATCTCATCGCTTTAGGAATGTTTTTGGCCAATCATTTACCTAGTTTGAAGAATTGGATTAAAGATTAAAAGTTGGCTGTTTGGAAGACGAGGGTTCAGTAGTTTTATTTCTTAAATCGATACGAAGTGAAAGAAGATGCAAGTTGAAATTTTTCTAAGTACAAAATTATTTATATGCCTTCGTATCCAAAGAAAGATGTTTCGTATCCCATTCATGTAAACCGATAGAAGTGGTCAACTCCCATCGATACGAAGAGTGCTATATGATTTCATTTGGGTCGTTCGTATCCATCATTATGAAGAATGACTTTCGTATCCATCAATACGAGTCGATCCAGAGCTTAGCATTTCGTATCCATCGATGAGTGGCCATCCACTTCGTATCCATCGATGCAGATCGATCCCAGGCTTAATGTTTCGTATCCATCGATATGAAGCAAGCACTTGTAAATTTCGTATCCATCAATATGAAGCACTCCAAAGTCATGTCCATCTCGTATCGATAACCATCGATACAAAGCTTGTCTTCATACATTCCAGATCGATCCAGGAGAGGATCAATATGAAGGAATGAATTAAAACGATTATTAATTGTTGTTACAACTCGAATTTCATGTCGATCCAGGACAGGATCGATACAAACTCGATCCAAATAAAAAAAAGAGGAACTTGACAACGACCTATGAACGTGCAAACATGAACGGGAGTCAGGTTAACATACGTGCATGTATGCCAAACTAACATTTGATTTTCAAAGTTAACAGGAATTGAATGCTTACCTGGTGACAACCGAAACAACGAACAACAAATTGCTAGCAGTCGACCTTTAGTAACAACAAAGAACTACGTGATCATTGGCATCTACGACTCAACATTTATATTACTGGAATTCTACCAAAGGTCACATTACTTGATGAAAAGAAAATTGTTCGACGAATCCGATAGAACTTTTTCAGGATAAAGATTGCAGCTTTTCAAAGCACGTCATGTTCACATAGGATGTACATTGGGGGGCAAATGTTATTCCGCCTTTTGGCAAGGCCGTGACACCAAGGGCTCGACTTGAGATTGAAGACAATCCATCTTGAAGATCGGTTATCTACAGGTCCACGATGGATACAGGAAAACTTGGTCCAAGTTTGGATCGAGCTACAATTAGCATGGTATGACAAGCAAAGCTATGAAAGGCAACATTTTGAATTTCAGGTCAATCAGAGTCCATATGCTCAAGTTATGGATCGATCAAGATCCATGTGGAACACATCAATTTCGTATCCATCAACATTTCATATCCATCCAGATCGATATGAAATGAACACAAGTCCATCACTCAGCCTCCATCTATTTCTTATCCATCGAGTTTGAACAAACTTCAACATTCCATGGACCGATTGCACTTCATTCAACCAACCACTATATGTTTCGTATCGATCAATTGTTTGATCGATACGAAGAGCTGAGGCGAAGCATCGATACGAAAGAAGGAGGCAGGGATCGATACGAAGAGTATGACCTTAGATGGATACGAAGTGTAACAACCCGTATATTTATACCATTTAAATTTGACAATAATCCACACATGTCAACTTAAATAATACAAAACATGAATCATTATGGGATTATAAATACATAAATGTAAATGAGAATCAATACAACATCACAGACACAGAACAGTCACAGAATAATGCAGCGGAAAATACATCGTCATAATAGCAGTTCATGAAGCCACTATATAATATACAACAATGTCTTAACATCAAGTGACTAATACCAAAAATGTCCAACAGACTAGGACATCAATACAGGAATAGAAATAGACTGATAAAGATAAATGCTAAGCCTTCAGCATCTTCAACCAACCTTGATCAGCAACTGGATAGCTTCAGACTGACCCGAACATATACAAAAGAAACACTCGAGTCAGGACTCAAAATCTTATACAATTAAATCAAGTGCAAGATAATAGTTCATAACTTAAAGATGGGTAAAATAACATCTCTAAGGATCCGATAAAACTATCTATATATACAGTAGAATACGATAGATAGGTAATGTCTAATCAGTAAAGTACGATATTAAAATAGTGTTAAGGCGTTACCATAATCCCCTTAACACATTTTTATTCCCAAGAGCATATACAAGACCGTAGTTTCCCAAAACCGGAAGTCACCAGAGGGCAATCCATATACTAAAGGTACAAACCAAAACGTAGTGGTCGCGAATAGGATAATCAGTATGACAAGGTACATGAGGCGATACCATCTAGGATACTAGTAGTTGCGTGATCCGGACTGATGTTGAGCATAGCAGCTACTACCTCAACACCGCGAACAACACTCCCAAATCAAGGGGTGCACCCAAATCGAATCACAAAAGTAATAGATATGGTATCGAAGAAGTGCGTCCGCTAGAGGTGGCGAACCTCAATGGCCCGGCGCGGCTCCTGTTTTAGTCATGTCAGGGGTCATCCAATATCGTTCTCTTTCTTCAGTCAACACGTTCACCAAACCATCCACTTCATTCTGGATCAACACTTCGCGTGTAATAGTTATTAAAGTGGTTTTCGGTATCGACAGAGAGTATGTCCATATCCGATCCCGGTCTCTTTAATAACTATGTATTTATTACCCGATGGTCAATTAAGTTAAAGTTTAAACAAATCAAAGTCCGAAAGTCAAGCTGCAAATTTGACTTCCAAAATTTGACATTTCACGATTCAATTTATTTCGGATATTGAAACCTCTTTCCAAATGCAATCTTTTAGTTCATCATTTAAGTTATCAATATAATTAAATATTCAAAATTTAATTTAATAAATTTCACTTATTAAATTTAGTTAATACTCCAATTAATTCGGTTTAATGGTAAATTTTAGTTCACATCATTTAAACCAAATTCTACTCATTTCAATTCGTATTTACATTCATCGATACATTAACCATAATCATAAATTTGATTAAACCAATTTATTAAATTTAAATCATTTTAAATTTAAACTATCACTAAATTAAATCCATAAACGTTAGTTAGTTTCGCATTCCACTTAAGTCAAATTTTCCAAATCTCACACTTAATTTTTGTCAAGTTTTAAATCCATTTAATTAAAACCGATTTTAAAAAAAACAACCTAATAAATTTTCAAATTATTAAATTCTAACTTCCTTGTTTTTAAATCTCATTTCAAATAAATTTGCCAATTCATTTTATTCAATTAAATAGGTTTATTAATCCGTTTCAATTTTAAACTCCATTAATTTATTCCTTATTAATTTATTTCGATTTAATCCATAAATTAAATCCATTAAGTTCGTTACTAAATTTTCAACAAATCGTTAAGTTCGTTCCTTAATTTCAAATAGATTTCAATTTCAAAAATAATTTTTGTTGACCGATCGGGTTTCTTATTTTTAATTATCTATCCTAGGCCAAGTTGTTTAATTGGGTATTTATCATATCAACCCGATATCATTCAATATAAAACAAAGCATAGCAAAGAGAACTTGCAGTGTGATAGCTGGGATGGTGTCAAAGTAAATAAACAAGCAATAGCAACCATACATAACAAATTAACAATTTATTCAAATAATCCCGAAATAATCATATTAACTTACATTCGTTATTTATGCAAATTAATATAATTATTCCTAGAATCCTACGGATTAAAGATTATTACATTATGATTTTTACTTGGTGTCCGTTATCAAATTTCTACATCAATCGTACACATCAATTTTAATGTCACTGTTATTTACCCTAATTAACATCATATTACAGTTCAACAAGTTTAATCAATTTAAACAATACATGGCGTCACATTTTTAGAAATTTACAGTTTATTTCAACCAAATTTTAACAATCAACAATTTAATATCCAAATTTAATATTAACAACAATTATCACTTGATTATCATCGCATAATATATTTGAGTCGTGAATAAAATATTCACCTTGCGTGGTTAGAGAAGGTGGCGCGGCACGAAGAAAAAAAATAGATAAAATAGACCCTAATAGGCACGACACAAAATGAACACAACTGCAATCAAACAACAATTAATCAATAATTTGTTTATTGCAGTATATATATCGATTGAATATATATATAAAATCATACCAACGATGAAGCAAGATAGATTCGACAAGCGGGATGGAAATACTTATACTTCCGGATCAAAAGCAGGAGCTGAAACAACATAACAACAGACTGTATGTGAGCAACCTAACATTTCAAAGTATATACTGTTATATAATATAACAGTTATATATATATCTACTGATATATATAGAACTGATGCACAGAGCAGGATTTCGGCCACGGCGAGGCACAATGGTGACGGCGGAGTGACTGGGGCGGAGCGGGGTTGGAGCGGGCTGGACTGGGGACGGCGGGGTGCAGCTGGGCTGGGGTGTGGGACGGGGTTGGCTGGGCGAAGCAGGTGGTTGGGGACGGTTGTCGGAGGGAGTGGCGGGTGCTGGCGGAGGGTGTGGCGGGTGCTGGCGTGTGACGCGGGTGCTGGCGGAGGGTGGGGACGGGGTTGGCTGGTTGTGGCGGGTGCTGGCGGAGGGTGGGCAGTGGGGAGTGGAGGCGGAGGGTGTGGCGCGTGGCTGGGCGTGACGCGGGTGCTGGCGGAGGGAGTGGTGAGGTGGGGTGATGGGCGTGCAGGCGGATGTGGCAGTGGGGTGGGCTGATGGGCGTGCAGGCGGAGGTGGCAGTGGGGTGGGCTGGTGGCGGGGCGAGGTGGACGTGGCTGCATGGGGTGGCCGGTAGTGGGGCGGAGGGGAGTTGGGATGTGGAGGGTGATGCGGTGGTGGGTGCAGAGTGGGTGGAGGACGTGCATGGGGTTGGGGAAATGGAGCAGGTGGTGAAAGGTAGTGGGTTTCATTTTTCTGGAGGGAGAAAACAAAATAAAACAAAAGGATTATGAAGAGGAGGGAGAAGGACACGTACTAGAGAAGTTTGAGTGTGAAGTGAAAACTAATTTATGCAGAGGAATAAAAGAAGGCAAGGTAGCAAATATATACAGAGAGGTTTAGAGTCCCCGTGCCAATGCAATGATGATTCTGTACAGTGATGGCTATTGGGTTTCTGAAGGGACAAGGCCTTTTGAATTCTGACGGGAAAGAGTAGGGTACCGGTTTGTGTGACGTAACAGACCAGTTTGTACCCCGTTAAATAATAATAATTTGCAACGCCGAACTCCGATTGACACAAACAAATATACCGTTTTGATCAGCGCGACGAGACGGGCACAACGGTATAAAGATATTGGTGGTTTGACATTGTTTGCAAAGTGGTAAATCTTATTGAACCATTTTCTCGAGCGACAATTTAACTAGCAATTAAAAGCGGAATTTGGCGAAACGAAATGCGCCGTCATGATCAGAATATTTTTCTTATGCAACATTGTGAAAAATATTAGAGTTCGGACGATAGAAAATTTTCACATAAAATTAAAACTAATAGGTAAATGCGACGAACGAAATTGACTTCAATAATTTTCGATGAAATTTGGCGTACGCCTATGTCTATCTAGGCGCATTCCAAATGTGAAGTTTGAATGGCAACGGAAGTTGTTTGTGACTATTTGAAACTTCTATTACGGAGAATGCAGCAAAACACCGAAGAATAAGATCGACGGAGCTAAAGATGTCCGAATTTTGAAAAACGAAAAATGATGCCTTTGTCAGAAAATGATTTAGAATTTTTCTATGTAAAAATATTTAGGTTCGGAAGATAAAAATTTTCACGTTTTAAAATGAACTGATGTGTAGTAAAATGCGCACGAAATTTACTACGGTATTTTCCGACGAAACTTTACCCATATCTACAATCATCTAGGCGCAATTTAGAAACAAAGTTTGGATGTTGATTGAAATCGTATGTAAGTTTCACATTTTAAATTAAAATAACGGTTCTAAAATTTTAAAATTGGGTCGGAATTTCAGGGTCGTTACATTCTCCTCTACTCAAGACTTTTCGTCCTCGAAAAGGAACAAAGTAAAGAGTGGAAGAACAGATAACAGAGATACAATGGATTCAGAATAGATTATTGAATATAGTAAAGAGTATAGAATGGAATTTACCTTCAACAAACAATTCTGGATTAGAGTCTCGGATACTCTCCTCGGTTTCCCAAGTGCAATCACGATCATCGGGACTCCATTGGACTTTGACTAGGCTAACCGACTTCCTTCTAAGTTGCTTTGTATCCCTATCAACAATGCGAAGTGGTCTCCTCTCTATAATCAAATCTGGCTCAATATCAACCTCATCTAACTGAGCAATAGGAATGGTCATGGAGGGATCGTGTACTACCTTCCGAAGATGGGAAACGTGGAATACGTTGTGCACGCCCTCAAATTTCTCTGGCAATGCAACTCTGTAGGCTAGTGTACCAATTCTCTCAGTGATAGTGAATGGTCCAACAAATCTAGGAGCGAGCTTCCCTCTACGACCAAACCGAATAACATTCTTTAAGGGTGATACCTTAAGGAATACCTCATCCCCAACCTGGAATTCTAAATCTCTTCTACGCCTATCGGCATAGCTCTTCTGTCTATCTTGTGTGGTCTTCATCTTTCTTCTGATTTCATTAACCTTCTCGGATGCTTCTATAATCATATCTGGGCCAAGAATTAATCGATCACCAGGCTCAATCCAACAAGCTGGCGATTTGCATGGTCGCCCATATAAAGCTTCGAACGGTGCCATATCGATACTTGCCTGAATATAAAGGTGGTTAAATTTCAATTCAAATTTACTTATTCAAATTGAAATTTTGATTTACCTGATAACTATTATTTTAAGTGAATTCAACCAAATGGAGATGGTCTTCCCAAGATCCACCGAAATCAATAATGCAGGCTCGGAGCAGATCTTCTAAAATCTGATTCACCCTTTCAGTTTGGCCATCTGTTTGAGGATGATAAGATGTGCTTAGATTCAGTTTAGTGCCCAAGACGTCCTGAAATGCCTTCCAGAATTTACTAGTGAATAAAGGGTCTCTATCGCACACAATACTAGATGGAACCCCATGGAGTCTAACAATCTCCCTCATATATATCTCGGCCAAACTCAAAGCAGTGCGAGTGGTCTTAACAGGAATAAAGTGAGCAGATTTTGTCAACCTATCAACAATCACCCATATACTCTCGTTACCTTTTCTGGTCCTCGGTAATCCATCAATGAAGTCCATAGAAATCTGATCCCATTTCCAACATGGAATCTCTAGGGGTTGAAGTAATCCTGCAATCTTCTGGTGATCGGCCTTAACTTGTTGGCAAGTGGTGCATCTACTGACATATATAGAAATATCTCTCTTCATCCCACTCCACCAATATAACCACTTCATATTTTGGTACATCTTAGTGACACCAGGATGAAATGAAAGTGATGACCGATGGTTTTCTCTAAGCACTTCTTGTCTCAATCAATCGACATTAGGAACGCAAATGCGATTGTCAATTCTCAGAACTCCATTACTATCTATCTGTGCTCCTACTTTACTGTCGGCATTTCCAACTCTACCAAGAACTAACTCCTTCATGCGATAGAGCAAGGTGTCCTCATATTGCTTAGCTTTGATGCGATCCACAAGAGATGGGGAGATAACAAGCTGAAATAGCATGCCTTCTACAAGATTACAACATGACAATGCTTTGCTACGACTCAAAGCATCAGCTACAACATTTGCTTTCCCAGGAGTATAATTGATGTCCAGATCATATGCAGCTAAGAATTCAAGCCATCGAACTTGTCTCTGGTTCAAATCCTTCTGAGAAAAGATATATCTCAAGGACTTATGATCAGTGAATAATTCAAATTTAGTTCCCAAAAGATGATGTCTCCACAGTTTCAAAGAAAATACAACTGCAAGAAGCTCTAGATCGTGAGTTGCATAGTTTACTTCATGGATCTTCAACTGGCGGCCAGCATAAGCAATAACCCTTCCGTTTTGCATAAGAACAGCGCCTAACCCTTCTCGGCAAGCATCTGTATAGACGGTTAATTCTTCACTTCCATCGATTACCGCAAGAACTGGGACTAAAGTTAACTTACACTTCAACTTAATAAAAGCTGATTCGCACTTCTCACTCCAAATAAACTTGACATCCTTTCAGGTTAAAGCAGTGAGTGGGGCAGAAATCCGGGCAAAATGCTCAATAAATCTACAATAATAGCCGGCCAAGCCCAAGAAGCTACGGATATCAGTAGGAGTTTTGGGAGTCTCCCAATCCTGTAGATATATTTCAAATTAGAAAGGGATAAGAGGGATTGAATAGAAATAACGAATAGGATAGAACTTACATTGATTACGGCGATCTTAGCTGGATCAACCGAAATCCCATTTTCCGAAACTATGTGGCCCAGGAATCTCACTTCGTCACGCCAGAAGTGGCATTTAGAGAATTTGGCCTTAAGTTGATGATTTCGGAGAGTTTTCAGAACATAAGCAAGATGTGTCTCATGCTCCTTCTTGTCTTTGGAGAAGACGAGAATATCATTAATGAAAACAAGAACAAACTTGTTAAGAACATCACGGAAGACTCGATTCATTAAGTCGACGAAATAAGCAGGTGCGTTGGTCAAACCGAATGGCATAACCAACCATTCATAGAATCCGTTCTCGGTACGGAAGGCTGTCTTATGAATACTATCTTCTGCTACCCTGAGTTGGTGGAACCCAGTGGCAAGATCAAGTTGGGAGAAAACTTTAGCTCCATGGAGCTGATCGAATAAATCATTGATGCGAGGCATCAGATAGCGGTTCTTGAGAGTGCGTTTGTTCAGCTCCCTGTAATCAACACACATGCGAAGAGACCCATCCGACTTGGTGACAAATACAACTACGGCGCCCCATTCAGAACAACTTCTCCTAATCAAATCCCTAGCAAATAGATCATCAATTTGAGTTTTAAGTTCAGCTTTTTCTTTAGGAGCCATCCTTCTATGAGGGAGAACTACGGGAGTAGCTCCAGGAATAAGGTCAATACGGAAATCGATTTCTCGTTTAGGTGGTAGGGAGTTGACTTCCCCAAATACATCGGGAAATTTCTGAACAATATGGGTAGTACTAAGATCATCCGGGTGAGCATCAAGAGAGAATATGAAGCTTCCGGCATATTTCTGTGGTGATTTGCATTCAATGACAAGCGGTAGGCCCTTGTCATTGACTAGAGAAACAGAACGAGCCTTGCAAGAAATAACAGCATCGAATTTCCTTAACCAATCAGCACCTAACAAGATGTCAAATGCTGCGAAGCCAAGTACATAAAAATCCCAAGTGAATCGATATCTTCCATACAAGAGCACAACCTCTTTGCAAATTCTACTGAGGTTGGCAAGTCCTCCAATAGGGTTGGAGACGCATAAGGAAGTAGTAGCAAGAGTAGGTTCTAAGCTGAGCTTATTGCAAAGATCAATAGATATGAAGCTATGAGAAGCACCAGTATCGAATAATACCCTAATAGGTAAATCATGTAATGAAAAAGTACTTCGTAAGGTACCTTGGTCATCCTGAGCAGGCGGTGTAGGAGTGGTGATAGCAAATACTCCAGAGGGTGTGCCACGCTTATGCAGTGGGCAGTCTTTCTTGAAATGACCCGGCTGGAGGCAGACATAGCATAAGTCTTTCCTAGTCGTAGAAGGTGGTGGAACAACAGCTCCGGTAGATGGACAACTATTAACATAATGGCCCTTCTTATCGCATTTGAAGCAAGTGATATTAGCAAGGTCGATTGGGCTTTTCTAAGCATATCCCAATCCTGTAGTCTTCTGCCAAGCTTTCTTTTGTTGATCAAAGTTCATCTTCCTCTTCCCGAGCTGGCTAGAGGAGGGCTAAGTAGGAGTGGTCTTGGTAGTAGGTCCCCTAGGCTTTGCCTCATATCTAAGAGCATAGTCAACAAGCTCTGTGAAGGTGCAGTGAGTGTGGCCAGTAAGCAAGTCATAATACTTTAGTCTAGCTCCCAAAATGAACTTCTCGTTCTTTAGCAGCGGTGTATCAATCAATCCCGGGCCGAACTTGGAGAGTTCGTTGAATTTCCACTCATACTCCGAAAAGGTCATACTGCCTTGCTTAAGATCCATAAAAGCTCTATAAAGTTGGGTTTTCCCAGCAGCTGGCATCCATTGTGCCAAGAAAGTATCCCTAATCAAAAGATAGACAAGATGAATAACATTCTAAAGATTTAAAAGAAGAATTTAGACCACGAAATCCAAATAATTATATACCTAAACTGGGCCCAAGTGATGGTGTTCTCCTCGATACGAGAAGTAACTGATTCCCACCAAATCTTGCGCGGCATCCTGAAGTTGCCAGGCAGCAAGCTGACGCTTCTGAGCATCAGTGATCTCTAGACCAGAAAATATCTTCTCTAAGCCTTTAAGCCATTGCTGAGCCTCAATAATGTTCTCGGATCCAGAAATTAATACCTCCCAGCTGTGTATACTCCTTACTAAGAATGGTGAATTTGACAGGAGCTGGAGCGACAGGTGCAGCCTGAGCAGGACCATGGCCCCTTCCACCCCTATGGTTTCCTCTGGTACCCATCCTGAAATACCAAAGAGATTGTTAAAGCCAAAGGATAGAAAATCATGGAATTTTTAAGGAAAGTCTAATCAACGATTCAAAGAAGTTTGAAATGAAAGGATTTGGATATTGAATCGATTCTCCTCATTCTAGGGTATTGCTACCCTATCTCTAATGAGTTTATATATAATCCCAACTAAGGTTTTTAGGGAAACCGAAGCTCCGATACCAACTGTAACAACCCGTATATTTGTACCATTTAAATTTGACAATAATCCACACATGTCAACTTAAATAATACAAAACACGAATCATTATGGGATTATAAATACATAAATGTAAATGAGAATCAATACAACATCACAGACACAGAACAGTCACAGAATAATGCAGCGGAAAATACATCGTCATAATAGCAGTTCATGAAGCCACTATATAATATACAACAATGTCTTAACATCAAGTGAATAATACCAAAAATGTCCAACAAACTAGGACATCAATACAGGAATAGAAATAGACTGATAAAGATAAATGCTAAGCCTTCAGCATCTTCAACCAACCTTGATCAGCAATTGGATAGCTTCAGACTGACCCGAGCATATACAAAAGAAACACTCGAGTCAGGACTCAAAATCTTATACAATTAAATCAAGTGCAATGTAATAGTTCATAACTTAAAGATGGGTAAAATAACATCTCTAAGGATCCGATAAAACTATCTATATATACAGTAGAATACGATAGATAGGTAATGTCTAATCAGTAAAGTACGATATTAAAATAGTGTTAAGGCGTTACCATAATCCCCTTAACATATTTTTATTCCCAAGAGCATATACAAGACCGTAGTTTCCCAAAAACCGGAAGTCACCAGAGGGCAATCCATATACTAAAGGTACAAACCAAAACGTAGTGGTCGCGAATAGGATAATCAGTATGACAAGGTACATGAGGCGATACCAACTAGGATACTAGTAGTTGCGTGATCCGGACTGATGTTGAGCATAGCAGCTACTACCTCAACACCGCGAACAACACTCCCAAATCAAGGGGTGCACCCAAATCGAATCACAAAAGTAATAGATATGGTATCGAAGAAGTGCGTCCGCTAGAGGTGGCGAACCTCAATGGCCCGGCACGGCTCCTATTTTAGTCATGTCAGGGGTCATCCAATATCGTTGTCTTTCTTCAGTCAACGCGTTCACCAAACCATCCACTTCATTCTGGATCAACACTTCGCGTGTAATAGTTATTAAAGTGGTTTTCGGTATCGACAGAGAGTATGTCCATATCCGATCCCGGTCTCTTTAATAACTACGTATTTATTACCCGATGGTCAATTAAGTTAAAGTTTAAACAAATCAAAGTCCGAAAGTCAAGCTGCAAATTTGACTTCCAAAATTTGACATTTCACGATTCAATTTATTTCGGATATTGAAACCTCTTTCCAAATGCAATCTTTTAGTTCATCATTTAAGTTATCAATATAATTAAATATTCAAAATTTAATTTAATAAATCTCACTTATTAAATTTAGTTAATACTCCAATTAATTCGGTTTAATGTTAAATTTTAGTTCACATCATTTAAACCAAATTCTACTCATTTCAATTCGTATTTACATTCATCGATACATTAACCATAATCATAAATTTGATTAAATAAATTTATTAAATTTAAATCATTTTAAATTTAAACTATCACTAAATTAAATCCATAAACGTTAGTTAGTTTCGCATTCCACTTAAGTCAAATTTTCCAAATCTCACACTTAATTTCTATCAAGTTTTAAATCCATTTAATTAAAACCGATTTTAAAAAAAACAACCTAATAAATTTTCAAATTATTAAATTCTAACTTCCTTGTTTTTATATCTCATTTCAAATAAATTTGCCAATTCATTTTATTCAATTAAATAGGTTTATTAATCCGTTTCAATTTTAAACTCCATTAATTTATTCCTTATTAATTTATTTCGATTTAATCCATAAATTAAATCCATTAAGTTCGTTACTAAATTTACAACAAATCGTTAAGTTCGTTCCTTAATTTCAAATAGATTTCAATTTCAAAAATAATTTTTGTTGACCGGTCGGGTTTCTTATTTTTAATTATCTATCCTAGGCCAAGTTGTTTAATTGGGTATTTATCATTTCAACCCGATATCATTCAATATAAAACAAAGCATAGCAAAGGGAACTTGCAGTGTGATAGCTAGGATGGTGTCAAAGTAAATAAACAAGCAATAGCAACCATACATAACAAATTAACAATTTATTCAAATAATCCCGAAATAATCATATTAACTTACATTCGTTATTTATGCAAATTAATATAATTATTCCTAGAATCCTACGGATTAAAGATTATTACATTATGATTTTTACTTGGTGTCCGTTATCAAATTTCTACATCAATCGTACACATCAATTTTAATGTCACTGTTATTTACCCTAATTAACATCATATTACAGTTCAACAAGTTTAATCAATTTAAACAATACATGGCGTCACATTTTTAGAAATTTACAGTTTATTTCAACCAAATTTTAACAATCAACAATTTAATATCCAAATTTAATATTAACAACAATTATCACTTGATTATCGTCGCATAATATATTTGAGTCGTGAATAAAATATTCACTTTGCATGGTTAGAGAAGGTGGCGCGGCACGAAGAAAAAAATAGATAAAATAGACCCTAATAGGCACGACGTAAAATGAACACAACTGCAATCAAACAACAATTAATAAATAATTTGTTTATTGCAGTATATATATCGATTGAATATATATATAAAATCATACCAACGATGAAGCAAGATAGATTCGACAAGCAGGATGGAAATACTTATACTTCTGGATCAAAAGCAGGAGCTGAAACAACATAACAACAGACTGTATGTGAGCAACCTAATATTTCAAAGTATATACTATTATATAATATAACAGTTATATATATATATCTACTGATATATATAGAACTGATGCACAGAGCAGGATTTCGGCCACTGCGAGGCACAATGGTGACGGCGGAGCGACTGGGGCGGAGCGGGGTTGGAGCGGGCTGGACTGGGGACGGCGGGGTGCAGCTGGGCTGGGGTGTGGGACGGGGTTGGCTGGGCGAAGCAGGTGGTTGGGGACGGTTGTCGGAGGGAGTGGCGGGTGCTGGCGGAGGGTGTGGCGGGTGCTGGCGCGTGACGCGGGTGCTGGCGGAGGTTGGGGACGGGGTTGGCTGGTCGTGGCGGGTGCTGGCGGAGGGTGTGGCGGGTACTGGCAGAGGGTGGGCAGTGGGGAGTGGAGGCGGAGGGTGTGGCGCGTGGCTGGGCGTAACGCGGGTGCTGGCGGAGGGAGTGGTGGGGTGGGGTGATGGGCGTGCAGGCGGATGTGGCAGTGGGGTGGGCTGATGGGCATGCAGGCGGAGGTGGCAGTGGGGTGGGCTAGTGGTGGGGCGAGGTGGACGTGGCTGCATGGGGTGGCCGGTAGTGGGGCGGAGGGGAGCTGGGATGTGGAGAGGCGGAGGGTGATGCGGTGGTGGGTGCAGAGTGGGTGGAGGACGTGCATGGGGTTGGGGAAATGGAGCAGGTGGTGAAAGGTAGTGAGTTTCATTTTTCTGGAGGGAGAAAACAAAATAAAACAAAAGGATTATGAAGAGGAGGGAGAAGGACACGTACCAGAGAAGTTTGAGTGTGAAGTGAAAACTAATTTATGCAGAGGAATAAAAGAAGGAAGAGGTAGCAAATATATACAGAGAGGTTTAGAGTCCCCATGGCAATGCAATGATGATTCTGTTCAGTGATGGCTATTGGGTTTCTGAAGGGACAAGGCCTTTTGAATTCTGACGGGAAAGAGTAGGGTACCGGTTTGTGTGACGTAACGGACCAGTTTGTACCCTGTTAAATAATTATAATTTGCAACGCCGAACTCCGATTGACACAAACAAATATACCGTTTTGATCAGCGCAACGAGGCGGACACAACGGTATAAAGATATTGGTGGTTTGACATTGTTTGCAAAGTGGTAAATCTTATTGAACCATTTTCTCGAGCGATAATTTAACTAGCAATTAAAAGCGAAATTGCAAAACGAAATGCGCCGTCATGATCAGAATATTTTTCTTATGCAACATTGTGAAAAATATTTGAGTTTGGACGATAGAAAATTTTCACATAAAATTTAAACTAATAGGTAAATGCGACGAACGAAATTGACTTCAATAATTTTCAACGAAATTTGGTGTACGCCTATGTCTATCTAGGCGCATTCCAAATGTGAAGTTTGAATGGCAACGGAAGTTGTTTGTGACTATTTGAAACTTCTATTACGGAGAATGCAGCAAAACACCGAAGAATAAGATCGACGGAGCTAAAGATGTCCGAATTTTGAAAAACAAAAAATGATGCCTTTGTCAGAAAATGATTTAGAATTTTTCTATGTAAAAATATTTAGGTTCGGAAGATAAAAAATTTCACGTTTTAAAATGAACTGATGTGCAGTAAAATGCGCACGAAATTTACTACGGTATTTTCCGACGAAACTTTACTCATATCTACAATCATCTAGGCGCAATTTAGAAACAAAGTTTGGACGTTGATTGAAATTGTATGTAAGTTTCACATTTTAAATTAAAATAACGGTTCTAAAATTTTAAAATTGGGTCGGAATTTCAGGGTCGTTACACGAAGGAAGCAGTCAAACCAAAGGAAACGGTCTATGAGCATGAAATGTGGATCTCCAATGCCACATCATCGACAAATAAATGATCGATACGTATTGTATCGATATGAAGAGTATCGATATGCTTGTATCGATATGAAGCCTTTAGCCAAACTGGAAAACCCAACCTTGGACCGATCATATCTCTCAAACTACAAGTCTAAATGCTATGAAATTTTCACAGGAGCTTGCATATCAACTCAAGAGATCCCCTGATCGATCGCAGCTCAATTGGAGCCAATCTTGGTCGATACGAAGACAACATGGATCGATCCCAAACGACCCCAGATCGATCTAGTGGGCCCACCGTACCGCATGAGAAAGGGTATTCCGAGTTTTGGGGCAGATATTTCCAGATCTACTCCTATAAATAGTACCCCTACGCCTACTGAAAAAGGACTTTTGGAACTTCTACGCCATTACTCTACTGGAACTCCATTGTAACTTGAGTGCTAGTGATTTGTACTGTTGTAACTCAGTTGAGAATCATCAATAAATAGAAAACTATTCAAAGTGGACGTAGGCTACAACGCCGAACCACTATAAATTCATGTCCTTTTCTATTACTGCTTACTTTTCTTGGTGTGATTGTTAGATTAGCCTTATTTTCCATTTAATGCATATTTGGTACAAACAACAACTATTTGTAATTTCTATCGCAAAAACGCCATTTATGGATTTTGGTACAAATAACTAATTAGTTTGAGCTTTAATGCATATTTGATTGTTTCTTGATGCAAGATGATAGAATTGCTAAGCTAAGACTTGATTGTTGAATAGCTTGATATGATTAAAATTGGTTAAAAGGAATGTTGATATTATAGTATAGGTTGTATTGGAAGTTAAAATTTAATTACATTGGATGATTGAAATCGATTTTTTTAATGAAGTGGAATAATACACCATTCTGCTTAAAATGTTATTTGGTTATTCTTGAATATTTTTGACTTATAGTTTCAAGAATATATGGTGTCTATTTATTGTATTATGGAACTGTGTAATTGGAGTTGATATGGACGTTTTACAATAATGATATTTAGTAGTTAAGCAGAATAAAAAAACCATTCTACTAATAGTCAGCCACATCCAATATCTCTGTTAAAATATGGTTTATTGTTAAAAATGAAATTAAGATTGAAGTTGAGATTTCGGTACTTTTATCGTGAACTTTGGATTTGAAAACTATGAGATATTGTGATGCTGATTTTGATAAAATAATTTTTTTTGATAAAATAAAATGATTTGTAGAAAATAAACCAAAGGAATTTTGAAAGTGATTTGTATTATTGAGAACTTCTCAATTGAAAGAATTCAAAATGATTTTATGCATCTTCCCATTTGGAAATAGTTTTAGTGATTTTACCTTTTTTTAAAGATTGCTACTTGTTTGATTAACCATTTGGTTTTTTTGCTTTTTATATATACCGCTCAAAAGTAATGCCCCATACATAGAGCCGAAATCATAGGGTTTGGAATAATGATTCCTTCCCTTGGTGTTGATTCAGATAATTTATTATGAATAGCATTTACCCTATAAGGATATTTATTTTATACCAGATTTGTTGAAACTATGTTGTATTGTGAAATCTAGTTTTGATAACAATTGGGGAATATAACGAAATTGGTTCTGATAAATTGAAAAGTAGTAATTTAGTGAAATAAAGGGAGATGTTATTTTGCACAATGGTTTGGAAAGGTGTTTTGGATAAATCGAGTTTGCAAATTGACTTGAGAAAATATAATAAAAATCAATTTTATACAAATTTTGAAATATTTTGATAAATTATTTATGTACAAGATCGGCATTTTGGACATTATTCGCAAAGTGGACCTTTGGTATATATTTCTAAATTTATGGGATTTTTGTGAATGAAGTGATTTCATAAAAGTAATTTGCAAATCCATTTTGAAGTCAATACTGGGGAATGATGTAGAAGAAAAAGAATTTGGAAATCTATTTTGAAATGTTTTTACTTACAGTGCTTCTATGGAATTATTTATGGGTGTAGACTATAACAACAAAGTTGTGTTTATCATCGAGCATAATTATACCGTGTGTAGCATATTTAAACCTGACACGCTCATTATGTTACATTTTGAGCACGGTTACACTCATAACTATATTTCTAGCATGACTTGATCTTTGTTACGTATTTAACACTTGGGTCAAACTGAGGTTGTTATACAACTTTGATGTTATAATTGTATGGATTTTGTGGCTATAACATGGAGATGGATCCGACGACAACAATTGATATTTACTTTAATTATACTTATATTGAAGGTCATTGTATTAGTTGAGGTGATGTACTTTTGTGATGAGTTTTATATACATACATAGCGGTATTACGTAGATGAAGTGAGATGAATTTGAGCATGCAACCAAACGGTAATACGTAGAGGAAGTGAGACGAACAAATCGACTAGCTTTTGCCTGGTCGACGGACCTCGTGGTGACCAGAAATGACACCATTGTGTCTGCTCTCATATGATAAATAGGTGCGCTATGGTTCGAATAGAAGGTACCGGTAGAATCGTATTGCGTAGCTAAGTGCAATAATGGTCTCGGTTCGATCACAGGATCGCGTTGAACAGCCGATGGGAAAGAAATAGAAAAAAAAGAAATTTAAACAAACGTGGCCATTATTTCCATGCATGCTTAGAGAAGTAAATGTGGATTCATGCATGCATTCACAAGACGCAAGAGTACAAGTAAAAGGAAAAAAGAAAGTACTAAAAGAAGGAAGAATTGGTGATGACATGGCAAGGTGTACATGAAATGTGCACGAAATATAAAACGAAAATATCGTAACTTAAATGTTTATGAAATAAGTGAAGTGTTAAATTCCAAAGATTTAAAAGAAAAACAAAAATATAGGAATTAATAAATTTTATATTTTGAAAAATTTCATAAACTTATTTTAACTATTTTGAGAAAGAAATAATTTTGAATTATTCTAGAAAATAATGGGCTTTAAATTTAAATCCTATTTAAAATTAACTCAGATGAATAATGGCTTGAATAATATTGATGTGTGATTAGTTATAGAAGTGCTTATGCTATGCTAGTATGCCTTTAAATTTCATCGATGAATGCAAGCCATTTAATATTTTCGTATGCTCACATTCGATGAATTTTGCTATGTCATGTTTATAAATGTTGTTATAAACGGCAAGTTAATGCTATGATGCACGAACACATCATCTACATGTGATATAAAAATGGGACAAGATACCATTTTGGGAACAAATGGAATATTAGGAATTTAAATACAAACGAATTTGAATGAATTTAACCGAAGAAAACGAGATGAGGTGAGACTACTAGACGCTAGAATCCATCCTAGCGGATAGATTCGGAGTCACACCCTGAATCGTGACGACCTGGACCTTTTCACTTATTGTCCAAATGATCTGTTGCATGGATACAACCACAATGATAGGCACAATGCAAATGGAAAATGGGGAAGAGTTAAGAGTAGTCTCATTGATGGAAATGTGGTGGAACAAAGATGAAGATTACAACACAATGAGGTGAGCGCCAACGGTGAACGTGAGAAGATAGTGCAACAAATAGATTGTGTGGGGGCAACCATAATGTCTAATCGGAAGGTATACGGATGAAAAAGGCTGTGATATCGGTTTGAGGTAGAGTCAAGTAAGAGTGATAATGAATAGGATTCACTAGTGATTACAAACCTTGTATATGAATAGCTAGACAGTGAAAAGTATATTAAATAACGATTGCAACTTATAAATGTGAATAGGGTGTGATATCCCAGATGACTAGGCAGCTGTGGGTCACGATGAATAGAGCCGTGACACGTGTGTTAGCACTGATTTATGAAAATAAAATGTGGGTAGGATATTGTATGGTGTGAGTGACATTGATGTTTTTGATTAAAATGTCACATATTTATACCCAACACTACACTTGCATGTTATGATTATACACGATTATACTTACAGCTATATTTCTAGCCAGACTCGAAGTTTGTTATGTTTATAACGATGCCTTGGGTCAGACTGACGTGTTGTGTTTTCTAGGTTAGCCTCCTATTAGACGTCGGTATATTTTGTTTGGTGAGTCGCCCATAGGATATGTAAGATGGGAGACTACTAAGTTTGATTTGAGCAACCATCGCCTTGAGACCAAGATCTGCAGCACTATTCAGTTTATTTAAAGATATGGTCAAAATGTGGTTATTCAAGCAGCTGTGGACATATTTGAAGATCGGTTGCAAGAAGAGTCATTACATCGACATTTGAAGTCAACTGTTTTGGCGTGTAATTAGTCGGTCGAGTTTTAAGTGATATATTTTGGGTAGTCCATGTAGTGAACAAGTTGTGACATATTATTTTTTCATTTCCACAGTGATATCGATACCTCTATCATTATTTATTTATATGTGTTCCTGATATGTGAGTTATTCAATTCTAGAACTCGTTTATATTGCCTTATGTAGAGATGAGATACGTACTATTTTAGATGTAGTCGGGTATTGAAATGTATCCATGTTGACCCAAAGTAGTGTATACGAGAGATCGCTCCTTCTGTTCCCTTTGATCCAAGCTATTGAACGGTAAACTCCCTCCGATATTTCGATCACTGGAGCTGGGGCATCACAGCATGGTATCAGAGCTGAGGTTGAACTAGAATTGAGAAAATTATGAATCGAAAACATTTGACCATAGAAAAGTCAGACATAGGTTGTCACCCTGTTAATGTAACCTGGTTCGGAATAACTTATGTATGTAATATACGAGTTAAGGATTGGTATGCTAAGGAAGGAACACTTGGATAGGAAATATTTTTGTATTTATGATATATTCTTACTTAGCAAAAAATTGAGACATTTATCTAGCAACTGATGAATGTTGTTTGTCAGAAAATGGTTGGACCTAGCAGACCTAGAATAGGTGTATCTTATGGATCACCAGATGGTCAAAGAAGTAGGTCAGAAAACCTAATTGTTCAATTAACACCCGACCAATGGATAGAAGCTAATGTTCAATCTATAAACGATATTGTTATACCGACTCCAAATCCCATATAATAATTTGTCAGTCTTTGTAATGACTATACTTGCCTAGGAGAAAAACCATTCTCGGGAAATGAAGAGTAATGGGTGTACACTTTTGGTTGAGATCTTGTGGAAGGATTTTTAGTAATCTGGGATTAATAGACCAAAAGAAAGGAAGATTGGCATCTAGTCAATTATAGTCTTGTGTTTTAGACTGGTATGATGCCAACATGCAATGATATCAGAAGAAGGAATAAATTAGCAAAATTTAGGAGAAATGTTATTATTATGGAAACAAAGGTCAATATGGTAACGAATGCAAAAAGAGAATGATCATTTGAAGAAATGTTATAACAACGAGGAAATTGGTCATATAGCTAGACAATGTAAGAAGCCTAAAGCATAGCCCGATGCAAAGATATTACAGTTAATGAACCTAGTTTACTACCAGATAATAGGAAGCAAGTCTCGGTTTTAAAAGGCATGCTTCCTTAAGAATGAAATTTCAAGATATTTGGATTATCGAATTTAATAGAAGAAATATATTGTTCTTATATGGATTTAAAATATGGAATGATTAGGGAAGTTATATAAGACCCTGATCTAAATCCCGTAATAGAGATACATCAGAAAGATAAATGTGATGAAATGATTTAGTAAAAAGGTCCTATAGTGATCAGAGTGCGCAACCGAAACTAATATATTTGTTTCTAGTTATACGTAGTAAATCATTTACATTTGTATATGGATAGTTTCATTGTTCTTAATTTTGTTTCATAGGAGAAAGTGGATTTAAAAAAAAGGAACTATCACTCAAAAGAGTAAGAAACCACTTAAATATAGATGAAATAGATTGAGTTGAAATTATCACTCAATGATATTTAACTTGTCTGAATAAAGCAGAAGCCAGTGGTTTTCCAAGTTAAACTATAAGAGAATTAAATAAGTTTGATTTATTAGAAAAGAATAATATTGGGAATTTGATTGTGTTAACTTATCCATTGAGTGGTTATGAATTCTGATCGATACGTTTACTCAACGTTATCAATGAGGATTTCTAAACACTAAAACGAGATATTTTGACATAGAACTATTCTAAGTAAAAAGTATTATTCCTAGAATGAATTTATTTGAATTTCATTGAGCTCAATTATTGCGTGATAAGAAATTTTTTGTTTAGTGATTCGATCTTTGGTCGCACTTAAAGCGATCCAAGTTATTTTCTATAAGCTATGGAATATCAAGAAAATGAAAATTGATATATTTTAGTAATAAGATATTTTCTGTTCTGATCAGTTATGGATCTACAATATGGATCTACCATTTAGAAGGAATGGAACTCAAGTTTGATTAAATCTCTGATTTGGATTAAGAATTTAGTTGAAGAATTTTGAATAAAGTAAAACGCCTTGGAATTACAGTAGTCTAATATCTTTGATTTAAGATAGTAAAGAAGAAGGGTTATATTAACCAGTTAATATTCGACCAGACTTGATCGATCGAATCTAGATCAGTCAAAATGATGACTCAGTTTAATGTTTGAAAATTGTAAATCAAGGATAATTCTGAGAACTTCCGTAGACTTGAGAAAACTCGAGTGAGAGTTGGATAAATGAAAGGCTGAGTATTCCTAATAAAACCAAGAAGACTCTCGATGAGTATCATTGGTTAATCCAAGTAAAAAGAGGTAAAGAGAAATATTCAATCAACTCCCTCAATGTATAATAGTTCAGGTAGATCGAACTATAAAACAAAAAAAGAAGAGAAATAAGAATGTGCACTTTAGAATTTGGAGTTTCATGGGAAGAATATCTTCATTTAGTTGAATTATCCTAAAATAATAGTTATCGGTCAAGTATTAACATAACACTATTCGAAGCTTTATATGGAAGGCCATGTCGACCACTAGCCCATTGGTTAGAAACGAGAGATAAATTAATAGTAGGGCCATAACTGGTAAAAGAAACGACTAAGAAGACATAAATCACTCGTGACACAATGAAAATAGACCAGTCAAGGAAAAAGAGTTACGCCGATAAGCAACAAAGAGATTGGGAATTTTCTATTGGAGATATGGTATTTTTGAAAGTATCCTCAATAAAAGGTGCGGTCAGATTTGGAAGCTTGCACCTCAATTTATTGGTCCCTGTCCTATTATCGAACGAGTAGGGCCACTTGCTTATAAATTGAAACTGCATGAATATCTATCTGGTGTCCATAAGATCTTTCATGTTTTGCAACTAAGGAAATGTATTCAAAACCCAAACATTATAATAGAACCTAGATAGATCCAAGAATTAGAATTTCAACCCAATTATCATATTCTATAGAATCTTCATGGATTATAGATTTGAAATTGAAGTGGTTAAGGAACAAGCAACTTCCGCTAGTCAAAATTCAATGGTCGGGTAATCTCAAAGATTGTACTTGGGAGACAGAAAAGGAAATTAGAAAATCACATCTCGAGTTATTCAAAACACAATAAGTATGATCTAATGATTTAATTTTGTTGAGTCATGAATATTTGAATTCAGTTAGTTATTGTATGCCTATATAGATAATACAATACTTTCTGATAAATTGCAAGGACGTAATTTCTTTAAGGAGGGGAGTCTGTAACATCCTGATATTTGATTAATTACGTATTTTAGGATTTATTCAAAAAATTATGATTTAGTATTTGAAATTTGAAATTTTATTTAGTCAGAAAGTCGTTTGGAAATTTATTTTATCAAAAGAAAAAATATACGTGAAATTTGGAATTATTTCATAAATATAACAATTATTTTATAATTTATTGAAAATTGGAAAGTGATATTTTATTAAAACAAAAATTGTTATGAGAATAAAATAAAATTTGAACTAAAACATCTCTAACGGAATTTTAATCGAAGAACGAATTGTGGTAAGACAATAACGTGGTTAAGGGTGTAAAACTATTTAAGGAAAAAAATATAAATAAATAAACCTCGACCGTCATGTGCATGCTTATCAGAATCATGATTCTAAATTAGCATATGTATGAATGCTTATCCCTTTCATCATTATATGTTAACCTATTTGATTACTTAAAGCTTAAAGTCTCAGAATATAACCTATACAAACCACTGCCGTCTTCATTTTCTTCCTTTGGAAATTCTTTTTTTTTTAGAAGAATATATATAGACAACCAATGGTGAGCTGCCAACAAGCCTGGCAGGTGACTAAGCCATAGGAGGCAAAAGACAGCAATAGTAGTAACAACAAAAAACTGCCCAGCCCAAGGGAAGGAACGAGACGGCCTGATGAGAATCTGAGGATGAGCTCCGGTAAAACCACCGCCCATCGCATCACGTTAACAAGCTCCGGCATGGCCACCGCCTGTAAGCATGATACCTAGGCTCTCGACCAATAGAATTCTGAGATGACCTTCGTCCAATCCCTAACGCTCAACAAAACCTGTGCTCCCGAATTTCCAACCCGGATGAGTCGAGGATACTCCAATGCAGTCTTTCTGACAGATTCCTGTGCTCCAATCTTTCCAACCTTGAATTCCTAGCAGCAGTATTAGAAATAAAAGGAATTTACTAGTTCAGAGAATACCTGAGTTTCCAAAACCGATCCAATGAATGCTCAACTGATACCCGTTCTAAGGGGCCTAACAACAATGGAGAGACGATCAGCAAGCTGGCGCGACCCGAATCCTAGGTGCCTCGAGTAGGGGCGAGCCTGGAAAGATAAGAACAAGTCGTTCCTAACTCGACGAATCACAGAAGTAGGGTCCATCCGTACTTCGTCAAATACTGCCTTATTTCGTGAGCACCAAATGTGCCACAAAATAAGGCAAGGAATCAAACGATACAGAATAGATCTAAGAGACTTCCCAGATCGGCTGGTCCACCAAGAGCCGAGAATGGCAGCCGGCGAGGAGAAGTCCCCATGGAGACCGATAAAATTGTGGAAGAAGTTCCAGATAGCTTTGGCAATAAAGCCTTCGAAGAACAGATGGCAGTTGGTCTCCTCAGCCCCATTGCTGCAGCAATAGCATCGGGAGATGATGGGAATGCCAATCCGGCGAAGATTGGCATGGAGGGGGAGCCCATTGTGCAGCGCACGCCACATAAATATGGACACTTTAGGGGGAAGGCGGGAATCCCAGATGAAGGAAAAGATAGGACGAGCTAGGGCCGATGCGCGAATAGAATTGCACACCTTAAGAACAGAGAAGGAAGAACCATCCCAGCCGGCCATTCCGACGTGGGCGTCGGAAAGTGATTTGACCGCTTGCATTCATTTCCAGGTTTTGCTGGAGAAGGAAGGAGAGCCCAAGTAATTCGCGGCAGAAAGGCAACGATTTTAGCTCGGAGGAATGATGCCCAGAGAGAATCATTAAACCCGAACCTATACCAGAGTTTGCAAGCAAAAGCAGTGCACATATCCTTAGGATTTCGCAGGCCGAGACCGCCCTCCGAGCGAGGGCGGCAAACCGTGTCCCACGAGATCCAATGATGCCGAGCAGACGTTTCTTTGGAACCCCAAAAGAAAGCCGAAGCCAACGAGCTAAAGGACCTGAAGAAGGAGTCAGTAGGGGTGATAGCTGCGAAGATATGGGTTCCGATCGAGTCCAAAACAGACTTTATCAGAACCAGTCTTCCAGCTTGAGATAGATGGGAGGAATTCCATCGCAAAATCTTTCCTTTGACTTTGTCCGTTAATGGATCGAAGAGAGCATTCAGTTTCCTACCCTTGAACAGGGCAATGCCAAGATAAGGCAACGGAAGAGAGGAAGATCTAAAACCCATAAACGATTGAATCCAAAGGGATTTGGCGGGGGTTATATCTTTAGATGATACGAAGCAACTCTTAGCCGAATTAACGAGTTGGCCCGAGCTTCTCTCGTATTGCCGGAGAAATAGAATAAGACGACGAATAGACCGACGGTGGCCATTGGTTAAAATGATGATGTCGTCAGCAAAGGACAAGGAGGAAATAAAAGGGCAACCCCGTGGAATGCCGAAGCGCTGAATTTGACCGTAGATGGTCAAAGATTGAATGCCACGAATCAACGCTTCGGCGGCCAGAACCAAGAGAGAGGGAGACAGAGGATCTCCCTGTCGCAGATCCCTACCTGCTCTGAAGTAGCCACATGGCGAGCCATTGACAAGAATAGAAAACCAACAGTTGGAGATGAGTCTCCAAACCATGTCGATGAGAATTTCCGGAAAGCCAATGGATCTGAGAACCTTAAGAATAAAAAACCATGACATACGGTTATATGCCTTTGCCATGTATAACTTAAGGACAACATTAGATCCTCGAACCGTGCGGTCTATTTGAGAGATCAATTCCTGGGCTAGCAGGACATTGTCCGTGATCAGACGGCCTTTAACAAAGCCAGCTTGGGAAGAAGAGATAAGACGATTAAGGAAAGGAGCTAAACGGGAGGACAGGATTTTGGAAATAACTTTGTTGGCAAAGTTACATAAGCTGATGGGACGGAAATCCGAACAAGATCGAGGCGAAGTCGACTTTGGAATCAAAACCAAGTTGGTAGACGTCCATCCCTGGGGAAGGGTCGCCCCTGAGAAGAAGGCCTGAATAGCAAGACAAAAATCTGCCTGAATAATAGACCAACAGGATCGAAAGAAATCGCCATTGAAACCATCTGGTCCACTGGCACTATCCTTGCTGAGGGAGAAGACACTGGCACGGATCTCTTCCGGAGATGGAGGATCAACCAGTCCACCGCTCTCAGAGGGTGGAAAAATGGGTGGGATGAAGGCAAGCAGAGATTGATCGGAGACCATCGCGGAAGGGGAGCCAAGGAATTCTTGAAAGTGAGACACAAAGGTTTGTTTAATGACTACCGGATTAGTAGTCATCGAAAGGTCCTCCTGCTGAATCTCGAAAATGGAAAGGAAACGATTCTTTTTGCGGATAGAGGAGTGAAAGAATTTGGAGTTTAAGTCCCCTTCCACAGCCTATTTGACACGAGCTTTTTGCCTCAGAAAATCATTCTCAATGCGAAGCTCGGAAGAGAAAGCTGTCTGAGCAAAATACCATGCTTCTTTGTTCACCGACGAAGGATCCTCATCAAAAGCTGCTTTGGCCAGAATCAGGGATTCTTCCGCCGCACGGACCCTATCAAAGATGTTCCTGAAAACGTCCACATTCCAAGATTTGAGGCAGGATTTTAGACGCCAAAGTTTACGAGAGAAGACCGACAGAGGGGGACCAGTCAAGGGAACAGACCAGTCTTGCTCTACTGCCCGAAGGAAGGTATGATGAGACGTCCACATGCTCTGAAAACGAAAGGAGGAAGGACCAGAGGAGGAGAGAGGGGAGCAAACCAAGAGTAAGGGGGAGTGATCAGAGAAGGTTCGGTGAAGGTGGGAGACAGAGAAGGTGAAGGGAAGCGCTAGCCATTCTTCTGAACCGAATACCCTATCCAGCCTGGAGAGGATCTGGTTTGGACCTTCTCTGTTGTTACTCCAAGTGAAAGCAGAACCAACGAAAGGAATCTCAGAAAGACCAGAAGCGGCTATGCAGGCATTGAAATCCACAATACCCCTTCTGTTGGAAATAGCACCGCCTTGCTTTTTAGCATGACTAGCAATGACATTGAAGTCTCCTCCAATGACTGCTATAGAGTGATGAAGGTTAGCAAGCGAGAGAATGTCAGACCAGAGGGAAAGTCTTTCAAAACGATCGCATTTAGCGTAGACCGCCGAAAATAGGCACGGTAAAGGAGACAGAGGGGTAGAACAAACCACAGACAGCAGTTGTTCAGAATCAAATGCTGGGGAAACGACTAACGATCGGGACCACAGGATCCAAATCTTGCCAGAGACGTTAGCAATGCCTTCGGCGAAACCAATGGAAAGGACAGTGTTGGTTAGCGCATCCGGACCAACAAGCGGCTCAAGGAGGGCGACCAAACAGATAGAATGCTTCCGAACAATCCGCTTAAGCCTGGCGGATGACTTAGAGTTACCGATTCCTCGGATATTCCAGATCAGAAAGGACGCCATCGGACGGGAAAACAGAAAGAAGAGAAGGAAGAGAGGAAAGGGGACTCAGCGGAGATAAAGAGTGTACCGAGTAGATCGAACAATCTGCTCGGCCGCTGCTAAAGAGCGAGTGCGAATGGTACGAGGGGTCGAGGGGGTGCTACTCGGCGAACGGCTAGACCGACGAGAGCGACGATGACGGGAAGCTAGAGGCCTATCAGCTATCTCCTCACGATCAGAAGATAAAGGCAAGGACCTCCTAGCCGGCAACGGGGCGGAAGAGTCAAGAAAGGACTTAGCCATTGCGCGGGAGGAGTTCTTAGTCAGTCTGAGTAGACGGCCAGAAATGGCCTCTATCTCTGACTGACTAAGGAGAGGGCGAGAAAAGGAGGGAAGACACTGCCTAACAGGAGGGGATGAAAGCACGGAGGATGAAGAACCAAAAATAGAGAAGGACTGAAAAACAGAAAAAGAACCAGGGAAAGCAATCGAAAAAAGACAAGTAGGGGAACGCACAATGAACACCCCTAGTCTTTGGAAATTCTAAGGCCTATAAAGTACGCATCTTCCTCATACTTCATCTTCATAGATCTAAGTCTTCATTTCATCAGCAAAAGCATAGTGAGTTTAATCCTTCTTTTATTTATATATACACAACAAAGTCAGTGAGTTTACTAATTGTTTTGATATTCATTTGGTTGTATTCTCTATACACGGTAAATGTTCGTTTTGTTTTCAGTTGAATATTTCCTAATGCAGAACAAGTTTAATATTCACGTATGCATATGATATAATAAACAACTTTAATCCATGTATATATATTCATGCACATATATCTCGCGTCTGTATGTTGTTTTTGATACAACTAAAGTAGACTATGAAAATATGAACTAGAATTATGTAAATTTATATCAAGTATAAAACGTAAGTATAACCTTTTTATATATTTGTTTCCAGTTGATAATTATTTCAATATATGCACCCCTATGCATTGCTTCATGCATGCTTTTTCACCGACGTGAGTATAATAACTTTTTTTAGATGTAAATACAGTGAGTATACTTCCCTAGTACTTTATGTTTCCAGTATCATTATAAAACAATCTTGTCCATTTTTTTGCGTCATCCATAATTTGTTATTCAACACAGTCAGTAAACAAAAACATACAGAGCAAGAGCGAGTTAAGCTTTTATCTTGTAAAACATATATGAATTAGACTTTACAAATATGAACTAGACTTAATTATACAAATTAATGTACAAAACACGTGAGTAGCATGAAACATATTTTGTATGAGATATGTACATAAATATATATATATATATATATATAAATTACACGTTTTCTTCGAAACTTCAATCACAAATAACTCGAAATCTAAGATGAATTTGAGCATGTAACCAAAAGGTAATACGTAAAGGAAGTTCGACTAGCTTTCGCCTGATCGACGGACCTCGTGGTGACAAGAAATGACACCATTGTGTCCGCGTCCGTATGATAAATAGGTGCACCATGGTTCGAACAGAAGGTATTGGTAGAATCGTATTGTGTAGCTGAGTGCGACGATGGTCTCGGTTCGATCGCAAGATCACGGTTGAACAGTCGATGGGAAAGAAAAAGAAAAAAAAGAAATGTAAACAAACGTGGCCATTATTTCCATGCATGCTTAGAGAAGTAAATGTGGATTCATGCATGCATGCATAAGACGCAAGAGTACAAGTAAAAGGAACAAAAAGAAAGTACTAAAAGAAGGAAGAATTGGAGATGACATGGCAAGGTGTACATGAAATGTGCATGAAATATAAAATGAAAATATCGTAACTTAACTTAAATGTTTATGAAATCGGTGAAGTGTTAAATTCCAAAGCTTTAAAAGAAAAACAAAAATATATGAATTAATAAATTTTATATTTTGAAAATTTTCATAAACTTATTTTAACTATTTTGAGAAAGAAATAATTTTGAATTATTCTATAAAATAATGGGATTTAAATTAAATCCTATTTAAAATTAACTCAGATGAATCATGGCTTAAATAATATTGATGTGTGATTAGTTATAGAAGTGCTTATGATACTATGCTAGTATGCCTATAAATTTCATCGATGAATGCAAGCCATTTAATATTGTCGTATGTTCACATTCGATGAATTTTGCTATGTCATGTTTATAAATGTTTATTATAAATGTTGTTATAAACAACAAGTTAATGTTATGATGCACGAACACGACATCATCATGTGATATAAAAATGGGACAGGATACCATTTCGGAAATAAATGGTATATTAGGAAGTTAAATACCAATGAATTTGAATGAATTTAACCGACGAAGCAAATGAGCTGATGTGAGACTACTAGAGCTAGAATCCATCCTAGCGGACAGATTCGGGGTCGCATTCTGAATCATGACGACTGGTCCTTCATTATTTATTGTCCAAATGATCTGTTGCACGAACACAACAATGGTAATAGGCGTAGTGCAAATGGATGGAGAAGAGTCAAGAGTAGTCTCATTGATGGAAATGTGGTGGAACAAAGATGAAGATTACAACACAGCGGGGTGAGCGCTAACGGTGAACGAGCGAAGATAGTGCAACTAATAGATCGTATGGGGGCACCCACAATGTCTGATCGGAAAGTATATGGATGAAAAAGGCCATGATATCGGTTTGAGGCAGATTCTAGTAAGAGTGAATAATGAATAGGATTCACTAGTGATTTCAAACCATGCATATGCATAGCTTGATAGTGAAAAGTATATTAAATAACGATTGCAACTTATAAATGTGAATAGGGTGTGATATCCCAGATGACTAGATTAGCAGCTGTGGGTCACGATGAATAGAGCCGTGACACGTGTGTTAGCTCTGATTTATGAAAATGAAATGTGGGTAGGATATTGTATGGTGTGAGTGACATCGATGTGTTTGATTAAAATATCATATATTTATACCCGACACCACACTTGTATGTTATGATTATACCCGATTATACTCACGCTAGATTTCTAGCCTGACTCAAGGTTTGTTATGTCTATAACAATGCCTCGGGTTAGACTGAGGTATTGTGTTTTCTAGGTTGGACTTCTATTGGACGTCGGTATATTTTGTTTAGTGAGTCGTCTATAGATTATGTAGGATGGGAGACTGCTAAGTTTGAGTTCAGCAACCATAGCCTTGAGACCAAGATCTGCAACACTATTTAGTTTATTTAGATATATGGTTAAAATGAGGTTATTCAAGTAGCTGTGGACATATTTGAAGATCGGTTGCAGGAAGACTCATTACATCGACATTTGAAGTCGACAGTTTTGGAGTGTAATTAGTTGGTCGAGTTTTAAGTGATGTATTTTGGGTAGTCCATGTAGCAGACAAGTCGTGACATATATTTTTTCATTTCCGATGATATCGATACTTGTGTCATCATTTATTAATATGTGTTCCTGATATATGAGTTATTCAATTCTAGAACGTATGTATATTACCTTTTGTCGAGATGATATACGTACTATTTCAGATGTATTCGGGTATTGAAACGTATCCATGTTAATACAAAGTAGTGTATACGAGAGATTGCTTCTTCCGTGCCCATTGATCCGAGCTATCGGACGGTAAACTCCCTCTGATATTTCGGTCACTGGAGTCGGGGCGTCACAAGTATTATATAACAATATATAATAAACATATTATTTTAAATATTCGTAGTCAAGATGTGCCGGAATTGGATTTCAATGCATCCGTTGAGACTAGAGTATGTAACGCTGTCTAAATGCTGGGTAGTGTATTATTCATGACTATTGGGGGCACCAAGGGGTTACATAGCAATAATTATTGGATAATTTTGGAATGAATCACTTGATAGTTTTCTGTTGATTAATATAACAAAGGACAAATAGAAAATATCAATGTGACTAATTTACACAGTTCTCTTGAGACTACTGTTAACCTTCAATATGAAATTCGCTTTGATTATAGTCATATCGACAAGGCATCCATCAAATAACTATAGTTGGGTCAAGAGGAAGTATTGGAAGTGAAATACTATTCAATAGAGGATTCATCTCCTTAGTTACATGAGGTTAGTACCATGGTCAACTGAAGTCAACCTAAAGTCAAACCTCAGTTACAAGAGGTATATAATCCCTCAAACCCTCACTTTGAAAATACTTTTTTGCACTCTCCCTTTATTGCTCATATCTGCCTGCTATCACCCCATTACAACCATAATAATCCAAGCACTAATTCACATCAATTTTCTTTCATTCGATCGTTGGTGGTAAGGCAACTCGAAATCTAGCAACTTTGATATTGGAATGCGATTCAAGGAGTTCACTCCTCCATTTCAACGTGCAAGCTTTGGGCTTTGGTAAAAGGCACTCATCTAGTTTACTATTATATATAAATATTTATACAATCACTGTTCCATATATTGCAATGTTAGAAATATCATAAATCGGTAAATCAACGGATTGTTATATGTTGATGGTTAAATATATAAGTGTGTGTGTCTACATATATATATATATGTATGTATGTATATTTATATATTAAAAAATTATGCATATTTGCTTACATATACTCTTGGCTCGAAAATAAAAAAATTATTTTCGAAATTTAAAATAATAATATATTAAATCTGGATTAAAAGTTTAAAAAAAATATAATATATATTTTAAAACTTTACAAAATTTATTTTTGTTAGAAAGGCTTTGGAAAATAATAAAAAATTATTTTTTTTGGAATTTACTACATATATTTATACTATTGTTTAATTCAAATTGATTATATAAATAAAATGTATGTAAATATATTTATATATGTATATATGTATATGTATATGTATAAATAATATAAAATTCTATAAAAAAATTATATAATATAAAATATACATTATGGTTTTGAAAATTATTTTTAAAAAAACACTAATTTTATATAGTTTTTAATTAATTATAAGTTTTTAATTAATAAATTACCTAAAACTGAAAATTAAATTAAAAAATTATTTTTATTCTCCAACCGAAAGCAGTAACAAAATATATCTCCAATATATAATATTCATTTAAATTAATTTAATATATATAATTCAATTCGAATTTCATATTATAAATATTCTAATTTTTTTTATAAACTAATGTTTAAAATAATTTTATAATTTATTTATATTTACTCATATATATATATGTATGTATATGTGTATGTGTGTGTGCATTTTAATAAATGCTTTATGTAAATAATTTACAACCAATACTTTATAATAATCATATAATTTCTTTACTAAAAAACGATATTAACTATATATATATCTGTGTGTGCATAAATTTATATATATATATATGTGTGTGTGTGTGTGTGAAATTATAATTATATAATTATAATTTCATATATATATATAAACAATTTTGTGCACACACAAACACACACGGTATATACATATACATACACACACAACCACAAATACACACATACACACACATTTAGATAATCCATTTGTATACACGAGGGGCTAACATGTCCATTGTGGTGTAAATCTCAACATCTACACACCGACATGTTAAAAAATATACACATTATTATGTTGCATGTGCACACACACCCTTATGTGTATATGATACACATATTTAAATATAATACAAATTATATAAAATAAAACTTTACTAATTGTGATGATCTGCCTTTTCGACCCTTGAATGTCGACACTATTACATGCATGGTATTCTCGTGCCGAGCACCCAGTGCCGGAAAGACGAATTGTTAGGGAGAAAATAAAAACAAAATGAAATGGAACAACAAAGAAGAGAACACAATATCTGAATCTCACAACTAAACGATAATATATAATATCAAAAGGACAATACAAAGGGTTATTCCAATACAGAAATTTTGAAGTTACAAAACCTAAGTACTATCATCAGTCTGGACAGTTCTAACTGCCTGTCCTCATAAATGTTGCCATGTACAATATAGTGATGCAGCCGAAATACAGTAGGTGGAACATCCAGCTCGTCTTCTCGAGCTCCAAAGAACATCAACGATAACCTGCTTTTCTTAAACTACTCGAAAGAGTACGCAAGGAATTTAAGGACAACAAAAAACCAAGCATCGGACATAAGTTTGGTATGAGAAACTCAAAAAATATGCGGCCAATATATAACAGTACATTTGAAACCGCATGGAATGCCATAACGGTTATCCCCTGAAAGAACCACCATCTAATAAGTACATAAGGTGATATAATAAATAACGTCTTTGGTGTAGAATATAAATATATAACATATCTGGAATGGTTACATTGATTACATTCAACAGCATATTAGAGGGTACAATCAAAATTGATAAGGAACGTTCGAATATTGGATTTTCCGTGGAGATCCCTTCGGTCAAACCGAAATCCAACCTTCATGTACAAGGATCAGAAAACACCTTCTGAGTGCCATATATCTCTAGATAAAATATACCATAAGGTAAACACAACTGGCCCATACTCGAACGAGCGAACCCGAACCACGTGGAACCAAGTACCATCAATTCCCGTGAGCAATATCGATAAGCATACTCTAGATATGAAGTTAATATACCTCGTAGCAGGACTACGAAACCCCAGATTGTGCATCTTGCTCTATCTTTAGCCATTTCTGATGTCGAGGTCTCATTCAACATCTTTCACCCTAGTCTTCATTACTCGAACAGAACATAAACCCCCAATTAGATTCCCACATCTCGAACAGATCTTGAAACCACACATGGATTCCAGCATCGCGACCAGATCTAGTTCCAAAAGATTGAACATGTATCTCAGTCTTGAAGTGGTTTACAATAAGTAAAACACTTACCGATCCTGGTCTCTTCAAGACTAAATCAATCAATTTGGTCATTCAATAATAATGAGAATGACCGCATATGGAAACCAAGTCTCGAATACTTATTAAGTTTCATGTATTTTCATCTCACATTATCCTTCGGTCAAGAGTGAAGTCGGTAGGTTAGAGCTTTATTGCTCATATCCCTACTCGAATATCAGTCTTAACTCTAACAGATAGACAAGTCTATTTTATTGCCTTTTAGTGCTAAGTACATGACTAATTTTTTTCCATAAACGAGTACACATACAGAGCATGATCAAGTCATACAAAGCACACTTAAGTCACATAAGCGACTTTTAATCCCTTTTTGTTTAATTACTCTTTTATTAATTAAAACCTCTTTAAATAGTAAAGCTTCTTTTATCTAATAAAACATCTTTATCAATTTCTACTATTCATTTGTACTCTTTGTAATACTTCAAAAAGTATTCATATACTTATCTTAAATGGTATAAGTATATTCACAAATCATTAACAAGATTTCTTATTTATAATCTTTACTTTTTCTATCTTTTTTCAAAAAATTCCATACTTATAATTTCCCTCAAAATATCCATTTTAAGGATTTAATAACTTTCACAAATCCATTCAAAAAGGTTTAAGACTAAAGTTACTTAAACATTGTCACCACGGACTCAAAACCATTTCGCTTATGCTTATCTTTAAAACATTCTTCTAAAGATCTATTTACATTCATAAGTATAATAAAAAAAGGTTAAATACAAATGTTATTAACACGTTGTCACAATAAACTCAAAGCTATTTCATACTTATATATATCTTTAAAACATTCATTTAAAGATTTAAAATAATATTTGGTTAAGTTCGATAGTCGACTAAGCAACTATCTAGTTAGAAACGATCACTTACAGAAACCAAGATTCATATACTTAACTCGTTTTCGATATTCTAACTTAACTATTCCTTGTCCAAGAGTGAAGCTAGGTAAGTTAGAGCACTGGTTACATATCAAAGCATTACCTAGACACTTCATTCTTAAACCTCACAAATAGATAAATCTACCTCGTCGGTTTTTAGTGTTAAGTATAGTATTTATGAATTTCATAAACAAGTAAGAAAACTATATGATTAACACGTTTCCTACATTCCCAACATAAGTATTCCTTGGTCAAGAGGGAAGTCAGTAGGTTAGAGCTATACTACTCATATCCCTACTCGAGATCAATCTTAACTCTCATAAATAGATAAGCCTACTTCGTCGGCTTTTAACGTTAAGCAAAGTCAATTACTTTTCAAAAAAATAAGTAAACAACGAGATTAACACGTTTTCGACATTTCAACTAACTATTCTTTATTTAAGAGGGATGCTAGTAGGTCAGAGCTCTATTGTTCATATTCCCACTACACCAGAAAAGACCTTTAGTAGCGTTGAAAAAACGCTACCAAAACTTTTAGTAGTGTTTTAAAGAATGCTACTACAAGTCGCGCTACTAAAAGTATGATTTTTTTGGTTGCCTTTTAATAAACGCTACAAAATGTCATTTTAAAACGCTATTAAAGGTTTTCTACAGCGTTTAAAAAACCGACCAAAACTAACATTTTTAGTTGCATTTGTACTTGGATCATTCTTTAATTTTCTGCAGCGTTTATTTTATGCAATTAAATTTTTTTCGTTGCATTTATTTTATGCCAATATAAATTTAGGTGGTATTTTACATTTGTTTATGTAGCATTTTTAAAACGCTACTAAAAGGTATTGATTGTTTTGTAGCATATTTTAAATGCTACTATATACTGTTAATGGCTTATATTGTTTCCAGCAACCAGTTATATAATAATCATATTAAAATCAGCAACAATCGTATAATTACCATATTCAAACCAACAATCAATCAACCATATAATCATCATATTCAAATAATTGAGAACACGTTAATCACATAAGTGTAATATCCATAACCATTTAGATAATAGTTATTTGACAAAATGAGAAAATTCACATACCACAAGCATTCACAAACAAGTTTACATAACAAGTACTAACAAATATCATAATACATATAACAATTGAAGTCATGTCCATTGTTGTTGATGGTCTTCACTCCGGAAAAGCTAATTACCTGTAAACAAGGTTGATAATCAACAATAAGAATTTGCCATGAATTATCAAGTAACATTCAAACAATATTAATTGATTATTATTCAAACAAGCATATAAACAATCATGCCATTGTTTGTACCAAAATTGGGCACAGACTCTTCGGATGTGTTTGAAGAGATAAAATGAAGAAAATAAATGTAAAATGAAGCAGATCTAACAAACACACCAATAAACAAATAAGAAAATGCACAGAAACACATGAATTTGGAGTGGTTCAGCGAATTGCCTACGTCCACTATGAAATGACTGATGTTTATTGAACTTTACTCGCTGATTACAAAAGGTTACAGCAGTACAACTGAAATTTAATGGTGATTCCGACAGCGTATTAGCGTAAAGAAGCCAAAAGTCCCTTTTCAGTAGGTCCTGGGCTGCTATTTATAGGCGTAGGCACAAATATCCCGCTCAGATCTCGGAAGACCTCTTCTCTTACGTGAGTGGGCCTACACGATCGATCCCATGCTGTTTGCACTCGATCCGTGATCGATACGAACCGAATTCGCATCGATCGAGATTTGATCCTTTTTGATGAAATTTATCTGGTACATTCTTGACGTTGTAGGTAGGCTCCTGTGAAAATTTGGTGGCATTTGGACTTGTAGATCTCGAGTTATGATCGATGCAAGTTTGGATTTTTTTTAAGGCTGTTGGATTCGTATCGATGCTGTTCATATCGATAGCATGGCTCTATTCGCATCGACGCTTGCATGCTACTTCGTATCAATGGTTGGAGGCCACCTTCGTATCGATGCTTCATGTTGCTTTCTTCGTATCGATCAGTGGTTGTTGCTGTTCGTATCGATGGTGGGAGATCGATACGAGATGGATGGAGAGAGACCGATACCAAATGGGCATTTGTTGATGGATACGAAGTGCTATTAACATGATGGATATGAAGTACCTTCATTTTATGGATAAGAAGGTAGTCAGTAGGCGATGGATACGAATTGAATCTCTCTTAGGGAATGGATACGAAATTGGATGGATACGAATAGAGTTAGATTTCTCAACCGTGATCGATCAATATCTTGAGCATACGAACTCCGATTGACTTGAAATTTGGAACGTTGGCTTTCATAGCTTTGCTTGTCGTGTCATACCAATTGTAGCATGATCCGGACTCGGGCAAAATTTACCAGTGTCCATAGTGAACCTATGTATAACCGATCTCCAAGATGAAGTGTCCTTGGTTTCTAGTCAAGTTCTTGGTGTCACGGCCTTGCCAAAAGGCGGGATAACATTTGCCCTACAAAGTACGTCTTGTGTGAACATGACGTGCTTTGAAAAGCTGCATCCTTCATTCTGAAGAAGTTTTATCCGATTCGCTGAGTAGTTGCTATCTTTTCATCAAAAGATGCAACCTTCGATTGATTTCCAGTATTATAAATACTGACTTGTTGACTGTCAATGATTATGCAGTGCATTGTTGTAACTGAGTGTCGAGTGCTAGAGATTTGTTGTTCACTGTTGTAATTGTCATCAGGTGAGCATTCAACTCCTGTGAATTTTGAAAATTGAATGTTAGTCCGTCATACATGCATGTATGTTAGCTTGACTCCCGTCAATGTTTGCATGTTCACGGGTCGTTGTCAAGTTTTTTTTATCGAGTTTCGTATCGGTCCTCTTCTGGATCGATGTGAAATTCGAGTTGCAACAACGTTCGATGGTCGTTTTAAATCCTTCCTTCATATCGATCCTCTCTTGGATCGATCAGATATGTTGGAATGTATGCTCTGTATAGATGGATATCGACACGAAATGGATAGTTCCCAGGAATGCCTCATATCTATGGAGTTAAGTGGCTCAAATACGATCATGTAGTGACTTTCGTATCAATGGGCTTCACATCAATGGATACGAAGTTGATGGCTGGTCACTGATGGACACAAAAGATAGCAAGTTTTAACTCATGGGACAGCTTTGCGAAGGATATGCCATTTCTCATTCCTCTATTCAAGAGGGATGCCTCGTTGTAGATAATATTTGATAGGAGTCATCTGTGACTCCCTTTTTGGCTCCGTCCCTAAGATCTAGTTGATCTTCATCTGTCAATGCTTGGAATAATAAGTATTTCAACTGGGACAAAGTCTATATGTCGTGTATCCCCGAAACAGGCTAGCTTAGGCAGTGACTCGGCTTTTTCATTTTGTTCTCCGAGGATGTGTGTAATGGTGTAATACTCGAAGTTGGCTAATAGCTCTTGAACCCCATTGAGATAAGGAGCAAGACGTTGCCCCCTAGTCGGATAATCTTCCCTGACTTGACATACTACTAACCAGTAATCACATAAGATATGTAAAGTTTCCACTCCTAGCTTTCTTGCAAGTTTGAGCATGGCGACTAAGGCTTCATACTTAGCTTCGTTATTTGTTGCAGGGAAGTTGAGTTCCAAGGCGTAGCAGATCGATCGCTCTTCTGGAGTTATTAACGTAACTTCGATGTTAAAAACCAGATTGTTATCCTGCCTTTTGGTCAAGGCCTGGGTATCAACAAATAGGCTAAAAAGGATGAAAATCAGTATTGGAGATCGATTGGAAACAAGGCTATAATCGATATCGTCAAAATTTAGCCGACCCCCAATCAAGACGGAATCGATTGGGAATGATGAACAAGGCTAGGAAAGGCTACGTTTCAAATTTCAAGTCAATCAGAGTTCGTATGCTCAAGATACGATTGATGCAAATTAAATATTGTCCTTATTCATATCCATCATATTTACTTCACTTCGTATCCATCAACAACTCGCAGGCCTCGTTCGTGTCCACCAAACATGCACTACTTCGAATCCATCAAGCACGCCCCACTTCGTATCGATCCATACTCGTCCCACTTCGTATCCATCATCACCAGCTAATTCGTATCCATGGGAAATTGTCACTTCGTATCGTCATTCCATGCACTTCGTATCGATCCACCCATTCATATATTTCATATCGATCGGCCGTTGATCGATACGAAGAGCGCATAATGGATCGATACGAATGTTATCCTTTTTCAATCGATATGAAAAAACTATTGAATCATCGATACGAAGTAAGCGTCCCAGGATCGATACGAAGAGTGGAATACATCGGGTCGATCGAGCAGCCCGAAAGGCGGATCTTTCCTGGATCTTCGAGACACGTCATCAATACGAACAAGGGAGCAACCGATGGACACGAAGAGACAAAGCAGGGGATCGATGCGAGTAGAACAGCGGGTACATGTTGACCGATACGAAGGGGGGTTGATGGATAGATACGAACAGGCCATCGAACCATCGATGCGAAATAAGCATCTCAGATCGATACGAAAGGAGCGTGTTTGAATGAGGAAGCAGTCAACTCGGCACCAAAAATGAACCCTGGGTTTCCGAGCCACGTCATCGGTGCAAATGGGATGGAGACTAATTCATGGATACGAACGCTTCAGGCTTCATACAAACTGCAACTTGGATCGATCATAACTCTCAATCTATAACTCCAAATGCTATCAAAATTTTAGAAGAGCTTCCTGATACACTCCAGAACCTCCATGATCGATCTCAGCTCGATTGGACCACTTTTGGATCGATACGAATTGAACACGCATCGATCCCAAATCGCTCTGGATCGATCTAGTGGGCCCACTTGCTCAAGAGAGGAGGTATTCCAGTTTTGGGGGCGGATTCTCGAATCTACGCCTATAAATAGGAGTGGTATGGCAACTAAAAAAGGATCATTTTTTCTTCTCTTCTAGGCGAAGCACTGCCATTGGAGCTATTGATTTTAAAAGGCTTGTAACTGTAATCTCACTAGAAAAGCAGTAAAAAGGATTGATTTAAAGTGGACGTAGGCCGAAGATTGCCGAACCACTATAAACCTTTTGTTTTTTCTTGCTTTCTTCCATTTTAATTTTATTGTTTCTTTAGTTTTATTCTCTACTATACCTAGATCTGAGATCTGTGTTGGAATATTATGGATCTGTGTGTATACACTGGTGCTTTCACTACTTCTGGGGTTTGTGGCCAATTTTGGCGCAAACACTTTGGTGCTTTCATTGAGAGGGCTAGTACCCGCTATACCGACTTTGAAGTTCAGAATTGGAAAGCTAAAGGATCAGATCTAAAGGGAACAATGACAAAGCAATCAACAAGAAGACAAAGAGCGGAAAGGAGTCAACACGAAGGGAGTCAGAAGGCTTCCTCATGAGCAAATCAGGCATCAATCTTCATCACTAGAGAGGAGATGGAAATGATGCTGAAAAGGCAAGAGGACATGATACAGAATCTTCTCCGATGGGTTGGACAAGTTGGAATGCAAAGCCAAGGGAACCGAATTGCAGGGAATGTTGGGAATGAGAATCACGAAGCTGGAGTAGCAGGAGTGGAGACAGTTCAGAATCAAGATCAAGAGCATGGAGCAAACAGGATGCAGGACAGAGTAGGACCATCAGGAGCAGCTCCTATACTCGGGGGCATACCCACAGATCATGTCGACTCGATTCCAGGAAGGATACCAGGCGGCGCTGTACAGTTTGGAATTGATCGGGATATGGGTGCTCATCTAGAAGGAAAGTTTTAGGATTCCCTCATGGGCTCGGGGGGTAGGTTAGAGATGGCAGGCAGAGGCTACCTCTTGATGACAACGACAGGTTAGCGGACATAATCAAACGGGCTATGAGAGGAGGATTGGTGAATAGAGACTTGGAGGATGTGAATAGGAGTCCATTTGCTCCTATGATCAGGCAAGCTAGGAACCCACCGGATTTTAAACTACCAATGTTGGAGATGTATGATGGGAGAACGGATCCCGCTTTTCACTTAACAAGGTGCATGAGACACATGGAAGTGCTGGGGGCATCGGAGGAAGTCATGGCATGGTGCTTCCCTTTGTATTTGACGGATATAGCAGCATTATGGTTCAGCCAGCTGGAAAGCGGTTCTATTGGCACATGGACAGAGCTGATTGAGAGGTTTATGAGGCAATTTCGGGTCCACATAGGCAGACCCAAGAATGTGATGACTCTGACATTGATGAAACAATGGAAGGGGGAATTGCTTAGAGATTTCTTAACCAAATTCAATGCGGCGGTAGCCTTGGTGGATCGACCTGATCCGTCGATGGTTTTGATGGCAGCGGTCTTAGGAATTGCGGATGACTCAGATTTTAAGATATCACTGGAATGCGATCCACTGATGGATCTCGGGGAGTTTTATCACGAAGCAGAAAGGTTTCTGCGGCAGGAGGATGCAAAGGCTGAGAGAGAAGGAAGGGAGGCTGAAGTTTATGCTGTAAAAGGTGGAGGTCCACCCAAGGAGGATTCAAACAAAGATGATAAGGACAAGAGGAAAATGAATGACAGCGGCAACACATCAAAAAGACGACAGAGGGAATCGAAGTTCTCTTCTTACACTGATTTGACTGAAACTCTGGAGAGGATTTACTTGGATACTCGAGGGCGTCTCTAGTATCAAAGGCCGGTAAAAAGGGAACCCTCTGAATATGAGCGAGCATCGGGAAAGCATTGCCTATTCCATGAACTGGATGGGCACAGCACAAACGACTGCAGGCATTTGAAGGATATCATTGAGGAGCATATAAGGAATGGTCATTTGCAGCAGTATGTGAGGAATCGAGCCGTAGCAGTAGGACAAGAGCAGCCGTCGCCCACCTCAAACAAAGATGGCACTGGATCTAGGCGTCGTCAGCTTGTTATCAACTGAGTGGATTTGTGGCATGGAATAAGTAATAGACCTTGAAGTAATATGGTTACGTCAATTACACATGTATGGGATCGAGGACGGTCCCTAGGCATGCTCTGAGATAATGACAAACCATAATACTCGGGTTTATGAAATCTTGTTTTCTTTCCGTTTTTTTGCAAATTTTGGTTCTTCCCCTAGTTGTACGGATTTTTATTTAATTTTTTCTTAGGTATATGGACTTTTATTTTGTTAATTGGACTTTGTAATGGCTGGATTTGGATTACTGTAATAAATAACGCAGGTCATGCGATTGCGGTCCCGACCAGAGAGACGGGGCAGTTATCGCGAATTATGAGTCCCTTCGTCGGAGAGCGATGGGATGGACTCGAACACAATATAAAAGTCCTCGGCCGAAGAGCCGAGGCCGGAGAATATAAAAAGTACTCGGCCGGAGAGCCGAGGCCAGAGAATATAAAAAGTCCTTGGCCGGAGAGCCGAGGCCGGAGAATATAAAAAGTCCTTGGCCGGAGAGACGATGCCGAAGAATATAAAAAGTCCTTGATCAGATAGTCAAGGCCGGAGAATATAAAAAGTTCTTGGCTAGAGAGCCGAGGCCGGAGAATATAAAAAGTCCTTGGCCGGAGAGCCGAGGCCAGAAAATATTAAAAAGTCCTTGGCCGGAGAGCCGAGGCCGGAAAATATTAAAAAGTCCTTGGCCAGAGAGCCGAGGTCGGGGAACATAAACCTTTGATTAGAGAGTCGAGGTCGGAACAGGATATCGGGCTGGAGAGGTCATGGATCTGGTTATTGGTTATTGGATATGAATGGATTAAAAATCGGTTGACGGGTTCGGATGGCTATGGAATTGGCTCAGGGTTTGGTTATAGGATTCGGAATCGGATATCAACTCGGAACAATTGCGGACTTAAATATGACTATGGCACGTGGATAGGATGACTTGGTAATAGTTTGGATTGTGGATCGGATGGTATGGCTATGAATGGAATATGGACTTTGGATGTTGGATTCAGAGCTATTCAAAACACGCCTTCTTACCACAAGGCATGTTTTGGGGGGCAAATGTTATCCCGCCTTTTGGTCAAGGCCGGGGTATCAAAATATAGGCTAAAAGGATGGAAATCGGTATTGGAGATCGATTGGAAACAAGGCTATATTTGATATCACCAAAATTTAACCGACCCCCAATCAAGACGGAATCGATTGGGAATGATGAACAAGGCTAGGAAAGGCTACGTTTCAAATTTCAAGTCAATCAGAGTTCGTATGCTCAAGATACGATTGATGCAAATTAAATATTGTCCTTATTCATATCCATCATATTTACTTCACTTCGTATCCATCAACAACTCGCAGGCCTCGTTCGTGTCCACCAAACATGCACTACTTCGAATCCATCAAGCACGCCCCACTTCGTATCGATCCATACTCGTCCCACTTCGCATCCATCATCACCAGCTAATTCGTATCCATGGGAAATTGTCACTTCGTATCGTCATTCCATGCACTTCGTATCAATCCACCCATTCACATATTTCGTATCGATCGGCCATTGATTGATACAAAGAGCGCATAATGGATCGATACGAATGTTATCCTTTTTCAATCGATATGAAAAAACTATTGAATCGTCGATACGAAGTAAGCATCCCAGAATCGATAAGAAGAGTGGAATACATCGGGTCGATCGAACGGCCCGAAAGGCGGATATTTCCTGGATCTTCGAGACACGTCATCAATACGAACAAGGGAGCAACCGATGGATACGAAGAGGCAAAGAAGGGGATCGATGCGAGCAGGACAGCAGGTACATGTTGATCGATGCGAGCAGGACAGCAGGTACATGTTGATCGATACGAAAGGGGATTGATGGATGGATACGAATAGGCCATCGAACCATCGATGCGAAATAAGCATCTCAGATCGATATGAAGGGAGCGTGTTTGACTGAGGAAGCAGTCAACTTGGCACCAAAAATGGATCTACCTTGGGTTTCCAAGCCACGTCATCGGTGCAAATGGGATGGAGACGAATTCATGGATACGAACGCTTCAGGCTTCATACAAACTGCAACTTGGATTGATCATAACTCTCAATCTACAACTCCAAATGCTATTAAATTTTCAGAGGAGCTTCCTGATACACTGCAGAACCTCCATGATCGATCTCAGCTCGATTGGACCACTTTTGGATTGATACAAATTGAACACGCATCGATCCCAAATCGCTCTGGATTGATCTGGTGGGCCTACTTGCTTAAGAGAGGAGGTATTCCAGTTTTAGGGACGGATATTTCGAATCTACGCCTATAAATAGGAGTGCTATGGCAACTAAAAAAGGATCCTTTTTTCTTCTCTTCTAGGCGAAGCTCTGCCATTGGAGCTATTGATTTTAAAAGGCTTGTAACTGTAATCTCACTAGAAAAGCAATAAAAAGGATTGATTTAAAGTGGACGTAAGCCGGAGATTGCCGAACCACTATAAACCTTGTTTTTTTTCTTTCTTTCTTCCATTTTAATTTTATTGTTTCTTCAGTTTTATTCTCTACTATACCTAGATCTGAGATCTGTGTTGGAATACTGTGGATCTGTGTGTATACACTGGTGCTTTCACTACTTTTGGGGTTTGTGGACAATTTTGGCGCAAATACCGATTATTGGAAATTCCATCTGTATAGGTTCTCCATCGGTTGGACGGTTCTCTACTGCTCTTCGGATAGTCATCTAATGCAGTGAATTCGGATATGAAGTATGTTAATGATTGACTATGGATAGCTCTCTGAGGGAAATAAGTGATATCAAATTGGCTTAGCTTGATATTCTAATTGAGTAACCTTCCTGACATTTAAGGTTGCTATAGGACTTATCGAGACTGGTCGATATAGACCTAACGAGGTGAGCCTGTCAATAGCTAGCTTTCATTATATTCTGATCTTTGGATTCGTTTCTCTTCACATAGCATTGCGATGCTTATGGTGTGTGTTGACACGGCCCAATTGATGTATAAATCTTCACGATCCAAAGGTCTGGGTAAAATGGAAGGTCTCTTTAAGCGATCTATCAGAGCTGGAATTGCATCAACGCAGTTGTTAATTCATTCAAAAGTTCTCTTCCCTCTCTTGGTCAGGTTGAAGAAGAGAGTTCACATGTAGATGGTCCTAGAGTTGAATCAGCCTAGGACGGTAATCTTTCGACTTAGCTCTGTACCTGCTTAGTTTCCTCGGTACAAGGATGACTCTAGTCTTCGAAATTTTCTAACATTAGCCTCAATCCCACAAGAATTGATAACGGAACTCAAGAATTCTTCTTCCACAATGCTGAAAGAGCATTTCAAAGGAGCACTGAATATCTCTGCCAAGTCATCGATGTGGTCGTTTGATAGTCATGATCTCACGAGCATATTAACCACGTCTACTTTCATCGATCGGCCGATCTGATTTTTGAATGATCTGTTAATCGTCCTTTGGTAAGTAGCATAAGCGTTCTTAAGTTTGAATCTGGGGGTTGCAACATAGCACTGTAGGCCCAGTTCAGTAACGAAACTATTGTATTCCTGGTCTGGGCAATGCCTCAGTATCTGATTATATCTGGAGTTTTGTGTCCATGGAAGTGAGAAATTCATGTTCGATAGTCGAGTCTACTAGTTGGTTGATCCTTGGAAGTGAAAGGTTGTGCTTATTTGCAATGGTAAATGATCAGGCTTGTAGGGATGTTGAATCAAAGGCTTAGTAGAGTTTAGCCTTCTATTGCGTGCTGTAGCATAGCTAGCTCCAGCTATGAGTTTGAATCTACTTGTGTTTCCGAGCAATGCGCTTTCCATTCGATGTACCAGCGATTCATTACTCATCGGAAGGGTCAGAATGATGATCAGTTGCCCATAAGTCCAGGCGTCGATCTAATGATTCTTTCTCTAAGCATCCACTCGGTCGTAACTTCAAGTTGTTATAAATACTAGGCACGAGCTATAGGATTGAGTAGTCGTATCCAGCTCTTGGATGATCAGACTCGTGCCCCCAGTCTTGGGTTGATGGACGTATTGTGCGAATGATCGAGCCTAGCTTCTGCCGTGTTTATACTGTAGTCCAAGCTGTAAGAGCTAGAGTTGTTTGATGAATGATCAAATTACATTCATCTTATTTCTCGCGCGTGCCCCCAAGTCTGGGGAATATCTCGATAAGTGGAAAAGTAGATAATGTCCACTTCAATTTCGCATTCTACCCCATTGAACTATGGGATCGAGTTAACCGATGGAAGGCTGAGTTGTGCCTTTTCCTGCATTCTATCCTAGTTCTTTCCTCTAGGCAGAATACTTCGTTGCCTCTCCGACATTCAAACATGAGCTAAGCTCTGGACGGTCAATGACATTCACTTCGCTGCTTATGTCGTCATACTCTGGGCAGAAACTGAAGAGTAAATCATCCAGTCAGATCCAATGCGGGATTGATGCTTCCCTTGCCGAATCTAAGGCAAGAATTGGTGTGTAGATGTTTAGGTTGCACTTGTTTTGAATTACTCTTTTAATCGAATCATGGTAAAAGTCAAAGAAAGAATGGTGTTAACCCGCCTTTTGGCAAGGCCGCGGACAGACGGGTTTAACTTAATCAACTACATGTTCGTCTGGCATTTACTATTCACGTTCGAATAGCATTCAAGAGTACTCGGCATGCACAGAGTGTTCGGCATCCAGGAGCGCTCGGCATTTAGAGGGATCGTTCGGCATTGAACGAGTGATCGGCATTTGGAGGGATCGTTCGGCACTGAGCGAGTGCTCGGCATTAGAAGGATCGTTCGGCATAGAGGAATGTTCGACACTGGACGAGCGTTCGGCATAGAGAGATCGACGTTCGGCATTGGATGGAGTGTTCGGCATAGAGGAATGTTCGACACTGGACGAGCGTTCGGCATAGAGAGATCGACGTTCGGCATTGGATGGAGTGTTCGGCATAAATCTTGTTCGGCACTGGACGAGCGTTCGGCATAGAGAGTTCGTCGTTAGGCATTGGATGGAGCGCTCGGCATTAACCAACGTTCGGCATCTGGAGACGTTCGGCATTGGATGGATCGTTCGGCATCAAGGAGCATTCGGCATTGGATGGGTCGTTCGGCATACCTCACCTCGCTCGACATTGCACCTCGCACCTCCATATCTCGCACCTCCATACTCCGCACCTCCATACTCCGCACCTCCATACTCCGCACCTCCATATCTCGCACCTCCATACCTCGCACCTCCATATCTTGGTACCTCGCACCTCCATACCTCGATACCTCTGTACCTCGCACCTCCCAACGTTCGGCATGAGGAGATTGTTCGGCATTCACGCCTTGTTCGGCATTCAGCGTTCGGCATCTATGGTTCGGCATATGGAGACCACTCCATTTGGGCTGAGGTACTCGGCTACAAGGCCCACCAGGGAAGTCCAACCCATCTTTGCCTATAAATAGAGAGGCAGGGGCACAGTAAATGGGGGATCTTCTTTCTGCTCTCTTACTTTCTCTTTTCTAAGGCTAAGGCAACTCTGCCATTTTGTAACTGTAAACGATTATTACAGCAATAAAAAGCAAACTTCTGGAGTGGACGTAGGCCAGAGTTAGCCGAACCACTATAAAATCTGTTGTTCTTTACTGCTTTCATTTCAGTTTTAACTGTTCTTCACATTATTACTCTCTACATACATTCTATCTCTGAGCTGTGATTGGTATTTGGTGCTTTCATCTGGATTTGGGGGTTAGTGACCAATTTTGGCGCTAACACTTTGGTGCTTTCACTGAGAACTGAACTCAGGAACTTTGGAGTTAGGAACTTGGATCTTAGAAAGCAATGGCAAGACCACCAACGAAGAGGCAAGCAGTGGAAAGGAGCAATCAGGAAGGAAGTCAAGCGGCATCTTCTGGAGCTGGAGAGGGTCATACATCCATCTACATAACTCGGGACGAGATGCAAGTGATGATGAATTCTATGCAAGAGCAGATGATGAAACGGCAAGAGGAGATGATGCAGGCTCTTCTTAGGCAATTTGGACAACCAGGAACTGCAGGTGCTCAAGATCATGGAGCTGGACCAGAGGAACTCAACCAACGGACAGATGGAGTGAATCAGTAGGGGGCAGCTCCCAATCAACAAACAGTTAACAATCTGGATGGACCTAGACTCGGGGGCACGCCACCAGGAGTACGTGATGAAGAATATGTGCCAGAATTTCCTCGGGGACTTGGGCAGTCTGGATTAGTTGGAAACACTAGATTGGCTGACATTATCAGGCGGGCTATTCGCGGAGGTCTGACGAACAGGGATTCAGAGGGAGTTAACAAAAGTCCGTTTACCCGGAACATCAGGACAGCTAGGAATCCGTCCGATTTCAAACTACCCACTCTGGAAGTATACAATGGGAAGACGGATCCCACCGACCACTTGATGAGGTACACTAGGCATATGGAAGTGCTGGGGGCAACGGAGGAGGTTATGGCCCGATGTTTCCCCCTGTACTTGACTGAAATTGCTGCTATGCGGTTCAGACAGCTGGAGGATGGATCCATTGGAACATGGACAGAACTGGTGGACAAGTTCTTAAGTCAATTTCGAGTTCACATAAAAAGGCCAAAGAACGTGATGACACTAACATCAGTCAAACAGGGGGCAGATGAATCGCTCAGGACATTCTTAACTCGATTTAATGCAGCAGTTGCTTCGGTGGATCGGCCAGATCCATCAATGGTTCTGATGGCTGCGGTATCAGGAGTTAGAGATAATTGGAGTTCAAAGTATCGTTGGTACGGGACCCACCATTGGATATTGGGGAATTCTTTCATGAAGCTGAAAGATTTCTTCGACAAGAGGATGCATGTTTGGACATGAGGTCACAGGAAGTAAACATGACTAAGGATGGAAGATTACTCGGCGAAAGCTCAGGTGGGGACAAGGATAAAGGGAAAAGGAAGCGCTGGGGAGAACCAAAGTTCTCCACTTACACAGGATTGAACGCAACGTTGGAGCGGATTTTCTTAGATACTCGAGATCGTCTTCCCTATCGAAGGCCATCAAGGAGGGAACCCACAGAACGTGAAAGGGCATCAGGAAGGCACTGTCTCTTTCATGACCTGGACGGGCATGATACTAACAGCTGCCGACATCTAAAGGATATAATCGAGGAGCATATAAGGAATGGTCAGTTGCGACAGTATGTCGGAACTCGGAATGCGGCGGTGGAACATGAACAGCCTCCGCCTACCTTGAACGACGAGGGCGCGAGGCCCAGGAATGGTGACCGATTGGTCATCAACTAATCTTGATGGTTTGGAATAAGTAACAAACTCCGGGCAAAACGGTTAAATCACTTACTCATGTACGGGGTCGGAGATAACCCTCAGGCATGCTCTGAGATGATGGCTTACCGAAACGCCCGGGTTTGTGAAATCTGTTTTTCCTTTGACTTGGACATTTGCTTTTTCTGGTTTGGTTTTGGAGTTTGGTTTGAACTCCCTGTTTTTCTCGTTTTTCTGGTTTGAATTCTGGTTTGAATGTTTGTTTTTCGGATTGGATTTTGATTGGATTTTCTCTGGATTTTGGCTTAAAGGTCGTCGAGTATGGACTATGCTCGGCAAGGGTCCGGAGCGACCAGGATTCGGCTTAGGACTTAAGCCACGGCATTACTTGCGTCCAGGGACACTGGACCACAGTCGTCAAGTGTGGATTGCGCTTGGCAAGAACCCGGAGAGGTTAGCTCAACGCCCAGGGACACTGGGCCACGGTCATCAGGTGTGGATTGCGCTTGGCAAGAACCCGGAGAGGTTATCTTAACGTCCAGGGACACTGGACCACGGTCGTCAGGTGTGGCTTGCGCTTGGCAAGAGCCCAGAGAGGTTATGGATTTGGATATCGACCCGAAGAGGTCCTAAAGTCCCCTATTGGTTATTGGATATGGATGAAACATGGACTTTGGATATTGGACTTGAGGCTATTCAAAACACACCTTTCAAAGCAAGGCATGTTTTGGGGGGCAAGTGTTAACCCGCCTTTTGGCAAGGCCGCGGACAGACGGGTTTAACTTAATCAACTACATGTTCGTCTGGCATTTACTATTCACGTTCGAATAGCATTCAAGAGTACTCGGCATGCACAGAGTGTTCGGCATCCAGGAGCGCTCGGCATTTAGAGGGATCGTTCGGCATTGAACGAGTGCTCGGCATTTGGAGGGATCGTTCGGCACTGAGCGAGTGCTCGGCATTAGAAGGATCGTTCGGCATAGAGGAATGTTCGACACTGGACGAGCGTTCGGCATAGAGAGATCGACGTTCGGCATTGGATGGAGTGTTCGGCATAGAGGAATGTTCGACACTGGACGAGCGTTCGGCATAGAGAGATCGACGTTCGGCATTGGATGGAGTGTTCGGCATAAATCTTGTTCGGCACTGGACGAGCGTTCGGCATAGAGAGTTCGTCGTTAGGCATTGGATGGAGCGCTCGGCATTAACCAACGTTCGGCATCTGGAGACGTTCGGCATTGGATGGATCGTTCGGCATCAAGGAGCATTCGGCATTGGATGGGTCGTTCGGCATACCTCACCTCGCTCGACATTGCACCTCGCACCTCCATATCTCGCACCTCCATACTCCGCACCTCCATACTCCGCACCTCCATACTCCGCACCTCCATACTCCGCACCTCCATATCTCGCACCTCCATACCTCGCACCTCCATATCTTGGTACCTCGCACCTCCATACCTCGATACCTCTGTACCTCGCACCTCCCAACGTTCGGCATGAGGAGATTGTTCGGCATTCACGCCTTGTTCGGCATTCAGCGTTCGGCATCTATGGTTCGGCATATGGAGACCACTCCATTTGGGCTGAGGTACTCGGCTACAAGGCCCACCAGGGAAGTCCAACCCATCTTTGCCTATAAATAGAGAGGCAGGGGCACAGTAAATGGGGGATCTTCTTTCTGCTCTCTTACTTTCTCTTTTCTAAGGCTAAGGCAACTCTGCCATTTTGTAACTGTAAACGATTATTACAGCAATAAAAAGCAAACTTCTGGAGTGGACGTAGGCCAGAGTTAGCCGAACCACTATAAAATCTGTTGTTCTTTACTGCTTTCATTTCAGTTTTAACTGTTCTTCACATTATTACTCTCTACATACATTCTATCTCTGAGCTGTGATTGGTATTTGGTGCTTTCATCTGGATTTGGGGGTTAGTGACCAATTTTGGCGCTAACAAATGGTCACATTGCATTCTTTTGGAGTTAGGCAATTAACTACATCCATTTTGATTTACATTCTCCCATCGGAACTAGGGATAATGTTAGCTCAAATGCAGTCATGTCATGCTTATCCAGTTTCACGCATTTCCGAACGGATCGAAGGAAGGCGACGGAGGATGAATGGTCAAGTTACACTCATTCGTGGTTTATTCTTCTATCCATGCTCTGTTGGTCAAAGGTATTCGATGGACGCTTGGATCACATCGATTTGTAGTCGAAGAGGATCGATATTGACCGTAAATTCAAGGGCATGATGTAGAATGCTCGGACCTCATTTCCTGTCAATCCAATGGTATGATATGAAAGGTGCAGATCAATATTGTTTATCGATCCGACGGTATGATATAATTCGTTGCCTAGAACTTCATGCATCATTCTGATTGGTTAGCATTAGGGTCTCCTCGTAATCGTTGCCTTAAGTTGTAAAGGACGCTAAGTTGGAGATGTAGCGAGTCACCTTTCTCTTCTTTCAGTGATTTGTACTTCTGCCCCGTCTTGGGTAAGGAGAGTTAGTTCGTGGATGGTCTAATTGCACCTGTAGTGAGTTTATACTCCTCATGTCGAGTTTAGGTCAAAGTTGGTGAATGAATGGTCGAGTCACATTTATTCGTTTATCTATGCTTGTAGCCGCACCTTGGGGATAATAGTAAGTTGAAGGGCCATTAATCACACCTATTTGATGTTTATACCCCTGTCCGCACTCTAAGGATTAAGAGTTTAGCAGATAATGGTCGGACCTCATTTTCCACGATTAATTCCTCTGGCACTAGTTAATGGCGAAAGTCGAAGTGTGGTCGATCACACTACGACAACTTTAATTTGATGTTTCTCTTACTAAATTGTAGGAAGGAATTGATTGGTGGGTGGTTGGGTCACACCCGTCCATGTTGCACGTACAATCGGTCGGATCATAGGAAATAGTTAGCAGATGAACGGTCATGCCACGTTCATTTGCGGTTGGACGGTCGTAATATCAATTCAGAATAGGACATCCAGCTAGGTCTGTTTTTCGAATTTGCATCTCCCTGTTGAATCAAGGAAGAAATTTTGTCTTGTAGGGTCGGAGTGAATCCCTATAAATTTATGTTATGGGTCCCATGCTGAGGACAAGAGTTGATGCATGGACGGTTGTGTCATGCCCGCTTAATGCTGGATGATCGGATCGCATCCGATTTTGTGTGATAAGTGTGCCCCCAAGTGAGGGTAGAGTTGGAAAGAGGATGGTTGAACCACATCCACTTTTTATTTATACTCCAGTCCGCGCTCTGGGGACTTAGAGTTATTTAATGTTTATTCTCCAGTTCGCACTCTGGGAATCCGGAGTTAGTTGATGGGTGGTTAGTCACATCCATTTCAGTGTTTATACTCCAGTTCGCGCTTTAGGGACTTAAAGTTAATTGATATTTATACTCCAGTTCGCGCTCTGAGAATTTGGAGTTGGCCGACATATGGTCAGTCACATCTGTTTAGGCATTTGGATCCCGTTCGCACTTTGGGAACAGGGGGTCGATTAAGGTTGTGGATGGTCGGATCACATCCACCTTGATTTGGAAAGCGAAGACCTAGATGGACGGGTCCATCCCCCTCGAGTTTAGATTTGGAATTTTGTATTCCATCTCACACTCTAGGAACTGGAGTTTGTTCGAGGATTGTCGTGTTTCAATCCCTTTTGATTTAAGTGTGTCGGCCGCCGAGCTCGGGTTTCACTTAATAAGTGATTAGTCGGATCTCGATCACTTTCCACTTATCCGCCCTCAACGAAGGATAAGATTTAGTTTATGTACGGTCGAATCACGTCCATGTTCGTTTGGATTCCAGTTTTGCTAAGCCTAAGGAGTAAGATTAGTGTTCTGGCAAGCTTTGAGCTCGAGCAGAGGAGAGGATGGTCGAACTACATCCACTTTGAGTTGTGTATTTTTCCTTAAGTCAGGGGCAAGAGTTGGAGAGCAGATGGTCGAGTCATATCCACTTTAAACATATGTTCTCAAATTACCCTAAGTTTTAATGTAGGATTGAATGCATAGATGGTCATGTCACATCCACCCTTGGTGTGATTCCAATTTTACTGGGCATCGGAAGAAGCATAAGTATTTTGGTGAGCTTCAAGTACAAGATGGAGAGTACATTGTTGGGATATATCACTCCAAGTCTTTCCCAGATCTCCAATTAAATTGCATATGCAGATGAGTGGACGGTCGGTTGCATCCACTTTGTACTAGAGTCCTGACCTTGTCGGTTTCTTCCGCTTTAATGCCTTGCCCTCAGTCAGGGGCATATAGTAGCCGATGAATAGTTGAATCATGCTCGTCATGATGATACCTCAATGATTTGATCATAGTCCGTGAAGGTTATTTTGCACCCAACCTTAAGTACTCGGTTACCTGCATCATTTGCAAGTAGTTTAATTCAAGTTGGTCATATTTCGCAACATAAATGAAATTGAAATATAAATAATTCAAAAGAGATCGAATTAAATCTCATTGATAAGTGAAGCGGCGTCGTATGCTCGCTATTGCACTTCGGTCCAGCCCTCCACGGTTGGAAGTCTAACGCAAATGGTTCAATTTGATAAAAGTTCTTGATCGATAGGGGAACTCTCGGTCCTTCGTTTCATGGGGCTTGCACATATTGTCGGAGCTATCCTTTCCAAAGCAGCCTTATGGTGTTGGCATCCACGGTAGCCATCTAAAGAAGAGGAGTTTTCCGATCTAGAGTATGGAGTAGGTTCCCTCCTTATCTCTCCATGTTGATCCTTCATCTGATTCATCAACTCAATATTAGCCTGGACATGTTGGTGTAGTCGTCGGCGGCTATCCACCAGTTCTCTTATCAAAGTCTGGAAATAAGCTCTGGTGATGAATTCATTTATGGGTATTGGCAGCAACTGGCTGTGGGCTTTTGATAAATTCGTTGGCTACCAGCTTCTTCATTCCCTTCAACAATATGAGAAGTAGAACTGGTATGTCTAACCACGATTGATAATGTTCTTTGAGGAATGGGGGAAGACATCTGCATTTGATGGCAGTCATCACTCTTGGTGGAAGCCATGCGCAATTATCACTTCATGAGGTAGTGCTGGGGGTTATATTTCCAAGGTACACTGACGTAGTCAGCATGTTGAATTTTCCCTGGAAAATCTGCATGTAGGATGGTTTCAATAAATAGGTCTCGACTGGGAAAGATACTTCTATCAACATTATGAGGTCCATTTTATGGCTATGGGGTCTTGTAATACTGGTGAATGATGTATGCACGATTCCCCAATGTTCGAGTGGTTGGTAATGCCGATTGGATGGTGAGTTGGTTAAGACAGGCTCATAGATTGGTGATTATTTCTAATTTCACCCAGGTAGGAGGCCCATATAAGGTAGTAAGGAAGTCCTCTTAAGGTTGTATGTCATGCTTCTAGTCATATGGACACGGTATGATTAGGATGCGGGCATTTGAAGATGGTTCAGCGGTGACTGGCTATGTTTTGAGTTGGCAGAGTAGACAGTGTAGGGTAGTCGTCATATTAGCCATCGTACCATAGTTGTCAATTCAGGAGTTTAAAAGCTGGTCAATTGGGGGAAGTTGCAGTCCACCTTAGAAGCATGATATATTAACCAACTCTAGTTCTTGGCGTATTAGCTAGGTTCTCCAGCCTCTGAGAACACCGGTTGAGTAGTATTTCTTTACCCAATCCTTGATTGCAATTCAACATTTGTTGCTGTGATCCCATATGTCTTGTTCAGTCATGGAACAATCAGAAGCGTGGATGGAATGTTCCTTCATTAAATTGAGCTTTGAATTCACTATTCGGGTGCTCTGTGCTACGGCATGGGCACAACACTCTTTGGATGTGTTTGAAGAGATAAAATGAAGGAAAAAATGTAAAATGAAGCAGATCTAACAAACACATCAATAAACATATAAGAAAATGCACAGAAACACATGGATTTAGAGTGGTTCAGCGAATTGCCTACGTCCACTATGAAATGACCGATGTTTATTGAACTTTACTCGCTGATTACAAAAGGTTACAGCGGTACAACTGAAATTTAATGGTTATTCTGACAGAGTATTAGCATAGAGAAGCCAAAAGTCCCTTTTCAGTAGGTCCTGGGCTGCTATTTATAGGCGTAGGCAGCAAATATCACGCTCAGTTCTCGGAAGACCTCTTCTCTTACGTGGTTGGGCCTACGCGATTGATCCCATGCTGTTTGCACTCGATCCGTGATTGATACGAACCGAATTCACATCGATCGAGATTTGATCCTTTTTGGCTGAAATTTATCTGGTACATTCTTGACGTTGTAGGTAAGCTTCTGTGAAAATTTGGTGGCATTTGGGCTTGTAGATCTCGAGTTATGGTCGATGCAAGTTTGGATTTTTTGAAGGCTGTTGGATTCGTATCGATGTTGTTCATATCGATAGCATGGCTCTATTCGCATCGGCGCTTGCATGCTACTTCGTATTGATGGTTGGAGGCCGCCTTCGTATCGATGCTTCATGTTGCTTTCTTCATATTGATCGGTGGTTGTTGCTGTTCGTATCGATGGTGGGAGATCGATACGAGATGGATGGAGAGAGGTCAATACGAAATGGGCATTTGTTGATGGATACGAAGTGCTGTTAACAGAAGTAGCTTCATTTTATGGATACGAAGGAAGTCAATAGGCGATGGATACGAACTAAATCTCTCTTGGGGAATGGATACGAAATTGGATGGATACGAATAGAGTTGGATTTCTCAACCGTGATCGATCAATATCTTGAGCATACGAACTCCGGTTGACTTGAAATTTGGAACGTTGGCTTTCATAGCTTTGCTTGTCGTGTCATATCAATTGTAGCTTGATCCGAACTCGAGCAAAATTTACCAATATCCATAGTGAACCTATGTATAACCGATCTCTAGGATGAACTGTCCTTGGTTTCTAATCAAGTTCTTGGTGTCACGGCCTTGCCAAAAGGCGGGATAACATCCATCAAGTTCACAACATTTCATAGCTTATGTCGTGATATTAGTTATGTAACTTCTGTTGTTTACTTGGTCATGAATTAAAGGATTGGGATGACTGTTTTATATAAAAATTGAACGGGCAACATCCATTTCAGTCCACCTAATAGGAATGTAACAATGCTTCTCTTACGACCAAAGGTTTTAACATGAATTATTATTAGATATATGTTTTGAATCCTGACTTTTAATTTGTTGCTAGATGTATAATTTAAGTGTAATTAATTATAGGCTATAATTGACAAATTTTTTAATTTTACCAGCATGTAATTAATTGATTTTGAATTGACTAATTGATCCTAGCTCATTTGGCATTGTTTAAGTTACCCGGTTTTAATATGATCAATGAATCTTCATGCAGGCTACCATTTCTTAATACCCCTATGTCACTACTGTTACTGGTTGAAGAACCGTCGACCTTTGTTGCAAATTAAAAGGGTACTTTAACAAATAACGTAACTGCAAACTTTGTTGTTCTGTAAAAAAGGCAACTTTGCAACTTCAAAATTTCCCATCTCCCCTCTTTTGAGTTTTGAATTTATTTACCTTAAACCATTTTCTTAACAACAAACTATATATACCCTCGATATAATTAGCAATTTATATCAATTATCACTTTAATTCACATTTTGCTAATTTTGATTTTTTTAAGGGCACATTATATAGAATCCTTGAACATGATAAACAATTATATGTGATTTTGCATGGTAACAATTACATAACCAAAAAGATAGATGATTCAGTAGTTGAATCAGTTAATAAATAGATAGAATAGGGAAATATAGAAATGTCGCCATTACAAATACTTACTAGAACTTGATTCCCCAATGACATATGCCGTTTTATTTGATTTCAAATTATAAGTCGTTTAGTTTGATTTCATGAACAAAAAGTAGTTGTCACTATCCAAATAGACTTGTATTTGGGTTTGAACTTCATGGTTAATATACATCTTCATAAGTAGAATTGAATCAATTGATTACCTCAATTCTTAGGGGTCTATTAAGATAGACATAATCTGATATCCTCAAACAAGTTTGTCTTCGGGATCTTCAAAATTGTCTTTAGGCTAGAAAAAAAAGTTTGCTGTAATCAAATGCACAAGTCTGTGCATCTCATGTACATGCACAGGCTAATAAGTTTCCCTCAGTCATGCTATGCTTCAGCTATTGTTCAGCCTACTCATGCTCATGACCCAGTCCAGGCAGACCAATCTTTTACTGAAACACAATTGATGTGGTGTTGTATGTGCCTTGACCTCAAAATATATTCCTGAAGCTCCTATTATAGGTTATGCATATGCACAGTCAGTATATCATCGTGATCAAACACACATTTTTCCCCATTCGCAAGATGGTGCTTAGCTGCTGCGCATGTTCAAGATGATGCAACTATCCAGGCATAAGAACAAGATCCTATGGCTGAGGAGAATGCTCACGCTCATTTGACCCATGAGGCAATGCATCTTGCAGTTCAGCATAATCATGATGGTGATCAACCAACTTCAGCCGCTCATGCTTGGGTTTTAACTGCATATTCCCCTGGTCCGGTGCAATCCGATGAATTGATTTGTGCATCAGTACTCACTGTTCAATTTACGCTAGTATTTTAATAACTAAAATAGAAATCTAATATACAATAAGATAAGCTAGTATCTTAATATTTCCCCATACAACAAACGTAACAATTTTGTCATTTTTGTTCCAAGAAAATATCTATGAAACGAAGAATTCAACAATACTTCAGTTAGATAGTAAAGTGTCTTTGAGTGAAGCCATTTATCAAACTCGTGAAAGGACAAAGCAGAAGCTATGACTAAATTTGAAAAAAATTGCTTTACAATTAGATGATTTAGATGCATATTCCCAAAATCTAAATATTATTTTATTTAAATTAGCTATTAATTCTGTATTTCTAAACCATGAAACTTTATATACTAAACATGCATTTATCATATTAAGATAAAAATAATGTTGGTTATCTGAACTTACTCGAAACACTTACCTGGAGACTATGGATGTGTTGATTATCGGGACTTGCGTGTAACTTCTTTTACTTGGCTTCTCCTTATCAAAAAATTTATTTAATGACACAGAACAGGGGTACTAGTATAATCGCTATAAGGTATGAGCAATCAATGTTACCTCTTTTGTATAATTATGTGCACGTATTGGTTTATACTACAATATAAATATATAACTTATTTCAGTATTAAACAACTGTTCTTAATGGTATTACACAATTTTGAATAACAAAGTTAAATAGTACTATAATTTCCAGCATAACTTAATATATTGATAAAGGCATACAAGGATATAATAAGTAGAAGTCAAATAGTAAGCAGCTAATCGTTAAATCAGCTTTGAATGAACTGCAGCTGATAAAGTACTATAATTGTTTGATGTAGTTGATAAAAAGAGTTGATAAAGTACTATAACGGTACAAAGCAGTTGATAAATAGAGTTTAAATGAACAACAGCTATATCAGCTTGTTGCAAAACAATGATCTGTTACTAGCTTTAGAAATAAGCTAAAATGAGTCAAGCCAGAAGCATGAGCGGAGGATACTTTGAGTTCGCAAAGGAAAATAGTGAACTAATTCAAATTACGTTGTACATGCATGTAATAATCGAATAGGTGAATTTAGTAAACTAATTCACTTGCTTGACAAAAATTTCTTGAACTGAGAACGGCCACTAATAGCTTCCTCCATTTACTCCTTTCAGAAGTGATTCTTTGTTTGATAAAAGGATTCAAATTGTCTTGGATTTTGTTGAGGCCAATGACTTATTAACCTGAATATAGTTTCAAACACTGAAGTTCCACAGTTCGCCCCTCGAAAACAGAAATAAGGTGATAATAAATATGATGTTATGACAGATTATTGGACAAATAAATAATTACAACATGCATAATCACCCAGGTTTAAACATTATTCTTATTTATCCAAGCAGTGTGATGTAATGTCAGCATCCAAAACTAAAGTGTACCATACAAAATCGACTAGATACCAAGTAATCTCATCTTCCAATAGTTATTTTCTATTATATTATTCAAAATCAGGATGTTCAAAATCCATACATAAATGATTCATATTAAATACAAGGAAACTTATAAAAAACTAAACAAATATTGGTATATAGGAACTGTGATTATTCGAAATACATGCTAATTCATTCAATTTTTTCTCTAAAGTATTACTTAAGAGGCTTGCCGTAAAATATTTTTTGTAGATGCTCGAATATGATAAAATGTAGAATTATCCATTGAACCTGAATGCATAGGAACAGCTGGCAGATCACCTAATGCAGATACATCATAAGAAGGAAAACGTATAAATAGTTTCACTATTCCTGTCTATTCAAAACACACAGTTATTTAAATGCTGACAAGCAATATTATTGTATTCATGTCATGCCTATATAACAAAGTTACATGTCATGAATAAGGATCCAATGTATTCTGCAGATCATAGTAGCGTAAAGATAACGAACACATGAAATATAAATATGTCATGTGTATATAACCAGCAAAATATTGCTCTGTCATCGCGTTTGTGCATCTCAGGTGTCCTGTTTCTTGTCCACCTGACAGGGTGCCTCAAAATTGTACTTAAAAATGCATCCAAAGAAGAATAGTTTTTAAATTTGAACTAAATTAACAGATGGTATCGAGGATAAGATAAGTTATGGATGATAGGATGTAGGAAAACCAAAGAAAGTTGGATAGAAAGGCTACCGATTACCATATTCACTTGAAAATTAAGATATTTGTGTTGGAGGTAACTTGTATAATTTTATCACTATGCAATTTGTTTGTAAACTATGTTTATGCATAGTTTTATGTTTTATGACTTAAAGTGATGTAATATTAAGTTTTCAGACGTGTATTCAGTTTCTACCAAGCAGATTTACTTGGGCAATGAATTTGAAATACCCAGGCTCGAACCAAACTCTGATTATGATTTTAGTATATGGTATCGGATCTAGATTTTAATCCATTCAAACAGTATCTGATAAATTAATAGGTATACTTGTGAGCACTAATTTCATGTAAAAAAATATCCAGATCAATAAATAGTATGTACTCATAATTCAATCCTGCTATTAGTTTTAGAAAGTATCCTTAAAGCAGGTGTTGCTTGAAGAGTATATACACACAAAAAGAGTATCCAATAGCATACTATTGCAGAGGATCCTGTATTAAGTTTTAGCGAAGTAAGAATCTGCTTGGTTTATTACTTGTTTCAAATAAATAACTTGATGGGAGTAACAAGTTGTCTTCAAGACTTATGTTTCAAATAAATAAAATAACTTGGTGACTAACTATGAATTTGCCAGCAATCATCTTTGAAAATGCAGATCACGAGACAAATAAAAAAGAAACAAAACTGCGTTATAGGTGTGTAGAGAATAAGTACTTTATGTTGAAGGATAGGCGGTATAAATGCACCAACAGTAAGACAGCCAAATACAGCTGCTCGGAACAACAATGTGCAATTCAGCCATTATACCATGTCATTCATTTCACATAGTAAAAACTTATTTCCACTTGTCAGCCAATGCATATAGGCAAGATGAAACCACCAAACTTCACATAACAAGAAATTACTAACTAAAGCCACATTATCCTGCCTAACAATCAAAATGTATCTCAGCACATAAAAAGTGTAACATCAAACCTTAGATTCCATATCGGAATCGCTTGATTCTGTACCGCCACCGGTAACTTCAGGAGAAGAACCAACATTACGATCTCAGCTTCTTCTTCCTTCTCTTCATTGTTCTCCAGCAGTTTCTTTTTACCTATCATTAATTCAATGGTAGAGGCACTAGCTCTAGCAGCTGCAGCATCCTTAGCAGCAGCTTCTGCTTTCTTTCTCTCTTTTGCTTCTCTGGCTAGTGCTTCAATTATAGCCTTCTCCATTGCTTCTCTAGCTAACGCTTCTGCCTTTTCTTTCTCCACCTCTTCATAAAGCTTTCCCATATCCTCTTCCCTTAAATTCAATGACAGGCGAATGATAAGCATACTGGATAAAAGTGGTTAGCCTTAAATAATATTCAACAAACAACAAAATTCAAGATATTTACACATTGTCATAAGTTGAACAACTGTTGTATAGATAATGAACATCAACCAAAGAAACTAACATAAAAATTTATGTTTTACCTGAACCGTTGCTCCAAATGCTTGCAAAACATTAAATTCCATGCCATTATTCTTCATATATCAATTCAAAATTCAACTAATGTATCTGTATCACCATCCAATCTCATAAGAGCAGCGTTGGGGCACTGTGGGAAAATCGAGATGTGAACCACGATGAGGTAAGCCAATTCTAGGGTTTCCTATTTTTGAAACAAAAGTCAAGGATCGATGGAGACGAAAAGTGGATTAGATGGAAGTGGGTTAGACGAGACAGAGGTTAAAGAGTCGACGAGATTGGAGGGGTCAGGTAAGGAAGCGTAGAGCGGAGGATGGCGGTAGAATTCTAAGCTTCTCTTATCTTTTTTTCTAAATGAAAGTAAGAAATGTTTTTGTTTAGGGAAGAAAGAGAGATATGAGCAGCCGGCAAAAACATTTCACCAAAATTCTTGGTGGGAGCATTTGGTAGTGACTACGTATCTATTTACTTATTATAAACGATTATTAGTTGCACTTAGCATTAAACGCAACTAATTAGTGCAACTAATAATAAGTTTTGTAGTAGTCCACTTGGACCCGCTGAAGTACCCGTTGTGTTGAATAATTATATGTAACTAAGTTGTGTTGAACAGTTGTAACTGATTTGAAAACAATTGTTAATGGAAGACCATATAATGAAAAGAAAATGGTCCAAAATATAATAATTTGGAAAGATCATGGCTCAGAATATGATTGGAGCTTATATACCTAATCCTTCTTTACCTATCACTTTGGTAGTATATAGTCTACTGTTAATTTTTACTTAATAGTAAAATCCATTTTGTTATGAAATCATAACAAAAAATATATATGCTTTACTTTTCCACATATATGACTTTATGCTTTGATTAGTAGAAAAAAATGTAGTACCATACGACTTTATGCTTTGACTAGTAGCACAAAAAATGTTGAACCATATTAATGCAACTAGCCATACCATTGCTGCATATGCAAGTTTACTGGGGAAAGTTGCAAAACCTATCCTATTGTGAACCTCTTTTACTATTACTTACAAACTTAAAAATGAATTTTTTTTAACTAGACAAATCAAAAAACGAGAACAAGATACCTGGACATTAGTAGTCCTTCAAGTGAGACGGTTTCATCACCCATTATTTTCATGCACCGTCTTCCATTAGTAGTGCAAACTTCCTTGAACCAAAAAGATATATAAAAAATGAATATTGGACTACTGTAACCTCCACAGAATAAAATATACAATTTTAATTACCAATGAGAAACATTACTCGTTCATAGTTTTAGCCTTAATATGTTCAGAAATGATGTTGGCCTTGGTGGCACCAATGAAGGTCCTATAGACAGGTTTAAGATATCCAATCCATCTTCCACTACTCATTGAGTTATATATATTTCTGCATTACTTTTTATTTCTAGAGGTTAATGGTATCCATCTTGGTATAAGTTCTTTTAACCTTGTCCACTGCTGCAGCTACATCAATGATGTACTTACCAAATGAAAACATTGCTTTGTAAACCACAATACTAGGCCAAACATAGAGCGGCTAGAAAAGTTATTATGCAAGATAAATATAGTAAAGCATTGTTCTCCGGGCTCCTAATGTCATTCCACTTGCATATCCATAGTTATATTCATTAAAGAGAACCACTACCAGGAAATTTCCAACTGCAGTTGAAGTGGTATGGCAGCAACATAAATGGAATATCTGGTTCGTCCCAATCAGGAATAAAAAATACATATACATCTATTTCATCAAAAGAATATAAATCAAGTCCTACTTTTTATACTTATAATATAATTATTGTAGTTGATGCTTTATTATTTTTATAATCATTATTTAACCTGATATTATGTCTGGTCAAAGCATATTGTAAGTTTTCTTATGCTCATCAAAAATTAATATGAGATGATAAATATAGATAATAAAAATGTTAAATTCCTTTATAATTAGATTTTGAATAAATTAACATATACAATGGGAAAGAGAATTCAAATAAGCATGCATAACCTATAATTTTCAATGCAGTACTCATGGCATAGATACTAAATGTGTAAATGAACACCTTCATCATGCACTCATTTTCAATACTGATAAGCAGATTGTTTTCTAGTAGATAGGAATTCATAAGTATTTGTGAAAAATCCACAAGGATTAGCTATTTTTTCTTCAGTAGGAGTGAAAATAGCGTCGACTTAAAGTTGAAAACAAAAGCAATGTAACGAAATTTTGTGGAAAGTACATAACAATGTTAAATGTAAATAACAATTGCTCATTCGATTAAATTGATCTTCTTTTGGATAGTCACAACTTTGAACGTTTATATGCAGTTTAAGTCTGATACCACAACTTTATGAACTTATGTCATGGTTAAATAAAAAATAATGGAGCAAGACCAAAATTATCCACTTATTTTTATGTAATTTCAAATTCTAGAAACACCCAATCACTCTATTAGTTCCCATCGAGATTGGGAATCTTTCAATTGTTTGTAAAGATTTTAGTTTATTTTTGTTTTCAAACACATTTATTATTTATTTCATTGAACTTTTAGAAACTATTATTTAGTTGCCTTTATAGATTTTTTTTTAATTTTAATTTCAAAACATTATCGCTATATTATTTTACTCCATATTAAAAAAATAATTATTTCTAAATATTATGGTTTTTATAATATAATTAAACTTCAGCTGTTTCATCAATTATTTATTTTAAATTGTATATTTTAATGATAACGTTTTAATTATATTGGTTTTTTAAGAAGGGAGGATTCAACTTTGAAGTCATTTGATCATTTTGATTCAGTATGTTTAATACTGAATGATTCTCACACATATGTAATAAGTCACATGTGTCAGTGTATTAATATAACTAAAACAAATATCAGACTTGATTTACGAAGAAATGAAACATTATAGTTATTTTATCAAGTAACTTACAAATGCAAATGGAACATTGATTTTAGTTCCTCAAGTATTGACAAATAAATTTTAATTTGGTCGAATTATATTACAAATGCGATTTGTTGATGAAAAATAGTTTGGACAAATATTTAAAATTGTGCTTAATAAAAACAAAAATTCATCACTTGGGTGATACTATTTTTGTTGTATGTAAAAAATGTGAGACTTTTTAATTGAAGACAATTATCATTAGAATGATAGATGATGCTGAAAATCCTATCTTAAGAAAAGTTTGCTAACTTTCAATTATGTGGATGATGATACATAACAATATTGGAAAGTGGGATAACTTTCCACTATTTAAGAGACAAAAATGTACTTGAACTAACGCTGGTCTTATCGATAAATGTATTAATTTCAGTCTTGCTCTCACATTTCAATTGTAATAATTTTGAGATGCTAGGCAGTTGGTATAAGTATTTTTACAACTATATTGTTTAGTTTTATGATTAATGTCATCGAAAGTGAAACACTTATAGAAATAAATGAATGATTCATTTTTTTTATTCATCATTGCATCTAAGTTAACATCTTTGATATTGTGGAAGGGATTGCTAAAGGAATTTCATATTCTACTTTAGAGTGCCTTTTAAGAAGGGTTATAAAAACGATAAAAATATGTCAAGTTTTACATGTGTTCCTACTTAAAGACATCAAAATAGGATAGAAATGCATATTCACTGATCTTTTATCGAAATAGAGAAAATAATTCAAGATATATCTATCCTTTTAATGGCCTCTCTTAAAAAAGGTCTTCCTAAACCAAGTATATATGGACGAGCCACGCATAGATTCAAACGAACTTATGTATACTATTACCCATTTATGTTATTTACAACAGTTGTGTAAGATTGCCTCATTTACATCACCTTTTCTCATTGAAAAGGCATCAAAAGGAGGTGAAACATAAGAATAAATACTAACCAAATTAATGGAATTTGATTAAACAAGCCATTTCTTTTTGACTGATCACTTATACAGTTAAGTAAACTTGATCATATTAAACTACATCCATCATGTTTAATTATACTAAAACTATACAACTTTAATACTTACAACAATTCAGTTATTCTCTATTGCTAGCAACAAAAACAAAGGTATTACATTTATTATTTTCAACAAATATTTCCTTATAACAGAAATATTATTATTAATTTAAATAAACTGACTGCCAAAGGGAAAAACATCATTAAGCGATCGATCATGCGTTGAAACCCCTAATCAGTATCTGTACTTTATTAACAAAAAAAACAGAAAAGGACAAAGTAATACTTATTACCTATGCTCGACATAAAGTTGGATATCCAGAAATTTGAAGTGTGATTGGATCCCTTACGACAAAGTATCCAACTCTTGGAGAGAAATGAACCTGCTGCATGTTGTAGGCACACCGAACTCTCCCTAAGAGTTGGAAGTTTTTGACAAAGGAGAAACAAGTCCTGAAGTTTCACCTTTAAAAATCTTGTTTCAATACAGTCAAAGTTTAAGGAAACATTAAGTGTGTTTGGCATTAGCATTTCGGTCATGTACTTCATAATAATATAATTCAAGTGCAAGTCTATGTTTTAGGAAGAATCTTGACAAATAATATGGAGTAATTAATTCAGAAGCTAAAAAAACAAGGTCCTTTAAAAAATGGATGCTAATTCCATATCATCTGAATTTACTCACATAAACTAAAATCTAAAATTTTATTCCATATTCAGTTCATAAAAATAACATAATTTATATACCAAAATGTCAGAAATAATTATAACTCTCCAATTTGTGATTACATGGAAATAGTAGTGCATCTCTTGCTTTTTACTTTTTTAATTTATTGTAAATTTTTAACACCATCATGTATCTCAAGCATTTTTTTCATTTTAATCTTGAAAATAAGTTACCAATTAGAAGTGACAAAATTAAGCAATATAAGTTAAGTAAAATAGTGCATTTAAGACCCGACAGCTAAGACATCAAGCGCATAATAAATTAAAGAGGAGATCTAGAAAGTTTTGGTGAAATTCAACGATGTTGAGGGTATGAAACTTGAACAAACACAATATTCATCACTGAAATCTAAAAAACCAACAAAAAATAAACAAATTAATATAACAACAAACCTAGAGATCTTTCGACAATAAACACACGACCCTACTTTTTTTATTACAAATCATAAACCCAGCTAGCCTTATGATGTGACTTCAGAAGGCGATTGATTTTTCATAAAAACAGAAGAAACAGGAACAAAAAGTTAGTTTGAGAAGATTTAGAGATAAAGGGAGAAGTAGAGAAAAGGATTACAGATTAAGAGATTTAACGCTTGATTGTGTTGGAGTGAAGGGTACGAGGCAAGACCGAGGTTCCTTGAGAACATACCAAACCGAGAGAAGTTGGAAATTAAGAATTTGGCTTAGGGCTTTATTTTATTTTTAGGGTAGAGGACAAAAAGAGTGAAAATATGGTGGGAATAACAAGCGGGAATGTAAAAACTCAGCCTGCCCATAAATAGTTGCATTTCATGTTCAAACGCCGCCATTGAATGCAACTAAAAGCACATTTTCTTGTAGTGTCCTACTCGACATTAATCTTAACTCTTACAAATAAAGAAATCCACCATATCGGCTTTTGGTGTTAAGCCTAGTCAATTACATTTTTAAAAGCTTATAAATACTTTAAAAACACTTGTAAATAGGTTATAAATATCTATGTATAATATTACTTGAAAATAACCAATTTATAATTTGATGAAAAACATGTTTTATATTATAAAACCTCATTACTTTAAAAGTACATAAATAATTAGTAAAAATATTCTTAAACCCCAAATTAACTTTAAAATATTTTAAAATAGGTTATTAAACATCTCTAAAAACATTAGAGAAAAATACGAAATTTAAATATCATTTTTAAACGGTTAAAACCATAAGCTGCTTACTACAGCATTTATAAATGCTGTTAAAAATCTTTGTTAAAGAACACATTGAAAGGCACAATCCTTGTGACAAGTTTTAACCACTTTAAAAAATTATTTAAGACTTGAAATTTTTATAATAGGTACTACCCTTAGGGTACTTAAAATCTATGGAAAGAAACTCTAAGAATATCCTCTAATTTATTTTTAAAAATTTTCAAAAACAGACTATATTTACAAAGTGTATTTATAACCACATTTTTGCTTCAACTTTCACTAATTTGGTTCACAATTTATATAACTTTCCAAACCATTTATTTTCTATCAAATACACAAAAATACATGTATAGAACAACCAAATAAAATCATCCTAAGTCAAAAACATAAATAGCCAATTTACATAAGTTAAAAATAAGGGATATCGAAGTGCACTTATAACGACTATTCTCGCTTCAAACACATTCAAAATACTTCAATTCAACACACTATCCAAACAACCATTTAAAAATCAAGTCAAGGTCACACCACATGTTTAAGAGTGTAATATAAGTGATGTTATATAATATAAAGTTTCCATTTGCTTTCAAAAGCAAGAGGGGTCAAAAGTTTATAACTTTACTTAGCTAATGTCACTTTTACTTTATATTCAAACACAACATAATAATACACAATATATACGAACAAGATAGTGAGATAACTCACTTAGATTTAAGACAAACACATGCTCATGCACAACCAAATTCAAGAACACTTCCTACCATCACCTTCTTTCTTCCTCCTTTGCTTAAAACTTGATTTTCCAAGGCAATTTTGCCTTTATTACTCACGGCCATCACTTGTGGGGAAAGCATGGCTTTGATTTTTTCTATTCTAACTAAGTAGAAGGTGTTGTAATATTATCCTAAGGCTTATGGAGAAGTTTGAGTGGATTTGGAGTTGATTTGCAAAAAAAATTCTTTAGTAGAACATAAGAGAAGAAAAAGACATTAAAGAAGCTTGCTTTTACTCTGTGAATTTGTGATTATTTAATAAGGGTGTGCCCCTCCTTATATAGGCTCAAGATAGTGTTGCCTAAGTTGTTCTTACCCCCCGCTCATGTCATGGAAGCCTTACCGCCACACATGCCCATCACTTCTCCTTTACATCACTTCACTTTTAATAAAAATACTTAAATACCATTAACATGTTAATATCTATTATCCATTTGGAAGTTTCTAGAAAGCTCTATTTGATTTATGAATCAAAGTGTCAATTAGTTCCTAATGTGTGCACTTGATCATTGGACTAGACCAGAGTTTGAAAAAATCATATCGGATAAAAAGCTGTTTATCAATAAACTTATTTTCGGTTACATTATCGATTTTTCTTCAAAGAATTTATTTTGAACAAATTTCAAAAGCAATTTTTCTATAATTACTTATGATTTAAAGGGGTTTAATAAGGTTATTAAATCAATTTAATAACATTTAATCCAAGATTCAAATATTTAAATAATTTAGATAATTAAATACGAAGTGTCCGAAATTCTAGGTCGTTACATACTCCTCCATTTAGAATACTTCATCCTAGAAATTCCAACATAAGCAACAAAGGAAACTATCTCATAGCAATACTTAATAGTATTCAAAATTTACTAGCAAACATAACTCATGGTTTGCTCATGTTCAAAAATCCTCTTATCGTAGTAGGACGATAAACAATCTACCAAGCGTGCCTTATGCTCAACAGCCTCAGGCTATTACTTTGTCAATTATTCATGTTACATCATAACAAATCAGAGAGCCATCACCTAAACTCCTCATAAGAAAATCGAAATATAGTATGCCTATATACTAAAGCTCGTATGATGTACATGTACCATATGTACGCAACGTCAAATCTGATCACTTGCTCGATCACATAAATTTCACTTCCCAACTAGTATAGATAACTTGACCTCTTTAGTGCGGACTCCAATCAAGTTCCTTGATTAGAAACCTTCTTCCCCTTATATAGCCATATACAATGTTAGAAAACTTCAAGATCATATAAAGAATCCGTATCAAGTGTTCGCCATCAAGAATCTAGTGAAAAATCCTTGTTCAGACCGATATAAACCACCTCGAAATCACATACTCGATTACTAGATCAAGAACAGTCATGCAAAAAAACGATCTATGTACAACTTACGTATTTATCCTATTAGTTTCTTAACTATACCAATATTTTTTATCACCTAGTATGTCATGCAATAAAATAATAATTTATGGATCATTTCATAAAACATAACTTCAAGTTTATAAACAGTTATAACTTAAGTTCATATTCACATAATACTCTACTACATCCTAAGAGTATGTAAAAATAAACATCAAATTCATTTTACTTAACAAACAGGTTTAACCCATTTAAAACTTGTTTTAACTTACTACCTTCTCAACTCAACTGTTATATAAACTCAACTTTTATATTTTTACATAACACTTAGTTTCAAGTTCTATAATGACTCATAAGTTTTCGACTGTCCAAAATCGCTAATAATCCCATTTCATTTTAATAAATGGAAACTACTAAACAACATATCATAACATGATGCGCAAACCATTCAATTCTAATGCACAAGCTACATGTGTCCACAAAATATCTTATCAAATTTCAATAATTTATTAAACACGCTTTACCAAAAAGGGAAAACATGAAAAGTTCCAACATTTATTTCGGGCTATGCCACTGCCACTCGAGCACCCTACATAGCATACATATAAAAAATTCTACACAAAAAGTTCATATCAAATTTCTTTCCAAAGAAAAATTTAGAACTAAACATTGGCTTTAATTTCAAATCGCTTTAAAATAATAATACATACATATATCTTTAGCATAACAAATCATACTTTCGGAATCAAATCGAAATCTGTTTTACTCGAACAACCTATATCATTCCCCACTTAGAATCCCGAAATGAACGCCGATGATGTTGAAGTCATCACTCAAATTATTTTCAAGCAACTGAAGCGAGTTCAGTACATCCAATTCTTGTCTTTTGAACTTAACCAAAATCATTTCAAAATGATATCAAACACTTCATAAGTATTACTAAGTATCATGATCTCAATTTCATAAACCAGTTCCTCAAATACTTATTTTCAAATAATACTGCTATTATTTCCTCCAAAATCATGAAATTTTTTTCAAAGACACCGGCATTTAAGTTCTCAAAATATCAGTTAAATTCTTCTTGTTTATAAATCATGTTTTATAAACCTTACTTATATAAAATCACTTTATTATACAAATATTTTCAAAAATGTTTGTTTTATAAAATATCTTATCTTTCCTCAGATTAAATAAACATCCTTTATTAAAGTTAACTTTTAACGCAACATTGCCACCAAACAGCTTATAGTCAAACCGTGAAACTAAATTCACAAGCTGTTTGTTTCAATGCATCTACAAATACTGTCTACCCAACCCATGCGTTGAAATGGAAAAACTACTCATAAACTGGTCAAGCACAAATCAACAATCAACAAATGATAGTCAATGCTTGTAAATTGGTCGAGCATGACTAAGCTACTAAGTCTACAAATGATAATAATGCTCATAAACTGGTCGAATATGTCAAATCATTCTACAAAGGATAACAATGCTTATAAACTAGCTGAACATAGCTAAACAAATTAACAAGGGGTAACGAATGAAAATTATTAATCTTTGCATTAATTAAACCATACTTCAACAATTCACACTTATATAAGTTACCTTATATAAAATCTTTAATTTTGGCGGTCATAATTGCCATTAAGGTATACATTTATAACAATTACAAATACACTCTCATATAACACACTCAACCATAATAGGGCATTCTATTACCTTATCTCTTAATTAGTCATACCCCACCAAACCTAAGGTTCTCACATAATGTTCGGCTCGGATTCCAAGTGTAATGATCCACCTTTTTGACCCTCAAATGTCGATACTAATACATCCATGGTATTCACATATAGAGCACCTAAGTTCCAAAAAGGTGAATTTTTAGGGTAAAAAAGGAAATAGAACAAGAAAGAAAAGAATACAATATCAGAATCTCCTAGCGGAACAATAATATATAATATCAAAATAACATTACAGAAGGTTACTTCAATATAGAAATGTTGGAGTTACAAAACCTAAGTACTATCATTAGCCTAGACAGTTATAACTGCCCGTCCTCACAAATGCTGATATGTACAATATAGCAATGCAGTAGAAATATGGTAGGTAGAACATCCAGCTCGTCTTCGCGAGCTACAAAGAACATCAGTGATAACCTACCTTTCTCAAACTACTCGAAAGTGTACGTGAGGAATTTAGAAAAAACAAAAACCAAGCTCCAGAAACAAGTCTATTATGAGAAACTCAAGAAATATGAGGCCAATATATAACAGTACTTTTGAGACTGCATGGAATGCCATAGCAGTTATCCCCTTAAAAGAACTACCATATAATAAGTACATAAAGTGATATAATAGATAATTTTTAGAGTGTAGAATATAAATATATAACATAGTCGGAATGGTTACTTGATCACATTTAATAGCATATTAGAGGGTACAATCAAAACTGATAGGAAACGTTCGCATATTGAATTTTCCATGGAGATCCCTTCAGTCAAGCCAAAATCTAATCTCCATGCACAAGGATTAGAAAACACCTTCCGAGCACCGTATATCTCTAGATAAAATATACCATAAGGTAAACACAAAAGGCACATCGTCCGAACGAGCGAACTCGAACCACATAGAACCAGGTACCATCAACTCCCATGCACAACATCGATAAGCATACTCTAGATATGGAGTTGATATACCCCATCGCAGGACTGCAAAACCCCAAATTGTGCATCCTACTCTGTTTTTAGCCATTTTTGACGTCGAGGCCACATTTGGCATCTTTCACACGATTCTTGTAACGACCCGTAATTTTTGATAATTAAACATTGTTAATTTAATAAGATATTGTGATTTAATGTTGGAAGAAATAAAATTTTGTGATTAATGATAAGAATGTAATTGGAATAAACGTGATAGTATTAATTTAAGGTAACTGATAATTGCTTTAAATGTAATTCCAATTAATTAAAAGGATCGAAGAGTTATAATTGATATAGATTGTAAATAAATTATAGTAATGTACGTATCAAAGGATAATTGGATTTAAAAGAGTAATTAATAATTTGAATGTTGTATTAATTAATGAAATAAGTTGTAATTAATTGTAATTGATAATAGTAGTGGGGTAGTAATAGTTATAACAATTATTTGTAAATAATAAACTTACAAATGTTATTAAATGTAGTAATGGCGACGATTGTTGTTTGTTGCCAACATATTTAATCAATTGCAATTAAATATAATTAAATGTTACATTAATGTGAGTTAAGATAATAACTGAAAACTATGAATGTAACAGAATGAATAGAAATGTTAATTTTATTCATAAGGTAATAATTGATTTAATAAAAGAATGAAACCAAGATAAATTAATTAATTGGGATTTCAAATTTTAATTAATGTGAAAATCGAAAAAATTCAATATAATTGAAATATAGTAGTTAATACAAATAAAAGATGATAATTGTAGAATATTAATTCAATAAGATGTAACCAATGTAAATTTTATTCATAATATGATAATTGATTGAAAAAATGAATTGAAATCAAGTTTGATCAATTTATTGGAATTTAAGCTATTATAAATGGATTTATTGCAATTAAATGTAATTAAATACTACGTTAATGGAAATTAAGATGAAATTGTAAAATATTAATGTAGTAAGTGATAAACTCATGTTAATTATATCCTTAGGGTAAGAATTGATTGAATAACAAGATTGAAAAGTCAAACAAATGGATTTATTCGAAATTTAAATTATAATTACTGAATTATTGAAATTGAAATCAAATACTGTAATTTATGCAATATTTAATATTGAATTGATATAGAAATTTGGTTTAAGGGATTATAAATTACTAAGTAATCTAAAGTGATAGAAATTTGTAAATTGTAAAATATGAATTAAAAAGTGATTAATTAATTTAATTAACGTGAAAATAGCCATTTTGGCCACTGACTCAGATTTCGACGAAACCAGTTTCATCGGATCTGTAACGGTGAATTATTATAGGATTTCAAGTTTTATAGCAATCGGACTTGTCGTTTGATCGTATGGGCTCGAAACGCCTAGAAATCAATTTAATTAAATTCAATTGAAATCAATTTAAAATAAGCTGATTTTAAGCTATCTTTTTCATACAATGGAATTAGGACTTGAAACCTATTCCATTGAGTTTAAAAACATCGAAAACATCTATTTTGATATATGGGATGACCTATTTTCGTTTCGGGGTCAGAACGGGCTTTTTGGGTCGCGTAGTCGTTTCGATCCAACCATGCCAATATATAGGCTGTTATAAACCCTAGTTGTTTCTCATATTATTATTTTTGTACGTACATCTTCTTCCTCCTTCTCAAACCTAATTCCCAAATTTCAAAACCTAATTTTAAAAAGAAAAAAACACCAAATTTGTTTTTGCTCCTGGTTTACTTCGAGTTTCAGAGGAGAAAACCCTGCAGCGACTTGGGGTCAGAGAGAGAGTTCGAGGCCAAACATGGCGGATCTGGGCACGCTTCGAGTTCCAGAGGCGAAAAACCCCGGAGCGACTTCAGGTCAGGAGCCAAATGACTTGGGTCTCGGGTCATTTTGGCAAAATCTCAGAGCAAGCACTGGGTAATTGAGGCGGCGACTCGAAGTAAGACCCGAAGTTGAAATTTTCCAATCTTCTAACGTTAATAACTTTTGCATACAAGCTCGAATTCCTACGCGGTTTGTTTTGTTGGGATCATATCGAAATTTTGGAAATTCTGACGCTAGTTTGGTTAAATTCTGAGACCGTTCAAATTTTAGGCTTAAATTAGATTTTAATTCGATTTAAAATCGAAGGTGAGTGTTTTAACCCACTCACAATTACTAAATTATCTTATGTTAGTTAAATTAAATTTATGATGTGATTATAAATTAATTGATCGATGTTTGGTATGTTTAAATTGTCATTTTAGTTAAATTTGACTTTTATTGCATTTAATTATCGTTTAATTTAATATTGAATTTAAATTGTCAATTTAATACCCGTTATTGATGATCAGTTATCTATTGATGTTTATTAGTTGATTGGGATGATGATTGTGATGGATGTTTGATGGTTGATATTGGATGACTGGATGATTGTGTTTTATATTGTTATAAACTACAAGTTCCCTATGGGTTGAAATGATACATACCCGAACGATCTATAGATTAGGGAAAAATCGTTATGGGTTGAAATGATAAACTCGAGCGATTTTATGGATTTTTATTAAATTCGGGATTGCGGTTTGAAATGATATATAACCGTAAAATTGTAAATTGCGGATTGAAATGATAAATATCTGTATCACTTGACCCTAGGGTAGAAAATTATATACGGACACCGGATTGGTAAATTAAATGATTTTTAAATCTTTAAAATTTTGAATTCAGTTAAATGGTGTTTTGAAATAGAAATTGAATTATATAAACTGAATTATTTTCGAAAATCCAAGCGTTAATGTTGAATTAGAATTGATTTAATGTATTGTTCGAAGGATTTAAATTGGAATTTCAAAGTTGAATTGTCAAATATAAGTGAATTATCAAAATTGAGTTATTGAAATGTTTGGATATAATTTTGAAATCTATTTTTAAACCAACTTAATTAATTTAAACTATTCTAATTTATTTTAACCAAATTTAACCTATTTCAAACTAATTAACCCAGTTAATCTATTTTAGTCTATTCTGATCTAATTTAATATATTTAATCTACTTTAAACCATTTAAACTTTAATAAACTATATTAAACTGTTTTAATTTATTTTAAACTATTTTAATTTAATTTAAATTATTTAATCTATTTTAAATCTATTTAATATAATTTAAATCTATTTAATCTATTTAAGTCATTTTAAATCTAATTTAATCTAATTTTAATCTATGTTAAACTATTTTAAATCATTTAAACTATCTTTAAAACTATTAAAACTATTTATAACTATCTAAACTATTTTCTAAATTTCAGACTATGTAAAGTGGAAGTGTTTATATTCAAATCCTTGATTTAAAAGCGAATACGATTAAATGATGTTATAACTTAAGTTGGGATTTAAATGACATAATTGATTGAATATGATGATTTTGAAATGAGGGTTTAACCTATTTTAGAAATATGATTTTTGAAAGAAATTGTGATTTCGGAAATGATATGATTTTAAATGTGATATGATTTTGAAGGTGAATATGATTTCGAAAGTGAACATGATTTCAGAAAGTAATATGATTTGAAATTGAATATGATATTTTGATATAAATTGTGAATTGACTTTTTAAAACGTAAAAGAACCATCCGGTGTGAAATAAGCGTTTGGTTGTTAAAGAGACCAGGATCAGATATTGTCATACTCTCTGCCAATACCGAAAACCACTTTAACAACTATGTATGTAGTGGAGATTCCAAAAATGAAGTAGGATGGTTTGGTGTACGATTCTGTATGAGGTATTTACGTGACCCTGACTCCCGTGAGTCAGCTTAAATGTGACTAAAACAGGAGCCACGCCGGGCCAAGTGAGGTCGCACCTCCGATCGGACACATTTCTTCGATACCATATTATGACTTTGTGATGATTTGGTGGCCACCCCTCGATTTTGATTATGGGAGTGTGTTCCGAGGTGGGCGGTAGTAGCTGCTATGCGTTACCACCAATCCAGATTCGCAATTGGTATATATACCCTGGAATTGCCTCGAGTGCCGTATTCACATGCCCTAGAGCGCCTTCTACGAGTTTGGTTTGTACCATACCTATGGAGTGCCCTCTGATAGCCTCTAATTTACGGAGGAGTTACGTTAGTGTATAGACTATGAGAATATATAAAAATGTGTTAAGGGGGGTATGGGTAATGCCTTAACACTATTTTAATACTTAACTTTACTGTAGACATATTATAATAGCCTTTTGTACTACATAGTAGATAGTTTAACGGATCCTTAGGAGATGGAAATCCCGAACATCTCTTAAGTTATTGCACGCACGTTAGACACTGAATATGAGATGTCAAATCCCGTAAACATTTCCGACGCCGTTACACTCATATTTATTTACCGTTGATTTAACTTACATAAGATCTTTTAGTTCTGACTCGAGTGTTTTGTCTTTTCAATTCGCTCGGGTCGGCCTGAGCTTTTCAGTTTTTTGAAGACTACTTTCTAGAGGATGAAGACGAAGATTTTGTACTATTATTATCTATTATAGTATTTCCACTGCATCATGTTGTTCCACTGCATTTATTTATTTATTTCTGTTTATGTAACTCTGATTTTTGTGTTGTAAAAGAATAATCAAATGTATTTATAAAACAGCTTCATGAACTGTTATTTGATTATTATATTTTGTCATTCCACTACGAGATTCTGTATTTGTTTTCTTTCTTTCTCTGCTTTTCTTATTTACCCCATAACAATCTGCCCTTTTGAATGGTTTGAGTATGGTGTGTGTGTCTACTTAAAACGTCCAAAAAGGCAGGTCGTTACAGTTCTTCATCACACGAACAGAACACGAATCCCCAATTGGACTCCCACATCTCAAACAGAGCTCAAAACCACACATGGATTCCAACATCTTGATCAGATCCACTTCCAGAAGATTGAACACGTACCTCAATCTTGAAGTGGTTTTCGATAAGTAAAACACTTACTGATCTCGGTCTTTTCAAGACTGAATTAATGAATTTGGTCATTCAATAATAATGAGAACGACCGCATATAGAAAACCAATCTCTTATACTTATCACGTTTCCTGTATTTTCATCTCACACTATCCCTTGTTCAAGAGTGAAGCCGGTAGGTTAAAGCTTAATTGCTCATATCCCTACTCGAACATCAGTTTTTGCTTCGACATATAAATAAGCCAACTTCATTGGCTTTTAGTGCTAAGTATACGACTAAATGTTTTCCATAAACGAGTAAAAATACAAATCACGATCAAGTCATACAAAGCACAATTAAGTCACATAAGCAACTTCTAATCTCTTTTTTGTTAAATTAATTTTTATTTATTAATTAGAACCTCTTTTATTAGTAAAACTTCCTTTATCTAATAAAACATTGCTTATCAATTTCTATTGTTCATTTGTACTCTTTTTAATGCTTCAAAAGTATTCATATACTTATCTCAAATGGTATAAGTATATTCACAAATCATTAACAAGATTTATGACTTAAAGCCTTTACTTTTTCTATCTTTTTCCAAAAGATTTCATACTTATAGTTTCCTCCAAAATATTCATTTTAAGGATCTAAGTACTTTCATAAATCCATTCAAAAATGTTCAAGACTAATGTTACTTAAACTTTGTCACTACAAACTCAAAATCATTTCACATATGCTTTCTTTAAAATACTCCTTTAAAGATCTATTTACATTCATAAGTATAATAAAAAAGGTTAAAGACCAATGTGATTAACACATTGTTACAACAAACCGAAAACCATTTTGTAACGATCTGCCTTTCTTACTCCTAAAGATGGCACTTAAAACATCCTCGATATTCATGTACCGATCATTTAAGTGTCATAATGACAGTTCATTTAGGGTAAAGAAATAAAAAACAGAACATAATCTCACAAAAAATAATGAGTAATATATAATATGAACAAGTCTTTGCAAAAAGAAATCATTTTTATTATACACAACATTAGAGTACACTAACATATTATCAGCCTTGACAGTTATAATAGAGCATCCTTACAATTGTTTATAAATACAAATAAGAACAAAACAAAATAGAGCGGTGAAATAATATAAGGTACGAGAATACGTCTTGGATGATCCAGCTCATCTCCTGAAAGCTCCAAAGGATCCAGCTAAATCTGAAGAATATGCTTGGGCTGACCCAGGCATTATAAGAAAAATAACGCCTAGATCAGAATGGTAAAACCAACATGAGAAACTCAAACCATAAGGAATTTTATTTATTTAACTTGTAAAACCTTTTAAAACCAAAGGTTTCTCGTAAGACCACGCCGCATAAACACGGACGAGTTATTACCTTACAATAACCAAAACATTTTCTATAGAAAATACAATGATATTATAATAATTTCTAGGATACAAATACATATTAATCATAGCCAAAATTATTATATTAATTAAATTCCAGCATAATAGGTATACAACTAAGTTCGTAAAGGCACGAATTTGAAAATGGATTCCATCAATGACAAGACATAGGGTTACCATCTATCACGGTGCATCCCTAGATAAACCACACTGAGAGCCTCACATGGACTCCCTACGAGTCAAGACCAGCCCTATGGCTTACTAGATAGTGTTGAATATGTCATCACCCTGGTTGGGATCAACAACCTAAATGGGCCTCAAGCATACATGATCTATAATATTGATCTAGATTGGGTGATGACCATACCATAATGGTAGTGAACCATATAGCCTTGAAGCATTAGACATTCCCATGTATGAGGCTTGAGGTTACGATTACCTATTTTTCATAGAAAAGCATCTTGGAATGCTAACGCTGCCTTCCAGGAAAAAAAATGCAATGTCATCATTCATCCATACAAGTTCATTCTAGGTCTAAACGAAACCGAAGGCACTACCCCAACTACATCCATTTTGGAATCACCCTCAGAATTAATAGCAAGGAGCCTTTGCACTTCAAAAGCTCCATCTTAAAGATGCCTTCAGTTCGAAATGATTGAGTTGGATCGAAGTGGTTTTTGGGTAATTTATACTTATCTGATCCCGATCTATTCAAAACAACTTTCGATAGTTTCGGTAAACTCAACTCATTTCTTTTGGAAATAATCATACAATACATAGGAGCAGGGATCATGCCTAACCGTTTAAGTGGATGGTTCTTCCTATCATTTGTCCTAAGAGAACAAAATGAGATTTATACGCACATTACAACATCATCGAAGATGACCGTGCCATATAACTTACGTGTTTTTCCTTGATATTTCCAAAGTTATATTTTGGTCCAGATTTTATAGTCGGTTATTTAACTATCAAATAAACAAATAAGCAATAATTCAGAGATTTAATTACCCATAGCAACTACTAAGCCTCAAAATTAATCTTCCATTTATTTAAATCTCTTTCCAAAATATTCATATACTTATCTCACCGGCATAAGTATATTCACAAAACATTGTGAAAGATTTCTCATTTCAAAATCATATTAAAAAGATCAAAACAAATGCTATTTAAATTAGAGATAAGGATAACTCCAAACACTATTTCTTCGGTGTTAAGTGTGGAACAGATGTTCCATACCACCTTGATTAAGAAGGTCAATTAAGGAAAATCCAAATCTCAAATTCTTTTATAAATTTCTTCTATAAATCCTTTTAATAAATCTCTTTCATTTACGAAATCTCTTTTACTTAAATTACAAATCCATTTATAAAACACTTTATAAATCTCCAAGTTTATTTATAAGTCGCTTTATAAATATCAAAAGCATATTATAACTCTTTCTAAATCTCCAAAATCATTTATAAAACTTCTTTTATAAAAAAAAATTATTTAAACAAAACTTCTTAAATAAATTTTTATTCAATAAAGTTCCTTTGATAAAGTCAGTTATTCAAAACACCTTTAAATAAACAAATTAACATTTAAAAACATTATTCATTAAATTTATCTTTAATCCACATTAGCAAAATAATGATTTTAAACAATCATTTTAAAAAGTATTCAATTAATTTCAAAAACACTTTAATGAAATCATTTCTTAATCCATTAAATGTCATATTTAAAAATGATAATAACTTTAAAACCTTTGCAAAAAGGAGAATCAAATATTTGACTTCACAAAATCAGATCGAAGCTTAGTGACCACAACGGTTCATTTACTTGAGTTTAACCTATCCGAGTTATAACATGGCATTTACATAATAAGCAAATATGTAAAAGGAATCAGCCAACAACAAACAAATCAACATATAGGTAAGATGTCCAAGTTACCACAATAGCAGATGGGAATTTGTTCTGCTAAACACATGTCCAAGTTAATATAATAACATAATGATGTTTGGTTCTGCTAACAGGTGTCAAATATAACTAAATTAACAGAATGGTGTTTTATTCTGCTAAACATATGTCATTGAGTTTCATATTCATTTGAGATTACTTAAGGGTAATCGACAAAGAAATCCCTTGGATTAAAAATATTCTTAAAAAAAGAGTTACTTTAAAACAAAGCCGATCTTTAGTTATAAAACGGTATAAAACTTTAAAGCTTTTATGTGAAAATTAAATAATAATTAAACTCTTTACTTATTAATAATTAAACCATTAATTAGTAATTAAATAATAATTAACTATTGAATAAATAATTAAATATACATGTCCTTAAATAAATAATTAAATAATAGTTAACCTTTAAATAAATAATTAAATCATAATTAATCTTATATCAATTATTACATAATAATTTAAAATTTAAATAATAATTGCATATTATTTAATCTAAATTAACTTTAATCCTTAATTAAAACTTAAATAATAAATTAAACCTTTATTTATAATAATTAAATTGTGATTAAGTTTTAATAAAACCTTAACGTAAATTAAACTTGATTGGAAATGAATTAATAATTTTAAACCCTTTTAAAATAAATAATTAGTTAATAATTAATCTTTATAAATTAATTAAAATAATAATTAATCCCTAAAAAATTAACTAAATAATAATTAACTTTTAAATGTTTAACTAATTATAATTAACTTAATTACTAATTACTTAACTTAATTACTAATTAATTTCTAATTATTCTTATTTAATTAATTTTTAAACTCATACTTAATTAAAACATAATTAACCTTTATACTTAATTAATATTTCGGAAATGATTTCAAAAGTAATTATGTGAAAAACACCTTTATTTAAAATGTTGATTTTTGTCGAACTGCATTCATAGCGACTATCGCTTCGAATGCAGTAACTTAAGGGTAATTTTTAAGTTAATATCTTCCGAACTCCTTCACTTTAACTTTGTTCCATTATAAAACATAAGAAAAGGATTTGGAAAAAACTTTGAACTTTAGTTTTTAAAACAATATAAATCACCATTCTTCCAAGGAATTTCTAGTCTTATCTAACATAACAATGTTAACAAGTTCTTATAAACATCATATTCAAAGTTCACATACAACATCATATTCAAGTTCGCGTACAACATCATATTCAAAGTTCGCATACAACATCATACTCAAAGTTCACAATTTCAAAACAATACTAAAGTTAGACTTTAATTCAAGTCTAATTTCCATCTCATATCAACAACATCTATAAACACCCAAACATATAATAATCTAACATAATTCAACATATCATACAATTTATTCAACGCATACCAAAGGTTAAAACTTTTTAATTTCAAAAACAAAGTTTACTCACCAAAACCATCCAAATTTCCACTAGAACTAGAATAGAACCTAGATCCATGCTATATGCTTTGAAAAATGAAGATTTGGTGGCCTTAAGGCCTTAAGTGGGTTCGGCCAAGGTATGCTACACACGGCCCAAAGGTGGTGGAGCTCGGCCTTGAAAGGTGGAAGGACTTTGGATCATCATAGAATTCATAAAATCGAACCTGAAAATGGGTCATCTTCCAACAGATTTTTTGACAAGTTACTCATGGAATTTAAAAAAATTTCCAAAGGGAAAGTTCTTGAAAATTCTTTTCTCTACAATCTAAAAAAATAATTACTCAATTTGGATCTGTTTTGAGGGAAATATGGTCAAACGAAGAATATATAGTTTCGGACTTGAAAATCTAGGTCCAAAAATACTCTGCAAAGAAATGAGATTTGAACATGGCAAGGCTCAAAATTTGAAGAAATGGTACACATGAAAGCTGTATCCACTGGATTTTTTATGTTTTGAAAAAAATAAATCCTCTATTTGGATAAGATATGATAAAGATATAGTAGAAGGAAGAGGAGGCAAAATTGAAGAAATAAAAGGGGTATTTATAAGCAAGAAACAAAGTAAATTACCTTAATGCCCTTGGTCCTTTACTCTTCACCTCCTTTTGCCACCTCAACAAGATCCCTTTTACCATGTACCTCACGTCCACACTCATGTTCCCCCTCCTTTCTTCTTGTTCCAACATGTTTAAACATGTTTTTATACTTATGTTTCATGTGATGTGACATTTTCTTTTTCATTTATTTATAAAATACAACATATATTATTCTAAATACACACACACACACATATACTACTATAATACATAACCCTAACTTATAAATGTATGTGAATATTTATACTCTAGGGTTAACAACGTTCCAACAACTTTTAGCCAATGACAAGTTAAAAATTCGGAAAACGACCTGCGGTCACATTTTCGATTTTTCTTCGAACTAAATATTTTTGTAAACAAATTTAGAAAATTATTTCTCCATCATTGTTTACTATTTAAAAGAGTTTTATTTTAATTATAAAATCTATTATTTGAATATTTAAAATTAATTTAATATTCGCAAATCAAAACGGTGAAATTTCCGAGTCATTACACATTTTATACTTATATTTATCTTTAAAACATTCTTTTAAAGATCTAAGACAATATTTGGCTAAGTTCAATAGTCAACTAAGCGACTATCTTATAATAAATGATTGCGTATAGAAATCACGATTCGTATACTTAACTCGTTTATGACATTCCAACTTAACTATTCCTCGTCCAAGAGTGAAGCCGGGTAAGTTAGAGTACTGTTGCATATCAAAGCCTTGCCTAGTCACTTTATTCTTGAATCTCACAAATAGATAAATCTACATCGTTGGCTTTTAGTATTAAGTATAGTATTTATGACTTTTATAAACTTGTAAGAAAACAATATGATTAACACCTTTCTAATATTCCCGACTTAAGTATTCGTCGGTCAAGAGGGAGGCCAGTAGATTAGAGCTCTATTGCTCATATTCCTACTCGACATCAATCTTAACTCTTATAAATATATAAGCCTACTTCGTTGGATTTTAGCATTAAGCAAAGTTAATTACTTTTCAAATAGATGGGTAAATAATGAGATTAACACATTTCTGACATTCCAACTTAATTATTCCTCATTCAAGAGGGAAGCTAGTAAATTAGAGCTATATTGCTTATATCTCAACTCGACATTAATCCTAACTCCCATAAATATAGAAGTCTACCTCGTCGGCTTTTAGTGTTAAGCCTAGTCAATTACCTTTTTCAAAATTTGCAAATACTTGTAAATAGGTTCAAAATATCTCTATAAAATATTACTTGAAAATAACTAATTTATAATTTGATGAAAATCACGTTTTATATTTTAAAAGCTCATTACTTTAAAAATACATATATAATTATTAAAAATATATTTAAACTTCGAACCAACTTTAAAATACTTTAAAATAGGTTAGAAAAAATCTACAAAAAGATTAGAGAAAATTACCAAATTAAAATATCATTTTCAAACACTTAAAACCATAAGCTGCTTACTACATCGCTTTATAAATTTGTTAAAAGTCTTTGTTAAAGAACACATTGAAATGCACAATCTTTATGACTAGTTTTAACCACTTTAAAGAACTATTCAAGTTTGGAAATTTTTATAATCGGCACTACTCTTAGGGTACTTAAAATGAATGAAAAGAAACCTCCAGTAATATCTTCCAATTTATTTATAAAAATTCTCGAAAATAGGCTATATTTACAAAGTGTATTTATAACCAAATTTTTGCTTCAACTTTCACAACTTTGGTTCACAATTTCTATAACTTTCCAAACCATTTATTTTATATACAATACACCAATATATATATATAGAACAACCAAATCACATCATCCCTAATTAAGATCATAAATATTCAATTTACACAAGTTAAAGTTAAGGGATATCGAAGTGCACTTATAGCGACTATTCTCGCTTTAAACATTTTCAAACATACTTCAATTCAACACACAATCCAAACAACCATTTAAACATTAATTCAAGTCCACACCACATGTTTAAGAGGATAATATAAGCTGTGTTATACAATATAAAGTTGTCGTTTGCTTTCAAAAGCAAGAGGGGTCCAAAGTTTATAACTATACTTAGTTAATGTTACTTTAACATTATACTCCGAACATAACATATGTATATATACAATATATACAAAAATGGTAGTGAGATAAATCACTTAGATCCAAGCCAAAAACATGCTCAAGCACAACCAAACTCAAGAACACTTCCTACCATCACCTTGCAATCATCTTCTTCCTTCCTCCTTTGCTTAAAACTTGCTTTTCCAAGGCAATTTTGCCTTTATTGCTCACGACCATCACTTGAGGGGGGAGCATGGCTTTGCTTCTTCCAATTCTAACTAGGTAGAAGGTGTTGTAATATTATCCTAAGGCTTATGGCAAAAGTTTGAGTGGATTTGGAGTTGATTTGCAGTATTTTTCTTTAGAACATAAGAGAAGAAGAAGACATTAAAGGAACTTGCTTTTGCTTTGTGAATTTGTGATTATTTGTCAAGGGTATGCCCCTCCTTATTTAGGCTCAAGATGGTGTTGCCTAAGATTGTTCTTACTCCCCTCTCATGTCATAGAAGCCTTACCTCCACACATGCCCATCACTTCTCCTTTACATCACTTCACTTTTAACAAAGTACTTAAATACCCTTAACATGTTAATATCTCTTATCCATTTGGAAGTTTCTATAAAGTTCTATTTGCTTTATGAATCAAACTATTAATTAGTTCTAATGTGTTCATTTGATCATTAGACAAGTGCACAAGAGTTCCAACAACTTATATTGAATACAAACTGTATATTGATAAACCGATTTTCGATCGCATTATCGATTTTTTTTGAAAAATTTATTTTTGAAAAAGAATTTCAAAAACAAGTTTCCCCTCATTCTTATGATTTAAAAGGGGTTTAAGAAGGTTATTAAATCACTTTAATAACATTTAATCCAACATTCTAATATTTAAACAATTCAGAATTTAAATACGAAGTGTCCGATATTCCAGGTAATTACATTAGTAAATTTAAATAAAATATTGATTTTATTTAAAAAAAATTAGAAAATTTATAAATGAATTTAGACTACATAGGTCCATTAAAAATCCAATAATGAATATTTTTTGAAACATACCATATTACTCGGCTGTGAGTTGGTCAAGTTCCAACAATGGTATCGAAAGCCTAATAGCCCGTGCGGTCTAAATTAGTCATGTTAGGACTAACTAGTTAAGCTCACAACTTAGATAGTAGTATGTCTAGAAAGGTATTATCGAAGGATTGGGTATGGGTAATCAATTACTCTACCACACCTGACTACCAGTCTGACCCAAACAGATATGTGAACCCAAATGTTGCCTCTAATAGAAAAGGCCCAATTTGAATTGGGCATTAGGCTAATTTTAAAAATTGTTTTAAAAATTAAAAACATATATTTTAAATATAAAATTGAATTTAAAATAAGACATATATGTTATAAAATTTATCATATAATAAAACATTTCAAAGTGTTTGAAAATATATATACATAAGTTAATTTCAAAATAAATTGTACTAATAAGATTAATAAAAGAAATTAATTAGTTAAATAAGTTAATTATATAAATATACATATGCATGTATAATATATAGTGATATATGTTATTTTGTCTTGAAATGTTTTAAGACAATATAAGTATACATGTATGTATATAAAATAATTTTCAAAACTAATAAAATTTAATTAAAACTATTAAATTAAATTAATTAATTAAAGTTAATTAATAAATTAAAATACATATACATACATACATACATACATACATATATATATATATATATGATATACGTGTATTACTATAAAGGTTACCGTATATAAATATTCAATATGATATGTTAAAATTGAATAATAAACAATTACTTAAATAGTTAATTAATTAATTAAATATGCTTTAATTAAAATAATGTTATACATAAGATTATTATATAAGCTAACTAAAACATAAAAGTTATATAATAATGAAACTATATTATATGAATGTATAAACGAAAGGTGGAACATTATAAAAACACTAAATAGACTTAATGAATAAATACATATGTAAATGTACATATACCATGATTACCGATGCGTCTGACAGTTGAATCACTAGGGTATTTCATTAGAAATGCATTATTCCAAAAGTTGATATCAATCTATATAATATATTAAAGTTTGTGAATCTTTAATATAATGTTGTCCTCTACCATATATATATATATGTATGTATTAATAAATTACTTGCATACTCCTTAGTTGTTGAAAAAACTCAAGCTAGGGATGTTATGTATAGTATTATTAATATATTGAATAGACAAGGTAAGATAATTATATATATTTGTTGAGAAAACCCAAGGTACATATACTATACTTAAGCCATCGTGGTATGGTAGGTACGAGTGAATAATTTCATTTCGATTTGTTGAGCAAACATAAGGTCTTAGTGAAATTAAGGCAAGGTACCATGAGTTAGGAGTTGTATATGATACAACTGATAAGAAGTTATCCATCATATGTGGAGCTATGACTTGTTAAGAAAACTCAAGGTCAGAATTCCAAGACAGACGAATCCTAACACATACTAGTGAAGTCGAAAGACTTCTATGTTTTAACTTAGAGTTTAGCGAAACATAAAAAAGCAGTGAGAGCTTATTAGTAAAATGAAATGTAAAGTTTAACCTTACTAATATTATAAGAACATTTACTATTGTATTGTTCTAATAATCCACCGATAAAAACTTGTAGAAAATGTAAACTCCAAAACTGTTTTCTAAAAGTGACAAGCTTACCGGACCTAAACATATCAATTGGCTAAGAGCGATTAAGATAGCGTTGACTTATGAGCATCTTTGGCAGTTTATTACCCGTGATCCTAAAGAACAACCACTAACGATGTAGACCCGAACTTAGAGCTACTTATGAGAAATAGGTTTCTAACCTAGAGATCGTCCAAATTTTCATGTTGCCAATGTTATATAAGCCATTGTAGAGGCAACATGAAAACATGTTTGTCCATGAGATATTTAATAGTCTCAAAGCCCTATTTAGTAAACTATTATGTTCCGCAAGGCACGAGCTTATGAAGAAATTTTCAATAATAAAATAACTAAAGGACAGAAAGTGGACGATTACGTACTGATGATGAAGGGCATATTTATAGGCTTTCACAATTGGATGTAGCGATAAGCAATGATTTACAAGTTTCTTCGATCCTTGGTTCTCTTACACCTTAGTATGAACCGTTCATACTGAATTACATTATGAAACAGTTGAATTTGAATCTCATGGAGCTCCTTAATATGTTGAGGTCGGTTGAGTCTACATCCAAGGACAAGGGACTGTGCTTGCCGTAAAGAGTGGTGCATCGTCTTCGAAAGGTTCGAAGAAGCGGAAGAGGGTTACCAAGAAAAGTAAGAAGACTACTGCTGCTAACAAGGGTGGATTATCATAAGAAAGGTCATTGGAAACAAAACTGTCCGGAGTACTTGAAGATAGTTAAAGAAAAGAAGTAGGATAGTTCTGTAGTTCCATCAGGTACATTTATGATTCAAAATTGTTTTGCAATCAATAAATTATCTCGAGTTTTAGATACTAGATCTGAAAATCATATTTATATTCATTACATAGGCTTAGGAACTAGTGTCGTGTGGAAAAAGGGGCAATGAGGCTTTAGGTTACTAATGAAGCAACGATGATTGGAGACTTTCATTTGAGTTTTCCGAGTGGATTTGTTTGATATTAAATAATTGCTATTTTGTTAAAGGCTTTATTTATGGAATTATTTCTATACCTAGACTGTCTAAGACTAGTTATATTTTTCACCGTGTAAATAATATTATGTACATTATTTTAAATGGTAATAAGGTCTATGATAGTATTTTATAAAATGGCATATATGTGATCAATACAAATTAGGTCTGTGAATAATTCATCAATAATATAAGTAATAATTATCTTTGGAACTGTAGGCTAGGTAATATAAGTGAGAACTGACTGAACAAATTGAAAAATGATGGTTTTCTCCTGTCACTTGATTTTGAACCATTTGACACGTGTGAGTTGCGTCTCAAAAGAAAGGTGACCAAGTATCCCTTCAGTGGGACTAATGAAAGAGTTGATAAACTTTTAGGTATTGTACATAGTGATGTATGTGGCCCAATGCCTATAAACACTAAGGACGGTAATTCTTACTTTGTAACCTTCACTGATGATTTCTCGAGACTAGGATATGTGTACCTTATGATGAAATTTTTTGATGTCTATTTGAAACTTATTCAATATAAGAATGAGGTAGAGAACCAGATGGACCATTAGATTAAGATTCTTTGATCTGATCGAGGAAGTGAGTATGTTGGACAGGAATTCCAATAGTACTTAAAAGATAATGGGATTATCTCTCATATTACTCCACCCTATAGTCCACAACATAATATGTGTCGGAGCAAAGGAACCAAATCCTATTAGATATGGTTCATTTCATGATGAGTAAGGCTGAGTTACCTCTGTCCTATAGGGGATATGCCATGGAAACCGCAACGCATATATTGAACTTTTTGCCCACTAAATCTATGCCTAAAACACTATATGAGATATGACATGTTACGAGCATTGGTCCGAATAAATTAGAGGCAAGATCGGTACTGTGTAAATTTATAGGATATCCCAAAAACTTAATGGGATGTATATTATAAGATACCAAGGAACAAAAAGTTATTATTTCTCGATATGCTGTCTTTTTAGAATATGAATTTCTATTAAAGGAAATTAATAACGAGTTTGTAGAGTTGGATAAGATCCAAGAAGTTAACATTGAGGACGAACCAGTGGAAGAATCAAGTTCACCTGTATACAAAAGCACACAATCTATTAGAAGGTCTAGTAAGAAATCTCCACACTAGAGAGATACTATGGTTTTCTCATGGATGGCTAGAAGGAGGACTGTGTCTTAGATGATGACACTACTCTGTCTTTTCAAAATCTACAGAGCAAAGACTCTGCACTTTAGCTTGGAGCGATGAAATCCGAGATGGATTCCTTGTACAAAAACAAAGTATGGACTTTGTTGAACATACCCAAAGGGGTAAAACCCATCGACTGCAAACGATTTTTAAGAAAAAGCTAAATGTAGATGGACAAGTAGAGACTTATAAGGCTAGGTAGTTGCGAAAGGATTTCGTCAAATTCAAGGTGTTGATTATGATAGACTTTTTCACCCATAGCCATACTAAATCCCATTCGGATTATGCTGGTCATTACAGCATTATATGACTACAAAATATGGTAAATGGATGTAAAGATGTCATTTCTAAATGGTGATTTAGAAGAGATTGTCTATATGTCACAGCCCAAAGGTTTTGTGGCCAATAGGAGTGAGGGAAAGGCTTGCAAGTTATTAAAGTCCATTTATGGACTTAAACAAGCTTCAAGGAGTTGGAACAACTATTTTGATAAGGTAATCAAACAGTTTGGTTTCTATCAAAACACAAAGGAAACATGCATATATAAAAAGGAACAGGGCAACACTATCATATTCTTAGTGCTAGATGTAAATGATCTTCTATTGATTCGCAATGGCACTTCGTTATTGCAATCAGTGAAAACTTGGCTTTTCAAGAACTTCTCCATAAAGGATTTGAAAGAAGCAGCCCATATACTACATATAAAGATCTATAGAGATAGATCTAAGAGGTCGTTGGGAGTGTCCCAGTCATTGTACATAGATACTATAGTGAAGAGGTTCAGTATGGAGAATTCTAAGCATGGAAATGTTCCAACACAATTTGGAATCGTCGTTTCTGAGAAGGACACTCCTTATACTGATGAGGAGAAAAAGCGTATGAAGAAGATCCTCCATGCTTCAACCATAGAATCTATAAGTACGCTATTTTATGTACTAGGTCGGATGTGACATACGCATTAGGATGTACAAGCCAGTGCCATTCTAATCCTGGAGAAAAGCACTGGACAACTATAAAATGTATACCGAAGTATTTAAGAAATACCGAGGACTTATTTCTCATATATGGGCATGGAGACCTCCTTATGAAGGGGTATACTGACTTTAGCTTTTATAGTGACATTGATGACAGTAAATCGATGTCTGGTTATATTTTTACACTTAACAACAAGGCTATTAATTGGAGAGGTTCCAAGCAATAAAAAGTTGCTGATTCAATGATGGAGGTCGAGTACATCGCCCTCAATTAAGCAGCCAAAGAGGCAGTCTAGATGCGCAAGTTTTTAAGTGAGCTCGAAGTGATTCCTGATACCGAGAGTCCAGTGCCAGTATTATATGACAACAATATGGTAATACAGATCACAAAGGAGCCCAAAGTACACAAGAATTCATGGCATATTCTTTAAAAGTTTCATTTTATTAGAGAGTTCATTGATAAGAAAGAGGTTATGATACAAAGAGTAGATACCAAGGACAACATAGCAGATCCATTCACTAAGGGTTTAGCTTGGTCAGCTCTGGAGAAGCTAATCGAAAGGATGAGATTGAGATTCCATAATTGGCACTAAGTGCAAGTGAGACATTGATAAAGTCAGGGTATGCCCTAGGGGCAATTCTGTAATTTATTGAAAATTATTAACTCTATAATCAATTCTCGTTCATAATAAAAGGTGTTTTCTTTATATTATATATATTTGTTATAATGTGTTGCAAATAATTAAATGTTTAGTAAAAATATATGTAACAAAAAATCCAAATTGGCGTGTTTGTGATAGTAATTACAAATGGTTATAATCATGAGTATTATATCACAATATATAACAAACAGATCTTTATAAATATTCCTAGTCAAGATGTACCAAGAGTGGATACCAATGCATCCATTAAGACTAGAATACGTAATGCTCTCTAAATGTTTGGCAATGTATTACTCATGACTGTTGGAGTTGCCAAGGGGTTACATACTGATAGTTATTTCATAATTATGAAATGACGCAGTAGATAGTTTTCTGTTGGTTAATATAACAAAGGTCAAACATAAAATATTGATGTGACCAATTTACATAGTTCTCTTGACTTGAGAATACTATTGATCTTCAATATGACATCTTCGCTTTGATTATAGTCAAATTGTGATAGGGCGTTTATCGAATAACTATAGTGGGTCGAGAGGAGAAATTGAAAGTGAAACACTACTCAAGAGAGGATTCATCTCCTCAGTTATATGAGGTTAGTATCATGTTCAACTGAAGTCAACTCAAAGTCAAAAATTTTGGCCAGAGTAGTTTCGTTAATAATAATCGTTATTATTAAACCAAGGGCTTTGTGTTTGGACTATAGAGTTAAATATGGACGATATTAGAATTTTGACCATTACCACATTCCATAAGTCCAAAGTGATATAGTTTTGACGAAGAGTAAATAATTGTCATTACCGGGTAACACTTAATAAAGTAAAATTGGATTTTACCGATACAAAGTAAGTGATAAATTTGGTCATAATGTCACATCACCTTCTTTGTGAAGTGCGAATGTTAATATTTGAATTGTTCGATATTAATCATTGACCAAATTTACATCTTAGAGTCACATAACTAAAACATTGAATACTCCTTTTACCACCCGATTCAATTAATCTGTAATTTCTATAAACTAATTAAATTAACTAATATGTATGAAATATTATTATAAAATTTTATTTGATGTGTTGGACAATATTAAATAGTGTGTTTATAATAGATATAAATATACTAATCAATATACGATATCGGTACACGTTTAAATTGGATTACACGTTTAAATTGGATTTGAATGCATCAACTATTGTTCGGGCTTGGACTGGTCTTGAGGCCCATAAGGGGCATGGTATTTTTAACTATGATAGGAGCATGAGGGGACGACCATATTATGGTAGAGAGGGAAGGAATTTTGAATTAAAAAGAGAAAGAAATGGTAAGAGAAATAAGTGGATCTCGATCCACATTTCATTCCCCAGTCTCTCTCTTATATAATCCCTTTAACTCTCACTTTGAAAATATTTTTTTGCACTCTTTCTTTGCTGTTGATATCTGGCCGCCATTACCTTATACAACCTTAATAATCCAAGCACTAATTCACATCAATTTGCTTCGATTCGATCATCGGTGGTAAGGCAATTCGAAAGCTGACAACTTTGCATTAAAATTCGATTCAAGAAGTTCACTTCTTCATTTCAACATGCGAGCTTTGGGCTTTGGTGAAGCGCACTCTTCTAGTTTACTATTATATATAAATATTTATATGATCATTGTTCCATATATTGCTTTGTTAGAAATATCACAAATCAATATATCGATGGATTGTCACATATTGATGGTTGTATACATAAATGTGTGTGTGTATATTTAAAAAATTATGCCTACATATGCTCTGTGACGCCCCACCTTTATGCTCATAATAACAAAGAGTATTAAAAGAAATACTGTCTATTATTACGAAGAATAAGGCTGGATAGGAGCGACCATCCGTAATTGATCTTACACTAATATTGGTTATCTCGGTAGGAGTGGTATATACTTTTTATTTTTCATTTATTATTTATTTACTCCCATCGACATATCCAATTATCAGTATAAAACAAACTACGATAGTTCATAATAGTTTAGGACATTAGATATAACAATAACACAGATAAAAACAAAAGTCTCATATATATATATAACTGATGTCAGTTAATACATAGTTGACCCAATACATATGATACAACTACAACTGTCGACTCTAGAAGTTATATATACAAGTACATTATCGACTAATATACATGAATACATATCGTTCTATACAATGACACGACTATAACCAAATGACACTGACAACTTCGGAAGATGTGAAAAGTCTTCAATCCCGAACAGCAACTCAAAGAAAGAAATCTACAACCTGAAATACTCGGGTCTGACCCGAGTATTACATTCAAAAGAAAATAATACCCAGGTCAGTCTAATTCAAACCAGTTTATTAATGCACAGTAGCAATAATAATCAATATCAAATAGACGACAGTCACAGAAATCTCGTATATCCGACTCTCGATACGAGAATTGGATAATGGCAATTATAACACTAAATAGTGTTAATCAGCGAATCAGCAAATCCAAATCAGAACACAGCTTCAAAACATTGAAATTAAGCAACAAAATAATTCAACAAATCGAAACATCAATTTAAAACGTCAGATTCTGCATTGGCTGCAGTACACGCACGCGTGTACTGCCTCGCCAATACAGTGATGAAATACACAAAAGCTCAATTAAAAGCTCACAAACGAGTGCAGGGTCAAACCCAAAATCAGGTTCAACACAAATGAAGTTCAATTAAAATCACAACGCAACCACAAGGTCAAACCCGAGCATTCACTGGATTCAACTCAAGGTACAAATTTTATTGAAATTGTTAAGACATAAAATCAAGTCTCGACCGAGACCAGGCTGCGATTTAAAGTAAAGAAGCACTCATCATAAATCAAACTGCAGAAGACTTCAATATACGCATATCAGACTACAGGAAGTCCAAACTTGAATCGGTGAACATGCTACAGACATGAAGGCAACAATACTCAAACCAACAACAAAGGGGGACCAGGCAACATATATGAATACATATATATGGGACACTACACAGTCAATAAAGAAGTACAAAATAGCCAAGCAAGTGCATCTCTAAACCATAACCAAGATCAAAGGCAAATCTGTAAAATGAATTAACAAGGGAGGCAAGTGCTGTACTGCTAACAATTCAAAACAAGGTCAAAAGGAATATAAGCAAACAGCATATGAGTACAACTTGATGTCTAACTAAGGTTGCAGTGAAAACTACAACAGCAATTGTTGACCCACCAACATCAGAATGAAAAGCAACAGAGTGCCAAAAGGTCAGAGGCAGTGTAAGTGAAATCAACAATGAATCAAAGTCAGAGAGGACTCTGACTCAGACTCAGGACCAATTACGACAAGACTTGTTCAAGTGAACAATGCACAAAGGCTACAACTTCAGTGAACTAATGCACGTATGAATTAATGTTTCAACTACATACGTATGGGGTTTTAAACCACTCAGAAAATTTAGAATGATCCCAAACTAATATTGATGCCTCTAAGGATAATATGATCATATTTGCAAATCAAAATCTTTAAAATATCAACCCTTAAAGACTGGCTGATGAGGATCTAAGATGTAAATTTAAAGAGTGGACGTAGATTCCTCATCATATAATATAACTCTGCACTACTGCTATACATAACAGGAGAACAACTGTATCAATTTCAATACTCACTTTAAATTTTAATTAACACCTTCTACTAACAAGACTACCAACCCATGTATCATCACTGAACCTCACATGCATGCAATCAGGGTGGACTCATAAACAACATCACAGTACAACCAGACAATTGAAGAGCAGTGCAACAGCCACAAACGAGTAGAGATGAAACAACAATCAGACAACAATGCAACATGCCTCATGGACCAAGCGAACAACCAGACAATATCAAACTTTAAGAATAAGATGCTCAAGTGAAGTTCTGTTAGACCAAACAGGGGCCGAAAAACCAAAATCCTAATTCACAGTGAAGGGGATAGCAATGTCGGCGAGTATGATACCAGAAAATGTCAAAGCCGTGATCTAAGTGATCGAAGTCGTGCTATTAAACGAAATTTCCCAAATTATCAGAGCTTAAAATCGGAAGGAATCCACAACTTAAAGATTAATGGATACAAAATCAGACGACGATATAAACAACCCCAAACCTCATCGTCGAGTGTGGTGAAGTTCAGAGCAAACCCACTCATCACTGACAAAGTCACAGCCAAAAATGCTATCACAAAATCAAATTACCAGAGAATTCAAAACAATAGATTCAAACCAAAATCAAAGCCAAGGAAATCAATTAACAAAGGATTATACGACTTTGAATTAGAAGTGAGTGAGAAATCACTCACCTTTTTCGCCAAATAGAAGGAGCCGCGACCAACCAAAAATCAACTGAAGAAAAAGATCCAAGTATTGACATCGAAATTGAAGTCTCGGTATCCCAAAACAAGCGAAGCCAAAAACAAACGAAACCCTAAATTCTGAAGCAAAAACGAGTGCGGCCACCATTTTCATTCTTTTTCGTTTATTTTGTTAGTATTTCTGAATGAGGGAAAAAGAAAGAAGGGCTGGGTTTTCCTTTTGATTGTTATCACGGCAAAACAAATAATTGAAAACGTGGGCTAACATTTAAATTTGAAGCCCACAAACTCTTCAAATTTTTTGTTTGAAAGGAATTTAAACCGGGTTTAGAAAACTTCAAACAGCAATTAGCTAGCAATTTAATCGTTTAATGACGAAGATAAATTAACAGCAAAACCTTGGGCCGTTACAGACTCCCCTCCTTATAAAAATTGCATCCCCGCAATTTCCATAATTAAGGTCGTCAGTAACAATTACTTTTCTAACATAAACTGGTTAAGCTAGAAAAATAAAAGTCAAGTATTCAAATGCCATAGAAATCTTTTAATTGCCAATTAGATAATCAAAATACAGAAATCCCAAATCAGTAACATCTAATTATCGATACGATAATTAGAAAATAGCAAAAGTCTAATTGTCGACAAAGATGATTAGAAAGCACAAATCACAACTCGCAAAACTGACAATTTCCAGTTATTCAACAATTTACTGGAAAACACAAATTTCAAAATCAGTAAACTCTAACTATCAACAGAGATAGATAGAAAATAGCGATTTAAATAAAATCAGCATACTCTAAGCTCAAGTAGAGATTAGAAATTCTCATATCAGTAAAATCATCAATCAACCAATTATCTAAACGATAGTCAGAAAACAAATCAATAAATATTTAATTACCACAAACGGTAATCAAATTTCAAATCAATAAATGTTCGATTATCAAAAACGATAATCAAATTTCCAAATCAACAGATATTCGATTATCAAAAACGATAACCAAATTTCCAAATCTACAAATGTTCGATTATCAAAAACGATAATCAAATTTCCAAATCAACAGATATTCGATTATCAAAAACGATAATCAAATTTCCAAATCAACAAATGTTCGATTATCAAAAACGATAACCAAATTTCAAATTCGACAAATTACTTGATTATCTCAAGCGATAATCAAATCTAAAATCAACAAATATTTAATTATCTCAAGCGATAATCAAATCTAAAATCAACAAATATTTAATTATCTCAAGCGATAATTAAATCTAAAATCAACAAATATTTAATTATCTCAAGCGATAATTAAATCTAAAATCAACAAATATTTAATTATCTCAAGCGATAATTAAATCTAAAATCAACAAATATTTAATTATCTCAAGCGATAATTAAATCTAAAATCAACAAATATTTAATTATCTCAAGCGATAATTAAATCTAAAATCAACAAATATTTAATTATCTCAAGCGATAATTAAATCTAAAATCAACAAATATTTAATTATCTCAAGCGATAATTAAATCTAAAATCAACAAATATTTAATTATCTCAAGCGATAATTAAATCTAAAATCAACAAATATTTAATTATCTCAAGCGATAATTAAATCTAAAATCAACAAATATTTAATTATCTCAAGCGATAATTAAATCTAAAATCAACAAATATTTAATTATCTCAAGCGATAATCAAATCTAAAATCAACAAATATTTAATTATCTCAAGCGATAATTAAATCTAAAATCAACAAATATTTAATTATCTCAAGCGATAATTAAATCTAAAATCAACAAATATTTAATTATCTCAAGCGATAATTAAATCTAAAATCAACAAATATTTAATTATCTCAAGCGATAATTAAATCTAAAATCAACAAATATTTAATTATCTCAAGCGATAATTAAATCTAAAATCAACAAATATTTAATTATCTCAAGCGATAATTAAATCTAAAATCAACAAATATTTAATTATCTCAAGCGATAATTAAAAGCAACAAATATCCGATTATCGAAAACGATAATCAGAACTCATATCAACAAATATCTAATTATCACAAGCGATAATTAGAAACAACAAATATCCGATTATCGAAAACGATAATCAGAACTCATATCAACAAATATCTAATTATCACAAGCGATAATTAGAAACAACAAATATCCGATTATCAAAAACGATAATCAGAACTCATATCAACAAATATCTAATTATCACAAGCGATAATTAGAAACAACAAATATCCGATTATCAAAAACGATAATCAGAACTCATATCAACAAATATCTAATTATCACAAGCGATAATTAGAAACAACAAATATCCGATTATCAAAAACGATAATCAGAACTCATATCAACAAATATCTAATTATCACAAGCGATAATTAGAAACAACAAATATCCGAATATCAAAAACGATAATCAGAACTCATATCAACAAATATCCAATTACCTGCAGATAATTGGAAACAACAAATATCTAGAAATCAATTAAGAAGACTAGAAAATCAACATAAAAGCTTGGATCGATCCCATCAGATGGCGAGTTTTTAATTCGCCGCACGTGCATCAACAAATGGCCGAAGCCTACCAAGTACTCAACATAATTTTGGCGCCCAACAAATGACCCGAAGGTCCAACAAATGACCCGAAGGTCTAGTACTGGTATTTGACCCGAAGGTCCAACAAATGACCCGAAGGTCCTCATAGTGGCTCGAAAGCACACGAAAGCATCAAAATGTTTCAATTAACGAGTCCGGAATTAACCGAAATAGCAAACGCACATGTCCCATACCACGTGTTTTACTAAATCGTTTGATTCTCTTCATCGTTTCCTTGAAAGTGTGAAATCATCAAATTCATCAAAACAACAGATATTCAATTAACGAGTCCGGAATTAACCGAAATAGTAAAAGTGTGGTTCCATACTCCGCACTTTTGCTAAATCGTTTAAATCACTTCATCGTTTCCTTGAAAGTGCAAAATTGTGTATTCTGTAAAAACACACTTTACATTCTCAAACGGACAAGTCCGGAATTAAGCGAATCAGTAAAAGAAAGGGGTCATAGTCCTCGATTTTGCTGAAACGTTTAAATCGCTTCCTCATTCTTTTGAAAGCGCAAACTGTTAAAATTTCTGAAAACAATTTTATTTATTTTGTAAAATAACAATCCACATTCTCAACTGGACAAGTCCGGAGTTAAGCGAAACAGTAAAAGAAAGGGGTCATAATCCTCGATTTTGCTGAATCGTTTAAGTCGCTTTCTCATTCTTTTGAAAACGCAAACTGTTAAAAATTTATAAAAAAAAAAATTTCATTTTAAAACGATTTTCCAATCACGTGATTAAAGCAGCAAATCAGTAACAATTTCGATAAGGAAATTGTGCTTCTCAAAATACCGTAAAAACGGTTACAAATCAGCATTGCGGTATAACCGCTTGAAAATCCACTTTTAAAAGTTTGACTGTTACTGAAGTCAAAGCAACAGTAATTTTAAAACATCAAATATCTCATCAAAATAATTCACATCTAAATGTGACATCAGTGAATTTTCATTCATTAAAATTGTCAACAAAACACCGTGCTTCAAAAATCTAGCATTGGTGTAAAAATCCCGTTACAAAAATAACAGCAACAAAATACGTCTCATAACCAAGCATCGGTTCAACGTAAATAAATGCAGTAACGTGCAATTCAAATTTTTGCACGTACTACAGAATGAACAAAGAAATCATTCAAATGTATCTTCAATGAAGATAATCCAAAATAGCAAAAATCTAATCAATAGATGATTAATACAAAAGAAAGCCAGCGGAAATTTCAACAAAATCACATAACTGCAATTTCTTCGAATCCTCAATTCGGATTCGAAGTTCTCAAAGAAATAAAATAATTACAGCTATGTAAACAACAATTGAAATTCATATCAATTTCGTATTTTGATTTTTAAATCAAAAAGATTATCAGTTGTACTCAGCGAAGACAGTTTCACTGTTTCCGCTGCGCACTCTGATAAACAGAACACAAATCAATCAAATCATCAGAACACAATTTCACTATTATTTTTAAATAAAGATATTTAAAAATTTCATCCAAATTTCAAAACTTTAGTTTTGACTCAAAGTACAAATAAAACATCGACCAATAGTTGTAACATATGTTCCATCCAAGTTAAGTTTTATATTATGTCCATAAACCCCAAGCTCTGATACCAACTGTGACGCCCCACCTTTATGCTCATAATAACAAAGAGTATTAAAAGAAATACTGTCTATTATTACGAAGAATAAGGCTGGATAGGAGCGACCATCCGTAATTGATCTTACACTAATATTGGTTATCTCGGTAGGAGTGGTATATACTTTTTATTTTTCATTTATTATTTATTTACTCCCATCGACATATCCAATTATCAGTATAAAACAAACTACGATAGTTCATAATAGTTTAGGACATTAGATATAACAATAACACAGATAAAAACAAAAGTCTCATATATATATATAACTGATGTCAGTTAATACATAGTTGACCCAATACATATGATACAACTACAACTGTCGACTCTAGAAGTTATATATACAAGTACATTATCGACTAATATACATGAATACATATCGTTCTATACAATGACACGACTATAACCAAATGACACTGACAACTTCGGAAGATGTGAAAAGTCTTCAATCCCGAACAGCAACTCAAAGAAAGAAATCTACAACCTGAAATACTCGGGTCTGACCCGAGTATTACATTCAAAAGAAAATAATACCCAGGTCAGTCTAATTCAAACCAGTTTATTAATGCACAGTAGCAATAATAATCAATATCAAATAGACGACAGTCACAGAAATCTCGTATATCCGACTCTCGATACGAGAATTGGATAATGGCAATTATAACACTAAATAGTGTTAATCAGCGAATCAGCAAATCCAAATCAGAACACAGCTTCAAAACATTGAAATTAAGCAACAAAATAATTCAACAAATCGAAACATCAATTTAAAACGTCAGATTCTGCATTGGCTGCAGTACACGCACGCGTGTACTGCCTCGCTAATACAGTGATGAAATACACAAAAGCTCAATTAAAAGCTCACAAACGAGTGCAGGGTCAAACCCAAAATCAGGTTCAACACAAATGAAGTTCAATTAAAATCACAACGCAACCACAAGGTCAAACCCGAGCATTCACTGGATTCAACTCAAGGTACAAATTTTATTGAAATTGTTAAGACATAAAATCAAGTCTCGACCGAGACCAGGCTGCGATTTAAAGTAAAGAAGCACTCATCATAAATCAAACTGCAGAAGACTTCAATATACGCATATCAGACTACAGGAAGTCCAAACTTGAATCGGTGAACATGCTACAGACATGAAGGCAACAATACTCAAACCAACAACAAAGGGGGACCAGGCAACATATATGAATACATATATATGGGACACTACACAGTCAATAAAGAAGTACAAAATAGCCAAGCAAGTGCATCTCTAAACCATAACCAAGATCAAAGGCAAATCTGTAAAATGAATTAACAAGGGAGGCAAGTGCTGTACTGCTAACAATTCAAAACAAGGTCAAAAGGAATATAAGCAAACAGCATATGAGTACAACTTGATGTCTAACTAAGGTTGCAGTGAAAACTACAACAGCAATTGTTGACCCACCAACATCAGAATGAAAAGCAACAGAGTGCCAAAAGGTCAGAGGCAGTGTAAGTGAAATCAACAATGAATCAAAGTCAGAGAGGACTCTGACTCAGACTCAGGACCAATTACGACAAGACTTGTTCAAGTGAACAATGCACAAAGGCTACAACTTCAGTGAACTAATGCACGTATGAATTAATGTTTCAACTACATACGTATGGGGTTTTAAACCACTCAGAAAATTTAGAATGATCCCAAACTAATATTGATGCCTCTAAGGATAATATGATCATATTTGCAAATCAAAATCTTTAAAATATCAACCCTTAAAGACTGGCTGATGAGGATCTAAGATGTAAATTTAAAGAGTGGACGTAGATTCCTCATCATATAATATAACTCTGCACTACTGCTATACATAACAGGAGAACAACTGTATCAATTTCAATACTCACTTTAAATTTTAATTAACACCTTCTACTAACAAGACTACCAACCCATGTATCATCACTGAACCTCACATGCATGCAATCAGGGTGGACTCATAAACAACATCACAGTACAACCAGACAATTGAAGAGCAGTGCAACAGCCACAAACGAGTAGAGATGAAACAACAATCAGACAACAATGCAACATGCCTCATGGACCAAGCGAACAACCAGACAATATCAAACTTTAAGAATAAGATGCTCAAGTGAAGTTCTGTTAGACCAAACAGGGGCCGAAAAACCAAAATCCTAATTCACAGTGAAGGGGATAGCAATGTCGGCGAGTATGATACCAGAAAATGTCAAAGCCATGATCTAAGTGATCGAAGTCGTGCTATTAAACGAAATTTCCCAAATTATCAGAGCTTAAAATCGGAAGGAATCCACAACTTAAAGATTAATGGATACAAAATCAGACGACGATATAAACAACCCCAAACCTCATCGTCGAGTGTGGTGAAGTTCAGAGCAAACCCACTCATCACTGACAAAGTCACAGCCAAAAATGCTATCACAAAATCAAATTACCAGAGAATTCAAAACAATAGATTCAAACCAAAATCAAAGCCAAGGAAATCAATTAACAAAGGATTATACGACTTTGAATTAGAAGTGAGTGAGAAATCACTCACCTTTTTCGCCAAATAGAAGGAGCCGCGACCAACCAAAAATCAACTGAAGAAAAAGATCCAAGTATTGACATCGAAATTGAAGTCTCGGTATCCCAAAACAAGCGAAGCCAAAAACAAACGAAACCCTAAATTCTGAAGCAAAAACGAGTGCGGCCACCATTTTCATTCTTTTTCGTTTATTTTGTTAGTATTTCTGAATGAGGGAAAAAGAAAGAAGGGCTGGGTTTTCCTTTTGATTGTTATCACGGCAAAACAAATAATTGAAAACGTGGGCTAACATTTAAATTTGAAGCCCACAAACTCTTCAAATTTTTTGTTTGAAAGGAATTTAAACCGGGTTTAGAAAACTTCAAACAGCAATTAGCTAGCAAATTAATCGTTTAATGACGAAGATAAATTAACAGCAAAACCCTGGGCCGTTACATGCTCTCGAGCTGAAAATAATTTTCTTTTTTGAAATTCATAATAATAATATATTAAACGGTTTTAAATATTAAATCTAATTTTAAAAGCTTAACATAATATAATATCTGTTTTAAAATTTTACAAAATTTATTTTTGTTAGAAAGGCTTTCGGCAATAATAATAAAAAATGATTTTTTTGGATATTTATCATTTATATATACATATATACTATTATTTAATTCAAAATTGATTATATAAATAAAATAAGGGATTTTCACTCAAAGGGCTTCTTTGTGCAGGGTAATAAGTTTTAAGGACGACACTTTTCCATATTAGTTTTAAGGACAATTTACAGAAAAAAGATAATGAAGTATTCATTTTCAGTTATACAGAAATAATGATAAATGAATTTATCAGTTTCTAGTATAACTTAAAAAGATAAATGAATTTATCATTTTCCTGTAAATTGTTCTTAAAACTAATAATTCATAAGTGTTGTCCTTAAAACTTATTACTGTAGAATAATAAGCCCACCAACCTAATTTCCACAATAAAATATATGTATATATTTATTTATAAATAATATAAAATTCTATAAAAAATTGATATAATATAATATATATACATTATGGTTTTGAAAATGATTTTTTAAGAAACATTTATTAGTTTCGTACGGCTTTTAATTAATTATAAGTTTTTAGTTATTAAATTACTTAAAACCAAAAATTAAACTAAAAAATTTATTTTATTCTTTGCCCAAAAGCATCAACAAAATATATATTTAATTATTAATTATATATATAACTATATCAATTATATGTTTATATGTAATATGTATTTAAATTAATTTAAAATAAATATATACAAATAATAAATAATTCAGTTCGAATTTCATATTTTAAATATTCTAAATTATTTTACAAACTAACATTTAAAATAATTTTATAATTTAATTATATATATATATATATATCTGTGTGTGTGTGTCTATATACATATGTATATATAACTATATGTATATGTATGTGTATTTTAATACATGCTTTATGTAAATAATTTACAACTAATATTTTATAATAATTATACAGTTATATTTTCACACACACAGATATATATATATATATATACAATTTTATGCATATATATATAAAATTAGACAATCCATTTGTATATACGAGGGGCTAACATGTCTACTGCGGTGTAAATCCCAACATCTACACACGAGCATGTTAAACCATGAATACATTATCCTATTGCACGTGCGCACACACCCCTATGTGTATATGATACACATTAATAAAATATAATACAATTATATAAAATAAAACTATATTAATAAATTTAAATAAAATATTGATTTTATTTACCAGAAAATTTAGAAAAGTTCTAAATGAATTTAGATTACATAGGCCCATTAAAGATCCAATAATGGAATTTTTTTAAATTTACCCAATTACTCTGTTGTAGGCTGTCCCGGTTCCAACAGCATTACCCTGAGACTATATATATGCTTGTATATTCTATTGTTATCTACGAGATAACCTTGGCTACCGAGAGATGCCTTGCTAGTGTGTGATGTTTGTTTGGCTTGAATATGTTTTCTTGTTATTTACCCTTTGTGTTAAATAAGAAAGAACCTGGGCATGTCTACTACATGTTTATATGAGAGATGATCTTGTTGGTTGAGCATACCCATATTTATGTATCAAGATATGTTGATTTGTGTAAGAATGTAGGATTGTATCACCTTGTCTTAGTTATGAGCTATCTGATGTGCAGATCTACCTATACATTCTTATGGATGATGATTTATGCGCATGATACATATGTGAGATGTTAAACTTGGAGATGTTCTTTTCCCATTATTGTGTTATTGCTTTATACCATGCTAGTTACGTTATATGCTAACATGTAATCCTAAACATAGTTTGACATGTTCATTATTTATATAATAATCGGGTTAGTCCGACATTTTAAGTTCAAGGACGAAGTGGCCAACTTATGATCATTAGGTATACTTTTAGGAGGCTAGTTTATTAGTTGAATTATGTATTTTATAGCCTCACATATGTAAATGTTGATGTTGGGAGAGGTTGTATGTATTGGGCATATGTCATGAATATATTTTAGGAGATAATGGGTATTTGACTCTTTTTATGTATACCAATTTGGACATGTATATGATATCTATTATATTGTATCGTTGTGTATTCAATAACTCTGTGTACTTTGATATTTATATTGTGTATTATTCCATCCTAGAAAGCGTTATTTATTTAAGCTGGTACCAAGTAGGTATAAGTGAGTTGTATATGATTTTTTTAACATGTACTAGTGTTAACCCAAAGAAATTTACAAACGCGACAACCCAATATCGCCACATTCATAATCACACAGTATTACTCTGTATACTCTTTAGTAGTATGAATATAAAGGTGAGGTGTTACAATTTTATATATGTTTCTAGGTGCAACAGAACCTAAATGATTTATTTAAATTGGATGATACCATAAGACACACACATACACACATATATGAATCTTCATTAACTAACTAAAGACCGAATAAAGTACTATACATATATATTTAGTATATATTCTATTATTATTTTTTAAAATTCACAACAATTGACTTTCACGTATAGACATATTATTTTGATAACATCATTAACGTATATGACTTTAATATATATGTTCGTTAACCGTAAATCACAATAGCTAATTACACACATGTTCCCATATTTCCCTCGGGCTAGATAAATACTTTTAATATAGTTATAATGTTTATATTGTGAGTACTAATTTGTCAAAATATTAAAACATGTATTTAAATTAAAATTAAATTTAACAAATCAAATTCATATTAAGTTGATAATAAATATTATTGTTAAACAATAACAAATAAATGAATATCTTAAATACAGGTAAATAAACTAAAAATATGCCCCAAACTCTTTTATTAATAAATACCAAATATGATTTAGTATAAACTTGTTATTTATATACACAAAATATGATCTTGCGCAAATCAATAAAATGAATTTTTTGATATCACTCGTTTACTCTTGTTATCAATGCACTTGATCCAACAAAGTGAAGCACTGCTTAAGAGAGGATTTGTCTCTTTTGATATAAAGGGTCAGTGCTTCCTTAATTGGGAGTCAAGTGAAAATCAAAGTCTATAGATAGAGCGATTTGATTAATAGATAATTCCTTTGGACTGAACCAAGTGACTTTAGATTTCACAACTAACAATGGTTATTATTAGAGTATTGACACGGTCTAATTTATAGATATCTTAGTAACATAATAATGACGAAAAAAAATGTACACAATATCATTGCTTAAGGGCGGTATTATAAATATATTAAAATATGATTTCACCTAGATAATTTATAAGCTCTCAACTCGTACTTGATATCATACTTCAGCAAGGTTTGTACAAGCTTTAAACTTAAATTGTTTAAATATCAATTGAGGATCGAATTCACACTTAAAAGTCTAACAACAGAAATTTAGATGCATTTCACTATAATTAATAAATGTTATAAAATGGAGTAATATTAATATAAATGTTATAATTATATATATATATATATTAAGGAAAAATATTTTCTTAATTAAATATATATTGTTACATAATTTATTTTTCTTAAATAGGGACTTAAAATAATTCGAATAAATAGTGTATTTATTTAAATTGTGTAAATATATTAAAATACAATAGTAGGACCAAAAACCATTTAAAATTCAATTAATGTTAGTTATAATAATATATTAATATATATTAATGAAATGATGTTTAATTAGATTTAATTGAAAAAGTTTGATCGACTTTTCAAGGATATATTTTGAGATATTTGTATCCCTCTTTCTCCCTATGGAAAATGGCTCATTCCGTCATTACAATATGATGAAAAACATAATTAATGCAAAAAGAAAACTTCACTACTAGGTTAGCTAAGAAGGACTTCGCAACTCCCCCCAAGATAAAAAAGAGTTTCGAGAAGGAAACATCTAAGTTTGTTGCATGAAGGCATGATTGTCGAGGTAAATGTTCTATTTCAATTTATCATATGTATAATTCATAAATAATTATATTTTTATTGGAATATAATAATACATAAACATAATTAGATTTTTAAAACTAATAATTGATTAAATAAACATATGTTTACAAGTTATGTGTGTGTGTGTGTATGTACACACACATACATTCATATATATATATATATAGTTATTTTCTAAATTACTTTATACCTTGATAAACATATTATATACATATATTTGTATATTGATATGCATTATATTTTACTTGTCTTTAAAAGCATGCGCATTAAAAAATAATATACCCGCTTCTACGCGTGCTTTTAAATTAATAAATAAATTTATAAATATTTATATGTGTATATAAATGAATTCAATGATAAATATATATGAAGAAATTTTGAATTTTGATATATGTTTTTTTGATAACAAGTGTGATACTTTATTCAAGCAGAACACTCATTTTGATATCTCAAGGTTTCAAACCCATGGCCTTGGAAGCTAAGTCTCGAATATCACATCACTAACCAGTTGAGCTAGTAGTCATTGACTTTTAAATATTAAATGATTTTATCTATAATTAATAAAAAGACTTTATTTTTTACAAAATATTACAATAATAATAATATTATTATTATCCATACACACACATATACTTATATGTATATATTATTTTATATATAAGTATACATTCTAATAAAGGAAGCTATTTTGGAAAGGCCAACTCTATTCATACACCCATAATCTCTTAACATACACCAAAAAATTATAATAAACCGGCCTACAGCAAAAATTACTTTACATACACCAGCGCTTTAACAATGTTACCTTTGTTTTCATCTTCATTATCTTCCCTCTTTAAATCTTACAACTCTTTTACACAAACTAAGAATTTATAGCAATAAATTTAGTTAATATTCAACAAAATAAACTTTAATTTTTTGCATTAATATTGTAACTTCTTTTTTTTTTTGAAAATTCTTAATTTCATCAAAATCAACTTAATTTTAAAAGAAAAAATTTAAACACTTTAGAATTAGAGTAATTAGTTATGAAAGTTGTCTTGCTTAATATTTTAGGTTTAAGTAATTTCATCAGCATTGTATAAATTTGATAAGGTATCATGCTTGTAGTGTTTTAATTAGATGGGTCATAAGAAAACGACTAAAAAATCAATTAAGAAGAAGGATGACTTAGTCATAGATTTTCTTAGTAAACAATAGTGTACGTTAGATGATTTTGGTGTATGAATCAAATCTGTCTTTTGAAAATAGAAATAAAATACAAAATTTGACACAATCTAACTTGACCGTTGGATATCACTAGGTTCACATTTGGGGTTGAAATCAAGGGATAATGCAATGATTGAGATCCATCTTATCACCAAGTGTATCACCAATTTGTGTCCCAATAGAATTTTCCTATTTTAATTATGCAAATATTTTACACACGCACGCACGCATACACATACAAACACACATACGCGCGCGCACACACACGTGTGTGTGTGTATTCATATATATATATACACACACACACACATCTGTAAATTAATATGATAGAAATAATACATTTTCTCTTACCGAAAATGATTAGGAAATATTTTTGTTTTTTTGAAATGGTACTTTATATCACCAATTTGTGTCCCAATAGAATTTTCCTATTTTAATTATGCAAATATTTTACACACGCACGCACGCATACACATACAAACACACATACGCGCGCGCACACACACGTGTGTGTGTGTGTATATTCATATATATACACACACACACATCTGTAAATTAATATGATAGAAATAATACATTTTCTCTTACCGAAAATGATTAGGAAATATTTTTGTTTTTTGAAATGGTACTTTATATACAACATATCACTGGGACAACATATCACATATCAATAAACGTTCGAATCACGCTACACAAGTTTGGAATTTGCGACTTCTCGCACCAAAGCCGAATCACTTAACCACTTGGACAATGGTTCTTATCATGATTAGGAAATATTGATTATGAATTGTTTGTATTGTTATTTATATGAATTAAATTTAATAATAATTAAATAAATATATAAACACTTATGCATTTATATATGTTTCACATTTGCAAGTACACTCACAAGCTCACATATTACCTTATGTTGTTAGATCCTAATATAATAAATATTATATACTCCTCATTAGACATTGAACATATCATGTTTGAGCAAATATTATGAAATTATATGTAAAGTCATTCAGTTAAATTAACAATTTCAAATAATATCATAATGTTTGAAATTTGAAATTCTATCTTAATTTTCAAAATCTAATTTTATTTTTCAAATTCTGGTTTAGAATTAAAACTCAAAAATATTAAAACATAAAACCAAATATGGTAAATTTCATTAAACATGGTTTAATGAATATGTGCATTATTTATAATAGACATGTAAGTTCATTTTTTCTTAAATTAAATAAGGGGAATCTTTTTGGAATTTGCACCGTCCATTGCTCCATTTAGTGCACTTGATTCAACAGCCAATCGATTATAAGTTGAACCTCAACATTGCTTCTTAAAATTCCTTCTTCAATTCAATTAATGGTGAGCAAAGCCATCAAGCAAGCTTAACCCAATGGTGGGGTAATTTTATATCTTTAAACGAAGGCGAGTTTATTATAGCATTAGATGCTATAAAATTTCTCCATAACATATCTTCGTAGGTCAGATTTATTTATTAATTAGCTTCATCAATCCAATTAAATAATAAGTCATTTAGCTATTATCTATAGGGTCAGCCCTCTAATTGGTAATCAATATTAATGTTTTCGACCATATGAAATTTATTATTTAATAAGAATCATTTTTCACCTTTATAAATAGTTAGGTAAATATATAACAATTATATATTTACCAATTAATTATTTTTTCCTCTTTAATTATATTTATAAAATAATAATTAAATCAATATAACATTATATTAATTTTTCAACAATAATTTATTATATTTATTTATTTAAGTTAATTTCGGACGCATTCTGAACGTTATGGTTATGCTTTTATAATTAACCTACAAAAGACTTTTGGTGAGTCATTCTGTAATTGTTCCAACACGTATAGCCCTTTAGCGTCTCTAACGATCATGGTAATTCATGATTCATCGTATAAAGAGCGTTACGTGCACTAGTTTCTACGGATGTATCGATATTTAGATTTCTACACATATTAAGTAAGAACTTTTCAAACACAAATCTTCATTAACACAATCTGATACTCATGGTTACGAATACATTCATAGCTGCAATCGATCAAACGCTTTTCACAAAAAATTGCTTGTATATATTTAAGGTTTAAAACATTATTTATATCCTAATATAATAATACATACAATAGAAAATAAAATAAAAACCTTACATTGTTTCGAGTAGGATTCGAAGTTGTATAACATAATTACACAATTAGTCCTAGATACACCTTTAATTCCATCAGTTTGTATTTCTGGACTCAAGTACCAAAAAAGTAGAAATTTGCATAACAAATGTAGCCAGAATCATTCTCCAAACCACTTTAAATCCATATAAGTTGACTTCTAAACATTTTTACTTAGTTTCCCTTCTTTTTCATTATATCAGCTCACATTTCCTAGTTGACCTTTTTTTTATATAAAGTTACCACTTAAAGAGTCAGGGTGAAATTTAAGCTCTTACATATGAAAAATGGACATGTAGCGTTTATGTTAAAAAATAGCCCTGTTTATATTAACTAATTTACGATGGAATCTCGGGTTACAATGATTAAATTTCGCTTTTACTCAAAGTCTTATGATAAAGGAGAAGAAGATCCAAAAAGTACCCTCTCAGTTGTAGATAGGTTGCTATTTATAGACGTATTTTTGCATGAATCGCCATATCAAGTTTGACCAAGCAAATATGTTCAGATTCGAAGTTCCAGTGTGATGAACAACTCAACGCGTGCGATTCCCAAGACACTCTAATCTATCGGCATTAATCGATAATGGTCGGTAATGACCGATTGATATGCCAATTCCTTGAGTTTTTCAACATGATAGAAGTCTCTAAGCCCAAAGGCACAAAAATCAAGAAACATCAAATCTTTCGGTATCGACTAGTTTCAATTTGCATTCTCGTATCTTTCTCCAAATCTTCAAGTCGGATAGCATAGTGGGTCCTCACTTTGACATTTGTAACCGATCGGTACCGATAACTCCAGGATCGGTGGATATTGATCGATTTTGGATCCTCAAAACTTGGCCAAGTTTCTCCTTATCGCCCATCTTGATGTTTTCTAAGTCTTTGGATCCATTCTTTCGTTGCTTTATAGTCCAGTTTATCTAATTTAAGTTCATTCCAATACTATATATGGTAATTAAATTTGATGAAAGCCGCGATCTTTCAAAAATGTACCGTTTAAAGATCTGATGTCAACCGTGGTTAGGTTGAGTCTTTTAAAATATTGGATTTTGTATTCTTTTTATTTGTTGCTCATTTGTATTTTGCAATCTTAAGAAATGGCTTTTAAGAGAGTTTCAGTGGTAGTTCAAGAGGAAGTTCCATTGTACTTTTGAATTTAAGTAGCAAAGAAAGAAAAATTCCTAAACGGATACTTTAAATCCTTGCGACTAAACCTCTATATATGAAAAATGGACAGTTAACATTTATGATGAGTTAGAATCATTTTTAGGTTCATAATCATGCATTTGGTTCCTTCCAAGAATAAAAAGGTAGGATCTTTAGTCATCAGTCTGAGTTAACAAATTTTCCTTGCAGTTGACATCCATTAAAAGAAAAATGCAGGATTTGCCTACCTATGTCTACCCACTGTGCAAATAGAACAAACATAGCATGCTTTATAACCAGTTAAATTTGTAACTTGAATGAACTGAGAAAATTTCCAGATTTTATAATACTTGCATATATATTCAAAATGGAAGAAGACAACATAACAAGTTTAAAACTCATGACCTTCGGGCATCCTAAACCCAGCTCTAGGGCTACCTCTAGGACTCTCCCTCCCTCTCGTCATACTAGTAACCAGCAACTTCCTCGAAAACCCAACAAATATCCTCTCCAAGCAACGAAGCTCTTCCTCCATCTCCTTCCCCTCGCTCCTCTCTCTCAGCCTTCTGATCCTCTCCGTCCCCGACGCGGCCTCCACCGCCGTCTCCGCAATCCTCCTGTTCACCATCTCCTTCTCCTCCATTGCTTCCTTCAGCCTCCTCTTCATCCCTCTGTACCCTTCCATGGCCTTCATCAACTGCTCGCTAAGCTCCTTTATTCTTTCGTGCAATGCCGCGTTGTCCCCGTTCCTGCTTTCGGATGTGGGATCGTACCCTTTCCTTAGTTTGTCGGTTAACTTCTCGTTCTGCGCTCGTAGATCGTTTACAAGCTCCTCGGCGCATTCGAGCTCCTGCACTTTTCTTGATAGCTCGGCTGCTATGAGCTCTTTTTCCTTTCCAAGGCTGTAGAACATTTTTTCTAGCCCTTTTCTTGCTGTCATGCTCGCTGAAAGCTGCCGTCGTAGCTCTTGGTTTTCCTCTGGACTCCCTGGGACTATTGGTGGTTTCTTTTCCTTGTCCATGTAAGCTGCATTTTTATGTAGTATGGCATTAGTTATATGTAAGATCCATGCATATATATTTTATGGGTTATTCTATTTATTCACCAATATCCATTTAAACTTTTAAAGCAAACTTGTATGCACTAAAAATTTAACAAACATTTTTTAACAACGTTATCTTGCCTAATCTTCTTTTACTTGTTCTCATCTTCACCATCTTGCTTAATTTAAACTTTAAAACCATTTAGTCAAAACTAGAAATTTCTACTATTAAACTAAATTAAACAAAAATGGACTCTAAATTCTAGCACTGATATTGTGGATTTTTAATCATTAACTATAATTTAACAATTCAATAAAAAAATCAACTCCAACTTTTTTCTTAAAAAAAGAAGAAGAAAACTGATACTTAAAATTTGAGCAGCTAATGGTGAAAACTCTCCTGTTAACAAATGTTTTAGGTTTCATGGTGAAAATATATCATTAGCTTCTTTGTCAAAATATACCAAATTTCATTAATTTTAAGGTTTTAATTTGGTGCTATATAAGAAAGATATGTAAATATGCAAAGAAATGTAATTTGGTATTATTCTTTCTTGGAAAATTAACAAGTGTATGCAGTAGTTATTGATGTATGAATAATTTGTCATCACTTTTCTACTTTACAAAATTAGGCTTCAAAATCCTCTCTTTTTTTTCTCCATTAAATTAGACTTCAAAATTGCTAATGTTCACCTACGTTAAGATCAACTGTAAAATATCAAATGCACCAAAAAAGACGCTACTAAAAATTATAGTACATACGTGAATTAGGAAGATCTTTATGACTGCTATTCCGATGCATTTCGGTGGTGCAGCGTCGTAGCTCGGCCTTACGAGAAGGAAGGGACGACTGCGATTTCTGGACGCGGTTCCGAATATCGTCGATGATGGTGAGCATCGTGGACAGACGCTGAGGTCGACGCCCATCGGCCTCCCTCGACGCGGCGTTGTGCTCTTGGATCAGTTTGTGCAGAAGCCTCACTTCCGTTGACACCCCTACACAAATCAAAATTTACATTTTATGCATGTCTTCCCATAATATGGTTTATTTATGCAAAACAAAATTTCATTGGGATACCTTACCTTCCAAGGCATTTGAATCGTGTTGGAATGACTTTTTGGGTGAAGGATCCGATTCAGAGGCCGAACCATCACGCGAATTCTCCATATTTATTTTTAATTATGATGATTTGATTTTTTATTTGATTTTTATTTTTTGGAAGAATGATTAAGAAATATAGTTAGAAGGTGATTTGTTTTACCATTTTATTTGAGGTCCTTAATTGCCGTTTTTGAACAGCTCGAGGTGTGGATGTAAATTGATCATTTGTACCGTACTTAATTAGTAATTACCAGGTCAGATATGAAAGTAAATTACATTACTAAGGTATCGTAAAAAGAAAGAGTTTTCCGTAAAAAAATTATATATATTTATCATGTATTTATTATATTTTTATTTCTAATCAGTTCTTAAAATTAATAGAATATTTCAGAGGATATGCTTTTTTGTTCAAGTTTGGTACTAATGTGCTATATTAAGCAAATTATAAGTATATAATATATTTCCCCGGGTCCAAATGTTTATCCATTTGTAGTTTTGTTATTTTTAGAGATTTCGTGGCAGGCGCAACGCACATGCATATAAAACCCCGTTATAAAATTATTAAATCTGAAATTTTTATGTACTTTGATAAAAATAAACTGAAAATTATAAAATAAAAAAAATGCAATACTTTTGTTGGAAAAGGATTTGAACTTGTATTATTGTTTATGCTTCAAAGATTTTATTTGAAGATAATGTTAACTTTTGTTCGTAGTGAGATTCGAACTACTGACCTTTTGTTTGCATATAGGAGTATTTTTAAAGCTTTATGGTCGACCAAAAGATCGTGTTTCTATTTCAATTATTAATAAAGATTTTGAAAAAAAAAATCAAGCAAATTATCTATTGTTTTTACTAATTTTTTTAATTTGATGCATATTTATTTTATGGTCTGATCACGGTATCCAAGAGCGACGTCCAATGGAGAATATAAAACAACGTCTGTTTGAATTTAAATACAAAAACCAACTGTTACGTATAATCACCACATACGGATTAATTACCAATGTTTATATAAACCACATTAATTAGTAGAAATGGTCTGACTCCAAAATAATTCATTAGAAGATATGATAAAAAGAGCCAAAGATGCACATAAGGAGGATGAGCTCGAGATACATATGGGAGCTTTAGCTACTCCATCGGTCGACACATGGACAAAGCGTCTATGTCGGGTTTACCGTGCAAATGGAAAGATGACCGATCAACCGATCAACCATTCACTTATCATCAAATCACCCTCCAACGGTCGGCATATACACAAAGAGCGGATTACCGATTAAGTTTATTATGCCAAAGTAAAGTCGATCATCCCTTGACTAATTGAATGGTGGCGTCGATGGAGGTGATGAAAGTCGTGGGAAAACAATATTTTCAACGGCATAACAGCAACAATTTGGCATTCTCAAAAACTCATGGAAAAAATTTCCAACGATATCCCGACAACTTTGGTGGGGTGTTTATGATGACTTTCCGATGATGTTAATTTTCCAATGACATAACGACGATTTTTTTACCTACTAATTTGTAACAGTAAAGCAATGACTAGTTGAATGCAACATTTCCGACGACATCTTGACGGCTCAACTTTTATCGACGGTTTTGCGATGACAATTGTGATGCGTAATTTTCATATTTTTCCACGACTCAACAATGACATTTGCATAGTTTTTTTTAGAACTTTCGCTCACAATAATGTCATATATTGTCATTCCAACAATGCCAAACACATAATTATAATAATATATCACATTCAAACATAATGGTTTCACAGTTAAACACAAAACATATCAAATATTATATCAATAACAACAAAATTTATCGATATCACATAACATCGTCATAGACAAACAGTACATAAAAAATATCTCAATACTACATCAACACAATAGATGATCATCTTAATATTATTTATAAAGTGCATATAAATAAATAACATCTCGATCATCCAAATGCTGACCCGCAACATCGTTTTGCTTGGACCTGGTTCACCGTTTATTTGTTAATAAAACATCTTTCGAAGCTCATAATATTGTCTTTGAAGTAGTATGACTTGATTCTGCAACTTAGTTCTTTCCTGCATTTCATTGGTGTTGTACCTGACGTCCATATCTCTATGTCGTCTCTGCATTTTTTGATACAATTCATTATATAAAATCGCACAATTATAAGATTAATACTTTCATCGGCATTTCCCAATTGCATGTTTAATAATTTCACTTGAAACAAAATTTCCTTTGAAGTTGGCATAATTCATCATCTGTTCCAATTACAAGTTTAAGACATTTTTCAATATTTCTTTGCTTTGATATTTTGATGTCATATTGAAAAAACTATACAACTTTTAAAGTCGTTTAATTTTCAGGATTATATACATGCATGTAATGTGCTACTTTTAAATGGAATATAGATCGACTGGTATATCACGTAAAACATACATATAATTGAAAGAGTTAGTGATATGTCTTGTGGACAATTATGTAATTTGCTACAACTATTAATCAACCTTTTTTGTCATAAAAGTATTTTTTTTCTTATATATACTTTATTCCATTGTTGTATAATTAATTAAGTAATTAATTTAAAGTGTGTAATTAAGAAAATCCTTAAATAAAATGTTATGTGATTGTAGTTGCAAATAGTTGCAATTGTGAGTAATTAATCACAATATCAAATAATATTTTTTTTTAAATGTTTATGGTTAAGATGTTTCGAGAAAGGATATATACATCATGAGACCAGAGTACGTAAAGCTTTCCAAATGTTTGGTAGTGTATTACTTGTAGCTGTTGAGAGCACCAAGAGATTACGTACTCGTAGTTATTAAATAATTATAGAATAATTTGCATGAGAGTTTCCTGTAAGTTGATAATAAATAGGACAAATAGGAAATCTCGACATGATGATGTTACATAGTTCCCTTGATTGAAAATACAGTGGAATTTTAATGTGGATACTCCACTTTGATTATAGTTTAATCATGATATGATATCTATTGAATGACTATAGTTGGATCTGATAGGGTTAGAAGTATGCCCTAGGGGCAATTGTGTAATTGTGAAGTATGCCCCAAGGGCAATTATGTAATTGTTATATATCTCACTTGATAACCAATCTTGTTTGAAATAAAAGGTGTTTTCTTTCCATTATATACTTGATATAATGTGCTATATTAAGTAATTAATTTAATTAAAAGTATATTTAATATAAAATCCATAAATAATATGTTTTGTGATGGTAGTTACAAAGTGTTGTAACAATAAGTAATTTATCATAATGAAACTAAACATTTTATTTGAAATATTTCTAATAAAAATGTATAAAGACTGGATATCGATGCATCCGTTGAGACTAAAGTACCACTACTAGATGAAAGGCTCATTTCTAATGGCAATTAGCGACTCCATAGTGATGCGGCGTTGCTATAGTTCTGGACGTCACTAAGGCGTCACTAAGACGTTAGTATTTATCGCTGCTTTTGTGACGCCATGTTAAAACTTTTTTGCATCATAATGGCATAGAAAATTGCCTACGCCATTGTGATGCCTCTAAATTTTGCGACACTATTGTGACTCGTACTTCATACACCCACTAATGGAGCACCGCACCAATCCACTTCTCAAACACAAATTAATTCTCCTCCGTCAATCTAAATCTAATCCAACATTTCAAAAGTATCCACCTCATCAATCTTTGCCATGTTTCACAGCCATTCTCCATATACACACTTCACCAAATCAAAGGAATCAAATCCAATGAAACTTTCCTAAAAAAATTGAATCCTTAATTTTAACTGTCCTTATTTCCCTTTTCATTGTCCTTCGATCGAGCTGCTTAGCTTTCAATTCGCCTCTGACCACCATCCGATGTAAAGACGGTTTTCAATGCTGGCCTCGTCTATGCTTGACAATTCCTTCTTCATTATTAAAATTCCTCCCATGGCCCAATATCCAGACGGGTCCTAGATCTAAAATCAAGTTGCAAGTTTCATCCTTTTCGTCTTCAAAGTTCCAGATTTGGCAAGTTCGGTTGTCGTGGATGGGATGAAGGAGCAGCATCTTCGTAGTTTACAAGTTCCAAATCTGGCAAGTTTTAATGAAAATCATTTCTAGATAAGAATATTGCAAAGTTATAATTTTCACAATGTTTATTCTTTTATTTACTTCTTTTTATGTCCATTTTTTCAACTGGTTAGTGATTGCTTCGTATTCTAATTATATGATTAGTGTGGATCTTGCTTGATTATAATACAGCCATGTAAAATTTTCAAATATAGTTTTGGGGATTTGGGTTTTGATTTGGAAGAGAAGAAGTAAAGAGGGAAGAAGAAATCAATTAGTCCCACATGCTAGAAAATTATGCAATATATTTTTATAAATATAGCTTTCTCATGTGGATGTTGGGGCCTTGGGGCTCCCACATGTTTGCCTTGTTGTGAGAAGAGAAGTCATGCAACACCACACGCGCGCCGCCGCCGTCCGTCCGTCCGTCCGACCGAACCGGGTCGGGTTTCGGGTCCGAAAATATTTTTGGATCATATGTAAACAGTAACGGGCCAGATTTTAGCCCGTTAAGGACCCAAAACCGAAATTCCTGAATTTGAATAAATGGCAGGAAATTTTGTGAATAGACACGACGTTTCAACTCAAACGTAAGTGACTGTTAACAACGGTTTTGAAACCTTGGGAAGGGACGCAATCCTTCACGAATGGATACCTCTTCACATCTATAAATAGCAACGTCCAGAAAGTGTTCGGAACGAATTTTGATTCTTCTTCTTCCTACACAGTGCAATGCCAAGGAAGTGTTGCTAATCGCTGCACTTCCATTGCTCTATATTTTGTAACATCTGCAAGGTGTCGCAAACGCTGAATCATTGCAGATTTGTTTCTCCTTCTTCTTCATTCTATTCTATACAAATTGCATCATCAGAAACCATTAACTAAAGTATTCTTGGTCGGATCAAAGGCGTACAAACTTTGAATCCGATTTCGCTGTTATAGGGTTTCATTGAATCCTGAAAGTCGATAGTTCGATAACCCGTTTGCACTTGGTGGGTTGAACTATTGTCTGAAAGAATCTATTTCATAGATCCTTGAAGTAAGAAGTACATCATTATCTTCTTCACAATCGCCATCAAATTTGTCTCGAACCGCAAAATCCCCAACAAATTTCAGACAATATTTTTCAACCATGGAAGGTTCGAGCGCTCTACAAGTTATGAATCAGCATCTAACTCGTTTAGAGCGTTTTGATGGCGACAATTTCACTCGTTGGCAAGAGACGATGAAATTTTTCTTGGTCACCGTCAAGTTGTTCTACATTTTGGAAGATGACGTGGAAGAAATCCGGGAGGAAACTGATAAGGATGATGCTGCTCTAAAGGCTAGACGTGCAAAGCGCAAAGAGGACAATTTTCTATGTAGAGGCCATATTATGAATGCGCTATCTACCCTAGTCTACAATGCTCATAGGACCTTGGAAACAGCGAAGGCACTCTGGACTGCACTGGAGAATAAGTACCACATATCCGAGGCAAGTAATACAAAGTTTCTTATTTCCAATTTTATGGATTTCAAAATGGTCACCAATAAGTCCATAATTGGACAAGTAAGCGAAATCTTACTGTTGATAAATCAACTTAAAGATGCTGGAATTGATCTCCTTGAATCTTTTGTTGTTGGAGTTATAATTTCTAGACTTCCGCATAGTTGGAATGATTATAAGAAAAAGATGAAGCATGCGGAAACGGATTATAATTTAGACAGTTTACAACGTCATCTTCGTATTGAAGAAGACTCTCGCAAACGCGATCTAGATGATAATCCACAAACTGAGTCACATTCTAAGGCAAATAATGTTGAAATTAATGATAAGTTAAAGCCAAAGAATGAGACACAATTTAAGAAGAAAAATCATTCCAAAACCAACAACAAAACGAAAGGTGCTTGTTATTTTTGTAACAAGCCCGGCCACTATGCCCGAGACTGCCGTCTGCGGAAGAAACAATAAAAAGTGAATGTGGTCGAAGACTCGCTTGTGGTTGTAGTGCAAGAGGCGAACTCCATTAGCGGCAATGATAATGATTGGTGGTTCGATACTGGAGCAACCATTCACATTTGCAAAGACCGTAATCTGTTCAAAAGTTATGAAGAAAATAAAGGAGAAGCCGACGAAGTTACTGGAGCAAATAAAGTTCCAAGCAAAGTTCTGGGAAAAGGCACTATAGAACTTACTTTCACCTCTGGAAAAGTTCTTACATTAGTAAATGTATTTTATGTACCTGATATGTGTAAGAATTTGGTCTCTGGATACCTTCTTAACGAAGGAGATTCAAGATGGTGTATGAGTCTGATAAGCTAGTGTTTTCTAAGAATGGTAGATTCATTGGACAGGGATATTCTTGTAACGACATGATTAAGTTGAATCTAATAAAGAAATCTTCTGTTTATATTGTTGATTCCATTAATTTATGGCATGGTAGATTAGGACATGTTAATTATAATTCCATTAGAAATATGCATAAATTAGGATTAATTTCTGATTGTGATTTCGATACCATCTCTAAATGTTAAATATGTGTTCAAGCAAAAATACACCGAAAATCCTTTAAATCCGTAGAAAGGAAAACTGGTTTGCTTGATTTGGTATATAGTGATGTGGGTGACTTAAAAAGTCATATCACCTACGGTGGTAACCAATACTATATAACATTCATTGATGATTATACTAGATATGCATATGTATATCTAATGAAAACTAAAGATGAGGCTTTTGATAAATTCAAAATTTACAAAGCAGAGGTCGAAACACAATTAAGAGCTAAAATTAAAATATTACATTCAGATCGTGGTGGTGAATATTTCTGAAATGAATTCACCTTGTTTTGTAAACAACAAGGTATAGTTCACCAATGTACTGCCCCATATACACCACAACAAAATGGTGTTGCTGAAAGGAAGAATAGTACTTTAGTAGAAATGGTTAATGTCATGCTCATAAGTTCTAATTTACCTTATAACCTATGGGGTGATGCTATGTTATCTGCATGTTATACTTTAAATAGAGTACCACTTAAAAAGAATAATATTTTCCCTTATAAATTATGGTTTAATAGGAAACATAACCTAACTAGACTTAAAGTTTGGGGTTGCTTAGCATATGTTAGAAAACCAGACCCTAAACGACCAAAGTTAGGAAATAGAGCATTTAAATGTGTTTTCATAGGATATTCACTTAATAGTATAACTTATAGATTCCTTATTCTTGACACCCTAGAAGTTATAGAATCTGTAGATGTAGAATTTTTTGAAAATCAAACTGTTGAGATCCCATTGAGATCATCTAGTCCAGAACCTAGTATGGCTAATGATATCAATGACGATGATTATGCTCCTGCTCAAAACAGCAAGGAAGTATCAGTACCAGATAATAGTACTGAACAATGGAGAAGTAAAAGAGCGAGAATAGAGAAGGACTATGGTCCTGACTTCATTACATGTCTTGTAGAAGGCAGTAAGGACGAAGTCCTTAATATGAATAAATATGTAATGAACGTCGATGACGATCCCAAAACTTATTCTTAGGCTATGAGTTCTAGAGATTCCAATTTCTGGAAAGAAGCTATCAATGATGAAATGAATTCTATATTGTTAAACCAAACTTGGGTTTTAACTGATTTACCTCCTGGTGCTAAACCTATAGGATGTAAATGGATATTCAAGAAAAAGTTGAATACAAATGGATCCATTGATAAGTTTAAAGCCAGATTAGTTGCTAAGGGATATAAGCAAAGACATGGAGTAGATTACTTTGATACATATGCTCCAGTTGCTCGCATATCTTATATACGCTGTTTAATTGCACTTGCATCAATTCATAAATTAGTCATACATCAAATGGATGTAAAGACTGCTTTTCTAAATGGAGATTTAGAAGAAGAGATATATATGGAACAACCTGAAGGTTTCAAAACCCCAGGCCAAGAAAAGAAAGTTTGCAAATTAGTGAAATCTCTTTATGGCCTGAAGCAAGCTCCCATGCAATGGCATGAGAAATTTGATAAAGTTGCACTGTCATATGAATTCATTGTTAATGATGCTCATAAATGTATTTATAGCAAATCGGATAACAACGGTAGTGTTATAATATGTTTATACGTTGATGACATGCTAATATTTGGTTCAAATATATCCTGTGTGAATGAAACTAAAAAGTTTCTGTCTTCTAAATTCGATATGAAAGATCTAGGAGAAGCTGATGTAATTTTGGGAATTAAAATTATTAGGAAAGAGGGGGAGTTATTACTAACTCAATCTCATTACATAGAGAAATTCCTACAAAAGTATGGTCATTACGATGACAAACCAGCACCAACTCCTTTAGATCCTAGTATTAAATTAGAAAAGAACACTGGACGTACTATCTCTCAACTAGAGTATTCCAGTGTTATTGGGAGTCTTATGTATGCTATGCATTGCACTAGACCAGACATCGCACATGCTATAAGTGTATTATGTCAATTTACGAGTAATCCAGGTTTGGAACATTGGAAAGCTATTTCCAGAGTTTTAGCTTATTTGAAAGGAACCATTGAATATGGTTTATCTTATAAAGGATATCCTGCTGTAATAGAAGGATATAGTGATGCAACCTAGAACAATGTAGAATCCAAATCCAAGTCTACTACTAGATGGATCTTTACATTAGGAGGCGCTGCTGTGTCTTGGGCTTCCAAGAAGCAGACCTGTATTTCTGACTCAACAATGTTGTCAGAATTGATTGCATTAGCAGATGCGTGTAAAGAAGCGGAATGGCTTAGGAATTTATTAATGAAAATCCCTTTATGGAAGAAGCCATCTCCAGCAGTCTTGATTAACTGTGACAATCAAGCAACGATATACAATGTGTCTAATAAGACATATAATGGAAAGTCTAGACATGTGAGTCTAAGACATCAAATGGTGAGACAGTTACTCAAAAGAGGAGTTATAACTGTTGACTACATAGAAACGAAGAAAAACTTGGCTGATCCACTTACAAAGAGTCTTCCAAAGGCAATGGTTTCTATAAAGTCACAAGAAATGGGACTAAGGTCTGTGAATGAAGGTTGATCATCCTTAAACAGAAACCCAACTTATGTCTTGAAAAGGATAGACAAAGTTCAATGGGTACCAACAAGTTAAGAGAATGATTATGGAACACTAAATCGATAATCCCATAATATTTAGTGTTGGATTCTGCAAGAACAAAGGATGGATATATGTCCTTAATAAGTCTAGTTACCTTAAAAGGTGTATTGCAGAAACACCTTAAGAGACTTACCTATATGAGTATGGAAATCAGGCCGCTTCCTAGAAAAGTAAGACCGCTTACTAAGTAGACTCATGAACCAAGATTTAAGCACATGACCATTAACGTGCTGAGCAATACAGAACACTTTACCTAAGAAAATCAAGATGTGTAATTGTTCTGGTTTTATCATTAGGGATACTTGGTTCAAGATTCGTTCACCATAGAATCTCGATAAGGCCTTGAATGATTTACACTAAGTAAAGGTTCAAATCCAAAAGATACCTTTCATTTATGTGTTGGTTTTCACGATGATGCAAAACTTGATCTTAGAACTACATAGGCTTGATCCCACTTGGGTATGTAGGAAGTCACTCTAGTGATGCAGCCATCCTATTTATTAATTTTTCTTATTTGAAAATTGGGGGAGAATGTTGTAAAATTTTCAAATATAGTTTTGGGGATTTGGGTTTTGATTTGGAAGAGAAGAAGTAAAGAGGGAAGAAGAAATCAATTAGTCCCACATGCTAGAAAATTATGCAATATATTTGTATTAATATAGCTTTCTCATGTGGATGTTGGGGCCTTGGGGTCCCACATGTTTGCCTTGTTGTAAGGAGAGAAGTCATGCAACACCACACGCACGCCGCCGCTGTCCGTCCGACCGAACCGGACCGGGTCGGGTTTCGGGTTCGGATCCGAAAATATTTTTGGATCATATGTAAACAGTAACGGGTCAGATTTCAGCCCGTTAAGGACCCAAAACCGAAATTCCTGAATTTGAATAAATGGCGGGAAATTTTGTAACATTTTCTAAACGTTACAAAATGAATAGACGCGACGTTTCAACTCAAACGTAAGTGACTGTTAGCAACGGTTTTGAAACCTTGGGAAGGGACACAATCCTTCACGAATGGATACCTCTTCACATCTATAAATAGCAATGCCCAGAAAGTGTTAGGAATGAATTCAGATTCTTCTTCTTCCTACACAGTGCAACGCCAGGGAAGTGTTGCTAATCGTTGCACTTCCATTGCTCTATATTTTGTAACATCTGCAAGGTGTTGCAAACGCTGAATCGTTGCAGATTTGTTTCCCCTTCTTCTTCATTCTATTCTATACAAATTGCACCATCAGAAACCATTAACTAAAGTGTTCTTGGTCGGATCAAAGGCGTACAAACTTTGAATCTGATTTCGCTGTTATAGGGCTTCATTGAATCTTGAAAGTCGATAGTTTGATAACCCGTTTATACCTGGTGGGTTGAACTATTGTCTGAAAAGAATATATTCCATAGATCCTTGAAGTCGGAAGTACATCATTATCTTCTTCACAATCGCCATCAAATTTGTCTCGAATCGCAAAATCCCCAACAAAATTTTGATATATTTTCTTGGATCTTAACCATGATTTAACTCTTTATCATTTATGAAATGTGGATCTTATATATTTTGCATGAAATCCAAGTTCAAATTCCTATTAAAATATGTATCCAAATCTTCAGTTGCTTAAGGATTCAATTACTGGTATTGGTAAGATGTCTCTGATGATTTTGAGATTCATGCGTATGCTGATGTGGTTATGTGATAAATGGATTGAAAGGCTTTGTGTGTGTATAGTCGTAGTTGTTGTAGATTTGTTCGGGGTTGATGAACTAACTATTGGACATTGTGTTAGTTGGCGATGTTGTGTAAGAGACAATGGTGATGCTGATATGAGAATAGATGATGGGTGGTGTAATGACCCAGGATTCAATCACTTCAAATTTGGATATTTAAATATATTATTAATAATTTATTAATGGATTTTATAACTCAAATAAACTCCTTTTAAATAATAACTAATGATGGTAAAATAGTTTTTCAAATTTCTTTACAAATACAATTAGTTCAAAGAAAAATAGAAAATATGACCGGAAATCATATTTCGAATTTTCGACTTTTTAGTGCCTAAAAGTTGTCAGAAAACATTATGCACATCTGAGTAATACACACACACTCTTTTATAAATGAGTTAGGATTTTTAATATACACATGTATATATTAACTTAAGAAATATATGTATATGATATGACTTTTTATTTAAATGTTTAAAAACAAAATATAAATGTAAATAAAACTGACATAAGTTGTCATCTCTTTACAAACATTAAGCACACATGGTACCAAGGTATGTTGGCTTGGAAAAATGAAAGGGAGACAAGGTATTCACGTGAGAGGGGTAGGAGGAAGCATGTATAGTGATGTGGCATCATTATAGTGGAGGTTAGGTACCTTAGGGTAAAATGGTAATTAGATTTATGCACTTAGTATATAAAGTATTTTCCTAACATTTCCACCACTTTTCATTCATTTCTATTTCATAAAATTTCCTCCTAAAGCTTTCATGTATATTTCCATGGCCACCAAATTAGATTCTCAAGTTTAAAAATCTAGTTTTCATTCACTTTTATAAATCTAAAACCTTGTTTTAAGTTTCCTTCTTCCAATTCATCACTTCTCCTTATAATACAAGTCCACATCCTTCTTAATCAATCAAGACCGAGCATAATACCCTCCTAAGCCGAATTATGTTGCATCCAAAAGCCCACAAAGACACTTTTCCAAACTAGAGGCACCTAGGCTGTGTTTGAGTTATAGAAAAAGTTAGCTTAGTTTTGTGAAATTTCAATGAGTAAAGCTCAATCTTTTATTCAAAGTTATTAACTTTATAAATGATGCATATTTGTTAGTTAAATATGATGCTTGTTTGAGTTGTTATTATTTTGAATTGGTTATGCATAAGTACATATGGAAATGATGTTGATTTGGTTATATATAATATGCTCGTATGCGGGTAAATTATGATCTTGCTTATGTTTTGAATTATGTTGTTGTGATGTGGTTGTGATGTTGGTTATGATCTTGGTATATGTCGTTCATGCTAATAAAGTTAGCACTTTTGCTAACTTAAGCGACTTATGAAATCCCATTTGAAGGGTTTTAAACTTTGGTCTTAAATTTAAAAATATATTTAAGTTTAAAACTTGTTTAGTTTTCAAAAGCGCATCTTTATGTTTACAAAGTAGAAACGTTTCCAAACAGTAAAGTTTAAAGCCTTACAAAATAATAATTCAAGTTTTGGAAATTTCAGGTCGTATAGCGACGGTCGCTATAAGTGCAATTCGTGAAAATGAACTCTTTTCAAAATCTAAAAACGTTTTAACTTAAAAATGTTTTCAGAAAATGTTTTAAAACTTATATTAAGTAATCAAAAAGATAATTATTATATGATTAATTAATTATTTAATAAATGATTAATTAGTTAATTAAGTAATTAGTACTTAATCATTGGTTAATAAAGGTAATTAATAATTAAGTGTTAATAAATTAAGTTAATTTTAATCAGTTAATTAATTAAAGTTAATTATTATTTAATTAATAATTAAGGGTTAACTATTTTTAGTTGTAACGACCTACTTTTCCGTACAGTTTAAGTTGACAATAAACAACACATGTCCAACCCAAATTGAACGGAAATGTGGATAGTTACGGAAAAAGAAAGAAAAAAGAAGATAAGAAGAAAACTAAACAACACAGAATCTCACAATGAAACGAATAATCTATAATATATGAAAAATCTTTACACAAAAACGAAACTGTAATATATCTATATACAAATGTCAATCAGAGTATACTAACCTATTTCAGCCCGGAAAGTTATAACAACCCGTCCTCACAATTGCTGAATAATATACAACGGTGAATGCAACGGAAAAAAATAGCAATGTATGTGAATACGTATCTAGGCCTCTAGCTCTTCTCCTGAAGCTCCAAAAATACCCAATTAACCTGGAAATATATATGCTCAGTCTGACCCGAGCATTATAGGAAAACAACGCCTGGATCAGTCTGGTAAAACCAACGTGAGAAACTCAAATCACAAGGAATTTTATCTACTATTACTTATAAAATCCTTTAAACTCAAAGGTGCCTCGTAAGACCATGCCACACATAAACACAGACGGGTTTTTACCTTACGATAACCAAAACTTTTTATATCAGCAAATATAGTGATATTATAATAATGTCTATGGCAAAAATAATAATAATCAAGTAGCTATGATGCTCGTGAGTGTACATCACAACAATACTAGGTATAAAATCAAAAATTGACAAGGCGTTTTCGCTAACTGCATAGGATTTATAGGAGGTGCCCTCAGTACTTTGAGGAACGGTCCTCCTACGCAAGGATTAGAGATATCTCTCCGAAGCAGCATCACCCCTAATGATGTACCATAGGAAAAACATGGCTGGTCTCGCTAAGACCGAGTGCATCGCCTCGTGCTTGCATAACAACTGTAGGTGACATCTAGGAGGAGCCGACTACACCCTATGGGTTTGCCAACCCTACTGGCCATGCCTCCTATCTCTGGTTTTAGTCATTTCTACTGATGAGGCTACGTCCGGCATTCCAGCTTACGCACCGCTACCAGATTACGGAATCCCACATAGATTCCAATACCCCAACGGGTCTCGGAATCACACATAGATTCCCATATCTCAATTAGATCTTGGAATCACACATGGATTCCCATACCCCAACGGGTTTCGGAATCACACATGGATCCCAACATCGCAATATATCACAAATCTCCTATATAGAACCGTATATGGTTGTTTTTGGAGTGGTTGTGGGTTCGAGTCATCTCTTACGAGTACACTCTTCCGCTTCCTGGGTGCTCCACAAACCAATCGTCGATTTCTAGAATGCTCAATACTGGTTCTTTAGGAAATAATAAGACAATACATAAGAGCGAGGATCACCCCCTAACCGTTTAAGTGGACGGATCTCCTCATCATTTGTCCTAGAAAAACGAAATGAGTTTATACGTACAGTATGGCATTCCGATGTAACTGTACCATATAATCCCCGTGTTTCCCTAGATATTTCCAGAGTTAAAATCCTTCGGTGTTAAATAGGGAATATTGCCCTACCACTAAAAGTAAGAAGGATTACATATTTAGACCAAGATTTGATAGTCGATTATTTAACTATCAAATAAACAAACATTCCAAACAAGGATTACATTTCCCATTGAAATCACTCAGCCTCTCCAAAATAAATCTTTCATTTCTTAAAATTAATTTTCAAAGATTTGGAATCACGTCCATATACGTATCTTAATAGGATAAGCATATTCACAAAATACGATATTTTCGATACTTAGAAAATATAACTATATACTTATCTCAATGGTATAAGTATATTCACAAACCATTTCACTTTTAAAACTTAGAAATTTGAAAACTCTTAAAAATAGATATAGAAAGTATCGTCTAATATCGACTATGGATCGTAGCTTACACAATGATTACGTCGCTATTCCAGCTAATCCATAGTAAACTATAGGCAATCTCTGCCCCTCAAATTAACCCATAAATATCAACCATATCTTTCCAAATTTCTTTATCTTATAAATATTTCCAAATCTATTTATAAAGTTTTCTTTATAAATATCAAAAACTATAAATAAAATACTTCCCATATTAAACAAATTTATCGAACAAATTATTTAAGTTGATGAGGTTCCCTTGATAAGCTATAAATTATTTAAAATAACTTTAAGCAACCAAGTTATTATTTAAACATCCTTCTATTTTACATAAATTAAATATCATTTAAAATAATAACTTAAAATCTCATTAATAATATATTCAATTCATTTTAAACACTATTATTTTATTAATAGGTTAACTTCAAAACAATATTATATAATAATTAATTAACTTTAAAACGTTATTACAACAATAATCAATTAACTTTACTATATTAATATGATAATTAATTAACCTATAAATATAATTAAATAACAAGGATCAATATAATTAATTAACTTTAATTAAAAATTAAAGTATAGTTAAATCACTATAAATAAATAATTAAATTAAAACTTTTTAAAACAATAATTACATGATTTTTTTAAAAATAATATTTTTAAATAAAGAACTAACCTTTAAGATTTATATAAAAAAAGTAATTAACTTTAATCATTATTAAAATCAATTATTAATTCTCTTTAAAACATTATTAATAAATTGGTTTACCTTTTAAATCTTATTACTAAATAATAATTATCTTTAAACCTTATAATAAAAATAATTATTCTTAAAATAACTTTCAAAACAATAATTAATTTTTCAAATTTGAAAGAGGCCTAAGGATCACCATGGTACTTAAATAAGCTACCATATTATTCAATTTAACTTTTCAAGTTAATAACAGATATTTACATAATCCATGACTGTGTAAATAAATCCAACTCTTAACCATCATCAGTTAATATATCACTTATTCAAAGCAGAATATCAATTAACGATACATAATCAAATGTTCAAATCTATAAAATAGCAGAATGGAGGTTTATTATGCTGATTAATTGTCAAATTAATTTAATTAGCGGAATGGTGTTTTATTCCGCTAAAAAGATGTCCAACTTATCCTATTTAATTTAGTTTAATAATATAGTGCTTATTTGGCCAAATAAATATTACCAATTAAGGTATATAAATTTAAACGATGTTATTAATTAAAATAACGTGATTTAAACTCTATCTGTTTAAATATGTCATAAATTTTTACATGTTCAAAGCTATCAACAAGTTACACTAAAATGTTGTACTCGTGTACACGAGTACAACACAAAAATTCGTGGGTAGTTCGGATTTCATATGAGAGAGTTATACCATTTCCAATTTTCAATAATTTTAATAAATTAAATAAGTCAATATAAAGCTTCTCACCTTAGTTAATGGGCCAAAGCCCAATATCAATGCACCCGCGGCCCAACCTACAGCGCACATAATTCCCTTCCTCTAATGCACAATTGTGCAATTGAACACATTGAGGTGGACCTTTTTGCAAAACTATGTTACATGAACAGGGCCACATTACCTTCTTCTTTCAAATTCCAATTATGAGCTCTCTGATGACAGCAATTGCAACCGTCTGCTCCCCTCCTCATGCCTGCCACGTCTTCCATATTTGCGCACCTGCTACCTCCCTTCTACATCACGCATGCATCTCCATATACACTACTGCAACCGTGCACCTCTCCCCTACTTCCCACTACCCAAAACTCTAAGCCCAGCCTCAACTATAGCATCATGTACGCTGACCACTTGTACAAACGCACCCACTTCTACCCGCGGCCGTACATGCCTCCACCAAACTCGTACCCTCCTCATGCTTCCACCTGACTCCTCCTTTTGTTTATACGCACCCACGTATACAAGTATATATATACACATGTACACAATATAAACACCTTTACATGCACACGTATGAAACACACACTAGCACACGTATGTACAAAACAGAATGATACACAAAAATATACAAACGCGAAAATATACACACGTATATATATTAATATATATGTATAAGCTTCTGTAAGGAGGAAAGAAAGAAAGAAAAGGAGGAAGGGAAAAAGAATGGGGTTGCTTTGTAATATATGGACGAATAGTTGTTTAGGGTGTGATATAAAATGATGATATAAAATGAAACGTTCCAGCCATTTAATCTAAGCCATTATATTCCTGGACAAAACTACACATAAGAGTATGCAGAGGAAAAGAATTGGAAAGATATATGATTTGTTTGAAAAGTTATTTAAGTTTTGGGGTACGATGCTACACCATATAACGTTCGCGTACAGATCGCGAATAGACCGAAATAAAAATATGATCGTGCAAAGCAACGTTACGCGATCACAAGACAACAATAAAATAGATCGGTTATTAAATTCTGTAAAGTTTCAAAAGAACAGACATTTGGCGCAAAACGCGTCAAATGAAAATATTATTTTTATTTTTCAAATTAAAAATTATGAAATGATTCTAAAAATTAAATTAAAAATACTCTTAAAAAAATCAAGTCTAAATTTGAAACATAAATTTTATTATAATTTAATTCAAATCTTAATATTTAAATTAATTAAATATTCAAATTCGAAGATCCAAAAATACAGGTCGTTACACTCTTTCCCCCTTTAAAAAATTTCGCCCTCGAAATTTCAGCACAAGAACACTCGATACTATTCATAAGCCTGCAGGATGTTCATAGATCATTCATATACTAAATCTAATTCGATCACTACTAGAATACATAACTACACTTCCATACCAATATCGCTTACCTGATTCTCTAGTGCGGATCCCGATCAGGTTCCTTGATTAGGAACGTCTGTTCTCCTTATTTAGTCATATACTATGATAGAAAACCTTGGTTCCATATCAAGAACCCTCATCAAGTGCTCGCCGTCAAAAATTAAGTAATAGATCTTATCTGGAACGGTGTAAAACACCTCACAGCCTTGTATTCGAATATTAGATCAAAACTATGTGAAGAGAGAAATGACCTACACCCATTCTACGTACTTATTTAATTGGTTATTCCTAATACCAATTTTGTTTCCATATTTGTGAAAACATTCATAAAACAAAATTTAAGTTATAAACTTATAAAATTCCTTATTATACCTTAAGGGTGTACACAACTATCAGATTCAACTTTATTTTGAGTTCACTTAAGAACTTAAACACCAGGGTGTTTTTATTCAAACACTTATTGAAATGATACCGTGTATTCTAATCCACAAAAAATAAGTAACCCCAAAATTACACCAAGGAATTGAGTACTACCAAACAGTATCACACATACTTTACAAGAAGGATAATACTCAAGAGAAACGTTTACCATCTGAACGCATATCTTACCCATTTTTAGTTATTTTCGAGCCACTCGAACTATTTAACTTAAAACCACATTTATGCGCTTTCAAATCCACTTTTGTAACAATACCAAATATATTCCAAATAAATAGTTTTCATTAAACTACTAGTTTCCAACTTACTTCGGATTCATCCGGATTCAAACTCGTCCCGTTTGTACAATGACAAAAAGAATAATTTACTAAGTGCACAATACCATTAGCCTAAGCAACATCCGATCATCACTTAGAAGATTATTCCGATCATCACAAAATGAATCATGACTTATTCCCCAAACCAAATCCAAAGGAATACACATTTCTATAAAATTCCTTTTCAAAGATAATTATACTTAAATATATTCTTAAGCAAGCTATTTCCAAAATATTGACACACCAGAAATCCTTTTAAGAAATCTATTATTACCATTTCCAGAATCATTTATACTCTAAAACTATCTCAAATAAACCTATTATTTCTTCTTCCACAAATCACTTAAAATGATAATATACATATTTACTCTATGGTAAATCAAATCATACCTTTGGAATCAATCAAAATTTGTTTTATCAAAATAATTATACAACAAGATCCTAATGGTAGCAATTCCCCACTTAGAAACTCGAAAATGAATACCGACAACGTTGCAATTATCGTCGGAATTATTTCCCAGTGGCCGAAGTGAATTCAGTGCTTATCTCCCCTTGAAATCCATAGAAATATTTTTATCCCAAAAATATTTTCAAATACTATCATTAACTTGTAAACCTTAAAAACCATTTTCCAAAATACCGGGATTAAAATTCTCAAACTCCTTTTTTATTTATAAAGCACATTTATATAAATCAAATTTATAAAATATCTCTTCTTAAAGGGAATCATTTCTCAAATATTTATTGCAAAAAATATTCTAGCTTCCTTATATAAATTATTCTTCAAGTATTATTTAAGAAATATTTAAGTTTCCTTTTAATAAACTTCTTTTTAAAAAAAACCCCAATTTAAAACAACCAACTTTTATATTCAATCGTTTCCAAAATATTCCAATTTCCTTTTAATAAATAACATTTATTGAAACTTAATTTATTAAGTCAATTCTTTATATAAAAGCGTTTCGAAAATATTCGTTCCAAAAATATTCAAATTTTCTTTTAAATAAACAACCTTTAGAAATCAAATTTTAACACAACATTATCAATGAACGCCTTATATTCAAACTGTGAAACTTAATTCATAAGGTATTCGTTTCAATGTTCCCAAATTCCAATCTACCCAACCCAGGTTTCAAAAGGAAGATTCTAGATAGACTAACTAATAATTGTCAATGCTCAGAAACGGCGAGCATAACCGATCAAATCCTAGATGATGATAATGGAATGTTTTTGTTTCTATCAACCAAGCACAACCAAGAATAACTATATTTAAAAAAAAACTATATTTCTTTCATATAAAAAATATAATTCTAGGTAAAATTATTTTATTTACCAATTTAAAACAATATTATGTCAATTGGCCTTGTTCGAGTGTTTAGGAAATCCCTATCGATAACGTTGGCCAAACACATCGACCAGAATTCTTAAACCACTAAAAAGATCAAACAACACAATATAAAACATTTTTATGAAAATAACAAATATGTGCTCTTATATATATACTCTCAAACTCATCCTAGGGTCTCACTGACCCTATCTCAAATGAGTTAACCCCACCAAAGCCTAGGTGTTCGCTCAACCTAAGATCTAATACCACGTTGTAACGACCCACTTTCCTGTACAGTTAAAGCTGACAATAAACCACACATGTCCAATCCAAATTGAATGGAAATGTGGATAGTTAGGGAAAAAGAAAGAAGACTAGAAGAAAACAAAACAACATAGAATCTCATAGCGGAATGAATAATCTATAATATATGACAAATCTTTAGACAAAAACGAAACTGTAATATATGTATATACATATGTCAATCAGAGTATACTAACCTATTTCAGCCCAGACAGTTATAACAATCTGTCCTCACTAACAAAAACGAAACTGTAATATAAAACAATGAGTGTAACGGAAAAAAATAGCCATGTACGTGAATACGTCTCTAGGCCTTCAGCTCTTCTCCTAAAGCTCCAAAAATATCCAACTAACCTGGAAATATGATTGGTCTAACCCGAGCATTATAGTAAAACAACACCCAGGTCAGTCTGGTAAAAACAGCATGAGAAACTCCAATCATAAGGAATTTTATTTATTATTACTTATAAAATCCTTTAAACTCAAAGGTACCTCGTAAGACCACGCCGCACATAAACACGGACGGGTTTTTACCTAACGATAACCAAAACTTTTTATATCAACAAATCCAGTGATATTATAATAATGTCTAAGGCGAAAATAATAATAATCAAGTAGTTGTAGTGCTCGTGAGTGTACGTCACAACAATACTAGGTTTAAAATCGAAAATCGACAAGGCACGTTTGCTAATTATGTAGGATTTCCATGGAGGTGCCCTCAGTATATCTAGGAGAAGCCGACTACACCCTATGGGTTTGCCAACCCTACTAACCATGCCTCCTATCTCTGTTTTTAGTCATTTTGACTGATGAGACTATGTATGGCATTCCGGCTTACACACCGCTACCAAGTTATGGAATCCCACATGCATTCCAATACCCCAACGGGTCTCGGAATCACACATTGATTCCCATATCTCAATTAGATCTTGGAATCACATATGGATTCCCATACCCCAACGGGTCTCAGAATCACACATGGATCCCAACATCTCAATATCATGAATCTCCTCCATAGAATCGTATATGGTTTTTTTTGAAGTGGTTGTGGTTTCGAGTCATCTCTTACGAGTACACTCTTCTGCTTCCCGGGTGCTCCACAAACTAATCGTCGATTTTCAGAATGCTCAATACCAGTTATTTAGGAAACAATAAGACAATACATAAGAGCGGGGATCACTTCTAACCGTTTAAGTGGATGGATCTCCTCATCATTTTTCCTAGAAGAACGAAATGAGTTTATACATACCATATGGCACCCCGATGGTAACTATACCATATAATCCCCGTGTTTCCCCTAGATATTTCAGAGTTAAAATCCTTCAGTGTTAAGTAGGGAATATTTCCCTACCACCAAAATTAAGAAGGATTATATATTTAGGCCAAGATTTGATAATCGGTTATTTAACTATCAAATAAACAAACATTCCAACAAGGATTACATTTCCCATTGAAATCACTCAGCCTCTCCAAAATAAATCTTTCATTTCCTAAAATTAATTTTCAAAGACTTGGAAATCACTTCCATATACGTATCTTAATAGGATAAGCATATTCGCAAAATACGATATTTTCGATACTTAGAAAATATAACTATATACTTATCTCAATGGTATAAGTATATTCACAAACCATTTCACTATCAAAACATAAAAACTTGAACACTCTTAAAATAGATATGGAAAGTACCGTTCAATATCGACTATGGATCACATGTATGCAGTTGCTGTTGGATTCACTTTTCACTTCTGTTTTGTATTGGACTGTATCTTGACTTGTTGCTTCTTGAGCTTGAAACTGTTTTGTATCACTGATTCATTTGTGTTACCTTGTGTTGCCATATTGAGTTGCACTGTGTACATGCACAGTTTTACTGTTGCAGTGATCATTGATATTTTGGTCGAGACCATTTGCACTTGAGTTGAATCTGATTTGGATTTGATGTTGTAAACATTTGTGAATTTTTAATGTGTACATGTGTGCACATTGTCCATGTCTGCCTGCTTTGACATTTGAGGCCGTGGCATTGAGATTTGAATCTTCATTTGATTTTGGTTCGTTGTTCTTTTGTGAATTTCGGGTTGTAGTGGCGAGGCAGTATACGCGTGCGTATACTGCAGCCCTACCAGGATTGATGTTTTAAATTGATTATTTTGTGTTGTCTAATTATCTTCTAGATAATTAGATTATGAGTTTCTAAATATTTATTTAATAATAAGATTTTGTTATTAATTGTCGTTTAGACAATTCGGTTGTTTTTTGAATTATCTGCATTGGTAATCTTTTATCTATCTTTGTTGGTGATTTAAATTAGCTGATTTATTGTTTAACACTGTTTGTCGTTATCCGATTCTCTTACCGAGGAGTCGGATATACGAGATTTCCGTGACTGTCGTCTTTTTGATATCGATTTTTATTGCTTCCGTGCATTAATGACTGAGTTTGAATTAGACTGACCCATGTATTATTTTCTTTTGAATTTAATACTCGGGTCAGACCCAAGTTATTTCAGGTCGTAGATTTCCTGCTTTGAGTTACTGTTGAGCTATGAAGACTTTTCATATCTTTTGAAGGGGTCTTCATCTTTTTGTAGTAGTCAGTGTATTGTTTTAGGTTGATATGTATTCATGTATATTAGTCGATAATGTACTTGTATATATATAACTTCCAGAGTCGAAAGTTATAGTTGTATCATTTGTATTGTGTCAAATGTATTGTAACTGACATCAGTTATTATATATATGAGACTTTTTGTTCCATCTATGTTCCGCATTTATGTTATCTGTGTTATTTTTATATTTATTGTCCTAAACTATTATAGCCACTGTGTAGTAGCTTTGTGTTTGTATCGGTACGTCGGATTTCCTCCTGAAATAAAAATGCATGTTATACTATCTGACATATCGGTGCTCGCAAAAAACGATTACACGGATGGTCGCTCCTCAACAGCCTTATTCTCTGTGCTAGTTAACAACATTACACCGTAGTGTTCTTGGCTAGCGTGGGTATAGAGGTGGGGCGTCACAGCTTGGTATCAGAGTATAGGAATGTGCAGACTCAAGCTACAAGTTCAAATGTCAACAAAGCACATCAGTATGGCAACACAACAGCATGCACATATATGAAGGCTACACTGACAAGTGCACAGCTACAAGTAACCAGGTGAACACATGCATATCTAACAGTGTCAAGTAAAGATCAAAGTCAGGTTCAAGTGACAAACACTATCAAGTCAAATGCAACAAGTGAAACAGAGGTGATGTCAGAATATTTAACAAATACAAAGCAATTTAACAACGGAAGTGTACACAAAGCAACTGGAAGTGATCAGTGAACTGGAGGAAGTAAAGCAGCTCACAAGTGAAGCATGTACACTGAAGTCATACAATGCAAGATTATAGCAAAATGCACAAGACGAACACACATGAAGACCATCAATATAAAAATCAGCTATGATCAACAAATATCAAGGAAGTGGTCAAAAGTCAGAGAAGTCACAGAATTTAAAGATGGCCAGAGACGAAGCTCACAGGGGCCAGAAAACCAAAGCCATAATTCACAGTGAAGTCAATAAGGAGATGTCACAAAAACAAAACTACAGAGAAACAGTAAACAAAACCAAGAAGTAAACAAGTTTGAATTCAATGCAGACGCAAACTAGTCGAAGTCGAAGATGACCATAAACAGAAAGTCAATGTCTTAGATCAACAGTGATCAAGACAAGGCCAGAATAAATCAAAAAAACAAAGTCAGATGATCAGAGATGTGAAACAGTTTTAAAATTGCTTAAACAAGTCAAAAAGTTTCAAAGCAAAATCATGAAGAGTAATCAATTCAAGAAAACAAGTTAAAACGAGCAGAAATCACATACTGAGCACGAGTTAGATGTGAGTAAATCAAATTACTCACCTGAATCGCCAGAGAGAGCCGAAGCTCAAAATCGCGACAGGGCAAAGCCCTAAATTCCAAGATCAAGCAAAGAGGAGTCGTAGCCTCGATTCCAGATTCACCAGAGTAACAGAGGTGTACTCAACAGAAGTGAACAAGTAATTTGTATACATGAACAGACTAGATGAATGCACAAAGTACACAAAAGTTCACGTTCGAAGACGTAAATGAAATCCAAAGAAATCAACTCAAAATGCATCAAAGTAGAAGTTCTGTTGAATGTTTTTCAGATAAGATCCCCTACGGAGGGGGGTCCAGGGAGGTGGTAACCCCCTAGGTGGGGTGCGGGGGAAACGCCCCTGCTACGGTGTTCGACCTGCCCGGTCAGGTCGCATCCTAGCGAATCCATAGTAAACTGTAGGCAATCCCTGCCCCTCGAATTACCCCATGAATATCAGCCATCTCTTTCCAAATTTCTTTATCTTATAAATATTTCCAAATCTATTTACAAAGTTTTCTTTATAAATCTCCAATCTATTTATAAACATTATTTATAAATCTCAAAAACTCCATTTATAAATCTTTTCCTTTTCAAATCCTTAAAACTCATTTATAAGTTCTTTTATAAATATCCAAAACTATAAATAAAATACTTCCCATATTAAATTTATTAAACAAACTATTTAAGTTCATTAGGTTCCCTTGATAAGCTATAAATTATTTAAAATAACTTTAAACAACCAAGTTATTATTTAAACATCATTCGATTTTACTTAAATTAAATCCCATTAAAAATAATTACTTAAAATCTCATTAATAATATATTCAATTCATTTTAAACATTATTATGCATTAATAAGTTAACTTCAAAACACCATTAATATAATAATTAATTAATTTTAAAACGTTATTAAAAGAATAATCAATTAACTTTACCAATATTAGTATGATAATTAATTAACCTATAAATATAATTAAATAACTTGAATCAATATAATTAATTAACTTTAATTAAAATTAAAGCATAGTTCAATCACTTCAAATAAATAATTAAAATTTAAAAAAATTTAAAACAATAATTAAATAATTTTTTTAAATAAAGCAATAACCTTTAAGATTTATATAAAAAAAGTAATTAACTTTAATCATTATTAAAATCAATTATTAATTCTCTTTAAAACATTATTAATAAATAGTTATTACCTTTTAAATCTTATTACTAAATAATAATTATCTTTAAACCTTATAATAAAAATAATTATTCTTAAAATAACTTTCAAAACAATAATTAATTTTTCAAATTTGAAAAAGACCTAACGATCACTATGGTACTTAAATAAGCTACCATATTATTCAATTAACTTTTCAAGTTAATGGCAGATATTTACATAATCCACGACTGTGTAAATAAATCCAACTCTTAACCATCATCAGTTAATATATCACTTATTCAAAGCAGAATATCAATTAACGATATATAATCAAATGTCCAAATCCATAAAATAGTAAAACAGGGATTTATTCTGCTGATTAATTGTCAAATTAACTTAATTAGTGGAATGGTGTTTTATTCCGCTAAACAGATTTCCAACTTATCCTATTTGATTTAGTTTAACAATACGGTGTTTATTTGGCCAAATAAATATTGCCAATTAAGATATATAAATTTAAACGACGTTATTAATTAAAATAACGTGATTTAAACATGGTCCATTTAAATATGTCATAAATTTTTACATGTCCAAAGCTATCAACAAGTTACACTAAAATTTTGTACACATCCATACGCTTACGACACAAAAATTCGTAGGTAATTTGGATTTCATATGAGAGAGTTATACCATTTCCAATTTTTAATAATTTTAATAAATTAATTAAGTCAATATAATGCTTTTCACCTTAGTTAATGGGCCGAAGCCCAATATCAATGCACCCGCTGCCCAACCTACAGCGCACATAATTCCCTCCCTCTAATGCACAATTGTGAAATTCATTACTTTCTTCTTTTAAATTCCAATTGCGAGCTCCCTGATGACAGTAATTACAACCGCCATCTCCCCTCCTCATGCCTGCCACGTCTTCCATATTTGCACGCCTGCTACCTCCCTTCTAGACCACACATGCATCTCCGTATACACTGCTGCAACCGTGCACCTCTCCCCTACTTCCCATTGCCCAAAACTCCAAGCCAAGCCTCCACTATAGCTTCATGTGTTAGAACTGGACTAGCCCTTATTGGAAGTTATGAGTGAATTTCAAAAAATTTACCCTATTGGATCTTTTATTGGGCCTATGAAGTCTAACTGAATTAGAACATTTCTAAATTTCATTTAAATAAAATCATATTTTATTTAAATTCAAATATATTAAGATATGAAATTAATTTTATTTGATTTAGTTTATACATAAATGTATCATATACATATATGTGTGAGTGCATGTATAACATAATAATCCGTGAAAGGTATAATATGCCCATATGTAGATGTTGAGATTTACATCGCAACAGACATATTAGCTCATTTTGTATGTCATGTATGTTGTCCAAATATGTGCATGTATATGTGTTACAAAACACACACACACATATGTATGTATAAATATATTATATATAATATATGAACATAAAACATTTATATATAGATAAATATATAAAGAGAAAGAGAGAGAACAATTATTAAAAATTATTTATAATTCAAAATTAACTTAGTTTTGCAAACATAATAATTTTAATTTGTATATATTATGAATAAAATAATGTTTTCATCCATATATAATTAACATAAAATAATCTATTGATGAAAATTCAAATTTTACAATTTTCGAAAATCTAGGATCATAAAATAGATCTTAGGGAAAATCTGGAGATTTTTCAAAGTTGAATTATTATTTTTAAAAACAAATACATTGATTTCGGCAATAATTATTTAATATAAAATAATATATTATTAAAAATTCAAATTTTAAAATTTTAGAAATTATAGGATCATTAAGGAAAGGTTACAAAATTTTTGGAGAATTTATAAAATGAATTATTATTTTTAATAAATCATAAACAATTTTTCAAAAATAATATTAATTATTAAAAATAATAAACTTTATTGAAAAATTCCTAAATTATTTCTATATGTTTTCGAAATGATATATTATTTTTAAAAAATATATAATTGATTTTTTAATGTAATAATTATTTTATATATAACAAACAATTCAAAAATTAAATGTTAATTTAAAAATATGAATATATGTATGATAATTAATTTTCGAATTTGTAAATTCATATTATATATAAATAAGTGCACTAAAATTTTTAAATCATATATATATATATCTTATATATGTATATATGCTATTATGAGAGAGAGATATACACCAATATATATATATATATATATGAATTTATTAATAAATATATATAAAACAATTATTAATGACAAAAATTGGTTTTGTACAGTAAACAACAATTGTCTAGACATAAATCAAATAGTATAAAAAACAAATTATGCACATAACCAAACTGATTTGTGAGATCCACATCTACTTACAAAATCTCACCTAATTGAACATATAGTAGCAACATATTTAAATAGGTATGAAATTACTCATTATAGGATCATAGAATATAATTTAGTTACTGTAATATGAATTAAAATTACCAATTTAACGATGCCTTTGAATCCACGTTGAAGCAATGACTTCCCTTCCTTTTACTGTTCTTGATTCATCAGATTGCAAGTCCGAAATCAACGACCTCTAACTATCGAATAGTATTATTTTAATTTGAAATATATTTGAGAATTTTGGAGTGGATTGAGAGCTATGTTTTAACCAACAATGTAGAAGGTAATGGCGGCCAAAAAGGTTAGTAATTATTTTTAGAGATACAGACATACATACATACATAAATACATACATACATACATACATAAATACATACATACATACATACATAGATATATATATATAGTTGTATTAGAGAGAAACGAGGAAAACCTTTTTACCCATTATCTCCAATCCAATTCCCTATGTTTTAGCCACTCCTAGACCTTCCCAAAACTAAAATTTTGCAGCCCTAATGATGGACCTTAAACCCTTCTAAGCCCAGGCCAAAATACTATGCAATTAAATCTAATCTAATCGGTTGTCGATATTGTATGTCGATCGATATATTTATAACTATTATAAATATATATAACGTTATTTATTTCTCAAATCATATTCAAATTTTATAATTAATATTTCATAAGTATTAATTAATTTAATTAATTTATAAGAATTATAAACTAATTAAATCGTTCGGTCTTAAGGGAATTCATCATTTCGGTCGTGTAACTCTTGGGTGTAAATTTGTTCAGCGATTAACATCGAACTATTCTAATGTTAACGTTCACACGTCACTTAGCAGGTGGTGTGACATTATGGCCAAATTTATCTCTTACTCATTTTCGGTAAAATACAATTTTAGTTTAATAAGCGTTACCCAGTTGTGACAGTTGTTTACACCAATTCTCTTCGTCAAAACTATATCACTTTGGACTTATAGAATTTGGTAATGGTCAAAATTCCAACCTCATCCATATTCAACTTTATAGTCTAAATACAAAGTCCTTGGTTCAATAATAACAATTATTATTAACCGAAATGCTCTGGCCAGAGACTTTGACTTTGAGTTGACTGTGATACTAACCGCATATAACCGAGGAGATGAACCCTCCCTTGAATAGTGCTTCACTTCCAATACTTCTACTCGACCCAACTATAGTCACTCGATGGACGCCATGCCATGATTTGGCTATAATCAAAGCGGAGCTTTCATATTGAAGATCCACAGTATTCTCAAGTCGAGAGAACTGTGTAAATCAGTCACAATGATATTTTCTGTTTGACCTTAGTTATATTAACTAACAGAAAACTATCGAGTGAGTCGTTCCATAGTTATCCAATAACTATTAGTACGTAACCCCAAGGTGCCCCCCAGCAGTCATGAGTAATACATTGCCCAACATTTAGAGAGCGGTACGTACTCCAGTCTCAACGAATACATCTATATCCAGTCTCGATGCATCTTGACTAGGAACATTTAAAACAGTATATTTGTTTCGTTGTGATAAATTACTCACGATTACAACACTTTGTAACTACTATCACAAGATATACCATTTATGGATTTTTCTATTAAATATACCTTTAATTAAGTTAATTAATTAATATAATCACATTATATTAAGTATATAATAGGAAGAAAATACCTTTTAGTTCGAACAAGATTGGTCAACGAGTTAGATATATGTAACAAATTACATAATTGCCCCTAGGGCATACCCCTAACTCTATCAATTTCTCACTTGCACTTGGGGTCAATTATGGAATCTAATTCCAACTTCTCCAATCGGTTTTCTCAAAACCTATTAGGTCAATCCCTTAGTGAATGGGTATGCTATTATGTTTTAATTATCTACTTTGTCGATTAACTCTCTCTAACATTGATAAACTGCCTTTATCATGTGGAACGATTCGAAGTATGTCTTTCGACTTCTAGTGAGCTTTAAGTTCTATCATGACCAATTTCATGACATTGTTATCTTATAACAATATTATGGGATTCTCAACATTTGGAATCACCTTTGGCTCAATTATAAATTTGTGCATTTATATCTATATACATTGGTTATTGTAGCGCTATTCAAGTTAATGTTCTCAACATTTCGTTGAATCGACCACAATCACTTTTATTTTGAAACATTTTCAAATTAAAGATTTTAACTTGAATTTTATCATTGACATGTTATACTCAATATCACTTATAAAAGTTTATGTCCAAATGTTCCATTATAACAAGTTCATTGTTTCTATAAACAATTCTCTAGTATTTCATAAATACGCGAGAACACCTCAAATAACCATTTAGTGATATCAATTTGGATTTTATATTTGCTCAATGTATCAAATACATAAACAAAACACAATATCATACACAACATAACCTGTATGATAATTCCTATTGCTAATGCATAAGGAATCCAACTTACATGTTCTCCTTTTAATAGGGTGCTCTTGTATATCGTTTTGGGATAATCCCTATATCTTTTATACTCACCATAAAAGACATCATTTACAATCCAAAATTGAGTATTAAAACAACTAAAATTGATTTTAATACAAGCATATTGTTAAAATCAACAATGTGTTGTTAACTTGTAGTTTATAAATATAAATGTACCTTTTAACGTTCTTTCTTATGAACACACGCTTCCTCTGCACTTTGATTGAAAATCAAACTATTTGATATTTCTATCAAAATACTTATTCAATCTTGATGCTTATAAAATGATACATTCGTATCATTTCTTGGATCATATCCAAAGACTCACAAACCCAACATCGCTCCCACTGACTTCGAGGCATTTTTAGTTAATATATGTAAATGACTTACTCTAAATCATTATTTATAATTTTCTATTTCAATACATAAGTACCAAACACTAAGTCTTATTGAGAAATAATTTTGTGAGTAAATCTGAATTAACTTGAGCATGTTGAATACCGAACCTGTTATGCTAATTTCAACAATTGAAATTTACGATACTATTCTTATCAACATTGCTTATTTAATTCCAACCACATTAGTCTTTCCACTAAAGATACAATCTCGGCCGATGGATCACATCTCTTTGATTACGACCACCAAAATCATATTTAGATAGCGTACTTGGAATTCTTTCAGATCTATGCATCATACCATATAGAGTCAACAATCTTAATGGTTTAATTGAACAACTGAGGGTAATGTACATTTTCAACATTAATAAGAAACTCGTAGTTTCTCTTCGATGTACGAGAATACTTATTAGACATTCTAATGCTATGTGTTCATTTAGGTTAGTTAATTTCACTTCATCTCATATAATCAGTTCTATCTATGGATAAGATCCTATTCCATTTAACTATCAAAAATTTCTCAAAGAAATTCCTTCACAATGAAGTTGATATATCTTGAAATAACAATTGTTTCTTAGTGCAGATAGAATAGGTATTCATAAACGCTTTATGAACCTTTTTATTTATAAAACTGATTTTAGTTTACAAAAATTATGTTCAAAACATAAATATGTCATTTGATGACAAACCTTTCCAAAAAACCTTTTGGAGATTCATACAAGATCCCTCATAAACAATTATTATGTGCAATCTTTCAACTCGCACAACTTACCAACTCATTGGCCTAGGATATGTTGGAATTTCTTACAAACCCTTATGTTGTATGATTTTGTAAACTGTTGTTTAGATGAAATAATATCAACCTTGTGTACTAATCTTAAGTACATGACCTTATAGAAAGAAACTAACTCAACTTCAGTCACAATTAATCATAAATTGTCCAACAATGTCTGATTACTCCTTATCGATGCATCATTATGTATCACATGGAGGAGTGATTTTAAGATTGAATCTATATTCATTTTTAGGTACATTTGGAACTCTTTCCAATATACTCACTAATTCGACCAAATCAAATCATTTTACTCTATTGCATGTTATTTTATTTACTTTTCTTTTATATTCTATGATTTTATCATAAACTTGCTACATGTGTATCTAATACACATGTTCATGTTGGTAATAAATCATCAATGGATATAACAAAGTTTATAGAACCCTTTTGGTATTAATAGACTTGTGATTGCATACATCAATATGTATTAATTCAAAGAGTTCATCAACTCTTATGATTCTCCCACTGAATGGGTGCATAGCCATTAATTGTTTGAGATATAATTAACCTGTATCGTATGATTCATAATCATATAGTAAAATTATTTCTCAAAACTCCGGCTTAGTCTATAATTCCAAAACAACTATAAATAATATTAGATACGTATGTATTTTTGTTGCATCACTTTTACTATGAGAACAAATTCCATAATATAGTTCTATTCCATAATGAATATTCATAATACTCATATTGAAATATAGTTATATCCATTTTTAGTCAATACCAAAAATAAACATTATTTCACAAATAATGTTCGGTATATTTTACAAAATAATTTTCATAATTTGATGTAATCATTAGGTGCTATATGGCATGCTCCCACTATTTCCGCCATTACTATAATAGCATACTAAATTTAGAGGTTCACCATTCACTTAATATCGTTAATATTGTTTACTTATTTCATATGCTGCAACTAGTTTACAGAGGAGAGTTCTTTGATCAAATATCTTCAACTCAAAGAAATAAATGTTATAGAAAACAACTTTTTATATAAAAATACATTTCGGATTAAAAATCATATTTCATATTCCAATATTAAGTATCAGTTATTATTACAATTCTTGTTAATGTTTCTCTATGAAGCAGAAGTGACTATTCATTCTCTTCATTCCAACTTTACCTTAAATTACATCTATTCGTATACTGTAAAAGAATCGGGTTTTTCGACCCTTAAAAAATCGACATAATACATTCACTATAAAGAATGCCGAGCAATCGAGTGCTGGAAGTACCAGATCATTATGGTTTAAGAAGAAAAATATAGAAGAAGAAATAGAAACGACAACACAGAATCTCACAATCGCAGCGTAACAAAATATCCTATACAATAATATATTTTTATACAAGAAAACTGTAAATGTTAATATACATAAAAATTATCAGAGTACAACCATCAACATAGAAATCTGTGCAGTTATAATAACTTGTCCACAAAAATGCTGAATATACAGCGTACAATACACAGTGGAATATGATCAAGTACGTGTAATACGTCTCTGTCGTCTAGTTCATCTTCTGAGCTTCATAGCATCCTAACCTGAATCTATAATATTCAGTCTGACCCGAGCATTATAATAAAATAACACCCGAGTCAATGAAAACCAGCGTGAGAAAACACACTCCATTTGAATTATTAAAGTTATCAAAATCCTTTGAAAAAAAGGGTATCTCGTAAGACCGCGTCACACATAAATACGACGGGTTTTTCCCTTACGATAACTAAAACATTTTTATAGAAAATCCCGTGATATGATAATAGTGTCTAAGTACAATATTTATTAAAATAGCCGAATTTATTACATTAATTAAATTCCAGAATACTGGGCTTTAAAATCAAAACCGTAAAGGTTCGTGGTGGTTATTGGATCGAAGTGGTTCCGGATAATGCTGATATTTGATCCCGGTTTCTTCGAACTCAAAACAATAAATTTGAAAAGGCCAAGTTGTTTAAAATAAACAATTCTACAATTAGGGTGTCAATATACACATATGGAAATTCATTCCATAGGTTCATTTTATCATGACCCGTCCTTCAAATTTAATTTTCTTGTAATCATCACATTTTTCGAAATTGGAATAGTGATCAGTACAAGCCAATTTACCTTCAAATAAAAATGTGTCAACATTTTATTCTAACCTCTTCAATTTGCATGGCTACTTAATGGCATGGACAAAAGGTAATTGAAATTAATATCCAAGAGAAATATCAGTCAAACATAGATCATTAACTCAGTCAACAATTAATATCAAATCAGTTTACAAATCATACCGAACTAGTTTTAACTTAACTGAGGCGAGTTATGTTTAAATCCAAATTATTTGTTAACCAAAGAAATTAAATTAAATAATTTATTTTTAGTTAATTAAAGTTAAACAGTCCATTTAACAATGAATCGATTAATTAACAGATAATTTATCGAATAAGAAATTTCTTATTCGTTCACTTTAAATATTATAAATTATTAAATTTTATATTACAGAAAACTTACTGATATTGGTTCAGATGGAAATATTCGACGATAGGAACTCGACGTAAAAATCTGCTCGTCGATTGTATTTGGAACAAAGGAGAAAATTGTTTTAAAGTTTTAGAGGTTTTAATAAAATAGTTATTTAAATTCCTTTCCTTTTTTTATAACTAGGCCCAATACAAAAATATACTCGGCCCATTCTATTTCTACTCCCTCTCTCTCTGTTCCTTTTCCTCCCTCTCATACTCGTGCACAAAACCGTGCACAAAAGTGTGCATGTACACATCACCCACGACCGACCTTCATGATCGCCGACCATCCACCCGAGTCACCCACGACATGACAACTCGTCCCCCTACCTGAAACTGCGACCAAAGCTACAGTTCGAAAATTCGAACTTCCACCAAAGCCTGGAACCATACCGCCTACCCAAATCATCTCGCCTCATCACCTCAGGCCACCGTTCACCACACAACCTTACCGATAGCTTCACCACATCCTCCTCTACCTTTCCCTCCAGGTGTGCACGTCTATCTCGTCCTCTCGACGTCGTCGTAGCCACAAAACCGATACCCACCCAAAACTGTCACTAAACCCTACTTCGACCTCGACCACCCTACACACTTCACTTAAAATCATCGCATTAATTTTCCTGGATGCGCATCGCTCGCACCTCCTCCACACCCAACGCCACTTCACGAAATCATTCAGGTCGCTGTAATTTGACTAAAGACCCAAAACCGATCATCTCCCAATCTCTCCCTCCATACACCATTAAAAATTACCAAACCACTTCCAAAAATCATGATTTTCAATGGCGAACACATCTGTATATTCCATTGATTGAATTTCGATAGTTGAAATTCAACTCTAGTTGACATACTTACTTTAAAAGGGGATTTTCTCTCTCCAAGCTTAATGGTTTTAAATGAAATCAATTTTAAAATATACTACACTAAAAAACAACCATCTTTCCTTTTGGAATCATGATCTAAAACTAATTGGTTGTTTAGCTATTGATTTTTGAAATTGATGGACTTAGCTATTTAAACTAAAAATAACGAACAGAGAAGAATTTACATGGTACATTTACATATTCACATCAAAGCACATATATACTTGATACATGTCAATAATTCATTCATATCTCAGTTATATATATATATACATGTGTAATAATCTGTAAACAAAATTTAGTGTTTTACTCACCTTTAAACTGAAGATGAACGAACATACTGCTTGCTTTATCTCCTGCCACACTTTTGTATGTCTTGATCTTTTATGTTTAATGCCAGATTTTTTTTATATGTATGATACGTGAAGTAACAAATGAACAAGTGAACAAGCAGGTATGGCTATATATATATATATATATATATATATATATATATATGAGAAAGGGAGGGGAACATTTCAACAAAAAGGAGGCTGAGATGTTTACAGGCTTCTATCTTTCATTTATTTTATTTTCTTTTTGTTGGTTGATGAGATTTCATTTGGGGCTGATTTGATTTTGTAAGATGATTTGATCTTTTATGGTGATTTGATTTCATGTGTGGCTTGACTTGAAGTTTTGGTGTGCTTGACTTGATCTTATATATGAGCTTGATTTTAAGTTTTGAGGGCTTGACTTGAAATTGTCATCATGAAGCTCTTATGTGTATATATCTATATATAATTTCATATATACTATTCTTATAGGCATATATACATATACTTACATATATTTTTTCATCATATACATATTTACATTTTTTTTCATTTACATGTACATTTAGATATACACATGTTCACCTATACACATACATATATATAGACATTTTATCAAGGTTTAAAATGGTGAAATACATATACATTGTTATCCCACCTTTTGGTCAAGGCGGGAATATCAACAAACTAGTTGGAAAGTGATGGATGTCCGGATTGGAAATCGATTGGAAACAAGGCTTTGATCGATGTCGTCAAAATTTGATCGAGTTCCAATCAAGGCAGGATCGATTGGGAATGATGATCAAGGCTAGGAGAGACTACATTTCAAATTCCAGGTCAAAAGGAGTTCATTTGCTCAAGATAATCGATCGATTCGAACAATGCATTCGTATCGATCAGCATGGATACGAACGACGTCTTCGTGTCGATCAGGAAAGAAGGCCAGATGGGTTTCGACTCGATGACAGTAGACCTGGATTGGATAGGTAAGCGTGTTCGACTCGATACTGTTCGTATCGATCAATGTTGGACACTTTGAATCGATACTGTTCGTATCGATCGAGTCGTTGCGAAGAAGACTGGAAGCGAGCGCAGATGGATGTGAATGAATGGTTACGAAGCCTGGACACGAACGAGAGGCAAGCATGATTTCAGGAGAGAAGCATTCAACTCGGCATGAAAATTGGATCGAGCCTTGGAAGTAGGCCACGTCACCAGCGCGCACGTGAAGGGCATCGATTCGAACTCGATCGAGTCGAACACGATCGAGTCGAATAGACCGATTCGAACCATACGAACAACTAAAAATCCCAATTCGCATCGATCAATTATCTCCTAAACCACAAGTCCAAATGCCACGAAATTTTCACAGAAGCTTGCGTACAAGTCAAGGAAGGTTCACACCAAGTTTCGACTCCATCGGATGCAATCCTGATCGATATGAAATCCATTCGTATCGATCACGGATCGGGCCGAAACTTCGCGGGCTTGGGCGCGCGGGCCTAGTCACGTGCCAGAGGGAGTCTCCCGAGATTTGAGCGAAATATCAGTCTCCTACGCCTATAAATAGAGCCCCATTGCATATAGAAAAGGGATCTTCTTCTTCTTCTTTGAAGTCTCCAACGCCCAGACTCTGTCGGATCCAGATCTAAACTCCATTGCTGCTGCTACTAACGAATTTCACTGCTGTAAATCACTATTATCTGTTGTAATCAGTTGTAATCGACAAGGAAAGTCAATAAAAGATTAACTGTTGGAGTGGACTTAGGCCGGAGATAGCCGAACCACTATAAATCTTGTGTCTCTGTCTATCTCTTTCCGTTTTAAGTTTATTATTCTTCACCTTTTATCCTCTACGTTACTTAGATCTGTGATCTGTGATCATATATTGCTAATTTGTGTTCATGCACTGGTGCTTTCACGACATTTGGGGTTTGTGGCCAATTTTGGCGCAAACACTTTGGTGCTTTCACCGAGAAGAACTAGCACCAGCTATACCAGACTTAAAAGCTTAAAATATTCAGATCTAAAAGAGCTATGACAAGGCAATCAAGTAGAAGACAAAGAGCCAAGAGAAGCCAGCATGAAGGAAGCCAGGGGGCATCATCAGGGGCTAATCAAGCTTCGATCTACATCACCAGGGATGAGATGGAGGCAATGGCGGATTAAATTCATGAAAGATTGATGAAGAGTCAACAAGACATGATGCAGAACCTCCTCAGACAGTTTGGACAAGCAGGAACAGCTGGAGCTTCAAGAGTTCAGATCCACGGAGCTGGAGCAGAAGGTCCAAACAGGCAATCGAATGGAGCAGCTCAGCAAGGCACAACCCCTGATCAGCATACAACTGCTAACCTGGACAGATCCAGACTAGGGGACACACCGCCAGGCAACGATGGACCAGTTCATGGAGGAATTCCAGTTGGCGTTACACAACAAGATGTTGGCAGGAATGCAAGAGCACTTGATGAGGAATACGTACCGGAATTCCCTCGGGGACACGGGGGGCAACCATTGACAGACAACGCTGGATTGGCCGAGATTATCAGGCGGACTATGCACGGAGGTTTGACGAACAGAGATCTGGAAGGAGTAAACAGGAGTCCGTTTACTCGTGACATTAGAATGGCACGGAATTCGCCAGAATTCAAGCTACCTACGCTAGAAATGTACAATGGAAAAGCTGATCCAACTGATCACTTGATGAGATATGCAAGACATATGGAAGTGCTGGGGGCATCTGAGGAAGTTATGGCCAGATGTTTCCCTCTATACTTAACGGATATAGCCGCGATGTGGTTCAGACAGCTGGAGGAAGGATCTACCAGGACTTGGACAGAATTGGTGGACAGATTTCTGAAGCAATTTCGGGTTCATATCAAAAGGCCGAAGAACGTGATAACGCTAACGTCAGTAAAGCAAAGGACGGATGAATCACTCAGAGCTTTCTTAACTCGGTTCAATGCAGTGGTTTCTTCGGTGGATCGGCCGGATCCATCGATGGTTTTAATGGCAGCAGTATCAGGAGTCAGAGAGGATTCAGATTTCAAAGTATCTCTAGTACAGGACCCACCAATGGATCTCGGAGAATTCTTTCACGAAGCTGAGAGATTCCTTCGGCGGGAAGATGCATGCTCGGATATGAAGTTAAAAGAGGTGAACGCAGCTGAGGATGGTGGGCCATCCAGCAGAGGCTCGGATAAAGATAAAGCAAAAAGGAAGCTAGATGACGAATCAGGAAAAGCTAGGAAGCGATGGAGGGAACCAAAGTTTTCCACTTACACAGGATTAAACGAGATGTTGGAACGGATATTCATGGAGACTCGGAATCGCCTTCCCTATCGAAGGCCGGCAAGGAGAGAACCCTCGGAACGTGAAAGGGCATCAGGGAGGCACTGCCTTTTTCACGATTTGGACGGACATGATACCAACAGCTGCAGGCACCTAAAGGACATTATTGAGGAGCATGTAAGGAATGGGCAATTACGACAATATGTCGGGGCTCGGAATGCGGCGGTGGAGCAGGAGCAACCACCGTCTACCTCAAACCACGATGGTGCGAGACCCAGGAATGATGGTTTATTGGTTATCAATTGACCGGGATGATATGAAATAAGTAGCAAACTACTGGCAAACAGCCAAGTCATTTACTCATGTACGGGGACGGAGATGGCCCCTAGGCATGCTCTGAATGATGATAAACCGCGATGCTATGGTTTGTGAAATCTGCTTTCTCTTTTGGTTTGGACATTTGCTTTTTCTGGTTCGGTTTTGGAGTTTGGTTTGAACTCCTGGTTTTGTTTGTTTTCTGGTTTGGACTTTCGTTTGGATGATTGCTTTCTGTTTTGGATATTGATTTGGATTTCTAATATGGATTTTTGGTTTTCCGATTTGATTTGGATTTTGAATTGGATTTTGGTTGGGTTTTCATCTGGTTTTTGGAAAATGGTCGTCGGGTATGGATTATGCCTGGCACGGGGTAAGTCTCTTTGTCCAAACGTGGCGAATTGGCTTATTCAGGTCGTCGAGTATGGACAATGCTCGGCAAGGGTCCGAAGCGACCAGGATTTGGCCAAGGACTTAGGCCCTATATTATCGGTTACTATTTCAGGTCGTCGAGTATGGACTATGCTCGGCAAGGGTCCGGAGCGACCAGGATTCGGCTTAGGACTTAAGCCTTGGTATTACTCAGCGTCTAGGGACACTGGACCACGGTCGTCAAGTGTGGATTGCGCTTGGCAAGAACCCGGAGAGGTTATGGATTTGGATATCGACCCGGAGAGGTCCTGAATTTGGTTATTGGATAAAGATGGATCAGAACTCAGCTGTCGAGTTCAGATGGATATGGAATTGGCTAAGGCTTTGGTTGTTAGATTTGGAATCAGACATCGACTCGGAGCAGTCAAGAACGATGCACTTGGATGATATGGCTATGGACTTTAGATATCGGATTCTGGACTATTCAAAACACACCTTCTTACCACAAGGCATGTTTTGGGGGGCAAATGTTATCCCACCTTTTGGTCAAGGCTGGAATATCAACAAACTAGCTGGAAAATGATGGATATCCGGATTGGAAATCGATTGGAAACAAGGCTTTGATCGATGTCGTCAAAATTTGACCAAGTTCCAATCCAGGCAGGATCGATTGGGAATGATGATCAAGGCTAGGAGAGACTACGTTTCAAATTCCAGGTCAAAAGGAGTTCATTTGCTCAAGATAATCAATCGATTCGAACAATGCGTTCGTATCGATCAACATGGATACGAACGACGTCTTCGTGTCGATCAGGAAAGAAGGCCAGATGGGTTTCGACTCGATGACAGTAGACCCGGACTGGATAGGTAAGCGTGTTCGACTCGATACTGTTCGTATCGATCAATGTTGGACACTTCGAATCGATACTGTTCGTATTGATCGAGTCGTTGCGAAGAAGACTGGAAGCGAGCGCAGATGGATGTGAATGAATGGTTACGAAGCCTGGACACGAACGAGAGGCAAGCATGATTTCAGGAGAGAAGCATTCAACTCGGCATGAAAATTGGATCGAGCCCTGGAAGTAGGCCACGTCACCAGCGCGCATGTGAAGGGCATCGATTCGAACTCGATCGAGTCGAATAGATCGATTCGAACACGATCAAGTCGAATAGACCGATTCGAACCAGACGAACAACTGAAAATCCCAATTCGTATCGATCAATTATCTCCTAAACCACAAGTCCAAATGCCATGAAATTTTCACAGAAGCTTGCGTACAAGTCAAGGATGGTTCACACCAAGTTTCGACTCCATCGGACGCAATCCTGATCGATACGAAATCAGTTTGTATCGATCACGGATCGGGCCGAAACTTCGTGGGCTTGGGCGTGTGGGCCTAATCACGTGCCAGAGGGAGTCTCCCGAGATCTGAGCGAAATATCAGTCTCCTACGCCTATAAATAGAGCCCCAGGGCATACAGAAAAGGGATCTTCTTCTTCTTCTTTGAAGTCTCCAACGCCCAGACTCTGCCGGATCCAGATCTAAACTCCATTGTTGCTGCTACTAACGAATTTCACTGCTGTAAATCACTATTATCTGTTGTAATTAGTTGTAATCGATAAGGAAAGTCAATAAAAGATTAACTTTTGGAGTGGACGTAGGCCGGAGATAGCCGAACCACTATAAATCTTGTGTCTCTGTCTATCTCTTTCCGTTTTAAGTTTTTTATTCTTCACCTTTTATCCTCTACGTTACTTAGATCTGTGATCATATATTGCTAGTTTGTGTTCATGCACTGGTGCTTTCACGACATTTGGGGTTTGTGGCCAATTTTGGCGCAAACATACATATATATCTATTTTATTATATTTAGAAATTCACATCTTAATTTATTATAGTTTCCAAGATATCTCCAATATCAGAAAATTTATTTATTCGACTTATAAAAATTAATATTTCAATATTTAAAATTATTTAATCATTTTTTCTCATACCGAATATTGTTATTTAAAATTTTATCTAAGTTCATATCCAATAAATTTCATTAATAAATCATTAAATTTTATTTTTGTACCATTTTAATTCAAAAAATTATATTAACTTTAATAATTTAAAATAGTTAAAATTACGGGTTGTTACAATCTCCCTCACTCAAAACTTTTCGTCCTCGAAAAGGAACGAAGTAAGAAATTTAACTTACGACATATTTTACTCAAAATAGTCAACTTATAAAACATAAGAATCATTAATACAACTATGTGCAACTCATAAATGTAATGCAACTAATAGGGATGATGTCAAACTACATGCAACCAAATAGCATAGCAATCCTAAGCAAGAAACAATCATAGCTAGCAACCATAACATATAATCATTTTATTAGAATCCATACGATATATATACCATTCGTACGTATAACAATTTTGATCTCTTATTTGAATATGCAATTTTATTTTCCGAACTAGTATTGGTAACGTGACTACTCTAGTGCGGATCTAATCCGATTTCTTGATTAGAAACTTCCATCCTCCTTACATAGTACTAAACTATGATAGAGAACTTCAGATTCGTATCAAGAATTTGTATCAGTGTTCATCGTCGAGAATCAAGCGAACAATCCTAAATCGGACAGTTGTGAATTTGTCGTGTATTCAAATCTGAATTAAAACTGTAAATGCAATTAGAATGGTCTATATACAACTTACGTATTTATTCTATGGTTTCTTAATTATACCAATAGATAATTGGAGTGGTTTTTATATTCAAATTTTAAATGCTTGAAAAATTTTCTTTGTTAAAAATTCTTTTATAACGAAATACTTTTATATCGAAAATACTTTTGATAACTCAATGTTTCAACAAGTTTATCCTCGTTCTTACAGAATCTAGTAATACGTTGATCATGCGCAAGACTAGAAATCTCTAAGTACTTAGTAAACCCATTTCAACATCTAGTGAAAATAATTGAAAAACTTTTAAAACAGATATGGAAAGTACAATCCAATCACCGAAATCAACAAACATGATCGTCATGGAACGCAGTCCCTAAGATCGCTCTCTCGCTAAGTCGAGAGGACAGAGCGACACGGCCTCAGGTGACTTTAGGCAGTCACTGCCCCACGTCTTATGCCACGACATCCAAAACAACCATAGATTTCATATACATAATGGTTTCACCTGGGTCCCCCAGGTAACATCCGTACCTGTGATCAATCACTGCTCTATGAATTACGCTATGCAAAACACTCGCATGGATCGTAGTCTACTTAATAGTAACACTGGTGGTTACGTCGCTATCACCCATATACTTAAGGCAATCATCTGCCCCCTCGAATTACGCCATGTGGACCGCATATACACAATGGTTTCGCTTGGTTCCTCCAGGAAACATCCGTACCTCAAGGCAATACTCTACCCAGGCGGATTACGTCGAAAACGAACATAGATCGTAGTTACATAATGGTTTCGCCTTGTTTCCCTAGGTAACATCCGTAACCATAAGCCTTCACATCCCTGCGAATTTCACTATGCAGCCGAGTCATATGACCATAGGTTACGTTATGGAATTCGAAGGAACTCATGAGTTTATGTCCGGACGACCTAAATCAATCAATAGAATTGTATCTGCAATGTGGTCACAAAGTAGATAGTCAACAGAAGGTACTTCCCATATCTTCAATTTCAAAATGTATATCATACTATACATAGTACCTTTTCAAATCATCAATTTCGAATATATCATTCTTATATAATTCTGTGATATATAAGATCATCGCTTTTAAATCGAGTACCTTTCAAAATCAATAGTTTTCAAAATAACTTCATACTTATACAAACCAGTTTCATATAAGAATCGAAAACTTTTAAATCAAATATTTATATAGAGTCAAAGGTCTTCGAAATCAATCCATTTTCATATACCAATTCGGTTTCAAATCCATATATGATTTCAACAATCATTTTTCAAATTGAATATTATTCAAAATTCATACATTCTAAAATTTCAATCATCAGTTTTCAAAATTTACTTCAGTTTCATATTTACATAAAGTCATATCTATATAAAATCAACTTTCTTTCTAAATCACTTTGTAAGTAACTAAGTTTTAAAACCACAATTTTTTTCAAAATCAAATACTTTACAAAAATCCTTTATACATATCCGACCTTATAAATTTTTATTTTATTATTTTATTTTATTATTATTATTATAAATTATTTTTTTCTTCATAAACATTTCTCAAACAAATTCATTATAAAACTTTTCAAAACTAGATTTCATGTTAGTACATAATTAAAATTTGCCTTCAAAATCATTTTGCAAATAAATAAGGTTTTATAAGTATTTATGAAGTCCAAAGCATTTCTTAAAACTTCAATTTCATTTAAAGCAGTCCAAAACCAATTTCCTCTTTGTATAATACAAAATAATCTTATATATTTTACTTATCCAAATATTTTACATTTTATAACTTATCCAACTTCTATTTACCTTTATTTTAAAATTTTCAAAACTAAACTTTATATACTTTCCAAAATACTTTTATACTTTTCGAAAATGCTTAGCTTTAAAAGTTAATTCTCAATTTGTAAGTGTTCGACTATTCAAAATAGTCAGAAAAATCAAATTCCAGTTCAAATTGGAAATCAACAATTAATCATCTCAACAAGATGCACAATCAATCAATCAATCCCAATGCATAGGGTATAAGCGTTCATAATATCATTCAATCTGAAAACTCGAGAATTGAACACCGGGTTCATTTCAAATAGATATATACGTATATCTTTCGAATATCAAATCATAGTTTAGGGATTTAAATCAAATCAATTTCATTAAACAATCGAGTAGCAAAGCTACTTAACGTGGCCTCCCCCACTTTGAAACTCGAAAATGAATGCCGATGATGCTGCAAACATCACCAAAATTTATTTTCCAGCAACAGAAGTGAGTTCTGGACTTCATTTTTTTTCTTTTGGAAATCCCTTTTTGAAATCATTTATAACAGTTCTATTCGGAAAATAATCTTAAATTATACTATTATATTTTTAGAATCTTAAACAAAATTCAAAAACTCCCGGAATCCAAACTCGAAAATTTTCAGTTTGAATAACCTTTTTGTTTATTTATTAACCATGTCTAGATAAACCATATTTCATATATCACTTTCAAATGGTATCTATTACTCTTTAAAATGATATAGGGGGGTGTTTGCACCAAAAATGGTCACAAACCCCAAGTGTCGTGAAAGCACCAGTGTATGAATACAAATCAGCAATATTCAAACACAAATATCAGATCTAAGCAAGCAACAAACAACAATCCAGAAATAATGAACAGTGACACACAATTTATAGTGGTTCGGCTATCTCCGGCCTACGTCCACTTCAAGGTTTTTATGATTTTATTGCTCGATGTTTGAAGATTACAATTTCGTGTGTTGTATTACAACTGTTTTTCTGAGCTAAGTCTGAATCTAAGGCAGCAATGGCGATCTGGTGTAAATCTAGCAGAGTCTGGGCGCTCTTTATCTCTCAAAATTGTCCGACCCCTTTCCTGAATGACCAGGGGCTCTATTTATAGGTGTAGGAGGCTGATATTTCGCCGAAAATTCGGGGAGACCACTTCTGGCACGTGAGGGGGCCCACATGGTCGAAATCTGGAGATCCGGGCCCACTTTGGGATCGATTCGACCCTTGGTTCGAATCGATCAAGAAAGAGTCCAATCAAGCTGAAATTTGGCGTGAACATTCTTCATCATGTGCTCAAGCTTCTGTGAAAATTTCATGGCATTTGGACTTGTAGAACTCGAGTTATGATCGATTCAAGATCATGGTATCGGCTGTGAAGCCTCTTCGAATCGATCCCCCCTTAAACCGGCTTCTTCGAATCGATGTCTTCGACTCCATTCATTCGAATCGATAGGGTCGACTCGATGGTTCAACGCATCTTCATGATGACGTGGTGCGCCTTCTTAGCATCGATCCGATTTTTACTCCGAGTTGACTGGGTCGAATCCATGGTTTTAGCCGCTTTGACCTGGTGGATTCGAGGCAATGGATTCGAAAATATGCTCGTTCGTATCGATCAAGGCATACAATAGTTGATCGATACGAAGTTGTCTTAATAGGGTGGATTCGAAGCAATGGCTTCGGATGGATATGAAGCGATTCGCCTTTGTGGTTTCGAAGGAATTCATCTCGATGGACCCGAAGGACACCAGCCTGTAGCTTTGTGGATTCGAAGCAACTCACCTATGACCGATTCGAGTGAATGTTTGTCTGATGGATGCGAACCATGTGGAGTCGAACCAATGGATTCGAAGAGAGTGCTCTTCGGTGGATACGAAGTGTAGTCACATGATGGATTCGAAGAGCGGTTGTCTGATGGACTCGAAGCAAGAAAGGCTTCGATGGATTCGAACCCAAGGCTGGGCTTATGGATTCGAACCTAGGGCTATTCCCTCCAACTTGCATCGATGATATCCTGAGCGTACGAACTCGGATTGAATCGAGATTTGGAATGTTGTTTTTTCTGCCCTTGCTTGATATGTCTTATCAATTGTAGCCCGATCCGGACTCGGACAAAATTCATCGATATCCATGGTGAACCTGCAAGGCACAATCGATGTTCATGACTAGTAATCATTGATTTTCAGTTAATCTTTGGGTATCTCGGCTTTGCTAAAAGGTGGGATAACAGGGGGAAAATTCAGATGTATATTCACTTCAAAATCCATGTTAAACATGTAGTTTCTTAATTGATTAATATTTTTCAAAAACCCAAAATTTTCCAACCATAGTCAGATGCTTAAATCAACGTCAATAGTCGATGCTCATAAACTGGCCAAGCACGACCCATCAATCAATAAGTGATAATATGCACATCCATATTAATCGAACAATCAATCAACAAGAGATAACATCCAATCATCATCAACAGTCACGATTGATTTTATTAATTTATAGAATTCATTCTTTTATATTCTATATATAATCCAAGTAATAGTCATTTCATTTATAATATCAAAATATTTTATATAACTAACAATTACGCTCTCTCTTATACGTATATACACTTAGACTCATTCTAGGGTACTACTGACCCTATCTCTAATGAGTGATCCCCACCAAAGCCAAGGTTCTCGCTTAACCTTCAGCTCTGATACCATAAGTAACAAACCGGGTTTTTCGACCCTCAAAAATCGACATAATACGTTCACTATATAGAATGCCAAGCAATCGAGTGCCGGAAATACCAGATCATTATGGTTTAAGGAGAAAAATATAGAAGAAGAAACAGAAACAACAACACAGAATCTCACAATCGCAGCGGAACAAATTAATATACAATAATAGATTTTTATACAAGAAAACTGTAACTATTAATATACATACAAATTATCAGAGTATAACCATCAACATAGAAATCTGGACAGTTATAATAACTTGTCCTTAAAAGTGCTGAATATACAGCCTACAATACATAGCAGGATATGATCAAGTACGTGTAATACGTCTCTGTCGTCCAGTTCGTCTCCTGAGCTTCATAGCATCCTAACCTGAATCTTTGATACTCGGTCTGACCCGAGCATTATAATAAAATAACACCCGAGTCAGTCTGGAAAACCAGCGTGAGAAAACACACCCCATTTGAATTATTAAAGTTATCAAAATCCTTTGAAAAAAGGGTATCTCGTAAGACCGGGTCACACATAAATATGACGGGTTTTCCCTTACGATAACCAAAATATTTTTGTAGAAAATCCTGTGATATGGTAATAATGTCTAAGTACAATATTTAATAAAATAGCTGAATTTGTTACATTAATTAAATTCCAGCATAATAGGCTTTAAAATCAAAACCGTAAAGGTTCGTGGTGGTTATTGGATCGCAGTGGTTCCGGATAATGCTGATATCAGATCCCGGTCTCTTCGAACTAAAAATAGTAAATTTGAAAAGGCCAAGTTGTTTAAAATAAACAATTCTACAATCAGGGTGTCAATATACACATGGAAATTCATTCCATAGGTTCATTTTATCATGACCTATCCATCGAAATTAATTTTCTTGTAATCATCACATTTTCCAAAATCGAAATAGTGATCAGTACAAGCCGATTTACTTTCAAATAAAAACGTATCAACATTTTATTCTAACCTCTTTAATTTTCTTGGCTACTTAATGGCACATACAAAAAGTAATTGAAATTAATATCCAAGGGAAATATCAGTCAAACATAGATCATTAACTCAGTCATCAATTAATATCAAATCAATTTACAAATCAGACTGAACTAGTTTTAACTTAACTAAGGCGAGTTATGTTTAAATCCAAATTATTTGTTAACCAAAGAAATTAAATAAAATAATTTATTTTTAGTAAATTAAAGTTAAACGGTCCATTTAAAAATGAATCGATCAATTAACATATAATTTATAGAATAAGAAATTTCTTATTCGTTCACTTTAAATATTATAAATCATTAAATTTTATATTGCAGAAAACTTACTGGTATTGGTTCAGATGGAAATATTCGACGATAGGAACTCAATGTAAAAATCTGCTTGTCGATTGTATTTGGAATGAAGGAGAAAATTGTTTTAAAGTTTTAGAGGTTTTAATAAAATAGTAATTTAAATTCCTTTCCTTTTTTTACAACCAGGCCCAATACAAGAATATACTTGGCCCATTCTATTTCTTCTCCTTCTCCTCTCTGTTCCTTTTCCTTCCTCTCATACTCGTGCATAAAACCATGCACAAAAGTGTGCACGTACACATCAACCACGGCCGACCTTCACGACTGCCTACCATCCACCCGAGTCGCCCATGACACGACAACCCGTTCGCCTACATGAAACCACGACCAAAGCCTCAGTTCGAAAATTTGAACTTCCACCAAAGCCTGGAACCATACCGCGCACCCAAATCATCTCGCTTCATCATCTCAGGCCACCGTTCACCACATAACCTTACCGACAGCTTCGCCATAGCCTCCTCTACCTTTCCCCACAGGTGCGCACGTCTATCTCGTCCTCTCGACGTTGCCATGGCCACGAAACTGATACCCACCCAAAACTGTCACTAAACCCTACTTCGACCTCGACCACCTTACACACTTCACTAAAAATCATCGCATTAATTTTCCCGGATGCACCATCGCTCGCACCTCCTCCACACCCAACGCCACATCACAAAATCATTCAGGCCGCCGTAATTTGATAAAGACCCAAAACCGATTATCTCCCAATCTCTCCCTCCACACACCATTAAAAATTACCAAACCACTTCCAAAAATCATGATTTTCAATGGCGAACACATCTATATATTCCATTGATTAAATTTTAATAGTTGAATGGGTGGCTGAGATGTTTATATAGGAGGTATGGCTATATATTCCATTGATTATATTCAAAAGCAGGTATGGCTATATATAGGAGAATGGGAGGGGAACATTTCAACAAAAAGGAGGCTGAGATGTTTACAGGCTTCCATTTTTCATTTATTTTATTTTTATTTTCTTTTTGTTGGTTGATGAGATTTCATTTGGGGCTGATTTGATTTTGTAAGATGATTTAATCTTTTATGGTGATTTGATTTCTTGTGTGGCTTAACTTGAAGTTTTGGTGTGCTTGACTTGATTTTATATGTGAGCTTGATTTTAAGTTTTGATGGCTTGACTTGAAATTGTCATCATGAAGCTCTTATGTGCATGTATATATATATAATTTCATATACACTATTCTTATGGGCATATATACATATACTTACATATATTTTGTCATCATATACATATTTACATTTTTTTCATTTACATATACATTTAGATATACACATGTTTACCTATACATACATACATACATTAATATATATATATATATATATATACATACACATTTTATCAAAGTTTGAAATGGTGAAATACATACACACATATATTTATTTTATCATATTCAGAAATTCATGTTTTAATTTATTATAGTTTCCAAAATTTATAGATCAAGATATCTCCAATATCAGAAAATTTAATTGTTCGACTTATAAAAATTATTATTTCAATGTTTAAAATTAGTTAATCATTTTTTCTCATATCGAATATTGTTATTTAAATTTTTATCTAATTTCATATCCAATAAATTTCATTAATAAATCATTAAATTTTATTTTTGTAACCATTTTAATTCAATAATTTAAAATAGTTAAAATTATGGGTCGTTACATATACATTCGTTTTTCTTTCAAATGGTCAAACTATTTAAAAGAAAACCTTACTACAATATCATAACAAACCTTTTACAAAAGCGCATTCGATTATTCTTAACATTTAAAACATCAAATATGTTGCACTTTATGTAAACCGATCAAGATAACATTTCAACGATCGAGTTCTTATATGTATCTCGTAGTTTATGGTCTTGTGTTACATTAACACAATATGATCCTTTTGAAATCATTCAAGTTGAATACATGATCTTAAAATACTGTTTATTGGCTTACTTCGAATGAACTAACTTCATCGAAATATTGTACCCCACAAACTATGATTGTTCACCATATAACATTTATATGTGAAAATACATGGATCAAATATCCATAGTCTTGAATTGCATTTAGAGTTCAAAAAATCATAAACTACAATACACGGTCTAAACCAAATAAACATATAAGTGACCAACTTACGAATGTATTAAGTAGTTGAAATTGGGCACTTGCATGGGTATAGAAACATTATATAACATGCAATTATAATTATTAGTAAGTATATATTATATTTCTATTTATCAAATTTCAATTTAGTTTGTTTATATATGTTAATTGACAAACGTTTTATCAATCATATTAGATGCGCAAATTTATCATTGTAGATAATTATAACATTATATAGCATATGTTCTTACAATATTATAAAGGTTAAATGTTACTATTTCATTTTTCTAATAAGGCTCCCACTAGTCTTTTATATTTCTCCAAACCCTAAGATGAAACATAGAAGTCTTACAACTTCAGTAGTGGGTGTTAAAACTCATTTTTTTTTGTATTATGACCTTGAGTTTGCTGAACAAATCATAGCCTCACAAACGATGGATAACTCCTTATCGGTTGTATCATATACAACTCCTAACCCATTTTCCTTGTTCTAATCTCATTTCGACCTTGAGTATGCTCAACAAATCGAAACAGATTATTCACTCATACCTACCATATCGTGATGGTCTAAGTATAGTATATGTACCTTGAGTTTGCTCAACAAATACATATAGTTATCTTACCTCATCTATTCAATATATTAATAATACTACGCATAATTTCCCTAGCTTGAGTTTGCTCAACAACTAAGGAGTATGTAAGTAATTTATTAATATATATAGTAGAGGACAACATTATATTGAAGATTCGTAATCTTCAATATATATATTGAGTGATATCGACTTATAGAATAATATATTTTTTATGAAATACCCCAGTGATTCAAGTGTCAGACACTTCGGAAATCACGGTATAGGTACATTTACATATGTATTTATTTCTCAAGTCTATTTGGGTTTCTTTAATGTTCCACATTTAGTTTATACATATATTATAAAAGTTTTATTGTTATATAACTTTTATATTTCATATTACTTATATGATAGCCTTACGTATAATATATCATTAATAGAATATTATCTAATTAATTTTAATCAATTAACTCTTTAATTAAATTTAAATTAGTATTCCAATATAACTTTTATATTGGACATATCTACTATAACATTTATAGTGTATACTATAACCTTTATAGTGTAACACACATATATCATATATATGTGTATTTTATTTAATTAATTAACCTTTAATTAATTTATTCAATTAAACAATTTTTATTAAAATTTATTAATTTTAAAATTTATCTGTATACATACACGTATACTTATGTTACCTAAACATTTTAAAATAACATAACATATATCAACATATGGAATACATGCATATATGCATTAATTAATTAATATATTTAATTAATTAATTTTATTAATCTTATTAATAAATTTAAAATTTGAAATTATTATATAAATATTTTCAAACATTTTGAAAATATTATTATCCTTTCAAACATTTTGAAAACTTAAGTATTATTATAATTTTTATAATAAACAAGTTTTATTTTAAATTTAACCATTAAATTTAAAATCTTTAACATTAATTTTCAAAATGATTTTGAAAATTAGCTCAAGGCCCAAATTAAGTTGGACCTTTTCTATTAGGAGCAACCTTTGGGCTCACTTCACCTTTCGAGCCAGGCCGGTAACCAGGTAGGACAAGGTACTTGATTACCCAATTCTAATCTTAGACATTACCTTTCTAGACACCGTACTAAGTGGGCAAGCTTAATTAGTTAGTCCTAATATAACTAATTTAGACCGCATGGACTATTGGGCTCTAATACCATTGTTGGAACTGGACTAGCCCGCAGTGGAAGTTATGGGTGCATTTCAAAAATTTTACCCTATTGGATCTTTTATTGGGCCTATGAAGTCTAACTGAATTAGAACATTTCTAAATTTCATTTAAATAAAATCATTTATTTTATTTAAATTCAAATATATTAAGATATGAAATTAATTTTATTTGATTTAGTTTATACGTAAATGTATCATATACATATATGTGTGAGTGCATGTGTAACATAATAATCCGTGAAAGGTATAATATGCCCATATGTAGGTTTTGAGATTTACATCGCAACAGATATATTAGCTCATATTGTATGTCAAGTATGTTGTCCAAATATGTGCATGTATATATGTTACAAAACACACACACACACACAAACACACACACATATGTATGTATAAATATATTATATATAATATATGAACATAAAAAATTTATATATAGATAAATATATAAATATTAAGAGAGAGAACAATTATTAAAAATTATTTATAATTCAAAATTAACTTAGTTTTGCAAACATAATAATTTTAGTATTTTAATTTGTAAATATTATGAATAAAATAATGTTTTCATCCATAAATAATTAACATAAAATAATCTATTGATGAAAATTCAAATTTTACAGTTTTCAAAAATCTAGGATCATAAAATAGAGCTTAGAAAAAATTTGGAGATTTTTCAAAGTTGAATTATTATTTTTAAAAACAAATACATTGGTTTCGGCAATAATTATTTAATATAAAATAATATATTATTAAAAATTAAAATTTTCAAATTTCCAAATTCTAAGATCATTAATTAAAGGTAATGAAAATTTTTGAAGAATTTTTAAATTGAATTATTATTTTTAATAAATCATAAACAGTTTTTTCAAAATAATATTAATTATTAAAAATAATAAACTTTATTGAAAAATTCCTAAATTTTTTCTATATGTTCTGAAATGATATAATATTTTAAAAAATATAAAATTGAATTTTTAATGTAATAATTATTTTATATATAATAAACAATTCAAAAATTCAATAAATGTTAATTTAAAAATATGAATATATGTATGATAATTAATTTTCGAATTTTTAAATTCATATTATATATAAATAACTGCACTAAATTTTTTAATCATATATATATATATATCTTATATATGCTATTATGAGAGAGAAATGTAAACTAATATATATATATATATATAAATTTATTAATAAATATATATAAAACAATTATTAATGACAAAAATTGATTTTTTACAGTAAACAACAATTGTCTATACATAAATCAAATAGTATAATAAACAAATTATGCACATCACCAAACTGATTTGTGACAACCACATCTACTTACAAAATCTCACCTAACTGAACATATAGTAGTAATTGTTAACCGACATCTTGGCCCGGTTACAAAACGATAGTTGAAGAAATTATCATTAGCACTAGACAAGATTCTGATCAAGGAGAGACTGGAGGTGGTAGCAAGTTGTCAGGCCCACAACAAAGCAAGAGCATTCGGCCTGCCTGGCCTGGTGCGCAGATTCACCTACTACGGGTAGAGGCACCTTGTTCCTAAGCCCATTAGGGAAGTCCAACCCATCTCGTCTATAAATAGAGAGGCAGGGGCACAGTGAAATGGACCTTTTTTCAGGAACACTGGGGAGACTCTGCCATTTTTCAGACTCATCTTCTTTACTTAACAACTTCATTCAAGCATTTGATCTACGAATTGTATTTGTAATCAATCATCAAGTAAAGCAATAAAGTTTAAACTCAAAGTGGACGTAGGCAATTACGCTGAACCACTATAAATCCGGTGTTCTTACTTTCTGCATTTGAATGAGCATATTCTTCTTTGTTTAATTCATCTTCATCATTTATATCTCTTCACAATCTTTCTCAACGAGGTTAGTGACCAATTTTGGTGCTAACACTTTGGTGCTTTCACTGAGAATTGAATTCTCAGCTTGATTGGATCTCATCGTCTACTAGTGGATTTCCATATTCGCAAGATAGATCCAGTTGTTTACTAGAAAACTTCCTATTCTACTCAGATTTGAAAGAAATCTAAAGGAAGCTGATAGCCGTAGATTGGATTCACTGATGTACGCAAGATCTGGGGATTGGACGTTGAAGTTTGCACTTAAGTTGAATGAAGGTCGACCCTCCTCTAAAGGCTTATGCCGATCGCCCCAGAAAAGGCTTATGCCGATCGCCCCAGAAAAGGCGTATGCCGATCGCCCCAGAAAAGGCGTATGCCGAACGCCCCAGAAAAGGCGTATGCCGAACGCCCCAGAAAAAGGCGTATGCCGAACGCCCCAGAAAAGGCGTAGGCCGAACGCTCCAGAAAAGGCGTAGGCCGAACGCTCTTCCAGGCCGAACATACCTCTAGGCCGAACGCTCTTCCAGGCCGAACATACCTCTAGGCCGAACATACCTCTAGGCCGAACGCCCTTCCAGGCCGACCATACCTCTAGGCCAAACGCCTCTGTTATGCTGAACGGTAGTGTATGCCGAACGACTCGGTTGCGCCGAACAAGAATGAATGTCGAGCGCCTCTATAATGCCGAATGGTATTGTATGCCGAACGACTCGGTTGTGCCAAACAGTGTGAATGCCGAACAGTGTGGAATGCCGAACAGTGTGGATGCCGAGTAGCTTTGGCCGAACCACTTCTGGACGATCCACTTTGGACAAACAGCCTTGGCCGAACAGCTTTGGCCGAACCACTCCAGGCCGATCCACTCTACCGAATAGCCTTGGCCGAACAGCTTTGGCCGAACCACTCCAGGCCGATCCACTCTGCCGAACAGCCTTGGCCGAACAGCTTTGGCTGAGCTACATGCCAACACCGAACGCCCCAATGCCGAACGGTACTTCTGTATGTCGAACGGTACTTTTGTGCCGAACGAAGTATCCAGACCGATCCATGCACTGTATACCGATCTCTCTCTCAAAAAACAATCTGACTGGTCCCTATACAAAAAATATATGGATCGGGTACGACCCTTATTTTCAAAAAAAAAAATTTCGGGTACGACCGAAATTTTCGGGGGGAAACACCCCTGAACCCTAGCCGCAGCGCAGTGCCTCCGGATAGTGAGTTCAAAACTCAACTTAATAAAGGAGCATTCTGTCCACTTCCCTGACATCCCATGATCGACCAGGGCATAGAGGATCTAGCGGCAGCTTCTGAACGACATCAAGGGAACGGACAAGCAACCGCTATTCAAACCGTACTCCCAAAGGTTGGAGAACATAGATGATGTGACTGTAGCAAACATCAAGATGACTCCAAGCATCATTCTTCGCTGACCCAGCACTTCGAATTTAGTGACTCCAAGCAAACCAATGTTTGGCTCTAAGAAATTTATTCCAAATACTAACAGGGGTATCATACTAATCACATTTGAGGAAAGTCAACCTCCAGATATATTTTGGCAGCTAGTTAGCTAAAGAGCCTCCTACGACTATGGATCGTTTCTTTTACAAAATGAATCAGGACTAAAGTGAGATGGAGTGGAGCATACTAAGAAAAATAATAATGAAGGCCCGTTGGCTAAGGATGTAGATCCCAGTAGCCGAAACAAGACTTCAGAATTCAGCTCATATGCTCTTTGAAAGGTTCAATTGACAACCTCTACTTGAAGACTCACGACTCGGAGTGGTACTGGAAACCAACCTCGAGAGAGTACACCAAAGTCTAAAGAAAATCAGGGGAATGTTGTATATTCCCAAATGCTCGCTGATCCTAACACGGGCGATTACAAACACCTCCGAGGTGTGATCGAAAAGATGACCTAGAAAGGAAAGCTTCAATAGTATGTACAAGTCCTGCAGAATGGCGGGCAGCGAATATCCGATGCCTATTAATAAAGGGCTATGAGTATCAATTGGACGGTTGACGGCCGACATCCCTTTGAAAGGAGCCAGGGGCAGAGTCGAATAGCGAGCACACGATGCTGCTTCACATATCAATGAGATTTACCATAATCTTCTTTGAATTATTTCCATTTCCATCTCTATTTCAATTGTTCTATGAACTACGACTAGCTTGAACTAAACTACTTTCAAAACGATGCAGGTGACCAGGTACTCAGATTTGGTTGCCAACCAATCTACGCAGACCATGATCGGACGTGTGGAGTTACATTTGGACGAGCATAATTCAATCGCTCATCATCAACCATATGCCTTTGATTTGGGGCTATGGACTAAATATTGAAAAGTTCATCACGATCAGAGCCGAATACAAAGTCAACATGACCAACCATCCATTCATCAACCTCCACGTTTGACTCGGAGACCTAAGCAAGGCTTGGAATGGGTATGGCCCGATCATCCACTCCAATCGAGTCTTAGAACAAAGTTCGACAAAATACAGATACCCCTCATGAAGCTCAATGACGCCGGGGATGCGCCTAAAGTGGACGTGATTTGATCATCTACACATCAAATCCTACCTTGAACACGAAAGGTTGTTCGAAATCCCAACTTGAAGTAGCTATGGTAGACTGCCTACTCACTAACCATCGCTCTCAATACATGGACGCGACTGCACCGTGAAACATATGCAACTTACTTTGTCTACCCAGTAATCCATCATCCTCGTTTTCTGGAAAGAGATACGAAGCAAATTATGCGAGACTTGATTATCCAACCCCAGCATGGATGTGATCCAACCATCTATCATATACACTACACCAAAACAGGTGATTCCCAACGAGTATAACTGTCGCAAACAGTTTCAGCAACGCTTATTAGCGTCGCTGTAGGGGCGTCGCAATTTATTACCAACGCTTATAAGCGTTGGCGAGTTTAGTTTCCCAACGCTTATAAGCGTTGGAAGTTTGTATTCGCCAACGCTTATAAACGTTGGTGTATATTAGTTAGCAACGCTTATAAACGTTGGCAAATTAACCATCCAATATTGTTTAATTTTCTATGCTGACGCTTATAAGCGTTGGTAAATTTTATTTGCCAACGCTTATAACACTGAAATATTTTCATTCTCAATATAGTCAATTATTTTAACATTAATAAACAATTAATAACTAATATGATATGCATTATTATACTACATTCAATAGGAACCCAAAATTTACAATATTCATGATCAAATAACAATATAAATTTCATAATTAACTACTTCATAACAATGTCAACTACATAACAAGTACAATACATAATTAAGTTGGTTAATTCAATACATAATCAACTACTTCATAACAATGTCAAATTGGAATACAAAAGACAACGTAAATTTCATAGCGAAATTCTACAAATACCGAATACGAAACTCCGGCCATATAACGAAACCTCCATCTGAAAAATCACATAAACTTGCCTCTGTTACCATTCCAGTAACTAACAAACCATCACCCTACAGCCTCTTCACGAACTTCATCCACATACCACAGTTGCTTCTTCCTCCCAAACTTCACACCTGAATTGCCATTCACTTCAATCTGCATCACAACCCACTCGCCATCAAACCAAAATTTTCCATAACCACCCACCTGTGCACATATCACTTCATATCACAAGCATCCATTTCAGTTAACATATTACCTTACTTACATACCAGTGCACATAACACACTCATTCACCTCCAATTTCATCTTACTACCACATTTCTTCCTGCATCACTATATACTGCAACTTTCTTCCACCATAGTTACACAATTCCCCAAACCCACTTCAACCACATACCAACATCCACCAGTCCATACTGCCTCACCCCATTCCAGCCTCATCAAACTTCAACGATCCCATCGCCCGCCTTAACAACTTACCTCCTCTAACAAGCAGACTTCAACACAACAATCCCCTACATCTTCTATCATTTAAACAACCCACGTCAACCCATCTTCCTCAACATGCAAAACTGCAAAACTACAACGAACAATTTCCTTCTTCATCTTGCAAACCACTATAGCTCCAATCCACTTCTGCCGCAAACAATAGTACTGTCTTCGACGCAGCTGCCTATTCCTGCTCTGATCACCTTCAACCACCTACTAACAGTGCTCTGTACCATTGCTTGGTGGGATTGCTGCAGAAATATATAAACTAAAGTGAACTTATCATAAATGCTCATGTAAAGAATCATCCAATCAAACTAGTAGCAGCCTTGCATGGAGTAGTTACAATATTTGATCAGAAAAATCTGAAGTGTGTATATACATAGTAAGGGACCAATTACTTCTTGTCTTACAATATAAAAACATGGCACAAATTGAACTGCAATTAATTATTGGATTCATAGAAGATCTAGCAGACTTCTCAAACTTGTTTTCTAAGGCATTGCACTCATTCACATCATTACTATGTGCACATAATTTGCTAGTCAGGATATATGTTTACAATCTTTGATAAGTAATTGAAATTAGCAAAAACTGTTCATGCTTTTTCCAAGCCATGTAGATCAAAGGCTAGCAGTAAAAGTGACCTGCCTTCAATTATATGCATGCGATCTTGGTGAATTATGGTAATTATAATTCATCATGGCCAAAAAATTTATTCTCAAGGTTTATAATACTAAACATATTTGTGTTACTATTTCAACCCAGGCATAAAAAGAAAATTATAAGGCACCTCTTGCAAAATACGAAGATGAGAAGCAAAAGATAAAAAGAAAATACATATCATATTTTTGAATGTATACGTGGTTATGTACATGTACTTCAATATTCAGTCGAGTTTAAGGTGAATAATGCAATGTTGTTTGGTCAAAAGAGTTATGATAAGGTGCATGAGCAAATCACTTCTTCTACGTGTTTCGGAAGGCCCAGTTATCATATTATAATTTTTCATTCTTACTAATTTTACTTTGCGCTATAGAAAATATTTGATATGTACATTTAAAATAAACATTAAATCTGCAAATATGACATTGCAAATATCGAGTGAGTGTACAAATGAAGGTTCCAACCAGCTTATGCTCTTGACTGATAGCATAAGAGAAGTACTACTATATTAAATAGAATTTAAAATTTACTAAACCAAATGATTCTCACTTTAATTTATGTTCATTCTATGACTATAAACCTTTTATTAATTTATTGTAATATTAGTTTGAGTGTAAGTACCAAATATACATTGTACAAGTTTAGTATAGATGACAACATAAACTTTTTACTTGAAACAGAGCAATTATTTTATGTATATTATACACTAATATATTAATGAATATATTTATCAGTATTGGATAGCATTATATATAGTGAATGCCAAGGTGTGAGAACAAAACAAACAAGAAAATTTAGGCCTGATGAAAATGTAATTGAAGTTAAAGCAGTTGTTGATAAAGATGTGGTAGCGAACCCTTTGTGGTATCAATATGCAAATCATCTGAAGGAAAAAAAAGGAAAAAGCTTAAAAAGGGTAAACATAGCACTAATTCTCCAAGCAGCTCTAATGCTAGGAGAGCGACTGTTGATTAATGTCCTTCCTAGTGTGAAATGTGAGGGGACTTAAATCCCTCACGAGAAAACTAGATGTCAAACAGCATTTAGTTAATTTTAAAAACAACTCAATGAGGGTAGTGGAATACAAATTATCTAGTGATAATATAGAGAGATTTTGCAACTCTGTTAATGTTAATAAACAAAGGTGGTCTTACAAAACATTTAGATCAACTTTGCAACTCTGTTAATGTTAATTTTAATTTTAATGTTAATTTGTTCTCAAAATCAGATCAGCATATAAGTGTAATGTTAATGAACAAAGGTGGTCTTAAGCTGTTTCTAACCATAATTTATGCAAAACATTTAGATCAAGAAAGAGAAGAAATGTGGAATAAATTATCTGTGGATTCGTCCTATAACTCTTTCCCTGGTTGGTGGCGGGAGATTTCAACTGCACCCTTAACAACGATGAGAGAAAGTCAGGTGGTTACTCGTTATCTGCTGATTTAAATTTTTAAGCTTGCATCAACTCAATTGGGCTGAAGGAAATCAGCGCTTGTGGCAATCAATTTACATGGCGTGGAGGCCTAAACTTTTCCCTACATAGCAAACCAAACAGAATTTTTGGTAACATCGATTTCTTACAAAAATTCAATCAAGTCTCGGCATATATTTAAATCATTCTACTAGTGACCATTCTACTTCACTCATCATGTTGCTAAATGACATAGTACTTAGCTGAAACAAGTCTTTTAAGTTCAACAATGCATGGATCTTACAACCAGGCTACCAGAAAGTAAAACAGGGATGTATAGGCTTAAAAAGGAACGACGACCCTGTATTTAGTTTTGTGAATAAATTAAAATATGTAAAAGCCTGCTTGACAAACTGGAACAAAAATACGGTGAACGTTAAAAAACAGTTTGAATGTATCAAAGAATATAATAATTCACTGTATTTATTGCTGATCAATAACCCAAATGATAAGGAACTTATTCAAAAATACAGGAATAGTACTCAACATTTGCAAAGTATTTTATGTGCTGAAGCAGTGGAAATGCAGCAGAGAGCGAAAGTAAACTGGCCGACTCACAGTGATCAACCAACTAAATTTTTTCATACCATGATGACTACAAGAAAAAAAAGCTGCTCATCCATAATTTAATTGATGAAAATGGCCAATATCTGTCTGACCCTATTAAACTTAAAGAGGAGGCAATCAACTACTTCTCTGAGCTTTACAATTCAAACAGTCAAATTTCTCAATTTGATAGTTTAATATGCAAAATAGTACTATCTAAGAAAGCAAAAAAGGAAACTTGTTCAATCCATTAACATAGAAGAATTGAGGAGCGCTACGCTTGAGATTAAAGATAATAGCAGCTCGGGGCCTGGTGCATTGGGAACAAATTAAGAAGGAATTATTGGCTTTCATGAGTCATATTTTCTATAAAGGGAAGTTTTTAAAAGAACTTAATCATACTATTATCGCCTTGGATCCAAAACACTAAATGCAAATAAGATTTAGTCATTTTCGGCCAATATCGGTGTTCCCTCATCCTCTCAGGCAACTCGCAGTTTCAAGTTAACATATCAACTGAGATCTCTGTAGCATATCTACATCACTAGATTAAGATGCAATCTAATCTCATCCATCCAGACCAATCTCGCATAGCAAAAGAGTAGGCGATAATAATATAGATCACGGATTACCTTTGTCCGCAGCAGGCATCTCAAACAAAGCCGACAATCAGCATCTCCCATCTTTCCAATCGAAAGCACGGCTCGAATATCGACGTCGTCAACGCTGCTAGTCATCGTAGTCTATATCGATAGCTAAGGCAACCTCGTGGATCTGACACAAGCAGCGAGCTTCCCAAGCATAGAGTGCAACAAGCAACGAACCAACCACCGGCACTATTTTCTCATCGTGTGCAGAACCAACCACCGGCACCTAGGTTATCGACGGTTAGGGAGGCGCTGCAAATTTGCGATCTGAGTTTTTTTGAGAACGATTAAGGAATGAGGAAATTTGTAGATCCGATAATTTTTGGAACGAGATAGGAAAAAGTGGCAAAATAGTTAGATTTAGGGTTAAGTTGCAGACGGAGAGTAGGGAAACGATTTGGGGAAAATGCGGCCAGGGATAAGTGTGGGTAGGGTTAAGCGTGATATGTTATTCAATTACAATTTTGCCCTAGTATATTTCAATTAACTTCAATTAAACCAAGGCTTACAACGAAAATAAGTGTCGCCGTATTTAAAAGTGTAAATTTTTATTTTCAGTAACACTTATATTGGATAGCGACACTTATTAGCGAGACTAAAATGCAACCCATATAAGTGTCGCCAAATGAAAAAAAAGTGTTGCCAAATGACTGTTTTGGTGTAGTGATACCTCCTTCCTTGACTTGATTGGGAGAGCTATAATCACCAAGCGGATGAGAATCGACCGTCCATTTTCAAAGTTTCATCCTTGATGCTGGGGGCAGAATCCCATTCCATGAGCGAACATGGTTCGATTGTTCTTCCGACAACATTAGCCTCGATACGGTATATGAAATATAAATTAAAGGGTGGAAATACGACTACTCTCAATAACAACCTCCATGTCCCCAGAGTGCGGACTGGAGTACTCTAAGTCCCCAGAGCGCGGACTCGAGTATAAATGACTCAAACCTCCAAGTCCCCAGAGTGCGGACTGGAGTACTCTAAGTCCCCAGAGCGCGGACTAGAGTATAAATGACTAAAACCTCCAAGTCCCCAGAGTGCGGACTGGAGTACTCTAAGTCCCCAAAGCACGGACTAGAGTATAAACGACTAAAACCTCCAAGTCCCCAGAGTGCGGACTGGAGTACTCTAAGTCCGCAGAGCGCGGACTAGAGTATAAACGACTAAAACCTCCAAGTCCCCAGAGTGCGGACTGGAGTATTCTAAGTCCCCAGAGCGCGGACTAGAGTATAAACGACTTAAACCTCCAAGTCTCCAGAGCACGGACTGGAGTACTCTGAGTCCCCAGAGCGTGGACTAGAGTATAAATGACTTAAACCTCCAAGTCCCCAGAGCGCGAACTGGAGTACTCTAAGTCCCCAGAGCGTGGACTAGAGTATAAATGACTAAAACCTCCAAGTCCCCAGAGTGCGGACTGGAGTACTCTAAGTCCCCAGAGCGCGGACTAGAGTATAAACGACTTAAACCTCCAAGTCCCTAGAGTGCGGACTGGAGTACTCTAAGTCCCCAGAGCGCGGACTAGAGTATAAACGACTTAAACCTCCAAGTCTCTAGAGCACGGACTGGAGTACTCTGAGTCCCCAGAGCGCGGACTAGAGTATAAATGACTTAAACCTCCAAGTCCCCAGAGCATGGACTAGAGTATAAATGACTAAAACCTCCAAGTCCCCAGAGTGCGGACTAGAGTACTCTAAGTCCCCAGAGCGCGGACTAGATTATAAATGACTAAAACCTCCAAGTCCCCAGAGTGCGGACTGGAGTACTCTAAGTCCCCAGAGCGCGGACTAGAGTATAAACGACTTAAACCTCCAAGTCCCCAGAGCGCGGACTAGAGTATAAATGACTTAAACCTCCAAGTCCCCAGAGTGCGGACTGGAGTACTCTAACTCCCCAGAGTGTGGACTCGAATATAAGCGAATCGGATCTCCAAGTTCCCTGAATATGAACTATGACACAGATGACTTGAATTTGTCAAATCCCTGACATACGGGCTAGAAAGTATTCAAAGTGATCGAAGCACAGAATGGAAGTTCAACGACTCCCGAAGAGTTTCCGAGTTATATGAAGATGGACTGAGAAGTCAATGTTACTCACAACTGCTTGGATTAAAATCACAATCACAAAGAAAACTGAACAATAAGAGTCTTTTGTAAGACAGAAAAAGGAACTAAACCTTATTTAGAAATGAGTTTCTATTACAACCCCTCCAAAGTTCGGAGTCGACATTCTATTTACAAGGACTAAGGAAAAAATACATGACTTAAACTAACTCTCGTTGAACGAGGATAGTAATCACTTCTTATGCTTCTTCAACTTCTTTCCAGATGGCTCCTCTCCAGAGCATTTACCCTTGGTACTCTTCTTTGATAGAGGGGTAGCAACTGAAGGAGTACGGGCGCCTTCCATGGGCTTGGACCCGCCAGGAAGGATGACCTTCAACGGCTTGTTCAAAGGATCGTCCAAGTCCACAACTCGAGGCTCTACTATGACCTTGACCGTCTCCTCCTTCTCTTTCTCGAGCCGCTCCTCCATGCTCAATTCGGATGTGTGCTCAGAGGCGCCTGTAATTTCTACTTCATAACCCCCGTCGGTAGGAGAGGAGGTTTCAGATTTGTCTTCATCAAGCGCTCCGATCACCAGAGCGTCTGGACCAGGAGCCTCCCCTGCATGAGTGGCTTCACTTGTTTTCTCCCCCACTTCCTTGGCGACATCGCTCCTCGGAGTGGGCTCGGGGTCAGAACGGCCTGCACAAAATCATGGAAAACAAGCATTAGAATGCAATAGTCCTGCATAAAGAATAACAACTTTCAAAATCTTAAAGAGGATCTTAAAGAAAAGGATTATCTACCAGGTTTAGGCAAACTCTCAGCCATCCAGGGGGTCTCACCCTCTGGAACGGGAGACATAATGCGGATTAAAGTACTCTAAGTCCTTGAGTGCGGACTAGAGTATAAATGACTCAAAAACCTCTACGTCCCCAAAGTGCGGACTACAGTACTCTCAGTCCCCAGAGCATGGACCAGATTATAGACGACTTCAGAAAAATCCCTAAATCCCAGAAGCGGACCAGATTACTCTAAGTTCCCAGAGTGCGAACTAGAGTATAAACGAGTTGACGAAAATCTCTGCATCTCGAACTGTGGACTAAAGCATAAACCGTTCGACAAATCTCTAAGTCCCCGGAGCGTGGACCGAAGCATGAACACAAATTGGGCACGAGTCAACCGGGGGGAGAATAACACTAAGTCACCAGAATGCAGAGTGGTGTATAAACATCGATAAATAGACGAGTGGATTCCGACCATTTTCTATTCCGCAAACTTCGGCCTGGAATCGATAGGAGGATTATTAACCCGCTGAGGATGGAGTTCGACCATCCAACTAGTGACCTAGACAAATCAATGCTGGGGGCAGGGGTACAAAACACTAAAAAGCTGAATACGACAGCTTACTATAGCTCTAGCATGGCGTTCTTTATAACTTGAGGCAGCGACTGTAGGGAGGCCTCAATACAGAACCAATCGAAACGGCATCCAAAGCTACGAGCAACCTACTATATCACACCTCAGACCAAGGGTCAATGCCGATCCGCACCAAGCACATACGAATGTGATTCAGATGTTTTTTGAAAAACTATGACCCCCAGAGTATGGAAAGGAGGGTAAACCACGAATACTTGGTCAAAAATTCTCCAACACCCTCGTTCGATTCATCGGGAGGAGTATGAAACTGGTTGAGCATAACCCGACTGCATTTGTAGCCAACCTCACCCCGAGATCTGATTACAGAGCGTGAACCAAAGTGGACGTGGATGACCATCCACTGTCCAAATTATGCCCTAAAACTTACGTGGCATCGAAGTATTCCTCTTGGAATGAAAAACCATGATAAAATCCAAGATAGGCGAGACCTAGTCTCCCATCGACTGACATAATCCCACGATTCAACGGGAAAGAGAGTAAAGCTAAAGTGGGCGTGGCTGGCCTTCCTACTTATCGGTATATGCCCCAGACCTGGGGGCACGAGCGAGAAGCAAAATGAATGTGAACCGACTATTCACCAATCACCTCTATGTCTTTGGAGTTTAGGTGAAAACATAAACATAGCTAGGATGAGACTCAACTGTCAATGCAGTACATTTATCAACCCGAGACTGGGAGAAGACGCATGGTCATCCAAAAACTAGCTACGATAGCTCAGTATTAAAACTTATATATAGTGCTTACAGTTACTCAAGGCAACGACCGAAAGGATGCCTAGAGATAGAATCGTTAAATCGATACCTTAGCTCATGGGCAATTGACTTTCACTCCAACCCGATGGACGGGTAAAGAATCATGAATGCATTGAATAGAAAGTGCGTTACTCGAATGCACAAGCAAATTCAAACTCATAGCAAGATCCAGCTATACAGTTGCATGCCACTCGAGGCTGACCCCCACTCGACATTTCCTTTAATGCGCTTTTAAGCCTGATTTTTAGCCATTTGCTGATAATCTATTAGAGCATTCAGAGCCCTTCACTATTAGACTCAATAACTCATGACAAGACTCTAGGATTCGACTAGAGTAACCATCAACATTGGTCGTCCCAACCATATTTCACATTGAACGTTATGCAAAATAGTTACATCTTTACTCAAAGAATCTGGGATGGCACCTACTAAGCTGACGGTCGACATTACAGCCAGCCATGGCGACCTTTTCCGGGTGCTGAATATCGGATCACAGCTCAGTGCAGTGATGATAAAAGAATTAGTTGGATTTTTCTGAATAAATGATGATATGTTCCCTTGGACCCATTCTGACATGCATATGTGATTTCATTAACTATCGCGAGCCATGCATTGGATATCAACCCGAAGCTACAAAAGCTAGCACAATCTCTACTGATTTCATCATGAAAGCTCCACTCTTACTTTTAGGCTCACTCCATCAACGTCTATGCCTACCAGCCATTGCGACAGGGCATACAATGACCTGAGACGTCTGAAAGACTACTTAAATAGAATATCGAACTAAGCTAATTCGATATCACTTATTTCCCACGAAGGGCTATCCAAGGACGGAAATTAGCAGACCTCACACCCAAATTCACTACCTAGATGACTACTCGAAGAGTAGCAGAGAACCAACCATAAGATGGAAAATGTACGCGGATGGAGCATCCAATGATTAGTGTTGTGGCATAGGAGTCATGATAATGACTCCTGAGGAACGATCAATCTGCTACGTCCTAAAACCCGATTTACCTGTAACAAACAACGATGCTTAGTATGAAGCCTTGACTGCCAGCCTCAAACTTGCTAGAGGATTTGAAGTGAAAACTTTACATATCTTTTATGATTCTTGATTGGTAGTATACAAATTTAAGGAATTTGATCTTGCTAGGGGGCATTGTCTTGCTCCTTATCTCGGCCAAGTCCAAGAGCTACTAACCGACTTCACGTATTACATCATTACACACGTACTCAGCGAACAAAATGAAAAGGTGTGATGGTTGACTCCTATCAAAGACTATCTACAATGAGGAATTCTTACTGAACAGAGGAATGGAAAACGTCAGATCCTCCTCTAAGCTTCACTCCAAATCATCTAAGAATAAGTCGTGTGTCAAAAGGAGTTTATCCATCCCCATGCTTCGGCATATCACCCATGATGATATCTTGAGCAAAGTCTATGAAGAAGAATGCGGTAATAATGTTAGGGGGAAAACCATGATAAAGAAGATACTCTGCTACAGGTATTACTGGCCAACTATCAACCCAGATGCGGTTGATCATGCTAGACAATGTGACGAGTGCAAGATGTTTGCAAAAAATCTGGGAACCCCACCGATGGAAATTATTCAAATGGCTAGTTCATAGCCGTTTGTCACTTAGGGGCACTGAAATCATCTTCTTGTCGATCCTAAAGGTGATGCGAAATACACCATCATAGCAGTTGATTACGTCACCAAATAGGCAGATGAAGAACTCTCAACCACGACCAAGATGAAGAAAATAATCAACTTCTTTATCCGTAACGTCATCTGTTCTTATGACCTTCCATGATCCATTATAACTGCAAATGGACAGGTTGAAGCTGTGAACAAAATCATAGAGTCTGTACTGAAGAGAGGTTTGGAAAACTCCTCAAGTGGCTGATTGCAACCCTTATTTCAAAGAAAATACAAACAAGGAACCGCGATTGAATTGCAATTAAACTAGACGGAGTTGGTGATGACTTATGAGCATATAAAACGCATCCGAGAGCCAATGGCAAGAACATGTACCCGAACGTGCATGTGTACATCCGAAAAAGTTCGACTTCTTGAAATCAACAGAAATTGAATTCTCACTAAGGGTTATTAAGAAAAGGCTAGATCAGATAGCTGAAGCTTATTAGCTCTGTAGAATCAGTCATGGTTGGCCACTAATGAACTACAACCCTGGATTTATAATATTGGGAATCGACCAAGCATCACGATGACCAAAGAAGGATACAACACCTTGGGAGGATAAATTGGAGAATAATGACTGTTCAAGAAACATGGTGGATTTCTTTCTAAAGACAAGGAATACTCGCTGATTCAAAGAGTGTTGTGTTGCTTCACACGACACACTTTGGGGGGCAAGTGTTAACCGGCATCTTGGCCCGGTTACAAAACGATAGTTGAAGAAATTATCATTAGCACTAGACAAGATTCTGATCAAGGAGAGACTAGAGGTGGTAGCAAGTTGTCAGGCCCACAACAAAGCAAGAGCATTCGGCCTGCCTGGCCTGGTGCGCAGATTCACCTACTACGAGCAGAGGTACCTTGTTCCTAAGCCCATTAGGGAAGTCCAACCCATCTCGTCTATAAATAGAGAGGCAGGGGCATAGTGAAATGGACCTGTTTTCGGGAACACTGGGGAGACTCTGCCATTTTGCAGACTCATCTTCTTTACTTAACAACTTCATTCAAGCATTTGATCTACGAATTGTATTTGTAATCAATCATCAAGTAAAGCAATAAAGTTTAACCTCAAAGTGGACGTAGGCAATTACGCTGAACCACTATAAATCCGGTGTTCTTACTTTCTGCATTTGAATGAGCATATTCTTCTTTGTTTAATTCATCTTCATCATTTATATCTCTTTACAATCTTTCTCAACGAGGTTAGTGACCAATTTTGGTGCTAACAGTAATATATTTAAACAGATATGAAATTGCTCATTATAGTATCATAGAATATAATTTAGTTACTGTAATATGTATTAAAATTACCAATTTATTGATGCCTTTGAATCCACGTTGAAGCAATGACTTACCTTTCTTTTACTGTTCTTGATTCGTCAGATTGCAAGTATAGAATCACCAACCTCTAACTATCGAATAAAATTATTTTAATTTGAAATATATTTAAGAATTTTGGAGTGGATTGAGAGCTATGTTTTAACCAGCAATGTAGAAGGTAATGGCGGCCAAAAAGGTTAGTAATTATATATATATATATAGTTGTATTAGAGAGAAACGAGGAAAACCATTTTACCCATTCTCACTTTATCTCGACCCATTATCCCTAAAACAATTCCCTATGTTTTAGCCACCCCTAGACCTTCCCAAAACCGAAATTTTGCAGCCCTAATGATGGGCCTTAAACCCATCTAAGCCCAATGCAAAATACTATGCAATTAAATCTAATTTAATTGCTTGTCGACATTGTATATCGATCGATATATGTATAACTGTTATAAATATATATATATATATATATAATTATTTATTCTCAAATCATATTCAAATTTTATGATTAATATTTCATAAATATTAATTAATTTATAATAATTATAAACTAATTAAATCGTTCGGTCTTAAGAGAATTCATCATTTCGGCTATGTAACTTTTGGGTGTAAATTTGGTCAGCAATTAACATCGAACTATTCTAATGTTAACGTTCACACGTCACTTAGCAGGTAGTGTGATATTATGGCCAAATTTATCGCTTACTCATTTTCGGTAAAATCCAATTTTAGTTTAATAAGCGTTACAGGGTTGTGACATTTGTTTACATCAATTCTCTTCGTCAAAACTATATCACTTTGGACTTATGAAATTTGGTAATGGTCAAAATTCCAACCTCATCCACATTCAACTTTATAGTCTAAATACAAAGTACTTGGTTCAATGATAATAATTATTATTAACCGAAATGCTCTGGCCAGAGACTTTGAGTTTGAGTTGACTGTGATACTAACCGCATATAACGGAGGAGACGAATCCTCTCTTGAATAGTGCTTCACTTCCAATACTTCCACTCAACCCAACTATAATCACTCGATGGACGCTATGCCATGATTTGGCTATAATCAAATCAGAGCTTTCATATTGAATATCCATAGTATTCTCAAGTCAAGAGAACTGTGTAAATCAGTCACTTCGATATTTTCTGTTTAACCTTAGTTATATTAACCAACAGAAAACTATCGAGTGAGTCGTTCCATAGTTATCCAATATCTATTAGTACGTAACCCCTAGGTGCCCCAGTAGTCATGAGTAATACACTGCCCAACATTTGGAGAGCGTTACGTATTCCAATCTCGACGGATACATCGATATTCAGTCTCGATGCATCTTGACCAAGAACATTTAAAATGGTATATTTGTTTCGTTGTGATAAATTACTCACAGTTACAACACTTTGTAACCACTATCACAAAATATACCATTTATGGATTTTTCTATTAAACATACTTTTAATTAAGTTAATTAATTAATATAATCACATTATATCAAGTATATAATAGGAAGAAAATACCTTTTATTTCGAACAAGATTGGTCAACCAGTTAGATATATGTAACAAATTACATAATTGCCCTTAGGGCATACCCCTAACTCTATCATCTTGTAAACTGACCACCAGTACGCACGCACCCACTTCTTCTACCTAAGGCCGTACATGCCTCCACCAAACCCATACCATCCCTCATGCTTCCACCTGACTCCTCCTTTTTTTATAGGAACCACGTATACAAGTATAGACACACACACACGTACACAATATATACACCTTCATATGCACACATATGAAACACACACTAGCACACGTACGTACAAAACATAATGATACACAAAAATATACACACGCGAAAATATACACAAGTATATATATATATAAGCTTTTGTAAGGAGGGAAGAAAGAAAGAAAACGAGGAAGGGAAAAATAATAAAGAAGAATGGGGTTGCTATGTAATATATAGACAAACAATTGTTTAGGGTGTGATATAAAATGAAACGTGCCATCCATTTAATGTAAGCCATTATATTCCTTGACAAAACTACACACAAGATTATGCAGTGGAAAAGAATTGAGAAGATATATGATTTGTTTGAAAAGTATTTAACTTTTAAGGTACGATGTTACGCCATATAACGTTCGCGTACAGATCGCGAATTGACTGAAATAAAAATATGATCGTATAAAACAATGTTATGCGATCACAAATCAACAATAAAATAGATCGGTTATTAAATTTTGTAAAGTTCCAAAAGAACCGACGTTTGGTGCAAAACGTGTCAAATGAAAATATTATTTTTATTTTCCAGATTAAAAATTATAGAAAAATTCTAAAAATTAAATTAAAAATACGCCATCAAAAAAATCTAAGTCTAAATTTGAAACAATGATATTATTATAATTTAATTAAAATCCCAATATTTAAATAAATTAAATATTCAAATTCGGAGACCTAAAAATACGGATTGTTACATTAATTATTTATTAAAGATTAATTATTTAGTTATTTATAAAAAGGGGTTTAATTAATTATTAATTAATTACTGATTAATTCAATGTAGTTAAGTTTTCAATTAGGACTTAATTAAGATTTAATTATAATTTAATAAATGTTTAATTTATTATTTAATTAATAAATAAGTGTTTTAAATCGCTTTGTTTGTAAAATATCAGTTTTGCTAAAACTGGTTTTCTTTTTCAAAAATGTTTTAAATCAAGGGATTTCTGTGTCGATTACCTTTAAGTAACCTCAAAAAAATATAAAACCCAAGTTAATGTGGTGAAACATTTATGGAAAGTAAGTCATCTTGCACTAAAAGCCGATGAGTAGGTTGATCCTCTATCTATGAGATCTATAATTTATTTCTAGGCGAGGGATAGAGTAAGGTCGAAATGTTGGAACGTGATAGATATGGGAGGGTTAATTCCTACCAATGTGTCATGTTTAAATTAAATATATGGTTATCCATATAAGAACTCTGTATAATTACCCTAAGTAGTGGATTGTCCGCTATTTATAACTTGACATGTTTTAACTCAGGAAGTATGTTGTGTGTATTAGAGTTCCCCGGTGAGGACTCGAATACTGGTTACATACTTCCAAAAGAACCAGAATTGAGTTTGTTGGGAATTATCGCCTAGTTTGGAGACAACGGTTTCAGATAAGTATGATTTATCCAAACTGCTCCAAAATAATAACGTTCATGATATATCATTATGAAGTATGCTATGGAACTATACTATTATTCCTAAGGGTGATTCCAAAATGGATGATAGTAATTATTGAATGTTTGTTCAATTCTGGAACAACTGTATGGATGAATGCTAGGATTGCATTGGATGCGTGGAGAGAAGTGTTAGCATTCCAAGATAGTTCGCAAGGAGGAAAGGTAAAAGCATAACCTCAAGCCTCACAACCGGTAAATGACTAAAGCGGGGATATGGCGGTAGGGCTATGTGGGTCGCTTCAATAAGGATATGATCATCGTCTAATCTAGATGGATATCTTTGGTTTTTGTACGCTTTGGGATCCCTTTTATGGTTGTTGATTGCAACCAAGTGGTGATCATATTCGGCGCTACCCAGTCAGGGGTTAGGTCGGTCCTGAGTAGCAGAGCTGCAATGCGTTGTAGCCTCCCATACATGTTCTCTAGAGTTATACAGATTCGGTGGGTAGACCCTTACCCTTTCATAGCTGGAATCCATTTTCCAATACTAGCCTTCGGACTTGATTGTACACCTATTATGTTGGAATTTAATAATGTAACAATTTCAGCTGTGATTCCATATTTATTTTAAATCTACACATTATGATAATATTAGAGGATTTTATATAGAAATGTTTTGGTTATCGTAAGGTAAAAACCCATCTGCCTTTATTTGCATCATGGTCTTACAATATACTTTTAATCTGAAGGGTTTTTATAAAGTTAAGCTTATGCTTTACTCATACCAGACCCATGTCTGACCCAGAGTTTTATTTCTTTCCTTTAAACTCTTAGGTCCTCAAATTTTTATGAGTGGCCTAGTAGTCAGGTTTCTTTGGAGCACTTTGGAAAGCAATATGAAGTGGGAGCTTTGATCATAATCTTGTAGTTGTCTATATTTCCTCTATGACTGTATATTAATTATTAGTAGTCTAGGCAGGCTAATATAGCTGACCTTGTTGGAAATAGTACTTGTTGTAACTTTGATGTAACATTTTGGAGTAACTATATGTACTATTCTGTGATGATGTATATGTAACTATGTCGTTGTAAGAAAACTCTATGTTTATTTCCTTGTCTTTTATTTTCTTTATCCTACGACCTGTCTTTCGGACACCTAGATGATCGGCACATGAATACCGAGGAATATTAAGTGTCATCTTTGGGTGTAAGAAAGACAAATCATCACACTTGGTATCAGAGCTTAAGTTGAGCGAACACCTAGGCCTTGGTTGGGGTCAACTCATTAGAGATATGATTAGTAGTACCCTTGAATGAGTTCAGTCTTTGAGAGTGTGTTTCCATGTTTCTCTGATCAACATTTATATATTTGGTTTTATGCCCTTTTTCCTAAAATAATATCGTCCATGTATTCTAAAGATATCTTACTTTATTCAGGTAGTAAGAATGAGTATGAGATGAGGACGAGGAAGGCGAAACAGTTGCACAACAACTACAAATGGAAGAACCCCAAATGTTAGAAGGGGTAGAATAGCTGTTGAGGCAGTGCTCCAGTGCAGCCTCAAGTAAACTTCATAACTCTGTGCAAAGACTTCACAAACCTAGAAGGAAAACGTTTTGAGGGTACCGAATCCATTATTGAAGTACAAGCTTGGCTATAGTCAAGTGAGAAGATTTTTAAAGGTTCGGACATTTTTGACGATTAGAAATGATTCTTGGCATCATGGCAATTGCAAGAAGGTGCAGCTGCATGGTAGGATTCTGTTATATCAAATGTTCTAGAAGATGTGTTCTCATGGGCTAGATTCAAAGAAGTATTCGAAGACCAATTCATGCCAGTTGCGGGAAAAACTCGATAATATAGAAGTTTCATGGATCTCAAGCAGGAAAACCTATCAGTGGCTGAATATGAGATGAAGTTGAATGAATTCTCTCGTTTTGACCTCAGACTTATTGATACACCATTAAAGAAAAATGAGATGTTCGTATTGCGCATGAGAGAAGAGTTCCATGAAAAGATGACCACACATGTGAAGGAATCATTTATAGATTTTGTAGATTTGTAGCAGCAGCACCCCCCAGTGGCGGTACCATTAACCCAAATAAAAGGAAGTTTAACCCAAATTGGAAAAGGAAGTAGGGTATGGAAAAACCAACAGGAGGAAATCAAGGAGACAAGTTCAAGGACGTTATATGTTTCAAGTGTAATAAAAAGAGGCACATTTCACCACACTGTCAACAGGCAAAGGCTATCTCTCTAATGGTCTAGAAGACGCTTTGCTATAATTGCCACCAGCCTGGAAACATGGTTAAGGACTGCCCTTTATTGAAGAAGGGCCGGTAGATTAAAGTTCATGCTATTAAGGACGAGCCCTCAACCTCTGAAGGTGTTAAAGGGAAGGGAGTTTTGGAAGGTACTTTACTTATACATGGTATTTTAGTTGTTTTGTTTGATACTAGAGTTTCTCATAGTTGTCTCTAAAGAATTGGTTTATAAGTTACTACTTATCCTGGAATATGTAGAAACCCCTATTTGTGTGTCCAACCCCATTGGCGGTATAACTAATTTATGTTTGATTTGTGAAAGAGTACAAATTGATTTTTGAAAGCATCATTTCTTTTGTAACCTATTTGTCTTGGATTTTAAGGGGCTTGATGTAATACTTGGTATAGATCGGTTGTCGAGATATGGTGCTATACTGGATTGTGTTAAGCGGAGAATACTATTGAAAACTAGTTCTGGAGAAGTGTTGGAAAGTATAGTTTGTAGGAAGCCTACCAAGCATATCAGTAGTTTCTTGTATGCCTTAGAATCATCCCAAGAAGAGCTTGAGCCTATATTATAGTTAAAGATTTCCCCTATATTTTTGAGCCAGTTAACCATTTGCCTCTCTATCGGGAAATTGAATTTCGTATTGATTTAGTTCCCGGTGCGACACTTGTCATTCAACCTCTACGTAAAATGGCCTCGAGAGAGAAGCATGACCTAGTTAGTCAAAACAACGATTTGTTAAGAAGAGGATTGATTAGATAGAGAAGTTTGAGTTGAGAACCGGCTATAGTTTTTGTAGCTAAGTCCAACGGTTTGTTAAGATTGTGCATGGATTATAGGGAATTAAACAAGAAGACCATCCGGAATAAGTATCCCTAACCTTGCATAAACGGTATGTTTGATCAACTTCATGGGGCTAGATTATTATCCCGATAAACCTTGCTATGGGTTTCCATCAGTTAAGGGTAGTGGAGGATAATATACCTTTAGCTGCTTTTAGAGGGCCAGATTTTTTCTATGAGTGGTTGGTTATGCATTTTGGGCTAACTAATGCACCTGCATTTTTCGTTGATCTTATGAATGGAGTTTTTAGGGAGGTTCTCAACAAGTTTGTGCTGGTTTTCATTGACGACATCCTTATCTATTCCAAGACCGTGGAAGAACACAAACACCATTTGGAAGTTATGTTGGAAACATTAAGGAAAATTGTTCTTAAGACAATGTTTCTAAGTTTCACTTTTGGAAATCAAAAGTGAGATACCTAGGACATATTGGTTTGGGTGACGACATTTTAGTTAATCTGGCTTAAACAGCTGCTGTGCAAGATTTCAAGGGATCCCAAACTACTATGGAAGTGAGAAGCTTTTTTGGGATGGCGGGTTATTATAGGAAGTTCATAAAGGATTACTCCAAAATCACCGCTATTCTAACCAAGCTGACGAAAAAGGATGTTAAATTCAAGTGGACTTTGAAGTGTGTGGATGCATTCCTTGAGCTAAAAGAAAGGTTGACTAGTGCCCCTATTTTGGCTATTATTGATAGAGGAGAAGGGTTAAATATTTATAATGATGCATGTAGAGTTGGCATAGGCGCAGTGTTAATGCAATATGCAAAGGTTATAGCCTCTGCAAGTAGACAGTTAAAGCCTCACAAGAAGAATTATGCAACGCATGACTTGGAGCTGTTGGCCGTAGTATTTGCGTTAAAGATGAGGAGGAATTACTTGCTGAGTAAGAATCCTTTTTTCCCACTTTTGTTTATTTCTAATCTTTAAGGATCCTAGTTAATAATTTCCTTCTTTAAATAGGTGAAAAGTTCGAGCTCTTCAGGGATCATAAGTCCCCGAAGTATCTTTTCACTTAGAAGAATCTGAACTTCAAGCAACATCGATGGTTGGAGTTCCTGGCAGCTTACGACTTGGATATTCTATAGACGCCAGAAAAAGCGAATGTAGTAGCACATGCTTTAAGTAGGAATGTAGTTTTGGTACTTTTGGAAGTTAAACCAACTCTTTTGGAACGGAATGTTAGTAAGCAAAGGGAGGATGGGTATTTAAGGAAGATCATCTAGGATGTTGCAGGGGCAGTGTTCAAGTTTTGAGTTAGATAACCATGGTATATTATGTATGGAAGGATCGGTGTCCCTAATGTTGATGACCTTAGACAAGAAGTTTATCGAAATGACATCGATCTAAATTAAGTATCCACCCAGGTGTTTCTAAGATGCATAGAGATATGAAATGAGTATTTTGGTGGCCCAAAATTAAGAGGGATGTCTCAATCTTTATCAGCAAACGTTTGAACTGTCAACAGATAAAAGGTGATCACCAGAAGACGGCTGGTTTACTTCAACCCTTGGAAATCCTAAATGGGAAATGTGAGATGATATCAATGGATTTTATCGATGGTTTACCCAAAACTAGAAAAGGGAATGAACGTGTGTGGGTTATCGTGGATTGGCTAACGAAGAGTGCTCATTATATCCCAGTAAAGCCGACAAGAACGGCAGCTTCTTTGACGTTATATGAGGGAGATTGTTCGATTGCACAGAGTCCCAATTAGTATAGTAAGTGATCGAGATCATATCTTCACCAGTCAGTTTTGGGAGGCATTGCAAGAAATTTTAGGGACAAAGCTATGTTTGAGCACGACATACCACCCCCAAACGGATGGACAAATAAAGAGAGTAAATCATAGTCTAGAAGATCTTTTGAGGGCATGTATTCTTCATTTTGGAGGATCATGGGAAAATCATCTTCATATGGTGGAATTGTCCTACAATAATAGTTATCAAGCGAGCATAGGCATGGCACAATACGAAGCTATCTATGGGTATCTATGCAAGTCACCAGCATGTTGGGTTGAGACTGGAATAGGCTAGTACTTGGACCATGATTCGAGAAATTATGGAAAAGGTTGTGGTGATCAAAAGAAGGATGAAAGAAGCTCAAGATCGACAAAAGAGTTATGTAGATAGAAGGAGAAGAGATTTGGAGTTTAAAGTCGGAGACTCCGTATTTGTAAAGATTGCTCCAATCAGAGGAGTTGTTCGATTCTGAAGGGCTGGGAAGTTGACACCTAGGTATATTGGACCTTTTAAAATTATTGAAAGAATTGGACCGCTTGCTTATAGAGTTGAGTTACATGAAAGGTTATAGGGGGTCTATAAATTTTTACACGTGTCCCATTGAAGAAAACAAATTTAGGACCCTTCGTTGATTGTAGAATCGTCGGTTCAAGATGATTTGGAGATAGAACTGAACCTGACAATGATTAGACATCTAGTTCATATTATAAATCGGGTTGAGAAGAGATTATGCAATAAAGTGGTGAAGTTAGTAAAGATTCAATGGAGTGAGGATCCCCCAGATTGTAGATGGGAGACAGTGGATCACATGAGGGAAGTCTATCCAGAATTGATGTTGGGATAGTCATCGTTTGTTGTATGTATAGTACATGCATTGTTTTGTTATGGATGCTTAGTGTATATTTGTTGTATGGGTTTTATGATATAAGATATATGTCCTTTTTGTGTTATTTTGAGTTATTTCCTTGTCTGCTAACTTCAAGATGAAATTCTTTTAAGGGAGGAGAGTGTAACGACCCAGGATTTAATCACTTCAAATTTGGATATTTAAATATATTTTTAATAATTTATTAGTGTATTTTATAACTCAAATAAACTAATTTTAAATAATAACTATTGATGGTAAAATAGTTTTTAAAATTTGTTTACAAATACAATTAGTTCAAAGAAAAATAGAAAACATGACTAGAAATCGTTTTTCGAATTTTCGAACTTTTGGTGTCTAAACGTTGTCAGAAAACATCTCATTTGAGTAACACATACACACACTTTTATAAATGAGTTAGGATTTTTAATATACACATGCATATATTAACTTAAGAAATATATAGTATATGATATGACTTTTTATGTAAATGCTTAAAAACAAAATATAAATGTAAATAAAAGTGACATAAGTTGTTATCTCTTTACAAACATTAAGCACACATGGTACAAAGGTATGTTGGCCTGGAAAAATGAAGGGGGGACAAGGTATTCACATGAGGGGGGGGGGAGGAGGAAGCATGCATGGTGATGTGGCATCATTATAGTGGAGGTTAGGTACCTTAGGGTAAAATGGTAATTTGACTTATGCACTTAGTATATAAAGCATTTTCCTAATATTTCCACCACTTTTCATTCATTTTTATTTCATAAATTTCCTCTTGAATCTTTCATGTATATTTCCATGGCCTCCAAATTAGATTCTCAAGTTTAAAATTTAGTTTTCATTCACTTTGATAAATCTAAAACCTTGTTTTAAGCTTCCTTCTTCCAATTCATCACTTCTCCTTATAAGACAAGTCCACATCCTACTTAATCAATCAAGGTTGAGCATAATACCCTCCTAACTGAATTATTTTGCATATAAAAGCCCACAAAGACTCCACTTTTCCAAGCTAGAGGCAATGACCTAGGCCGTATTTGAGTTACAGAAAAAGTTAGCTTAAATTTTCGGTGAGTAAAGTTCACTCTTTTATTCAAAGTTATTAACTTTATAAATGATGTGTATTTGTTAGTTAAATATGATGCTTGTTTGAGTAGTTATGATGTTGAATTGGTTATGCATAAGTATACTTGGAAATGATGTTGATTTGGTTGTATATAAGTATGCATGTATGTGATGTTATATAAACTTGAAATCCAAAGTTAAGTGTAGTAAATTAGTAAGTTATGATCTCGCTTATGTTTGGAATTATGTTGTTGTGATGTGGTCGTGATGTTGGTTATAATCTTGGTATATGTTGTTCATGATAATAAAGTTAGCACTTTTGCTAACTTAAGCGACTTATGAAATCCCCTTTTGAAAGGTTTTGAACTTTTTTTTTTTGCAAGGCAAGCGGGGTTGGCTGGTCCCCTACCAGTTTATTGCTGAAAAGAAAAAAGAAGAAACAGGAACAAGAACAAACACATAGGTGACTAGAACAGACTCAAGTCACCAGACAGAACACAATAAAACAAAGAAGAAAGAACAAGGGAGCAACAACACATAAGAAAAATAGGGGAAGGAACAAAGAAGATTACAAGGAAGACATGAGCTACGGCCAGTCAGAAGAGAAGTAATTACTGAAATCAAATTTACTCTCCCTCATCCCAATCTTGATGCTAGCCTTCAAAGCATTCCATAGCATATTTATGTTCCTTGATTTGTTCTCAAAAATTCTCAGATTTCTTTCATCCCATATCAATGTCATGTACCTTTTGATTAAAAAGAATTGCACAAATCTATCCTTTTTCCTCCATTTGGTAGCTTTGGCAATCAGATCCCAATCAAAACTAGTTAGACCAAGGTTGTGATTCTGGTTCATACTACTCAACAGAGTGGTCCATAGTCCTCTTAGCACACTGCAGTCAAAAAACAGATGGTCCACGGTTTCAGTGTGCATGTTGCATATGACACAAATGTGGTCAACCATCATCCCATAATTCAGAAGTTTGTCTTTGGTCAGAAGAGCTTTATTTATGACCTTCCACAGCATTAAGTTGTCTCTGGCATTAGAATTCAATGTCCAAATTACCTTGTGCCATTTTATTGCAGCATTAACAGGAGCATTGTCAAGAAGTTTGTATACTAAGGATATAGTGTGCTGCTTTCCATTCCATTGAATATCATCAGAATTGCTGAAGTGATAAGTTTTGCCCTGAAAGTTGTTCCATACTGCTCTGATAACCTGGTTGCTTGAATAAGGCAATAGGATCTTACCATCATGAATGAAGTCAGCAGCTTTAGCATTGGCACTAATACCAGACTGAATTATCTGCTGTGGGGAAAAGATTTTGCCAAGAATAAGGCCATCTGACATCCATGGAACAGCCCAGAAATTGGCAGTGCTCATAGGAGAGATCATCACTTTGACAAACAGGGAGAATGTGGGCCTTAAATTCAGCAAGCACCTCCAAGTCCAGCTGCAATTTGGTGGGACTGTCATAGTCCAGAAATTCCTACTTCCCAAGTTGTGAATTTTGGTCCACCTAACCCATAAAGAATCTCTATTAGCTATCAAATCATTAAGCACAGAGCTAATGGCAGCTCTATTCCACCTGAGCAAGTTAGGAATTCCAAGCCCACCATTTTGTTTCTGCTGCTCCATGATGGAAAAAGAGCAGGGAATGAAATTTTTCGAATGGATGGAGCCAGTCCAGAAGAATCTTAGCATAGCAGTTCTCACCATATTCACGAGTTTATTGGGAAGAATAAAGACCCTGCACCAATACACCATCATGGAAGATATAACAGATTTGATAAGTACCAGTCTTCCAGCTTGAGAGAGAAATCGATTTGCCCAACACCTCATTTTGCTACAGATCTTATCATACAAAGGCAAGCAATTAGCAGTTGAGATTCTAGAGGAGCACAGTGGGATTCCCAAATAGGTCATGTTATTGTTCATAGCTTGGATACCAGAGGATACAGTTAAAGAGGTAGCTTGCTCAGATGATAATCCAGAGAAATGAATATGGGATTTATTAAAATTGAGTTGGAGGCCAGTCATAAGATAGAAACTGTGGAGAGTAGCCTTGATATTATCCAAAGACCGTTTATCAGGTTTAGTGAATAACAAAATGTCATCAGCAAAGAGCAGTGAGGTGATAATAGGTGATTTACATTTAGAGTGATACAAGATAACATTGTTCTCATAGTTTCTGTTTAGCATGACAGTCAGGACTTCCATAACAAGTATGAACAGATAAGAGGAGATGGGGTCTCCCTGCCTGATCCCCTGCTTACTCTTGAAAAATCCAGAAGTAGAACCATTGTATTTAATTGAGAATGTGGGGGAAGATATACAAACATAAATCCAAGCTACAAAAACCTTAGGAAATCCCATAAGAGCCATAATTCTCACAATAGAACTCCAGTGAATACTGTCAAAAGCTTTCTTCAAATCCAGTTGCAACATAGCATTCTTTGATGCATGGGCACGTCCGTAGCCTTTCAGAAGCTCATGAGTAAGTAAAATGTTATCAATGATGTTTCTGTTTGGTAGGAAAGCAGACTGATTCTTAGAGATGATTCTAGAAAGAACAAAAACCAGTCTGGAGGCCAAAATCTTTGAGATGCATTTGTAAATCACATTACAACACGATATGGGTCTGAAAGAATCAACAGCAGTAGGATGTTGCATTTTAGGAATGAGCACTAAATTTGTTGCATTTACCTCAGATAGCAGTTTTGATTTGTTAAAAAAATTGTGGACTGCTTTAAGGAAATCATCTTTGATGGTTTCCCAGCTATGGATGTAGAAATGTAGGTTAAAACCATCCGGACCCCCACATGAGTGCTTGTTCATGGAGAAAAGGGTGTCTTTAATTTCTTTGTCTGTAACCTTGATAATGAGACTGTTAACTTCGTGAAGGTTAAGCTTGGGCAGATGCACATGGTCAAGATCATCAAAAAAAGGTATAAAATCATCCTTGTTACCCAGCAATGTTTTGTAATACTGTAAAATGGCATGGTCAACACCAGCTGGTGTAGAATGTAGGGTACCAAAATCATCGTAAATGTGAGTGATCTGTTCCCTGGCATGTTTGATCTTTGTCGCTGCATGAAAATAAGCAGTGTTATAGTCCCCTTCTTGAGCCCATTTCTGCCTTAGTTGCTGTCTCCTCATGTTGCCTTCAGTTATTAGAGCTTCATTTAGTTGATCAAAGAGAATTCTTTCATTCTCAGCAGCAGCAGCATCATTAGGATGATTCATCATTAAGTCCTGAGCTTCATCAAGTTTTTGCCTGAGCTGATTTGAAAGAAGAGAACCATTGCCAAATTTTTTCTTTGCCCACTTTCTTAATGCATCTTTGGTTGCTTTTGTTTTCCTGCAAAGAATGTACATAGGATTACCAAAAAAAATTTTTGACCAGGAATTATTGATTATATTAGCATACTCAGGATCATTGACCCAAGTATTATAAAATTTGAAGCCTTTTTTTCCTTTTAATATCCTCTGACCCATGGAGAAAACTAGAGGGGAATGGTCAGAGAGGATAGGGTTTGGAATAAGAGTTGACATGGTAGGCCAAGTGGTTAAAGCTTTGAGATTGGCAAAAGAGTGGTCAATGTTTGAGAAAATTCTAGAACCAGTCCTACTCCTATTATTCCATGTGAAAGCAGCTCCAAAGGAGGTAATAGGGAGGAGACCAGAGTCATCAATGGCTTTGTTGAGGGGAAATATGTCTTTGGGTAAAAGGGGTGAACCACCATGCTTGTCATTTAACTTGTAGCAGCAATTGAAATCCCCAAAGACAAGCCAGGGGTGGGAATTTTGCCTGAAGGCAGGAAGAAGGTCAAGGAAGAGTTTTCTTGAATTCAGAGAATTATGAGCATAAACAATGGAAAGATAGAATGAGATTTGAGTATTGATCATTTTAGCTTGGAAATGCATAACTTGATCAGTGCTGAGTATAGGGTTAAGGGTCATGACAGTGGGATCATGAATCACCATAATGCGACCATAAGAAGCTTGGACAAGGTTATGGTGCAATGTCCAAGTTGGTTCGATGTGGTTCGCTGCTTTCACTGTTAGGGTTTGATTCAGTTTGGTTTCAAGAATGGCAAAAAGAGAGAGTTTATGCTGGAAAATGAGGTTCTTAACTTGATCTAGCTTAACAGAGGAGTGGGCTCCTCTTATATTCCAAATGGCAAAGTTGTGCATCATTTGGAATACTTTAAAGATTGGTGGATGATATTTTTCATGCTCCTGGTTGCAGGAGAGACTCTGGGTTCAATGCTTCTTGGTGCTTTGTCTTGTTTTTTATGTCTTGATCTTTTCTCACTATCCAGACATAAAACAATAGGAGATTGTGACTTGGTAGGAGAAGATGGTATTGATTTCCATCCCGGTAGGGCACCAGTGAAGGTGTAAGGTAGACTGTTGTTATCTACCGATTCATTCATGCACAATGCAAGAATATCACTTTCCAGTGCATTTCTGAACATTGTTTCATCAATCTTTGATAAGTTTGCTGAGTTTCTGCTATTTTCATGCATGGGAATCTCATTCCTGGAAAGTAAGGTAATATCTCCAAAGTTATTGACTGAATCAGGCATGTTATTATATTCTTCTAGACTATTTAGTGTTTGGTGTGATTCTCCTTTGGATTTGTTGCATTCAAGATCCTGTGTTTCATTCTGAATATTACTTGATGCTGGGTCCAGTTGATTAAAAACAGTGTCACTATGCTTGACTCCCTGTATTTCTCCCTCCTCCATCTGAAAATTCTTATCACAGTTTCCATTTCCTACTGCATTGTTACAATATTCATGGCATTCATCAGATAAATTCTCATCCATCAACACATTGTATCTGTTTGTGACTGTAACTCCCCCTACCATTGAATTTAGTGCACTCTCTTTATTCAAACTGCTGGTAGTTGTAGCCTTCAATAAATTGTTCCCCACCCCATCACATTCATTACCTGTCTTTTCTGCCATTGGTTCTGATATTATATTTTTTTCTTTGTCTAAAAGTGTTTTTGATCCTTTGTTGTCGACCTTTTTCCATTCTTGCTTATGTTTTACATTCTTCAGAACCTTGCTGTGGACTAAATCCTTCCCCATGCTTTCATTATTTCCTTTTTGATTTTTATCTGCCTTTGCTTGGTTATTAAGTTCCATTTTCAAGCATTCCTGTGTCTTGTGCCCAAATTCTTTACAGAAGGTACATATCTCAGGTTTCCATAGATATTCAACTTTGACAATCTGCGTTGAGCCATCCATTAATCTTATAGGAAAATCACTCAGGAGTTCATCAGATGGTGTGACTTCCACCATACATTTTGCATATCCTATCCTCTCCAACTTTTCAGTTTGTGCATCCATACACATGAATGAACCAACACGAGAGGCAATCCAATTAATTCCGAGATGAGACCACGCATAAAGAGGGATGTTGTGTAATTTAACCCACACAGGTACAGATCTTATTGTGCTACAAGTATTACCAACTGTTTGATCCCATTGCTTAACAATGAATATTTTGTTCCTCATTATAATTGGATCAGACTCAATTATCTTCCTTCTATCTTCATCGCAAGACAGATTGAATAGGAATAGAAATCCATCCGATTTAACTTTGATCGAGCCTTTAAGTTTCCATATCCTTTTAAGATGCGAGATTACAGTCATGTATGATAAAGGCTTATCAAGAAAAAAACCAACCAAGTAATCTCCCCAGACATCATTCCCTGCCTTGATAACATTTTCTGGTGGAACCAAGATGGGGCCATCAAAAACCAATGGGACATTAACAGGGGAATGATGACCAGCATTACGCGGCTTCACTTTGAACAGGGAGTTCCATTTAGCAGGAATGGGATTAAGGCTGGAGGAAGAGATATTAGGTGTGACTTCGACGGGGGGACCAAAAAGGAGTGGAGGAGGGAGCGGTGGAACAGCTGGTTGAGGTGGGTCAGGCGGGTGTGGTTCGGGAGGAAGTTGAGGTGATGGGTGAACAGGAGGAGGTATGGAGGAGAGGACGATGGGGATGTTTGACGGTAAGTGTTGGGAGGGAAAGAGGGGGTCAGAGGACATTAAAAAAATTTTAAAAGGACGAAGACTTGTTTTAAACTCTTTATGAAAGGCTTTGAACTTTGGTCTTAAATTTAAAAATATATTTAAGTTTAAAACTTGTTTAGTATTCAAAAACACATCTTTATGTTTACAAAGTAGTAATGTTTCCAAGGTGTAAAGTTTAAAGCTTTAGAAAATAAAAATTCAAGTTTTGGAAATTTCGGGTCGTATAGCGACAGTCGTTATAAGTGCAGTTCGTGAAAACGAACTCTTTTTGAAATCTAAAAATGTTTTCACTTAGAAATCTTTTCGGAAAATGTTTTAAAACTTACATTAAGTGGCTAAAAAGTTAATTATTATAAAATTAATTAATTATTTAATAAATGACTATTTAATTATTTAGTAAGTAAGTAGTACTTAATCATTGGTTAATAAAGGTAATTAATACTTAAATGTTAATCAATTAAGTTCATTTTAATTAGTTAATTAATTAAAGTTAATTTGTTAAAGTTAATTAATTAAATTTAATTACTAATTAATTAATAATTAATGATTAATTATTTTTAATTATTTATTAAACGATTAATTATTAATTATTTATAAAAAGGGGTTTAATCGATTATTAATTAATCACTGATTAATTAAATTTAACTAATATTTTAATTAGGACTTAATTAAGATTTAATTATTATTTAATAAGGGTTTTAAATCGCTGTTATCGGCATCAAAATTGGCCACCAACACCCAATTATACGTGAAAGCACCAATATCCAGCCATAGATCATAGATAATATATGATGTAGAGAATATAATATGAAGAATAAACAAATTAAAATGAAAGCAAGTAAAAGAGACAAGATTTATAGTGGTTCGGCTAACTCCAGCCTACGTCCACTCCAGAACGATCCTTTTTATTATATTGAAATTTGATTACAGTTACAATCCAAAAATCCAGAATGAAAATGGTAGAGTAACCTCTAGGTAGAAGATGAAGAGAAGTAGAAGGAAGCCCCCTTTTCTAAAGCCAAACCTGCTGTATTTATAGGTGAAACTTTGGCCGCATGGTCTTCTCACCTATATTGGCCCACCATAACGATCGACAAGCCCAAATCGTCCAATAATAACGATCGACATAGTCATGTCGAACGTTATCCCTTCATCCGAGTTAATGCCGACCCCTCTTCCTTTAAGAAAACGCTGATCGCTATCGAGGAGTCCTTCATGCCGACCGTTCTTCCTTTCCATGCCACTACGCCAACCCAACTCCTCTCAATATTCCATACCGATCCATTCTCCACAAAGCATGCTGATCAATTTCCTCCATGAAGATATGCCGAACCGTCTTAATCCATGAAAGTATGTCGATCCCCCTAAGGCATGCCGATCCATCCCTTCCTCATGAGTATACCGACCCCTCCTTGTGTAGCCTAGAAGGTATTCCGACCCATCCTGGAGATAAGCCAACCCTTCCATTGCCAATCCCCTTTATGCTACTCCATGTCTTGCCGATCCCTTCCATGCCAACCCCTTCCTATGCCAAGCCCAATCATGCTGATCCCAGACTATGCTAAACCCTCAATGCCGACCATTATTCCTTCTCACATGCCGATCCAAGCTATGCCTTCCTCCAAACCCTGTCGATCCCTAGCCTTCCACCGAGTCATGTCGATCCCTTTATATCGAAGTATATCGATCCCTTTGTCATCAACCAGGCCGATCCCTTCTTCCAATTGACCATGTCGATCCTTTTGCCCATCCAAGCTTACATTCATATTCCACGCATCCTGCATCGTCTATCTACTAACTCCGATCAATCATGGCCTTCATGTTATCATCTACACTTGATATCCTAGCCATGACAACCGTGAAGTCTATTGGGTTAAATCCGCCTACGTATGGCCTTGCCAAAAGGTGGGTTAACAGCTTTGTTTCTAAAATATCGGTTTTGTCTAAAACTGTTTTTCTTTTTCAAAAATGTTTTAAATCAAGGATTTCTATGTCGATTACCCTAAAGTAACCTCAAACAAATATGAAACCTAAGTTAATGTGGTGAAACATTTATGGGAAGTAAGTCATCTCATAATTAGCACTAAAAGCCGATGAGTAGGCTATCCTCTATCTGTGAGATCTAGAATTTATTTATAGACGAGGGATAGAGAAAGGTCGACATATCAGAAACGTGATACATATGGGAGAATTAATTCTTATCAATGTGTCATGTTTAAATTAAGTATATGGTTACCTATATGTGCACTCTGTATAATTACCCTAAATAGTGGATTGTTGGCTATTTATAACTTGACCTAATTTATCTCAAAAAGTATGTTGTGTTATTAAAGTTTCCCGGTGAGGACTTAAATACTGGTTACATACTTCCAAAAGAACCAGAATTGAGTTAGCCGGGAATTATTGCTTAGTATGGAAACACCGGTTTTAGATAAGTATGATTTATCTGAACCGCCCCAAACTAATAACATTTATGATAGATCATTTATGAAGTATGCGATGGAGCTGTACTATTCTTCCCGAGGGTGATTCCAAAATGGAAGATAGTAATTGTTGAATGTTTATTCAATCCTGGAACAACTTGCATGGATGAATGCTAGCATTGCATTGGTTGCCTGGAGGGCAGTGTTAGCATTCCAAGATGGTCTGCTAGGAGGAAAAGCATAACCTCAAGCCTCACAACCGACAAACGACTAAAGTAGGAACATGCGGTAGGGCTATGTGGGTCACTTCCATTAGGGTATGATCATTGCCTAATCTAGTGAGATATCTTTGGTTTATGTATGCTTCGAGATCCCTTTTATGGTTGCTAATCACAACCAAGTGGCAATCATATTCGGCTCTACCCAGTAAGGAGTAGGGCCGGTCCTAAGTAGTAGAGGTGTAATACATTATGGCCTCCTATACATGCTATATAGAGGTGCACGAATTCGGTGGATAGACCCTTACCCTTTCATAGTTGGAATCCATTTTCCAATACGAGCCTTCGGGCTTGATTGTATATATATTATGCTGGAATTTAATAATGTAACAATTTCATTTATGATTCTATATTTATTTTAAACCTAGACATTATGATAATACTAGAGAATTTTATATAAAAATGTTTTGGTTATCGTAAGGTAAAAAACGTCCGTATTTATATGCGGCGTGGTCTTACGAGATACCTTTAATTTGAAGGGTTTTTATAAAGTTAAACTTATGCTTTACTAACACCAGACCCATGTCAGACTCGGAGTTTTATTTCTTTCCTTAAACTCTTAGGCACTTAAATTTTTATGAGTAGCCAAGTTGTCAGGTTTCTTTGGAGCATTTTGGGAAGCAATATGGAGTAGGAGCTTTCATCATCATCTTGTTGTTGTCTATATTTCCGATGTGATTGTATATTATGTATTAGTTGTTTGGGAAAGCTGATCTAGCTAACCTTGTTGGGAATAATACTTGTTATAACTTCGGTGTAACATTTTGGAGTAACCGTATGTACTATTCTATGATGATGTATATGTAACTCTGTCATTGTGAGAAAAATCTTTGTTTGTTTCCTTGTCTTTTATTTTCATTAACCCACGACCTGTCTTTTGGACACCTAGATGATCGACACATGAATACCGAGGATGTATTAAGTGTCGTCTTTGGGTGTAAGAAAGGCAGATCGTTGCAGGTGGTGTGTTGGTAGAGAATGATCTAGGATGATGTATGAACTGACTATTATATGAATATGATGCGTTGCTGCTTGAGTTGCCTAAGACATGAACTTTGGTTGTTCATGATGGCATGGATCTGTGTGTGGTTAATGAAAAATGATTCTACGGTTGTGATGATGTGATGAAGATTTGCTACAGTCTGGACTAGAGGTTGTTAAAAACTGAGGCATGAAGTAGTTGTGAGAGTTACTGACCTGATGATGAACGCAGTGTTGTTAGGATATGAAATCGACCCTAGAGAAATGTATTTTATCTGAAACTGAAACTTCTGGATGAGATGAGCTAGTTGTTGGATTGTAATGGTATTGAATTGAAACATATTGATTGAATGTTGAATTCAATGCCTATCTCGTCATGCTTTTGAGAGAGAATGGTACATTTGTACTTGAACGAAAAGAATTGTATATAACTATATATTAACTTTATTTTTACCATTTATATATTATGCCTGTGTTTCAACATAGTATGTTATATAGTTGAATGAAATGCATGACATGGTTCTTTATTATTGTACTGAATTTTTCACAAACTTGTAGCATAAAGTTGTAATGCAAATGTTTATTATTTTGATTTGGAAGAACTGTACATGAAAAAAAACTAAATGAATGAATTTTCACAATTCCGTAAATACAATTTTATGTTGGTATTCTTCCTAGCTTTTCATTTTTATTATTGCTATAGAACATTGACGTCGCAATGGCGTCACTAAAATTTAGCGACACCATTGTGACGCTATTTAAAAAAAATATGTGTCGCTATATTTTAGCGACGCCATAGCGACGTCGGTTTTCTGACGCCTTAGCAACGCCAAACAATTTAGTGACGTTTATTTTTTCTGTAGGCGCTTTTGGCATCACTATAGCATCGCTAAAATATTTATCGGTGCTATAGTGACGCCAAATGCGCATTAAAAAACCACATATTTGTAGTTTCATTAAAACTAGAAGTCAATTAAATCAAATGGGTCACGTAACCTTTATACCAAATATTAAACCTAAAATTTATACAGAAGTATCTAACGATGATTTTTGGATTCTTGCCATGCAAGAAAAATTATATCAATTTGAATGTAATGATGTTTAAGAATTTGTTCCAAGACCAAATGGTCAGACTGTCATAGGAACGATATAGGTTTACAAAATTAAGTTGATGAAAACGTAGATATAACTAGAAATAAAACTAGGCTTGTCGCACAGGAATATAATCAAGAAGAAGGTATTGATTCTGAAGAAACCTTCGCTCCATAGTTATATTAGAAGCAATACATATTCTATTAGCTTTCTCTAGTCACCATAACTTTAAATTATATTAAATGGACGTTAAAAGCGCTTTTTAAATGGCCTTATAAAAGAGAATCTATTTGTAGAACAACTCCCTTTTTTATACATGAAAAATTCCATGATCGTGTCTATAAGCCGAAGAAAGCTTTTTATTGTTTAAAACAAGCACCCCGTGCTTGGTATGAATGATTAAAAAGCTATCTTATAGCTTTTGGATTTGAAAAAAAATAGTAGATCAAACGCTTCTTATTAAACGAGAAAATAAAGATATTTCAATTATACAAATATATGTTGATGATTTAATATTCAATTCTACAAATGAAAAACTATGTAATGAATTTGCAAATATTATGAAAAGTGAATTTGAGATATCTCATATGGGAGAACTTTCATATTTTTTTTGGTTTATAAATTATGCAATTAAAAATGGCATTTTTACTATTCAATAAAAATATTGTAACAATCTACTTAAATGTTTTGGTATGGAAAATACTTCTAGTGATCTGACACCTATGAATACCATGGTATATCTAGATAAATATGAAAATGGTAATAATATGGATCAAAAATTATATAAAAGTATAACTAGCTCATTATTATATATAACCGCAAGTCGTCCCGACATTATGATGAGTATTTGTTTATGTGCACACTTCCGAGCAAACCCTAAAGAATCACAATTTCGAGCAGTAAAATGAATTTTGCGTTGCTTAAACAACACTAGACACTACAGACTGTTTTACCTGAAAGATATTCCTTTTGAGTTAGTATCATACAATGATGCTAATTTCGGAGGATGTAGGAGGGACAGAAAGAGTATGATCCGTACCTGTCATTTCATCAGACTGTCTCTAGTATCGTGGTTTAGAGGGAAACAAAATTGTGTTTCACTTTCAATGTGTGAAGCGGAATATATTTCTACTGCTTTGGTATGTGCTCAAGTAATCTATAATTAACGAACACTTCAAGACTTTGGAATATTTTTACAAAATCTTTAATATTTTGTGATAACACATATAGTATAAACTTATCTAAAAAATCAATTAATCATTCTCGTACAAAGCACGTAGACATTCGTCATCACTTTTTACGAGACGATATAGAAAGGAAATAATTTCACTAGGATTCATAACTTTTGAAACTCAAATAGATGACACCTTTACAAAACCGTTAAATGAAAATACATTAAATAAACTTAGAAGAAGCCTGGGAATTTGTTCGTTGGAAGAAATATAATATTCTAATATGAATTAAAGTATGATAGCTAGCAACAATAGAGAGCTAATATTTGAAGACATCAGAAAAAACTAAATTTTAAGTGGTTAATATTATAACAAAATTCTACCTGTTAAAAAGAAGAAAACTATAATTCTGGTCAGAAACCTCGTTAAGTTTTAAACCATATTAAACTTACCTATTAAGAAACCTCACTAATATTTAAAGCCTTCCACAGCAAGTATTTCAAAGCACAAGAAATAATCTAGTTCAATCAAAATTTATTCGAAGTTAACAATGGCCTCTTCAAAGAACACATTATCGCCTTCATTAAAATTCACATCTCATTCAAAGGATAGTTCATCTTCACTAAAGCTTACTACACCACCAACCGATCATACTGAATATTTCCCTAAAGGAAAGAAGGTGAAATGGCCAGTTGAAATTAATGGCGTACTAACAACTACCAATGACTAGATCTCAACCATTATCTAAAAGAAATGCCCAAATTTCAAAAGGAAATGTGCTGGGAATAGCCCAGGCAGGGAGAGCATCTTAATTTTATTGAGAGATCTCTACTGGCATTCTATGGTAGATCACCAACAAAGAACAGTATTTGTAAAATATCTCCTATTAAAAATACAAAAGCCCAATAAAAATATACAAGTCCAAGCCAACAAACTCATAGGTACCGAAGCCATTCGAAAAAGAATTACAACCTTCAGAGAACAAATGAATGGGTGTTGTTATATATATATATATATATATATAGCACTTTTATAAATATGCATCTTGAATTATATAAGTATATATAGTATAAATAAAATAACATTTAATTTTAAAAAAATTGTCTTCGATAATTATCGATATGTCTTAAGAAGGTAGATGATCACAAAGCCGGTTTGCTGGCTCAAGGCTATAACAACTAACCATCCTAAATATTCAAGAAATGTCAGAATTACAAATTGAAAAAAATTTATCAGGACTAGTCAACTGAATTACACTACTAGTCGACTGATACAAATAAAATAAATATTTTTACATTTTGACAAAATCGATCGAATAAAAATTTATAATCAATTGAATGATGCCCTCATCAATTAACTGATCAATTTTTAGATGACCGAAAGTCTCCAATTTTACACTATTTACTATCGGTTTGGAACTCTGTATCTTGACACTCAATCAGTCGACTGCCATCCCACTTTCAGTCAACTGGTTCTCGTACATAAATTTAAAAAAGGGAATTGGTCAAATTGGCACAATTTTTAATGCTTGTACCCATTCACTTCCTAACTAACACCTATTCAGCGCTTTATCAATACTTTAACAACCCTCATTTATCTTCACCAAATCAAAATTCTCAAAACCCTACTCCTAAAAACACAAAAACTAAATCTTTTTTGAAAAATAAAAAACAATGGCACCAAAGGGAAAAGGTAGACATTCCTCTTCATCAAATGAACCAACTGACAACCACATCCGGAAGTAGCTTCACAATGATATCGCTGTAAGAACATATGAAGGGATGAAGAATCATTGGATTTTTGAATGGTCCTTCACCAAGACGGAGGAATTTTTTGCTTATGTTATCCGTGAATTCGCATAAGATCACAATATTATGAGTTTAATTGATTTCAATGCAAATAATATGAAAATCATTCCCTTAATGGTGAAAATTTTCTATGCTCACCTCAACTTAGTCTTCCACAAACCTCGTTCCACTGAAGATATTTTATGGAGTTTAATTTTTGGTGTAAAAATTGTTATTCAACTACCTAAACTTGCTCAAACCTTAAATTGTGCATATGAAGGAGAGAATTTAAATGATATCGATTATAAAGACTATGTTAGGGATAAAGTAAGCCATAAATTTTTGAATGATGACCTAGAAATTTGAAAGCTATACCCCTAAGGTGTAGGGCTAGGATCATCCTTTGAATCCTAATTCACTCCATTATGCCTCATACTGGGAGTTATGACGAGGTTTATGGAATCAATCATCTGCTTTATATGGAATGTATGCCTGCAAGCAAATCAACTGGGAAAAATTTATCTTGGATGAGATTTTTTGCTTCCACAACTAAGAAAGAAAAATGATTCATTGCACTCTCTACATATGAGAATCTTATATACTTTTCTTATTAATATACTTGACTTAGAATTTATAGTTTGAGATACCTTGGAGGAAAACATTAAAATGATTGAAGGTTCCAAAACAAAATGAATGACATATCACCTATGCCGAATGGTTACAACGTCAAGCTTCATCCACTGGTGCACCACCCACTACTCACTCATCTCCACCAAGTATGAGTGAAGCTACAAGTGAATCTGAAGGAGATGAAGAAATCGTTGAAATACCAATAGAATCATCTATGAGAAACTCCTTATCTATCATCTCTAAAAATCAATAAAAGCTGGATGCTCTCTTGCTAGAGTTAAGTCAAAAGTTAACAAAATGATGGGCTTCTTAGACCAAATTTGAAAGAAACTTAGCTGTACAAGGCCCTCAACTTCAGGTTATCCTCCTCTCGAAAAGGAGCATCAACTAAGGAAGCTTCTTATAATTGGGATTTAGATTAAGAAGAAGAGAATGTGGAAAGTGATCATCTTGGAAGCGGTAAAGAGTAAGTAAAAGGTTTGCTTGATTGGTATCATTTTCAGTTTGTTGGTTTGGGACTTTATGATTTAGTAGTTTGATTCAGTACTTCGCTTTTTAGGTTCTTATGAGTGCTTTTTGTGAGATTTAAATTTGTTGCGTTGTGATTAGTGGGTTTTTATGTTAAAAACAATTCGTGGTGTGCTTGTTTTATAATGTTTAAATTTGTGGAACTTATAAGTACTTATTTAAATTCATCCTTTCTCCAATTGATCTATGTTTCCTTTTTATCGATGGTAAAGGGGGATAAAACTATATGGCCATATTGATAAGGGGAGTATATAGCAAGGGGGAGAACTATTTTTTCATAAAAATTTATTTTATAACTCGTATGGTTGTCATCATAAAAAAAGGGAGATTGTTAGAACCTCATAGTTTGATATTTTTATATTGACAATTGCAAAAGAAATATTTCTATATACTACACCTTGTAGGAAAATATATCATGATGTTTTATAAGACTACACAAGAAATATATATAACGATGAAGATGACAAAAACGACGAAGACTTGATGAAGATGACAAATAAAGTTACATTAGTCATAGTGTTTGGTGTCTAGAAGTATATGACTGTTAAATCTCTTCAAAGTGGTATACACACATATAAATCACGAAAGTTGCACTTCCACTTGAAAAAAGAAATGCATAGAACCAGTCGACTAAAACCACTCAACCAGTCGACTAATACATTATCAATGGATTGGTCAACCTTGTTTAGTCGGCCGATATACTTATGCATTTTACTTTTTATAAGACAACATAACTAATCAACTAAAACCATAGAAATAGTCGATTGATAACTCAACCAGTCGACTAGTTCCATGTTCTCAGTTAACTAAAAAGAGGCAAAAATGAACTGTTTTCTTTCTATTTGAAAACTCACTTTTCAACTGTAACCGACCGACTGATATACTACTAGTTGACTGGTTACTTGCAAGTGTCATATTTTTTTTCAAATTTCTGAAGAGTCTTCTTCCTTAAACGAAAGGGCATTTCCTTTCATGAAGAGTTACACTTATCCCTAATAGAAGCTACTTCTCATGAATGCATAAAACTTTTCAATCATTATATATAGCACATTAATTAAAAAATCAAATACAGTGCATATAAAATTTCCATTGTTTTTCTCCCAAAATCTCTTCAAATATGTTCTTGCATTCAAAAGCTTTAATTTACAATATTGATCACTTGAACATTCAAGAAATATTATTTAAGTGATCGTTTACTTCCATTCTTCCACATATAAATGATATATCACTTACGAAGAAGATTATAGGAAGGGTGTACTCTATCGACTCATCCATGTTATTTAGAACACACGAAATCAACTTTTTACTACTTTTTTGAACCAAAAATGGCACAAACACCTAGAAGTTATAAGTAGTAGAGATTAAATGAAGAAAAGTAAATAAAAATGAGGAAAAGAGAGCACAAAACAATTTATTGTGGTTTGGCAAAGGTTAACCTACATCCACTTTAATATTTTACTACTGATTTATGACATAGAGGCAAAAGTTCTTGGGGGTTGGTAAAACTCCAACACTTAGGATTTCAAAGTTACAAGAATATAAAAAATAATGGAACTAAAGCCAAAAGATCCCCAAAAGTGAGCCCTACCCCCTATTTATAGAGCTAGGGGGCCTAAAACCTCGCATGCAATATCTCCTAGCCATTGTGCTTGAAAACTGACTCATTCTCCCAAGAGAATAGGCGCCAACTTAGCAATATCTGGGACTGGGTACCGATCCCTAGGTGGAAGTCGGTACCGATCCCTAAGTTTTATGATCCTTGGGTCTTCAACTCCTTAGCTTTGATCGTCTTAGATTAGGCTTCACGAATCTATAGTGTTTGCACCAATCTTAACTTGTTTCTAAATCCAGATGATGGAGTCGTGGGAGAACAAAGTTGTAGATTCAGGAGTTCATGGAGATCGATAAAGAATTGCACTGATTTAACAAACCAACTTTGGAAATAGACTTTCAGCCTCGAAATAAGCTTGTAGGCATAAGATGGGGGTCCACCCAAGTTGTATTTGGGAGTCGGTACCGATCCCCAACTCAGGGGATCCCATTACTTTGTTGCCTTGGATAATTTTGGCTTTGACTTCATGGCTCTTGTTTGTGCTTGTTTAGACCCCTGGGCTATCTCTCCAGGCTTTCTGCCTTGATAACTCCAAGCCCCATCTGTCCAGTTTATGCGGATTCTGCTTGGTCAAAAGGCATGATAAACTTGCCCCCTAAAGTACATCTTGTTTCCAACATGATGTGCTTTGAATTGAGACAAGTTCGGGTTTCCATGAAGGATCCCACTCTGTGCTTTGAATGGTCGCTATCCTTTCGCAAATCGATTCTATGAATTTTTATATCCATAATGACACGTTGCGATGTTCTGCTAACATCTAGGACTATAAATCTAGAACGTAATCTCGTGGTCTGCTATTTCAAATCCTATGATTTTAGACTACCATCCATGAATTCTCCATGTATAAGTCTAACTTTCCTTCAACTTTAATTATCAAGCATTGGGTATATACAAATATGGCTCATCACATGTGCATTAACACCCATATACATGCATATAAACTATACGTATGCTTGTACATGTCTTTTGTTTTTTAAGCATTTAGGACTCGATACCGACCCCTGATTTGGGAGTCAGTACCAACTCCTTACTTGGAGTATTTTCCAAGTCTTTGTCTCTGAGAACTTCAGGCTCGAGACATTATAAAACATGTTTCTTCTTTTCCACTCCCTCGCTTGTTCATTCATACTCCTGCCTTCTACTTGAATTCTAGTGCTCGCCATTGAAGATTTTGGGCACATTAATCAACTCTCCGATCTTTGCCATTAAACCTTCAAATCCAACACGAATCATCGTCTTTGCTTGAACCAAGAACCACCATAGTCCACCTTTGCCATTGCCTGACATCACCGATGTCTCCCCTCATCGCCTCAATCAGATATGCCTTCACCAACCCGAACCCTAAGCTCGAAATTTTGAACCGATCTTTAGCTTTATCTCCATGCCAAAGAACATTAGTTAGAGCGATGTGGGTGGACATGGAGTTGGGCATGGTCGTGGAAAGAACTTGCGGCCATGGTTTTCGAGTTTGGTAGGGGTGAAGGAGGAAGGGGAGATTTGTCTAATTATGGGAGTCACAGGGATTGGTACCGATCACCATCTTAGGAAAATTTTGCCTACTGCATGCCTTGCAACCAAACTTTGGCTTAGAGTTTCACACTAAATTTCCTCTTTCATCTCAAAATTTTCCGAAGCATGGCCGATAACATTAAGCTACTCGGGATGGATAGTAATGACGGTCATGTTGAGCAATATCTAGACTTCTAAATGAACTGCTAAAATAAATAGTTAAATAATAACCAAAAACTGAATTGCATCACACTGCACCATATTGCACTAGAATCCACTTTAGTACAGAGGTACGGTTTGTAATTAATCTTCTAATGTTGATTATCTGTCAAGGTTTTTATAGAGATGGACCAAAGATGTTCCAAACGTCTACCTGCTCAAGCTAAAGGTGCTTTGTCTTCCAAATATATTGAATCCACATAGAATCAAGCTCAGCTACAACTTCTCAAGCATAGAAAACTCATGTTCAACAAAAGTAGTAACCAGAAGTTCCGAGTGTTGATCAATGAAATCTGGAGAATCCTAAAGTAGCGCAACAAACACTCGAAAATCTAGTTGAACTGGTAGAGGGACCTCAAATAGATCCAGCACCCTATACTCTTAAGGATGCTGTGATACTGAATAACCTGGTCGACTCTATTCCTTCGAGAATCGATGAAGGATCTCTTCGAAGGAGATGAAATAAGCATTTCATTCCATTTGATGACATCCTAGAACCATCTCACGGCCAGAGAGCTCGCGATCCTCAAGAACAGTACATAGCTTGCAACAGATATATGTTCCTAGTGGGATGCGTTCCACCATTTAATCAATTCGTTCCTCGAGTCTTAAACTTTATGAGACTGGCTCCCACACAGCTGCATCCAAATAACTACACTTTTCTTCTGAGCACTTATCTAATTTTCTTTGAGCATTTGAACCGAGTGCCTAGTGATAAAGAAATATGATACATTTATAGCTTTAAAGCCGCAAGGAAACCACGTCTCTCATTTACTTAGAACCGATGAGGGGTTGCAGAATCGTCTCTAAGGCTTGGAATACGCTGAGTTACTTCAAGGCTGAATGGATATCCGGACGTAAGTTTTATTCCAAACACCATCCGTGTATTTGCTTTATAGTCTACATGCTTAATTCATCTTTTACTATTGTATAGATGTTTCGGTAAGGCCCAGCAGTGGATCACTTTCTGATACCGTTAATACTCTCATGGCAGTCCAGCCGAGGATAGGTATATAAGAATCCTATTAACAGATGAGAATCTTCTCTCTCATAGCTTATTAGAGCAAGGCTGCAGCACCGACATTGTTCCAGTTGTTGACATTGAGGATGATGATGGTGATAATGATGATAGCAATCCGCCTACAGGAGGCGAAGTCGATCTCGAGTCGCCCCCAGCTCCATGTCTTTGGGTCGATGTTGAATCGATCGTTTTCTATCGGTTTAGAAAATCACCGAAAAATTGTAATAAAAATAACCGCAAGCGCACGGCTTACAATTTTAGTACGTGGCGAGTACGTGTCAATCCGTAGGGAATTTAAGTGATTTAAAATTATACTCAATCAAATTAACCAAGAGTTTGAAGTTGTTTAAGCTAAAAAATGTAAAAAAACTAACAAAAAAGTGAATAAAAATATGAGAGTAGAAGGCATTTTAGAGGCAATTTCCTTCTCATGATCACATAAATCAACACAATAAAATTATGATCTCTCTTTTTGGTCATTTATGAATTTAGTTGATGCGTTTATCATAAGTATGGTCTATTTGTTCTATTAATTATCCCAACATAAACCATCAAACTTTAACACGCCCTCCAAACCACTTGTTAACTATCATGAAAATGATAATGAAATCAAAAATAAAATCTATTCTAAGCATGACATATTTACTATTGATTAGTAATATAGACCATCAAATTTTGATTCTAAAATGCACTTCACTACCAAAATCATATGTAGATGAAGAGGTAATTTGTGTTCATGTTTGTTTAAGCATAGCCTATTTGGTGTCAACAACATAGGCTATCAAATTCAAAGTTAAATAACAAAATATTTACCACATCAAACATTTCCATTAAGCACAAAAAAGAGATCATACATTAACAAATATGTTGAATCTACATGATTAAGAGAGCTTCATTACCCCTAAATTGAAGGAGTTTAGCTTCTCATATTTGTTATTATGTCAACAAATGTAGATTTCAACATAGAAAACAAAAGAAGTGCAAGCTAATTAAAATAAAAAGAGAGCTAAACTACTTGCATAAATTAAAGCTAACTACTAACATAAAAGGAAAAAGAGCGTGTAAATAAAAATGAGCATGAAAATAAAATAAAAGCAAAGAAGAAAAAGAGGCTTAGGAAGCCATTTTATTTCTCATATAATTTGTTGCTACCACTAAACTAAACTAAAGGTGGCGCTAAAAGCTTCATTACATGAAATATAAGGAGTATTTATACATGCCTAAAACCCTAATCCATATTTTAGGGGACTACCCAAAATGCCCATTTAGGAAATGTAACCTCCAAGTAATCATTAGCATGAGCATAATCCTTCATTCAAATGTGCATGTAGCTTTAATTCCCACTAGCATATGCATTAGCTCCTTATTGAAGTTTATGGTTAGTGGGTCAGTGGGGTCCTCCATGTTGCATGATTGATTTATTTCTTCATTCTTTTGTTTCATTCTCTTGTGCATGCATATTTTCATGAAGCCTCTTCCTTTTTTCCATCCAATTTCCTACAAATAAAAATAAAATGTGCAAATAAATGTTCTCAAAATTCATATATGCACAAAATTACCATTTTACCCCCAAATTAATGCATGAATGATGACTTGGAAGCATTTTTAAAAATTGGTTTTAAACATGTAAAAATACCCTAATATGATCAATATTTAATTAAAACAAGATTAAATATGTGAGTATAAATATACACATTTACGTGCACATCAGCTGAAGCTGTAGGAAACATGGAACTAGAACACGAAGGCATTGAGGAAGGCAAAATTATTAGAGAAGGTGGTTAGGTCGGCCAGAATAACACTAAAGCGGGCCACGAATCTCAGACCAAACAACCCAAAGATGACCCACCGCCTGCTCCCAAAAAGAAACTGATTACGAGAATTTTGAAGGCGTAGACTTCCACTCAGTCTCCATCAGTCACAAGTGCATAAAAGTCTCCATCCATTCATTCAATGGGCACATTTGCTGGTTTGGGGTCTATTCCTACGGAGTTCTGCTCTTTTGACATTGGTAACATTAGCATCGGTAACATTGGTTCTCCAATCTGCTTGGAGAAGGACATCATTCCAACCGGCGCGGGAGAGGTTACTCCCATGAGTAAAGCTCCGGTACATGGTCCATTGGGGGGACACTAGGACACACTCACACATGTGCATTATGCGACACTCACAATTGACTCGTGTCCTTACCCACTTGATCTAACCCCTATTTTTTTTCTTTACAGGTTCGATGGGTAAGAGAAAGCATTCATTCTGATCCTTGAAAGAGAAAGCATATCATGTTCAACGCCCCCGATCGAGCTTATACAATCAAGGGAGCGGCCGAGACTATGATCTAGCTATCGCTCTAGCGACGACAGAGACGACCGGGATAGGAGTAGTTATGACATGGACCGTTCTTCTCATGACTTCACTTCTAAGTGTCGACCTAGATCTAGACCACCTTCATTTAGAGGCGCAGATAAGCAGCCTGACCGCTGTGATGATATTCCACCGGCTGACTTTCTCAAGCTCCAACGCCTGCCTCTATCCCTTTACAACCTACGACACTATCTCACTCCAGTCGATCTTCTGAAGGCAAACTTCGCAAGAGTGGTTCTGATACTTTTCATTACAGGCCAGACAAAGGAAGCGCTATTGCTCCGGCCATTACAGACAAGCAACAGGCAAACACTACGGGGTGGATGGTCGAGCTTAAGAGCGAATTCCCTGACATCTTCTGTGATGGAGTTAAGTTCTTACCAAACTTAAAGAGAATTCCTGCTAAGTCCAATAGAGGACCATCGACTGCACGATCAATGTCCATAATCAGTACAATGAATGGGGGAAGCCGGCTGAAAATATTTCAAAAGTCTCAAGAGACAGGCTACAAGAGATTAAGAACCAGAAACTTATTAAGGCTGAGAACAGCCGAGTCGTAGCCGCTCTTAATACTAAGCTCGAGAATTCAAGGAAATCTCAAGCCGAAGCAGAGAAGAAGGCCAAGGAGGCTATTAAAACACTCAAAGCAAAGAGATCCAAACATTTGAATGAAATTGAGCAAGCACATCACCATAACCACGCGCTTGTAATGGAAATGGATGCTACCAAGTTGAACGTAGCTAAATTGAAGGGCAAGCTTGAGCATGAGATCAAGGAAAAAGATGAAGCATAGAAAGTTGCTCAGGATGCATGCGATGAGCTGGTCACCATCGGGATTGAGAGGGACACTGCACTTGAAATGGTTAGGGACATTGATGGTCTTGTCAAGAGAGAAGTCGAAACTGCAGTAAAACAGGCTAAGGAGCGGGTAGAGGAGAGCAGATGATGAAGAAGTTTGAGCCACTGATCCCTCAGTACAACACCAATGTACTCAAATTTTGGAATCTAGAGTGGTTTAAGGAAGATTACCCTTTAATGCTTGCCTGTTTTCGAGAACGGATGGTCGAGGAAGAAAAAGAATTTCTTAACAGTGATAATATTGATATGGAGAAGCTTATTCATGACAACTGGCATCTTATTCATTCGAAACTTGATGTAACTACTTAAGAATAGTTAGTCGAAGGTTCTAGTTCCGCACATCATGATGCTGCAATTGGTCAAACTCCCGGGACTCAGCTGCTCCTAGTTCCACCGTTGATTCCTCTATTGACACTAGTTACGACCCTGAGAAGCCACAGTTCCAGAAATCCATTATTCTCTCTCCTATTCCTGAGAGAACTCCCAACAGTACTCTAGCTCACGCGGTAGTTCAAATTGAAGAAGGTATCTCATTGACTTCTTCTGTTTTCTAGAGAGTTGACGTATCGCTGGTCAACATCACTAACCTCCCTCTTTGTATTTATTTAGCTATAGGTCGGCCTACAATCACTCCGCTTCCTCCCAAGGATTCTTAGCTAGGGCCACAAATTTTGATGATGGAGTCTGTTACCGTCATGATCTTGATGACAATTCCTAGCATCCGGTTGAGGAGACCCCAAGTCTTGGCAAGTGCATGATAGTCACTTTGTTGGAAGAAGGAAATGACAAAAATCAGAGGACTTAAGTTGATGAGGATGTTATTATTACTTGGGTCTCTAAGCAAAAACTAAGGGCAGAAATCCTCCATGCCAGTCAAATCAAACAAGAGAAAATAGAAGTTTTCCCTCCTCCACTGTCAATGCATTGCCTGGGCAAACCATTTTCACTCCAGTTTACATTCCTCGGCTCAGGGGTGCACGAAGTACGTCGACGGCTTTTTCACAAAGTGTCTCGATCTCCATTTCTTCGCCCAGAAGCAGCCAGAGTATGCTTGCTGGATCTTCGCAAAGCACTCTCTCCAAAGGCCAAGGCAGTAGAGGAAGAGGCAGAAAGAGACAAGGGTAAAGCTTGAGTGAAGTCTTCCTGGTTCTAAGAATAAAAGGAAGTCCAAAATGAAATAGTCGCTAGTTTGTTTTTCCGCATATAGACTCTTTTTTTTGGTGGCCAATTTTGTCCAGGTTTGCCCTCCCTATTACTTTTTCGCTTTTGGTGTGAACCACTTATACTCAGCTTTTCTGGTTTGATGTCAATAACAAAGACCTTTTGTTTTGTACGAATCTTTGCTTAAACTTGTCTAAGCACTTAAGAAATACACTTTCCATTCAATGTACTTGAGATTTATCTCCTTTATTGATCGTTTTCGGATCATTCTGTTATTTGCTGACTCACATCGTTTTAGCGAATGTAAAGCAATCTTAGGGTAAACCACTTAAAACAGTGGTTGGAATATCCTTTTTCAGGATAATAAATTCCAACTACGACAAACTCCAGGCACGAGCTTAAGTTCACTACTTAGAATCATAGTCCATACACCCTTATACAGGATGTTAGCATTTGATCATGCCTAACTCCAGGCATTGATTGAAGGCTTAAAAATTAGATCCTGCTTTACTCCAAGTGTGGACCTTCTGTTTTGCTTACTTCGGGCAAGATGTTAAGGACCAGACGGATTGTCACGTTCGTTTCATTTATACTCCTGCCTATAGTCTGAGGATGAGAGTTGAGTGAATGATTGGTCACATCACGCTCTCTTTGATTTACACTCCTACACCCTATCCGAGGGTAACAGTTGGAGTACGGAGGCTCATATTACATTCGGTATGCGTTTATAGTTCTACCTTCAATCTGAAGGCAAGAGTCGAGATGCAGACAGTCATATCATGTCCGGCTTATATTTATACTCTGGCTCCTACTCCTGGAGTGAAAATTAGGATGCGGACAATTATGTCATGTCTGGCTTATGTTCATTCTCTGACTCCTACTCTAGGAATGAGATTTAGGATGCAGATAATTAGGTCATGTCCTCCGGCTCCAACTCCGGAAGTAAGAGTTAGGATGTGAACAATTATGTCATGTCCAGCTTTTGTTTATACTCTGACTCCTACTCCAGGAGCAAGAGTTAGGATGCATATAATTATGTCCAGCTTATGTTTATACTCCAACCCCCAATCCAACGGCAAGAGTTAGCTGACGTCAATATCCGAACATCAAAAAGGGACTTCACGGGTCTGATCATGGGCCACATAAGTTTGAACGGCACCTATCTTTGGGTACCTGCGCACCTGCATTAATCATATGCAGATTCATTTGAGTTGATCAAATCACAACTCTTAAGAAATGGAGAGCAAAATTTCTAGCTTCAAAGGCTGTTTTATTTGATCAAAGATGAAAAGTAACAAAGTTCTATCTTATTACATAGCTCTATCCAGTCATTTACAAATTCATTCTCTAAGTGAAATAGCTTCCTAGATGCTCGCTATTTCATACCCTTGGGAGTGAGATCCCATCCGTAGTTGCTAGCTTTAAAGTGTCATCTCCAAGCTTTTCCTCTATTGCATACGGTCCTTCCCAAATTGGACCCAAGTTCTTAGGGATATGGAAGATTCATTTGAGGACCAAGTCGCTAATTTCAAAGGTTTGACTCCTAACTTTGGTGTTATAATATCATGCGACTTGGTGTCTGTGCACAGTTGCACTCAACTCAGCTTTTTCCTGCTTCTCATTGATCATACTAAGAGACTCTAGAAGGAGTTGTTCATTTGTCTGTGGATCGTAGTCAGTGTCTCGATGAGAAGGTACTTCTAGTTCAATCGGGATCATAGCCTCTGATCCATATGCCAAGGCAAATGGAGAATGTTCAGACGCTGACTTGTGGGTGGTTCGATAAGCCCAGAGTGTTAACGGGAGCTCATCAACCAACATGCCTTTGGCCTTCTCCAATTGTTTCTTAAGAATGGACTTGATAATCTTATTCACAGCTTCAAACCTTCCATTCACTTGAGGAGTTGCTACCGCTGCAAATTTTTTCTCTATGTGGTGTCGACGATAGAAATCCTTATAATTCGTGAGAGCGAATTGGGTTTCATTATCGGTAACGATTGCTTGTGGAACTCCAAAGCAACAGATGAAATTCCGAACAACAAAGTTGATTACTTTCTTCGTAGTAATCGTGGCCAAAGGCTCCGCTTCAGCCCATTTAGTAAAGTAACCAACTATCACAATGGCGTACTTCGCGCCACTTTAGATATCGACAATATGACGATAATATTAATACCCCAAACTGCAAACGGCCAAAGACAGACCATTTAGGCAATTTGCGTTGGTGGGGCCCTTGAAATTTTAGCGAATCTCTAGCACTTGTCGCATCTTCGGGTGTAGTCAGCTGCGTCTCGATTGACAATTGGTAGAAATACCCATAACAAAGGATCTTCTTTGCTAGGGTCTGCCCTCCAGTATGGTCACCACAGGCCCCTTCATGAACTTCTCTCAGAACACCTTTGGCCTCGTCATGAGCGATACGCCATAACATAGGAACAGAGAAACCCTCCCTATATAGTATTCCTTCTTGCAAGATATATCTCAAAGCTTTTCGAAGATTTTGCATCGCTCATTCCTTCTTTCTGGAAGGATTCCTCTCTATAAATAATCTTGAATCAGAGTCCCATGACTCCCGTTCAGGCTCAGTCTCTAAGATCCGATCGACATCCATCCCATTGACGCTCGGAGCTGAAAGCACTTCCATTGGAATCAGGCCAATGAGTTGCGTGTCTCTGGAACTAGCTAACTTGGCAAGTGAGTCGGCTTTCTCATTCTTCTCTCTAGGCATATATGTGATCGTGTAATATTCAAAGTTGTCAAGTAGCTCAAGAACCCGGCTTAGATAGGGAGCTATCTTTGCTCCTTTAACCTGATGCTCTTTCCGGCTTGATAGACCACTAGCTGGAAGTCGTAAAAAATGTGCATAGTCTGTATGCCCAGCACATCGGCGATCTTGAGTCCTGCAATCAAGGCTTCATATTCAGCTTTATTGTTCGTTACCGAAAAATTGAGTTTTAAGGTCCAGCGGATTGGGTGTTCTTCGGGAGTGACAAGCATAACTCCAGCACCAGAACATCAATCATTGGATGCACCATCCGTGAACATCTTTCATCCAACTTCCTTTTCTCCACTACTCTCTGGAGGATAATCTCGTGTGGTTAATTCAGCTATGAAATCCACCAAATTATGACCCTGAATTGCTCTCCGAGGATGATAGGTGATATCGTACTGGCTCAATTCAATGTTCTATTTTAACAGTCTTTCGAAAGTCCCAGGCCATTGCAAGACTTGTCGTGAAGGTTGGTCAGGAAGGACATTAATCGGATGGGCCTAGAAATAGGAGTGGAGCTTTCTTGAAGCAATCAATAGATAGTATGTGAGCTTTTACAGTCTCGGGCAGTTTCTTTCTGCTCCTATAAACTGCTTGCTAATATAGTAGATTGGTCACTGGATGCGAGATTCCTCATGCATAAGTGTGGCACTAAAAGCATGCACTGACATTGCCAGATGTAAAAACAAAACCTCATCATCCATCGGTTTTGAGAGAATGGGAGGTCTTTCCAAGTGGTCCATAAGAGCCTAGAATGCGTCTTTTCCAGTCTTGATTCAACTCAAAATTTCTCTTTCCCTTCTTGATAACCTCAAAGAAAGGGATGCATTTGTCAATTGCTCTGGAGATGAATGGACTCGGGCGGCAACCTTCCCGTTTAAACTTTGAACCTTCTTCATCATCTTTGTGGCTTTGATCTCTCTCAAAGCCTTGATTTTCTCTAGATTGGCTTCAATTTCATGAGAGTTGATGATGAAATCCAAGAATATTCCTAACGCAACACCGAAAGAGCATGTCAAGGGATTAAGCTTCAACCCATATTGTTGGAAAACATCAAACATCTTTGCCAGATCATCAATGTGATTTCTCGAACATCATGACTTCATGAGCATATTATCCACGTAAACTTCAATTGATTACCTGATCTGGTTCTTAAACATCCGGTTAACAAGTCTCTGGTAAGTCGCTCATGTGTTCTTTAATCCGAAGGGCATGACCAGATAGCAATAGAGTTCGAGATCGGTGATGAAGCTAGTGTGTTCTTGATTTGGGAAGTGCATCATGATTTGATTGGATCCAGAGTATGCATCCATAAATGAAAGTAACTCATGGCCAGCAGTTGAGTCCACCAACCGATCTATTCTTGGAAGCGGGAAGCCATCCTTCAGACATGCTTTATTCTAGTCGGAATGATCGATGCAAGTCCTTCACTTTTTGTTTGCTTTCTTCACCAAAACAAGGTTTGATACCCAATCTGGGTATAAGGCATCCCGGATGAAGCTGTTATCCTTTAGCTTATCCACTTCTTCTTTAAGCATAGTGGACCTCTCCGGACCAAGGCTGTGACGTTTCTGTTTCACAGGAACGCATTTAGGATTTATATTTAATGCAAGGCTCGTTATCTTGGGCCAGATCCCACACATATCTAAGTGTGTCCAAGCAAACACATCCAAGTTTGCTCAGAGAAAACTAACCAACTCCTTCATCACCCTAGTATCGAGCTGAGATCCGACCTTCAGGACTTTACTTGGGTCATCCCTACTGATTGGAACATTGATTGTCAACTCGGTGGGTGCTCCTCATCCTCCCTCCGGCTCTTTTCGTCGATCCATGTCATCGTAGAGCCGACTAGTATGCTCTAGTCGGGGCTCAAGCGGTAGTTTCTATGCGTCCAAAGCCATTATGCAGAGGACCCTTTCTACATTCTTTCCTCTCTCCTTACACCTTGTTACCTTCAATTCAGCGACATAGCACTCGCGCCCAGCCACTTGATCTCTACACATAATCCCCATGCCATTGTCAGTATGAAATTTCATAATTAAACACCAAAGAGTGATGGCCGCTCTAAATTTAGCTAGGGCCGATAGGCCCAAGAATGCGTTATAACCAGAATAGATATACAACACTAAGAATGGCATGACCCCTACTCGCCTATGGTCACCCTCACTAAGTTCCACTGGTAATTCGACAAATCCGATGGCTTTAGTAGCCATCCCGTTGAACCCCTATATACAAGATCTACAAGGCTTTAAATCTCTCTTTTCCAACTTCATTTGGTCGTAATCTTTTTGAACAAAATATTGATTGAACTCCTACAGTCAACAAGCACTTTTGTACAACAACATGATTAATTGCTGTTGAAATCACGAGTGGGTCAATTATTGGAGCCTCGACTCCATCAGCTTCCATGTTGCAGAAAACAATGTGGTCTGCCATAGCTTAAGATTGTTTTGCCGAAGCCCCATCCTCGACAATCAACAACCTTCGTTCTCAACATGTTTCAGGGCTCCAATATATCTATCCATCTTCGTAAATCTCTTATCGGTAGGATGAGGCCCACCGATGATTTTGTTTATCACTAACTATTTTTCTGGCTGCCTGAATGCATTAGCACAAGGCTTAACTTGCCCCCACTGGGAAGAAGGGCCAAGGGCGCTAGAATTTCCTTGCCCGCCATTGTACGGGCTTCCACATATTGCTGCAATTTCTTTTTCTTTATTGATTCTTCAATCATGTCACGCAAGTGCCTGCACTCATTAGTATTATGACCGTGAGTCTCATGGAATCTACAGAACTTGCCTAACTTCCTCTCCTTCTTGGTTGACTTCCTAGGAGCTGGCTTCCTATATAGTTTGGTATTCATAGTAGCCAGATAGATGTTCTCTATCGAATTGTTCAACTCAGTGTAATTGTCATATTTAGGACCTCTGAAATGACTCATGTTATCAGACTTTTCCTTCTTTACCCCATTATTATTTTGTTTTCCTCCTTTGTTCTGATAACCAACTTTCACACCAACATTTCCAAAGCATCTTCCAGATTGCCTTACAATAAAATTTACTTTGAATTAGCTCATTTGAACTTCCAGCATCAGTTCTCCATGGCTGCTTGCACGCATCCTCTCGGCATAAATATGTTTGCGCCAAAAATGGTCACAAACCCCAAGTATCGTGAAAGCACCAATGTATGAATACAAATCAGTAATATTCAAACACAAATCTCAGATCTAAGCAAGCAACAAACAGCAATCCAAAAATAATGAATAGAGACATAAAATTTATAGTGGTTCGAATATCTCCGGCCTACGTCCACTCCAAAGTTTTATCCTTTATTTATTATCCTCGCTGAGTGCAATTGAATACAGCAATTACAATGAAGAAATTCGAGTTTAACAGCGATGATAAAGTGTAGAACTGAATCCGGTAGAGTCTGGGCGCTTCTGAATTCCGATCCCCTTTTCTGAATGACCCGAGGCTCTATTTATAGGTGTAGGAGGCTTATATTTCGCCTAAAATTAGGGAGACTACTTCTGGCACGTGTGGGGGCCCATGCGCCCGCGTCCAGAAAATCTGGGCCCGCTTCGGGATCGATTCGAACTCCATTCGAGTCAATCAAGAATTCATCTGATGGAGCTGAAATTTGGTGAGAACATTCTTCAACATGTATGTAAGCTTTTGTGAAAATTTCATAGCATTTGGACTTGTAGATCGTGAGATATCATCGATTTTAAATAGTGTTTTCTCGGTTGATCGTCTCGTTCGAATCGATCGGTTCGTACCCATCTCTTCGAATCGATCGCCTGCACGTGCTCTCGTGGTGATGTGGCGCGCAATCTTCGGGTCGATCCACTTTTCACTCCGGTTTGATCGAGTCGACTCCATGATTCTCACCTTGCTTGTATTGAAGAATAACACGTCATCCATTCTTGTTGACTCGATGGATGCGAATGTGTCTTTGCTCATGGATTCGATCAGAGGACTCCAAGCATATGTTGCAGCCATTCGATGGATACGAAGGTCAGGTATTTGATGGATACGAAGGGTCGTCTTCTGATGGATTCGAAGGACTTCCAAGCTTGATGGTTACGAACCAGATGGTGGCGAGGTCATCTTCCTTTTGATTGATGCGAACACAATGGATTCGAACACAGGTGCTACTGATGGATACGAGTAGAGGCTCCGCCTATGGATTCGAACAAGGGTTATGGATACGAAAACAAGGCTATTCTCTTCCAACTTGCATCGATCATAACTTGAGCATACGAACTCAGATCGACTTGAAAATTGAAACCTTGGCTTTTATGAATTTGCATGACGTGTCTTATCAATTGTAGCCTGATCCGGACTCGGACAAAATTCATCGATATCCATGGTGAAACAGTGTATAACGAACTTTTACGACAAACTGTCTTTAGTTTTCCAGCCAACTTTTTGGTGTCACGGCCTTGCCAAAAGGTGGGATAACATTTGCCTCCCAAAATATGCCTTGTGGTAAGAAGGTGTGTTTTGTATAACTCTGAATTCGATATCCAAAGTCCATAGCCAATTCCATGCCCATCCGAACTCGGTAACTGAGTTTTTAGTACTTCCTTATCCAACAACCGAATCCAGGGCCTCTCCGGGTCGATATCCATATCCATAACCTCTCTGGATTCTTGCCAAGCACAATCCACACCTGACGACCATGGTCCAGTGTCCCTGGATGTTGAGCTAACCTCTCCGGGTTCTTGCCAAGCGCAATCCACACCTGACGACCTTGGTCCAGTGTCCCTGGACGTAAGTAATGCCATGGCTTAAGTCCTAAGCCGAATCCTGGTCACTTCGGACCCTTGTTGAGCATAGTCCATACTCAACGACCTGAAAATGATAATTGATAATACAGGGCCTAAGTCCTAGGCCGAATCCTGGTCTCTTCGGACCCTTATCGAGCATAGTCCATACTCGACGATCTGAATGAGTCAATTTACCACGTTCGGGCAAAGTGACTTATCCCTTGCCAGGCATAATCTATACCCGATGACCTTTTATCAGAAACCGTATAAAAATCCAATCAAAATCCAATCCAAAATCCAAATCAAACCAAAAAATTAGAAATCCAAACCAACATCCAAAACAAAAACCAGTCATCCAAAAGAAAATCCAAACCAGAAAGCAAACAAAACCAGGAGTTCAAACCAAACTCCAAAACCAAACCAGAAAAATGAGTGTCCAATCCAAAAACAAAAGACAGATTTCGCAAACCATGGCTTTGCGGTTTATCATCACTCAGAGCATGCCTAGGGGCTATCTCCGGCCCTATACATGTGTAAATGACTTGGTTGCTTGCCAATGGTTTGTTACTTATTTCATATTACCCCGGTCAATTAATAACCAATCGACCGTCATTCCTAGGCCTCACACCATCATGGCTTGAGGTGGGTAGTGGCTGCTCCTGCTCTGCCGCTGCATTCCGAGCCCCAACATATTGCCTCAATTGTCCATTCCTCACATGCTCCTCAACTATATCCTTTAAGTGCCTGCAGCTGTTGGTATCATGCCCGTCCAAATCGTGGAAGAGACAATGCCTTCCTGATGCCCTCTCCCGCTCAGATGGTTCTCTCATAGTCGGCCTCTGATAAGGAAGGCGATTCTGGGTTTCCATGTATATCCTCTCCAGTGTCTCGTTTAATCCCACGTATGTGGAAAACTTTGGATCCTTCCATTTCTTCCTAGCTTTTTCAGAATCATCATCCAACTTCCTTTTCTCTTTATCTTTATCCGAACCTCTACTGGATGGTCCTCCACCCTCAGTTGCATTCACTTCCTTCAACTTTAAATCTGCACATGCATCCTCTTGTCGGAGGAATCTCTCAGCCTCATGAAAGAATTCTCCAAGATCCAGTGGTGGGTCTCGTATTAAAGATACCTTGAAATTCGAATCCTCTCTGACTCCTGATACCACCGCCATCAAAACCATCGATGGATCCGGCCGATCCACTGAAGCAACTGCCGCATTGAATCGAGTTAGAAATGCTCTAAGCGACTCATCCGTCCTTTGCTTTACCGATGTTAACGTCATCACGTTTTTAGGTCTTTTGATATGAACCCGAAACTGTCCCAAAAACCTATCCACCAATTCCCTCCAAGTCCTGATAAATCCTTCCCCCAGCTGCCTAAACCACATTGCAGCTAGATCTGTCAAATACAACGGGAAACATCTGGCCATCACTTCCTCCGATGCCCCCAGCACTTCCATGTGTCTAGTTTATCTCATCAAGTGATCAGTTGGGTCAGCCTTGCCATTATATACTTTCATGCTAGGTAACTTGAACTTAGGTGGATTCTGAGCTATCCTGATTTCCCAAGCGAACGGACTCCTATTCACTCCTTCCAAATCTCTGTTGGTCAAGCCTCCACGCATAGTCTTCCTAATGATTTCCGCTAATCCAGCGTTGTCTATCGGGGGTTGCCCCCCATGCTCCCGAGGGAACTCTGGCACATATTCTTCATGTGGCTCATTAGCAGCAATGTTGGCCCTAGCCTGTTGAACTCCTTCCAAAGGTCCTCCTGTGTTGGATCCTGTGGGCCTGCTCCCAAGCCCTTGTTGATTGCCTTCCAGTTCTGCATTCTGTCCTCCATTGGGTTCCATAACCCTAGATCCTTGTTCCACATTAACAGTCGCTGTGGCTGGTCCTAAGTTCTGCATCCCTGCAGCTCTCATCTGTTCGAAGAAAGTTTGCATCATCTCCTGTTTGCTTTTCATTATTCTTTCGTGTATTGAATTCGCCATAGCCTCCATCTCGTCCCTTGTGATGTAGACAGAAGCTTGTCCTTCTCCAGCTCTGGAGGATGCCTCTTGACTTCCTCCTTGTTGGCTTCTCTCAGCTCTTTGTCTTGTTTGTTGAGTCATTGTCTTTCAAATCTAAACTCTTCACGCTTTCCAAATCTGAACTTTAATCCGATGTAGCGGGTGCTAGTCTTCTCAGTGAAAGCACTAAAGTGTTTGGGCCAAAAATGGTCACAAACCCCAAGTATCGTGAAAGCACCAGTGTATGAATACAAATCAGTAATATTCAAACACAAATCTCAGATCTAAGCAAGCAACAAACAGCAATCCAGAAATAATGAACAGAGACACAAAATTTATAGTGGTTCGGCTATCTCCGGCCTACGTCCACTCCAAAGTTTTATCCTTTATTTATTATCCTCGTTGAGTACAATTGAATACAGCAATTACAATTAAGAAATTCGAGTTTAACAGCGATGATGAAGTATATAATTGAATCCGGTAGAGTCTGGGCGCTTCTGAATTCCGATCCCCTTTTCTGAATGACCTGGGGCTTTATTTATAGGTGTAGGAGGCTTATATTTCGCCTAAAATTAGGGAGACTACGTCTGGCACGTGTGGGGGCCTATGCGCCCGCGTCTAGAAAATCTGGGCCCGCTTCGGGATCGATTCGAACTCCATTCGAGTCGATCAAGAATTCATTTGATGGAGCTGAAATTTGGTGAGAACATTCTTCAACATGTATGTAAGCTTCTGTGAAAATTTCATAGCATTTGGACATGTAGATCGTGAGATATCATCGATTCGAAATAGTGTTTTCTCGGCTGATCGTCTCGTTCGAATCGATCGGTTCGTACCCATCTCTTCGAATCGATCGCCTGCACGTGCTCTCGTGGTGATGTGGCGCGCAATCTTCTGGTCGATCTACTTTTCACTCCGGTTTGATCGAGTCGACTCCATGATTCTCGCCTTGCTTGTATCGAAGAATAACACGTCATCCATTCTTGTTGACTCGATGGATGCGAATGTGTCTTTGCTCATGGATTCGATCAGAGGACTCCAAGCATATGTTGCAGCCATTCGATGGATACGAAGGTCAGGTATTTGATGGATACGAAGGGTCGTCTTCTGATGGATTCGAAGGACTTCCAAGCTTGATGGTTACGAACCAGATGGTGGCGAGGTCATCTTCCTTTTGATTGATGCGAACACAATGAATTCGAACACAGGTGCTACTTATGGATACGAGTAGAGGCTCCGCCTAAGAATTCGAACAAGGGTTATGGATACGAAAACAAGGCTATTCTCTTCCAACTTGCATCGATTATAACTTGAGCATACGAACTCAGATCGACTTGAAATTTGAAACCTTGGCTTTCATGAATTTGCTTGACGTGTCTTATCAATTGTAGCCCGATCCGGACTCGGACAAAATTCATCGATATCCATGGTGAAACAGTGTATAACGAACTTTTACGACGAACTGTCTTTAGTTTTCCAACCAACTTTTTGGTGTCACGGCCTTGCCAAAAGGTGGGATAACAGAATACTCATTAGCTTTCCTATAGAAAGCCTCAATTGTCAATGGTTACTTTCTTCTATTCAATACTCGAAATCTAAGTCGGGATGGACTCCACTATAAAGCCCCATTAAGACCATATATTCTTTCGAATCTGTTATTTTCGTTACAGCCGTAAGGAGTCTATTTAAATAATCCTATCGCGACTCTCATTTTGCTTGATATACATTAGACAATGACATCACGTGCTTCAGACGTGAGGTATGCAAATGGAATTGCTCCATGAATTTCCATGAAAATTCAGAAAAAGATAATATGGACCTCGGAGGAAGCCGAGTGAACCACACTGTAGCCACCCCTTCTAAGAAAATTGGGAAACAATAGCACTTCATAGCATCCGAAGCCCATTTTGAATCCATATGCCATTCATATCTAATAAGCGTTGCCTAGGATCCGTCGCTCGTACGTACAATGGCATCGTTGGCACATTGAATCTCCTGGGGTATTTCATGTGAAAAATGTCCTTATGAACGAGTTTCGACTAGCATAATTTCCCCAGTCATCATTAATTATGAACCTATTTTCACTAACCAATATCCTAACCATATTTTCCAAGTAATCCAAATCAACAGGTTTGACTGAACTGTGGTGATTAGGTCCTGCCCCAAGTGTTCGACCCAGCGAACACTCTCAGGAAGGTGCTCGATACCTAAGCTCCCCAAACTCCGGAGGACCTATTTGTCCAGCATTCCCCCCGTTTGATTTCATATGTAGCATCATCAACAGTAGCATGGGTTTCAAAGTTCTGACCTCCAGCAACATGTCCAGGGAGATGGGTTCTGGGCCCACCGTACTCGGAGTCGCTACCGAGTCCTAGGTAGGGTTTGGTACCGAGTCTTAATTGTGGGGCTGGGGCATGTCTTCCTTCTTGCTGATATGTCTCAGTAGTGTATGGAACCTTCTTCTTCCTTCTATCCTATCGTCATCGCTTGAATGAAGAAGAACTCTCTGACTCTGAGCTGAAATCCCTTATACTCTGTCTATGGCTGTTTCGAGTCAACTCATTCAGTAGCCTCAAGTTCTGTTGCATCATGTTGTTCATCTCCTATTGGCCAGCCTGGAATTTTTCTTCCATCTGCTTCATCACCCTATCCATCTCCATTCTTGTCACAATGTCAGTAGGAGCCTGGACCTCGGGTTGGGTTGGACAACTCCATCTCCTTGTTGAGGATTCTGATCCTCTATTTTAGTAGTTGCTCTGGAATTGATAGAACGGTCTCTTTTTGATGGGGCCATGGAAGAGAGCTTTCGATAGACCTTTGCAAATCCGAGTTCTTGAATTAAAAGATAAAGAGATGGAATCTATCTCTTGGATATAGGAAATCAATAGTAGATAATGGATCCAAATGGCCTGAGAAAATCGTTCTCAATGAAATCACCAAAATGTTTATGCTAAAAATGACACAAACACCCAGAATTTATATGTAGTAGAGATTAAATGAAACAAATGAAAAGTAGGAAAAGAGAGCACATGACAATTTATAGTGGTTCGGCAAAGCTAGGCCTACGTCCACTTTAATATTTTATTAATGATTTATGACTTAGAGGCAGAAGTTCTTGAGGTCGGTACAATTCCAACACATAGGATTTCAGAGTTACAAGAACATAAGAAATAATGGAACTAGAGCCAAAAGATCCCCAAAAGTGAGCCCTACTCTCATATTATAGAAGTAGAGAGCCTAAAATCTCGCATGCAATATCTCCTAGCCATTATGCTCGAAATTGACTCGTTCTCCTAAGAGAATAAGTGCCAGCTTAACAATATCTGGGACTCTGTACCGGTCACCAGGTGGGAGTCGGTACCAATCCCCAATTTTGATGATCCTTGGGACTTTAACTCCTTAGCTTGGATCCTCTTGGGGTAGGCTTCATAAATCTATAGTTGTTTGCTCCAATCTTAGCTTGTTTCTGAGTCTAAATGATGGAGTCGTGGGAGAACAAAGCTGCATATTCAGAAGTTCATGGAGATTGATAGAGAATTGCACTGATTTAACAAACAAACTTTGGAAATAGACTTTCTCCATCGAAATAAGCTTGTAGGCATAAGATGGGGGTCTACCCAAGTTGTATTTGGGAGTCGATACCAATCCCCGGTAGGAGTCGATACCGATCCCCAACTTAGGGGATCCCATTACTTTGTTGCCTTAGATAGTTTTGGCTTTGACTTCATGGCTCTTGTTTGTGCTTGTTTTTTGGACCCCAAGGCTATCTCTCCGGGCTTTCTACTTTGATAACTCCAAGTCGTATCTATCTAGTTTTTCCAAATTCTGCCTGGTCAAAAGGCAGGATAACACTAATTTTGTAGTTGAAGACCCGTTGGAGATCTTCAGGCATGAAGCCCTATTTGGAAGCTTAGGCGGTTTTGTTAGATACATGTTCCACCGGGTTAAGTGTGGGTTATTGTTTAAATCCAGAAAGAATCTTGAACTAGACATAGGACAGAAAGTCTGAACTAGTATAAAAGTCTCTGGTGCACTTTACTTTAGAGCATTTTTATTTAAGCTATTGTTATACAAGTTTTAATTTAGTAGAACAATTCATATTACTCGATCCATAACACTTTCAGGGTTACGTACGAATAGTTATTAGATAACTATGGAATGACTCAATCGATAGTTTATGTTGGTTAATATACCTATGGTCAAATAGAAATATCGATGTGACAAAATTAATGGGTTCTCTTGACTTGAGAATACTGTTGATCCTCAATGTGGAAGCTCCTCTTTGATTTTAGTTAAATCATGGCACGACATCCACTGAACGATTATAGTAGGGTCGAGTGGAAGCATTGGAATAGAAACACTATTCAAGAGAGGATTCGTCTCCTTGGTTATATGAGGTTAGTATCATGGTCAATAAAGTCAACTAAAAGTCAAAGTCTTGGCCAGAGTAGTTTGGTTAATTATTATTATTATTATTGAACCAATAATTTTATGTTTGGATTGTAGAGTTAAATATGGATGATATTGGAATTTTAACCATTACCAAAATTCATAAGTCCAAAGCGATATAGTTTTAACGAAGAGATTAGTATAAATAATTGTCACTGCTGGGTAACGCTTAATAAATAAAATTAGATTTTACTGAAACTAAGTAAGTGACAAATTTGACCATTGTGTCACATCACCTATTAAGTGATGTCTGAATGTTAATATTTCAATTGTTTGATATTAATCGTTGACCAAATTTTCACCTAAGAGTCACATAACCAAAATGTTGAATACTCCTTTTACCACTTGACATAATTAATTTGTAATTGTTCTACATTAATTAATATTTATGAAATATTAATTATAAAATTTTATTTGATGTGTTAAATAATATTAAATAGTGTATTTATAATAGTTATATATATACTGATTGATATACGATATTAGTACACGTTTAAATTGGATTTAAATGCAATGAATATTGTTCGGACTTGAATTAACTTAGATCCCATAAGAGGCTTAAAATTTTGACTAAAATGTGCAAGGGAAGGTGACCATAATGATGGCTAAGGAGGGGTTAGGTTTGAATTAAAAGGAGGAGAAAAGGTAAGAGAGAAATAGGAACCCAAATCCACATTTTTCTCCTTGATATCTCCTCTATTTAAACATCTTTAAACCCGCACTTTCTTTTTTGATTTTAGCATCTTCTTCATCTCTTTCACTAGCCAAAAATTCTACCTCACCCCTCCACCTTTTCAACCATTTTTAACCTCAAATTATAGTCGATTCGATTGTCGGTGGTAGCTGTGTTCGGAAGCTAGCAACTTCAGGATATGTGATTCAATTCATGGAGTTAGATTCATTGTTTCAAGGTGCTATCAATTAGGCTTCGGTGAAAAGTAATGTTAATTGTTTATAATGTTTACTATGCTCATTCATGTTATATGCTAGCTTGGTTAGAAATTAATATCACGAATCTGCATACCGATGTATTGTCTATATTTGCTGATAATATATATATATATATATATATATATATATATATGTTTGTATATGTGTATATATTTAAAAAAATTATATATGTGTATAATAACATATAGTTCACGCCTAGTAATTTCAAAAAAAATTATATTTAAATAACATTAAAAAATTGATTTTTTACAAAGATTTATTTTGAAACACATACATAATTTTATAAAATATATGCATATTTATTTTATGGATATATATACATATTATAGTTTTTGGAAAAAATAAAAAAATAATAAAAATAAATTACATATATTTATATTAATATTTTAAATCTATATAAAGATATTTTATAATTCATTTTGGTTATTATATTAATTCTATATATAGTAAATATATATATATATATATACACACACACACACACACACACATCATATATATTGTAAAATATATGTATATATAGGTATTTAACAAAATTACTGATATGTATTAAATAGTTTTCAAAAAAATTAATTTTATCAAGATTTTCGTATGGAAATCTTGATAAAAAAAACTATTTTTTTTAACATGGAAATCTTGACAAAAAAACTATATTTTTTAAACCGAAAACCATTTCAAAAAATTATTTATTTTAGGCTGTGTATATATGTTAATGTATATATACACGCACATTTTGTTAATTATTTATTTATACTAAAGCTTATTTATACACACACATATATGTATTTTTGAAAATATTAATATATATATATATATAATATGTATATGAATTAAAAGTAATATTTTTTTTTTTGGCATAGCCGACGGGGTTGAATGGTCCCCTACCATTTTATTGAAGCACCAAGGAAAGGAGAACACTAAAAACATGCCAAAATTAAGCATGCACAAAGAAAAACATAGGAACATGGTGCCACAATCACAAGGAAACAATACACATAAACAAGAAAAGGAAAAAGAAAAGGAGAAAGGAACAACATAAGAATCAGCCCAATCCAAACAAGGAGCCCATAATGCTTGGATCAAAACCGAAATTCACCATTTTAAGGCCCTCTCTTATTTCATGAAAAATGAAACTTCACAAATGAGCCATAGATTTGGATTTATTAGGCTGAAATATCCTCGAGTTCCTCTCCTTCCAAACAGTAGCCAAGAACTTCTTCAAAATACAGTTAAACACCCTCGCATTTCCTTTCTTAATTCCTGTATGTCTGTGTATTTGCTTCCAAACCTGGTCGTTACTGTGAAAATCAGTATCCTCATTCAAAGCCCCTAAGATCAAACACTATATAGACTTAATTTCATTGCATTCAAAGTATAAATGGTCAAGGGTTTCAGGCATATTATTGCAGAAAACACATAAAATACTGACGTTCATTCCTCTGCTAAATAGTTTAACTTTAGTAGATGTTGAATTATTGATTATCTTCCAAAATATCATATTTTTCGTCGCCGCATTGTCAGACTTCCATATTCTCTTGTACCATTTACAAGTTGGAGTACCATGAATTTTAGAAAGGGTTCTGAACATGGAACTTATCCTATACTTCCTGCCTTTTCCATTCCAACTTATTTGGTCTTCAAGATTGTCTTGAATCAAAACATTACCTATTTTGCTCCACAAAACACGTATTCGCTGATTAGAGGTATTAGGGAGGACAAATTTCCTACCATGTATGACTGAAGCTACGAGAGCTTCCATGCTTATACCAGACTGAATTATTTCATCATGACTAAGATGTCTGTTGAGAATAAGACCATATTCAAGCCATGGACCATCCCAAAACCTAACTTTAGAAGAGAATGTTATTCCATACTTAATATAGCGAAGCACAGTGTCACGAAGATTGAAAATACTTCGCCATGTCCAACTTGAGTTTTGAGGAATATGCATAGACCAGAAATTTCTTCCATGTAACACATAAGACAACGACCACTTAACCCATAATCTATCACTGTTATTTAAAAAGTTTTCAATATGTTTGACAAAAGCTGCCTTGTTCCAGAAAAGGATGTTATGAATTCCAAGACCTCCTTTACTAATCGGTTTTTCAATTTTTATGAAGGAAATAGGAGCAAAGTATGAACCATGGATATTGCCACTCCATAAGTATTTCATGAAGGCAGTTCTGATCATCTTTAGCAGTTTGAGAGGAAGGATGAAAGTTCTAACCCAATATACTTGCATGAAAATATGACAGATTTGATAAGTGTGACTCTACCAGCCTGACTTAACTTTCTGTTCGACCAACAGTTAAGTCTGGCAGTAATTTTATGATATAATGGCAGGCATTGGAGGGTGGTAATCTTGGGAGTGGTGAGAGGTAACCCTAAATTTTAAATGGTTCCATGCTTGGGTTGCAATCCAGTAGCAATGTAGATCTCATTAGCTTGTTCATCAAACACACCAACCAACATGATATCAGATTTCTGAAGATTAACAGAGAGGCCAGTCATGCTGTGAAACAAAGACAGAATTTCACTGATTGTTTGAATGGTGGTTCTATCAGGGGTACAGAAAAAAACAAGGTCAACAACGAATAGCAGGGATGTGATAAGGGGTTTTTTGCATTTTGGATGAGGAGTATAATTGCCTTGAGTAACTGCTTTATTAATCGAATGAGTTAAAAGTTCCATGACAATAATAAAAATATACGTAGACATAGGGTCACCTTGTCGAATACCTTGTTTGCTTCCAAAATATTCAGCACTAGATCCATTGATGATGATGGAGAAGTTGACAGTGGATATGCATTCATGAACCCAAGAGATGAAGTGCGGAGGGAAATTTGTATACCCCATAATCTTGACTATGGCATCCCAATGAATTAAGTCAAAAGCCTTCATGATATCCAATTTCATCATGGCTCTTGGAGATGCATTTTTACTTTTATACCCACGCAAGAGCTCATGAGAAAGCATTACATTGTCAATAATACTCCTACCAGCAAGGAAGGCAGTTTGATTGGTGGAAATTAAGGAGGGAAGCACTGCCTTTAATCTAGTTGCAAGAATCTTCGATATGCATTTGTATATAGTGTTGCAACATGATATTGGCCTGTAGTCATGAACATTAATTGCATTTTTGACCTTTGGTATAAGAGCTATGTTAGTGGAATTGAAAGACTGCATCATTTTAGCTCGGTAGAAAAAGCATTTAACAACTTTGCAAGTGATTTCACCAACAGTGGTCCAGCAGGAATAGTAAAAAAAAGGCATTAAAGCCATCTGGACCCCCACATGAATTTTTGTTCAGATTGAACATGGCTTACTCGATTTCCTCATTAGTAATATCAATGCAAACGGTGTTGTAATCTGCAGTGGTAAGTTGAGGAAGGATAGATTGATCTATATCACCAATGGCAAGAGAAAAATTAGATTCATTACCAAAGAGACCAGTGAAATACTAAATGAATGCCTGATTAATGCTTGCTTGATTGTTTTGATTTTGCTCATGTCGATCCAGCACTGAAATAATGTGGTCTTTAGTTTGTTTAGCTTTTAGAGAGGCATGAAAGAGGGAAGTGTTAATGTCTCCTTCCTCTTTCCAAAGCAGTCTTTCTTTTTGTTTGATCATGTTATTTTCAGTTATTAGAGCTTCTGTGTATTGAACAGTAAGAGTGATTCCATGCTAACATAGCTTTGATTGTCCACTTCAGAAAGCATTTTCCTCTGGATGTCTTCAAGCTGGTTCTTCAAGTAGACACTTTGCTTATTGCCATTGCCATATAAATTCCTAGCCCACTGCCTTAGCACTTTTTTTGTAGCTTTAAGTTTTTGCTGCAAAACAAACATTGGATTACCATAGCTAGGTCTATTCCACACTTCACTAAAAATGCTATGAAAATCAGGCTCTTTCACCCATGAATTAAAAATTTTGAAACTTGTTTTTCCTCTCATGATAGATCCCCCCAAGTTTATAATTTGAGGAGAGTGGTCTGACGGTAAAGGTGGAAGAAGGTGATTGTGAATTGTAGGCCATTTATCAAGAGTAGCTTGATTATAGAAGGCATAATCAATTTTTGAACTACTACCTTGCCTCCTCTTATTATTCCAAGAGTAGGCAGCACCAAAAATTTTGATTTCAAGGAGATCAGAGTTATGACTAGCAATGTTCATAGGTTTTATTTCATTCAAGGAAAGTGGATTACCACCAGAACGGTCAGTGATCCTAAGGCAGGCGTTAAAATATCCACAAATGATCTAAGGGTGAGTGTTTTGTCTAAGGAAAGGCATGGTGTGGAGGAGAGAGTCTCTGGCAGTGCATGAATTTTCAGCATAAATGAAAGATAGATAAAAGGAAGTGGATGAAGGGATATGAATATCGTGACAATGGATCATTTGCTTAAAGGAGGTAATTGGAGTTAATTGATGAATTTTGGGTTGTAGGCAATCATGATTCTACCAAAAGCACCAACTTCATGATTGTGAATAAGCTTCCATGATGGATTGATGTAGCTTGCAGCTTTGAGAGACTGAACACTGCTTAACTTTGATTCAAGAATGGCTAAAACACTGAGATTGTGTGATTTGATCAGAGCTTTACACTGATCCAGTTTGATATGAAGGTGGGCACCCCTGATATTCCAAACTCCTGTTTGTTGTGTCATTGATTAAACTCAATAGCATTGAGTTGTTCTAATTTCATTTTCCTAATCACCACCCCTTTTGAATTTGAGCAGTTAGGAAAGGCTTCAGTTGATGGGGATTCAGAGTTGATTGCTTCCTTCCCTTCTTTTGTTATTTTGCATCCTCTTGCTGGTATTGATGTGTCTTGAATGGACTTGGAATGAGAGATGTTGGATTTATTGATGTTGGTTGAAAGAATAGGCTTGATGAAAGCCAAATGAGGCTTGATGTGACTATAGGAATGGGTTGGATGAAGATCAGTTAAGCATTCAACTGTTGCATTTGATTGGGAGGCTGGAGGAGGAGAGATAGGATTGATGGAAGATGATTTGAAAGGAGGAGGAGAAGGCATAGCAGGCAAAACTAGGTTAGAGAGTGATGAAGTGGGAGGATAAGAAAGAGTAGTCATTGTGCATGTTATATCAGTGTTGTGCACGTGCACAAGGTTATTGATATGGCTCTGAGCATCCTAATGATTTTCTCGAAGCTGCACTTGCATATTTTCCATTTTTTTCATGTGTTGCTTGTTCAAAATGTTTAACTGCTTTTTCTCACTTGTATTCTTTGTCTTTCCATGATCACGTTGAGAAATATTTTCATCTTAATCACTTCGGAGCCACTTTCACAAAAGGCTTCAACTAGTTCAGGATTTTGCATCATTTCCTTTTCTTTGTGACTCAAAATGCTTTCCTCCAACTGTATCACTTCATCACAATTTCTGGGCTTGATGTAACATGCACGACTGTTGTCATCAGCTACCACTGCATTAGTTTCACCAGAAAATACATTTGAAATTAGCATAGTTCTTTCTTCAGACTCAATAACACTATTTTCAACATGGATCTCTTCATCATCAATATAGGGCACTTGTTCAACTGTGGTGGTTTAAATGATTCACTTCTTCAATTCTTACTTTCTCATTCTTCTGATTATCAAATAATTTTCCTTTTATTTTCTCTATTTCATTACCCACACATATTTCACCATCCTCAATACTACTATCTTTTCCTCCTTCTGGACTATCAATATTATTTATGTGGTTAAGCTTAGCATCTCCTCTCTCTGTTATACCTTTTTTTCACATTAATATTATTTGTGTTCACGTGGAATTTCCTCCTATATGTTTTCACCCTCTGCCACTTTTGTGTGATTCTACCACTGTCTTCTTTAACAAATTTATCAACTTTAACATGCTTTTTATCACTTGCCTTGACATTCTCCTGCTTATATAGCTTATCTTCCTTTCTCTCTTCAGACAGAAAACAATCAGCTGTTGAGAGATCAAAAGTTTTACATTTTTTACAAATGTCAGGTTTCCATAAATATTTGACAATGATTTTCTGTTGTCCCCTATCTACCAGTTCTATCAAGAAGTCATCAACTAGGTCACAGCTTGGATTAACTTCAATGAGACATTTAGCATATTCAAGCCTATCAAGTCTCTCAGTCATCTCATCCATGCAAAGAAACTTTCCTATTCTACTTGAAATCCAATTAATCCCTAGGTGTGACCAGGCAAACAATGGGATGTTATGAATATGAACCCACACTGGAACAGCAGAAACACTACCACATACGTTGCTTACTTTAGAGTCATAAGGTTTGATGATAAATAATTTTTTTCATAATGATTGGATCACCTGGTAAGATTTTTTCTTTGTCTTCTTGACATGATAGAAGGAATAGAAAGATAACTCCATCAGATTTAAATTTAATCGAACCCTTCAACCTCCGATTGTCTTTAGTTTCTGAACTACAGATGTGAATGATAGAGGTTTATCAAGAAAAAAACCGACTAAGTAATCACCCCAAACTTGAGTGCCAGCCTTAACAATGTCATCAGAGATTTAGAGTACTATCAGTGTACGAAGGAACAATGTCAACCGGAATGTACTTCCCAACATTCCTTGGATTTTGCTTAAACAAAGAAGTCCATGGTGGTTGACATGAAGGAAGGGGGTTGGCCGAAGAAGGAGCAACAATAGGGAGACACTTGAGTGGAGGGGGATCAGGCAGAGGGGATGGTTGAGAAGAAAGGAAAGACGAAGTGACAGGCACAAAGCTCAAGGAAGGAAGGCTAGGTGAGGTGATGGAACGGGAAGGAATGGGAGGTATGGAGGTGGCTGCCATGAGAGGAATGATTGATTTTTGTGAAATTTAAAAAAAGTAATATTAATTATTTCGAAATATATAATATAAATATATTTATTTAACATTAATATATTAATATGATTTTGAAATATCTAGATATTTTATTATATAGATCTAGATCTAAAATTTGAAATTTGAAATTCAAATTTGATTTTATATCCAAGTCACTTATAACAATATTTACAGTTACTTTATATTATAATTTCGATTACAGATATACATGTACATATACATATACATACATATAAACATTCATATCTTACAAACATTATTTAATATTATTTATAAAACTATTTATATATGTACATATATATTTTTTAGATAGCACATATGTAGATGGAGGGGCTAATATGTTCGTTGCAGTTTAATCCCAACATCTTTACTTGAGCATGTAAACCATGCACACCACTTTCATAGCACATGCACGTATACACATATGTGTATATGATACACATATTATACTATATAATATACAAACATAATAATAGTTGAAACCATATAAATAAAATATTGATTACTATTAAATTCAAACCTCTGAGTCTCACAACTGAATTTGTGAGTTCTCGGGGAAAGCCACACATTTAATTAGTTTAAAAAGGGTTATAGATTATTGGAGTAATTAATTATTTGTGAAATATATTGTAACAACCTGCACCTCCAAACATACTAATTCAAAGTCCAAAAGCAGCGTTGGAACTCACATCATGCTAATAAATACGGATCATTATGTTTCTAATGGTTTTTGATGGCACTACTTCCCAGTGAATCCAATACATATAATAATTGTAAGTTTTGTGGCGAATGAAACCCAGTGAATCTAATACATATAATAATTGTAAGCTTCGTGGCTAATGAAACATCCACCATATAAGATATGGTAATAGGAATCACACCTAGCATGATTGCAATTTAAAGAATCTTCGCATTCCAATTCTTCTATAACTGCATGGTAGTGTTCAAATTCTACCCAAAGTTGCTCTTAACGAACTAAAATATTATCATACGTGCGATGATGAATACAATATGATGGTTATTATAGTTTTCATGCAACATCAGCCACATTTGTAGTGATTCTAGGTCATACGATTGTGGTATAATTTTATGAGAAGTAATAGATCATCCGATGACCAATATGAGTGTGACATTACAAGAAGATGAAATATAGAATATGATGAGTAATTACTCTTCCGATAGGTGATATATATGTATATAGTATGCAATTGTCCACTATTTGTAGCATTGTGTTGTCACATTTGCTTTTTCTTTTACTACTCTTTTGCTTTTACAGGCTCCTGTCATATTATCGTCCAACCATCTTGACATGCGGCAAACATCCAACCGTCATAAAAAACACACTTCTCCATAAGAAAACCATAATCTACGTGATAACTCCACCAATCATTCATGCGTGACACGTGATAAACATCCAACTATCATAAAAAATACACAAACTCCATAACAAACCACAATCCTCATAATATATCCACCGACCATTCATTTGTGACATGTGCCAAACATTTAATCGTCATAAACAAACTTACCTCCTCCATAACAAAACCAAAATCTACATGATAAATCCTTTAACCATTCATTTGTAACACATGGCAAACATCCAACTGTCATAAACAAACACACCTTCTCCATAACAAAATTAATTCACATGATAACTCCCCTAACCATTCACTTGTGAAAGGTGGCAAACGTCTAAGACACTCTCTCTTCATTTGAAATCACTCTATAAAGAAGGCTCAAAGGCTAACAATAACATACTCATTCACTCTTTTTTATTCACCACCACTTATCTTCTACACCAAATGAATAACTTAAAAGGAACGTTTTACTTTTCATCTTCTTCTTCATCATCTTCATCTAAAGATGATGAAACAAACATTGTGCTATTCAATAAAAATGTTTGTTTCTGAAGCATTGAATTTAATAAGGGTAGAAAATGTAAAAAGCTCAGCTTCAACCCTAGGGGGGGTAGCATTCCGGGAAGGAGGGACCTACGGAAAGGGAGAGACTACATTATCAACCACAATCAACTAGTTAAAGAATAATTTTTTGAAAACCCTGTGTATGGCCATGTTGATTTCCAATGAAGATTCTGTATGTTAAAGAATGTCTTTAATCATTTCTCGACAAATTAATCGAAACACAAACATATTTTTACCTATAGTTTAAATGGAATCAACTAATTAGGAGTTTCTCCACTATAAGATTACGGTTGCACTACGCATGATATCATATGGGAATTCCAGTGGTTCATAGAATGACAAGATAAGGATTGGAAACTCAAAGACAACCTTGTGTTTGAAAGAATTTTCCGAAACTGTAATTTCACAATTCGGTGCAGAATGTTTGCGGTCCCTAATGCCTCATGACATTGAAAGATTGTTAGCAATGAGATGTAACATCCCATATCTTGGGGCCCGAAGCTAAGTGCTACAGATGCTGCAATCATCCAAAGTATTAACTTTTGGTGACAAAATATGGTAATGTTAATGGTATCCATATTATCAGAAGCACATGAGTATGAAATAAAATCAACAGAGACTTAAAACAACTTTTTTGATTACATCTCAAATCAATCTTTCATATTCAGACACATAATCCCAATGATTACCAGGTTTTGATCAAATATACTTATTACAAATTACACTAAGAGCGACATATGCAGATGCCCCATTGAATGATCAGAGTAGTAAATAGACATATCAGCCTTAATACATCACAACAGAAATAAAACTAAATAGCTCCTATATAGCTAGATTTGCCTCCTGCACGTCTTCGAAAGAATTCGTCCAACCTACTAAACCAAAAAAACCTTAACTCTCAATCTACTCAAATTAAATTTTGGGCACCCCAAAGTTTAAGAGGAAAACATAAACTTCGAGTCAGACATAAAGCCTGGTGTGAATAATACCATACATCTCGGTTATCTGATATTAAGTGAGACCATGTCGCTTAGCGGAACGGGTTCCCCCTCACTAATATCCATTTTTAAAACATATTTTTTGCAAATCAAAACCTGTAATCAAACTGATTAAAGCAATAGTAGCAATATCATATATGCACATAAATCAGGTAATAAATGGACTATCTATCCCCAAAAATATAGTTTTGTTTGGCTAACTATTAACCATTGGCTGACTCGGGCCTACCAGACACAACCAATTATCTAACTTCTGTTATACACACTTCTGGGCTGACTGCCCTTAATTATCTTCTTCTAGGGTCAACTGAACCTAATGGTTTTGCGGGCACACCAATAACCTACCTTTCTCTGTATATTCTTATCTGTGTGTAATGTCATTTTAGTCTTACCTATGACAAAGCCCTACACACTGGAATTTTGGACTTATATTAGCTAGAGGCTTATTAGCTAAAGTATATGGTGCGACCCTATTCCAGTCCCATCTAATATTCTAATATCTGAATTATTTACTTAGGGTTAACTACCCCATCAAATTTTTCTTGAAACCATTTCTTTCAAATTGATGTAACCCTTTAAATCATATTTAAACAAGGAAAATATACTCTTTTCTTTACTTAAATATCTTTTCCAAGATATATGCTTTACACAAAACCATGTTGAGCAAATATAATGGGATTATTAATCCATCCAAAGTAAGTTAAAAACCCTTTTTAACTTAAAAGATCTTAGACCATAAAGCCAAGATAAACCATTTGAAACCTTGGCTTAAAAACTTTAAACCATACCTTTCGAACCCATTGAAAGTACCCTTTTCAAAATACGTTAACTACTATACCATGAAACACTAGGCCGAAAGGCCAAATATACCTTTCGAAACCATTAAAAATAGACCTTTTGAAATCATTGATAGTATCCCTTCGAAAGCTTTATAAAAAATTAGACATCCTCTTTTCAACACACTTCAAACTTGCCTTTAGAAAGCATTGGAAACCTTCCATTAAAATACTAAAGGTAAACCTTTCGAAAACATTAGGGAATCTCCTTTTCGAAACCTTCATTATATATCTTTCGAAGGCATTAAAGTCCTTTTCTTAAAACATATCTTTCGAAAGCATTGGGTTCAAGTAAAATTTTGTAGAACATATCTTCGAAATCATTTAAAACCATTCCTTTCAAAACCTTTGAGTTTAACTTTTAATATATCTAAGGGTCTTAAAAGAACTGAGGCGAAAGTAACTCTTTCGAAAGCATTATTCTTGAGTAAAAGAAAGTGGTTGGTTCAAAACCAACCCTTTTGAAAGCATGGAGAAGTGGCTTTAAAATTTAAGGCAAAAGAACCCTTTTGAAGACATTGATTCGAAAGGTTAAATGCGGTAGTAGGGGGTTCGACACCTTCGAATGCTTATTTTAAAAACTAAAGGCGACAATCTCTTTCGGAAGCCCTTTTCTAAAACAAAGGCGTATTTGACTAAGTCAAAAGCTATTTCCTTCCAAAGCCTCATTTTTTAACCAAAATAGTTCTGAGTTTATAAAGACTACTTCTACCTCTTCGGAAGCATGTTTTGACTATATACCTTTCGCCCATCTCCAATCTACTACGTACCAAGGCATTGATACCATGTGTATTATTTGACTAAGCTGGAGGTGGCAGTATGGTGTCGAAAAGTGGATGCTATAAGTGGCGCAGTAGTAATCTTTTACAAAACTAAATTTTAACTTTATAAAGTAATATATGTCCAACTAACTTGCCTTATTTATCAACATATAATTGATTGCCAATTCTTTTTCAAAATCTTTTCTAAAGGTACTGCCGAATCCGGTAGTTAATAATTTAAAACATTCAGCAAATTGCCCCTTCTTCTTTTATTAACATATAAAACATTTAAGTCCCATACCTTAAATAATTTTATATCTTTAATAAAATACTTAGAAAAATTCTCCAAAAATTCCCATAAATCACTTTTAATATGTTTTCTAACATATTTAAATTTCTGACCCAAAGCTAAGATATAATAGCCGAAAACAATTTAAACCCAATTTAATAATTTTCTTTACTAGAAAATTCATAATAAATCCACATTAACTTAGAAAATTATGAAATTTGAAACCCATCTCTGAAATAATGTTTGTGACCTTAATAAAAATCGCAAGCCATTTGGATATCATTTAGTAGGTTTTTTGAATCAAATCTTATCATAAAATCTATGTGAAACAACAAAAATCATCAACAAGCATATATAACCATTTCAACAATCAAAACATAGCATTTTTGTTTAAATTCGGATCTTATCCAGAAACTGAAAGCTATAAAAATGAGATGTAATCTATTATTCACCTTAGCTTGATTGTTAAGAAGGTTGAGATTTTCCCTTGAGTTGATTTAATTTAACTTCCTTCTTGAATTCTTGCTTATCTTCCCCTTGTTTTCTTCTAATGGTTGCCGGCCAAGTTCTATATTTAGTATTGTTTGTGAATGTTGGAAATGAGAATGGGATAAGGATTTAGGTATAAGAATATAACCTATTCCTATTTTTCCCTTATCTTATTACCTTTACTTACTTAATTTTAAATTTCCATTTGTTTATTCATTACTAAGGCATGCCTACCTTATAATTATACAAATCTCAATCCCTTAACAATTTACATTATTTCATTTAATTTATCTAATTAAATGTCCTAAATAATGTTAGTCAAAATTAGGGTCATTACAGACTCCCATCCTCAAAGAATTTTGTCCTTGAAATTACGATAAGGTACTCATAACAATCAATCATAAAGGTAAAACATACCATGAAACATGTCAGGATAAGTATCTCTAATCCTACACTCAGTTTCCCAAGTGCAGTCTTTCTCATTGTCACTCCACTGGACTCTTACTAATCTTATTGTCCCGTTCGTTAGTCTCTTCTCATCTCTCACGACTATATGTACTAGCTTTCTAACTATAGTCATATCCAGTTCCACTACAATATCGTCTAACATAGTCGGTGCAATAGTAGTTTCGGGATCTTGAATACACTTCCTTAGATGAGAGATATATGAAAAACATTGTGGACTCCTGCTAAACTGTTCGGTAACTCTATTCTATATGCGAGTTTCCCAGTCCTTTTAACAATAGGAAATGGTCTAACAAATCTTGATACCAATTTTCCTGATTTTTCAAATATAATTACACTTTTCATCGGTGATACCTTGACGAAAACATGATCTCCAAATATGAACTCTAAGTCTTTCCATCTCTTATCAGCATAACTCTTTTGCCTAAAATGAGCTTCCTTCATTCTAGCTCGAATTAACTCAATCTTTTATGTGGCTTCCCTAACCAAATTCGGACCAAGAACTAACCTATCTTCGGTCTTTAACCAACAAACATGAAAAATTTGCGTGGCCTTCCATACAAAGCTTCAAACGGTGCCATCCCTATACTAGTCTGATAACTGTTGTTATACGAAAACTCGACTAAGTGTAGGTGGTCTTCACATGATCCCCTAAAGTCCAGTACATAAGCTCTTAACAAATCCTCTAAGATTTTGTTAACTCTTTCCGTTTGCCCATCTGTCCGCGGATGGTAAGCGGTACTCATCTTGAGCTTGGTACCCAAAGTCTCCTGTAGAATCTTCCAAAACTCGCTAGCGAATAAAGAATCTCTATCACTTACTATACTACTAGGAATTCCATGCAGTCTGACTATATTCTTCATGAATAATTTTGCCAAAACAGGTGTCGTCCTGGTTGACTTAACTGCAATGAAATGGGCACTCTTGGTCAAGCTGTCCACTATGACCCATATACTTTCATTTCCTCGATTCAACCTCGACAACCCATCGATAAAATCCATTGAGATAGAATCTCATTTCCAAACTGGAACATCTAAAGGCTGAAGCAACCCACTTAGTTTCTGATGTTCAGCTTTTACCTGTTGACAGTTCAAACATTGTTTCACCCATAAGCCTACATCTCTTTTCATGCCTTCCCAGATGAAACTTCTTTTCATGTCCCGATACATCTTAGTTCCTCCCGGATGAATGGTGAACTTCGAACGATGGCATTCTCCAAGAACTTCCTTTCTAATGTTTCCCACATTCGAAACACATAGTTTTCCTTTCTTCCTTAACCACCCATTCTGGTCAAGACTGAAATCTTTCAAGTCATCGCTCTTTGTTACGTTCCTTAACTTTTTGACCTGTTCAACTAATAATGGATCCTCCTTCTACTTAGAAGCAATCTTCTCGATCATCATCGGTCAAACTTCTAAACATGACAACATAGCGGTTTCCTTACTAGATCTAGCTTCAGATCTCCACTGTATTCTGCATGTAGTCAATGCTTCTAAATCTTTCCACTCAGCTATCATTGCCAATACTGAATCCTGATGTTTCCTGCTAAGCGCATCTTCAACCTTGTTGCCTTTTCCTAGTGTGTACTTAATACCAAAGTCATAAGCGGCTAAAAATTCCAACCACCTTTGCTATCTCTTATTCAACTCCTGAGAGAATAAATACCTCAGCGACTTATGATCCATATGCAACTCAAATCTCTCCCCCAAAAGGTAATGTCTCCATACCTTCAATGCAAAAATTACCGCAGCTAATTCCAAATCGTGAGTTAGATATCTAACCTCATGCAGTTTGAGATGTCGAGAAGCATAGGCAATCACTTACTTCTTTGCATTAACACAGCTCCTAATCATGTTCCACATGCATCTGGGTACACCACTAAGCCCTGATTCCCCTTCAGAACAACTAACACAGGTGCATTTGTCAATAAGTGTTTTAGCTTCTGGAATGCTTCCTCACACTTATCAGTCCAGACAAACTTCACTTATTTCCGAGTTAGCTTAGTCATTGGTGCTGCAATTCACGAAAAATCCTTAATGAATCTTCGATAGTAACTAGCTAATCCAAGGAAACTCTTTATCTCAGTCACTGTCTTGGGTCTCTTCCAACTATTCACTGCCTCGATCTTAGCTGGATCTACTGATAACCCTTTTTCTAAGACTACATGACCAGGAAACTTCACTTCCTTCCTCTAAAATGACACTTTAAATTTTTTGCTTTCAGTTGATGCTGCCTCAACGTCTCAAGCACCACTCTAAGATGAACTTTATGCTTTTTTCATCTTTAGAGTATACCAAAATGTCATATATGAATACCAACACGAACCCATCCAAGTGCTCTCAGAAAACCTGGTTCATCAAATCTACAAAGAATGCTGGCATAATAGTTAGCCCGAACGGCATCACTAACCATTCCTACGATCCATATCGGGACCTGAATGCCGTCAAATGAATACTATCCTCAGCCGCTCTAAGCTGATGGAATCCTGTTGCCAAATCCAACTGGGAAAATACTTTGGCTCCACTCAACTAGTCGAATAAATCGTCAATTCTAGGTAACAGATATCGATTCTTTATCGTCCTCTCATTCAACTTACGATAATCGATACATAATCTTAACGATCCGTCTAGTTTCCTTGCAAACACTACGATAACTCCCTAATCCGAACTGCTTGGTTTGATAAAATTCTTGCTTTCCAAATCCACTAACTGCACCTTTACCTTCCTCATCTCGGTAGGTGCCATTCTGCTTGGCGGTCTACGCACCGGTTCTGCTCCTGATACTAAATATATCCAAAACTCAATAGCTTGTTTCGGCGGCAATCGTACTATGGGCTCAAAGACATCTGTGAATTCTCTAACACGAAAACCCGATTTAACTCGTCTTCTACCTTCACAACACCCAACAAAGCATTAACCTCAAAACTATAGTTTTCTACGGAGTATATTATCTGATCACTACAGCCAGGGTGTCTAAGTGACATTTTCCTATCATGGCAAAATATTCTAGCATCGTATTTACTTAACCAATCCATACCCAAAATAATTTCGAACCCTACAAAATCAAACACATGCAAACTGCAAACAAATACATGACCAAACAATTCAAACTCTCGGTGGTCACATCTCATTCCAAGAGTCACATAACCTCCTATTGGATTCACAACCCTTAAGGAAGTAACTAGGTATGAGGGTTCTAGGTTAAGCTTATCTACCAAACAATGAGATATAAAAGAATGCGATGCACCAATATCAGATAGAACTCTAACTGATACACCATGAATCAAAAGAGTACCTCCCAACATAGCTTTTCCTTTCTCCTCTACTGTTGGTCTCAAAGTAGCTGGCTCCAATGCAAACATTTTTCCCTTTCCATTCTTGGTTGGCTCCTTGCACTGGTTCTTATAATGTCGAATTTAATCGCAGTTGAAACATCTCACTCCTTTCTTGTCAGCAGCTTTCTTCCCTTTGCCTGTCCAGCACTCATGAGCATAGTGTCCCTTCTTATCACACTTATAACAGATAACTTCTGCCTTCCCCTTCTTGGCGGCTCAACTCTTTTGAGCGCTCTTCTTATGGAAAAAATTCCTCTTCTGGTTCTACCTTCCTTGAGCTCCTCCTGCCTTGTTACCCTCAAGATAAGCAAGCATTTCTTCCTGCCTCAATGTCATCTCAACAACTAAATCACACGGATCTCTAATATGGGATAATGTAGCCTTATCAAGCTCAAACTTCACCCCACGAATGAACTTCTCATTCCTTTTAATGATAGTATACACCGTAGCGTATCCGTATCTCAATAGCTCCTCAAATCTGGTTGCATACTCAAGCATTGTCATATCTCCCTGCTCCAACTCAACAAACTTCATGAGCATAGTTGACTTCGCAATCTCCAACATAAACCTCTCCTCAAACTTCTTATGAACTCAGCCCAAGTCATAGTCTCCTCATTGACCCCGACCGTAACACTGTTCAGCAGTACAGTGCTGCTCCTTGCAATTGCCTAGAAGCAAGCCTCCTCTTCTGCTCATCATTGAGCCCCAAATCAGCAAAAATCCTTCCCCAATGAAGCAACCAATTCTCCACTTCATTTGCGTCTTCGGTCCCGATAAACAGTTTTCCTCCCAGCCTAGCATAATCTCTGCTCAATACAGTATAATTATTGACCACTGGAGCTCCCTGATTTCCTACTTCCGCATTTCCTCCAACTAACCCCGCAGCAATGCCAGCCTGCATCAGGTTAACAAAAAAACTAATACATAGCTCCCATATCAACTTACGGTATTCCATCACCCACATTAGCAACTTGAGTCTGACCTAGATTCCACCTAGTGTTTGGTCTGCATTTAGTTATGGTGCTTCCCCCACCAATGTTAACTCTTCCACTTCTAGCATCCATATCTTACGTCTGTAAATTCTATATTCGAGTCTTTGTAAGATACAGAAGAATAGCCAAGGAGAGATGGGAGAATAGAGATAAAGCGTATACTTATATATAGCAAATACAAGTACGTTGCTATAGTGTTATCCCATATGCAAATCATTTCTCTAATTACTTAGAATTATGTTTTCAAAATCATTTTAAGTTTTAAATTTCTTTTAAGTTTTCTATAAACCTATGCTTTGATACCAAGTTGTAACATCCCCTATCTTGAAGCCCGAAGCTCAGCGCAACAGATATTGTAGTCATCCATAGTATTAACTTCCAGTGACAAAATACAGTAATGTTAATGGTATCCATAGTATCAAAAGCACATGAATATGAAATAAAATCAACAAAGACTTAAAAAAAGTTTTCTGATTACATTTCAAATCAATTTTCATATTCAAGTATATAATCCCAAACGATTCCCATGTTTTGATTAAATATAATTATTACAAATTACGCCAAGGGCGACATATGAAGATGCCCTATTGGATGATTAGAGTACTAAATAGACGTATCAGTCTTAATACATCATAGTAGAAATAAAACTAAACAGCTCCTATATAGCTAGCTTTGCCTCCTGCACGTCTTTGGAAGCTTATTCATCCAACCTAATAAACCTTAAAAACCTTAACCCTTAATCTACTCAAATTAAATTTTGACCAACCAAGAGTTTAAGGGGAAAACATAAATTTCGAGTCAAACATAAAGCCTGGTGTGAATAATACCATACATCTCAGTTATCTGATATTAAGTGAGACCACACCGCTTAGCGGAATAGGTTTCCCCTCACTAATATCCCTTTTTATAACATATCTTTTGCAAATCAAAAACCTACCATACAAACTGATTAAAGCAATAGTAGTAATATCATATATGCACATAAATCAGGTAATCAATGGACTATCTGTCCCCAAAAATATAGTTTTGTTGGCTAACTATTAACCATTAGCTGACTCGGGCCTACCAGACACAATCAATTATCTAACTTCTATTAGACACGCTTCTGGGCTAACTGCTTTTAATTATCTTCTTCTAGAACCTAATGGTTTTGCGGGCACACCAATAACCTACCTTTCTCTGTATATTCTTATATGTGTGTAACATTATTTTAGTCTTAACTGCGACAAAGCCCTATACACTGGAATTTTGGACTTATATTAGCTAGGGGCTTATTAGCTAAAGTATAGGACGCGATTGTATTCCAGTCCCATATGGTATTCTAATATCCGAATTATTTACTTAGGGTTAGCTACACCATCAAATTTTCCTTGAAAACATTTCTTTCAAATTGATGTAGCCCTTTAAATCATACTTAAACAAGGAAAATATACTCTTTGCTTTACTTAAATATATTTTCCAAGATATATGCTTTACACAAAACCATGTTGAGGAAATATAATGGGATTATTAATCCCTCTAAAGTAAGTTAAAAACCCTTTTTAACTTAAAAGATCTTAGGCCATAAAGCCAAGATAAACCATTTGAAACCTTTGCTTAAAAACTTTAAACGATACCTTTCAAACCCATTGAAAGTACCCCTTTCAAAATAAGTTAACTACTATACCATGAAACACTAGGTCGAAAGACCAAAATATACCATTCGAAACCTTTAGATCTTTTGAAATCATTGATAGTTTCCCTTTGAAAGCTTTATAAAACTTTAGACATCCTCTTTTCAAAACACTTCAAATTTGACTTTAGAAAGCATTGGAAACCTTCCATTCAAATACTAAAGGTAAACCTTTCGAAAACATTAAGGAATCTCCCCTTCGAAACCTTCATTATATATCTTTCGAAAGCATTAAAGTCCTTTGCTTAAAACATACCTTTCGAAAGCATTCGGTTCAAGTAAAATTTTATGGAACATATGTTCGAAACCATTTAAATTCATTCCTTTCGAAACCTTTTAATTCGACTTTCAATATATCTAAGGGTCTTAAAAGAAGTGGGGCGAAAGCCACTCTTTTAAAAGCATTATTCCTAAGTAAAAGAAAGTGGATGTTTTCGAAACCAACCCTTTCGAAAGCATGGAGAAGCGGCATTAAAATTTTATGGCAAAAGAACCCTTTCAAAGACATTAATTCAAAAGGTTGAATGCAGTAGTAGGGGTTTCAACCCCTTCGAATGCTTATTTTAAAAACAAAAGGCGGCAACCTCTTTCGAAAGCCCTTCTAAAACAAAGTCGTATTTGACTAAGTTGAAAGCTATTTCCTTCGAAAGCCTCATTTTGTAACCAAAATAGGTATAAGTTTATAAAGACTACTTCTACCCCTTCGAAAGCATGTTTTGACTCTATACCTTCAGTCTATCTCCAGTCCACTACGTACCAAGGCATCGATACCATGTGTATTGGTTTTGACTGGGTTAGAGACGGTAGTATGGTGTTGAAAGGTGGCTGCTATAAGTGGCGAAGCATTAATCTTTAACAAAACTAATTTTTAACTTTATAAAGTAATATCTTACCAACTAACTTGTCTTATTTGTCAATATATAATTGCTTTCCAATTCTTTTTCAAATTCTTTTCTAAAAGTACTGCCGAATCCAGTAATTAATAATTTAAAACATTTAGCAAATTGCCCCTTCTCCTTTTATAAACATATAAAACATTTAAGTCTCATACCTTAAATAATTTTATATCTTTAATAAAATAATTAGGATAATTCTCCAAAAATTCTCATAAATCAGTTTTAATATGTTTTCTAACATATTTAAATCTCTGACCCAAAGCTAACATATAATAGCCAAAGACAATTTAAACCTAATTTAACCATTTTATTTACTAGAAAATTTATAATAAATCCACATTAAGTTAGAAAATTATGAAACTTGAAACCCATCTCTAAAATAATGTTTTTGACCTTATATCAAAATTGCTAGCCATTTGGATGTCATTTGATAGGTTTTTCATATCAAATCTTACCATAAAATCTATATGAAACAACAAAATCATCAATAAGCATCTATAACCATTTCAACAATCAAAACATGTCATTTTCCTTGCAAAATAAATTATGATCTAATCTATAAACCGAAAGCTATAAAAATAGAATGTAATCTTATATTCACCTTAGTTTGATTGTTAAGAAGGTTGTGATTTTCCCTTGAGTTGATTTAATTAAGCTTCCTTCTTGAATTCTTGCTTATCTTCCCCTTGTGTTTTTCTATTGGTGGCCGACCAGGTTCTATATTTAGTTTTGTTTGTGAATGTTGGAAATGAGAAAGGGATAAGGGTTTAGGGTATAAGAATATAACCTATTCCTATTTGCCCTTATCTTATTACCTTTACTTACTTCATTTAAATTTCCATTTTTTATTCATTACTTAAGGCACGGCTACCATTTAATTATACAAATCTCAATCCTTTAACCATTTACATTATTTCATTTAATCTATCTAATTAAATGTCCTAAATAATGTTAGTCAAAATTAGGGTCGTTACATAAGAGTTCAATATGGATTTCTAGGTATGTTAGGTAGCTTAAATTGTATGCGTTGGAGGTGGAGAAACTGTCCAGTTACTTTACAAGGATAGTACATATGTTATTGCAAAAAGGCAACTTTAGTATTAGAAAAGGTTTCTTCTTTTGATTTATATATATGGCATGCTTTTTTGGAGCACCAAGTTCCCTTGATGATATTAACAAACTACGACAATCATATTTATTTAATGATCTATGTAACAATGTATCACCCTATGTAATTACAAAATAAGAGAGCATGATCATTCCATGGGTTATTACCTAGTAGATGGAATTTATCCAAAATAGAAAACATTTGCGCAAGCCTTCAAAAAACCAAACAATGCAAATGAAACAAAATTTTCCAAACAACAAGAGAGTTTGAGAAAAGATGTTGAATGTGCGTTTGGAGTGCTTCAAGGTAGGTTTCACATCTGAAGGAAAGAGGTATACTACCACGATCCCGTAGTATTATCTGATATGATCTTCTATTGTATTATTTTACATGACATGATTGTTGGAGAAGAACGTGGTGGATATGAGCTTCAACTGAAGAACTATCCTGCCATTGCTGTGAAATTTCAAACAAGACCTTATAAAGACTCAAATACTTTTGCTGAATACATTCAAAAATTAAAGACATTAGAGATTCACAAGCTTATCTCGATTTAAAGAAGAATTAGTGGAACACTACCGGGAACATAAGGAAACCATTAGTTAAAGTGATGTTTGGATTCACATATTTATCTTCTTGTTATATGTTATAATTTTCTTTTTATATCTGCAGTTAACGTATTGTAATTTAGTTTATGTTCATATTTCTTATGTACTGTACTTTCTTACTAAATCAAACTGGTTGTAGCATATTTCACTCTTGACATATACTTTAAGCATAAAAGTAGCCAAATTCTTTAAAGGTACAATAATTTGAATAACAATAACGATACCAATACAAATAGAAGATACAAGAAACAAAGTACTGACATAAATTCCTACAATCCTCCTTGACGTCTATGTTACTCCTCAATTTGCTTCTCCATGTACAATCTTTGCATTAGATTGAGTTTGTTTATGTTGCAACTTAAAAGAGCCATATCATCACATCTTTGTTGCCTGGCTAATTCTTCTTTTCTTAATGTCATCTGGTCAATTCTTAATTGATGTTTCTCAGCATGATGTCATTGTTTATCCATTTCCCTCTTAAGCATATTTTCTTCTTTTGATTCCACAAACACTTTATTTGCATTTTCAGTGACGGCCATACGCTTAATAATAGATTTATAGTATGGGGTATGATCATTGGTGACTTTCTTCTTCGCCTTATGCTTACCTATTGTAACGATCCACCTTTTCAACCTTCGAAAGTCAACATTAATATATCCATGGTACTCACGTACTGAACATCCAAGTTCCAGAAAGACAGATTGTCGGGGGAAAAGAGAGAAAATATAGAACAGAATCTCACATCGTGATGAGTAATATTACAACAGATCTTTACAAAAGAAAAACTGTAATATACACGCATCAATCAGAGTAAACTAACCAATCATCTGCTTGAACGGTTATAACAACCTGTCTTCACAAATGCTAATAAATATTAAACAACCAATGCAGCGAAAATAAAATATACGTGAATATGTCTTGGAGGCATCCATCTCGTTTCTTACAGGTCCAAAGCATCCATAACTAGATCTGAAATATGCTCGGTCTGATCTGCGCATTATAAGAAAATAATGCCCAGATCGGTTTGGTAAACTAGTATGCGAAACATTTGTCATATAGATTTTTAATGTTATAAAAACTTTTCAAAATAAAGGTATCTCGTAAGGTCATGCCGCATATAAACACAGATGTGTTTTTGCCTTACGATAACCAAACCATTTTGTAGGAAATCTTGTGAAATTATAATAATGTCTAGGGTTTAAAATAAATATTGAATCATAGACAAAATTGCTACATTAATTAAATTCCAGCATAATAGGTATACAACTAAGTCCGAAGGGCGCTTATTGAAGAATGGATTCCATACATGACAAAGTAAGGGGCTACCTTCTGTACAGTATACCTCTAGAGAAAATGTACCGAGGTAACATTAATTTGCACCTCTCTACTCATGACCGGCCTACTCCTTCCTAGATAGTATCGAATATGATCACTACCCCAACTATCAACATGAAAAACCATTTTCGTGGCCACGAACATACATAATCAGAAAATGTTAATCTAGATATAAGTGATGATCATACCCTGATATAAGCAACCCACCTAGCCCTGCGGCACGTCCCTGCTTTAGTCATTACCGATCGGATAAGGCTATGATTTACCTTTTATATAGTAATCCCACTTGGAATGCTAACACTGCCCTCCAGGCAATAATTCAATGCCAGCATTCATCCGTACAAGTTGTTTAGGACATGAACAAACCAAATGCACTATTTCTACTAAATTCTTTTTGAAATCACCCTCAGGATTAGTACCAAGTAGCCCTTGCACTTCAAAGAACTCCATCTTCGATCATCTTCAAGATGCCTGCAATTTGAATGCTTATGCCAGATCGAAATGGTTTTCGTATAATCTATTCAATCCTAGTCTTCTCAAACCGACAACGAAAATTTCAAAATTAGCCAAGATTTGATAGTCGGTTATTTAACTATCAAATAAACAAATAATAAAACTAGATATTTAACCAAGTATGGTTAAGCACATAAATAACCATTAAGCCTCTTTAATTAATCATTTCATTAATTGAAACAACTTTGTAAATTCTTGTATTAAAATATCTTTACAAAGATATATTCACAAGTCTCCTCTACTCTTTTCAATACTTCGAAAATATACCCATATACTTTCTCGATGGTATAAATATATCCACAAATCTTAAGAAAGATTTCATTTCCATAAGCATACTTAATCGGGTTAAAACAAATGTCATTTAAAACATTGATAATAATAAACCCCAAAACACTTTCCTTTTGGCATAAGTAAATATATCGTACAGAAACTAGACCAAATATACTTAACACCAGTTTCCAATTTCAAACAGTACCATCCCTCGATTAACAATGAAATCAGACAAGTTAGAAAACTATCTTTGCCTCGACACACATTCTTAATTCTTAAGATAGAGAGGAGTTTTTATACCTTGGAATTTGGTGTTAAGTATGAAAAGAATACTTTCCATGCCACCGTATCTAAATCGTTTGTGGAAATCAGATCCCGTTCCTTTTTATAAAACTATTTTTATAAACTCTTTTATACTTACAAACTCCATTTATAAATCTCTTTATAAAACTTCATATATAAATCTCCTTTATAAAATATCATTAATAGTTCTTCTTTTATAAATCTCAATGTATAATTATAAAACTCTAAATTCATTTATAAAATTTCTTTTATAAAACTCATTTCTATTTATAACTCTTTTATAAATCTCCTTTTATAATTATAAAAATCCTTTTAAACACTTCTTTCGTGTTTGTAAAATCCTTTTATAAATTCATTTCTATTTATAAAATTCCGTTTATAAATCTCCAAATTTATCACAAACTTTCAATTTCAAAATAGAACCAAATATTTTCCATAAAACTATCATTTCATATATCGCCATAAATTCACAAATGTGATTTATTATTCAGTCCCTCAAAATGGTAACATTCCCCTTTTATAAAATATCACTTATAAATATATTCTTTTTATCTATAAAATACCATTTAATAAACTATTGTTTTATTTATAAAATAACATATATAAATCTATTCTTTTATACAACATCTTATATAAAACGTTTCCCAAATATTTATTCCAAAATATTGCTACCTTCTTTTTAAAAAAAGTCACTTTAAAATAAAAGATAAACTCCTTTTATTTCCTTTAAAATAAATATTATTACTATAGTAACTTTTCTATAAAGATAAATAGTTTCTAACTAATTTTAAAACATATATATATATATATATATTAGAAAAGAATAATAATAAAAGTAGTTGAAGTAAAATAGAGAAGTTCAAAAACCCATTTTTAAATAAAATATCATAAAAATTCCAAAAGACATAGATTTAAAAATCATTCTCCAAATCAAAAACCATTTCCAAACAAAAACAGTAATCTATAGTATTCCAAAATACTATACCAAGGCTGATAGATACTATAGCACTTAACCAATGCTATTACTACATTTTTTCTAAAAGGTTCAATTTTAACATATGTCAGTATTACAGCAAATATAGCCAAACTATCAAATTTTGACATTTAAAAATCGATATAACTTGTATATAATTGAAATGAAAATAAACTAGTATATACCTGGAAGTAAAAAATCACAACGATGAGAAATCTGGATTTCTCTACAAATTTTCCCTTTATTTCATTTAAATGTCATTCGCTTTTCAAAAGAGGATATTTGACCAAACCAACCAATAATTCATCCAAGCATAAAAAAAATTATTTCTATCTACTGTATATCATACTGGTTATCTAAAAAGGTAAGCTTAGCTCATCGAAATTCCAATGGATGCTTAGGCATTCTAGTTTGAACTTCGATTTTAGCTTAAAATTCAACTTGCTCCAAATTCAATAAAACTAGTTCTAGTGCGTAGATAATGCAATTACGAGCGAAATGCAAAAAAATTCATCACGATTGGACCTCGTATGAAGAAGTTATTGATTTAATACGATTTAAGATTAAATAATATAATTAATTACACCTAATTACTTGATTAATCTTAATTACCCTAGATAATCCTTCTTCCCCAAACTTTAAACTACTCCCTGTACACGATATGCACACACCAAATCATGCACGTCCTTTACCACTTCTCCTTCAATTCTCTATGAAATCCAAAACTGACTTCGCCATCGAACTCTACATCTAAGTCTCCACCTTCCCGACCTAACATCCTCCAGCTCGAACCCCTAGATCGCATTGCAACTTTCTATAGTTATTCATGGTTTGAGAATGTCACAGCCACCTAGGAACAACCGCAACCCCCAAATGGTCACCATCCCTTCATCTCGCCAAGAGAAACCCAAATCCATCGACGCCAAGTCCAAACTCCTACACAATCAGCCATGAAACCAAACTCTAGTTCATTCATGGCCATGACCATACTATCAATCTTCCCCAACATTACCGAACTCAACCAAACTACATAGGCTTGTAGACCTCATTACCACGAACTTAAACATTTTTGTTTTGCAATTTTTCGTTGAGTATTTTGTTTGATTTAGATTTTTAAAGATGAAGATGCTTGCTTTTTTATTTACAGGAAGTGAAAAAAAAGTGAAAGAGAAAATGGGAGAGGAAAATAGAAAAGTCAACATGTGTTGAATTGTCTAAGTTCTGAGTTTGGTTTATGATTAAATTTCTAGTATCTCACTACACAGCAATTTGTTCGCGCATGGACCGCTAACAACAAAACAAAAATATGATCACACATAAAAATGCAACAGGATCTCAAAACAACAATAATATACACTGGTTATCTTATTCTGTAAAATCACAGAAATACCATCGTTTGCCGAAAAATCATCCAACGACAATTTAATTATTTTCCAAATTAAAAATTATGGGAAAAATCCTATAAATTAATTTAAAGTACTATAATAAAAATTAAGTCATTTTATTAAATATTAATTTTTATTATTATTTATAAAACTTGAATCAAATCTGAATATTTAAATAAATTAAATATTTCCATCCGAAATGTTAAACATTCCGGGTCATTACACCTAGTGGCTTACTCCCCATACTAGTGTTGAAGGGTGTGTCATCAGGAGCTTCAAAACTTCCAAGATTGGATTCATTATTCATCTTTCTAGGAAGAAGCACAATTCTGACTGTTCTTGTTGCACTCGACTCCATTTGTCTCGGTTGAGAAAAGGTCAAAATAATGTTGTAGGTTGAAAAGTGGATTATTATGTTCGGCCTTATACAACGCATTAGCTTTATCAAGCTGCAGATGATGAAAAACTAGTAAAACTTGAGATAAACGAAGTAATTCACAATTTGAATTAAAAATTAAAAATCATTAACAAATCTATGTAATTTTTTCCTACTTTGTCCTCTTGTATGCAACCCGATCATATTTCTTTCCATCATTGACAAGTGGAATCTATTCTTTCAATAATCAATGGACCTTAGAAGATATCTATAACATTGAAGGTTGAACAAATTATAAATGGAATTCCAAAAAGAACTTTCAAATTGGCTCGTATCTTTCTTCTTATCTTTAGAACATACGACCCAATAAAATGCCAACTTAGATTACTCGTCCGATGACCATTTTCATGGTTTAGGCCATTTGGATCCACATTTTCTACATTTAGGGCCTCATTGATATTGATTCTTGTTGGTTTCCTTTTGTAACAACCGACTTTTTATGGCCATAAAATCTTGCATCATAAAATGAAAAGCCTAAATGTTTAAAAAAATATAGTAGTAAAAAAATTAACTAACTATATCTTTCAGAACTTACACCAAAATGGATCAAACTATAATATAGCTTAAATAAATAGATCCCATCTACACACATCATAAGCTACACATAATCTTTATACATATATAAAGTGTCACACAATATATACCACATGTATAAACAAACGGACAAAATATATAAACATATCCATTGTCTCCATCTTCGAACATCACATCATCATGATTACTTTCTTCACCTATAATGCATGAGGGATTAGACACATTTCTAGTGAGTAAAAATATTACCAAGTATATACCAATACTCAATTTCATAAACATTATGTGAATACCAATACTTACTTACTTCAACCTGTCTCGCTTGCATCCACAGTGTTAGTCCATCATAATTGTCAGCACCGAAAGTTGGAGAAACGCCTGAATAAATTAAAGAGGAGAATAAAATGAAGAAATTAAAAGGAAAACAAATAAAAACAACACACAACAATTTATAGTGATTTGGCTAAACTCTGGCGTACATCCACTTAAGCTTTGTCAATGCTTTCTACCAACTTTTACAAGTAAGATTTTATAAATCGGTGATCTCGGATCGATAATGACCCAAGGCCGTACAAAGGTAAAACAGAATTTACAACTGCAAAAAAAGAATTCTGAAATAGTGCCTCTTATCCTCTCTTTATAAACGAAGATCAACAAATTTGTCTCCACCGCGTTCTCCACATTTTGAAGAAGGATGCCTAGAGGTATCGTAGCCAAATCAGCAAGTTATTTCTCAAGTCGGTACTGATTGGCGGTTCAGATTGGTGAAGACCATAAGGTTAGATCACTATGCCTTAGTGTTTTACCTTTTGAAGTTATTACAATGGGTTGGTGATCCATGAATTTTCGGTTATTTTTCCTTGCATTTGCCTTTAGTCTTCAGTTTAAATATGTTCCATCTTGGTGAAGAACCATGGATCGATATTGATCCGGTACTTAATTTGTATTTCACTTGATTTGACTTTGATTTCTTCCTTCATTTAGTAAGAAAGTGATCTTTTAATGTCTTTGATGAGTTTGTAGTCGAATTTTTGGGTTTCAACTGGAATTTGACTTATGTGGTTATCGTTCTCAAATTCTGAATTACTATCTGACTATTCAACCTTTCTGGCTCGTCCAGATACGGCTTGGTTATAAAGCTGGATAACATTTGCCTCCTAAAGTTACCTTGTGTTGAAAAAGTATGCTTTGGACTAAGACAAACTATCAACTTCAGTCTTTACTATGAATACATGTCTTCTATTTTCCGTATTGCTTTCACAAAACTATGTGTCTTCTCCGGATTGTCATGCTACTTCGAACAATTTTGGACTCACATCTCTTGAACAGTATAAGAGCTAGAGCATGTTGTTTGAGTTTGCCATGCTGTCTTTGGAAAATCATCAACAATCTTATTTTTGAATTGGTCAAGTAGGATTTTTTTATCTAAAACTTCATCCATTTTTGCTTCACGCCTCTCATTTTCATCATCATTTTTTATTTTTTTATTTTATTGCTTTCTTTTCTCTTTTTTTTCAAAAAAATAATCTTAGATTGTTAACATATTTTCCAGCTTATCTTTTTGGATCTCTCTATAGTTAATCAATTTTAGCCCTTTCTTTACCCTCACCTATTCACTTTTACAAGCTAAAGCACTTTTGAGCTATAGTTCAGCCATTATCGAACCTTGTCTATGAAGTCAAACCGTCGTCATCACCTATCTACACCACTACTTACCACCACAATGTAGCTAAGATGCCACCTTTAGATTTGACACACATAAGAACTCGAATTCGGCTTTGATTTGAATTTGAATCAATTTTGCGTCTGAACCTTACTTATTTGCTTTAGGTAGGTGGCGACCATGGCTTCTAGTAGTACATCCACGGCCATACTACGAATATGCTAGTTTGTTGCTTGGTATTCATCACTTCCCCTTCTTAGGATCGTTTAACAATCTGAGACTTAAGAAAATTAAAACAAAAAATTGCAATATAAACTCGAACTTGAAATCCTTAATGTTGATTCGGAGCTAATGCATGAAATTCCTAGGCATGACTCGAGTCATATTCTTCTTATGACTAGCTTCAAGTCAACTCTGAGACATGCTTATGCTTGACCTGGGGATTTCAAGTTTGAACATTTTAACATAATTGACTTGGAAAACTTATAAGCGACGAAGGGAGGTGGGAATGAACTTCAATCGTGGATTTGGTCGCGTGATGATCGATAATTGCGATTCGTTGGGATGGTTTCAAATAATCGTCACATTGAACACGCTCGAGTACTTAAATGAACTATTTATTATTATTTTTAATCAGACACTTCATGTTGATGTTTCTAGAAAGAGAAATCCCACATCGCTCTGGACAACGGTTACACTATCGTAAATCGTACGATAGCAGATAAAATACGATGCACCGTTCCATTGCACGACGATACTCATTTGCCACACAAACAAGATTTCTACACAAAATTTTTGCATTCTTAATGCTCTGGACACTAGACACATGTACTGCATAATTTGAATTGTATGTTATTGGCCCCCATCGACATATAAGATCCAATTAGTCAATAAATGTTGACAACCGTTGGGTATTACACATCGGCTACACAGGGCTCTATTTGAGCATGAAGGTTAAAGTTTTAATCCTGCCCGACCTCACTTAGTACGGAATAATTAATAATTATGGATCGTATATGTTCTTTATGTCTTTCTACATCCGTCAATGTCAAAGTATGTTGAATCTGACATAGACTCTAACTCTTTAATGGTGCACGTTACTATGTCTACTTCGATACCTTCTTTCCTTAATCATTTAGCCACCAAATGGAGCAGCCTTTTGGGATAGTTCCTTTTATGTTGACTGAAGAGCCCTCTATAACTGTTGCCCCAGATATTAATATTGGTGATGCCATTATCTTAATAGACCCTTAAGGTTCTTTGGGTTCAAAAGTAGATGAGGCATCTCTCAGATGGATATGCAAGAGATGCAAAATTCCTTTTGAAGATATATTGGTCCCCGCACGCTTTCAATGGGCACATGATCCACCTGAGGGATAAACAGCCTATAATCGATATATGGGTATGACTGAATGTGTTCCACCTTTCAACCACTTCATTCAATTAGTTCTTTAATACATTAAGCTTATTTCGGCCTAATTACACAAAAACATTTATGCTTCTCTACACAGCATGTACATGATCTTCGTTTACCATCTGAACAACATGCCTAGTGTTGAAGAGTCTTATTATTTGTATTACTTTAAGCATTGAAATAGGACCCCTTCACTCACTTTTTTGGAGCCTTCCAAAAGTTGTCGCATAGTCATAGGGCTTTGGAACAAGCTGAGTTATTTTAAGGATGAGTTCTTTTACATGCGTTGTCCGATCGACTTTACACAAAATTGGTTGTCAGGATATATATTCATTTTCACATTTTCTACTAATGAAACTAACTTGATCCTGATTGTTAATTTCGTTATTTCTTGTATTCTAGATGATTCGAGGAGACCCAGTAGCGCAGGCTTAGCGAGCCTTTTGTGGCTCTTTGGAAAATTCCACCTAAAGAAAGAGACATGAGGCTCCTCCTTACTAATGAGAATATGTGAGCACATAACCTTTTAGAAGAGGGTAGTAGTCTTGGGCACGTGCCTATGGTTTATGAGGGTGTTGAGCCTACACCGCTGAGGGTGAAGTTCATGCTAAAGAGAAGCAAGAAGTGCCCCATGTACAAAATTCGGTTATCGATCTTGGAGTGGGGAAAGAAGTAAGAGACAGCGACGAAGAGAAAGATAATGAGGAGGAGGTGGTGATGATGATATAGATCTTGGTCACAAGTCTTCTAGTGATGTGGGTGGCGATGTTCAAGTGCCACTCATATCCCGACATCCAAAAGTAAAGATTATTTCATCCCGCACATCTTTGCAACCTCCATCGTCTTCCACGGTAGAAGAAACACCAATCCCTCCATTTGGGGATATTTATGGATCACTCGGCAACATATCAGATGAAATAGGCTCTTTTGGTCTTGGCAACATTAGCATTGGTGATATCGGTTCTCCCATTCGTTTGTCATTTGATGTGCCATCAACTTGAGCAAGGGAAATAACCACTATAAGAAAAATTCAAGTCCATGGTCCGTGGGGGGCACTAGGATACATCTGCACGACACAACATTACATGTTCATACTACATGTTCCATATTTTCATCTTTCTAGTATTAACTTGTTTGTGTTTTTTTAGATTTCATGGATCGTAAGCATCTTTTTGATGATCATAAGAGCCACAGAGGCAAGTACAAGAAGCTCGGTTCATCAGATTGTCTTCGCATATCATTTCATGAGTCAGACTCAGGTAGTCGTCGAAGGAGAGAATACAGAAGGTAAGATAGGGATTATAGGCATCATGATGAATGCCACAGAGGGTCTAATAGGTTCGGTTCTTTTCTTATCACTTTGGATCGGAAGAAATCAAAAAGCTAGATCTAGAATTTCTTTGTTGGTGGTCTAAGGTTACATAGATTTATAAAGAATCTACTATCGGATCTTGAATATATGGCCTAAGGAAGACCAAATCTATTATGATTGGTAGAGGTGAGGATGAAGAAGGAACAAATCAGCCTTTAACTACTTTGTTGGAATCCTCATCTCAATTTGAAGTTGTTACAAAGGTGGAATCAGGATGTTGGTTGAGATAAACAAGAAGATGCTGGAGAGTTAGGATGGCATCATGGAGAGGATGGATAAAAGTTTTTCTATGATGACCTAAATACCTCATAGGCGTAGAAGGAGCTACATGGATTCATCATCTTCAAACTCCAATGAAGAAAGTTCATCTTCATCGAATCAGAATGAAGAGATGGAAAGAAAAATATGAGGAGGAAGGATGTAGGGGCATCAAGGAAAGAAACGATAGACACTATAATAGTAATTCCATGACCAAGAATGATCGGTAATGATCGGTCCAAACATCTCGGTACCGATCAGCCCGATTGGCTTGCTTTAAGTGGCTCCGAGGATGAGCTGAAAGAGGATGTTGATGCTGGTGGAGATGGACAAGCTAGCAGTGCTTAGGTTTGCGGTGTTCATGCTAATGATACAAAGCCAACCCTATTAGACACCAAAGAGGGTTGGGACGAGGGGTTCCTCCATAGATAGGGGAATCTAGAAGTCATGCAACTAACCAATAATGTTTGCAGAATCAAACACTCAGGGGTGTTCCTGATAATCATCGTCCAGCCTCCTAAAGCAGTGAGGAATATATCATAGATATGGTTAAAAATTTGTTTAAGTAAGAGCCAACATAGATGGGATGAGGAGTAGGGTTCGTCATCAAGTCGGATCCCGTTCACAAAAAAATCCTTAAAGCGAAGTATCTGCAGAAGTTCATGATACTGACTATGTCAACCTACAATGAAATGACTAATCCAAGGCATCGTCAATTGAAGTACGAATGGCATATGGATAATGCTCATGCAACTAACATTAAATCTAGGTGTTTTCCAATATTCCTGGATGGAGTAGCAATCACTTACCTCATGCCTGTGCAGTTAATGCCTCGCTATTACCCCGCTATAAACCTACTATATCTCATAGCGGATTTCTACCGCTACGATTTTTCCATGTAGCCCCAAATATGGCCTTTCCGCTTTAAGCCCCGCTATTTCCGCTATATCCTGTTATTCCTGCTATATTTTGCTATTTCCGCTATATCTTCTTTAAATGAATTGAAAAATAAAATTTATACATTATAAAAATTATGAAATTAGTTTATTTAATTGAATTTTAATATATTTTCAAAAATGAAAATGCTCTAATATTCTACTAAATTCAATTATATTATATAACAGTTTTATGTTTACTTATAGTATATTCGCACTTGTTTTTTTTTTAAATTATTTTTGTATTAATTATAATTCAATTGAATGTTAATTTTTTATTTAATTACCATTTATATAATTGTAAAAACATTAAGTATGAGTTTTATGTGCTATTTTAGAGTAATCCGCTATATCCCGCTATATCTTCGCTGTATCCCCGCTATGACTTTTTGCACATTTGCCGCATTGAATCTACCGAGCGCTTTAACTGCACAGCCTCACGCTAAGGTCCATATCATTATTTGATCAGTTGGCTAAGAAATTTATGGAGATCCACACCATGCAAAAGAAAATTGTGATGTCATTATCTAACGTGCATTAGAGTTCTAGGGAGACTTTGAAGACTTTTTGAAGAGATTTAACGCTACGGTTAAGGAGATGAGCAACCCTAAAGAGGAGATTGTGTTGATATCACTAATAAATAGGGTTCATCCGAGGATAGATTTTGGTAGATGGTTCAAAATAAAGCAATCATCTACTAATGAAGAATTTTACCACAAAGCTTCTCAATTTTTGCGCTTAGAAGTGGTAGATTTGGATAATGGATTGGCCTCACTTAGGCACATCCGATCAAATGTTTTCTTGAGCAAAATATTAATCGAGCTCCCATAGTCAATAAGGACTCGATGCGTTGTTGATAGCCAATCATGGCCGTAATAACCATCGGGTCAAACGTTGGTGCTTCGACTCTATCCGCATTTCTATTCCAAGACACAATATCATCTTCTATCAATTTCTGTTACTTTGCTAGAGTGCCCTCGTTTATGGCATAACACCCTGCTTGAGGCATGTGCCTCAGCGAGCTTCCGTTGCCCTCCAATCTTATTCCAATTCTTTTCTGCAGGATAAAGTTCTCCAAAGATAGTATTTATCACGCTTCCTCTGGCCGACTGTCTTGATTCCTCTCCATTAGATCCAACTTGATTCCCTTAGGGTTAATTATTATTTTGCCCTCTGACCTATGGGTTACTCACATACTAAAACAGGTTTTTTCCAAATAAAATCTTCAATAATATCTCTTAGATACCTACATTCATTTGTATTATGCCCATGGGTCTCATAGAACCAACAATATTTCCTCAAAAGTATCTCTTCTATAGTGACCTCCCTTACAGGCAATTTCTTATAATGCTTTGTATCTTTCATTGCAAGGTATATGTTCTCAACTATAAGGGTTAACAAAGTATAATCCCTAGCAGTCTAGTGTACCTTGTATGCTTCTTGATGTCCTACTTCTTACCAATAGCACTATGGTTCTTCCTCTTACCGTTATCTCTATTCCTAGTATTCATCGTAATGTTTCCAGCAATGTCACCACTTTGTTTATCAACAATGTTACTCTTTATCGCACTACTCGATCCATCTTAAACATCTGTAGCAGGAACCAAAGCCTTGTAAATCTTGTATTCGTTGATTTACCAAAGAGGCCAAGGAACCTATTGGATGCATCGAACTATCAGTTGAGTTAGGAGAAGGAGACTACAAGGTAGTACAGTTGTAAATGTTTGTTGTCGTGGATGGATTTTCTATCTACAGCGCTATTATGGGTCGATTGACCTCTGGTAGTTTTAGAATTGCACTTTCTCTATGGTGTCTGATGATGAAGTTCCCACTAAGAATGGAGTAGGAGCAATAGAAGGTGACTAGAGCACTAGTTGAGAATACTATGTCGTGGAGCTTAAAGAGGCAAAGTGACAAGAGAAGGGGAAGGATGCATAGAAGCTTCTCTCATCAAATCTTTGGAAGCACAACAACTGCAGCATAAGGCCTAGCTTAGGTCCAAAAGAAAATTTCATAAGCCAATGGACCTAAGAAAGAGGCAGAGGAAGTGAGGATGGCCCTAGCTGAGCTGAGATTGACATTTCGATCGATGATGAAGATCCTACGAGAGTCCTCAAGATCATGTCTTAGCTCACCCTGAAGTTGAAGAAGGAGTTGGTAGGGTTTCTCCAAGAAAACATGAATGTGTTTGAATGGATGCATTCTAATATATGGAATTCCATCGGAGATAGTGAATGCGAAGAGGTTGACATGTACTGACTATTCCAACTTGAATAAGGCATGCCTAAAGGACTACTTCTCCTTATCGAGGATCGACCAACTTGCATATGGAATGGCTGAAATGGAACTACTATCCTTTATGGACACGTACTCCAGCTACAACCAAATAGCAATGAATTTCCCAGAGGAGCACACGTGTTTCATCATAGAAGGGCTATATTGTTATCGAGTTATCTTGTTCGGTTTGAAGAACTCTAGAGCTACTTACCAACACTTAGTGATGAGAATGTTTATAGATCAGATTGGATAAACCATAGAGGTCTTTGTGGATGATATATTGGTGAAGAAGTAGCAATCGACGAATCGCATGGATGATCTCTCAGAAATGTTTGATGTACTTTAAAAATATGGAAGGAAGCTCAATCCACCGAAGTGTTCTTTTATAGTTGATCGGGCATGTTTTTGGATATCATTATAAACTCGAGGGTCTTTGAAGCAAACTCGGAAAAGATAAAAGCATTGACAGAGGTTACTATCCCTAATATGAGGAAGGAGATACAGACCTTGAACGAGAAGGTCACCTCACCGAGTCGATTCATTTCAAAAGCGATGGACAAATGCATACCATTTTTTGATACCCTCAAGAAAGAGAGAGAAACGTACGTTTACATGAAAGAATGTCATGATGCATTGTAGAATTTTTTGGATCATATGGAGAGACCACCAGTGTTGTCAAAGCCTTTAGTAAAGATATGTTCGTTTACTTACCAGTGTCTACTCACGCACTAAGTACAACCTTGGTACACGAGGAATGCAAAAACCAAAAGCTAGTGTACTATATCAGCAAATAGTTTACTCGAGCGGAAAAGAATTACCCGAAGCCTGTATAGTTAAAGCCCCACAATATCCTCGTTATAGTTCATAGTGCTCTTCGACCACTATACTTTTTCAATATAGTGCTATTAAATAGTATATATGCTTTAAGCTCTGCTACTTTCCACTACACCCACTAAATCAAGGTTTTTTAGCATCCACTTTAGCAGAATTAATATATAAAGGTTGATTTCACTGGTTATCTTTTGAACCAAGACACAATTTTAAGGTATAAGTGCTCAATATAAGTTAGAAATATACTGTAGTCACCAAATCTAGGCTGCATAAATCATGATATTCTTCAGTTTTGTTATACAAGATTAAATCATATTTCATTTTTCTACACAAGTGATGTAAGAATGAGAATAAATTTAAATATTTGGTTTTATATTTAACGAGGCTTTTTTCACCTACGCAGTTTTCTGCTATATCCCTGCTTTGTCCCCGCTACCTCCATGGCTATGGAATCACTAGGCGCTTTAGCTACACAATCCAAAGCTAAAGAAACTGGTGCAATTTTGTTGGTTGCTGCGAGGAAGTTGAGGCCACACTTCCAGGCTCATCCGATAAAGGTATTGATTGATCAGCCGCTCAGTCAAGTTCTACATCAACACTAATCTTTGAGAAGATTAATAAAGTGAAATATTAAGTTGAACTAGTATGATATAACATATTATCTTATAAAGGTGATTCGAGGACAGACATTGGCAGATTTCATTATTGAATTCACCATCCGGTATGATGAAGTGGAAGAATAATGGGTTCAGCTTTCTCAATGGAAGTTATATGTAGACGGATCCTCCAATGACCATAATTCTAGGGCAGGAGTAGTTTTCATGACCTTGAAAGGACGAAGGATATGTTATGCCTTAAAGCTAGTCTTCCAGGCGATGAACAATGAAGTTGAATATGAAGCCTTGATTGGGTGACTCAAGGGAGTGAAGGAACTAGAAGTCAAGATGTTGCATATATTCAGAAACTCTCAGTTGGTGGTTTGTTAGATGAAAACGGAATTTTAGGCTAAGGGAGCGAGACTTGCTCCTTATCTGATGAAGGTATTGGAACTACTGGCCGATATGGAGCACTACACAATAACAGAGATCCCCAAAGAATAGAATGTAGACACAAATTCATTAGCTATTAGCGAGTTTTAGGGATGCGCAGCTTTTTGGAATCATGCCAATAGAAACTTTGATGACTCTAAGCATTGATGAGATAGATGTTTATTGGATCTTGGAGATCGAGGAAGAGATAGAGTCATGGATGATTCATATTAAGGAATATTTGCTAAACGGGACTCTCTTGAATTGAAGAAATTAACGGCAAAAACTCTTGCATAAAGTACCTCGGTTCATAATGCAAGAAGGAGTGTTGTACAGGAGAGGATTCTACATGCCCTTACTAAGATGTGTCACCAAAGACGAATGAGAAAGATCCTTGTGGATGTGCATGAAGTTGTAGTGATCACAATGGAGGGCGAACGTTAGCAAAGAAGGTTCTTTGCCATGATATTTTTGGCTAATAGTTAATCGAGATGCAACCAACTACTAAAGAAGATGTGACAAGTGTCAAAGGTTTGCAAAAATACCAAGAGCCTCATCCACTGAGCTTAAACAAACTGTTAGCTCATGGCTGTTTGCGGTATGAGGAATATATATCATTAGTGTGCTGCGATGTCAAGAGGCAGAGCGAAATATGTGATAATGGTTGTGGACTACTTTATAAAGTGGGCTGAAGCAGAACCGCTTACAATGATCACTTCAAAGCAAGTGATCAACTTTGTAGTGAAGAACATCTTGTGTAGGTTTAGAGTTCCATAAAAGATAATCACTGACAATAGAACTTAGTTCGAGAGTGCCAAGTTCAAACAATTATTTGCTCGGTTTGAATTGGGAAGAGCTTTTCGACATTAGTGCAGCAACAAGTGAATGGACATGAAGGCAGTGAACGAGATCATCAAGTCCGTTATTAAGAAGAGATAGAAGATAACTAAGGGAACTGGGTGGATGAGTTACCATCAGCATTGTGTGCTTATCGGATAACCCATAAGTTTGCAACTAGCCATACTCAATTCGCTTTGGCCTACAGAACTTAGGCCATGATAATAATCAAATTAGAAGTCCCTCCTTACAGAAGATTTCACTTTTATCCCATGATGAACGAGGAACACTTGCTTATGTCCCTTGACTTGGTTGAAGAAAAATGTGAAGTGGCTGATTTGTTAATAGTTGCTCACCAAATGAGAGTAGCGAAATAATTCAACGCCAAGGTCAGAAAACATATCTTTGAGATAGGTCTCTCATTTTGAAACAGGTCTTTTTCGCTACGAGGGCACTTGGTCCGAATTGAGAAGGACCCTATGTGACTGCACAAAAGCTTGGAGATGGAACTTTCAAGCTATTGACTGTTGATGGGATCCCAATTCCACGAGCATGGAATAGTAAGCATCTACAATGCTATTTCACTTGATTCCTTTTTTTTCAAGTAAGAGATCCTGTTCATTAGGATTTAATGTAATAAAGCAATGCTTTTGTTCTTTTATTCATGAATATAGTTGACCTTTTGAATTATTGAACCATATTCTTAAAGTCTGGCTTTGCGTTGCATGATTAGTGGCACAATCAGACATTCTATGTTTTGAAAAACCAAATGTTTAGGTACCTAGAGATAGGTGTCGATAAACTCCTTCAATCCATGATCGGGTCGTTGGAGTATAATCGTACTAGGGTCGATCCAATAAATTTCCCCCATATATCTGCTCTCTAACCAATGCCTAGAGATAGACAAGGTTAAGAGTTGATGGCCGAAGAAAGACATCTGCGGTGCTGATTCCCGAAGATAGGAATTAGCGTGGAATTGACTCTTTTATCAGTACACTACTAAAATATATCGATGTTTGTGTTAACATGAACAAATAAACCATATAGTCACATCAGTGTTGATAAGGCGACTGCTTTTACAACCAAACTTGCCATGTTCGGTCAATGATAAACAAGGTTGATTGATGTGAAGTAGTTTTGTTTAGCCGAGAGAGATACGTTTGACCAATGGTAAACAAGCTATGTAACTAAAATAATGCCGAGCAATTACAGAAATTTATTTATATGTATAGTGTCACGGTAAATAATGGCATTGCATAAATCATAGACCATGGGTGTTTGCGCCAAAAATGGTCACAAACCCCAAATATCGTGAAAGCACCAAGTTATGAATGTAGATCAGCGATATTCCAAACACAAATCATAGATCTAGACAAACAATAAACAGCAATCCAGAAATAATGAACAGAAACACACAATTTATAGTGGTTCGGCTATCTCCGGCCTACGTCCACTTCAATGTTTTATCTTTTATTGATTATCTTTGCTGGTTACAGATGATTACAGCTGATACAATGAATGAATTTTGAATATAACAGCAATGGTAAGGTATAGAATTGAATCCAGCAGAGTCTGGACATTGAATGGCCAAAGGAAAGATCCTTTTTCTATAGGCTTCAGGGAGCTATTTATAGGCGTAGGAGGCTGAGATCGCGCTGAAACTTCGGGAGACTTCTTCTGGCACGTGAGTGGGACCACGTGACCGACCCCACCAAGTTTCGACTCGATCTGCGATCGATACGAAGCAATTTCGTATCCATCAAGAAATGATCCAATCGAGCTGAAACTTGGCAGGATTGTTCTTTACCTTATATACAAGCTGCTGTGAAAATTTCATGATATTTGGATCTATGGTTTAGGAGATACGATCGATACGAGTTACGGTATTTTGGCAGGCTGTGCAGTTCGAATCGATTGATTCGCATCGATACCTTCAAATCGAGCAGAGCACGTGAGCGTGCAGTGACGTGTCGCGAAATTCCTGGGTTGATCCACTTTGCATGCCGAATATGACCGAGTTATTCGCATCTAACGCCGAAGTTTCGCTCATATCAACCATTTATTCGCATCCATTTGTTTCAGTCCTCATTCGAACCAATTATCGATTCACGGTAGCCCTTGTTCGCATCGATTATTATTGGTGTACTGTATACCGATCGTGTTATCGATACGAAGTGAGATGGATACGAACAATGACTTAAACGCTATCGATTCGAACAAGCCACGAAGCACATGGAGCCGGATGGATTCGAATAGATCGAGGCGATATCCTTCCGATGGATACGAAATCGATCGATTCGAACAAGCCAATACACGATTTCCTGATGGATGCGAATGATGGATTCGAACTGCACCAAACTCGAGGGAATATGAACAGTATATTCCTTTATTTTTTATCGATCATATCTCATCCATACGAACCCCGATTAACCTGAAATTTGAAACATAGCCTTTTCTAGTCCTCATCATCATCTCCAATCGATCTCGTCCTGATCGGAGCTCGGCCAAATTTTGACGACATCCATTGCAGCCTTGTTTCCAATTGAACTCCAATCCTGATATCCATCCTTCCTTGCCAATTTTGTTGATATTCCAGCTTTGACCCAAAGGTGGTATAACATTTGCCCCCCAAAACATGCCTTGTGATAATAAGGCGTGTTTTGAACAGTTCCGAATCTGATATCCGAAGTCCATAGCCAATTCCATGTCCATTCGAACTCGATGACCGAGTTTTCAGTCCATCCTTGTCCAACAACCGAATCCAAGACCTCTCCGGGTCGATATCCAAATTCATAACCTCTCTGGGCTCTTGCCAAGCGCAATCCACACTCGACGACCTTGGTCCAGTGTCCCTGGACGTTGAGCTAACCTCTCTGGGTTCTTGCCAAGCGCAATCCACACCTGACGACTGTGGTCCAGTATCCCTGGACGTAAGTAATGCCATGGCTTAAGTCCTAAGCCGAATCCTGGTCGTTCCGGACCCTTGTTGAGCATAGTCCATACTCGACGACCTGAAAATAACAATTGATAATGCAAGGCCTAAGTCCTAGGCCGAATCCTGGTCTCTCCGGACCTTTATCGAGCATAGTCCATACTCGATGACCTGAATGAGTCATTTTACCGCGTTCGGGCAAAACAACTCACCCCTTGCCAGGCATAATCCATACCCAACGACCGTTTCTCAAAACTCAAACAAAACCCAGTCAAAATCCAATCCAAAACCTAAGTCAAACCAAAAAATCAGAAATCCAAACCAGCATCCAAAACAGAAACCAGTCATCCAAAAGAAAATCCAAAACAGAAAGTAAACAAAACCAGGAGCTCAAACCGAACTCCAAAAGCAAACCAGAAAAACGAGGGTCCAATCCAAAAACAAAAGACAGATTTCGCAAACCATGGCTTCGCAGTTTATCATCATTCAGAGCATGACTAGGGGCTATCTCCGTCCCCATACATGTGTAAATGACTTAGTTGCTCGCCAATGGTTTGTTACTTATTTCATATTACCCCAGTCAATTGATGACCAATCGACCATCATTCCTAGGCCTCACACCCTCAAGGCTTGAGGTAGGCGGTGGTTGCTCCTGCTCCACCGCTGCATTCCGAGCCCCAACATACTGCCTCAATTGTCCATTCCTCACATGCTCCTCAATTATGTCCTTTAAGTGCCTGCAGCTGTTGGTATCATGCCCGTCCAAATCATGGAAGAGATAGTGCCTTCCTGATGCCCTTTCCCGCTTGGATGGTTCTCTCCTAGCCGGTCTCCGGTAAGGAAGACGATTCCGGGTTTCCATGTATATCCGCTCCAGTGTCTTGTTTAATCCCGTGTATGTGGAAAACTTTGGATCCTTCCATCGCTTCCTGGCTTTTCCTGAATCACCGTTCAGCTTCCTTTTTTCTTTATCTTTATCCGAGCTTCCGTTGGATGGTCCTCCGCCCTCAGTCGCATTCACCTCCTTTAACTTTAAGTCCATACATGCGTCTTCTTGCCGAAGGAATCTTTCAGCTTCGTGAAAGAATTACCCGAGATCCAGTGGTGGGTGTCGTATTAAAGATACCTTAAAATCCGAATCCTCTCTGACTCCCGACACTGCCGCCATCAAAACCATCGATGGATCCGGCCGATCCACCGAAGCTACCGCCGCGTTGAACCGAGTTAGAAAAGCCCTAAGTGATTCATTCGTCCTTTTCTTTACCGATGTTAGCGTCATTACATTTTTCGGCCTCTTGATATGAACCCGAAACTGTCCCAAGAACCTGTCCACCAATTCCCTCCAAGTCCTGATAGATCCTTCTCCCAACTGCCTAAACCACATTGCAGCTAGATCTGTCAAATACAACGGAAAACATCTAGCCATCACTTCCTCCGATGCCCCCAGCACTTCCATGTGTCTAGTGTATCTCATCAAGTGATCAGTTGGGTCAGCCTTGCTATTATATACTTCCACGCTAGGTAGCTTGAACTTAGGTGGATTCTGAGCTATCCTGATTTCCCGAGCGAACGGACTCCTGTTCACTCCTTCCAAATCTCTATTGGTCAAGCCTCCACGCATAGTCTTCCTAATGATTTCCGCTAATCCAGCGTTGTCTGTCGGGGGTTGCCCCCCATGCTCCTGAGGGAACTCTGGCACATATTCTTCATGTGGCTCATTAGCAGCAACGTTGGCCCTAGCCTGTTGAACTCCTTCCAAAGGCCCTCCTGTGTTGGATCCTGTCACTACAACAAAAAGGACTTTTTATAGCATGTAAAAACTGCTATAAAAACTTTCTATAGCGATTCTATAATCGCCATAGATCAACATCTTGTAAAAAGTCTGGTAGATACTATAGCGTGTCATACTTGCAATGGAAAACGTATTTTTCTTGCCATCTAAAATAAGCCATATTGGTGCAACTGCTTTTCTATAACATTATGAAACGTGCTATAGAACTTTTTATGACGCATTTTAGTTGCTATAAATATGTCGACATGCTATATTATTATAGCATTTGAACGCGCTATGGAATCATCGTGTCAACCTTTTATGACACGTTGAAATGCTATAGAAAATTCATTACTATCTATTATAGCACCGTCTTATTGCTATGAAAACTATTTACTCTTTGCAAAATATTTTTTATAGCACTAACATGATGCTATAGTATAACAAAGCTGAACAATTTTTCTTTTTATTGCATAGTTAGAACACTATAAAAAAATTCTATTGCACATTTTTTGCTGCCATAACATTCAAAGCTTACAATTTTCAATTCTACTTATATATTATAACTCAAAAAACCACATTCATCACATTAACATAAGTACACAAATTGAGTCATAAGCCAAATCACAAAATATATATATATATATATATATATATCCATAATATTTCATACATGAAGAATTAAACATAAATATTTGTGATAAAAATTAAACATGAGTACACCAATTGAGTGTAGCATACCAAAACGATACATACTAAAAATATTTTAATGACCGTTGATAAGCATGACCGATTTAAAGGAGAAAGAGTGCGACATCATGTATCAACCTCAAAAGCATCATACAACACCTGTGAAGAAGAAACACAAACATACATATGTTAGTCAATGTACAAACGCTATCAGTAAAAGGCTGAACATAAAATAAAGTAAGAGTAGAAAAATTTTCAAGGAAAAAAGAGAAAAAAAATTGAAAGAAGAGAGAAAGATGGGAAACAGGGGAAAAAATACAAACGCTAATCTGGAACTGCATATTATAAAAATACCATGAACTGCAAACTCTTGATGGTCTCGGATTTACTGATATAACCTAATGGAACAGAGCTGCAAGCTCTAAAATCCTGAATCAAATTATTTTGGACCAAGATACTTGTGAAATCCTTTCAAGCCATTTTATATTTTAACTGTTATTTGGTTGAAATTGAACCAGAAAACAAACATTTCAACCATTACAATTTCCTACTACCTACCAGAAAACAAATATCAAAATCCCCTTCTTTAAACCATATGACCAGACTTCATTTTATGATTCTGACACTCTGTTGTTTACTATAAATGCAGTGTAAATTCAGTTAGACTAAATTGAAATTGGCTAGAACCATAAAACATTTGCAAATGCAGACTTCTTTAAACCATATGTTCAGGCATTTGCAAATGCAAACTTCTTTAAACCTATCATCGTTTTGTGTTCCAGTGTACTCCATTAAATATCAATGATCAAGTATGGCAATTATATTAAAAACAGAGTCGCCATATTACTAAAAAAGTTAATATGAAATGAGACTTAATAGGCGCAAGAGTAGACATAAATTAAAGACTCAATTGGGACAAGAGTACGCATAGATTAAAGGATACCACAAGAGTTCTAACATTGTGGATTTGTTAACCATACACATCATTTAGAATTTAAACATTAACCAGTAGTTTCAAATATACACCCATGCCTAAACATCATTTAGAATTTAAACATTAACCAAATCTTTAGGGAGAAATAATTGGATATCACTGAATACTAATCGGCGTATAATCCAACTATTGTAATACATACAATTGCATGAAAATAAGGCAGATTTAGCGGAATGAAAGAAATGTGCTACTCAACAACCATGCCTAAAAGGAAAAAAAGGGTAAAGGGTCTAAATGTGAGGATCGGTTATGGAATATAAAGGTAAATATCAATGCTTTATTTGTTTTTGTTTTTTTACCAACATCAAGTTTAAGTCACCCAATTTGAATTAGAACTGGATGGCATATGTCAATTGATGCTCACTAGAAATATAGAAAGTGATAAACCAATTTAGTATTAATTAGAAAAACTTACAATTATAGTCTCACCATCCGAAATGAACTGTTGCATAAGATGAACTCGATTGATTTTGGCTATTAATTCTTTCAAGGTTCTTTCATCTTCTACTTTCTTCTGTTTAGTCTTTGATAACATAACATCATTCAACTTTTCATTCCCATTTTCATGACTAATAGATCAGAAGTATCCCCTGTGCTATGTAAACTAAAGATCAAAGGAATAATATCATATTCACTTACTATGAAAGTATATTGTGGAAACATCACCACTCTGTCAATGTAAATCCCAGTTGCCCATAATCCAGCGCTATGGTAAAAAGGTGTTGTATTAGTAAATTAATAGTAGATTATTATATATATTGTTTTTCAGTGATGCGGCAAGGAATTAAAAAGGTCATATAAAGGAACAGGGAAACCAAATACAACAATGATATAACTAAAGCTAAGCTAGCTCAAAGTTATGATGCCCTTAATTTTTCTATAAATATTACTACAGCCAATGTCAATTGTTCTTTAACCAAAGCATGAACCACTGTTGAAGCTCAGGCCCTGTAAACATATAACATGCAAAACAAAAACAGGACTTGCCTCTTTGTTTGGAGGATTATGGCCATTGAGCTTTGCATTGATAACAACAATCAGGAAGGCTCACATCAATCTCTTTATGGCTGCAAAAATGTATAACAGTTGGAAACATTATTTACTAGCAGTAATGCTCTAAAGAAATGCAACGGGCAAAATATACTTGTGCATTGTCAAACTTGATCAAATATAATCTTATTCATTTGACATAGAACAAACACAAATTGATATTTCATTGAGTCATATTTAAATAAAGATCATTGTTATGTTTTGATTACAGCTCTACATTGTGTGTACAACAATTTCTAAGCAATAAAGTACATGAAAGTAAGCATTAAAATCATATTTGAAGTTCCTTAAATGGGGGAAAAATTATTTCCAACTGGCTTATGGTGTACATCCATTAACAGTTGAATATTTTCTTTCATGCTCATGTTGAATGTCTGACTAACATTTCAGTTATATATAGTCTTTAATTTCATGGTCCAAGCAATCTAATTGGATATCTCGAATCAAAACTTAAAGTTAACAACTTAAATATAGATTTTTGTTTAGTACAATGTTTTTTATCTGTATTTTAAAGCAGACATAATAGAGATATTAATATTGTTTAACTTAGATTGATCAATGGTATTAAGCTTTTTATCATTCTCAAATTCCTTCTTTTATCACAAACAATTGTTGCGGCAGCTGGGTTGAAAAGGCTTAACAGTGACCATATCAAATATTATCAAATTAAAGTGGTAAAATATGAAGAAAAGAGTTTATCATTTTTACTACTGAAAGTTAATAAATGCAATATGTGGAAGATATAAGGATCTCCCATGCCTGTCAACGTGAACACATATTTGTCCAATTTATAAATTGATAAAAACTTAATGATAACTTGATATTAATCTCTCAAGAAAAATACAACTAATGCACATCATATCAACCAAAAATACAAGTCGCTAGCTATGGATTTCCAACTATACATCACTTTGAAACTTGCAGTATTATGACTTATAATCATGCAAGCAAACAAAAAAAGTTCCATGACTACTAATTGTAAACAACCAAAAAAAGGGTAAACGCTGTTGCATACAAAGATTGATTGGCGTTGAACACAGACTAATGATATCTCATGCCATAGCCGAAATTTTAGAAACAAAATTAAACATTTAAAAAATTAAATAATTAAAAGTATAAATGGGGTTTTAATGTTCAATGCTGCAAATTGATAGGCCCACACATGTCGAACATATCTTTTGCTTCTAACCATAATTCAAAGCCCTTAGCTAAGCTCATTGAGTGGAAAAAAACCAAGAGTTCTGTAGCACACAAAGCGAAGCAGAAACAACTCATGCACGACCCTACCACTTTAACAAACCAAACGTAAAACCTTTCGCTATGTGAAAATCCAAACAAGTTGATGCCCCAAAACACGCTGGTATAAGTTTTTACTAAAAATTATGCCTGACTGACATAGGTGGGTACTTATAACAATGAACTTGACATATTATACATTCTACATAGACCAGGAGGATAAAAATATAGAAATATATGACTCCATATACGACACAAATGGAAAATGAGTTGATAAACAACATCATATAAAAATAAGGCAGGGTGGAGAATTTACATTGTTAGAAATATATTCAACTACTATGGAAATAATCGCTAACATTGATCTCACATGGTTACCAACTCAGACACACAACTGAATGGAACTCGAAGAACATTAAAAAAACAAATTTGAACTTAGAACAAAATCATACATCTTTTTCTACATAAATTACTACAATATCCCAAATTAAGCATAAAAATTAATGAAGACCAGTAGAGTATGAAGGTAGATAAATCAACAGGAAAATAGCCAAAAACCATTTTTCAGTCAGTAAATTTCAGGTTTGACCGTCGAAATTATTTAAAACGACATATTCATACATATATATTAAAAAAACAGGAAAATAGACACTAACCTATTCCAAGACCAGGATGAATGATTGCAATATTTAGCTTTTGATTTCCAACCATCTTTGTTTGCTTTAAAATAGTCACTCCTCACTTTGAATTATATCTTACCACTCTTTCAGTGTATCTCCTATTGAACTTGTGTTTAAGATCAAGTAGATAGGTATAAGCTTTTTATAATAAACACTTTGATTAATGTATTGTTCAGGATAATATTCCAATGAACAATTGTATGAAGTCTAATTATATGTAGGCTTAGTATGTTATCAACTACAACTGGGCTCACACAATTTTATTGGTACATCTAGACTTATTAGACAAACAGTTTATATTAAACTCCAAAATTCACAATGTTAATTGTCTACCGATTACTATTTCATTATTTTACTTGATTCACCATCTAAGTTCTTAAATTGTCATAAAAAGTTAAGCATACATGATTTACTTTTAAAACAAAAAATAGTATCTTTTTTATTGATCATACAAACGTATATCATCAAACAATTATATCCACATTTCTCAATAATCTTTAATTCATTACGCAAGATACATATTAAATCGCACGAGATCGGTACATCAGGTTTCCCCTACATAACACAGTACATTGAATGTGATATTTTACATCTTCCATTCATTAAGCAAAGGTCAAAAATACTATACATACATACACACACATACATATAAAACAATTGACTAACCAGTCTCAACATTATTCAGAATTAAGAAAAGAAAATATTTGCTTCTATCTAACAGAGAAGAAGATGTATATGGCACATGTCAATAGTAAGCTTTAGTGGTACAAATAAATCACTTTGGCATGATTCCTACTCAGTTTCAAACCAACACAGCCTCTACATACAGCCTTTACTAGTATATCAATTTTGTGCGGTTAATGTTCAAATAAACAAGTAAAATATACATACCTTCAACTTATCTTTCCTCTCGTAGAGCACACCAAGCAACATAGTAACTTCTACGTCCTGTCCACAGCGATGCATCACACTATCCACCTTACTCTTATGCTCCCACTCCACCATATCCTAAAATTAACAAACGCACCCAAATCAACTTGAAAACTATAAAAACACAACAGGCTGTAGGTAGTTTGCTATATGCCAACCAAACCTGAAGAGGGAGAGCGTCCATGTCGGCACGTAAGGCGACGACAGGGGAACCACCATCGCCGATTGTGGCGATGCCAGTGGAAGGGAAGGAGAAGAAGTAACATACTAGTATGTCAATTGTATAGGTCGCGATGAGGTGGATGCGGTGGCAGCATGCGGTGGGGATGAGGTGGTGGAGGCACATGACGAGGAGGAAACAAATGAGCTTTTATTGAAATAACTAAGCGAACAAAGAGGAAGCAGACTGGCTTTTATGGAAATAACTAAGCAGAGCGGCAGCGGCAGATAGGAATGGCTTATTAGTAGGAGGAAGAGGAATATTAGGGATTTTGTGGATTAATTTAGGGTTTTGGAAGTGAGGTGTGGAAAACAGATTCGGGGTTGATGGGAACATGAGAGCGGGGATTGTAAAAATGTCCCGCCAATTTTTTCCTTGTATTTCATTTTCAATATAACAGCATGCAGTGAGCTATGTTTTAATTTAAATGAAGATTAAAACGATTAATAATAGCAAGTCGTATTTCAATGCTATCCCTTCTTACTATTAATAAACCATTTTCTTGTAGTGTGTGGGCCTGCCCCTAAGCCCTTGTTGATTGCCTTCCGGTTCTGTGTTCTATCCTCCATTGGGTTCCATAACCCCAGCTCATTTTCATGTACAAAATGGGGGCATGCCCACACATCAACCGCCTATGTACAAAGTCAGAAAGACAAAAGTAATTATCTTTACTAATGCTTTCCCCTCTTTGTCTTCTTCTTTTCATTCTTAGATAAAGGAGGCTTCCTCTTTATAGTATCAGCATCCCTTGGAGGTGCAAGATGACCTTCAAGGTCCTCATCCTAATTGTAATCACTCTATGAATTAGAGTGAGATTTAGGAACCTCAACAGATATCATGGTGGTATGGAGAGTGGAAGTCGGGACAATGAAAGAGGGAATCGACAAGGACATAGAGAGGGAGGTCGTAACATTCTCTAAGCCCGATTCTTTCTATACAGCCTTTAACTTGGATAGGTCAATAGCTTTCCTCTCTACCATGGATGGCCAACTTCAGAACCCTTAATATCAGTAATAGCCACATCCTAGTCGCTCACCCAAAATTCTGGATCGTCTGTGCTTTTTTCATTTAAAGCAACTATCTTCTTGGCATCGGGCTCCAAAGCAGACCTGGTATATGAAGTCGGAACAAAGGGTAGTGCAGAGACATGATGAACTCGATGAAAGAATCTTGAGGGCTCGAGGTAGGATCACATCTGACAAAGGAGCTATAAGTGGTTGACTTGAAAGTTGATAGAGAAGAAAAGATTAGAACCATCCCCAAGCGACATTCAAAGTTTTTTGGACATCGGGGGGATTAATGATATACCTCCAACGGAAGACACTAGGGTATAAAAATAAGTCACGATCTTCCCATCCTCGATAAAAGGAGATAGTGGTGGGAGATCTGGAGGAAATGGTGGCGCAACAAAGCTGGGATCCTCAGCATTATATGCCCTAGGAACTGAGACCAGCATAAATGTTATTGTTGTTATTGTAGTTGTTGCATATTATCCCGCCTCTTGGCAAGGCCGCGATACTAAGAACTTGACTAGAAACCAAAGACAATTCGACTCGAAGATCGGTCATACGCAGATTTACTATGGATATTGGCAAATTTGGTCCAAGTCCGGATCGAGCTACAATTAACACGGTACGACAAGGAAAGCTATGAAAGCCAACGTTCCAAATTTCAGGTTAATCGGAGCTCGTATGCTCAAGTTGTGGATCAATCAAGTTTCACGTGAAAGATGCTTACTTCGTGTCCATCATGTTTGTATCCATCAAGTTGGCAACCATCTCCTTTGTATCCACTTCATTCATATCCATCAAATACAGGCATCGATCAAAGTTCACTTTCTAGTCCCTCAACACTCTTCGTATTGATCCCTCCACCTACACATTTCATATCGATTGGCCAATGATCGATACGAAACTTACTGCCAAATGATCGATACGAAGAGTGGTCCCCGAGATCGATACAAAAAAGGCATGGTCAAGTGAAGTAAATGGTCATGCGGCAGAAAAAGCAGATCTCCCCTAAGTCATCGCTCCACGTCATCACCACACAACTGATCGATACGAAAAGGACATCGATATGAACATTGATCGATATGAAAGTATTGATGCGCACAGTTCATCCAACCTACAAATCCAACCTTGGATCAATCATAACTCGAAATCCACAAGTCCAAATGCTACCAAATTTTCACATGAGCTTACTTACCACCTAAGGAATGCCTCCGATCGATCGCACCCCAAAAGGAGTAGATCTTGATCGATACGAAGAGCGCATGGATAGATCAGGGACCGATCCCAAATGACCTCGGATCGATCTGGTGGGCCCACCAACATGTGAGAAGGGGTATTCCGAGATCTAAGCCAGATATTTTCAGGCTGCGCCTATAAATAGCAACCCTATGTCTATAGAAAAAGGACTTTTGGGACTTTGCTACGCCATTACTCTGCCAAATCTCCATTGTAACTTGAGTGTTAAAGTTATTCACTATTGTAATCAGTTAGCAATCATCAATAAACAACAAATAATTCATAGTGGACATAGGCTACAACGCCGAACCACTATAAATCTCTATCTTCTTCTATTTCTGTTTTCTTTAATTGGCGTGTTTGTTAGATTAGCCTCTTTATACATTTAAATTCTTCATTCTGATCTCTTCAAATACGTCCGAAGAGTGTTGTGCCCAATTTTGGTACAAACACTTTGGTGCTTTCACTGAGTAGCGACACTGTTCTTCTCCTACTCTTTGGATCTACTACCGTTGTTGGATTGCTAAAATCTAAGGAGGAGATCCAGATTTGTCATCCAGTAGTTCCTTCCATTCTATTCAGATTGCTCCAGGTCTAGGAAAGAGCTATGCCCAACAAGGTTACTACCAGAATTGCTTCAACTGCTGTAGATCCAGAAGGAAGGGATAGGCAGAACCCCACGCAGTTGAACACAACAGGTCAAGCATCAACCGGAGCTCTAGATCCACAAGGTCCTGTGACTAGGGAGGAGTTCCAGATCCTAATGCAAGAGCTAACTCAGAGTCATCAGCAGCTCACTCAGAAGATCCGTGCCAAGATGGAGCTCGTAAACCAGCTAAACGAGGACAGATGAAGAAGATCTAGGAGGGATCATACTTCTCATTTATCAGCCGAAAGCTCGGCTTCTTCTGATTTCAATCATAGATCTACACGCCAATGGCTAGATGTAAAATATGCACAAGACACCAGACATCAGCGTGCGGTGAATCTCTGACAAGCCGGGGCTGGTCCTTCTACAGGGTACCAAGCTGAACCCTCCTCCCGAGGAGGGGCACTTCCCTATTATGCTATGGATGACCATGCAGCTACTGCTGCTATAGACTTGGAAGTTGGGGTTCAGAACCGAGCAGATCCAACCCTTCGTCTACACATCCACGCTCATGAACCCTACATTCCCGAAGACCGAGAGGCGAGGACGGACCATCGACAGCGCCCAGACCGTCCCCGCAACATGGAACCCAACTGTGCTTTGGCCTCGAACATCCAGATGCTTGACATTCCAACCATGATCTGCCAAATGATCCGAGAAAGTCAAGACCTTACTAATGATGATTGGGAAATCTCTCGAAGTCATACTCCGTTTACTGATGACATTCTTTATGCTGAGCCACCTCATCGATTCAGGATGCCTACCTTGCCCGTGTATGAAGGGAGTTCAGATCCTAACAAGCATATCTTAAAGTACGAATGGCTCATGAACGCCGCTCGAGTTGATGACGCGGTTCAGTGTAGAAGTTTTCCTATTTCCTTGGGAGGTATTGCAACTGTGTGGTTCACTCAATTACCAACTAGATCCGTTTCAAATTTCGATCAGTTGGCTACTAAGTTCGTTGAACAATTCCCAATGCATGTTACAAGGCCAAAGGATGTCAACACCTTGTCCAGTGTTACCCAAGCTCCAGGAGAAATACTTAGACGTTATCTAGAAAGGTTTCATCCTACCAGTGCTGAAGTCAGCAACCCAAACGACAATTCTATCTTAATGGCATTGACTAAAGGAATTGATCCTGATTCTGAGTTTGGCAATTGGTTAGCTGGGAAACCCCCCACGTCGTTGGATCGTTTCTATGCTAAGGTGGCCCAGTTTTTTAGGAAAGAAGACGCTAGAAGATCTAGGAAGCAGGTCGATGCGGGGCCCAGTGTCGAAGACATTCAGAGTAATGCTGCTGTGAAATAGACCGGTGAGAACTCCGGCAATGTGCAATTGAATATACAGAACAAGCAAGGTCAAAAAAAGGGTAACAGAGGTTAGGGGAAGAAGAGAGACCCAAATTGCGGACCAAGACGCAGAGCTCCCATGTTCGACCAATAAATTCCCCTAAACACATCCCTAGAGAATGTTTATTTGCAGACCTGTAATACCGGACAGTATAAGAAACTAGCTCCGAAACAGTCATCTGAGAAGCAAATTCAGACTAGAAAATTCAGTAGATTCCACAATTGCTACGGCCATAACACTAATGAGTGCCGTCATTTGTAAGACATCATTGAGAAGTTGATTAGAGAGAGGAAGTTGGAACAGTTTGTTCGGGCGCCGCAGAATGGAGGTGCGGGACCATCTAACCTGAATCAAGGTCAAGGTAAGGCTAGGCCCGAAGAACCCGCGCGTACTGGCGGGAGGTTGGTTATAAATACAGTGAGTGGTGGTCCTCATCTAGCTGATCAGAGATGGAAGGAAATGGAGTCATATGCCAGTTTAATCAGGCATGTGGACTTTGAATGTTTCTGTAATGTTGATGACGGGGCTCCGACGAAACAACAGAAAACGATGACAGACGACATCGTTTTCCGAAACCGAGATGTCGATAGAGTCGAAGCCCCCACTATCGATCCATTGGTTATTTCAGCTCAAATAGGTCCTGCTTGGATGAAGAGGATCTTGGTTGACAGCGGAAGCTCCATGAACGTTCTTTTTAAGCGAGCCTATGACCAGATGAAAATGGAAGCAAAAGATCTAAAACCATGTCAGTCTCGCATACATGGTTTTAACGGAAGAGCAACCATACCCGTTGGGATGGTGGGTTGCCAGTTGAGTTAGGTATTGGAGAGCGCTAGAGAGTTTGGATGCTGTAGTTTGCTGTGTTGGACATTAATCCCCCCTATAATGCTTTCTTGGGCCGACCGGCCCTCGTTGAATTCAGGGCAGCGGTTTCCTCATGGTGTTTGACTCTAAAGTTCGCCACAGATAAAGGGGTTGGAGTAGTTCATGTAGATCGGGCGGCTGAGCGCACCTTTTATGCTGCTGAGTTGTAGGAGGCACAGCGTAAGGAGAAGGGCAAGGGCGTAGAGGAATCTCTCTGTGTCCGTTTTTCTGAAAATTGACAGCTAACGCCTAGGCCTAGGCCCGGGCACCACAACCAGTTCCTAAAAGATCTTGAAAGAGGAAGTCAAAGACAATTAGGCTTCCTTGGTAGAGTTGACGATTGATGTTTTGATCGATGACAATGATGACTCCAGAATGATAAAGGTCGGATCTCAACTCAGCCACCAGATGAGAGAGGAATTGGTTGAATTTCTCCGTGCAAACCTCGACATGTTTGCCTGGACTCACTTAGATATGTGTGGGATCTCACCGAACATCGCGAGCCATGCATTGATTATTGACCCGCAGCATGTTCCGGTCAAACAAAAAAGGCATGGTACGGATCTAGAGAGATTTGCCACCCTTAAGGAAGAGGTAGATAAACTCAAGTCGAATGGGTTCATCCGAGATGCTTTATACCCGGAGTGGGTATCCAACCCAGTACTTGTTATAAAATCGAACGGGAAGCGGCAAACGTGCGTGGATTACTCAGATTTGAATAAGTCCTGCCCCAAGGACAGTTTCCCACTTTCCAGAATCGATCAACTTGTGGATTCAACGGCCGGACACAAGCTCTTATCTTTTATGGATACATATTCCGGCTATAATCAAATACCGATGCACCTACCTGATAGGAATTTACTAGCTTCCTTACCGATCTGGGACTCTGTTGCTACAAAGTGATGCCGTTCGGACTTAAGAACGTTAGGGCAACTTATCAAAGGCTCATGAACTGAATATTCGCCAACCAGATCGGGAAAACCATGGAGGTGTACATGGACAACCGTTTTATTGGATGTAATTGACAACCTTATCAAAATGTTAGGACTCTATCTAGTAATGTTGATTGGATGTAATTGACAACCGTTGTAATGTAATTTAAATTAATGGTAATAATAAAGGTTAATAAGGAATAAATTAAATGTTGTATTAATGGTAAAATTATATGTAATTTAATTGCAAGTGGTTTTGATATAGAATATGAAGTCAGATATTGGTAAGTAGATTTATAATATGTGCTGTGAACAATAAATTAATAGAGATGAATTATTATTAAGTTGTAACAATTGATTTATTATCATCTCATTAAGTAAATAAGTTTTGAAATTAATTTGGAAATCGATAAAATTAATGTAATTGAAATATTGCAATTAATATGGTAAGGAACGTCAACTGTAGAATAATGAATGTAAACAAATGGAAACTTATGTTTAATAATTTCATAAGGTATTTGTTGATTTAATAATAAGAATGTAAATCAAATTAAAAGAATTTGTTTGTAATATAATTATAATGGACTAAGATCTATTACATTCGTAATTAAACGTTGAAATTAATTTAAATTTAAATCTTGACTTTAACATGGAAAATTAAATTTTAAAAGGTTATTAATTTCTGTTTGACTAAGAATGATGACAGAACACATTTAATTGGTAATTTAAAAGTGGTTAAATCAATTTAATAATAATTTATTTAATTAACATGTACAAATTAGTCTTTTTAGGCACTGTCTCGAATTTCGACGAAACCAGTTTCATCGGATCCATAATAGTGAATTATTATAGGATTTTAATTTCATAGCGATCAGACTTATCGGTTGATCGTGTGAGCTCGAAACGAATAGAAATCAATTAATGGAATTTAAATGAATATAATTTGGTTTTAAAAGCAAACTTCTATATACAATAGAATTAAGGTTTGAAACTAGTTTCATTAAGTTTAAAAATATTGAAAACCTATATTTTGATATCTTGGATGACCTATTTTCGTTCCGAGAACGAAGTGGGCTTTTCGGGTCTTTGTTATCGCTTTGACCCATCTCTGTCTATATATTAGCAGTTATAAACCCTAGCAATCTTTTATTTCATTTTCTGTAGGTACAATTTCTATTCTTATATGTTCCATTATCTATTCCTTCTCACTGGCGGACATCTCAAAACCCAAATTACAATTCCAAATCAAATCGAAAATCCAAATTGCTCAAACCCTATCATACAATATATCATCGCAAAGCTCTCGATGAACGTAATCTGCATCTGCAATTCATTTTTCAATTGGATGTTCCGGTTGTTTCGAATTGGGTGAAACAGTCATGGCCGTTCATTCTAGGGCTTGGAGATCAACAATTGATCGTTGACGATGGGACGATTGGGAATTGGCATTTAAAATAATTATTATATAATATTTTTAAATTGTTTTAAGCTATAAAATCTAATTATTCTCTATAATAAGGGAATTTTCAAATATTGTTTTCAAAATTGATTTCGGAAAATGGTTTTAAAAGCTTGTTTTCTCAAATAAATTATTTTATATACAAAATACACGTTTTTGCACTATTTGAGCGAATACGAAGGAGAATACTGTATGTTCTTTTTTTCTAACTTAGAAAAACATTCTAAACCATTTCCAAACTTTATTTATAGCCAAAACATATTTTTAAACTAATTTCCACCTTTTATTTCAATAAACAACCTTTAAAAATAAAATACTTCTCTTAAAAGTTATTAAAAGAAGCAAAAGGGAAATAATTAATATAATTATTGCATTTTCTCTAAAGTAAGGTCATTTCCCATTTATTATCACTCTAACCAAATAAAATAAAGTTTGGAATTTTGTTTTCTCATTTTTAATTCCAAAATTCATTGTTTATTCCAAATAAACAATTTAAAATCTCAAATTTTAATTTAAACGTCAATATTAAATTATAATTACTAAGCTGTGACGCCCCACCCCGAGACCCACATTAACAAAGAGTATTACTGGGTAATACCGTCTGCTAATGCGGAGAATAGGGCTGTTTAGGAGCGACCATCTATAGCATTGTCTTAAATATCTATTGAATACGTCGATAACTACTCCATTTCTTTTTTCTAACTCAAGTGGATAGACATATCCAATAAATACTTAATACAAAGCCATAGGTGGCTATAGGATCTATCAGAACAAAATACAACAACTCAAATGCAAAACACATCACAGAACATCAGATAATCATATATACACACATATATCTGTGATGTATCGGTATATGTGTGTGTATATATGATTATCTGCTGTTCAGTGATGTGTTTTGCATTTGAGCTGTTGTATTTTATTCTGATAGATCCTATAGCCACCTATGGCTTTGTATTAAGTATTTATTGGATATGTCGATCCACTTGAGTTAGAAAAAAGAAATGGAGCAGTTATCGACGTATTCAATAGATATTTAAGACAAGGCTATAGATGGTCGCTCCTAAACAGCCCTATTCTCCGCATTAGCAGACGGTATTACCCAGTAATACTCTTTGTTAATGTGGGTTTCAGGGTGGGGTGTCACGGACGTCAAGGCGAGTTCATCTGTACGGTTAGATCATATCGGAGACGTCGCAATTCGCTATGATTGGCGTGAGAAGGTGGACGGTGGTGGAGCTCCAGGAGGTGACCAGAGGTGTCACGCAGTCCAGTGGAGGTGCGACCAGACTGGGGCGTAGCGGCGGCAGTGGTTAATCGGTCGGGGATCGCCTGAGGTGGGCGCGACAGCGTTGTAAACTGTGGCGACTGAAGGGGTCCATTTATGAACGATTGGGTTAGGATTTTAAAAGAGGTAAAATAATTACCATTTTGCCATCCTCTTTGTTTAATTTAATTTTTAAATTTCAATGTTCTAACTTGCATAACTTTTGCATACGAACTCGGATTCACGCACGGTTTCTTCTATTGGAGTCGTATTGAAATTCTTGACGGCATGAAACTAGTTTGGTTGAATTTGGAGACTATTTAAATTTTGGGCTTTTATTGGATTTTTAATTGGCTATAAATCAAAGGTGAGTGATTTAACCCACTCACGCAATACTAAATCTTCTTTTGTTAGTTGAATTAAATTTATGATGTGATAAGAATTTTATTGGTTACTGTTTGGTAGTTTAAATTGACATTTAATTGTGATTGAATTTTATATTGAATTAAATTAACATTTAAATAATATTAGACTTAATTGCTAGTTAAATACCTGATATTGATAACCAATAAACTGTTGTTATATATTGGTCGATTTGGATGTTGTTTATTATTGTATATTATTGATTGATGTTGGATTTATGGTTGTTTATTTATTTTGGATATATCCTTGTAATTACCTGTGACGCCCCACCTTTATACCCACGCTAACCAAGAACACTACGGTGTAGTGCTGTCAATTAGCACGGAGAATAAGGCTGTTGAGGAGCGACCATCCATGTAACTTCTTTGTGCGAGCACCGATATGTCAGATAGTATAGAATGCATATCATTTAAGGAGGAAATCCGACATACCGATACAAACTCAAAGCTATCACACAGTGGCTATATATAATCTTCGGAAACAAATATAGAAATAAACATAACACAAATCAGTCACAGACAATTCATATCACAAAGGCGGAAATAGACATGAATATAACACATGAAAGTGTACATCAGAGTAGTGGTCATATAAGATCCACAATAACACAAAAGAATAGATACAAGTACAAGACAATATAATATGTATACATCAAGGAGTCTAATCTCAAATGTATACAACAAAAACTACTAAGCACGAGTAGTTAGCCAAAAGTCAGGTGATGGTTCCAGATAGGAAGTCATGAAGAAGCACCTGTAAGATCTCAGTCTGACCCGAGTATTATTTAAGAAGAAAATAATAAACGGATCAGTCTAGCTATAATTATCAGATAAAATGAGATAGAATATGAGATATGGCATAAACATATAATAACCATAATGACATACTACTATAATATGTAAATGAAAATCAACAAGAGATTAATCAATATCGCAAGAATCTTCTCAAAGATAAAATAGGGTATCATACCCTAATCTTGTATTCATAACAAGTCAATAACACATGAATTCACCAATGCACAAAAACTAATATCATATCAATGAAAATCATGAAAATTGGTGAAGCACAAAGTTCCAGAAATCATAACCAGAAATCCGTAAAACACATAAAAAGGGGGAAGGCCTATGAGCCGAATGCTCCACGAACGGTCCGAAGACCAATGAGCCGAATGCTCCACGAACGGTCCGAAGACCTATGAGCCGAATGCTCCATGAATGGTCCGAAGACCTATGAGCCGAATGCTCCACGAACTGTCCGAAGACCAATGTGCCGAATGCTCCACGAACGGTCCGAAGACCAATGAGCCGAATGCTCCACGAACGGTCCGAAGACCAATGAGCCGAATGCTCCACGAATGGTCCGAAGACCGTAGGGTGCTACCCTACATATGTGATGGCGAAACATCACACAAACGGGGTATAGTCTCCCTCGCAGACAAAGAGACATCGCTCAATCGCTAGTCTAAATCACAAAAATGATCGTCATGATCATAAGGAAGTGTCAATTACACTAAGCCAGTAAATATATGAGTTTAGCTTCATGTCCCATAACCACTAGCTTAACTTAAATATTTACGAACAAACTGTAAATCTTCACTAGAAAATTGTCACAAAAGGGTTCAACCGAACAAGTCCAAGAGCTAACCGACGAAGTGAACGCAAGCGTTTCATACCACTCGTTTTACTAAGTCGTTTAAGTCGATTTCTCATCCGAGTGCAGTAAAGGCTTGTATATACTAGTAGATTGGAAAACGGTTTTAAGAAAACGAACTTTTGATATTTAAAATAGTGTTGAAATCGCTTTGATGAAAGAGTTTTGATATTTACTACTAGTATTGAAACCTTCATATCTTTAAAGTGACAAGTCACAAAACGATTGTTGAAACAAATCGAGTCACGTCAATTCACGTTCAAAGACGTGAGTAAAGTCCAAAGAAATCAATCCCAAAACCATCATAGTAGAAATTTCTATTGAATGTTTTTCAAATAAGATCCCCTACGAAGAGGGATACGGGGTTGGCAATACATGATAACAACAAGTAGGGAAATAACATGAATCGATTAAAGTTGGAAATTCAACCAAATAGGCAAAACAGGAAAATAGAAGCAGGTCGGTCGGCCGGCTACAGAGCTCGGTCGACCGGATCCTGTTCTGAAAATTACTTCGGGAAGCAGGTCGGTCGGCCGGGCCCTGTAGTCGGCCGACCGGACCAGAAAACAGAGAAGTGCTTTGCACTTTGGAAGCAGGTCGGTCGACCGGCTATAGAGCTCGATCGGCCGGACCCTGTTTCCAGTCCTTCCAGCCTATCAAATGCAATGGCCAAACTCGACCAAATTGCAATCGTTCGAGCAACGGCGCTAAGGGTTTATGCCAATCGACTACCCGGCCCTATATGCTCCTCGATGCACTACTAAAACATGATCAATACATCAAAGTTATGATTTTTAAAGGTTTGGCTTCAAAACACCAAAAATTGAAATATTCACCAATTCAATCCAAACCAAAAGCAAATGTACATGAACAAGCGTTAGGAATTCATACCTAACAATCGAAGATAAATATAGCTTAAGATATGAGATAAAAATCTCACCTTTGAACCCAAACAAATGAAGAAGAAGCTTTGAAGCAATGTCAAGAGCAATTACTCTTCACTCTCAACACAAGAAGCTCCAACTAAGATCAAAACAAGCATTTCCCAAATTTAGGTTTAGGAAATAAACTGAAATTGGAAAGAGAAAGAGTTGGAGAAGAAGGAGATGAAGCTTACCAATGGGTTCTCTTCGAATTTGGAGTAAGAATTTGAGATTGCAAGAGAAACTAGGGCTTGGAGTTTTAATTCCTTTTCTTCTCCTCCATTAATCTTCTTAGAACTGAAAAGTGGAGGAAGAGGGAGTGAATGAAGAGGGGGGTTTCAGTTTGGGGTATTAAGTTGGCTAGTGGGCTGAACCCAAACTCAAAAGCCAATAGAAAAAGTAGCAAAATTCGACTTACTCCAAACATATCGAAGTTTACACTCAAAAAGATCTCAAACGTAATTTTGAACCCAATGGAAGTGGTCTCGAGTCCCAATTCGACTATTTGCAAAAAGTAGCTTTTCGGACTAAAATCCGACTAACGATGAAATATTTAAATAAAATATTTAAATATAAAATCGATAAATATGCGGGTTGTTACATTACCTATTTATTTGTTGACATCCTTTATATTATCATTTGGACCATTGAAAAATAAATTAAGAAATAAGTTGAAATGATATATACCTATGAGTCCTTGATTTGGATTGAAATGATAAATATCCATCCCTATAATTAAAATTGAAATAACTGATCACTTGTCCATATGGTAGAAAATTATATACGGACACTAGATTAGTTAAATTCAATGGTTTTAAAATCTTAATTTTAGATTTTTGGTTAAATGAAATTGTTTTTTTAAGGTAATAAATTGCGGATTTATATGAAGTGAATTATTCTTATTCAAGCTTTGAAATGTAGAAACTGAAATTGAACAATGAGGTTTAATTTGATTAAGTGGTTTAAATCGGTAAATTAAAATGGGACTTGAAATTGATATTAATTGAAATGGTTTAATTTAAGAATTGGATTGAAATTTAAATCATTGAATCGAATTATTGAATCGAGTTTGAAGTTAAAAATGAATGTTTTGAAAATTGAAGTTAATTCGAATTAAAATTGAAATCAAGTTGATTTGAAATTAAATCGAAATTGAATTTTGTTGATTTGAAATTTGGACATGGGGCCAGATTTGTTGAAATGGAAAGAAACGGTTTGATTTGAAATTTTTTCCAAAATAAATTATTTTAATATAAACCTTTTAAAATCTATTTTTTTAATACATAAATTATTTTGATTTTCCAAACTATTTTACTACACAAACCATTTTCAATACTCAAATCATTTTATATCAAACTATTTTAAATCTCTAAACTATTTATAGATATTCAAACTATTTTCTAAATTTCAGCTGTGCAAAGTTGGAATATTTATATTTAAATCGTTGATTTAAATGTGAATGTGGTTAAATGAGGTTATAACCTAAGTTGGAATTTGAAATGATATTTTCAGGTGAAAATGACATATTTTGAGTGAATTTGTTGATTTTGATATTTTGAAGTGAATATGATATTTTGATATCAAATATGAATCGGCTTTGAAATGTAAAAGAACCAACCGGTGTGAAAAATGACATTTGGTTATTAAAGAGACCCGGGCCTCTTATTGGCATACTCTCTGTCAATATTGGAACCACTTTAACAACTGTGTGCGTGGTGGATGATCCAGAATGAAGTGGTTGGATTTGGTGAACGTTTGCTGGATTTGAAGAAAGAGAACGATGATGGATGACCCTGGCACTTGTGCCAATTTGAAATGACTAAAATAGGACGGCTTGTCAGGGCCAAGTGTGCTAGCTACCCCTAGCGGACACACCTCTTCGTATTACTATATTGATGTTGGCTTGATTGGTGCACCTTGATTTGATTTTGGGGGTGTTGGACGTGGTGGGCGGTCGTGGCTACGATGCGTTACTACCAGCCCCGCGACCCGAACTGGTAGTATCCTACCTTGTACATTGCCTCATGTGCCTTGTCATACTCTTTATCCTTATTCGCGCCCACTACGATTTTGTTTTAGTATGGTACCTATAAGGGACTCACTGGCTACCAACGTTACTGGTTGTATTACAAGATCTACATAGACTACCTGCTTAAAAATGTGTTAAGGGGGATTAATGTAAAGCCTTAACGATAAGAAAAATATTTATTTTATTGATTAGACACTAAATATATAGCGTATCTTACTACATATAGATAGTTTAACGGATCCTTAGAAGATGGAAAATCCCATAACATCTCTTAAGTTATTGCATGCACGTTATACACTAGATAGGAGATGTGACCCTAAACATCTCTGAGGCTATTACACTCATATTTACTTGTTGTTGATTTTACTTATATAAGAAATTTTAGTTTTGACTCGAGTGTTTTGTCTTTTCATTACGCTCGGATCAACCTGAGTATTTTAGTGTTTGAAGACATTATTCCTTGGAGATAAAGATGGAGTTTGTTAGACCGTATTTACTATTATTATTTCACTGCATTATTTTGGTGTGTTTGTTGATTGTACTCTGATTATGTTGTAAAAATTGTGTAATCAAATGTATACTGTAAAACAGCTTCAAAAACTATTTATTTGATTGTTATATTTCGTCATTCCACTACAAGATTCTATATTTTGTTTTCTTTCTTTTCTCTTATTTTCTTATTAAATCTCATTGACAATCATCCCTTTTGAATGGTTTGAGTTAGGCATGTGTGGTTTATTTTCGATTTAAATCGTCCAAAAAGGTGGGTCATCACAGTGGCTAAAAACGCACAAATAAAAATCCCGGACATTTTATTGCATTTATCACAAACGCTACCGAAAAACACCTTTTTTGTAGCGTCCAACAAACGCAACTAAAATTTTACTTTGGTGGTTTCAAAATGCCACCAAAGGCTTACAATCGCCACTAAAAAGTACTGTCTACTAAAACAAATATTTTAGTAGTGTTTTTTAAACGCTGTTATAAAATGTTATGTATCGTTAGATAAATGCAACTAAAAGTTATTGATTTTCTCTTCCTGTTCTCCTTACCATGGTAGCTCATTCAGTCTCCACCACATTTTGTTTATAGGTTATAAAATATAGTAATAATAAATATAGTTTAGTATCAAACCAACAAACTCTTGTATGTTTATCACATTCATACAGAAAAACACAAACTGAACTATCATAAACACAATCAGTACATAATCATACATAGATTATGTAGCTTCAAGACAACCATGTTAACCATATACACATAACCATACATAGAGAAGTTTACACAACCGGTGCTAACAAAACATTATAACCATACATACATGGATACGCTAGGGAAGTACCATAAGCAACCGAACTACCATAAACAACTAGTGTTGCAGCATATCATTTCTTCAAAAAAGCATATGTACCATAGACAAGTAATAAGCAACAATGAGAACTTGTTTAAATTGCATTGGTAATATGCATATTGAATGGAGTGAGATAAGACAATTTGTAACTGATTTGCACTGCAAACTGAGTATACTGCAAAATTGAATTTTGCGTTGAGTTTGCAAACTTAATGTATGAACCATAATTACAAACATAATTCAGTACTACATAAAAAATAAATAATTACAACCATAATTCAATAGAATATATAGTACACAATAAATCAGACAAGCGCAAAATTACTTGGATAGCCTTTCTAATATTCTTTGTTCACTTCTTCAGTCTATGCGATAACTTAGTGCCTTTATTGGCAAAATTAGCAATATTCGATAATAAAAGTGCAAAAAAAATTTAAAGTACAAACCGAGAAAGTAATTCCAGTCTGTCCAGAATAGAGATGAACTCCTGCACCATATCCTAATGCATAACTATCACCGACCTATTGTAATAATATGTACATATATGTAAATTAATAAATTTCAAAACCATAATTTGAAAAGCAATGATACCTTCTTAAGCGAAACCATAATTTCAAAACCAATCTACAAGATTCAAGTAAATATCATCTTTCAATGTTGGAGCATCCGGTACCTGAAATACACCATCAAAATTAAATGTATTAAAAAATAAATACATATAACCCTAAAGAAATAATAAGTATAGCAAACCCAACAAACCTTATAAGGTTCAGGACATAATGTGTCAAGCTATTATTCATGAAGCTTGTTTCATTTAGGTTATAGTATATTTCAGGACAACGGCTTCTAGGACAAATCAACAAAACATGGAGCTCATTAGCTACCCATGTGATTATGTCTATCTAAGATAATGGAGGATATTAAAGAACCCTTAAATTATTGATGGTGTTCTTAGAACGAAAATGTAAAGTCGGCATTGAATTAAAGTTTTCCTTTTATCTTCGTCAACATAAAAAAATACTACTTTTGTAAGAGATGAATGTCCCTGGAACCATTGTGAGTATGATATTACATTGAATATCATATGTGTAACAGGGGTTAAATAAGCTTAAATGCTATGCAGCCTACTGTGAAAGGACAATATGAAATTCAAAATAAAGTGAAGCCCCTAAATTATGAATACTTCAAGCTTTAAATATGGTGCTTACTCTTATTTATGTTAATACTGATTATAGTTTAGGAAGACTGAGAGCTATGACATTTCAATTTAAAAGACTAGTGATGAACAACATAATTCGATAGAGAAAATAAAAACCATGTTCTTGGCTTGTATTGTGTCCTATAGATAGTTACTTATTAATTAAATTATATATAATTCTGCTAATGATGCAAAATATTATCGACAATCTATCTTTTTGGCTTATCCTAGTTATATGTATAATCCATCGAGTACCATTCCCACTTAACGAATCATCAATAGTTCTATTAATTTTCAAAAATTATAACTTTTAAAAAAATTGCATTTAACAATCCTATTAATTTCAGCATAGTTCAGCCTATCTATATATTATCTCACTCAGTTATACAAACTCGAGCATTTTAAAGTTTCTAAAGTGTATATTTGTATATTTATTCAAGAGGAAATTGAACATACAAGATAGTTGTTGACCTATTTTAGACCAATGAGATATTCAAGTTGGTAAGGGAAATACCTTTATGGTCTCAAATAGTCAGATACATCATTATCTTTGAGTGATGCTCAAATTGATAAGAAATTTGCTTGCCACTAATTACTAATGTATGAATGTCTGCTTAGACTAAGGGCTAAGAGCATCAACAAAGAAGAAAATCAATTTGCTATTTGCAAGATGTAAAGTGGCAAACTTTAACTTAAGAAGTGTTGTACATTTTAGATAGTCAAAAGATGGATATTGATCTGTAATCAAACCATAAAGCTAACTTATAATGTAAGCAAGTTAGCAATATTATATACTAACAAGATAAATTGTTTGGAAAATTTTAGCATGGTAACAGGTACATACTATTTTCAAACAAGATAAGACTAATTATAATCTTCCAAGAGTTGTTCTAGTATGATTTCAAGCCTAGTGTAACTATATTAACGAGAGGCATACCATCAATTAACAGTTCATTTGCCCAACAAATAATCAAAACGAGAATCAATGTAAGCATCAATCATTTTTATCGCTCATTCAAATTATTTCACAGAGGTAAGCATCAATAATACTCCAAATTTTATTAAATACAAACACTTAAATTTTCTTCCAAGTTGCAAAATGTTGATATTTAAAAAGATTGGTATATTTTTTACAAGAAAAGAAAATTAAAATATCTTAGATCTCAGTCCATCAACCGTCCTACTGAAGAAATGTTGTAGGCACTATGCACACAAATTAGTGTATTTAAAATGGTTGGGATATAGTGAGGAGTCTTTATCTATATTCTACAACAAATTAGATGTGCTAGTACAACTAAGTTTCTGTAGTATAAATAATTAAATAGATAAAAAGAAAGGAATTACAGAAGAACATTTAGAGAGGGGATTAGTGGCCAATGTATGGATTTCATACATGTGACCCTCTTAATACTCCCTGACATTAGATGTTCTAGAAGATTTAGTTTTCCTCATTACACTGATAAGCTTAGAATTGGAGTTCTAGTCAACTATTAGATTACATAGTAAATTATGACACTTCTTGTTAAGGTATTTTAAACATATCAAATCATAATTTAGCTGAAGAATTAAATCGAAAATTTTACCTTAGATTCTCCATCATTCACCTCGAACTTGGACTTCTCAAAGTCTTCTTCATCATTCAGTTTACAAAAAATGAATAATCTACCATTAGTTTTAAGAAATAAGGTGAACCATTAAGAAACTAAATTGGAAGCAAAATTTTATATCCAAAGCAAATAAAAAATGATGAACATATCCCTTACAACATCTAACATGGACTTCCACTTTTCTCCACTACCTTTGCTAACCTGTTTAGAAAGACACACAAAATTATAGTCATTGAACTAATAGGAAAAATTAAAGAGACTCGTTTTCTTACAGGAGAGACAAGTTTATTGCTAGGATTTTCGTCCTTGAACTGCTTTCTTAACTCATATTTGTAAATTGAAAGTATAAATAGCTGCATTTGAATTATAATCCTACATGTTTTATAGTCTCAATCAATGCATGTAGTTGTTGTGTTTCGGCACTCCAATGCGTCCCCATGAATGCATGCTTCATTGTTCCGTAATGGCGCCATTTAATGAAGTTTCCGATGTGTTAGTGTCCCGATTGAACATCCCTCCATCGCCTCCCGAAATGGGCACATACGTGGTCTTGGCAACACTTGCTTGTAACAAAAGGAATTCCCAATGTTACGTGCCACCAATCCCACATATATACCACATTATGCGCCATGTTTCTTGCGATGTGGGACTTAACGTTCAACCCACACACTCTCAAATGTGAGCCACACCTAACAGATCTCCGCCTTGGCGAGCATTTCATCTAACCTTCATTTAGAGCGTACTGAAGAAGCTTTGCAGTTGGCCAGGCTGCTTCCACTTCTTTATGCAGTTGGTGAGGCTGCGTTACCAAATCTCCACCGTAAGGCGAGTACTTTCGATAAAGCCAACTTGGAGCATTAGTTCTCAACGCAGGAGAGCAAGCTGCGTATCTAGCAGTGGAGTTAAGCTGCTTACATATCTCCAAGCCTTAAGGAGTCCTTGATTCGGTCACTCTCGCATCGTATAACGGTCCCTCGAACCATTGGCTCTGATACCATGTTGTGTTTCAGCACTCTAACGTGTCCCCATGAAGCATGCTTCACTGATCCGTAACGGCGCCGTCTAATGAAGCTTTCGATGTGCCAGCGTCCCGATTGAACATCCCTCCATCACCTCTTGAAACGGGCACATACGTGGTCTTGGTAACACTTGCTTGTAACAAAAGGAATTTCCAATGTTATGTGCCACAAATCCTATATATACCACGTTATGCGCCATATTTCTTATGATGTGGGACTTAACATTCAACCCATGCACTCTCAAATGCGAGCCACACCTAACAACCGTATCACATGAGTATATCGTGTGATTATCCTTTCTGCAAAACATAGAGAAAGGGAAGAGAGAAAATAACTGAGAAATTTTCACTACTTTGTCTGTCTATAAACCCAAAGAAAAGAAATCAAGAAAAATAGGCATTCTGGTTCAAAAATACACAACTAGAAAGAAACTGTAAAGTGCTAATAACTGTCATGTTAGAACGAAAAGAAAACAACCACATGCATGAAAAGAGAAGCATTATTTATTGAATTTAAAGTACTTTTATTACTCTCAACCAACTGCATCAAAGTATCACCCTACTAGCCAACATTTTTTGTAATGCGACCATAAAATAGAACACAAGACCTTTGGTTACTCTATCAAACAATTTAACATTATGACCAATGGACACTGGCAATAATAGATAACATAATCCTGTAAATATAACAAATGAATGAAGTAGCATGATAAAAATGGCTCCTTTATATCAATTTTTTCCTCGATTCAAATAGAAGGTGCTCAATGTGAGATGATCGCATCAAAAATGTTTCACTTTCATTAGAATAAAAAAATACAATAATCTTACCAACATTTGTAATTTTGAGATTTTACATTTACCAAGATCGCTAATTAAAACAAGCAGTAACATGACATAAGAAAATCAACAAACTTTCTTATAGTGTTAACCCATAAATGGTAATATGACAAAACTGAGTTATACTGAAGATAACCTTATTCTTCAACATCTAAGAAACTGTTTAATTTTGTGTTTCGGATGTAACCATCGTGGATGAAACTAGTTGATTGTAGCTGGATCTCAAGTGTACATTTTGAACACTGATCATGTATAGAAGTTGAGTAAAACTACACAATCGAAAACAAGAATACGACAAATCTTCAATAGGTCCAAGTTCACAATATCTGTCAAAAAGTTAAAAAATGTTAAAATTTAAGTAGTACATGTATTCATTTTATAAGTAGTACATGTTAATATTTAAATATTTAAGTATCAAACTTGCATCAGGTTTCCTAGTCAATTTCATAAGTAGTACATGTTAATATTTAATAATGGTTTGATACAATGAGTCTGGTCTGGAATGAAGCGAATATGGAAATTATACATAGGTATTAGTTTCAGCATAGTTCAGCCTATCTATATTTTATCTCACTCAGTTATACAAACTCTAGCATTTTAAAGTTTCTAAGGTGTATATTTGTATATTTATTCAAGAGCAAAATTGAACATACATGGATAGTTATTGACATATGTTAGACCAATGAGATATTCAAGTTGGTAAAGGAAATACCATTATGGTCTCAAATAGTCGGATGCATCATTATCTTTGAGTGATGCTCAAATTGATAAGAATTTTGCTTGCCACCAATGACTAATGTATGAATGTCGGCTTAGACCAAGGGCTAAGAGCATCAACAAAGAAGAAAATCAATTTGTTGTTTGCAAGATGTAAAGTGGAAAACTTTAACTTAAGAAGTGTTGTACGTTTTAGATAGTCAAAAGATGGATATTGATCTGTAATCAAACCATAAAGTTAACTTTTAATGTAAGCAAGTTAGCAATATTATCTACTAACAAGATAAATTGTTTGGAAATTTTTTAGCATGCTAGCAGGTACACACTATTTTCAGATAAGATAACAAATTATAATCTTCCAAGAGCTGTTGTGGTATGATTTCAAGGCTAGTGTAACCATATTAATGAGGGACATACCATCAACTAACAGTTCATTTGCCCAACAAATAATCAAAACGAGAATCTATGTAAGCATCAATCATTTTTATCGCTCATTTAAATTATTTCACATAGGCAAGCATCAATCATATTCCAATTTTATCAAATACAAACATTTAAAATTTTCTTACAGGTTGCAAAATGTTGATATTTAAAAAGATTGGTATATTTTTACAAGAAAATATTAAAATATGTTAGATATTAGTCCATCAACCGTCTAATGAAGAAATGATGTAGGCACTATGCACATAAATTGGTGTATTTAAAAAGATTGGATATAGTGAGGAGTCTTTATCTGTATTCTACAACAAATTAGATGTGCTAGTACAACTAAGTGCAGTAGTATAAATAATTAAATAGATAAAAAGAAAGAAATTACAGAAGCACATTTAGAGAGGGGATTATTGGCCAATATATGGATTTCATACATGTGACCCTCTTAATACTCCCTGACATTAGATGTTCTAGAGGATTTATTTGTCCTCGTCACACTGTTAAGCTTAGAATTGGAGTTCTAGTCAACTATTAGATTACATAGTAAATTATGGCGCATCTTGTTAGGGTATTTTAAACATATCAAATCATAATTTAGTTGAAGAATTAAATGGAAAATTTTACCTTAGATTCTCCATCATTCACCTCAAACTTGGACTTCTCAAAGTCTTCTTCATCATTCTATTTACAAAAATGAATAATCTACCATTAGTTTTAAGAAATAAGGTGAACCATTTAGAAATTAAATTATAAGCAAAATTTTATATCCAAAGCAAAAAATGAAATGACGAAAATATCCCTTACAGCATCTGACATGGACTTCCACTTTTCTCCACCAGCTTTGCTAACCTGTTCAAAAAGACGCACAAAATTGTAGTCATTGAACTAATAGGAAAAATCAAAGAGACTCGTTTTCTTACTAGAGGTACAAGTTTGTTGCTAGGATTTTCCTCCTTGAACCGCTTTCTTAACTCATACCTGTAAATTGAAAGTATAAATAGCTGCATTAGAATTATAATCTGAAATGTTGTATATTCTCAATCAATGCATGTAGTATCACATGAGTATATCGTGTGATTATCCTTCCTGTAAAACATAGAGAAAGGGAAGAGAGAAAATAACTGAGAAATTTTCACTACTTTGTCTGTCTATAAACCCAAAGAAAAGAAATCAAGAAAAATAGGCATTCTGGTACAAAAATACACAACTAGAAACAAACTGTAAAGTGCTAATAACTGTCATGTTAGAACGAAAAGATAACAGCCAGAGGCCTGAAAAGAGAAGTATATTTAATAGTACATGTTAATATTTAATAATGGTTTGATACAATGAATCTTGTCTAGAATGAAGAGAATATGGAAATTATACACGGGTATTAATTTCAGCATAGTTCAGCCTACCAATATGTTATCTCACTCAGTTAAACAAACTCGAGCATTTTAAAGTTTCTAAAGTGTATATTTGTATATTTATTCAAGAGGAAATTAAACATACAAGGATAGTTATTGACATATTTTAGACCAATGAGATATTCAAGTTGGTAAAGGAAATACCTTTATGGTCTCAAATAGTTAGTTACATCATTATCTTCGAGTGATGCTCAAATTGATAAGAAATTTGCTTGCCACTAATGACTAATGTATGAATGTCTGCTTAGACCAAGGAATAAGAGCATCAACAAAGAAGAAAATCAATTTGTTGTTTGCAAGATGTAAAGTGGAAAACTTTAACGTAAGAAGTATTGTACATTTTAGATAGTCAAAAGATGGATATTGATCTGTAATCAAACCATAAAGCTAACCTATAATGTAAGCAAGTTAGCAATATAATCTACTAACAAGATAAATTGTTTGGAAATTTTTTATCATGCTAACAGGTACATACTATTTTCAAATAAGATGAGACTAATTATAATCTTTTTTTTTGAAAACCCTAGAGAACTCGGCGGGCCGGTAAACTCCCGAGGAGGGTATAGTAAAGTCGTCCGCTGATCTAAACCCCCATACCCCTTGGTAAATTTATATAGTATAGGGAAGTGCATGGTAGGAATCGAACCTAGTTATTTTTACCAAAACCCAAGACTAACTATAATCTTCCAAGAGCTATTCTTGTATGATTTCAAGCCTTGTGTAACCATATTAATGAGGGGCATACCTTCAACTAACTGTTCATTTGCCCAACAAATAATCAAAACGAGAATCAATGTAAGCATCAACCATTTTTATCGCACATTCAAATTATTTCACAGAGGTAAGCATCAATCATACTCCAAATTTTATTAAATAAAAACACTTAAAATTTTCTTCCAGGTTTCAAAATGTTGATATTTAAAAAGATTAGGACATGTTTTACAAGAAAAGAAAATTAAAATATGTGAGATCTTATTCCATCAACCGTCCTACTGAAGAAATGTTTTAGGCACTATGCACACAAATTGGTGTATTTAAAAAGATTTGGATATGGTGAGGAGTCTTTATCTATATTGTACAACAAATTAGATGTGCTAGTACAATTAAGTTTCAGTAGTTAAATATTTAAATAGATAAAAAGAAAAAAATTATAGAAGCACATTTTGAGAGGGGATTAGTGGCCAATGTATGAATTTCATACATGTGACCCTCTTAATACTCCCTGACATTAGATGTTCTCGAAGATTTAGTTGTCCCCATTACACTGTTAAACTTAGAATTAGAGTTCTAGTCAACTATTAGATTATATAGTAAATTACGGCACTTCTTGTTAGGGTATTTTAATCATATCAAATCATAATGTAGCTAAAGAATTAAATGGCAAATTTTACCTTAGATTCTCCATCATTCACCTCAGACTTGGACTTCTCAAAGTCTTCTTCATCATTATGTTTACAAAAATGAATAATCTACTATTAGTTTAAGAAATAAGGTGAACCGTTTAGAAATTAAATTGGAAGCAAAATTTTATATCCAAAGCAATAAAGGAAATGATAAACATATCCCTTACAACATCTGACATGGACTTCCACTTTTCTCCACCACTTTGCTAACCTGTTCAAAAAGACGCACAAAATTGTAGTCATTGAACTAATAGGAAAAATCAAAGAGACTCGTTTTCTTACAAGAGGTACAAGTTTGTTGCTAGGATTTTCCTCCTTGAACCGCTTTCTTAACTCATACCTGTAAACTGAAAGTATAAATAACTGCATTAGAATTATAATCCGAAATGTTGTATATTCTCAATTAATACATGTAGTATCACATGAGAATATCATGTGATTATCCTTCCTGCAAAACATAGAGAAAGGGAAGAGAGAAAATAACAGAGAAATTTTCACCACTTTGTCTGTCTATAAACCTAAAGAAAATAAATCAAGAAAAATAAGCATTCTGGTTCTAAAATACACAACTAGAAAGAAACTATAAAGTGCTAATAACTGTCATGTTAGAACGAAAAGAAAACAGCCACGGGCATGAAAAGAGAAGTATTATTTATTGAATTTAAAGTACTTTTATTACTCTTGACCAACTACATCAAAGTATCACCCTACTAGCCAACATTTTTTGTACTGCGACCAAAAAATAGAACAAAAGACCATTGGTTACTCTATCAAACAACTTAACATTATGACCAATGGACACTGGCAATAATAGATAACATAATCTTGTAGCTATAACAGATGAATGAAGTAGCATGATAAGAATGGCTCCTTTATATCAATTTTTTCCTCGATTCTAACAGGAGGTGCTCAATGTGAGATGATCGCATCATAAATGTTTCACTTTCATTAGAATTAAAAAAAACCTTACCAACATTTGTAATTTTTAGATTTTACATTTATCAAGATCACTAATTAAAACAAGTAGTAAAATGACATAAGAAAATCAACAAACTTTGTTATAGTGCTAGCCCATAAATGATAATATGAGAAAACTGAGTTATACTGAAGACAACCTTATTCTTCTACATCTAAGAAACTATTTAATTTATGTTTCAGATGTAATCATCGTTGAAGAAACTAGTTGATTGTAGCTGCATCTCAAATGTACATTTTAAACACTTATCATGTATAGAAGTTGTATAAAACTACTCGATCAAAACAAGAATACGACAAACCTTCAATAGGTCCAAGTTCACATATTTGTCAAGAAGTTAAAAAATGTTAATATTTAAGTAATACATGTATTCATTTTATAAGTAGTATATGTTAATATTTAAGTATCAAACTTGCATCAGGTTTCCTAGTCAATTTTATAAGTAGTACATGTTAATATTTAATAACGGTTTGATACAATGAATCTTGTCTAGAATGAAGCGAATATGGAAAATTATACACGGGTATTAATTTCAGCATAGTTCATCCTACCAATATGTTATCTCACTTAGTTATACAAACTCAAGCATTTTAAAATTTCTAAAGTGTATATTTGTATATTTATTCAAGAGGAAATTAAACATACAAGGATAGTTATTGACATATTTTAGACCAATGAGATATTCAAGTTGGTAAAGGTAATACCTTTATGGTCTCAAACAGTTAGTTACATCATTATCTTTGAGTGATGCTCAAATTGATAAGAAATTTGCTTGCCACTAATGACTAATGTATGAATGTCTGCTTAGACCAAGGACTAAGAGCATCAACAAAGAAGAAAATCAATTTGTTGCTTGCAAGATGTAAAGTGGAAAACTTTAACTTAAGAAGTATTGTACATTTTAGATAGTCAAAAGATGGATATTGATCTGTAATCAAACCATAAAGCTAACCTATAATGTAAGCAAGTTAGCAATATAATCTACTAACAAGATAAATTGTTTGGTAATTTTTATCATGCTAACATGTACATACTATTTTCAAATAAGATGAGACTAATTATAATCTTTTTTTAAAAAAACCCTAGAGAACTCGGCGGGTCGGTAAACTCCTGAGGAGGGTATAGTAAAGTCGTCTGCTGATCCAAGGCCTCATACCCCTTGGTAAATTTATATAGTATAGGGAAGTGCATGGTAGGAATCGAACCTAGTTCTTTTTACCAGAACCCAAGACTAATTATAATCTTCCAAGAGGTATTCTTGTATGATTTCAAGCCTTGTGTAACCATATTAATGAGGGGCATACCATCAACTAACTGTTCATTTGCCCAACAAATAATCAAAATGAGAATCAATGTAAGCATCAACCATTTTTATCGCTCATTCAAATTATTTCACAGAAGAAAGCATCAATCATACTCCAAATTTTATTAAATAAAAACACTTAAAATTTTCTTCCAGGTTGCAAAATTTTGATATTTAAAAATATTAGGACATGTTTTACAAGAAAAGAAAATTAAAATATGTTAGATCTCATTCCATCAACCGTCCTACTGAAGAAATTTTGTAGGCACTATGCACACAAATTGGTGTATTTAAAATGATTGGGATATGGTGAGGAGTCTTTATCTATATTCTACAACAAATTAGATGTGCTAGCACAATTAAGTTTAAGTAGTTAAATAATTAAATAATTAAATAGATAAAAATAAAAAAATTATAGAAGCGCATTTTGAGAGGGGATTAGTGGCCAATGTATGAATTTCATACATGTGACCCTCTTAATACTCCCTGACATTAGATGTTCTCGAAATTTAGTTGTCCCCATTACACTATTAAACTTAGAATTGGAGTTCTAGTCAACTATTAGATTATATAGTAAATTACGGCACTTCTTGTTAGGGTATTTTAAACATATCAAATCATAATGTAGCCGAAGAATTAAATGGCAAATTTTACCTTAGATTCTCCATCATTGACCTCAGACTTGGACTTCTCAAAGTCTTCTTCATAATTCTGTTTACAAAAATGAATAATCTACCATTACTTTAAGAAATAAGGTGAACTGTTTAGAAATTAAATTGGAAGCAAAATTTTATATCCAAAGCAATAAAGGAAATGATGAACATATCCCTTACAGCATTTGACATGGACTTCCACTTTTCTCCACCACTTTGCTAACCTATTCAAAAAGATGCACAAAATTGTAGTCATTGAACTAATAGGAAAAATAAAAAAGACTCCTTTTCTTACAAGAGGTACAAGTTTGTTGCTAGGATTTTCCTCCTTGAACCGCTTACTTAACTCATACCTGTAAATTGAAAGTATAAATAGCTGCATTAGAATTATAATCTGAAATGTTCTATATTCTCAATCAATGTAAGTAGTATCACATGAGTATATCGTGTGATTATCCTTCCTGCAAAACATAGATAAAGGGAAGAGAGAAAATAACCGAGAAATTTTCACTACTTTGTCTCTCTATAAACCCAAAGAAAAGAAATCAAGAAAAATAGGCATTCTGGTTCAAAAATACATAACTAGAAAGAAACTGTAAAGTGCTAATAACTGTCATGTTAGAACGAAAAGAAAACAGCCACAGGCATGAAAATGGAAGTATTATTTATTGAATTTAAAGTACTTTTATTACTCTCGACCAACTGCATCAAAGTATCACCCTACTAGGCAACATTTTTTGTACTGCGACCAAAAAGTAGAACACAAGACCATTGGTTACTCTATCAAACAACTTAACATTATGACCAATGGACACTGGCAATAATAGATAACATAATCTTGTAGCTATAACAGATGATGAAGTAGCATGATAAGAATGGCTCCTTTATATCAATTTTTTCCTCGGTTCTAACAGGAGGTGCTCAATGTGAGATGATCACATCATAAATGTTTCACTTTCATTAGAATAAAAAAAAAATCTTACCAACATTTGTAATTTTTAGATTTTACATTTATCAAGATCACTAATTAAAACAAGTAGTAAAATGACATAAGAAAATCAACAAACTTTGTTATAGTGCTACCCTATAAATGATAATATGACAAAACTGAGTTATACTGAAGATAACCTTATTCTTCTACATCTAAGAAACTGTTTAATTTTGTGTTTCGGATGTAATCATCGTGGTAGAAACTAGTTGATTGTAGCTGCATCTCAAATGTACATTTTAAACACTGATCATGTATAGAAGTTGAATAAAACTACTCGATCAAAACAAGAATACGACAAACCTTCAATAGGTCCAAGTTCACATATTTGTCAAGAAGTTAAAAAATGTTAATATTTAAGTAGTACATGTATTCATTTTATAAGTAGTACATGTTAATATTTAAGTATCAAACTTGCATCAGGTTTCCTAGTCAATTTTATAAGTAGTACATGTTAATATTTAATAATGGTTTGATACAATGAATCTTGTCTAGAATGAAGCGAATATGGAAAATTATACACGGGTATTAATTTCAGCATAGTTCAGCCTACCAATATGTTATCTCACTCAGTTATACAAACTCGAGCATTTTAAAGTTTCTAAAGTGTATATTTGTATATTTATTCAAGAGGAAATTAAACATACAAGGATAGTTATTGACATATTTTAGACCAATGAGATATTCAAGTTGGTAAAGGAAATATCTTTATGGTCTCAAATAGTCAGTTACATCATTATCTTTGAGTGATGCTCAAATTGATAAGAAATTTGCTTTTGCCACTAATGACTAATGTATGAATGTCTGCTTAGACCAAGGACTAAGAGCATCAACAAAGAAGAAAATCAATTTGTTGCTTGCAAGATGTAAAGTGGAAAACTTTAACTTAAGAAGTATTGTACATTTTAGATAGTCAAAAGATGGATATTGATCTGTAATCAAACCATAAAGCTAACCTATAATGTAAGCAAGTTAGCAATATAATCTACTAACAAGATAAATTGTTTGGAAATTTTTTAGCATGCTAACAGGTACATACTATTTTCAAATAAGATGAGACTGATTATAATCTTCTTTTTTTTAAAACCTGGAGAACTCGGCGGGACGGTAAACTCCCGAGGAGGGTATAGTAAAGTCGTCCGCTGATCCAAGCCTCCATACCCCTTGGTCAATTTATATAGTATAGGGAAGTGCATGGTAGGAATCTAACCTAGTTCTTTTTACCAGAACCCAAGACTAATTATAATCTTCCAAGAGCTATTCTTGTATGATTTCAAGCCTTGTGTAACCATATTAATGAGGGGCATACCATCAACTAACCGTTCATTTGCCCAACAAATTATCAAAACGAGAATCAACGTAAGCATCAACCATTTTTATGGCTCATTCAAATTATTACACAGAGGTAAGCATCAATCATACTCCAAATCTTATTAAATAAAAACACTTAAAATTTTCTTCCGGGTTGCAAAATTTTGATATTTAAAAAGATTAGGACATGTTTTACAAGAAAAGAAAATTAAAATATGTTAGATCTCATTCCATCAACCGTCCTACTGAAGAAATGTTGTAGGCACTATGCACACAAATTGGTGTATTTAAAATGATTGGGATATGGTGAGGAGTCTTTATCTATATTCTACAACAAATTAGATGTGCTAGCACAATTAAGTTTAAGTAGTTAAATAATTAAATAGATAAAAATAAAAAAATTATAGAAGCGCATTTTGAGAGGGGATTAGTGGCCAATGTATGAATTTCATACATGTGACCCTCTTAATACTCCCTGACATTAGATGTTCTCGAAGATTTAGTTGTCCCCATTACACTGTTAAACTTAGAATTGGAGTTCTAGTCAACTATTAGATTATATAGTAAATTACGGCACTTCTTGTTAGGGTATTTTAAACATATCAAATCATAATGTAGCCGAAGAATTAAATGGAAAATTTTACCTTAGATTCTCCATCATTGACCTCAGACTTGGACTTCTCAAAGTCTTCTTCATCATTCTGTTTACAAACATGAATAATCTACCATTAGTTTAAGAAATAAGGTGAACTATTTAGAAATTAAATTGGAAGCAAAGTTTTATATCCAAAGCAATAAAGGAAATGATGAACATATCCCTTACAGCATTTGACATGGACTTCCACTTTTCTCCACCACTTTGCTAACCTATTCAGAAAGATGCACAAAATTGTAGTCATTGAACTAATAGGAAAAATCAAAGAGACTTGTTTTCTTACAAGAGGTACAAGTTTGTTGCTAGGATTTTCCTCCTTGAACCGCTTACTTAACTCATACCTGTAAATTGAAAGTATAAATAGCTGCATTAGAATTATAATCTGAAATGTTCTATATTCTCAATCAATGCAAGTAGTATCACATGAGTATATCGTGTGATTATCCTTCCTGCAAAACATAGAGAAAGGGAAGAGAGAAAATAACCGAGCAATTTTCACTACTTTGTCTCTCTATAAACCCAAAGAAAAGAAATCAAGAAAAATAGGCATTCTGGTTCAAAAATACATAACTAGAAAGAAACTGTAAAGTGCTAATAACTGTCATGTTAGAACGAAAAGAAAATAGCCACAGGCATGAAAATGGAAGTATTATTTATTGAATTTAAAGTACTTTTATTACTCTCGACCAACTGCATCAAAGTATCACCCTACTAGCCAACATTTTTTGTACTGCGACCAAAAAGTAGAACACAAGACCATTGGTTACTCTATCAAACAACTTAACATTATGACCAATGGACACTGGCAATTAGATAACATAATCTTGTAGCTATAACAGATGATGAAGTAGCATGATAAGAATGGCTCCTTTATATCAATTTTTTCCTCGGTTCTAACAGGAGGTGCTCAATGTGAGATGATCGCATCATAAATGCTTCACTTTCATTAGAATAAAAAAAACCTTACCAACATTTGTAATTTTTAGATTTTACATTTATCAAGATCACTAATTAAAACAAGTAGTAAAATGACATAAGAAAATCAACAAACTTTGTTATAGTGCTACCCCATAAATGATAATATGACAAAACTGAGTTATACTGAAGATAACCTTATTCTTCTACATCTAAGAAACTGTTTAATTTTGTGTTTCGGATGTAATCATCGTGGTAGAAACTAGTTGATTGTAGCTGCATCTCAAATGTACATTTTAAACACTGATCATGTATAGAAGTTGAATAAAACTACTCGATCAAAACAAGAATACGACAAACCTTCAATAGGTCCAAGTTCACATATTTGTCAAGAAGTTAAAAAATGTTAATATTTAAGTAGTACATGTATTCATTTTATAAGTAGTACATGTTAATATTTAAGTATCAAACTTGCATCAGGTTTCCTAGTCAATTTTATAAGTAGTACATGTTAATATTTAATAATGGTTTGATACAATGAATCTTGTCTAGAATGAAGCGAATATGGAAAATTATACACGGGTATTAATCAGCATAGTTCAGCCTACCAATATGTTATCTCACTCAGTTATACAAACTCGAGCATTTTAAAGTTTCTAAAGTGTATATTTGTATATTTATTCAAGAGGAAATTAAACATACAAGGATAGTTATTGACATATTTTAGACCAATGAGATATTCAAGTTGGTAAAGGAAATACCTTTATGGTCTCAAATAGTCAGTTACATCATTATCTTTGAGTGATGCTCAAATTGATAAGAAATTTGCTTGCCACTAATGACTAATGTATGAATGTCTGCTTAGACCAAGGACTAAGAGCATCAACAAAGAAGAAAATCAATTTGTTGCTTGCAAGATGTAAAGTGGAAAACTTTAACTTAAGAAGTATTGTACATTTTAGATAGTCAAAAGATGGATATTGATCTGTAATCAAACCATAAAGCTAACCTATAATGTAAGCAAATTAGCAATATAATCTACTAACAAGATAAATTGTTTGGAAATTTTTTAGCATGCTAACAGGTACATACTATTTTCAAATAAGATGAGACTAATTATAATCTTCTTTTTTTTTAAACCTGGAGAACTCGGCGGGACGGTAAACTCCCGAGGAGGGTATAGTAAAGTCGTCCGCTGATCCAAGCCCCCATACCCCTTGGTCAATTTATATAGTATAGGGAAGTGCATGGTAGGAATCTAACCTAGTTCTTTTTACCAGAACCCAAGACTAATTATAATCTTCCAAGAGCTATTCTTGTATGATTTCAAGCCTTGTGTAACCATATTAATGAGGGGCATACCATCAACTAACCGTTCATTTGCCCAACAAATTATCAAAACGAGAATCAATGTAAGCATCAACCATTTTTATGGCTCATTCAAATTATTACACAGAGGTAAGCATCAATCATACTCCAAATCTTATTAAATAAAAACACTTAAAATTTTCTTCCGGGTTGCAAAATTTTGATATTTAAAAAGATTAGGACATGTTTTACAAGAAAAGAAAATTAAAATATGTTAGATCTCATTCCATCAACCGTCCTACTGAAGAAATGTTGTAGGCACTATGCACACAAATTGGTGTATTTAAAAAGATTGGGATATGGTGAGGAGTCTTTATCTATATTCTACAACAAATTAGATGTGCTAGCACAATTAAGTTTAAGTAGTTAAATAATTAAATAGATAAAAATAAAAAAATTATAGAAGCGCATTTTGAGAGGGGATTAGTGGCCAATGTATGAATTTCATACATGTGACCCTCTTAATACTCCCTGACGTTAGATGTTCTCGAAATTTAGTTGTCCCCATTACACTGTTAAACTTAGAATTGGAGTTCTAGTCAACTATTAGATTATATAGTAAATTACGACACTTCTTGTTAGGGTATTTTAAACATATCAAATCATAATGTAGCCGAAGAATTAAATGGCAAATTTTACCTTAGATTCTCCATCATTCACCTCAGACTTGGACTTCTCAAAGTCTTCTTCATCATTCTGTTTACAAAAATGAATAATCTACCATTAGTTTAAGAAATAAGGTGAACTGTTTAGAAATCAAATTGGAAGCAAAATTTTATATCCAAAGCAATAAAGGAAATGATGAACATATCCCTTACAGCATCTGACATGGACTTCCACTTTTCTCCACCACTTTGCTAACCTATTCAGAAAGATGCACAAAATTGTATTCATTGAACTAATAGGAAAAATCAAAGAGACTCGTTTTCTTACAAGAGGTACAAGTTTGTTGCTAGGATTTTCCTCCTTGAACCGCTTACTTAACTCATACCTGTAAATTGAAAGTATAAATAGCTGCATTAGAATTATAATCTGAAATGTTCTATTTTCTCAATCAATGCAAGTAGTATCACATGAGTATATCGTGTGATTATCCTTCCTGCAAAACATAGAGAAAGGGAAGAGAGAAAATAACCGAGAAATTTTCACTACTTTGTCTCTCTATAAACCCAAAGAAAAGAAATCAAGAAAAATAGGCATTCTGGTTCAAAAATACATAACTAGAAAGAAACTATAAAGTGCTAATAACTGTCATGTTAGAACGAAAAGAAAACAGCCACAGGCATGAAAATGGAAGTATTATTTATTGAATTTAAAGTACTTTTATTACTCTCGACCAACAGCATCAAAGTATCACCCTACTAGCCAACATTTTTTGTACTGCGACCAAAAAATAGAACACAAGACCATCGGTTACTCTATCAAACAACTTAACATTATGACCAATGGACACTGGCAATAATAGATAACATAATCTTTTAGCTATAACAGATGATGAAGTAGCATGATAAGAATGGCTCCTTTATATCAATTTTTTCCTTGGTTCTAACAGGAGGTGCTCAATGTGAGATGATCGCATCATAAATGTTTCACTTTCATTAGAATAAAAAAAAACCTTACCAACATTTGTAATTTTTAGATTTTACATTTATCAAGATCACTAATTAAAACAAGTAGTAAAATGACATAAGAAAATCAACAAACTTTGTTATAGTGCTACCCCATAAATGATAATATGGCAAAATTGAGTTATACTAACCTTATTCTTCTACATCTAAGAAACTGTTTAATTTTGTGTTTCGGATGTAATCATCGTGGTAGAAACTAGTTGATTGTAGCTGCATCTCAAATGTACATTTTAAACACTGATCATGTATAGAAGTTGAATAAAACTACTCGATCAAAACAAGAATACGACAAACCTTCAATAGGTCCAAGTTCACATATTTGTCAAGAAGTTAAAAAATGTTAATATTTAAGTAGTACATGTATTCATTTTATAAGTAGTACATGTTAATATTTAAGTATCAAACTTGCATCAAGTTTCCTAGTCAATTTTATAAGTAGTACATGTTAATATTTAATAATGGTTTGATACAATGAATCTTGTCTAGAATGAAGCGAATATGGAAAATTATACACGGGTATTAATTTCAGCATAGTTCAGCCTACCACTATGTTATCTCACTCAGTTATACAAACTCGAGCATTTTAAAGTTTCTAAAGTGTATATTTGTATATTTATTCAAGAGGAAATTAAACATACAAGGATAGTTATTGACATATTTTAGACCAATGAGATATTCAAGTTGGTAAAGGAAATACCTTTATGGTCTCAAATAGTCAGTCACATCATTATCTTTGAGTGATGCTCAAATTGATAAGAAATTTGCTTGCCACTAATGACTAATGTATGAATGTCTGCTTAGACCAAGGACTAAGAGCATCAACCAAGAAGAAAATCAATTTGTTGCTTGCAAGATGTAAAGTGGAAAACTTTAACTTAAGAAGTGTTGTACATTTTAGATAGTCAAAAGATGGATATTGATCTATAATCAAACCATAAAGCTAACCTATAATGTAAGCAAGTTAGCAATATAATCTACTAACAAGATAAATTGTTTGGAAATTTTTTAGCATGCTAACAGGTACATACTATTTTCAAATAAGATGATACTAATTATAATCTTCTTTTTTTAAAACCTGGAGAACTCGGCGGGACGGTAAACTCCCTAGGAGGGTATAGTAAAGTCGTCCGCTGATCCAAGCCCCCATACCCCTTGGTCAATTTATATAGTATAGGGAAGTGCATGGTAGGAATCTAACCTAGTTCTTTTTACCAGAACCCAAGACTAATTATAATCTTCCAAGAGCTATTCTTGTATGATTTCAAGCCTTGTGTAATCATATTAATGAGGGGCATACCATCAACTAACCGTTCATTTGCCCAACAAATAATCAAAACGAGAATCAATGTAAGCATCAACCATTTTTATGGCTCATTCAAATTATTACACAGAGGTAAGCATCAATCATACTCCAAATTTTATTAAATAAAAACACTTAAAATTTTCTTCCAGGTTGCAAAATTTGGTATTTAAAAAGATTAGGACATGTTTTAGAAGAAAAGAAAATTAAAATATGTTAGATCTCATTCCATCAACCGTCCTACTGAAGAAATGTTGTAGGCACTATGCACACAAATTGGTGTATTTAAAATGATTGGGATATGGTGAGGAGTCTTTATCTATATTCTACAACAAATTAGATGTGCTAGTACAATTAAGTTTAAGTAGTTAAATAATTAAATAGATAAAAATAAAAAAATTATAGAAGCGCATTTTGAGAGGGGATTAGTGGCCAATGTATGAATTTCATACATGTGACCCTCTTAATACTCCCTGACATTAGATGTTCTCGAAGATTTAGTTGTCCCCATTACACTGTTAAACTTAGAATTGGAGTTCTAGTCAACTATTAGATTATATAGTAAATTACGGCACTTCTTGTTAGGTTATTTTAAACATATCAAATCATAATGTAGCTGAAGAATTAAATGGCAAATTTTACCTTAGATTCTCCATCATTGACCTCAGAGTTGGACTTCTCAAAGTCTTCTTCATCATTCTATTTACAAAAATGAATAATCTACCATTAGTTTAAGAAATAAGGTGAACCATTTAGAAATTAAATTGGCAGCAAAATTTTATATCCAATGCAATAAAGGAAATGATGAACATATCCCTTACAGCATCTGACATGGACTTCCACTTTTCTCCACCACTTTGCTAACCTATTCAGAAAGACGCACAAAGTTCTAGTCATTGAACTAATAGGAAAAATCAAAGAGACTCGTTTTCCTAAGGAGAGACAAGTTTGTTGCTAGGATTTCCTCCTTGAACTGCTTTCTTAACTCATACCTGTAAATTGAAAGTATAAATAGCTGCATTAGAATTATAATCCTACATGTTATATACTCTCAATCAATGCATGTAGTATCACATGAGTCTATCGTGTGATTATCCTTCCTGCAAAACATAGAGAAAAGGAAGAGAGAAAATAACTGAGAAACTTGCACTACTTTGTCTGTCTATAAACCCAAAGAAAAGAAATCAAGAAAAATAGGCATTCTGGTTCAAAAATACACAACTAGGAAGAAACTGTAAAGTACTAATAACTGTCATGTTAGAACGAAAAGAAAACAGCCACGGGCACGAAAAGAAAAGTATTATTTATTTAATTTAAAGTACTTTTATAACTCTCAACCAACTACATCAAAGTATCACCCTACTAGCCAACTTTTTTTGTAATGCGACCATAAAATAGAACACATGACCTTTGATTACACTATCAAACAACTTAACATTATGACCAATGGACACTGGCAATAATATATAACATAATCTTGTACCTATAATAGATGAATGAAGTAGCATGATAAGAATGGCTTCTTTATATCAATTTTTCCCTCGGTTCTAACAGGAGGAGCTCAATGTAAGATGATCGCATCATAAATGTTTCACTTTCATTAGAATAAAAAATACAATAACCTTAGCAACATTTGTAATTTTAAGATTTTACATTTATCAAGATCACTAATTAAAATAAGAAGTAAAATGGCATGAGGAAATCAACAAACTTTGTTATAGTGCTTCCCCATAAATGATATATGACCAAACTGAGTTATACTGAAGATAACTTTATTCTTCTACATCTAAGAAACTGTTTAATTTTGTGTTTTGGTTGAAATCATTGTTGAAGAAACTAGTTGACTGTAGTTGCATCTCAAGTGTACATTTTAAACACTGATCATGTATAGAAGTTGAATAAAACCACTCAATCGAAAACAAGAATACGACAAATCTTCAATCGGTCCAAGTACACATATCTGTTAAGAATTTAAAAAATGTTAATATTTAAGTAGTACATGTATTCATTTTATAAGTAGCACATGTTAATATTTAAATATTTAAGTATCAAACTTGCATCAGGTTTCCTAGTCAATTTTATAAGTAGTACATGGTAATATTTAATAATGGTTTGATACAATAAGTCTGGTCTGGAATGAAGCGAATATGGAAAATTATACACAGGTATTCATTTGGTAATAAATAGAGATAGACAATTTTAAGGTTTTGCCTTAACAGTCAAATGAAACAGCTAAATTCTTCTAGTATGAATATGGAGACAGAAAAATATAGGTTAAAAAATGGTATGCATCACAATTTTATTATCCAAATTTAAAAAGTACAGAAGGTTGCTTACGAAAAGCAAGCTATGTATATTCCATAACTGAACTTCTTCGGTTTGCCTAAACTATGTTAATAGTGGCAACCAAAAGTAATCAAAATATGGAACAAATTGAAAACAATAATAGCTTGTCTTTATATTAAGTACCAGAGACTCTCCATAACTCGAACGAGTAAATACTAATGAATTATCATGGCATAAAACTGCTGATGCAATGGACATCTCATCTAAAGGCTCGGTTTTAAGTACAGTTACCCAACAAAAGGTAAAAAATTTAAATCAGAGTTGTTTCATTCCACATCTTAACAATGAATAGTGATAACATAATTTAAACTATCTTTTTGTTCAAGTTTATGAATATTCCAACTTTGATGAGAATTGTTATAAATGAAGGTAAAATTAGAACAAATTAATAACATAGTAAGAAGATACTAAATTACAAAGTGAAGCTGACGTTTATATCCAAATAATCAAATACGTTTTCCTTTTAACCATTATATAAACAGAACTAAGATATTAAATCACATCTATAACAAGGCATTTGTCGCTTGAACAGAATGGGCGTTCATTATTTTATGGGCGAAAGGCTTTAAATGCAATTTTCACAAAATAAATAAACAAATAAATTTTATCTACGCATTAATACCCTTGTATCTTAAAAACTGATAATCCTTGATAATTATAAAAATATAACATGTATTCGATAATAAGAATATGATTTAACAAAATAGTACATTCATGAAGCTAGATAATAAGTATAAGAGCTTATTCATAAATAAATAAAAACCATTATAGAAATAGCATGTTCTTCCAACAGATTAAAGATTAATTACTTTTCCTTATTATAATATCTTAAATTACTTAATTAGGAGTTCATAGATCACCAAAATGTAAAAGCCAAATAGATACTTTGGGGAAAAAAAATCAATTTCTTCCTCAATGTAGTGGTTTCTTTTCACTTACGACCACATATTATAACCTTTTATTCATTTACTTAATTACAAGTTTTTGATACTAATAATAATAATAATTTAGTCATACAAGTTTCTCCTCTAATCTTGTATATACATAAACATGCCCTTGGTTAACCAAATGAGAATAAGTAAGATAAGTAGAAAGTATCTATACAAATACCTAAAATCGAAATTAATAAGTGAGATATTGAATAGAATAAGATTTGCAGTAGTTGAGTTCAAACATGAAATGATTTAACGGTAATCAGATTCAGTAGAATTGGACTGAATATTCAATGAAGCAAAAGAGAGATTACCCATAAGAATGTTGAAATAGAACTGTGGTACTGGATCAATAGTTTTATGTGCTTTTTTGATTGGCAAGGGTTCGAATTCAGTTTCTCAAGGTGCTTTTTCGTGCTAGGACGATGTCGAAGAAGCCCTTAAATTAGGCGAGAGAGAATTAACAGCGAACTGGATCGAAGAGAATTCTAATGAAGCGAAAAGAAGAAATTATTTTCAAGTATTGAAGAGGAATAAAGAGAAGGGTAATTTTTTTTCTACATATTGACAATTAAGGAAAACATGACAGAACAAATTTTTTGAAGCCGCGAAGCTTTACAACGTGGGATGGGCAGGTAATACATGTTACATTTATAATACAGTGTAAAATATTATTAATTACACTTAGCGATCAAACGCTACTACTTAATGCAACAAAAGACAGATTTTCTTATAGTGGTCTAAGATCTTATATTTTGCCTCAAAGGCTTTCTACTCATCTTGACGCTTACTCTCGATGTCCTCCACTATCTTCTTCAATTGTGTAATACCCCGAAAATTTAAGTTATATTATAATTAAAATATTGATAATATAATGGTATCGAATAATTGGATTAAATTAGTAAAAAATATCAATTAAAATAAGGAGGGGCAAATCGGTCATTTTTCAACTTTGGAATTTGACGATGAAGCCTACACCATTATGACCATCTCATTTTTCTAATTTGTGCAGTATATTCATTTGTCTAGTTTGGAGGTCGTACAAAGAAGTTTTGGACGATTTCGTATTGAGCTAGTGAGAGCCAAAATTTTAAATTTTAAATTTGGATTACCATTGCTTTTTCAATTCGCCTATATAACTCCAACTAGAGAGCACATTGTTTTCATTTCCTCATTTCATAAACTTCCACCATTTCATTCTTTTCCTTTACCCTCTTCCTTACTAAATTTCAAAACATCGTAACTTACTCGATTCTCGGTGGATTTGCACGAAACTAGTGACAAACTAAAGAGCATAGAGGATACTATGTATTCACACCAAATTGGAGGAGAATCCCAAAGGCTTGGTGGCACAGAAGTCCGCACAGCAAAGGTTTAAAGCATTGAAGAGCAATTTAGTGAGTGATTCCATCTCCAAATGCAATATAAAGAAAAGTTGATACTTTAATGATGATATGATGTCTACAATACGATCTATAAGTTTAGTAGCTACTGAAGTAATATAATCTATGGGATTAAGGAAAATATGTATTACAATAAGGGAAACGTTAACAATATATTGATTTTCATAATTCTGATGGATATAATACCAAACCTTATGAATTAACCCTCAAAATTGATATATGAGCATAGTATTAAGGCCTAGAATTGAGTAGACATCATTTGGAGGTAGAAAAAACTCGACTAAAGGCGAAATGATGCACTAGAAAGGAGAAAATCACAACTAGGTATGCAACAAAAAGTGTGACTGGTTGACCTATTAGTCGATCGGTGGCACTAATCGACCGGTCTTGGAAGGACTGGTGGAGGAACATACCTTAGTTGGATCTTGTTGAACCTAGGCCCAATCGGGCCAGGGCAAAATGAGGGGGGCTCTGTTTTGTTGTTCAGGATTAGAGTATTGGAGTTGATTAGAACATGATTTCAGTGCCTTGAAGTCAAGAAAGAATACATTAAAGTTGAGTTGAAATTGAGTTGAATGTGTGTGTTTATTTGGTGATGGAATAGATTCAATGTCGATGTGGACGTGTATGAACCTATGGCATAAATAGGTGACCCGAGCTACGAAACAGGGACATAAGTAGACAATCCGGGTATTGCAATTCTTCCTTATAGCGCTTCGGTGGACTAGGTGGAGGAGCGGATGTTAAGCGATCCTGTAGTGAATAAGGCAAGTCCAGGACGTGATCCCAGTTTTGTATTCAACGTGTGGACAATGGGCAACCCTGCAGTCCATGAGGCAAGTCCAGGGAAGTGAGTCCAACATGAGTTTGATTCGATATGATCCTCTACCATAGATGGTGGGACTGGATGTATACGATAGGTTAGGCCTGTCAACGAATGCTTTCGGATGCGGATAGCACCATAACTGCATTCGAAATCATTTTTGGATATCGGATATCCACATCCGTGGATATGGACGGATATCGGATAATTATCATATCCGCTAACGATCGATAAATCAAGAATTACAAAAAGAAAATTTAGTTTAACATAAATATTTTTCAATCTCATTGGTTATAAAAGTGTTAAAAATTAACAAATATGATAAAAATAAATAGTTTCGAGCAGTTAATAAGCATTAAGTGCATATAATATAAACTACTAACTTAATAAAATAAAAAACAAATATCATTTACTCATTAAAATACACATAATTTAAACTATAATCTTGACATAAACCAGATGGATAATTTTCGGATGGAGATGTCTTCATTTCCGCATCCGCATCCGTTTTTCTGGATATCGTATATTTATACGCTTTTCAGATGCAGATGCAGACGGATTTTGGATTTTTCAGGTATCCATTGATAGCCCTATGATATGTTAAGTACAAAGCGACCAGTAGGATGTGAGGTAGATTCGGGATGAGTTAAATATAATTGCATTATAGTATTTCCTTCGTAGTATATGTTGAGTAGGTAGGATTTACTTACTCAGACATGTGTTTGACCCGCTCCTAATTTTTCTCTTTACTTATATCACTAGGTTGATGGAGCATGGAGTTGAGATGATACAGGAGACATGGACCTTATTGTATATATTGTAAATAATGTAAATAAATATTATGACTAGGATTTGATTTTATATATGGATTGGGTTTGATTGGTATTGTAAAGACATATGTATATGACATTGTGAATATACTATAATGTTATGAAATTATCATGGTTATTGATATATTATACTTTGTTTCCTTCTGTTGTGAGATTCTAAAAGTAACTGGTTAGAACTGTATTCATTTTTTGTTGTCATATCCAACAACTCGCCTTTTTTGGCTTTTGAGGTGTTAACGTCGGTTCGTACATTGAACCCGAGGGTTGAAAAAGGTGAGTTGTTACATTTGTTATTAGAGAAAAACATATCCTTAGATTAAGGACTAGGAATGTATTAAGAGAGCATAGTTGTATTTCTATTAGATATATGTTATGTAGGATTCAAGTACATATGCACACATTACTTTTCTAGTTTTGTTTACTTTTTATTGGGGATTTGCTAATGAATCTCATCCTCATAGATAGATAAAAATAAGTAATTCAGTCAAACTGGAATAGAGACCAACGCGGTCAGTACCGGTGGGATAGAGACTAGAGTCGAGACTAGCACTCCAGTAGATATAATGGATATCCCCGAAGTTAATATTCTAGCATGGTTTAGATGTTATATCCATACAACGAGCCAAGCTAGTACAAAACCCACTGAACCTGTAGCCACCACTACAACTACTGCCCAAGATGTGATTCCAACCCAAACACTACCAGCTATTGACTTTCCTAAGTTGTTTAAGGATTTCTCCCATCTTGGTGAATAGCCTTTTGTCAATATGGAACCATACTTGGTGACTTGGGCATGGCTTAGAACCCGTGAGAATATTTTCACCTAGTTAGGCCTTGGTGATATTACCAGTAAGTAGCTAGCCTCTTGGCACTTGAAAGGTGAGGCAGCATGTTGGTGGGAGGTAGTGATAGTAGAGGTAGAGAAGGACAATATTACTTGGGAAATGTTTAAAAGGAAGTTTGAGACGAAGTTCTTTTCTAGGGTTCAGAGGAATATGCTGTTAAAGAGGTTTATTCACCTTAAGTAAGGAGAGATGACGGTTAGGGAGTATGTGAATCAGTTTTACGAGCTGGCTAGATTTAGTTTTGTGTTGGTGGACACCCAGGAGAAGAAGGCACCGAAGTTTGTGAACGGTTTGAACTCACCTCTAAGGGAATTTGCATTGAATCAGATTCCATATGGAGCTACATTTGAGGGACCAATGGAGGCAACGTTACTTAATTTTATTAATAGAAAAATAATCAAGGATCAAGTTAAGGAAGGAGAGGGCCAGCAGCAGGGCAATTAAGGTTAGTGGACTACAAGGAGGACAAGGCAAGAAACAAGCGATTTCTTGTAATAGATGCCGGAAGATGGGTCACATTGTGAAGAACTATCGGTAAACCTTTCAAAGGGTAGATGCTATTATTGCAATTAGGTGGGACATTTGTCAAAGGATTGTAAGGCATCTCTGGCCAAGCAGAAAGTGAAGTGCTACAACTGTGATCAGTTCGACCATACGAAGAGAGATTGTCCAACTTTGAAAAATGAAGGACAAGTAGTCAAGGCATATACTCTGGATGTCGTTCCAACATTAAGTATTGTACCACTGTCGATTTAGGAGAAAGGGAAACAGACTATGATGGAATGTGTGTTGACTATATTTTATTCTCCTGTTTGACTTTATTTGACACTATGCATCCTATTCCATTCATAGCTAGTACATTAGTCGATAGTTTAGCCCATAAACCAAACATTGTGCATGAATCTATTTTGGTGCCAAATCCAGTTGGGAGATGGTGCTGAATCCAGTTGGGAGATTGACCCATTTATCAGTATTAATCATAGCTTAAAGTTGGTTATCCATAGCATGGAGTTCCCTTGTAATGCATATGAACTGAACTTTTCGAGGTACGGGTTAATTTTGGAAATGGATTATATGTCACGCTATGGGATAGTATTGGATTGTGAGAGAAGGATAGTTCATTTGAGAATTGATGGGGGACATTATTTGATTTTGTGTTGTGAGCCTCATATTTCTATTATGGAGACTTATTTATATTCATTTAGCCTATCATTAGAAGAGCTCTTGATTATTCCCATAATGAAAGATTATCCAAATGTATTTGAAGAATTTTTTGGTCTCCCACCTTGAAGAAAAATTGAATTTTAGGTCGATCTTGAGAAAGATGCAAGACGAGTGGTAATGCCTCTTAGACACATGGCTCCGAAAAAGAGGATTGAATTGGATAGACAAGTTTCAGAGTTGTTGCTAAAGGAATTTATTCAAAGAAGTATTTCTGTGTAGGAAGCGCCTATCATTTTTGCTATTAAAGCAAACGGTTCCATAAGATTATGCATAGACTATCAAGAATTGAATAAGATGATGAGGAGAAACTGATATTCCTTGCACTGCATTAACGACCTTTTCGATCAATTAGTCAAGGCAAGGGTTTTCTCTCAGCTTGATCTAGCTATAGGGTTTCACAAGTTGAAATTGGCCGAAGACTGCATTTCATACTCTATATGGATTATTTGATGGGTAGTCATGACTTTCGAGCTGACTAATGCTCTGGCTTATTTTGTGGATTTAATGAGCAGAGCGTTCCAAGAGCAGTTGAATAGGTTTGCAGTGGTCTTCGTGGATGACATTCTTATTTATTCCAGAAGTGAGGAAATGTATGAGTTCTTTTGAGAGAGGTATTGGATGTCTTGAGAATGAATCAGTTGAAGGCTAAGTTTTTGAAATGTCACTTCTGGAAGAAGGATGTTCATTTATTTCCTTGTGCATGTACTGTCGGTAGATGGATCAGCGATAAACCTAGGATAGGTAGTTGTAGTTAGAGATTGAAAGTCGTCAAAGAATGCTGTAGAGGTTTGTAGATTCTTAGGTTTGGCTGGATTTTATCAGAAATTTATCAAGGATTTTGCAAAGATATCAGCATCACCGACTCGTTTGACTATGGAGAACCTAGCCTATATTTGGAGCTCGAAGTGCAAAGAAACACTTGTTAGATTGAAGGAGTCACTACACCACAAAAGGCTTTTAACAGCGTTTGATAAACGCTGTAATATGATACAACAGCGTTATTACAAACGCTGTATAACGACATGCTGTCGTATATACATAACTTACAACAGCTTTTCTATAAACGCTGTTGAAACATCTCTATGACAGCGTTTATTACGAGTTGTCAATAATCTTTTTACAGCGTTTTCAGACATGTTGTGTTATGTTTCAACAGCGTTTATAATTTAGTTGTCGAAGATGTTCAAATTCTACTTTAACTGTTTACAACAGCTTTTTCTAAACGCTGTTACTGAATCATCAACAATTTCGACAGCATGTTAAAAACGCTGTGATTGACTATTTCAAGATAATTACAGCACGAATTGAACGCTGTTGTTTCTTCATTGACAACATTAATCAAACGCTGTCTTCTATTTATATAAAAGAATAAAAAAGAAAAGAAAGGTACTCCCAAGATTATAAATCTCCACTAAAATATTGATAGTACTAGAGCTACGTTAAATATAGATACTGAACCAAATTTAATAAAATATTACACTATTACAATTATACTTGGCCTTAACCAATTTATGACTTGAAAATCTACTTCCGAAACTCTACAACATCTTAGTACAGGTTCAGGTTTTCATAAAAAAAATGTAAAAACAACGGTGGCCTGTAAACAAGACAACCAACGTCAAGATACAAGAAATTGAATTACAAGAATAGTAATAGTACATACGGTCATCCAAGTTTGAACCCGTACAGAAAGTAGTCTTTTTTTGGGCCATCACCTTCTTAAGTCAAGCGACAACAGTGAAGAAGAGGAAGCAACTACCTTTTCACGCAGGTTGAATTTCTTGGCAATTATTGGTCGAACATCTTCAACTCCTACCAAGCTTTCCAAAAATGGAAGTAATGAAAGCAGTTCTTTATCATTCCGGTCTTCAAACAAGCTCTCTATTGGGATTCCATTTTCTAACTGAAACCCAAATGCCTGCAAGTTTAAGTACAATGCTCCGAGTTAGAGACTTGTGCTGGTTCATGCTATTTAAATAGGTAACTCATCAAATCCATCACAACTTCAGAGAAAACAATATTACTGATTATATTACATAAAATCTAATAAGTAAGCTAGTACATGGGGTTAAAGAGGATAATCAATTTCCCACTATTGTAGTATGCATCCATCCCAAGGTTAATTTACCTGGCAATATGATGAACTGGACTAGAGTACTAGCTAAACTAATGTACCAGACAGATAGTGAATATGATCAGAGTAGACTAAACTATGTCCTGAAACACCTGCTGCAATAAAGCATAGAACTGAAGCATTGAGAGCAATAGGAAGAACTAATCTGAAGCAGACGATCTAAAACAAACTGAAACAGGCTAAGTTAAAACACTTGCTACCAAAAACTATTTGATCTAAACTACTATGACCAACTACAGTTATGGCTGAGATGAAGATTGCAGTGCAATTATATTCAAACTAAAGAAAACCATAGTGTAATGATGCAACGTTGGAACTGTAGTTGCATGTAAGTTAGGGTGAAGTTGTATGCCATGTCAGTGTAACAAATTGTGAATAGTGTTTGTATCATCTGTAGATCGTTGATTAGGCCAGAACTTTGCCTTTTCTGTTTTGTTGTATCATCTGTAGATCGTGGACAGAATGTCCAACGCAACTTTCTCATGTGTGGGATTACCAACTGTGACAGCCCTATGCTTGTCCAACCAATCCGTTCCCAAAATAAGGTCAAACCCTTTTAATTAACTACTTAATTACACCTTTTAATTTAATTTAATTTAAAATAAACTTAAGAATTAATTACCAATAAAAGACATTTAAATAAAATATCTTAAACTTAATTAATTTAAAACAATTTATAACTTTTAACTAATCCCAAACTTAATTAAAACATTAATTATTTTAAAGAATTAGTTAAGAAAATGTTTAACTTGATTTATTTTAAATTTTAAATCAGCTAATACAAATACCCGAGCCAATCTCAGTAACAACCCGAGCTTAGACCCGAGAACTTTCTTCTTTTCTCAAAAACTCGAGTTTGTTTAAGGGTTGGGCTCAGACTTAATTAATTTAAACTAAACTTAAAGAATTAATTATCAATAAAAGACATTTAAATAAAATATCTTAAACTGGTAATTAACTCTTAAGTTTATTTTAAATTAATTAAGTTTAAAGTGGGAGTCGAACACTTATGTTGGGATATTCTGCTGTTCTGCATAATAAAAATCTATATTGGACATATCTCTTTATCCTGAAACTAACGGGCATAATTCAATAGTCCTCATCTGCCCATAATTTGAATCGCAACTATCTAATTTTTAGTGGGTTATCAGTGGGCTGGGCTCATTTAATAATAGTTTTGTTTATGAAGCATCTTTTACAGTGTATTAGAATATTTGAAATGCAGCAATAACAGGCAAGAACCTCAAAATGTTCTTGACATTTATCAAAACAAATTAACAGCCATTTCTACCCTTCTTTTTACATCCAAATCTTAACAATTAATCCTTTCTTTAAATTTGATAACATATATTGACATGCATCGAAGTAGTAGTTTTCTGTTTTTATTTATTTTTTATTTTTTAAATTTGGTAACATATACTGACATAAAATCACAGGGAAAGCATTTACCTGAGGGGAATTGTCAATGATGATAACCCGTGCCAAATCACGACCAAGAACCGACAAATCTTTCATATAATTACCATCCACGTAGACACATGATTCACGAAAAACACGATGTCGAATCAATTTCCTTTTAGGATCAAGAATATTAAGAAGCTTATCTGCATAAATACTTTGGCTTGCAGTAAATATGGTGATCTCAAAGAGGCTAGCAACCTTTTCCATGAAATCTTTTAGATAGGGACGGCATCGTACATAGATTGTGTGTTCACTGAAATTAAAGTTTACTGGAAATGTGAAATCTACATCTTGACATGGTTCAAGAGAGGAGTGCACTAATGTCTCTGTCAGTGGAAATGCATATTAGCAAACAATAAATAATAGAATATGACTCAAAAGAAAAAAGTATATCTATATGAAAATTACAAACCACTAATGTATATCTATAGATCTAACCTTTGATCAACTAAGTTAGAGCCATCAACCGCTACTTTTCTCTTTCTGCATTAAAGGAAACATAACATTAACAAAACTATTAACCATAGGTAATAAATCAAATATATTTCTCACCAAATCTTCAGTTAGTCGAGCCATTCCTCGACGACTACACGTGTGTGGTATTTGTTTGTCCTTCATGGATTTAAATTTATCACTTCGTAGCTAGATTACAAGATTTATCACATTGATTAGTTAATTTGCATTTTACATACGCTTAAATTTCATATATATATACACACAAGATATAATAAAAGCAAACTGTCGCTAATTGATATTCACTGTACTTTTACATAGATATGTTCGGTTGTGTAGTTGTTACTCAATCATTATTTACAAGTCATGTTAGTCATTATTTACAAGTCATGTTAGCAATTTCAATATATATATATATAATCAAATTTATTATATTAACTCTCTGTGTATCTTCCTTGATAATATACAAATTAATTGTTAAAACTAGATTGCCACATGGAAACAGAGGAAATGGGAATGCAGGAACGCAGGTCACTATTTTATGTCTTGATTAGAACGAGGAATGATTATAAATATTATCTTCTTCAATGTGCAACGGATATAATATTTTCATGACAGCAACTCCATTTACCAATATTTTGATAACAACTTCACAGTCTACGAACTATTTCATCATGCAATGTTGATTACAATAATTTTATTTAGTATAACATTCAAATTTAATAAATAGGTACCGTTATGGATGAAATATATAGTCCAACGGAATTTAGAAAAAAGAAGTAAAATATATTATTTGTCGTATGATCACCTGGATTAAACACTCGGCCCCTGGCCTTAACAATATACCTTTTCACGCCAGAAGCAACGATGCAGAATGTGTCCAGACCCTTTTCAATTTAGACACATAATAAAAAAATATTGATTAAATTAGTAAATATTAAGTAATGTTAAAGTTGACAGGATTAATATTAATTAGATTAAACGTTGAAATCACCTGAAATTTTCCTACACCATCCAATTCAAGCGAGTGTGTAAGTGACTCCAAATAACAGACTCAAAAGTTTTTAATACAGCTTATTTATCGTTAAAGTTACAAGGAATAGTTTTTATTGTATTTTATTTATTTAATATATAAGATTAAAACAAAACTAAAACTCTAAATTTCAGTATGCCTTTCAAACTTTTTAATGTTTTGAAGTAGTTTAATCTGAATGGTGGAAATAAGGACTGAGGCACTGAGCAGCAGCGGTACCGTATGGTAATAAAAATGCACATGACATGAACTCTTTTACATCTGAATAAAAATAAAAATAAAAATTCAATGACTATGTGAGAATAAATACTTCAAAAAAATCTCAATCAAGACTAGGGAGTAATTTAACAGTTTGATTCTGTAACATTGTTATAAAAGTCAAATGAACTGATAGTTCACAGTAGCAGAAAGCAGTTTTTTTAAAACTAGAAGTGTACTGCTACGTAGGCACCTAGCTTTTGACACAATTAGCGATCGTTTGGCAGTTAAAAGAGCGGAAAAAAATCGTGAATGGAAAACACAAAACACTTGCTACAGTAATTGAATTGAAATGTCTTATTATAAGTTAAAACTAATATGTAGTAAACAGCTTTTTAATGTTTATGAAAACATGCAATATACACACAAGCTTTTGATTGCAAACAAACATACCAAATCTTGGGTAGCCACAACCAAACACAGCAACAAGTTCAAGAACTCGCTTAAAATTGAAGCACGAGGACTCTGCTTCTACAAACAGGGCAAAGCGGTATTTTGACGAGCCAGGAATCTACACAGTGAGCGTGAAAACTATGCCTACAAACAGGCAAAAGCCTGCATTTTTCGCCTTTCCTGAAGCTTTCTAAGCAAACCGAACAGTCGTCATCTCCGCTGTTGAAGTCGTAGCTCTGCAATACCAATACCAGCCTATAAGAAGAGAAAATGTAAATAGGATACGAAGACATTAGCATGGCAAAGCAATAAAGAGTAAATTAAAAAGAAATAAAATTTAGTAAATTTGTATTTTCAAAACACCAATGACCATGTACACATGAAAAGCCTGAATTGATATATAAATAAATCAGTTTGAGAACTCATGGGACAATAGTAAAGAACTTACGCCCATAGTTTAATTTTACGTGTGACTAATAAAAAAATAAAGCTTCTTTAAAGCATATAAGTATAATTAATAGAACAATTGATGCATGAAGCTGATGTGTATCAAAAATGAAAAGCCTAAAATAAAATATAAATAAATCAACATAATATTTTTATACGCATACCTTGAAATATATCAATACAGTATCTGAAGATACAACTTAAACATAGATTCTTCCTATATATACAAATTGCTTGTGATTGATTTATAATATTATCACTGTTTTTATTGACATCATTCTTTGCCATCATGCATAAACTGTTCAGATTTCTAACAGCATATTACTCGTATTTGTATTCTTGAATCCCACCCCTAGTGTAATCCAATAGTTTTGAAATAATGAAGATGCAATTGATTGCTTTAGCCATCAGAAACAAATTGCTCTAACCATTTGAATCAAACATTTGCATGCATCTATGTTGCTTCTTTCTTAAAAGTCTCCTTACCTTACACATATTTGATTTGCCACTGTTTCCTATCAATATTTAACCTTGACAAGGCTTTAATGGACACGATTATTGATTCAAATTGAGCATGTAATAGGGACTTAAATGTTCAACTTATATGATAACAAGAGTGAATGATTTACCAATCGATTGGTAAATTTATAGAAGGTTTCAATGGTTCAATGACAGCTATATGCAAATTGATATTTGAAGAATGTTCGATAGAGTGAGAGGTTAAGTCCCGATGAATATGATGGGAATTGTATTTCCAAATTAGTGATAGAAAAAATAGATTTTGCTATCGATTCACCTCAGTTGTTCTATATATTTCAACACAATATTTTTAACTATGGTAGCAATATAGTTAAGCGGTAAATGTTGAAGAGACAAAGCCTTAAAAATACGAGAATAGCAAAATTTCACAGATCATGATAAAATTGTTAAGGGGTATGGTAGAAATATAGTTAAGGGGTAAATGTTGCCGGTATTTTTATACAGTCTTATTTTTCTGTGTACTCATGACTTACCTATATTGATAGGATGGAGAATTGCATGTGCTTCCAATGTCAGCATATGGTTCAGTATAGATGAACTTGAATTTTCAAATTTGACTTAAATAATAAAGTTAATTCTTAGATTTGGTATTTTATATTAGAATATAAAGAATGATGATGCACTAGTATCTTTGTGGTGACAATCTATGCTAGAATCAGGGCCGGCTCCGACAATTGGGTTGCCCTAGGCGTAAGCGGCAGAAAATGGGAGAAAAAAACTGCCTATGGGAATTTGAAGCCTCAACCTCACTGAAAACAAATAGATGCACAACCACTTGAGCTAATGAGTCATTGTTAAATTATATACACAACACATAGATGTTTAAAATTTATTATTTATAAATAGTATAAATTTATCCGTATTGTTGCCCCCGTCGAGGGGGATTGCCCCAGGCGGGCGCTTGCTCGGCCTCCCTCCAAGCCAGCCCTGGCTAGAATACCCTACTTGCATTTTCTTTCTGTGAACTGGTTTTACTCCATAAAATGAACAATAAATTTATTAAATGGGTGTTATATACATGAAAATTTATAAATAGAACTTTTATTAACACCATTATTCAACACCATAAAGTTTTCATATATCAAGCTAATTTTATTAACCAACAATTAGCTTTATTTATTCAATTATATACCGCACTGAAATTATTTGATTGTAAACTAACTAAACAATAATGATAATAGTTAAGAGTTTATAGCATCTGTTTCATACCTTGTTGTTTAAGCATACTAGACTAAAAATGACCAAGAAGAAATATCATCAAACCTGGAAACAATAACAATCAAGGTTTAACAAACAACATATCAAAGCATAAGTTCTCTCAATCCATTACATGATAATATGAATGAACAGCTTAGGAGGTAACTGTACTGATTAGACATATGTCAAGATGGCATTTCATTTATAAAACATGAACACATGAGTAAATGTAGTAAGCTATAAATATTGACAGTGCAAAAAGTGAAATGAGACCATATCTATTACAAAGCAAAAGGCAAAATGAGACCATATCTATTACAAATGTAGCAAGTTAAAGAATCATTAGCAACAGAATCGTTGAAAAAAGATTAAAAAAATAAAAAATTAGATTCTATAAATTTAAATCACAAAATGTTAGGTAGGTCAGTCCTTTAATATTAAAAATAAAATCACCGGATTTGATTGAGCATCAGCAATGAAAAGAATTTGAAATGTTGTCAACAATCTTGTTGATCCCTTGCGACTGTTATGGTAGTTTTCCTTTGCGACTGCAGCCAACTCCCATAAAAAGAAAAGTTCTTCGAGAACTCGCAGCCAAGGGCACCTGCTATAACCATGAAAACATTGGAAGAGACTCGATTGAATTGAAGTAGAAATACTACAACCGTACAATACAACAGATGTATAAAAAACCTATACATACTAAATAAGATCGCGGATAGTCACTAAACCAAAAAATTGGAGAACCCATTAAACCTTAAAAAAGAATTAGGGAGATTCGGTGACAAGAGGGTACCCGAGGCATTAAAGGCGAATCAGGGCAGTGATGATTGACATAATCGAAGAACAAGCAAAATCCAAGGGAAATGAAAATGAGGGAAAATGAATTAAAGGAGAGACGAGGGAGGAGTGACGAGCGAAAATGAAATTTTGGGGGAATTATAACGAGAGCGGCGCCAAATATTTTGATAGTGGAAATTAGAACCCTAGTTTCATTCTCAGCGTTTGTGCGTAAATATTTTCATTTCAAAATAGCTTTCACTGCATTTATGTGTTGAACGCTGATAATGGATGCCGTCAAAAGTAAAATTTGTTGTAGTGAGTTGTTGACATGCACTCTAGTTTTGATTATTCCCGATAGTAACAAGCCTTTCACCTTATATGTCGATGCATATGTTTGTAGTCTTGGTGTTGTCCTTGTGCAAGAAAGGAAGATAATGGCATATAAGAGTTAGGAACTTAAGACTGATGAGAGGAATTACTCGACAATGACCTTGAGCTATCTTCTATTGTAGTTGCACTGAAGTCCTAAAGATATTATTTGTTAAGGGACAAATTTGAGCTGTTTATGGATCAAAAGTCCCTAAAGTACGTGTTTTCCTAGAAGGACATAAATTTGAGGCAACAACGGTGGCTGGAGTTTTTATCATCACGTGACTTTGGGATTGCTTATATTCCAGGAAAAGGAAACAGAATTGTCAATGCCTTGAGTAGGAGGCATGCTGAAGTGAATTTTATGCTATTATAATACAAGAATTTGGAGTTTATTTAGGATTTTGATTTTCATCCTATTCAGAATATGCACGTGGTTTGTTGGCAATGATGGATGTTAGACCTACGTTTATGGATCATATTGGGTTGGTCAAGGATAGGACGCGTTGTCAGTTAGCATCATGCAGTTAGAATGGGCTGAACGATCGAGTCATTTGGATCATTACTTCAAAGACCATAAGGTTTACTTAAAGAGGGACAAAAGGTCGTGTGTACCACATGTCAAGGAATTGATATAGAAGGTTTTGGGTGAGTGTCATCATTCTAGGATGATTGATTATCCAAGAGGAGATAAGATGTATTGAGATGTTAAGAGGATATTTTATTGGCTAGGGATGGAAAGGCATGTGGTGGAATATGTAGCGAATTGTATAACATACCAAAGGTTGAAGGTGGAGCAGAAGAAGTCAAGTGGGATTTTGTTTCCGTTATACGTACCAAAGCAGAAATGGGAGTGCATATCTATATATTTTGTGGATGGACTACCCAACAGTAGGAGGGGAAGTGAAAGTACATGGGCTTTAGTGGATCAACTCGCAAAAATCATGCACTTTATTCCGATAAAGAGTATGTGGATAGCGACGACATAGTATATCAATGAGGTGGTTCGACTGCATGGAGTTTCGAGTAGTATAGTAAGTGATTGGGACCCACTTTTGACAAGCAAATTCTAGAGTAGTCTACAGGATGCATTAGGGACTAAGCTAAATCCGAGTATAGCGCATCACCTACAACCGATGGACAGACCGAGAGGGTGAACCTGGTATTGGAACACTTGTTGAGGGTATGTATATTGGATTTTGGAGGATATTGGGAGGACTACCTACCCCTAATGGAGTTCGCATATAATAATAGCTACTAGACTTGTATAGGCATGGCACATTGTAAAAAAGGCCATGAAGTTACCATCATGTTGGTGGAGTTTACGGATAAGATCATATGGTCCAGTGATGGTTAAAGATACTACGGAGAAGGTGGAGCTTATTAGGAAAAGGATGAAAGTTGCACAAGATCAGCAAAAGTCATACACCGATAAGTGGCGGACATATTTGGAGTTTACAGTTAGGGATTTAGTATTTGTGAAGGTTTCGTCATTGAAGGTAGTAGTATGGTTCAATTCCAATTTGCTAGTCCATTCCAAGTGTTAGAGAGGATAGAAAGTTTGGGGGTAGAGAGTAGAGCTTCTAAATCATTAATTAAGGATAATTAATTAATATGATTCCTCATTAATTATTAACAATTCTTTTAATTACTTTCTATAAATAATTAATCTTTAATAAACTATTTATTAAGTTGAAATTAATAAATAGTTTATTAAAGATTAATTATTTATAGAAAGTAATTAAAAGAATTGTTAATAATTAATGAGGAATGAAAATGGTTTAAGTGTAATTACTAAATGGAAGTAATTAAGGAATTAATTACTCATTGTAATTAATTGAAGTTAATTAGTTAAGTTAATTAATTGAGTTTAATTAATTTAGAATAATAAATGTGGTTTAATTAAAGGTTAATTACTTAATGTAATTAATTTAATTAAAGTATTTAATAATAAAAATGTAATTAAGGATCATTAATTAATATAATTAATGATGTAATTAAGAATTGATTAATTAAGAAATAATTAATAAATAAAGTGATTAATTAATGTAATTAATTAAGGGTTAATGTAATTAATTATATTTGATTAATTTAATTAATTATAGTTAATTAATTAATGAAGTAATTAAAGGTTAATTACTTAATGTAATTAATTTAATTAGAGTAATTAATAATTAAAATACAGTGGCATGAATCCATATTGTATTCCATGTATCATATTTCCAAAAATATGTACATGGTCCGACCACTGTAGTTATACCTAGACAGTTGGAGGAGGTGGTGTTGGAGCCTGAACCGAGTTCATCTCATGGTCCAGCCCATATTGTTGAACATGGGGTGAAGTGACTTAGGAACAAAGTAGTAAAGCTCGTTTGAGTGCAGCGGGGGAATAACCCGACTAAGAGTGCATGGGAGACTGAAGAGAGAATGAAGGCTACTCATCCTCAACTTTTTTCTAATACGTCCCTTACCTTAGTTTGGTTTCTTAGTATTAGATTATTCTTAGGTTAGATTTGGATGCTTTGGTTCCTAGGATAGATTACCGTTGGTTTATGAGTACTAGATATGTGTTTGCTAGATATGACATGATTATTACCTTCATATAAGAATATATGCTTATATTTGAATGTTATGCATCCATGTCTGATATGTCATCTTATTGCATTCATATAAGACGCATTAGTTGCATTTCTGCATTCTACAAGTTCCATGTCATCATTTATACTATATGTTATTCATATTGTTTTGTTTGATTTATTTATGCTTGTTAGATACATTGGATGCTATGTTTATTTGGTTAATACATGTTTAACGATACATGAAATATGCATCATATTACATTTTCCATTCCTTAGGAATTTTGGAGATGAAATTCTTTTAGGTGGAAAAAATATAGTACCCTAAAGTTTGAGTTATATTATAATTAAAACATCGACAATATAATGGTATTGAATAATTGGATTTAATTGGTAAATAATATTAATCAAAATAAGGAAGGGGTAAATTGGACATTTTTTCAACTTTGGAATTTGACGATAAAACCTGTAATGTTACGTCCGTCTCTTTTTCTGTGATTTGCATGGTATATTCATTAGTCTAGTTTGGAGGCTGTACGAAGAAGTTATTGTCGATTTCGTGTCTAGCTAGTGAACACCAAAATTTTAAATTTTAAATTTGAACTACCATTGCTTTTCCCTCCATCTATATTAACCTAATAGAGAGTACGTTATCTTCATTTTCTCATTCTAGAAATTTCCACCATTTTATTCTTTTCCTTTTCCCTCTTCTTCACTAAACTTCAAAACATCATAACTTATTCAATTCTTGATGGATTCGCACGAAAACAACGACAAACTGAAAATCATAGAGAACACTACGCATTCATACCAAATTGGAGGAGAACCTCAAAGGCTTAATGGTGCAGCAATCCGAACAACAAAGGTTTGAAGCATTGGAGAGAAATTTGGCGAGCGATTCCATCTCCAAATGCAAGATAATGCAAAATTGATGCTTTAATGATGATATGATGTCTACAATACGATATACAAGTTAAGTAACCATAGATTTACATAATATAATCAATGGGACAGAGGAAAATATGAATTACATTAAGAGAAATGTTATCCATATATTGATTTTCACAATTCCAATGGATATAGCACAAAATCTTACGAATTAACCCTTAAAGTTGATAAATAAATGTAGTATTATGGCCTAGAATAGAATAGACATCGTTTGGAGGCAGAGCAAACCTGATCGGAGGTGAAACGATGCACTAGAACGGAGAAGATCCTGACCAGACACATGACATAGTGCATGATTGATTAACCTTTTGGTGGACCGATGGTACCGGTGGACTGGTCCGAGAATGGCTGGTGGACCCTAGTTGGGTCTGGTTGAACCTAGATCCAGCCAGACCATGGCGGAATAAGAGGGACTTCAAAGGCATTTTGGAGATGATTAGAACGTGATTTCAACATCACATAATCAAGGAAGCATACATTAAAGTTGAATGTAAATTGAGTTAAATGTGTATGTCTATTTGGTGATGGAATGGATTCGATGTCAACATGAAAGCGTACGAGCCTGTGGCATAAATAGGCTACCCAAGATATGAACCTATGACACAAGTAGGTGATTCGGGTATTGTGATGCTCCCTTGTAGTGCTTCGACAGACCATGAGGAGGAGTGGATGTTAAGCAATCCTGTTGGGCATGAGACAATTCCAAGATGTGAGTCTAGTTTTATATTCGAGGTATGGACAATATGCGACTCTATAGTGCAGAAGACGAATCCAGGGGAGTGAGTCCAACATAAGTTTGATTTGATACGATCCTATATGGCAGACGACCGGGCTGGATGTATACGATAGGTTAGGTATGACGCGGCTAGTAGAATGCGTGGTGGATTCGAGACAAGTTAGATACATATCACATTATAGTATAGCTTAGTAGTATATGTGGAGTTGGTAGGATTTACTCACTTAGATATGTTTCTGACCCACTCTTATTTTTCCTCTTTATTTATATCACTATTTTATTGGTGCAAGGAGTCAAGATGGTACATGAGACATGGACCTTATTGTATATATTGTAAATAATTTAAATACTATGGTGTTATGAAATGATCATAGTTATTGAAATATTATATTTTGTATCCTTCAATTGTGCGATTCTAAAAGTTATTAGTTAGAATTGTATTTTTTCTTAGTGTCATATCTAACGACCTGCCTTTTCAGCTTTTGGGATGTCAACTTCAATTCGACCATTGAACCCGAGGGCCAAAAAAGGAGGATTGTTACAAGCCGATCTAGTTATTTAGAATAGAAGTCGTAGATTATTTGATGATCCTTCTTTTTAATCTCATATTGTTGGATAGTGAGCTGATTAGCATTGTATGTATCAAACATAGCATGAGTGAGCCATCTCCAAGTATAATACTAATCAAAGACATCGTGAATGACTACTTCGGTATAAGCGGCCACCTTACGCGGAATGTTCCTTAGAGTGTAGTCGAACTTGACCCCGGTAAAGCACAAGTGAGGAAAAGCCTTTTGCATCTCGGTAAGGTTAGGCTTGGAACCAAGGACGAGATGGCTATTGTGACATGTATGAGAAGGGCCATGGAAGTGTGTTCTTTACCGAATCTCTATAGGATAGTTTTGAAATTTGAAGAGCCTGTAAGCTGGAAGTGGGTATGGATTCTTTTGAGGGTGCTAGAGCTTATTGTGGAGGGGGTAATCATATAGGAGCAGCATGAACTCTAGAAATAGGAGGAGGACTTTCAGGCTTCGTGGGATGTCGGTCCGTAGATATTGGAAGTGGAGAATGTTTGTAATGTGTAGAGTATAATCTCCTAGTCGACCTAGATCAGTCATGTGAGTCCCGATCGCGATCAGCATTATGCCAACTTTCCCCTTCATCGTGTCTTTCCTTCTCCCTCCTTCGAAATCGCATAACATAAAACTTTCTAACAAATCATGCTTATGGCATGAAGAACCAAAAGGTTTGCGGCTAATATATTTGGTTAATTTGTTGTGGAGATCAACGAAGAGACCAGAGTGTCCTATTGTACTTGAAAATAAATAGAGTCAAGTTAGGAATTGAAGTCAAAGAACAACGCACGTAGAATGAATGTGTTGTGATCCTAGGTGTCATGCGAAGTGTTGGTGGATCCTATTGATTCTATGAACCCTGCTAATGTAGTCGAGTAAGTGGAGTTATTTCTCCTATGGAGGTTTGGGGCACATTGGCTGCGGTTTGGATCGGGGAAGTAATGCCTAAGAAATAGAAGTCGGTAATGTCATAGTCTGGGATGTTGTCAAGGTCTCTAAGCAAACCAAAAATGTCATTAATAGTCAGGAATGGAGTTGTTTTTCCAACTGGAGTCTTTTATGGCTTGGGGTGTGTTTGAGGTGATAGAATTCTTATTTTCAATCGAAGAACAAGAGGTGAAGTTCTTTTTACCTCCACCCATCTCCCCGGTTTATTCATATCTTTTATTAGACATCGTCGTCATCCTTGCCTTTGTCCTCGTCCTCATTGTTATCCTCGTCTTCATTTTCTATCCTTTCTTTGGTCAGTAGGGAAGTCTTATGTTGTATGCGGAGTGTCTTGTTATGCAAGAGCCTGGGGGTCGGTTCCAACTTCTGGTGCAGCCTATGCAGCTCTTCGTGTATAAGGCATGATACCAAGACTCCAGGCATTGTATAGAAGCCATAAATGTCGCATTGAGAATAATTCAGAGGAACTTCATTCTTCTTTCATCGGCTGAGATGCTCATCAAATTTTGGGGTGTCTGCACTAGAGCAACATTACTAGCCCTTTGAGGAATATATGTTAAATTTTAAGAATAATGAAGTTAGTGAATTGAATGAAATATGTTCCGATGAATTAAAGAGTGAAAGTGAAACTCACATCTTGGCAACCACTTTTGAGTAAAGAAGTCCAGGCAATGAACAAAAAAATACTCATCCTTAAAGTGACTAAGCTTGTTGTAGCGGCCAACAATGATTCGACAACCTTTAAAAGATTCTAGGAAAGTGAACGACATATGATCGCTTCTCTTCTTGAAGCTGTAAAGATATATGATTTCTTCGAGGGTAGGCACCTTGCCAAAGATCCTAAGAAAGATCATGTACATACATTTTAATGTTATGTACCATTAAGGTGGAGCTAGGTTGGGGCAAGCTTCATGAACTGAAGGATTAGTCGGATAAAGTGATTAAATATGGGAACGCCTCTGGAGAGAAATATGTAGCGGTTGTACGCTGTGTAATTTTATGGGGGGTTATGTGCCCTTTGATGTGGTTCTGAAGTTAGAGTTTCTTCGATAGGAATTCCATAGTGATTACAGCTCCTTTTGACGTCCGTTGTAGTTAAAGTCGATGCCAGAGAATCTAGAGGCTTATCTAGGATCATTACACTTTCTAGGTCGACATCAGGGTCGATGTGGGGTTCTTCGTAGCTGCAGATGGAATGACTTTGGGATATCACTTGGGTTGATGGTGAGACAGTAGGATCGATTTCACCCTAGAGGGGGGCGAATAGGGTGATACTATTAATATAAAAATTTATTGCGGAAGTATAAAATAATTTCAACTCAGATATAGCAGAATAATAGTATCACAGATAATAGCAGAATAAAAGCAGAAAATAGAACACATAAATTTACCCAGCTTTAGCAAAACCCTGCCTACGTGCTGCCCCCAAGGTTTCTACTAGAAATTTAGTAGTTAGACTCTTACATGCGTAAACTCGCGACACCCGCTATCGACTAACCTAACTCTACGCTCAAAACCCTACCACAACTCAGCCATTAAGTTGCGAATTCTCGAACTACACTACCGTAATTCATTCCCTATTCACACGACTAGAATTTACAACGGTTTAAAATAAAATACAATTTAAAAACTATTAAAAGAATAAAGAATTGAAACCCTAAATTAAAAAAAAACAAACAGCCCAATATCATGAATAAGACCGACCCAAATTAAATATTAAAAGAAAGTTCCCCTTTTTCCTTGTTTAGGTTTTCGGCCTGTATTCTTTGCGATAAAAACAATGGCTGCCTTCCTTTTGCTCGTTCATTCCTCGTTCTGAAATTAGGGCTTCTGGATTTCGAAGAAGTCGACTTCTGTTGCTCGATCGAATAAACGATTTATTGTTCCAAGCTTTGTCGATCGAGTGTTTCTTCGATCTGCACACGGCTTCTTCTCGATTGAGTTCGACTTGAAATGGTATGTACTTTACGCTCTTTGCTTTACTGATTGATTTCCTTGACCTCAATTGCATTTGTAGCCGATGATGAAATGGGTTTAAATAGGGTTCAAATCCCTTAAGTTTCGTTCGTCTGATATTTTGCTCGGCCGTTTGATTTAGCTTGAATGTTGGTGATTTCTTTAGACTTGTTCAATTCGTATATTATTGTTGCTTGATTATCAAGGCTTGTTTGATTCTGACTTGTTCGTTTTCTTGGCCACCATGGATTTGATTTTTGATTTGTTCGAACTTCCTTGGTCACCATGGTTTTAAATTCTCTGATTAATCTTGATTGACTTGGGGCTTGATATCGATTCCGTTCATTATTCCCTTTGACTTCGGCATGGCATTGTTTAATTTGAAACTGCCGTTACATTTGACTTTGGCCACTTGATTTTAACTGCAGTTGTCTTTGACTTGGTTTGAAACTGCAAACTTGACTTCACGTGTATATTTGACAATGTCAGATAGAAGTTCGATTCCTTTTTTTTTGCATTTAACCTTGACCTTCCTGCGACATTTGAACTGCTGCAGCTCATTCACTTGTACACCATTGACACTTCTGTTTTACTGTTGGTCTGCACTTAATTTTTGTAACTGCAAATTGACTTTGTTTATCTGGTCGCACTACATATATATACATGTATTCATGTGTGTTTTCACATGTATATATGTATGCTTGTGATGAACTTAAATGCTGTCATTTGTATATCTCCATTTGAAGATTATTGCATTGCTTTGACTCATGTTTGAGCTTGTATACTTCACTTGCTCCTCTGGCTGTTGACTTCGAGTTGTCTATGTTTATACACATCTCTGATTGTATTCCATTATTCACTGTTTTGTTGCATTGTGTGGTGAGTTGCTTGTACATGCCGAGCCACTGATTTTGATCTAGTTCATCTATATGCTCCAATGTTGAACTGTACTGGTTTTGATGCTTATGCACACTCGAGTTTGTATTGGTCATCATGTCGTTGCAGTTGAAAGGTTGAGCTGTTGTATACATGTATATATGTATGTTTGAGTTGAGTTGAGTTTGTATTCATATGCTTGCATTAGAACTCGACTGTGTCATCTGCACTTGGGATTGCACTTGATTGTGCAGTCTGACTTTGGTTGATGTTGTTGCCTTTGATCATAACATACACACTTGCCATGTGACGACCCGTAATTTTTGGATATTTGAAATTGGGATATTTAATTGATTTTAAATATTTAAAAGTTAACTTTTAACTTGAATTTCAAATATCACTATTTATTGGGTAATTTAATTATTAAATTAAATAATTTGAAGTTGGTTAAAATTTTGAATATGGGATTTCAAGCTTATTAAAAATAATCTGAAGGCTTATAAAATTCATATTAATAATACTGAAGGTGATAGAACTTTTAAAATTGAATTTAAAAGTGTTTTGTTCAGTTTTGAAAATATATCGTTTAAATCGATATTTAAAAATAGCCTTCCGAGGCACAGTCTTGGAATTCAACGAAACTAGTTCTATTGGATCTATAATAGTGTTTTATTATTGGATTTCAATTTTCGTAGTGATTGGAGCTGTTGTGTAGGCATACGATATATAAACGCGCTGAAATCTATATCGAATCTAATATTAAATAACTGGTTCAAAAAGCTATCTTCTTCATACGATCGAATTAGGACTCGAAACCTTTTCCATTGTGTTCGGAATAGGGGTTTAACATTATAAACGCCTAGCGGCACGCCCCAGTAGGAGATCAAGATTTTTAGCTACGTTTTCGAGACGATAAAATTTTAAATAATATATATCCACATACCAGTCAATCTTCAGCCGAAATAATTTCACGTCTGACCTTTATGCTTTCGCTTCAATTCACTATAGACAATTTGGTACACGCAGCCATCACATACCCTTTCTCTTCCCTCAGAAGCTAAAATCGAATCCACTATCGGAGAAGATTATATATATACCGAAACCCTTTTTCCCTCAGTTCACATTCTCGCGATTTATTTTCCACTTCCAGTCGAACGAAATCGACTCTCAAAAATAAATATCCGAGTTCAGGAAATCTCGTTCGACATTGAAATTCACAAGCCTATCCCCCCTCCATTTCCAATTCGAACTCATCTAATTTCGTTCTTCCTATCCTCTGCCCAGTCGAACCAAAATCAAACGAAATCACGTTCATCCAAAAAAAAGGGAGATGCGTTGATTTTTTTCAGTGGCTCGCGAGTTGATAGCCGCGATGGTGAGATCGCGTGCGGCAGCGCGATCCTGTTCGACGAAGGGGGGGTCGCGTACGCAGGCAGACGTCACTGGTGAAGGTGTCGTCGCGGGGAGGTGATTCCGGTCGTGGCGATCGTAGAGGAGCGGCGACTTCGAAGGCAACAGAGTAGGGGGAAGAGTGATCGTGATGTCGTCGAAGAAGGTCGTGGCGAAGGTACGAGGATCGGTGAGGCTAGAGTATCAACTCGAGTCTGATGGGATTGGCATCTATAGTTCGCGATTTTTGAGGGTATGGCTTCTTTTTTTTATCTATTCGAATTTGAAAAAAATAACAGCAAAGTAGAAATTTTGTTTTGCTATGTACCGAAATAAAAGGAAGAAAATATAATTTAGATACATATATGGGTAAAACAGAAACATATTTGTGTATGTGTACAGTAAAGGGAAAATATATATATATATAAAATAAATATAAATATATCTATATAGACACACATATTTTATTATATATAGGAGCACAGTAAAAATATATGTATATTTGGAAGATTTGAAAGAAAAATAGGAATTTTAAACGTTTGAAAGTTTATATAGAAAATTAGATTTTTTTTTTAAACCTATATAGGTTATTTTTATAAGCAGTTTGAAAATGAAAAATAAAATAAATACACATTTTAATTCTACTAGTTATTTTAAAATAATGTATTTTGGGTAATTAACTTGTTTAATTATTTTAGTTACTAAGAATAATTTATTAAAAGGAAACTAGTTAAATTAGTTTTTTGATTGGTTAAATTATTAAAAGGGCAAATTGACTATTTGGTTAATTCAAATGTTAACAAATCGTATAATGTTTATAAAAGGTCTGAAATCATGAAGAGACAAGCCGGTTTGGATCGGATTACAAAATTTAAGGCAAAGGTGAGTTAATCTCACTCATCTGGGTTTTATTTAAATTTAAATAGTTAAATTTAAATATTTGGTTGAATGATTGAATTGATTGGTTGTGGTATATTATATATAGTAGTATATATATTGGAGTGATTGATTTCCTGCATTATATAGCGAATGAGACCCTATGCGCCGCATAATAGCGGATGATGTTATATAAATCCATATACCGCGATATTCCACCTCGAAGTGGAATTGGTATTGTGCTAACATCTATGGATGTAGGGAAACAGGTTGGAGGGATCCAACTTGATTCCTCAAAATTATTTAGATTGTTTAATATTATGTGTTATGAATATTTGATATTCTATGATGAATTATACGGATAATTGGAATATTGAATGCTATAGTTTGCTTGAATATTTCGGTACCCTAAGTTACCAAATATATAGAATTGTATTTTTGAAAAGCAAATAAAGGAGTGAATTTTTAAGTAAAATAATTATAGAGAATTTGAATAAATTTAAGAATGAATTGGGAAAGAATAAGAGTGATTTTAAAATTTTAATAAATAAATTCCGAGTATGGGAAAGGGAATTTTAAATGACCAAAGAAATATTAAATTTTAAACTTAAGTGATATTATATCAAGAAATAAAGAAATTATTTTTAAATTCAAGGTTTGAATTTATTTAAAAGGGATAAAGAAGGATTTTGGAAAACCTAAAATTGATATTTTCAGTTTAAAAGATTTTAAATCATAATAAAGAAAGAAAAGCTGAAGTTAATGGATTTTGAGATAAATGGAGTAAGTAAAGGAATTTATTTCCAAGTGAAGTAAATTGGAAATCAATTTTAAAATTGATTTAAGCATTTGGAAATTGGAATTTTAAAGGAAGATGGGCTAAGAAATTTATAAACTGGGTTTATAAAGGTGAAGTAATATATCAGTGGATATTTGGAAGAATAAATTCACGGTGGGAATTTATTAAAGGAATGGGTAAATTAGTTTTAAAAATAAATAGTGATTTATTTTTAAAGATGTGAAAGAGAAGTGTATTTCCCGGAATAGCCAAGTACGTTTCCAAAGCAAAGTTTTAAGTATAAGTTAAAGATTTTAAAGTGTTTCAAAGTGTGTTTAGAAAATTTATTATTTTTCAAATGATTAAATTTTAAAGCAAGTATTTTTCAAATTTATTTTAGTAGTAATTATTTAAAGATGGATTGGTATTATGTTTTAAAAGATAAAAATCTAGTTTTATAATTCATTAAGTAGTTTTATTTTAAATATTCTTAAAGTATATATTTTTGAATAAAGTATTAAAGTAGTTTTAATTTAAATGTTTAAAGCATATTTCATAATATAGTGTTTTAAATTATTGTACTTGGTGATTTCAGTGGAAATAGAAAATATTTGGGAATTTATTCCATGAGAGAAAATGGTTTGAAACTATTTTCAAAGGGTTGAAAAGTGGAAATATATCTTGCGAAGATATTTTGAGATTAATAAATAATTTGAGGAAATTATTTATGTTTGTTGGATGTTTTGTGGATGTTAATTAATAGTTAAATAACTGACTATCAATATTGGCCAATGCGCTGATCGTTTCGAAGAGACCGGGATCAGGATTTATTTTCCGAAAACCACTTCGATCCGGTTTGTATGTTTTCGTGAGGAAGACGTGTTTGGAGTCGAAGATGGAGCAGTGAAGTGCAAGGGCTAATCGCTACTAATCCTGAGGGTGACTCCAAAATGGATGTAGTAGGAATAGTGCCTTCGGTTCCGTTCGAACCCGGGACGGACTTGTATGGATGAATGCTTTCGGAACGTCGTCAGGTGGACGGTGGGCATTCTAAGTAACATGTTCTAAAATGGTAACTCATAGCCTCGAGCCTCATCAACCGGGAATGGATAAATTAGGGGAGGTGCAGCAAGGCTATGTGGGTAGCACCTATTAGGGTGAGGTCATCCCTGTCTAGATGTCCCTTTTATTTCAGCTTAGTGGTGCGGTTGCTGATCCCAACCGTGGGGTGATCTTGCTCGGAATTATCTAGTAAGGGGTAGTTCTGGCCTTATGTTGCAGGGGATTGGGCGTTATCCTCGGTACTCTGATCTAGGCCAAGTACTGTGACGGGTGGTACCCCAGTAGCCCTGCCATTGTATGGAATCCATTCTCCAATAAGCGCCCGTACGGTTTTGATTGTGCCCAACTATTGCTGAAACGTGAGATGCAAGCATTTCAGCTAGATTCTATTTTACTTTCTATAGACACTATTATAATATTAGACGAATTTGATAAAAGTGTTTTGGCTATCGTAAGGTAAAAACCCAACATGTTTATTTGTGGCGTGGTCTTACGAGATGCCTTTGATTTCAAAGGGTTTTGAAACTTTAATAATCAAATTGAGTGTGATTTTCTCACGCTGGTTTTCTAGACTGACTCGGGTGTTATTTTATTATAATGCTCGGGTCAGACCGAGTATTATAGGATATAGGTTATGATGTTGTGGAGCTTAGGAGACGAGCTGGATGGCAAGACGTATCACACGTATATGATGTATATTCCGCTGTGCTGTGTGTACTGAGTATTCTGCTTGTGGGACAAATTAATATAACTGTCCAGTACTTGATTCTGATTTTGTTGTACTCCGATAATGTAATTATAAAACAGATATAGTTTCTTTTGTGTAAAGGATCAGTTATTATCTATTATATTTTATTCCGCTGTGATGGTTAGATTCTGATGTTGTTTTCTATTTCTTCTTCTACCTCTTTCTTCTTTAACCCTAATGACCTGGTATTTCCGGCACTTGGATATTCGGCATTCGATACAGTGGCCGTGTTGATGTCGATTTTCGAGGTCGAGAATCTCCTAGTTGTTACAGTGGTATCAGAGCCAAGTTAAGCGAGAACCTTGGCTCTGGATGGGGATTACTCATTAGAAATAGAGTCCGTAGTACTCTAGAATGAGTTTGAGTGTATTAATAGATATGAGCGCGTATTTGCTAGTGAATATAAAATTTGTTTTATACTGTGTTAATTTATCGGTTGAGTGTTTATGGATTCTTGTCGATATGTGGGACGCCATGTCATCGATAGGGGTTTCTAAACTCTTAAGCAAGATAAACCGACACAGTATTGTTTTAAATAGGGTAAATGAAATAATTTTACCCAAATTATTTTCGTATATAAAGAAATAATTTTCCGTAAATTATTACAGTATATGGTTGCTTGGATGTTAGGAATGATAATATTAAATTATTATCATTGTTATGTGGAAATTTAACTAGAAATTAAAAATAACCAAAGTTAAGGAAATAAATTCATATACATATGAAGTTTATAAATGTGAATTATAAATGCGATTTATAATAGAATAAAATTCCAGAGTGATATTTGAATATGAATTGAAAGGATTTGGGATTCGAAATTTTGGAAATTAAATTCCTTTGAGTTTGGAAATGATTTTCAAAGGTTTTGGGAAAATAATGGTGATATTATTTGGAAGCATTTTTGAGTTGGATATGAAATCTGGGGAGATTTGGAATTTAAAGTATTTGGAAAATGTTTTTAAAGAGATAAAAGCATTTAACCCTCTTTCGGTCGCTGGAAAATAACTTCGGTGATGACTGCAGCATCATCGATATTCATTTTCGAGTTTTTAGGAGAGGAATTGCTACCAAATTTTTTGCAAAAGTTGGGTTTGATTTTAGGAATGCAAAGGATTTTGGATATAATTGATTTCAAGGGATGATTTTGAAATGTTGCTTGAACTCTGGAAGATAATTAAAAATGCTTATGGAATTGTATCATGTGGTGGATACATTAAATGAAATTAAGTTCTTACTTAATAAAATGTAGATGAATTGTGTGAAGTTAAAGGAATAGTATGAGGTTATATTTAACCGGAGTTAAGTTTAATAAGGTTGAATGGGAATAAATAGATTTCGATGGCTGCTATTGAAAATAGAAATTAAATATTGAATTGGAAGTGGGAGTAAACTAATTTGGAATAAATTAGAAATTGAATATGCTGGTGAGATATGGGAATGGAACCCAATTTGGTAAAATAGAAGTTGAATTGTGAAATAAACTCGGGTTATAAATAAAATTCAACATGGATTGGGGATGAATTAAATGTAAGTGGAAATGTTGTCAAATGAAATGGAATTGGATTATAATGGAAAATGATTTGGGTTACAAATAAAATCCAATTCGAGTATAAATGTGACATCCCGGAAATTTAGCAATATTATTTTAATAAGAATTTAATTTGATAAATTAAAATATAAACTTATCAGTGTAAAAACGAATATATATATATATATATGTGTATTTTAGAAGAAAATTATGATTTGAGAATTTAAATTAAAGTGTTTCAATATAATTATAATAATATCTACCATAAATTAAAAATAAAACCCTACCTTATTAACTTTTGATTTAAAATATATATATATAGTTATAATCTGGATAATAATGTATAAAATAAAATAAATCTTAGCAATATTAAATATAAGTATAAAACAAATAATTGTGTCAATAAATATAAGTATAAGAATATATGGATATAAATTAAATGTTTGATAGTAAGCTTAAAAATAAAAATAAAATAATAAGAAGTATGTTAAAAATAGAAATAAATATGAAGGTAAAAGACATGTGGTTATAAACATAAGTATAAATATATATACATAAGTATAATTTATATGGATATAAATTAAGAGTTGATAGTTTATGCTAGAAAAAGAAATAACAATAAGTATTGATGTTAAATAAATATGAAATGAACTTAAGAAAATTTATAGAGATACATAGTCTGTAGTAACTCATGTTTGCAAGGCAGAAAATTTTATGTGTATATACCATAGAGAGATGGATAAGCATGAAAATAGTAAACATGACAAATACATGTACAGGATGTACTAAATAGATAAAAAAAAAAATAGGGATAATATTTGTAAACGTGAAAAGGACCAAGGCATTAAATGCCATCATCTCTAGCACAAGATCGAAATCATCTCAGCCACCATAAAAAAAGAAAATCTCTGACCTAAAATTGTACCAGCTAATACAACCCAATATAATTTTTCTACATATATCCTCCTTATCTCATTTCGTTCATCATCAACTTAGCATTTCAGGAAATAAGAAATATATCATCTTACACCTAAAACTTAAAACTACAACTAAACAACTTAACTCAAGTATTAAAATCAAAATACAAGTAGACTAAAGCAAGCAGGAAGAAGAAAGAGGATCAGGCATATAGTTTCTTTTCAAAACAGAAGTGCTCTCTGTTCAGGTTTATTTTCAGGTGAGTAAACCATTTAAATTTAAAAGTTAAGTGTATATATATATATATCTGTTGCCTGTGAAGTCTGAAATTAAAGATACCCTGTTATACATATATATACATGATTTTCCTCTGTGTTATAAACATTTGTATGTGTGTATGCCTGTATATACTAGAATCATCTCTGTTTTCGATTCAGAGCATCAAGGCTTGATCAAAACCCAAGAATCAAAATTTCTTTGATCATTATTAGGCTGAAAGACCCAAACAATATGTTTGTTTGGTTATAAATTAAAGAAATATTTTTTCTAGCAAAATAAAATTCAGATGTGCTTGAAATCTTCATGGTACTGATGAACACATGCAAGCATGATAAAATCAAGTATTATAATTTATTGTTTCAATTATATAATTTGAACCAGCTCTGAAAAATAGGATTTTTGATATAAAAATCTCGATTTTTAATTGAGTATCGGAGGTGCAGTTCAAAGTTGAACTGGAAATGGCTTTTGACCATTTCCTGGTGATCGACGATCACTGGGCCCTCGGGGTTTCTTCTGGAGGAGGAGTGATGTACGGCGAGGCTAGGAAAAATAGTGGAAGCGTCGATAGATCACCGTGGCGATGGTGGTGAGACGATCTTGTTCTTAACCCTAATTTGGGTCGTGGTCGAGAATTCGATCACCATGGGTACGATAGTGCATCGAGTTGCACCGGACCTGGTGGAAAGGCAGCGTGGAAGGCTAGGGGATGTGTGGTCGGAGTTGCACGTTTTCCGATGGTCGGAGACGTGAGTTCGAGAGGAGTTTTGGCCATAGGTGTAGTTTCCAGTTTCAACTCTATTGCTCGATTTTGAATTTGGGGTTGTGATGAAGTCTGGGAGGTCGGGATCGATGATGGGATGGTCGTCGACATGTTGAAGGTAACGGCGATGGTCGGAAGGTCGAAGTGCTGGTGTACACGTGCACGCGTGTCAGAGTGTCAGTAGTTGATAAGGGAAGTGGCTCGAGTGTGACTCGGGGATTTAGCTGTTTTACACGAGTTTATCTTTGGGGACGAGAGTGATAACTTTTCCAGATTTTTACTTAAACAAATATAAGTTTTTAAAATTCAAGGTAAAGGGAAGGAGGTGAGTTTTCTCAGGGTTGAACTGGTGTGAGGGACGGGTTGGACCCGAAGCAGATTCTAAAATCTGTTGTAAAAGTTTTAAAACAGGTTTTTAAATTTAAATAAAAACAAGTCTTTATATAATGAATGTTTTAATAACTGATTTAAGAGTTGTATGATTTTATGTTACTTAAACTTATTAAGATGAATTCTTAAGCTATTTTAAACTTAATTTAGAAATGTAATTAAGTGTTGAGTAAAAGAATAAAATGTTTTAAAGTTATATGTTAATGATAGTTAAGAAATTAATAAAGGATAATGGTTTATCTTAAAGAAATTGAGATTTATTAAGTTTATAAAAGTAATTAAGGAATAATTAATTAGTTTAATTGATCAATGATAAAGGATAAATAAATAAATAGTTAAGATTATAAAATTTATGAATTAAGGGTTTAATTAATTTGTAATTAAGAATTATTAGTTAGATAATTAATTAATCATTAGTGATTAATTAATGTAGTAATTAAAATGTAATTATTGACTAATTAATTAAGTAATTAGAGATAATTAACTGATAATTAAGGATTAATTAATATGTTATTAAGGGATAATTTATTAGTTAATTAAAGATGAATTAATTGATTATAAAAGTAATTAAGGAATGATTAATAAATTAAATGGTTTGCAATTAATTTATAAGAGATTGATTAAGAGTTAAGTGATTAATTCTTAAGTAATTAATTTAATTTGAATTGATTAAATTAATTATAATTTGGATTAAAGATATGCTTGCTTATGGATGATGGTTGTATAGAATATCTGAATTGGATGATATCTATTGGATGATATGCTGTGATATTCTGTGATATGATATTTGATATATCTGTGATAAATAAGTGATATTTATCTGTGTTAAATGTTGTGTGAATTCAACATTTAATTGAATTAAATTGTTTAAAATTTAAAACAACTTGGCCTTAAAAGACACGTTTGGATTTCGATGAGACCGGGATCGGGAATCAGTTATGATTTTCCAAAAACCACATTGGCCCAAATTAAACGATAGGTCGTGACATCTCAAAGTGAAGATCGAGATGGTGTTTCAGAATGCAAGGGTTATTGTCGTTAACTCTGAGGGTGATTCCAAAATGAGTGTAACGAGATAATGCCTTCGGTTTCGTTCGAACCCGAAATGAACTTGTATGGATTGAATGCTTTCAGCTCATCGTCAGGTGGACGATGAGCATTCTAAGAGATATGTTCTCTAAAGGTAATAGTGACCTCAAGCCTCATCAACCGGGAATGGCTAAAACAGGGGAGGTGCAGCAAAGCTTCGTGGGTAGCACCCACTTGAGAGCGAGATATACCCCTTTCTAGATGTCCCTTTTTATTTCGGATGTGTGGGCAGTTGTTGGCCACAATTGCGCGGTTATTTTGTTCGGGACTGTCCAGTAAGGGATGGTTCCAGCCTTGTGTTGTAGGGGATTGGGAGTAATCCTCGGTACTCTGATCTAGGCCAGGTACTGTAACGGGCAGTACCCAGTAGCCCTACCATTGTATGGAATCCAATCTCCAATAAGTGACCTCGGTTTTGATTGTATTACCCACTTTGTGGCTAGTATGCTGGAATTTAATAGATGTAACAATTTCAGCTATTTCTTATTTACTTGAAAACCCTAGACACTATTATAATATCACCGGATTTTCTATATAATGTTTTGGTTAGCGTAAGGTTACCCGTGTTTATGTGTGGGAAGTCTTACGTGATACCTTTGTTTCAAATGGTTTTCAAAGTTAAACAACTTTAACCCGTTTACTCATACCAGACCCATGTCTGACCCGGAGTTTATTTCTGTTTTTCTTAAACTCTTGGGTACTCAAATTTTTATGAGTAGCCAAGTGATCAGGTTTTAGATTGTTGATGTCTAGAGGAGCTTGGAGCAAAATTCCAGGCGTATATATCTATCTATTTAGTTCCGCTGTGTTAGTGGCGTATGTTGTATTTTGGGATGTATGAAATGGCAGATATGTATATTTGTATGACTGTCTTGTTTGGATGATGTTATGTAACTCTGATATATGTAAAACTATGTAACAGTTATGTGATGTATTATATTTTGTTCCATTCCGCTGTGAGATTCTGATATTGTGTTGTTCTTTTCTTCTTTCTTTCTATTTTCTATCTATTTCTTTCGTAACGATTATGCGTCTTTCTGTGGTTAGAAAGGCGGGTCGTCACAGTTTGTTTTGCTTAAAAATGAATTGAATGTAAGCATGTGAGTTGTTAACCATTCTAATTAAGTAAAACGATGGGTGATTGGTTGTAAGCAATTAAAATTAATGTTGGTACATTGAAATTTCTTATGAAAAGTGTTAGTGTGCATTACTTTTAGTATTCATGGGTTGTAGTTGTTTTAAAGAGTGAAATGATAATGAATTTCATATATATGGCACTTACGTATTTAAATTGAGTAAGTACAGGTTCAAGGAAGCCGTGTGGCTGGATTTGGTTGTGCTAATTGCTAAAATAATAAGCCGCTTGCTTAAAAATGCTAAATAAAGGTACACCTACGCAATAAAAAAATAGGAAATATGAACTGTTGTTTTTTTATTTCCGACCGTGTGGGTCGATGTATATATATTTATATCTCTTGTCAAATTGCAAAAGCTTCTCCGTACAAAGGAGACTCTGCCAAAAGTTTCTGAAATTTTGGGAGTTAGAATTTTTTTTAATTTTCACTAACGACAAATGATTTTAAATTGGAATTTGAGATAAAGGTAAATAGAATTCAATATCTGAAATGAAGTAAATTGAATTCATATGGAATTGGAGATCCAGTTTAAAAATAAGTGATATAAAGACTAAAGTGGTAGAGTAATAATATAAGAGTATATAAAATGCTTATATTAAACTTAAGAAATGAATGTGAAGTTCTTAAGTAAATTTGGTATTAGAAATATACTAAGTAATTTTGGAATGAAGATTAAAACTAGAAGTTGTGAGATGGGATAATTGTGAATAAGTGAATGGAAATCGAAATAAATGTGAATAAAAGAGAAAATTGATATAGTTGATAATCAAATGGAATTAATATGTAGGATGTACGTATATTATTTTATTTGCATAATGGTTTGATCCAGATTGGAGCACAGAATTTCGAGATAGTTATATCGATCTGAGTTGGGATTTTTCACTCGATTTTCGACGGCGAACCCTGGATATGGATTTTGATCGATTCTGGATATTCTCTATCATAGTTTGTGGCTATGCAAGGAGAATGACGGTTTTTTATCAAGAAACCAGATCTGAGTCCGCACTAGGATGTCGGGTGGACGATACTAGTTCGGAAATGAAATTGTGTGATCGAGTGAGCGATCAGATTTGGTATTGCGTACGGATGATATATGTGCATCGTACAGGCTTAAGTATAGTGGATATTGAAAATTTTGAAAGGAAGTGAATAAAATGATTTTGGATTCTGTGATTGGATATTATTGCTAAGTAGGATACGAGTATTTAAAAGCAAAAAGGAAATTGGGATTTTTGATTTCAAAAGATAAAATTTAATGGCTCGATAAAAGGTATGTGGTTAAATTTCTGTATGAAATTTGATGATTTTCTTGTCTAGCCACTTGGCTTTTTGTTTTCTTTTGAAATTTGGGGGCCCGTAGAGGCATTTTGTGGTTGTACCGAGCTGGCCGCACAAAGGAGACGCAGGCAAAAATTTTCGAAAATTTAAGGAGTTCGAAAAATTTTGGTTTCAAATTTAAATTTGAATTGTTGAGTAACATTGTTTGAACCTATGAATAAGTTTGGAAAGTTAGAAGAGGATTAGTGTGTCTTTAATAAAAAGATTGCTTTGGAAAGTTGGTAAAACCGTTTGGTTTTGGGAGAAAGGTTAACGGGTTATGGACCATTCCTCTTAACGAGTAATTTCGGGGACGAAATTCTTTTAAGGGGGGAGGAATGTGACGACCCGTAATTTATGGATACTTGAAATTGGGATATTTAATTGATTTTAAATATTTAAAAGTTAATTTTTAACTTGAATTTCAAATATCACTATTTATTGGGTAATTTAATTATTAAATTAAATAATTTGAAGTCGGTTAAAATTTTGAATCTGGGATTTCAAGCTTATTAAAAATAATCTGAAGGCTTATAAAATTCATATTAATAATACTAAAGGTGATAGAACTTTTAAAATTGAATTTAAAAGTGTTTTGTTCAGTTTTGAAAATATATCGTTTAAATCGATATTTAAAAATAGCCTTCCGAGGCACATTCTCAGAATTCGACGAAACCAGTTCCATTGGATCCGTAATAGTGTTTTATTATTGGATTTCAATTTTCGTAGTGATTGGAGTTGTTATGTGGGCATACGATATATAAACGCGCTGAAACCTATATCGAATCTAATATTAAATAACTGGTTCTAAAAGCTATCTTCTTCATACGATCGAATTAGGACTCGAAACCTTTTCCATTGTGTTTGGAATAGGGGTTTAACATTATAAACGCCTAGCGGCACGCCCCGATAGGAGATCGAGATTTTTAGCTACGTTTTCGAGACGATAAAATTTTAAATAATATATATATCCACATACCAGTCAATCTTCAGCCGAAATAATTTCACGTCTGACCTTTATGCTTTCCCTTTAATTCACTATAGACAACTTGGTACATGCAACCATCACGTACCCTTTCTCTTCCCTCAGAAGCTAAAATCGAATCCACTATCGGAGAAGATTATATATATACCGAAACCCTTTTTTCCTTAGTTCACATTCTCGCGATTTATTTTCCACTTCCAGTCGAACGAAATCGACTCTCAAAAATAAATGTCCGAGTTCAGGAAATCTCGTTCGACATTGAAATTCACAAGCCTATCCTCCCTCCATTTCCAATTCGAACTCATCTAATTTCGTTCTTCCTATCCTCTGCCCAGTCGAACCAAAATCAAACGAAATCGCATTCATCCAAAAAAAAGGGAGACGCATTGATTTTTTTCAGTGGCTCACGAGTTGGTGGTCGCGATGGTGAGATCACGCACGGCAGCGCGATCCTGTTCGACGAAGGGGGGTCGCGTACGCAGGTGCGCGTCACTGGTGAAGGTGTCATTGCGGGGAGGTGATTCCGGTGGTGGCGATCGTGGAGGAGCGGCGACTTCGAAGGCGACAGAGTAGGGGGAAGAGGGATCACAATGTCGTCGGAGAAGGTCGTGGCGAAGGCATGAGGATCGGCGAGGCTAGAGTATCGACTCGAGTCCGATGGGATTGGCATCTACAGTTCGCGATTTTTGGGGTATGGCTTCTTTTTTTTTATCTATTCGAATTTGAAAAAAATAACAGCAAAGTAGAAAATTTGTTTTGCTATGCACCGAAATAAAAGGAAGAAAATATAATTTAGATACATATATGGGTAAAACAGAAACATATTTGTGTATGTGTACAGTAAAGGGAAAAAATGTATATATAAAAGAAATATAAATATATCTATATAGACACACATATTTTATTATATATAGGAGCACAGTAAAAATATATGTATATTTGGAAGATTTGAAAGAAAAATATGAATTTTAAACGTTTGAAAGTTTATATAGAAAATTAGATTTTTTTTAAAACCTATATAGATTATTTTTATAAGCAGTTTGAAAATGAAAAATAAAATAAATACACATTTTAAATCTACTAATTATTTTAAAATAATGTATTTAGGGTAATTAATTTGGTTAATTAACTTGTTTAATTATTTTAGTTACTAAGAATAATTTATTAAAAGGAAACTAGTTAAATTAGTTTTTTGACTGGTTAAATTATTAAAAGGGCAAATTGATTGTTCGGTTAATTCAAATGTTAAAAAATCGTATAATGTTTATACAAGGTCTGAAATCATGAAGAAACAAGCCGGTTTGGATCGGATTACAAAATTTAAGGCAAAAGTGAGTTAATCTCACTCATTTGGGTTTTATTTAAATTTAAATAGTTAAATTTAAATATTTGGTTGAATGATTGAATTGATTGGTTGTGGTATATTATATATAGTAGTATATATATTGGAGTGATTGATTTCCCGCATTATATAGCGGATGAGACCCTATGCGCCGCATAATAGCGGATGATATTATATAAACCCATATACCGCGATATTCTACCTCGAAGTGGAATTGGTATTGTGCTAACATCTGTGGATGCTGGGAAATAGGTTGGAGGGATCCAACTGGATTCCTCAAAATTATTTAGATTGTTTAATATTCTGTGTTATGAATATTTGATATTCTGTGATGAATTATAGTGATAATTGGAATATTGAATGCTATAATTTGCTTGAATATTTCGGTACCCTAAGTTACCAAATATATAGAATTGGATTTTTGAAAAGCAAATAAAGGAGTGAATTTTTAAGTAAAATAATTATAGAGAATTTGAATAAATTTAAGAATGAATTGGGAAAGAATAAGAGTGATTTTAAAATTTTAATAAATAAATTCTGAGTATGGGAAAGGGAATTTTAAATGACCAGAGAAATATTAAATTTAAACTTAAGTGATATTATATCAAGAAATAAAGAAGTTATTTTTAAATTCAAGGTTTGAATTTATTTAAAAGGGATAAAGAAGGATTTTGGAAAACCTGAAATTGATATTTTCAGTTTAAAAGATTTTAAATCATAATAAAGAAAGAAAAGCTAAAGTTAATGGATTTTGAGATAAATGGAGTAAGTAAAGGAATTTATTTCCAAGTGAAGTAAATTGGAAATCAATTTGAAAATTGATTTAAGCGTTTGGAAATTGGAATTTTAAAGGAAGATGGGCTAAGAAATTTATAAACTAGGTTTATAAAGGTGAAGTAATATATCAGTGGATATTTGGAAGAATAAATTCACGGTGGGAATTTATTAAAGAAATGGGTAAATTTGTTTTAAAAATAAATCGTGATTTATTTTTAAAGATGTGAAAGAGAAGTGTATTTCCTTGAATAGCCAAGTACGTTTCCAAAGCAAAGTTTTAAGTATAAGTTAAAGATTTTAAAGTGTTTCAAAGTGTGTTTAGAAAATTTTTTATTTTTCAAATGTTTAAATTTTAAAGGAAGTATTTTTCAAATTTATTTTAGTAGTAATTATTTAAAGATGGCTTGGTATTATGTTTTAAAAGATAAAAATCTAGTTTTATAATTTATTAAGTAGTTTTATTTTAAATATTCTTAAAGTATATATTTTTGAATAAAGTATTAAAGTAGTTTTTAATTTAAATGTTTAAAGCATATTTCATAATATAGTGTTTTAAATTATTGTACTTGGTGATTTCAGTGGAAATAGAAAATATTTGGGAATTTATTCCATGAGAGAAGATGGTTTGAAACTGTTTTCAAAGGGTTGAAAAGTGGAAATATATCTTGCGAAGGTATTTTGAGATTAATAAATAATTTGGGGAAATTATTTATGTTTGCTGGAGGTTTTGTGGATGTTAATTGATAGTTAAATAACCGACTATCAATATTGGGCAATGCGCAGATCGTTTCGAAGAGACCGGGATCGGGATTTATTTTCCGAAAACCACTTCGATCCGGTTTGTACTTTTTCATGAGGAAGACGTGTTTTGAGTCGAAGATGGAGCAGTGAAGTGCAAGGGCTAATCGCTACTAATCCCGAGGGTGACTCCAAAATGGATGTAGTAGGAATAGTGCATTCTGTTCCGTTCGAACCCGGGATGGACTTGTATGGATGAATGCTTTCGGAACATTGTTAGGTGGACGGTGGTTATTCTAAGTAACATGTTCTAAAAAGGTAATGCATAGCCTCGAGCCTCATCAACCAGGAATGGCTAAAACAGGGGAGGTGCGGCAAGGCTATATGGTTAGCACCCATTAGGGTGCGGTCATCCCTGTCTAGATGTCCCTTTTATTTCGGGTTAGTGGTGCGGTTGCTGATCCCAACCATGGGGTGATCTTGCTCGGAATTATCCAGTAAGGGGTAGTTCTGGCCTTGTGTTGCAGGGGATTGGGCGTGATCCTCAGTACTTTGATCTAGGCCAGGTACTGTGACGGGCGGTACCCCAGTAGCCCTCTCATTGTATGGAATCCATTCTCCAATAAGCGCCCGTACGGTTTTGATTATGCCCAACTATTACTGAAACGTGAGATGCAAGCATTTCCGCTAGATTCTATTTTACTTTCTATAGACACTATTATAATATCAGACGAATTTGATAAAAGTGTTTTGGCTATCGTAAGGTAAAAACCCGACATGTTTATTTGTGGCGTGGTCTTACGAGATGCCTTTGATTTCAAAGTGTTTTGAAACTTTAATAATCAAATTGAGTGTGATTTTCTCATGCTGGTTTTCTAGACTGACTCGGGTGTTATTTTATTATAATGCTCGGGTCAGACCGAGTATTATAGGATATAGGTTATGATGCTGTGGAGCTCAGGAGATGAGCTGGATGGCGAGACGTATCACACGTATATGATGTATATTCCGTTGTGTTATGTGCACTGAGTATTCTGTTTGTGGGACAAGTTAATATAACTGTCCAGTACTTGATTCTATTTTTTTGTACTCTGATAATGTAATTATAAAACAGATATAGTTTCTTTTGTGTAAAGGATCAGTTATTATCTATTATATTTTATTCCACTGCGATGGTTAGATTCTGATGTTGTTTTCTATTTTTTCTTCTACCTCTTTCGAGGTCGATTTTCGAGGTCGATTCTGATGCACTTTAGTGGGCGTATTGATGTCGATTTTCCAGGTCGAAAATCTCCTGGTTGTTGCATGTCATGTCTTCACTTCAGTTGAAAGTGTGACTTTGGTTGATGTTGTCGATAGCTGTAGTGTCATTGCATTCATGTTCATATATATATATATATATATATATATATATATATTGTTAACGTCAAAATGTGAACGCCAACACCCGGTGTGTAGTAAGATTGTGAAAGCACCACCCGCGTAACGGGAACAGAAATCAAGCAGGAAAATAGCAGAAATGCAGTAAAAGACAGCAATTTATAGTGGTTCGGCTTAAGTTTTAGCCTACGTCCACTTTGAATCTCTTTATTATTGAATCTGATTACAAATTGATACAAATCTTCTATGAAAACAATACAACTCGATCACAAGAAGCAATCTTGACTACTAGCTCAATCTTCAGCGATGAAATTCGATGAATCCATGTCAGATGTTAGGAATTTCTCTCGAAGTTTGTTGTAGTGTCTTGAATGCTTGGAGGATCCTTGTTTGCTGAATGATTGGAGGGTTCGACAGAGTAACGGCGCTTGAGAAATGAATTGCCAAAAGTCCCCTTCATGTTGGAAGTGGTGGGGTATTTATAGGAGCTGATCTGGACTCAGGAATTTTCTCTAAGTATTTAAGTCGTCTGCCGACCTATGGTAGATCGGTGATGAGTTAAGGAATAGGCTTAGGTCGGTTCCGAGTTAAGGAATAGGCTTAGGTCGGAACCTTTCTTAAGTCGGAGCCTTTCATAACTCGGAATCTTCCTTAGGTCGTAGCCCTTGAGTCACAGATTACCTTAAGTCGGCAGGCTCCTAACTCGGCACACCTCTTAAGTCGGCAGCTCTTCTCAGTAGTTAGATCGGCAACTGTTGGGTCAGATCTCTCCTTAGGTCGTAGCCTGTTAAGTCGGAGATCTTGTTAACTCGGAGCTTTCCTTAACTCGGCATATTTTCTTAGGTCGGCAAGCACCTTAACTCGGCATGCTTTCTTAGGTCGGCAAGCACCTTAACTCGGCATGCTTTCTCAGGTCGGCAAGCACCTTAACTCGGCATGCTTTCTTAGGTCGTAGCCCTTGAGTCACAGATTACCTTAAGTCGGCAGGCTCCTAACTCGGCACACCTCTTAAGTCGGCAGCTCTTCTCAGTAGTTAGATCGGCAACTGTTGGGTCAGATCTCTCCTTAGGTCGTAGCCTGTTAAGTCGGAGATCTTGTTAACTCGGAGCTTTCCTTAACTCGGCATATTTTCTTAGGTCGGCAAGCACCTTAACTCGGCATGCTTTCTTAGGTCGGCAAGCACCTTAACTCGGCATGCTTTCTCAGGTCGGCAAGCACCTTAACTCGGCATGCTTTCTTAGGTCGGCAAGCACCTTAACTCGGCATGCTTTCTTAGGTCGCGGGTCGAAAAGGGGATTAACATTTGCCCCTCGAAGTATATGCCTAAACCATAGGTCGTATGCTTCGATTTTTTTTTTTTTTTTTTTTTTTTTAATTCTTTGGTTAGGTCGGTACCGACTTAACAAATGCTTTAGGTCGTACACCGTGCGAGTCGACTCGCCTTCCAGCATATAAATAGTCGCATCCTTCTTCCTCTTCCTCATCTGTTCCTTTTCTCGAATCTGCCATTGAAGCACTTCTAGAGCTCTCAGAGACAAACACCAACCATCCAATCGCCGATCATCTTCTTGTTATACTTCGTAAGTCGATCTGGTCATCGTTCACCCATGCTTGCTGTCGAATCGATAACTCCCAGTTTTTGACTTCCATTTGCGTTTAGATGCTGCGATTCATTGTGCATAACTTTTTGATTGTTCGTCAATCGCCATCGACCATGTTGTAATCGTAATAGGGCAGTAATACATTGGATTCGCAGCAAATTTGATTCGACTTGAATTGGCTCCTTGGGTGGTCCAATGGTGTGATGGAATGAGGATCGTTGTTGACTGTGAGGCTATTGGGTTAACGGGTTAAAAATTAGGGAAGAAAATTAGTCGAGGTATTGGCTCGGTCACGACCTAGGGATTTTACGCGATCCAGTGACTTTCATGACTTAAGTCGGAGCCGACTTAGCAGTTCCATGCGACCTAGGTTTCGTGTCGCCTCCGAGTTAGGACTTAGAGGATTCCTGGCTTTGACTCATAGGGAACCTTCCTTAGGTCGTCACCGAGTTAGGACATAGACTTTCGGCCACCCAACAGATGATTTTTGAACTGTGCCCGAACTTCGAGCTGTTGAACTATGAACTGTGAACTGTGAACTGTGAACTGTTGAACTATGAACTGTGTTGCATGCATTTTACACATTGCTTTGATTTTGCAAACTAACAATCCTGCTTAATACAACATTCACAGAATACTGGGACGAATATGCTATCACCGACTGCCCACATCGAGTGACGGATTAGTTGATAACGAGAAAGTTAAATTAAATGAATATGAACGAGATGTTGTACAATAACTAATTCAAGTGAAGTATTAAAACAAAATCGTAATAGTCAAGTGAAACTGACTTATCTGTATTAACACTGCACTTGATCATTGACAAGTTCCGAAATTTTGTAATCGATTGACTGTCGACTAATTTAATTCCCGTTATGTTTGTTGTTTATTTTCATTAGTTTTTTGCACAACACTTCACACTTTTAGGGAACGTGCACCTTCACATTTGAACATTCAGCTGATTGTGTAGAATGTCTTCTCCACAAGAAGGAACAGAGCAAGCTGAAGGTGTGTTTCCAGTTGCTATCCCGCTGAACGATCCTCCAGAGAGGACTCCTACTACTTTGAACCATAAAGCCTTCCGTCAACTATGCATCCAGTTTGGTATTGCTGAGGCTGATGCTTTGCTCCCCGAAATAAATGATACTGCTGACAGACCGTCCCATGGCTTTGTCGCAGTTAACCGCCAAATGTGCTTGAGCGGGGCTATCCCCCCATTCAATGACTGCATTCGTGAACTTCTTCTCCAATTATCTATTTCTCCTTTTCAGTTACATCCCAATGGCTACGCCATCTTGCTGGGACTATGCGTGCTTTTTAGGAGAACACTGGGCCGCTTCCCTACCTTCGGAGAAATTCGCTATCTTTGCACTTTTGCCAAAAATAAAGATCATCCCTCCATCATAGTCGTGAGGAGTGCGAGAAATCGTAAGCTGATCACCGGTCTCCCTGAAAGTGTTCACAGTTTTCTGAGCCCGTTCTTCTATGTTCGCTGCCCTCCTGGGTTTTATGCTATTTGGAGAATAGGAAGTAAGATCACTTGCATCTGTTTCTTATTTTTTTCGAACTTACCGAAGTTCAGATTATCAAATGCTAACTTCGCTCTTTTTCCTTTTCAGCACTTCCTCCTCCTTCTAAAAATCTCAGTCACAAGGTGACTTTCGAGAGGCTTATGGCGGTACCTGTAGAGGAGAGGAGCATCCAATTTCTATTAGATGATGAGCTTCTGCATCAATTTGGGCTTCTGCACCCTTCCAGGTCGACTCGAGTTCATGAAATTCCTAGCTCTGATGCAGAAACATCGGCTGCTTTGGATTCTCAAGCAGAGGCGTCAAATGCCCCGGTTCCTGCTGAAGGAGCTGCTTCAAAAACACCTGTCACGGATACTGCTTTGATAAAGTGCTCCGGACTCACTGATGTTGTAGGGTTGGCTGGCAAGCCGGCACTTCCCCCAATTATTGAGGAAGAAGAGAATCCTCGAGCTTCTGAAAAATCAACTGATGTGGAACTTGAAAAGGAGAAATCCGCTGAACACTTGGGCGACGACACCTTTGATGGCTTGAGCGACATTATGATAACTTCCCAAGAGCTTTTCGGGGATAGCAGTCAAAAAGCGACTTCTCCTGTTGTCGAGGCAACTTCTACCCTTAAGCAAACCCAAATGCCTACAACGCCAATCGTCTCTGTTTCCACACCAAAGCGTGGTCTGTAATTTGACGCATGTAGTTTGCACGCCACACACACTTAGGGCTTTTCAGCACTTATAAGCATTTATCCTCTTTTTCCCGGAAATTTCTAAATTCTACACTTCTTCTGCTTTCAGGTTCTCCAATGGGACGCTCCGGCTCATATTATGACTCATTTCAGCGCCATGGAGGCCGTGGAACCTATGACTTCAGGAAATATCTTGGTGACCACAGAGAGACAGATGAGGAACGGGCCCAAAGGAAGGCTCAAGAAAAATGGGATTATGAGCAGAGGCAGAGAAGAAAAGATGCTGATTGATACGATTCTTCTTACAAAACTTACGATTCTCATAAGCGAAAATCTTATGATGACAAAGGGAAGACTCAAATTACTGATGAATCGAGCAAACGGTCTAAGCCGAGTGACGCGTCTGCTATTTCTGAAAAGACCAACGCTCCCATTTCTTCTGGCATTCCGGCAGGTTCTCCTCCTCTAAAGGAAACTGACATTCAAACCATCATTAACAGGCCACAATATCTAGTTAAAGACGGCCCTCCAATGCTTCAGAGCCGATTTCCGAATTGGTGCCTAAGAGGGGTACGCTTTGACTTGGACATTGTTCCGATTGATAAATCAGACATGCTTAGCAGTCTTGATGCGGTCAGACTTAACATCGAGAGGATGTCATAGTGGCAGAAGCTGGTCGATGAACTCCAAAGGGTCAACCATCTTAACCTTGAGGCGATGATGACGATGGAGAATGATAAGGCAGAATGGGACAAATGGCGCAAGCAGCATGACGCGGAAATGACGAGTATTGCAGATGACAATGCAAAGCTTGCGTCTGAAGTTAAGCAGCTTAAGGAAAATCTCGCTTCTTCTTCTGCATCCTTTACTCAAAAAGAAGAAGTCTTCCAGAAGCAAGTGCGGGACGCACATGCTGCACAAAGAGATGTAGAAATGAAGCTTGCCGCCGAACAGCACGTTAAAGAGAAGTACCGCACAGAAAACGCCGGACTGCGGGAAAAGGTCACCTCCCAGAACATGGAGATTGAGTTATTAAAGTCTCGACTTGCTAAAGTTGAGGCAGAACGTGATGAGGCTACCGCCGGCCGGATCGCTGCCGTTGCTGAAAAGGAAGCGGCTGAGCAATCACATGAGGCGACGAAAGCAGACGTCAGCTCTACTTTATTTGACTTTTATTTACACAGCGTTCTGGGTCGTGGTAGCCTCTCTTTTCTTGGTCCCGATTATGAAATTACATTGGCTGAAGTGTGGGAAGTCGCGATGGATATGCTTGGCGGGGCTGGCTATAATGAACTGGACCTTGAGAAGCGCTATCTCAATGATGAGGATCGCGCCGCTCTTGTTAAGGGGAAAGAGCTACTTGCCAAAGCACGAGCTGAAACAGTGGGAGAAGAGCTTCCAAAAGAAGGAGCTCCTTTGACTGCCCCCGTCCAAACTTCCACTTCAGCTGACGTTAATATTATAGATTCCAGTCCTCATTCTCTACATTTAGCCAAAGTTGCCCAGGAGACTGCAACTACTCCTACTGAAGATGAGGCGCTGGATGATATTGAAGCTGAGAAGTTCGAGGTGGATCTTGTAAAACCAACTCCTCCAGGTACTCTTGGTGTCATCTCGGGTCTAACGAATCAGTCATTTGACTTAGCCGAATTTGATGATCTTCTTACATGTTACTTAAACTTTGATGAATCGATGCCTTCTTTATTTTCGGGGGATGCTGATTTTAACTTCTTTTCTTCTACAGCGGAGGCACCAAGCACAACACAAGCTTCCACTCCTTCGATTGCCGTTCCTCTGTCTTCCCAAATCACTCCTCCCTCTGCTTCCCAACCGGGATCACAAGCAGAGAAAATCGAAGCTCTTCAAGGCTTGGATGATCCGGCTGCTTCTCAGGAGCAGAAGGCGGAGGATTTTGAAGGTACCGAGAAGACCCCGGAGCGGTCTTTTGACGACGATACTAAGCTTTCAACATTGCTGACTACTCCGGGGAGTGAGTCTTCTTCAAAGAGGAAGGGGAAGCGTGCTGTAAGGAAAAAGAAGAAGACTTCCACTGAAGAGGAAGCAGTAGTTGATCTGGCTGTACCGCTTTCTCCTTCTGCCCCTGCCCGTTCTCAACGACTTCAAAAGCTAATCATCAGACCGGGAAAGAGTTCCAAGGGTGGTGAGAAGAAGGAGTAATCAAGCTGGATTTTCCACCTATTATTTTTGCTTTTTGCATGTATTGACCGAGGATTGTGCGGGTACCGGTCCCCGCTTTTGCTTTTTGAGATATCTGTACATGTAAAGAATTTTCGTAGTACTAAATAAAATAATTATTTTACTTGTACAAACTCTTGTGTATGTGAGGATGACCTATCTTTTATTTTAAGTGTAGAACAAACGATTCTTCTTACTTGTGCAAACTTTTTGTCTGCGTTTGAGAATGCATTTATTCCACATCTGTCTTCCGTGATATTGCAACGAACTTGTGGCATGTTGCTTTTATCAATATAATTGAATTGTACAGTATGTTAAATTGTACAGTATTGCCCCCATGCCATAAGTGCATTGCAACATTCCTAGTTTCTTTTTTTTTTAAGACTCATACTCTTACTTCAGAAGACAATTATTCCGCTTTTAAGGGGAGAATTATTCTGCTCTTAATAGAGTATATCCAGTCTTTAGAAGAATTTTTATTTTTCCTTTCTGAAGAACGCTTCAACTTTCGGGGATAACCACTTTTAATTATTAAGAAGTGAATTTCCCTATGAAGTGAAATAAGCTTTTCTGAAAGAATTTTGTAGCATTTTTCAACTTTTTTAGGAGGAACTTTCCTAGATGAACAAGTTAGTCCTTCCTTTGAGAGTTGAACTGTGCTTCTGGACGATGCTTTTTGTTCAAGCATTCTATTTTGGGACATGCCTCCGGAGAGGGCTCCTCTTAAAGAGTTGTGCCTCCGAAGAGGTCTTGTGCCTTTGGAAAGGGCTTGTGCCTCCGAGGAGGGCTTGTGCCTCCGAAGAGGGCTTGCGGTGCCTTGGGAAAGGGCTTTTGCCCCCGAAGAGGTCATGTGCCTCCGAAGAGGGCTTGTGGTGCCTTGGGAAAGGGCTTTTGCCTCTGAAGAGGTCATGTGTCTCCGAAGAGAGCTTGTGCCTCCGAAGAGGGCTTTTGAGTGCCTGGGAGTTACTTTCTCATGGTCGGATGGGTTCGCGGGGCAGGCGTGAGTTGCTTGATTGGATGTTTGTTCGTACAAACGACCGCAATCAATTAACAAGATGCTCCTTTGGTGGTCCCACCGATCTTTTTGGTTGAGGAAAGCACTCCCATTTATTGGGGTGCCTCGTTAGAGGGCTTTGGTTGGTTGGTGCGCTGGGTAGGTTGCGTCTCAGGGACGAGTGGATCCACGGGACGGACGCAAGCTATCTGATCGGATGCATCACGACCAGTTAGCGAGGGTCCTGTTACTTCCGCTTGGGAGGGCGTCCCTTTAGTGGATCTTCTGGCCTTCCTGTTGAGATGCATACCTCCCATTGTCTGCTCCTTTGTTTGCTTGGCAACTTTCCCTCATCATCTGCCTGTTAGCGCTCTTTTATTATCGTTTCCAAGCACATCTTCTTCTTTTCCTCTTATAAGTAAATTGCTTTATCCGAAGAAGTGGACTTCACTGTTGAATGACTTCACGAGACAAACGCAAGTTATCTAGTTGGATGTCTATTCATAACGACAATCTCAACTAGTGAACAAAGGTTTGTCACAGTGGAGTCACTAACTTTTTATGTGAAGTTTTCCTTGCTTGGGATTTGAATTTGGACAAAAATTTTGTGGCTTGGTTTTTCGTGTAATAGCTGATTTATGGAAGTTGCTTAGCTTTGTGATGAGCAAGCCTTGTTATAATGTCCTGCAATTTTGAATCGATATTTTAGCGATACATTTAAAGTATTTACATATCAAAATAACACAGGCATCATGAAATAGTAAAGAACACAAGATTTATAGTGGTTCGGCCAAAAATCGGGCCTACGTCCACTTTATAGCTTTCATTCATTTACACTGATTTACAATGTTTCACCATACAACTGATACATTCATCATCATTTTACAATTTTGAGCTGAGCTCTCTTCAGGTAAAGTAAGGACGCAAATGGTTGCTATTCCAGGCCCTTGGAATCGGATCTCCTTCAATGGTTATGAGTTTGAAAGTGCCATCGAGAAGTTTAGTGCCTACGACATATGGTCCTTCCCAGTTTGGCCCAAACACACCAGTTGCTGTCATGATCCTTTTCAAAACCAAGTCTCCGACCTCAAAGCTGCGTTGGCGAACTTTGGAATTGAAATACCTGGCTATCCTCTGCTGATGAGCTGAAACTCTGAGCCTAGCTTCTTCTCTTTTTTCATCAAGAAAGTCAAGCGCTTCAAGTTGCAGTTTTTCATTTTCGATTTCATTGAAATGAACTCTTCTATGTGAAGGAACCTCTACTTCTACTGGAATCATTGCCTCAGATCCGTATGCCAGTGAAAATGGAGTGTGCCCAGTCGCAGTTTTGTGAGTCGTTCTGTACGCCCATAGTGCTAATGGAAGCTTATCAACCCAACCACCTTTTGCTTTTTCAAGTTGCTTTTTAATAGTTGACTTGATGATTTTGTTAACTGCTTCCACTTGCCCATTTGCCTGCGGATGAGCCACTGCTGAGAAGCTTTTTCGAATTCTGAATCGTTTGCAAAAATCTTGGAATTCTTCACTTTCAAATTGAGTGCCATTGTCGGTGATTATCTTCTGTGGCACACCATATCTGCAAACGATATTCTTTGTTACGAAATTTATCATCTTTTTAGAAGTGATGGTGGCCACAGGTTCAGCTTCAGCCCACTTGGTGAAATAATCAACGGCAACAATAGCATATTTAATTCCTGATTTAGCGATCGGTAACGGTCCAATTAGGTCTATTCCCCAAATGGCGAATGGCCATGGACTGACCATTTGTGTGAGTTCAGTGGAGGGTGCTCTTGGGATTTTTGCAAATCGTTGGCATCTGTCACATTTTCTGGAGAAAGTCGCAGCATCTCGATTGATATCTGGCCAAAAGTATCCATATCGAAGAATTTTCTTTGCAAGTGTTTGACCACCTGAATGGTCTCCACATTCTCCTCCATGCACCTCTGTTAAGATTGTCTTGGCTTCTTCTTTAGTTACACATCGGAGTAGTGGGGTTGAAAATCCCCGCCTGTATAATCGGTCATCTTGAATTATATACCTCGATGCTTTCCTTAATAACTTTCGACGTTCCTTAGAATTCTCTGGCAAGGAACCACTGAGTAAGTATTCTTTGATTGGAGTCATCCATGATTCATGCTCTTGAGACGTAGTCATAAGCCAATCAACATCCATTTCATCAATACTTGGAGCTGACAGAACTTCTACAGGAACTAATCCTAGTAATTGAGCTTCTCCGGAACTTGAATACTTTGCTAAAGAATCCGCCTTCATATTTTCCTCTCGGGGTATGTGGCTTATTGAGTAGTGATCTAAATCATTGAGAAGTTCGGAAGTTTTTGTCAAATATGCAGGCAAATTCCCTCCCTTGGCCTGAAATTCCTTCTTCACCTGGCAGACAATAAGCTGAGAATCACTGAAAATCTGTATCTCCTTGATATTCAATTCCTTGGCGATCCTCAACCCGGCAATAAGGGCTTCATATTCTGCTTCATTGTTTGTCGAAGGAAACTCCAGCCTCAATGCATAACATAGTGATCGTCCTTCGGGAGTTTCGAGCACAATTCCTGCCCCAGAACAATAATCGTTTCTTGAGCCGTCTACATACAACTTCCACTGTATCGGAATGCAGTCAGTGGTTTCTTCCTTACTGTCACCTTTGTCAGTGGATTCTGCGATGAAATCTGCTAAAGCTTGTCCGTTAATTGCTCTTCGGGGATGGTAAGTGATGTCATATTGGCTGAGTTCTATGTTCCACTTCAAGAGACGACCCGAGGTTTCAGGACGATACAGGACTTGCTTCAAAGGCTGATCAGTCAGGACTTTGATAGGATGAGATTGAAAATAAGGCCTCAACTTTCTGGAAGCGATTAGCAGACAATAAGCAAGTTTTTCTATCTTTGAATAATTCATTTCAGCCCCAGCGAACCGTTTGCTGATGTAGTAAACCGGACGTTGTATTTTCATATTTTCTTGTACGAGTGCTGCACTTAAAGCATGGGATGAAATTGCCAGGTAGATGAAGAGGTCTTCACCATCACTAGGCTTGGAAAGGACCGGAGGAGTTTCCATATGATGAATCAGTTGATCGAAAGCATTCTGGCATTCAGGAGTCCATTCGAAATTTTTCTTTCCTTTCTTTAGAGCATCAAAGAAGGGAATGCATTTGTCTGTGGCCTTGGAAATGAAGCGACTAAGAGCGGCAACCTTTCCATTGAGACTTTGCAATTCTTTCTTTGTTCTAGGGGCTTTAACCTCTCTTAAAGCTGTGATCTGAGCAGGGTTGGCCTCGATGCCCCTAGCGCTCACAATGAAACCCAGGAATTTCCCAGACTCTACTCCGAATGAACATTTCAAAGGGTTTAGCTTCATTCCGTACTTTCGAAGAATTGAGAACATTTCTGCTAGGTGATCCATGTGGTCTACTGCTTTCTTTGACTTTACTAACATATCATCAACATAGACTTCCATCGTTTTGCCAATCTGAGGCTTGAACATAGCGTTGACAAGTCTTTGATATGTTGCCCCAGCATTCTTTAAACCGAATGGCATGACTTTGTAACAGTAGAGTCCCACATCTGTAATAAAGCTTGTGTCCTCCTGATCTGGTTCATTCATCATAATTTGATTGTATCCAGAATAAGCATCCATAAAAGATAACAACTCATGTCCAGCCGTCCCATCTACTAGTTGATCGATTCTAGGCAACGGGAAGCAGTCTTTGGGGCAAGCTTTGTTCAGATCTGAGAAATCAATACATACTCTCCACTTTCCATTTGCCTTCTTAACCAGTACTGGATTCGAAACCCAATTTGGATAAGTGGATTCTTTGATGAAATTATTCTCTAAGAGGCGATCTACTTCTTCCTTTAAAGCTGCTGACCTTTCTGGACCTTGAGTTCTTCTCTTCTGTTTTACTGGCGTAAATTTCGGATCGACATTCAGGGTATGAACAGCAATTGTAGGAGAAATTCCGCACATATCAGCATGACACCAAGCAAACACATCTAGATTGGCTTTTAAGAATGATATCAGTGTATTCTGAACCGTTATACTTAGCTGTGAACCCACATTGAGCACTTTATTTGGGTCTTTCGGGTCTACAGATACTGGTACCGTTACCTCCACGGGTACCACTCTATTCTCCCCTGTACTGGCTTTTCTGGGATCCATTTCTTTTCTTGCATTGCTGTGTTCGCCAGTACAGGGGCCGCTCCGTAGTTGCTACAGGGTCGGTTCCTTGATGCGGAGCGGAGCTGCCGCATCTTTCCCCATTTCTTTTCTCCTGGCCTCTCGGAGTTCTACAAGATAACATTCTCGTCCTGCGTTTTGATCTCCTTTGATAACAGCAATCCCATTATCAGTAGGAAATTTCATTGTTAAACACCAAGGAGCAAGGACGGCCCTGAAAGCTGCAAGAGTAGGCCGGCCCAAGAAAGCGTTATAGGCAGAAAATCCGTCCACAATTACAAAAGTTTGCTTCCGAACCAATTTTCTGGATCCTTCGCCCATTTCAACAAACAAGTCTACTGTTCCGATTGGCTGTTTCAGCTCTCCTGTAAATCCGGCGATCTTGTGTGAAGAAGCATGTACATCAGTCATCGGGATTTTCATTTGGTCAAATGTTCTTTTAAAGAGGATGTTGCATGAGGCACCACTATCAACCAACACTCTTCTGACGATGGCCGGCCCGATACCGACAGAGACAACCATAGGGTCCTCAGTAGGAGCTTCCACATTAACAGAATCTCTGGCTCTGAACATAATATCATCATGGAGAGTTTTTTGCTGCTTTAGAGGTGAAACATCCTCCAGGATTAGGACACTTTCTTCGGTTGGTGTATACTTCAAAGCTTTTGCATACCTTTCCATTTCACCCCAACTCCTGCCAGCTGGGTGAGGCCCCCCTGTGATCACATTAATAACAGGTCTTTCCTTTCCAACTGGCCTTTCTCCTGAATCAGATGAATTAGTTGGAGGTAACTGCCCTTGGCTGGATGAAGATGGATCCTTTCTATTCCTCTTGACGTATTGCTGCAATTTATTCTCTCTTAGCAATTCTTCAATCAGACTTTTCAAATGGCGGCACTCATTGGTATCATGTCCTGGTTGGTTGTGAAACTTGCAAAATCTTCCGCTCTGAACAGCATTCTTCCCAACTTTCACGGCCGGTGGTTTTGGAAATTCAACAGCATCCTTAGTGGCAATGAAGATATTTTCCGGGGTATCGGTCAGAGGAGTGAAGTCTGATGGTTTAAGAAAACGGGGCTTTTTGAAGTCTTTCTGCCTTTTCCCACCATTACTTTCCCTTTTCTGATCTGCCGGTTCTTTCTTGCTTTGAGTAGAAGCATTATTTTCCGCTGCCGCTGTCACAACTTTAGCTGGTGCGGAAAGATTTTCTAGGCGTATAAATTCATCAGCCTTTTTGTAGAATTTCTCGAGCGAATTGGGCTCTTTCATCTTCAGCCATTTCCCAAATTCGCTCGATTTGTCAACGGCACGCATCAAATAGGTCAAGATCATTCGTGGCTCGGCATTATCGACTTCTGCCAGAGCTAAGTTGAAGCGGTTCAAGAATGACTTAATGGGCTCTCCCGGGTTCTGCTCAAGACTGGACAGTGACATTATATCTTTTGCCCTTGAAGCGTATAGCCTGAATTGCTCTTTGAATTTTCGGGTGAGATCGGAAAACTGATCTACAGATCGGGCTGGAAGCTTGGTAAACCAGAGAAGCGCCACCCCTTCTAAATAGACTGGGAAATATCGGCACTTTATCTCGTCGGTTGCCCTTGCGCCAGTCATATGCCAATCGTATTTATACAAGAACTGATTTGGATCACTTGTTCCCCGATAAGCAGGAAGAGTGGGGGGAACAAACTTTCTAGGAAATTCAGCTTTCAGAATCTTTTCCGTAAACGGAGTTCTACTTGGCGCGAATCCCCATTCGCTTTCGTCTTCATCTCTTTGCATGCTCTCTTTCATTATTTGCTTGATCATACCAGAGAGATATTCCTCATTATTCAGAGATTTCGCAGAGTAGGCCTCAGCCATCTTTTCAGGAGTCTGTCCGGGTAAATGCTCATGAAGAACTGGTGACGGTCTAGATCCTTCGGCCTGGAGGGGTGCCCCTTCGGCAGCACCTGACCCCCCGTGAGGAACATTTCTTCCCTCGGAATTGGGAGCAGCATTAGCAAAGTTTCCCTCATTATTCACTGGTCTTTGACTCGTACCAAATAGAGCATTCAGCCTTTCCATCATCAGGTTATTCTGAGTTTCAATCTGCTGGTACAGTCCGGATACAGCAGCATCTAACTCCTGACGCGTAACACCGATGCTCGGAGCTGCTTGATTTGGAGAGAGAGAAGTGGCAGTATTGTCACGGTCATCATCAGTTCTGACAGACTTTCGTTTCCTTCCGGGAGCCATTATGTCTGATAAACTTCTGATTTTGTGGGAAATTCTTTCAGCCAACTTCTGAGAAGCAATGCTGAGTGGCAGCCTGAGTTCAATTCTCAGTGAAAGCACCAAAATGTTAACGTCAAAATGTGAACGCCAACACCCGGTGTGTAGTAAGATTGTGAAAGCACCACCCGCGTAACGGGAACAGAAATCAAGCAGGAAAATAGCAGAAATGCAGTAAAAGACAGCAATTTATAGTGGTTCGGCTTAAGTTTTAGCCTACGTCCACTTTGAATCTCTTTATTATTGAATCTGATTACAAATTGATACAAATCTTCTATGAAAACAATACAACTCGATCACAAGAAGCAATCTTGACTACTAGCTCAATCTTCAGCGATGAAATTCGATGAATCCATGTCAGATGTTAGGAATTTCTCTCGAAGTTTGTTGTAGTGTCTTGAATGCTTGGAGGATCCTTGTTTGCTGAATGATTGGAGGGTTCGACAGAGTAACGGCGCTTGAGAAATGAATTGCCAAAAGTCCCCTTCATGTTGGAAGTGGTGGGGTATTTATAGGAGCTGATCTGGACTCAGGAATTTTCTCTAAGTATTTAAGTCGTCTGCCGACCTATGGTAGATCGGTGATGAGTTAAGGAATAGGCTTAGGTCGGTTCCGAGTTAAGGAATAGGCTTAGGTCGGAACCTTTCTTAAGTCGGAGCCTTTCATAACTCGGAATCTTCCTTAGGTCGTAGCCCTTGAGTCACAGATTACCTTAAGTCGGCAGGCTCCTAACTCGGCACACCTCTTAAGTCGGCAGCTCTTCTCAGTAGTTAGATCGGCAACTGTTGGGTCAGATCTCTCCTTAGGTCGTAGCCTGTTAAGTCGGAGATCTTGTTAACTCGGAGCTTTCCTTAACTCGGCATATTTTCTTAGGTCGGCAAGCACCTTAACTCGGCATGCTTTCTTAGGTCGGCAAGCACCTTAACTCGGCATGCTTTCTCAGGTCGGCAAGCACCTTAACTCGGCATGCTTTCTTAGGTCGTAGCCCTTGAGTCACAGATTACCTTAAGTCGGCAGGCTCCTAACTCGGCACACCTCTTAAGTCGGCAGCTCTTCTCAGTAGTTAGATCGGCAACTGTTGGGTCAGATCTCTCCTTAGGTCGTAGCCTGTTAAGTCGGAGATCTTGTTAACTCGGAGCTTTCCTTAACTCGGCATATTTTCTTAGGTCGGCAAGCACCTTAACTCGGCATGCTTTCTTAGGTCGGCAAGCACCTTAACTCGGCATGCTTTCTCAGGTCGGCAAGCACCTTAACTCGGCATGCTTTCTTAGGTCGGCAAGCACCTTAACTCGGCATGCTTTCTTAGGTCGCGGGTCGAAAAGGGGATTAACATATATATATGTATATGTATACAAGTGTGCATGCATTTTGTTCTTGTTAGTTGCCTAGTCTGGTATACATGTGCACTCCCTATATGTGTGTTTGCATTGACTTCACTTGAGTTTGCATTGTGGTCTGGTTGCTTCATGGAGTCTGAGTTGTTTTATCATATGCTTTGAATCATTTGTGTTCAAAACTGTTTTGGTACTATTTCAATTTTGTCAGGTTCACTTTGAACTTCATGTTGATTTTTGAAATCGCACCTGAGTTAAATCCCGCATAAGGCTCGGGTTTGACCTTGTGCTCGTGTCGTGACATTATTTGTATTGCACTTGAGTTGAACCCGGTTTTGATTGGGTTTGACCTTATGCTCACATGTCCCTGCAGTTTTATCAAGTGTATATCGGTGTGCACGGCCTTGTGGCATGTACAGTGATACACTGTGCATGTCACAAGCTGTTCGTGTATGATGAATTCAAATTTAAATGATGACGAACAACCCAAATAACTAAGGCAAATAATATTTTCAACATACATTTTATTTTACACTACAAAAATATTTCTTTTTTCAATTTTACTGCGTCAGTGTTTTCTTTGCAGATAATTCAGATGCTGGATTCAATCTGGAATAGAGTTGAAGATAAAAATGAGTGAATGAGTGATATGTAGTTAGGTGCAAATGTAAATTGAAAATTGTGATGTAGTCAAATCTGTATTGTAATTGAAAATTGTATATATATATATAGTGAGAGCTCAGATTTGTACTATTCAAAATTGTAATAAAATATTTGTTTGAATAAAATATTTGTTTGAAATTACATTCTGTGTTATTATTTTATTCAGCAAATATTTATTTAATTATGTGAAAATAAATAGTACAATAACAAATACATTTAAATGAATATATATATATATATATATGTTTATTATCATCAAACAAAAATCATATACTTGCATATTCAACAATCTTCCCCTTTTAATGATAACAAACATATATTTAAGATTTTGAATTTATTAAATGTATTTGGTCATTCAATTTGCTCCCCCTATTTGAATGCTCCCTCTCTACACAAAGCTCCCCCTTCATATATGCATGAGAATAAATAAAAATATGCAAATGAACCTAGATGCAAATAGAAAATAAAAAATAAAATATTTGACCTTTATTTTCCAAAATCTTTACTTTTCTCTCCCCCTTTTGTTATCAGCAAAAGAGTGATAGTGTTAGAAAAATAGAGATAAAGTGATAGACATTAATACAACATTAAAACTCAATCGAATATAAATATTTAATTTTAATAAAAAATCAAACAAAAATCATAAATACTCTGTTAGGCGCATATTCCACTTTAGAATGATAAGGATGATGTCATCATATAAAACCATATAGTTGTCCCAATTTGTGGTATATTTATATCAGGAAATTGAATATCTACTAACCAAGCATAACTGTTAGGACTTTTAAATGAGGTTAGTAGTATTCCAATTTTTTTTAAAATGAATTCAAGTATCTTCTAACCACGCATAACTGTGAGGACTGGGATTAGAACCAACTTGTCTATTTAATCGATCAATTTTGATATGTGTTCCATACATGCATAACCGTGAGGACTTTTAAATGAGAATGGAAGCACATAATAAAAAATTCCAAGTAATTCACCCATGCATAACCGTGAGGACTTTTAATTGAGAGTGAATACTTTGGATGTTTTTATTTGCTAAAAATATAATAAAATGAAAAAAAAAACGAATGATTTCCCATCTAAAATACCACATATTGACATACTATATTGGATTTTGATGAGTGATGGTCAATAGAAATATGATAGAAATAGAAATGGTCATGGAATTTTTACCAACAAAAAGTTTTTATAACTCTTGTTTAAAAATTTTAAGGAAATTTACTAAATATACTGTCTCAAGTTATAATATATGATTAATATCAACACTCATTTTTTTTTCAATCACCATTTATCTTTTCGATAATCTGTAGGGAGTCAGATTTTTTAAAATAGGCAAAAATCAAATTTCTAAAACACCTAAACTGAGACGAAGTTTACAGAAACTATTTTCTGGAAGGGGTTTTGTAAAAATGTCTGCCAATTGAGAATCGGTTGAAATGAAATTTATGCAGATATTTTCTTTGGAAATATGGTCTCTAATAAAATGATGTCTAACATCTATATGTTTTGTTCATGAGTGATGTACAGGATTATTTGTGAGATCAATTGCACTTTTGCTATCACACAATAGCGGTACACGTTTAAAATTTAGGCCATAGTCTTGCAAAATTTGTATCATCCATAAAATTTGAGCAGAGCAACCGCATAGCGCAATATACTCTGCCTCTGTGGTGGACAATGCAATACAATTCTATTTTCTGCTTGACCATGCAACTAACGAATGTCCTAACATAAAACACGTTCCACTAGTACTTTTTCTATCAACTAGACTTCCAGCATAATCTGCATTTGAATATCCTTTTAATTCAAAGTTATCATTGGTTGGATACCAAAGACCAAAACGTGGGGTGTGCAACAAATATCTTATAATTCTTTTAACAGCTTTTAAATGAGATTCTTTTGGATTAGATTGAAATCGTGCACACAAGCAGACATAAAACATGATGTCAGGTCTAGAAATGGTAAGATAAAGAAGTGATCCAATCATACCTCGATATTGCTTTTGATCAACTGCCTTACCTTTTTCATACTTGTCAAGTTTAATTGTTGTGCTCATGGGGGTTCTTGCTGGTTTAGCATCTTCCAATCCAAATTTGTTGCCAAGTTCCCTAATATATTTCGTTTGAGAAATAAATGTACCTTTATCGCTTTGTTTGATTTGAAATCCTAAAAAGAATTTTAACTCTCCAACCAAGCTCATTTCGAACTTTTCCTGCATAACATTTTCAAATTTCTCATACAACAAATTGTTAGTGGCACCATAAATAATGTCATCAACATATATTTGAACAAACAAAAGATCATCGTTTTCATGCAATAGAAATAGTGTGGTGTCTACATAGCCCTTTTTGAACCCATTTTCAAGGAGATAAGTACTAAGACATTCATACCAAGCTCTAAGGGCTTGTTTTAATCCATATAATGCCTTTTTAAGTTTATATACATGGTTAGGATATTCATGACTTTCAAAACTTTCTGGTTGTTCAACAAATACATATTTCAAAATTCCATTAAGAAAAGCACTTTTAATATCCATTTGTCTTAGTTTAAATCCTTTATAGCAAGCAAAAGCTAACAATATCCTAATGGATTCTAGTCTAGCTACCGGTGCAAAAGTTTCATCAAAATCAATTCCTTCAATTTAATTATATCCTTTAGCAACTAATCTAGCTTTATTCCTAATCACATTCCAGATTCATCATATTTATTTTTTTAAATCCATTTTGTTCCTACGACTGGATAATCATTAGGTCTAGGGGCTAGACTCCAAACATCATTTCGCTCAAATTGATTTAGCTCTTCTTTCATAGCCATAAACCAATTTTCATCATTAAGAACCGTATTTATGTCTTTGGGTTCAATTTCTGAAATAAATCCACTATATAGACACAAATCACACAAATTTATAAAGGAGGAACGAGTTTGAACATCAGTGATAGGATTTCCTATTACCAATTCTGGAGGATGATCTACCTTGAATTTTATTCTCTCTGGATCGAGATTCCTTCGGAGTTCTTTTGTGGTTGTAGTTTCTTTTGGTTTTTCATTTTCCTCTTTTTCGTTCTCCTCTTAAACATTGCTTTTGATTGTTTCCTTGTTTTGCTCATCAATGCCTTCATCAAATTTCACATTGATTGATTCCACAATTGTTTTAGTCTTTTTTTTGTAGACTCTATAAGCTTTGCTTCTAGAAGAGTATCCCATGAACATGCCCTCGTCGGCTTTTGCTTTAAATTTTCCTAATTGATCACCTGTATTGAGAATATAGCATGTACACCCAAAAACTTTGAAGTATGCAATGTTTGGTTTACTTTTGAACCATAGCTCATAGGGTGTTTTCTTAAGGATCAGTCTAATCATAACTCTATTCATTACATAACAAGCTGTATTTACTACCTCTGCCCAAAAGAAAAAAGGTAGTTCATACTCATTTATCATATACCTAGCCAACTCTAGCAATGTTCGATTTTTTCTCTCGATTACCCCATTTTGTTGTGGAGTGCGTGGAGCAGAAAATTCATGTTTAAATCCATTTTCATCACAGAAATTTTCAAATTCATAATTTTCAAATTCTCCATCATGATCACTTCTTAATGAAATGATAGAAACTCCTTTTTCATTTTGAATTAATTTTGTGAATTTAGTGAAGTATGAAAAGGTTTCTGATTTTTTAGCTAAGAAGTACACCCATGTATATCTTGAGTAATCATCAACCAACACCAAACAATATTTCTTACCACCTAAACTAGCAATGTCGTTAGGTCCAAATAGATCCATATGAACTAGTTCAAGAATTCTAGAGGTGCTTACAGTGTTTTTGGCATGAAAAGATGATTTCTTTAGTTTTCCCATAGTACATGCTTTACATAGATTTTTTGTTTTAAAATCATGAGATGGTAAACCTCTTACCAAGTCTTTTCGTTTTAATTTGTTTAATAGATTCATATTAGCATGTCCTAATCGTCTGTGCCATAGGTTTACTTCTACATCCTTAGCTATTAGGCATATTGAAAGAGTAAGATTATCAAAAGTCAAAGAATATATATTACCTTTCCTTTTACCTGAAAACAATATTTCTTTTGATGATTGGTCAACAATTTTGCACAAGTCAGAGTCAAAAATAACATTCATTCCTTTATCACATAGCTGGCTGATTGATATCAAATTATGGTGCAGATTTTCAACATATAATACATCATTTAAGGTAAATGTACTGTTACCTACTTTACCTTTACCGATAATTCTACATTTTTCATTGTTACCCATTGTGACTCTGCCACCTTTGTACTTCTCTAGGCTAAGGAACTTTGATTTGTCGCTTGTCATGTGCCTGGAACAGCAAGAATCCAGATACCATTGTTGTTGTTCCTTAGGCTGCCAGCATACCTCGCTTGGCTCATCATCATCACTGTCGGTTATTTCTCCATGAAGACACAGATTTGCTTTTTCACTCTCACTACCAGTGCTATCATTTTCATCTTCATCACTTTCATCCCAAGTGGTTGCAAAACTTCTCCTTTTCTGTTTCTTCCCTTGGCTAAGTCGATTTTTAGGACAATTTGGCTTGATATGGCCTGGTTTGTTACACTTGTGGCAGATGATTTCTTGTTTTTCTGAGTTGTCTAGAACTTTGTTGATTCTGCTCTTAAGTTGATGATTTTTGGTCGGATTTCCATATTTGCGGTTCCACTTTTTGAATCTCTTATTAATAGTGTCAGTTCAGCTTCACCATCATCATCATCTTCTTCACTTTCAGTTGTTCCTTTGAGAGTTATCGATTTCTTTCGAGTATCACCTCCTTCACGCTCTTTCTTGAATTTCATTTCTAGCTCATAAGTGGTGAGATTTTTGATAAGCTCTTTAACTTTGATTTGTTTCAAATCCTTTGATTCTTGAATGGCAGTGACTTTAGCTTCAAAATTTCATGGAAGGACTCTGAGGATTTTTTGGACTATTTCCAACTTTGTGTATGATTTTTCGAGAGCTTTTGATTTGTATACGATATTGGAAAGTCATCCGTACATCTCTTTGATATTTTCTTCCTTGGCCATTGTGAAATTCTTGTATTCGCTACTCAGCATGGCAAGGCGAAATTCCTTGACTTGAGATGTTCCTTCGTGAGTCACTTCTAGTGTGTGCCAGATTTCCTGCGCAGTTAGAGAATGTGAGACACGATTAAATTCGATTTGATCCAATGAACAAATAATAGAATTCACAGCTTTAGCATTAGAATTTTATAGTCTATTTTCAAGATCTGTCCATTGATCCATCGGTTTATCTATTTCCTGATTATCTACCATTATAGTTGGGGTCCTATAACCTGTCTCAACAATATTCTAAGCATCAATGGTTTTCAGAAAGATTTTCACTCTATTTTTCCAGTAAGCATATTCACCATTGAACATTGGTGGTCTAACTATGGACTGACCCTCAGTAAAAGCATTATTAAAAGAAGCCATTTTAAAAATTCAAATTTTTAAAAACAAAAATTGGTTTTTGAAAAATCAAAATTTTAAAACAGAAAATGGCTTTTGTTCCTAGCTCTGATACCACTTGTAGTATCGATTTCACCTTAGAGGGGGGAGGGGTGAATAGGGTGATACTATTAATTAAAAAAATTTATTATGGAAGTATAAAATAATTTCAACTCAGATATAGCAGAATAATAGCAGCACATATAATAGCAGAATAAAAGCAGAAAATAGAACACATAAATTTACCTAGCTTTGGCAAAACCATTCCTACGTGCTGCCCTAAGGTTTCTACTAGAAATTAAGTAGTCAGACACTTACACACGTAAACTTGTGACACCCGCTATCGACTAACCAAACTCTACGCTCAAAACCCTGCCACAACTCAGCCATTGAGTTGCGAATTCTCGAACTACACTACCGTAATTTGTTCCCTAGTCACACGCTAGAATTTACAACGATTTAAAATAAAATACAATTTAAAAACTATTATAACAATGAAACAATGAAACCCTATATTAAAAAAAACAAACAGCCCAATATCATGAATAAGACCGGTCCAAATTAAATATTAAAAGAAAGTTCCCCTTTTTCCTTATTTAGGTTTTCGACCTGTATTCTTTGCGATGGAAACAATGGCTGCCTTCCTTTTGCTCATTCGTTCTTCGTTCTGAAATTAGGGCTTCTAGATTTCGAAGAAGTTGACTTCTGTTGCTCGATCGAATAACTGATTTATCGTTCCTAGCTTTGTCGATCGAGTGTTTCTTCGATCTGCACACGGCTTCTTCTCGATTGAGTTCGACTTGAAATGGTATGTACTTTACACTCTTTTCTTTACTGATTGATTTGCTTGAACTCAATTGCATTTGTAGCCAATGATGAGATGGGTTTAAATAGGGTTCGAATCCCATAAGTTTCGTTCGTCTGATATTTTGCTCGGCCGTTTGATTTTGCTTGAATGTTGGTGATTTCTTTAGACTTGTTCAATTCGTATATTATTGTTGCTTGATTATCAAGGCTTGTTTGATTCTGACTTGTTTGTTTTCTTGGCCACCACGGCTTTGATTTCTTGATTTCTTCGAACTTTCTTGGTCACCATGGTTTTGAATTCTCTGATTAATCTTGATTGACTTGCGGCTTGATGTTGATTCCCATTGTGACTTGGTTTGAAACTGCAAACTTGATTTCACGTGTATATTTGATAATGTCAGATAGAAGTTCGATTCCTTTTTTTGGCATTAAACTTGACCTTCCTACGACATTTGAACTGCTGTAGCTCATTCACTTGTACACCATTGACACTTCTGTTTTACTGTTGCTCTGCACTTGATTTTTGAAACTGCAAATTGACTTTGTTCATCTGGTCGCACTACATATATATACATGTATTCATGTGTGTTTGCTCATGTATATTTGTATGCTTGTGATGAACTTAAATGTTGTCATTTGTATATCTCCATTTGAAGTTTATTGCATTACTTTGACTCATGCTTGAGCTTGTATACTTACTTGCTCCTCTGGCTGTTGACTTCAAGTTGTCTATGTTTATACACATCTCTGGTTGTATTCCATTGTTCACTGTTTTGTTGCATTGTGTGGTGGGTTGCTTGTACATGCCGAGCCACTGATTTTGATCTGATTCATCTATATGCTCCAATGTTGAACTGTACTGGTTTTGATGCTTGTGCACACTCGAGTTTGTATTGCTCATCATGTCGATGCAGTTGAAACTTTGAACTATTGTATACATGTATATATGTATGTTTGAGTTGAGATGAATTTGTATTTATATGCTTGCATTGGAACTCGACTGTGTCATCTGCACTTGAGCTTGCACTTGACTGTGCAATCTGACTTTGGTTGATGTTGTTGCCTTTGATCATATCATACACACTTGCCAGGTCTTCACTTCAGTTGAAAGTGTGACTTTGGTCAATGTTGTTGGTACATGCAGTGTCATTGCATTCATGTTCATATATATATGTATACAAGTGTGCATGCATTTTGTTCTTGTTAGTTGCCTGGTCTGGTATACATGTGCACTCCCTATATGTGTGTTTGCATTGACTTCACTTGAGTTTGCATTGTGGTCTGGTTTCTTCATGGAGTCTGAGTTGTTTTATCATATGCTTTGAATCATTTGTGTTCAAAACTGTTTTGGTACTATTTCAATTTTGTCTGGTTCACTTTGAACTTCATGTTGATTTTTGAAATTGCACCTAAGTTGAATCCAGCATAAGGCTTGGGTTTGACCTTATGCTTGTGTCATGACATTATTTGTATTGCACTTGAGTTGAACCCGTTTTTGATTGGGTTTGACCTTGTGCTCACCTGTCCCTACAGTTTTATCAAGTGTATATCGGTGTGCACGGCCTGTAGCATGTACAGTGATACACTGTGCATGTCACAAGTTGTTCGTGTATGATGAATTCAAATTTAAATGATGACGAACAACCCAAATAACTGAGGCAGATAATATTTTCAATATACATTTTATTTTACACTCCAAAAATATTTCTTTTTTCAATTTTACTGCGTCAGTGTTTTCTTTGCAGATAATTCAGATGCTGGATTCAATCTGGAATAGAGTTGAAGATAAAAACGAGTGAATGAGTGATATGTAGTTAGGTGAAAATGTAAATTGAAAATTATGATGTAGTCAAATTTGTATTGTAATTGAATATTATATATATATAGTGAGAGCTAAGATTTGTACTATTCAAAATTGTAATAAAATATTTGTTTAAATAAAATATTTTTCTGAAATTAAATTCTGTGTTATTTATTTTATTCAGCAAATATTTATTTAATTATGTGAAAATAAAATAGTACAATAACAAATACATTTAAATGAAAATATATATATATGTTTATTATCATCAAAAAAATCATATACTTGCATATTCAACAGAGACTGCTAAGGCTTAGAAGGCATTGATGTAGATGTAGGAGCAGAAGATGAGCCTACCATCAAAGGAGTAAACTTAGAACTAGGAGGAACTGCAACTAAAGCGAGGATACGATGTGAGCATCTATGATCCATAATTTAATGAAAACTTGATATGTGAGCATGGTCTGGTATGATTTGAATTCAATATATGCTTTAGTTAAGTCCCATGTAGCCGATGTACATGATCCAATGGATGTAGATGTGTGTTGACTGATCAACTCTTGTACATCGATAGAGGCAATGATACGTGATTTGATCCACATGGTGCATATCTTGTGTCCTTTGCATGACGAACAAATGCATTCTATGTAGATAGCCCATTCATACTGGCGAACAAGCTTAATTACTCAATGGAACTGTGTGACGGCTATTACTCGATAACATATGATTTTGGTCGATGACATAGCTTCCCAAGCGAGTCGAAGCTTCTTTTTGTAGGAACTGTGGGGATGTGGTCTTGAGATCGAGTGCCAATTGGACAGACATCCTAAATTGCATGGCTTGAACTCAGTTTGAATGCATATATGTGATTTCCCTAAGCATTGACAACCAAATTCCACGTTATTGATCCATATCCCAGGTCAACTAAGAAGTCAATCGGTGTGGGTAAACTTTGTTCTTGGACTTTTGCACTGTAGCGACCCATAAATTTGACATTTCAAAATATTAAATTAGTCAAAAATGAATTTTCAATAAAAGGGTGAATTAGATAGCATGACTATAATTGTTGCAAAGATATTTCTGGGCTGATAAGTTTGATATATAGTTTGGATGCATTTGAAGTTACGATTTGTGAGATAGAGGCATCATAGTGTTTAAATAGCAGAGTAGTTGTTTCGGGCTCCTCGGACACACAACCCATAACCTAGCCTAATCACTATATAAGTGAGGCTATGAAAACCTAACTGTCACCTCTATCCTTAGTTTTCTTCTCTAATTCGGAAATTTCATTTCTTAATTATCTGCTAATGGTGATTAGCAAATTAATTAAAACTGATTAGAAATTCAGATTATCCAAACTCCATCAAATTATATATGGATTCGAAGCTCTCGGCACGGCGACTGAGATTTGTTTTTCCACCCGATGCTCCGATTGACTAGAAATTGATGATTTATTCTCGGTCGTCGAATCTAGGATTTCAATTCAATGGTGAAACAACGACCAATCGACGATCGAGGAATATCGTTGGGTAGATGATAAAGAATGGAGTGCATACATGGTGGCCAATCATCTCAGATCAACCTCAATTCACTAGAAATTGACGTGGAAGTGGCGGCTAGGCTTGGACGTGGGCAATGGCAGTCACTACAATAAATAGGACCTTTAACAGCGTTTAAAAAATGCTATAAAAGCTATTAACAGCGTTTTTACATACGCTGTATATCGACATGCAGTTATATGTCAAGGATATACAATGACAAGAAATAAACGCTGTAAAATGTCCTTTTTAACAGCGTTTCCATAGTGTCATGAAATCATTTAACAGCGTTTGGTTGGGTGCAGTTAGAGATCTTTCTTAGCGTTTGTTTCGTGCTAAGATAAGATTTTATAGCGTTTTTTCAATGCTGTGATATTTATTTACAGCGTTTCCTTGTTGCAATAAATCGTGCTTTATGTTTTTAGATACAATTTAACTGCATTTTTAAAACGCTGTTAAAACTTTCAACGGCGTTTCAGAAACGTTGTGGAATGTTTTAACAGCGTTTTAAAAATGCTGTGGAATGCTTTAATTCCATTTCAGTAAACATCCGCCACAATGTATATATATACCACATTTCAAAATTAGCATATTATATCAATATCACATTTCAAAATCAACATATTGTATCAATACCACATTTTGGACACATATTTGATAACCAATGTATGAAATTACATAATCAAAATACGCAATATTCTTACACCAAACATAAATAGTTCGTCATCGATAGTTCATAAACAAAATATAGAACAAGTAGCAATAGCAAAAAAAAGCAAGTAGTACATACGTTAAAACCAAAAAGTAGTTCTAGCAGCAAAAATAACTTCGATCCATAACTCGCTGCAACCTTTTTTTGCATCACAGTCAACTATCTACATGTAAAGCAAAAGTAATGCTTGAGAATCAATTCATCAAAAAAGTGTACACAAAGTTAAATCGGATTCATAATGCAAACACTAAATATTCATCACACTATTTTATTATTGAACACACATACAAGTGGTTAGAAACTACAATGCAAAAATGACAACTAAAAAGAGTAACTCAACTGCGAGATTTTGAAAGGTAGGTAGAATCATGGTAATTTCATGGTAATTTCAAACAAACATATGAACAGTAATAAAAAGATCACTGACATTACAAGTTGGACCTAATCTGATAAATTATTAAAGTTTGTATAGTAATTAAAAGATCAACCCAGGATATAGAAAAAAGATGATTAAACTTACATAGAATGCAACAACAACACCAGCAGCATAATCAGAAGGCAGCTTAATAGAGGCACTGAAGAACCCATGAAGATACAAGTCTTGTGAAGCAAATCCAGCACCTTTTCATTTCAAAAATCATAATTTCGATATGTATGTTGCAAGAAAAACCATATACAATCAGGGAATTTCGAGACTACCTTTTCTTGAGTTTATCAATCATATCCTTCATCAGGTTTTCCTACGTGAAGAAGAGATTGATTTGTCAGTATTAATAAAACAATCTGTATGGATGCATCACATTGATTTGTATTATATAGGGGCTTTATATAGATGATTATTGATCAAGGATAGGAAATTATTATATAATGAAGACATACTCAAAAGATAGGAAATTATTATATAATGAAGGCATACTCAAAAGAAACAATATTGTATTTTCACTATTATTGTAATGAAATTTCCAATATGTTTACACCTAAAGTGCCTAAGCACGACCTTAAACTGAAGTGTTTCCATCCAACCCATGAACATTGAAAATATCACATCAAGTTTTATTTAAACCTGAGCTTATAAAATGTAATGTTCTACTAATCCACTACTGAATAGTGAAACAAATACTTTATTATATTCAGTTGCCTGAATTAACCACTATCACAAATATTTGTTTATAAATTAAATTACTTTGTTGTTGTGTAGTGCGTACATCACCAATGATGCATGCATGCAGAAGATCTGTAGTAAAATTTTGTAATATGCCGAATATGGATGATATATAGTCTACAGCATGCATCTTAAAATGCAGTAAGTAATACAAAATTTAGATGTATTTATTTTTGTATTGTAGCAATTTTAAAGAAAGATAATATGTCTGTGTATTTAAAGTGAACTAGCTTATTTATACATTATGGGTATATTTTTGTTTAAAATCATTTTAGAAATACTTGACTTGACTTTGAGATTAATTATAATAACACATTTGAATAGATTTCTAAATACTTCTGGAACTACTGTAGATCACAGATATGCATGAAAATTAACATCTTCAAACTAATAGAGTTCCTTCAACTCGAGTTCCCATTTCAACTCGAGTTCTTTCAACAAACTTGTCCATATAAGCAAATACAAACAAATTTCTAAGTAAAAAGAAGAGAAAACTAACCAAGAAGAGCTCCTTCAACTCGAGTTCCAATTTCAAGAGCGACATAGCTGTTCATAAGTCCACATTAAAAAAATACGTGATAGTCAATGTTATATACACCTGAACATTGAATAGACTTCCAAATTCCAAATTCTTGATCAATCAACAAACTTTTACAACGGTTGCCTATATAACATTTATACAACATCCAGAATTAAAATGCATTCAAATATTTATACATCTTTAAAATTTTGTACTTATAAAAGAAATAACTTATACTTACTAACATTGCACGAACAGAGAATTAAGTATACTAACAGAGAATTAATTGAACTGACCATGTATCTACAAAAATTTGTATCTGTATAATATTTATACAACATCCAGATTAAAAAAATTGAATTGACCATGTATCTTTAAAAATTTGTATCTATATATAACTAACAGAGAAAACAAATGGTTGATCTGTTAAGTACAAGACGAATTGTCCAATTACAAACATAAATCAATGTATGCATTTTGCTAACAATTAATCAACCTTAACCCTTGATTTTACGTTATAATCCAAAAAAAATTGGTATCAGGACAAGAAAATGAGTTTTTTAGACAAGATAGTTTTAGAGTTACTTAGTTAACTTAGTTCATTTATGTTTGTAATTGGTATCTTGTCATTACTTAGTTAACTTTGTTCATCTTAGTTACTTGAGTTACTTAGTTAACTTGTCATTACTTAGTTAACTTAGTTCATTTCATAGAATTGGGACAATCCCCAATTGGACTTAAAAAATGGCATCTTGTCATTACTTAGTTAACTTAGTTTCTCTGATAAAAATCAAAGGACTAAAAACGAATTCATAGTTACTTTCTTAGAAGATGAAAAACCATCATGATTTATTTATTTATTTTATTACTAGGTTATCGCGTTGCTTAAAAATCATTGGAAAAGGAAGGAAATTGGCATCCAAATCTAAGAAAATTATATTGATATATGAAGCCTGTATCATTTCACCCCTTGCTTTATGTCAATCTAGCAAAATAATCAGAGTTGGCAATTTGGCATACCAGATTATCAAATCCAAGGAAATAATATTGAAAGGTGTAGATCATATGTGATCCAAGATTTACTATTATCCACTGTTGTTTATACTTCAAATATTGCACTGATATAGTTTCATTCTTTGAGAGGAAAAAAATATACTCATTGTTAGAATTCAATTATGTTTTAATCAATATGAAAAATGTATGATGCCATATTTTTATTTGTTATTTTCAGATTAAATGATATATTTTTTACGATTTTCCTATTTTGCACTTAATTCATCAGTTTTTTTGCATTTACAATTTTACTAAAACTATTTTTAAGATAAATGTAATTACTGATTCCGTACTGAAAGAAGTGCATTAGGGTGATTTTTATCTCTGGTTTCGCTTTAGCCCAGCTCCCATATTTCACAAGACAATCCATGCTATTCTACCTTAATACTGTTAATTCTGCTTTATTTTGTTTCCATGGCTATTTTAGTGCTCTTACTGGGGGTACCAAGGCTAAGATTTCCACAACATATTAGCTATTTACAGTTATACTGTATGTATATGTAACGATAATGGTAACTTTGGTGATAACTACACACTAAGGAGCTAAGGCAATAATCCAACATTTTCCGATAAAAACATTTTTCGTCTCATACAAAACAATAACACCACAAAATGTAACCCATCCATGAGTGTTGTGATCGAATTAGTATTTTTCATCAAAACGTATAGGATGAATAACTATATATTTCAGAAATAATGTGATAGCAATACCTGGAATCGATTGATTCACATTTGTACATTTCTATAAACAGCCTCAACTCATGGTCACTTTTTCTCAACCTTTGGACCTGGAAAACAACATATATATTTTCAGAAGAACTTTTCTTTAGTAGAACTAAGTTTGAGTGTGGAAAAAATGACCGTTATATAATCATGAATAAAGTGAAAGTATAAAAACTTTACTGCATATAAGGATTTCATCAGAACAACTTCTAGAATTTGGAAGCCTAAAAACTAGATTTTATATATATATATATATATAAAAACTACTCCTCATGAAGCATGTTAAAGAACTTAAAATCAATAACTACCTAAAAGTGCAACTGATAACTGCATTTAAGAACTGGATCCTACAAGTAAAACTAAAGCATGCTTAAAAAGGGGCATGTTTTTCGGTAGTCCTTTGATCAAATCAGGGTTACTGCCCTTTCCAACCAATAAGTATAAACTAATCCACATGCATCATTAACAAAGGTAACAAGATGATTAAAGCAAAACTCAAAAACAAAACAACAAATAAATAACCATGATTCTTAAACACCAGATGGAAGAATATACATGAAACTAGTTTTGACACTCTAAGTTATAAAAAAATATTTGTAAAACCAAACCAGTTTATTCTTCCCTTAACTTCCATGGAAAAAGATTGCAATAAGCATATAGAATATTAAAATGTATGATGTTTGCTTGAAATTCTGTCTGAAATAATATAAAATATTTGTACTGCTAATTACAGGACCAAAACCATTTAAGTACTCTGAAAAGCAAATTAAGGTATTGTTGCACTTATTACTATTCCCAGAACATGATAAAAAAAGTATAAGTTGAAGTAAAAGCAACCGTACATCTTTGTGTAGCTTCTTTATCTCTGAAAGTTGTCGAGAGTATTTGTTAGACAATGAATCTGACTCACTCACCTACAAGTATGATACAGTATGACAAAGCAATGCCTCTAAAACTAATACATAATAAGAAATATGCCAACAAAGTATGATATACTTCACCTTCCTATCTAATAAACTAGAAAGTGACTGTACTTCAGATCGTAGAATATGTAAATCTGGGGCTGATGCTTTGTATTTAATGATTTTTTTTTTGCATGGCAGACATATCCTTTGAAAGAGATGAAATGTATGATTTAAACTCTGCCATTATTTCTTTCATACCTGATGTTCATTAGCTTAATTTATAAAATAGCATATAAAATCCAACAAAACTATTAACCTTAAATTAGCAACAGGGAAGGAAATTACCTGGCTCTTTCGAAGCTTGTTCAAGTTTGCTTTCTATAATAGTCCTGTAATTTCTATAAATCCAATTCCAGCTGAGCTCTATGAGATCCTGAGAAAGTAGAAAGTCTTTGATAAACATCAGCCAAATCAGCTTTTGAAGTAACTTCTATTTCATGCCAGATTATATTATCCTTTTCGACCTATCATGATAAAATTGAACTAGCATCAACCAACTAAGATACACATGTCAAAAGAATAACAAAGATTACAGAGGCTACAATCATTTGTTGAATAGTTATCACCTGTAGTTTCTCTATGGAGGTCCGGTGTAGATCCATTTTCACTTTTGATTTATCTAGCCGTTCACATAGTGACAAGAAAGCTGGAGATTAAATGATGCTTTGTACATCAGTCACAGCATTCTGCAAATATGTTTATACAAATACATCTATTTAGTCAAATTCAAATGCTAAGAAATTGAGTAAATAAAGCAAACAAAGGAGAAAATCCATTTGACCATACCTTAATATCAGCTAGTTTCTTTAAAATATCTATTCTTCCTTCATGTAGGTTTCTTATTTCAACAAGCCTGCTTGATGCAAGATCCTGTTCAGAATAATGGATATCAGAACACAAAGATAAAGATATAGGAGAAAACTACTATAAGCTGAAAATGTGTACCTTCATATTTTTAGTGAGGATTCCAAATCTTTCGATTCAGTTTACTTATCTTCGCCCGATGGCTTACTTCCCAACATAGAAAAAAGGATTGGAGACTGAAACACATTTGTACAAAAATATTTCTGAATGAAACATATTTTCAAATAATCAATGATTAATTTTGCTTATAATATTGACTGTTTTTAATTTGACAAAAAATTTATGTAAAAATAGCGTATTGTTGCAAATGATCTTAAAAAATTTATATTCTGAATTAGAACCAAAAATTATTTTCCTTATATAAATTTCCAGTTTCTACTTACTGTCATCAATTACTTCTTAAAAACGTTTTCCCATTAAAATATAAATGAACAAATTTTGTTTAAGAGTTGAAAATATTTAGCTCAGAAACTAGGCATTAACTTTTTTAAATAACTCCATTGCAACTTAGAGATAAATTGTTGATGAATGGACATGCCAGTGAGATAGTAATCGCACAATTAAACAATACTTGAAAATAAACTAAGAAAACATATTTAGTAAATAATCACAGAATATCAATGTAACGACCCTGAATTTTGAACAAATTAAATTGAGAATATTTAATTAATTTTAAATATTTGAACGATGATTTAATTTGAATCCCGAATATAACTTTGAATTTGGAGATTAAATTTTATAATTTAATCTATTGAATGCTGAATAAAAATTTGAATCTTCAATTTTAAGCTGAAGAAAAATATTTCGAAAGCTTTTAAAATTCATATAGATGATGCTGAAGATAATAGAAGCTTCAGAAACGAATTTGGAAGTGAATTGTTCAGTTTTGAATTTATATCGTTTAAATTGAATTTTAAAAATAGCCGTCCGAGGCGCAGTCTCGGAATGCGACGAAACCAGTTCCATTGGGTCCGTAATATTTTATTATTACTGGATTTCCAATTTCGTATTTTTCGGAGTTAGTATGAGAGCGTACGGCGTATAAACGCGTTGGTAATAAATCGAAAATTTAAATTTAAATTTATATTTTTATTTGGTCAACAAACACACGTCTTCTTCCCTTAACCCACGCCAAGTATCATGGGTACGAAATCGTGCCAACCATCTCGTTCAAAAGATAAAAATCAAAACCGATCCTCCTTCAATAAAAAAAAACGAAAATTCATCTTCTCGTTTTAAAATAAATGGCGACCGAGTTGTAGCGAGTCCCCTCTTCAAATCAAAACCATTATTAATCTCAGAAATAAAAAAAAGGGGGATGGCGACTCGTTCAAAACAGGAAGGCGATAGCGGCGAGGCACTGCGAGGGGGAACTCGCGATCGAAGTGCGCGAACGCGGCGACGAGATGGGGTTCGCGAGATGTTCAAGTGGAGGGGATCGTGGTCGCGGCAACATACTGGGAGGAGTTGCGAAGCCAACTCGAGTTGCGTTCATTTTCGAACTCGCGATCGAAGTCGAGGCAACATCGAGGCATTCGTGTACTCGCGTGGAGCAGCAGGTGGTGGATTCGCATGCGATCTGGAGAAGCAATTTCAATTTCTGGAAGTTCGAACCAGGGTGTCAAGCATCGCGATTTTGTGGGCGCGTAGCACTCTCGAGCTTGAGGCGTTTCGCGTTGGCATCTCGACTTGAGATTGTTCAGTAAGGTGTTCTTCTTTAATTTTTTTTTTTTACAGATTAAATTTTTAATTTAACCAAATATAGATATATACATTAAATTTATGTTCATGTTTTAAAATGTATACATAGACATTCTGGACAGTAGATGGTTTGAAAAAAAAATGTGAAGAAAATATATACTGTTTTGTATAATTATGTATGACCAGAAATCTATATATAGATAAAGTCTTGAGAAAAATAAATATATATGCTCATATATACAGTAAAGAAGAAAATTTACTTAAGCAAAATTGTTAAAGGGAATTGATTTGAATTAAAGATAAATTATTAAGGGAAATTTAGTTCTAGATTTGTTTTTGTTAAGTAAATTTAGTAAGTAAGAAATTAGTTTAAACTGGGAATTTGATATAGCTTTAAATTGTTTAAATTGAATTGTTAGTAAAAATTTAAAACCTGTCAAATGGTTAGGCAATTTGATTATTTAAGGAAAAACAGTTCAAATTTTAATTTTTTAAAGCTTAAAATAAAAATTTTGGTAATTAAATTTATAAATAAAAATTTAATGGTTCGATTTATTTCGAATATTAATAAATCGTATAAATGTTTATACAGTTAAAATCGTAAAGGGAACAAGACGAAATGGAAATGGATTGCAAATTAAAAGCAAAGGTGAGATTTTTCTCACTCAAATTGAATGTGGAATTTTTACAGTTATTTATTGACTGATTGATTTCTATTGGATGTGATATTAGATATAGTAGGATATATATCTATATATAGCAATATATACATATTGGCATATGTATATATTGGATTGATGATTTCCCGCCTCGTATAGCGGATGAGACCCTATTGCGCCGTTAGTAAGCGGATATTTATAAAAACCCATATACCGCGATAATTCCGTACTGGAGCGGAATTGGTATTGTGCTAACGTCTTTGGATGCAGGGAAACAGGTTGGAGGGATCCAACTGGACTCCTCACATTGATTGAATTTATTTCTACTGTGATGTGATAATCTGTGAATGATTATTGATGTTATTGAATTGATATCTGGAAATTGTTTGATAAAATTTAGCTGAATGGATGTTTTGACATCATTGGATTCCAAAGATAAACGAAATTGAATTTTTGAAATTCAAGTAGAAAATTTCTAAGTGAATTAATTTTTGAAATTGAAGAAATTTTGAAGAAAGGAATTTTAAAATATAAAAAGTTAAATTTTTATAATCTTATCGAATTTATTTCCAGAATAAAGTGAAAATGTTAAATAAATGAATTTCGTATAATAGTGATTTTAAACTGAGGAAATTAATTTAAAATCTGGATTTTTAAATAGATTAAAAGAGACAAAGAAATTTATTTTCTTTAAAAAGGGATTTATTTAAAAAGAAATAAGTGAGAAGTCCAATTTGAAATTTAATTGGCAAATTGAAACGAAATGGGAAAATTGATATGAAATTTATAGATTTATAAATTGTGAAGTTAAAGTGATATGAAATTTATAGATTTATAAATTGTGAAGTTAAATTGAGATGGAATTTATAGATTTATAAATTGTGAAGTTATAAAATGGATGAAACTGTAGAATAAAAGGGTTATAAGAGATTAACTTATAAAGGGGATTTTTGCCTTTAAATGGAATATTTATCGAATTATTAATAAAGGAGATTTGTTAAATTGAAGTCGTTAGAAAATAGAAATGGAATTTATAAACGTTGTTTTATAAATAAGTATGGAAATCAATCAAATTTGATGAATTTAATGTAGAAGATTATTAAAGAAGATATATTCGCGATTTTGGATAGCGAATTTCTATTGAAATAAAAATGTGTAGAAATGATTAAAAATTAGGTTTAGTGAATTATATTCATGATTTGGACAGTGAATATATTGTTAAGTAAAATGGATTTATTTTTGAAGAAGTGATATAAAAAAAATGAAGTTAAACATTTTAAAGATGTTTTAAAATGTATTATGAATTGAAAGCATAGATTTCAACAGTACTTGTTGAAATAGACATTTTCGAGAAATTTAAGGAAATGGTGGACTATAACACTGTTGTTATAGTAAATGATTTCCAAAAGGAAATGTTTTATATAGTATTGGGATTTACACATCTATCTAAATTCTGAATCCCTATACTAGTGATTTTGAGTCGTCGTAACGATGTTTTACGTAACATTTGTTTTGACTCAAATAAATGTGTTGAAAGAATATTTTCCTTAAAGAATGAATATATACTTAATTTTTTATTTGAGTATATCGAGTATTTTCAAACGTTGAAAATAAATAGATTTGTGAAATACTTATTATTAAGTATGGAAATGTTTTCCAAAATGAAATGAAACGTTTTGAGAATTTATCTTTGTAAAGATAAATTGAATATTGAAAACGATTTGAAAATCGAATATCAGTAGATATTCGAAAGTATAAATTCGATACAGAATTTATAAAAGAAAGCGAAGTTGTTTTAAAAATAAACGTTGATTTATTTTTGAAAGTGTGGAAATTTTATATCTAGTAAAGATATTTTTGAAGATGAAATAATTTGGAAAATTATTTGGAATCTGATGATGTTGCGCATCTTTATTGATAGTTAAATAACCGACTATCAATAATTACCTTGAGTAGGTATTTGTTGTGAATTGGATGAATTTGAATGCCACACTTATTTTTGAATAATCGCTCACTATTCGGGTTAGCCGGGAAAGGACCATGGGGTCGTATAACCCATTCCGAATATGTGATACGTCGTTATGAATTGCATTCGAAGACCGGTGTTGAAGACCGGATATTTTTGAAAACGGAAGGATTACCGTCGAGTTACTCTACATCGGCTGATCTCCGGTTTAGAGGTTTTATCACCCTTAGTGACGGGAAGTCCTGACGTGATTGAAAATTATCCGGAAATGCAAGGGCTTCGTGAGAAGTGCCTTCGGTTCTGTTCGATCCCGGAACAGACTTGTATGGATTGTGTGTCTGACGTTACAATTTGAGATATAAAGCTGATTTCTTTCAAATACATTTCTGTTGGTGGCGGAGGATTTATTCTCTTAGCTTAACACCCTTCTCTGAGACGTACGAGCTCAGAGGTTATGTAGTTGAAATTTATCAGCGATATATCCCAATTTGGTAACGTTACATACTGAGTGTTGCTGTGAAATGATCAGTGTTTGATCATTTGTGATATGATCATTTGTTTGATCTTATATCTTTGTGATCATAGGTTGATCATTTTTGTTTGACCCGAAGCAGGGCTTTTTGAGAAAGCATAGCTTTGTGGACGAGACTTCATCGAGCCTCACACCCCGGAAATGGTCGAAACAGGAAGGATGCGGCAAGGTTCTAGGGAGTAGCGCCCCTTAGTGTATGTCATTCCTTCTGGATAAAGGTGGTATCATGGTATGGATCCCAGATACTTAACCTCTGTGGTTGCTGCAAAATTTATTTCTTTGTGGTTGTTGCGAATCGGGGATCCTCGGGAAGATCGGTGACGATCGGGGGATGGCATACGCGTGTCAGTAGTTACCTATTTTTGCAGAGGTAACCCGGCCTTGTGTTGGCAGAGATCCGGTTAGGTTCTCGGGTCGTCTATTCCAGGGACGTACCCATCGTGGATAGGAAGTTCCTTGGCCTGACCATTTGTTGGAAATCCAAAGAAACAATACGAGCCTTTACGATTTCAATTGTATAACCTGTCTCCTCAGGAGGCAGCTATAGCAGGCATAATATAATGGTACCTATGCTGGCTAAGATTTATATTATACTTTCGAAATGGTTTCCACTATGCACTAATAATAATATCAAAAAGGTTTTGATTTTTGCGTAGTAAGCATCTTTGACTATCATAAGAAGAAATCTCCTCCAAGTCTGCGTTTGCATTGTGTGTGTGGTGGGAGGTCTTATGGTAGTTTCATTTTCCAAAAGCATTGCGAATTGACTTTAAAAATATTTCTGTTGTTTAATTTAAAGAATAACTGTTTTTACGATCTCACACCAGTCACCATGACTGACTCGGAGTTTATTGTTTCCCTTCTAAACTCTGGGTGCCCACCAATTTCCACACGGGCAGCCTAGAGTTATGTTATCAGGATATTCTGGAGCTTTGGAGATAAGCTGGATGACGAGACGTAGTATTTGTATCTGATAGTATTTATTCCGCTGTGTATTCTGTATGAGGACAAGTTTATATAACTGTCCATTGTTGTATTGAGTTGTATATTGACTCTGATGATTGATGTATGTATAAACTGATAAAATTCTTTGTTTAAAAGATTACTGATTTATCTATTGTATATTGTTCCGCTGCGATGTGTAAGATTCTGATATTGTTTTCTGTTCTGAAAGTTGTTCTGTTGTTCTTCTCTTTCTTCTTTCTTTCTCTTCTTTCTTCTTCTTCTGACTTTTTCTTTTTCTTAAAACCCTCATAGTTCGTATGCCCGTTCATTTTGAGTTAATCAATGGAGATTAGTGGTTAATCAAGAGGGACGGATTTGCGGGTCATGACATTTGGTATCAGAGCATATGGTTAAGCGACAACCCTGCTCTGTTGGGTGATACTCATTAGAGATAGAGTTAGCAGTACTCTAGAATGAGTTGAGTGTAATAATAGATACGAGCGCGTATTTGTTAGTTAATATAAAAAAAATTGTTTTATATTGTGATGATTGGTTTATTGAGTGGTATATGAACCTTCGTCGGCACAGTCTGCGCAACTGGATCGAAGGGGTTTCTAAACACTTGAATAGAACAATTCGACACAGTATTGTTTTAAATAGGGTAAATGAGATAATTTTGCCCAAAACTATTTTTGTATAGAAAAGAAATGTTTTTCTATAAAGTACTATAGTATATGGTTGCATGGATGTTAGGAAGTAATAATAGTGAATTATCATCACTAAAATTGAATAAGAAATTGAAATAATAACCAAGTTAAGAAATAATTCTAGTGAATTCGAATTTGCCAATTAAATTTGCCAATTAAATTTCAAATTTCCCATTTCGTTTCAATTTGCCAATTAAATTTCAAATTGGACTTCTCACTTATTTCTTTTTAAATAAATCCCTTTTTAAAGAAAATAAATTTCTTTGTCTCTTTCAATCTATTTAAAAATCCAGATTTTAAATTAATTTCCTCAGTTTAAAATCACTATTATACGAAATTCATTTATTTAACATTTTCACTTTATTCTGGAAATAAATTCGATAAGATTATAAAAATTTAACTTTTTATATTTTAAAATTCCTTTCTTCAAAATTTCTTCAATTTCAAAAATTAATTCACTTAGAAATTTTCTACTTGAATTTCAAAAATTCAATTTCGTTTATCTTTGGAATCCAATGATGTCAAAACATCCATTCAGCTAAATTTTAGCTTTCAAACAATTTCCAGATATCAATTCAATAACATCAATAATCATTCACAGATTATCACATCACAGTAGAAATAAATTCAATCAATGTGAGGGGTCCAGTTGGATCCCTCCAACCTGTTTCCCTGCATCCAAAGACGTTAGCACAATACCAATTCCGCTCCAGTACGGAATTATCGCGATATATGGGTTTTTATAAATATCCGCTTACTAACGGCGCAATAGGGTCTCATCCGCTATACGAGGCGGGAAATCATCAATCCAATATATACATATGCCAATATGTATATATTGCTATATATAGATATATATCCTACTATATCTAATATCACATCCAATAGAAATCAATCAGTCAATAAATAACTGTAAAAATTCCACATTCAATTTGAGTGAGAAAAATCTCACCTTTGCTTTTAATTTGCAATCCATTTCCATTTCGTCTTGTTCCCTTTACGATTTTAACTGTATAAACATTTATACGATTTATTAATATTCGAAATAAATCGAACCATTAAATTTTTATTTATAAATTTAATTACCAAAATTTTTATTTTAAGCTTTAAAAAATTAAAATTTGAACTGTTTTTCCTTAAATAATCAAATTGCCTAACCATTTGACAAGTTTTAAATTTTTACTAACAATTCAATTTAAACAATTTAAAGCTATATCAAATTCCCAGTTTAAACTAATTTCTTACTTACTAAATTTACTTAACAAAAACAAATCTAGAACTAAATTTCCCTTAATAATTTATCTTTAATTCAAATCAATTCCCTTTAACAATTTTGCTTAAGTAAATTTTCTTCTTTACTGTATATATGAGCATATATATTTATTTTTCTCAAGACTTTATCTATATATAGATTTCTGGTCATACATAATTATACAAAACAGTATATATTTTCTTCACATTTTTTTTTCAAACCATCTACTGTCCAGAATGTCTATGTATACATTTTAAAACATGAACATAAATTTAATGTATATATCTATATTTGGTTAAATTAAAAATTTAATCTGTAAAAAAAAAATTTAAAGAAGAACACCTTACTGAACAATCTCAAGTCGAGATGCCAACGCGAAACGCCTCAAGCTCGAGAGTGCTACGCGCCCACAAAATCGCGATGCTTGACACCCTGGTTCGAACTTCCAGAAATTGAAATTGCTTCTCCAGATCGCATGCGAATCCACCACCTGCTGCTCCACGCGAGTACACGAATGCCTCGATGTTGCCTCGACTTCGATCGCGAGTTCGAAAATGAACGCAACTCGAGTTGGCTTCGCAACTCCTCCCAGTATGTTGCCGCGACCACGATCCCCTCCACTTGAACATCTCGCGAACCCCATCTCGTCGCCGCGTTCGCGCACTTCGATCGCGAGTTCCCCCTCGCAGTGCCTCGCCGCTATCGCCTTCCTGTTTTGAACGAGTCGCCATCCCCCTTTTTTTTATTTCTGAGATTAATAATGGTTTTGATTTGAAGAGGGGACTCGCTACAACTCGGTCGCCATTTATTTTAAAACGAGAAGATGAATTTTCGTTTTTTTTTATTGAAGGAGGATCGGTTTTGATTTTTATCTTTTGAACGAGATGGTTGGCACGATTTCGTACCCGTGATACTTGGCGTGGGTTAAGGGAAGAAGACGTGTGTTTGTTGAACAAATAAAAATATAAATTTAAATTTAAATTTTCGATTTATTACCAACGCGTTTATACGCCGTACGCTCTCATACTAACTCCGAAAAATACGAAATTGGAAATCCAGTAATAATACAATATTACGGACCCAATGGAACTGGTTTCGTCGCATTCCGAGACTGCGCCTCGGACGGCTATTTTTAAAATTCAATTTAAACGATATAAATTCAAAACTGAACAATTCACTTCCAAATTCGTTTCTGAAGCTTCTATTATCTTCAGCATCATCTATATGAATTTTAAAAGCTTTCGAAATATTTTTCTTCAGCTTAAAATTGAAGATTCAAATTTTTATTCAGCATTCAATAGATTAAATTATAAAATTTAATCTCCAAATTCAAAGTTATATTCGGGATTCAAATTAAATCATCGTTCAAATATTTAAAATTAATTAAATATTCTCAATTTAATTTGTTCAAAATTCAGGGTCGTTACAGACTTCCCTCCTTAAAAGAATTTCGTCCCGAAATTACAAGTTAGGAAAAAAAAGTCCTTAACTCGTCTACTATCTTTCACAATCTAATAGTTTTATCAATTTCTCAAAACAAATCTTTCTACTAAAGATTCGTTATTACTTCAACTAAATTTCTAAACCTTTCATAGTTTTCAAACATCATTGTTCTCTTAACAATTCAAATTTAAATTCAAATTCAAATTTAAACTTTCAAAATTTTCTCAAAAATTTTCTAACGCCCTAAATTTCCGAAAAATTTCGCCAGCGTCTCCTTTGCGCGGCTGATACGGTACGACTACAAAATGTCCCTACGGACTCTCAGATTTCAAAAAGAAAAAGAAAAAGCCAAGCGGCTAGAGAAATAAGTCATCAAATCTCATATTCGAATTTAAATACATACCTTTTTCGAGCAATTCAAATTCTCTTCAAAATTAAAATCCCAATTCCTTTTATAACACCTGTATGTCCTACTAGCCATAATATCTAGTTACACATTCAAACCATTTTGCAAATTCTATTACAAAATTTTCAATATAAACTACTTATATATCATCTTTAAGTTCATTATGGAAGTTATATATCCATTATGATTCAATTTTACATTTCCCATTCATTTGTATTTAGTTTACCATTTCAACTAAATTTGGATTCAATTTACTTTCAATTCTGAAATATTGAATTTTATCAATTATCTGTCATTTACAACTGCACTATCTTAAATTAGTTCCAATTACTAATTCATTCGTCTTCAATTTGAATTTCATTCCAATCAGATTTCAAATATTCTATAAGTTATCAACTTATTTACATCTTGATTTATACAGTCATTTATACATTTACATTCACAATTCCAATCACATTTACATATTTTACATTAACAATTTCTATTTGTATAAGTTATCAATTCAATAATATTCCATAAATATTCTTATAAAGTATTCCAGAGTCTTTTCAACCTTTCAAAACCATTTTGAAAACAATTCAAATTTATCTTTTGAATTTTCTAAAACAAAATCCAAATTTTCCAAACAACTTCCATTTAAAACAATTTGGCAGCAATTCCTCTTTTGGAAACCCGAAAATGAACACCAACGATGCCGCGGTCATCATCGAAGTTATTTTCCAGCGACCGAAAAGAGTTTAGAGCTTTTATCTTTCCAAAATACTTTTCAAAACCTTTGAAATTCATTTTCAACTCTAAAAATGATTTAACTTTCCAATTTCCCAAAATTTCCAAATTCTTTTCAAAACATTTCCAAATACTTCTCTGGAATTCCATTTTAAATTACAAATTACATTTATAATTTATATTCTTTAAATTTCATTTGTACATGAATTTATTTCTTTGTGGTTGTTGCGAATCGGGGATCCTCGGGAAGATCGGTGACGATCGGGGGATGGCATACGCGTGTCAGTAGTTACCTATTTTTGCAGAGGTAACCCGGCCTTGTGTTGGCAGAGATCCGGTTAGGTTCTCGGGTCGTCTATTCCAGGGACGTACCCATCGTGGATAGGAAGTTCCTTGGCCTGACCATTTGTTGGAAATCCAAAGAAACAATACGAGCCTTTACGATTTCAATTGTATAACCTGTCTCCTCAGGAGGCAGCTATAGCAGGCATAATATAATGGTACCTATGCTGGCTAAGATTTATATTATACTTTCGAAATGGTTTCCACTATGCACTAATAATAATATCAAAAAGGTTTTGATTTTTGCGTAGTAAGCATCTTTGACTATCATAAGAAGAAATCTCCTCCAAGTCTGCGTTTGCATTGTGTGTGTGGTGGGAGGTCTTATGGTAGTTTCATTTTCCAAAAGCACTGCGAATTGACTTTAAAAATATTTCTGTTGTTTAATTTAAAGAATAACTGTTTTTACGATCTCACACCAGTCACCATGACTGACTCAGAGTTTATTGTTTCCCTTCTAAACTCTGGGTGCCCACCAATTTCCACACGGGCAGCCTAGAGTTATGTTATCAGGATATTCTGGAGCTTTGGAGATAAGCTGGATGACGAGACGTAGTATTTGTATCTGATAGTATTTATTCCGTTGTGTATTCTGTATGAGGACAAGTTTATATAACTGTCCATTGTTGTATTGAGTTGTATATTGACTCTGATGATTGATGTATGTATAAACTGATAAAATTCTTTGTTTAAAAGATTACTGATTTATCTATTGTATATTGTTCCGCTGCGATGTGTAAGATTCTGATATTGTTTTCTGTTCTGAAAGTTGTTCTGTTGTTCTTCTCTTTCTTCTTTCTTTCTCTTCTTTCTTCTTCTTCTGACTTTTTCTTTTTCTTAAAACCCTCATAGTTCGTATGCCCGTTCATTTTGAGTTAATCAATGGAGATTAGTGGTTAATCAAGAGGGACGGATTTGCGGGTCATGACAATCAAGAAAAGTATTTCAGTAAACGCAAGATATAACAGTTTATAATCTGTACTTTGTAGTTTACCTGTCATTGGCAAATTCTTAAAGCAACATTTTCCGGTTACTACATAGCTACCATCATCTTATATGTAAATTGATCACAATTGCTCTGAGCTCATAATACTTCATATTTACCTGTCATCGGCAAATTCTTAATGCAACATTTTCCGGTTACTACATAGCTACCATCATCTTATATGTAAATCGATCACAATTGTATAAATTAATCACAATTGTATAAGAAGTACTAGAGAAAGAAAAGAATACCTTCATCCGAATTCGCACTCCCTTTCTTGGCATCAAATATATAACTAACAGCCGCAGCTCCAGCCTTGGCAATAGTAGTTAGAGGATACCTTTGTAAGCATAGATTCACAATCTTTTCTTCGCAGACAGGCCAAATTAACCATTTGCTAAAGGAGCTTCTATGAGATGACTTATAATCTTGGTGAGAGAGAGGATCGAAGATGAGAGGAATAAGGGCAAGAGGTATCAAATTGGAATGAGAGATTTTTTACGGTTAGTTCATTCTTTTGTTTGGGTTTTCTTCATTTTGGGGAGGAAAGAGTGAAACGGAGAAAAGTGAAATGAGCGGCCTTCAAAATATTTCACAAAATTTCATTAAGTAGTAAGCGGGAACAATTCACAGTGAGCCATTATTTACTTTTGTTTAACTAAACGAGGAACGAAGGCGTTCAATGTTAAAACGCCGTTTTTTAAAAAAAAATTATGCAATGAATAAGGACTTTTCTTGTAGTGAGTGGGTTTTAGAGCGTGGCGATGGTCGAAGATGGTGGCATCGGTCATGGGGAGTTCAACCATGGTCTCGGAACGACCAACCATGGCATGTGGCGGCGGTAAAAGGAGGCGGTTGATGGGCTCAAAAGGGAGAACATGGGTGGGCAAGGTACTGTAGCAAGCATCTTTTAATTGTTTATTTATTAAATTACCATATTACCTCTATATCTTCTAATAACTTTCGCAATATGAACTCCGATTCTCGTGTGGTTTCATCCGTCGCACTCGTGGCGGAATTCCAAATGTTTTCCTGCTGGTTATACAGAATTTGGAGGCTGTTTACAAAAGCATGTTGGTATGGTTAATTAAATTTAATTAATTAAATTCTAAAATAATAAATGCATATCCATTAATGAAAGATTATAATTTAAATGCAATGAGATGACATAAATAATAATACGGTTTTTGTTAAAATTACACTATTTTAAGATAAATAGTAATAAACTAATTTTAAAGGATATCAAAGGATTTAATATGTATATTATTATTTTGAAGTAGAATAATGATCTTATTTGTTTGAAAGGTAATTTAATGTAGATTACTATTTTTGATGTAAAATATGATGTATTAAGAGATTCAATGTAAGAGATTAAAGTAAAATATTTTGAAGTATATTATCATTTCGGAAGAATTATTATTGTTTTGATATAAATAAAGGTTCTTTTTTATTATAAACAATAATAAAATGATTTTATACTTAAGACACAATGATGGTCACAAATATGATGTTTTGGATGGATGTAATATATGATTAATGGTCATGTCAACGATACCATCTTCTTCGATTGAATGACATCTCTTATGTTAATCACACCAAAGAAATAATAAATGAATGGAATTGGGATATATATATATATTGAATATAATGAAATATAGCCAATTTGAGGTTCCTTATGAAATGAGGCATGGAACGGAACCAAAATGCAGAAGTTCCGAGAGTTACGAAGGAAGCTTCGGACTCATAGGTTGAGGATGGATCACGTATGTTGTATTTATGACTAAAGAATTGCATTTGTATGTTTGTATGATATTTTGCCTTTGTTACTGTGGATGTCTGTGCGATATTTTGCCATTGTTACTGTGTGTATTTAACTATGGTTTTATTGTATTAGTGATTATGATATTGATATGGTGATTTAGTACACTTTGACTGATTAATACTTACATTGATGGTGTATTACTCATAGCTGATAATTAGTATATTTGAGTATATACATGTTCTGATTGGCATGATTGATTTTTGGGGTTGACATTATGCTGTTAAATGTTTATAATATTTAATTGCTAAGTGTTTAATTATTGTTGCTACCCTATATTTGTGATGATTGATTGGAATAGTTTAGTAGGATTAGTGTTTCCTGCTTGCATTAGTTGCCTTGGTTGCGTTGGTTGCACGGATGCTATGGTTTTTATGTGCTAATGACTATTTGGATGCAGGCGAAGATCAAGAAACAGAACTACATGGGCTTTATCCTCCAAAAAGGAGTACGTAGGCAGTCTTTTCCTATGCAATAGCTATCGAGCCTATGACATTAATGTATAGCGTTAGGCAAAGCCTAAAAACAATTGATATTCTTTTCTTTTATATTATATCTGAGATTTTTTTGACATGTGCAATGGACGTTCATATAAAATCCCCTTATAAAATTATTATATTTAAAATTCCTATGTGGTTTGATAAATAATATGCAAAATATAAAGGAAAAAATGTAATTTTTTGTTGAAATATGGTTTTTAACATGTAACCATGTCTATGTTTCATAATTTCCACTTGAATATAGATGTTACCTTTTGTTTTGAGTGGGATTCGAACTCCCGACATCTTGTTTGCATATAAGGGTATTTTAGGAACTTCACGGTAGAATCAAAATATTGTAATTCTATTCTAACTGTTAATAAAGATACACACACACACATATATATATACACATATAGATAAGAAATTGCAGGTAGGAGGAGTGGAGGGAATGGAAATATAGATGTTAGGCTATATCGTGGATGGTTGATTTGGTATATTATTTATGCCACAATTATATCATTTATGACTTAATGATAATTGATGTATCAAAATGTAGATTGAAGTGATTATATTGTACAATAATCGTATTATTGAATTAATGTAAACTTACACTGATGTTTGATTCCGTTGTGAGGTTTCTTTCATTTTTCTTTCGTACTTTAAAGTTTTTAGTGTGTATTTCGAATTGGGTGTGTATTTCGGAAAATGATATAGTGTAAAATATCCAGTTAAATATTTTTGGTTGTGTATTTTGAAAAAATATTTTACAAGGATGGAAATAATTTAATTCAAAAGTGAATTTTGAAGATAAAAGAAGTAAAGTATTTGGTTTGAATAAAATTATGGATGTGTATTTTATTTGGAAAACTCTATTTGAAGATTTTAAAACTAGACTAGGTGGAATGGGATGTGAGATGACTAGTGATGTGAGTATTAAGTTTGTCTAAGATCCATTATGATGGCATAAATTTTGTGTGGCTTACCCTAATGTGTTGTAGGGATGTCTAGCTATTTCATTTTAGAGAAAGAGTAGGGGTATAAGACTATGATTACATAATTTAACATATATGATAGTGATATTTTATTTTGGTAGTGCTTGGTCACTTTGGTTGGTGATGTTCTATTGCTTGTTAAGATTGGTTATATTAATTTGAATGTTTCAGTTGACTTCGTTTGTTTTGATGTAACATCCCAAAAAAAAATAACTTATTCAAATATAGGGATTACTTAACTATTTGAATTGTGGTTTAAATATTAATTAAATGAATTTAATAGTCGTACTTAACTCCTTTTAATTAATAAATAATAATGGTGAGCTAATTTTGTAAATTTATTTACAATAATAAAGAGTTCAAATAAATAACAAGAAAATCAATTGTTAATAAAATGACCTGATTTTTAGTGACGTATTTTTAAATGAATTTATATGATTTTTCCATAATTTTTAATTTGGAAAATATTTAAATTATCATTTGACGTATTTTTCGAAAAACAATGGTATTTTTGAAATTTCACAAAATAAGATAACCGGTGTGTTTTATTATTGTTTTGGAATCGTGCAACATTGTTGTGCACGATCATTTTGTTGTTCACGGTTCGAGCACGAATGAAATTCTGTGTCGCGTTGTACCGAAAATTGTAAAATAAATAAAGCTCTACCCTTGGACTAGTCTTCGTTTCATTCTTACTTTTATTCTTTTCCCTCCTAGTTCTTTTACGGTAAAGTAAATAAATGCCTTTTTGATCAAAAATAAAAATCTAGTGAATTACTCAATGAAAATCGAAATTGTTTAATCCTTTGAGTTCTGTTGTGCGGCATGAATTGGAGTTACTCGACGTTATGGCCATGGACTAGGATTTTGAATCGACAATAATCTAGGCATAATTTGGCCATGGAGTTTGAGGATTTGTGTTTGTTGTGTGAATTGTAGTGGATGGAAGAAAAGCAGGGAGGTGTGGTGTTGTCTTCACCATCATGACTGTTGCCTGCAGTAGCAACTAGGGTTGGGTCACATTTCCCTCCAGTGGTTCGAGTTTCGATCGGTAGTGACTAGGGAAGAGAGGATGCGGAGTGGAGTTCGTCAAAGTTGTCGGTTCTTCATTTCATCTTGTATGAAGTGAGGGAGGAGGGAAGTCGTGTACAGTGATGGTGTCATGCACTTTCAAGCATGTACAAGCAGAGGCAGCCTCAATTTTGAATTTGGAGAAGATGAGTAATTAACGTGTAAATGAATAATTAAGTTAATTAATTGTTTCAATTAATCTCAATTCATATTAAATTCGATAACTTTTCCATACAAGGTCGAATTTGGACGTGGTCTTTTCATTGGACCCATATTGATGTTATTACGCACTGGAGTTAGATTTGTCAAGTTTGGAGCTAATAAAATTTTGAGCTAATCGATCATAGATCAAACCGAAATGTGAAAGTGTCAACTAAAATTTTTATGAGTTAACTTACCTCTGAATAAACTATATGATATCTGTGTTGCTATAGATTATTGTTGAATGTTTGGTAGTTTATATACTGTTGTTTGATTGTTTATTTGGATTTGATTCCCGCTTGGAAGCGGATGACATAAATAACTATTGTGTTGCAGGAAACAAAAGCAAGAGGAAGTCGAAATGTATAAGTAGCGAATAAGTCATTACGGAACACTTCGAAATACACATATATATGTGTGATTTACAGTGGATTTTTATAGAGGGACCCTAATGGGTTTCTTTCCAATATTGATTTACTTATATTCTTATCTTGCTTATATTGATGTTTTTTTGAAATATTTGTAGCATACTATTTGATTTATGTAAGTGTCGTTATAGCAATTATCGTTGTACCGTCACTTATGGAATATCATCTCTTTAAACCTATGTGTGTTGAACTAGTGCTTGTATTTTTACAAAATAGATGCATGGTTGTGTTTTTGCCCTTTAAAAGTTGTTTAAACCATATTTTCAAGCATTTTTGAGAATTTTGAAATAAAGGGTAAGTGTTGTTTAAAAGTTATAAAAGGAGTTATAAATTTGATTAATTATCTTTCAAGATAATTAATGTTGTTTCTAAATTTATGAAAAGATGATAAATTTGATTTATTTTCCTTTGGGATAATTATTGTTGTTTTAAATTTGTAAAAAGATTATAAATTTGACTTATTTTCGTTCGGTAACTATTTTTTTTTAATTTATAAAAAGATTATAACTTTGATTTATTTTCCTTTAGGATAATTAATGTTGTTTTAAATTTACAAAAAGATTATAAATTTGATTAATCTTCTTAATTAATGTGGTTTTAAATTTATAAAAGAGTTATATCAGTTATCTTTCGGGATGATTAACATTGTTTTAAATTTATAAAAGTATTTTTAATTGATTTGTTATCTTCCAGGATAATAAATATTGTTCTAAAGTTATAAATGATAGTTTATAAATGACAAAAGCTTTAAAAATAAATTTTAAAAATAAAGCTAAGTATACACTGTTTTGGGTTTATAATAAACAATATTTTAATGACACTTGTTTTTTACCCTTCTTTTTAATACACTTAGAAATGTAACTAGATTTTTAAAAAGGAATATTTTTAAAAGTGTTTTTAAAGTTTTTTACAGATATTTGTGATGTGACAATCAAGCACAAGTGCGAGTCAAATGTTTTAAAAGTTCGATTCTTTCCTTGAAAATATTTAGTCTTGCATATAGCACTAAACGTTGAAGGAACTCTTGTTATTCTTAAAGTTAAGAATGTTGTTGTAACAAGGTAGAAAGCAACACTACCCTAACTTGTTCGGCTTTATTGTTTTCTCTTGGGTAGTGCTAGTTCGGGATCAACGAATTGTGATAGGTGTAGGAGATTTAATTTTATGTATGAACTGTTTGTTATTCCTAATGGTTGACTTATTGACTATCGATTTCCCTATCTTCTTTGTATTTGTCGATTCAAGACAATTTTGTTGCTCGTTTAGGGCATTTAAACTCTTGCTATTCTTAAAGTTAAGAATTTCATCGAGTTAAGATAGGAAGCTACACTGTCCTAACTTGTCCGACTTCATTGTTTTCCCTGGATAGTACTACTTTGTTTCCAATAGTAGATTCATCGACTATCAATTTTGATATGCTTTGTCAATCTAAGAGATTTGTGGCTCGTTTTGATCATTGGTATCCAACACCGGAGAACTAAAACCAAAGCGCGAGTAATGGCCAAGCCATGTGGGCCGCACCCATCATGGTATGTTCACATATATCTACAGAGGTTTCGACATGCATGCATTGATGTGAAATATTCAGATCCTTGCATTAAGTAGACAGGGTCCAGCTTGGAAGTTCTCGAGAGTGATGCTGAAATGACCCTCCTCTTTCTACCTTAATTTCATAAGGATTTTTTTTTTCATCAAAGGGAATTTAAATCAAATATAAATCAAAATGCCATACAAGCTATTGACATAGCCACTTATTTCTTTTCTAAGTCTTGTTCTACTGCCATAGGTGCACTTTGACAAATACTAACACACATATATATATTTATCTTGCCTAGATAATTCTATTTAACTCTAAAATAGTATTTACTTGATCTTATGATAGTTATCAAAGTTGATATTAATTAATAACAATAAGTTGAATTAACAAAAATTGATAAACCTTGGGAATTTACTCTAAAATAGGCAAATTAGGCAAAATCAGCAGTTCAGACGTCTGAATTTCTATGACAGACGTCTAGATTCGATCTCAGACGACTAAATTTTTATGACAGACGTCTCAGAGTGTCTAAATTTTAAACAGAGAGTAGAAAACATTTTGAACTAAAATCAGACATCTAAATTTTTATTGACAGACGTCTAAATTAGATTTTAGACGTCTAAATTATTATGACAGACGTCTCAGAGTGTCTAAATTTAAACAGAGAGTAGAAAACATTTTGAACTAAAATCAGACATCTAAATTTTTATTGACAGACGTCTAAATTAGATCTTAGACGTCTAAATTATTATGACAGACGTCTAAGTTTAATCTCAGACGTCTAAATTATTAAGACTGCCGTCTAAATTTGATCTCTATGTACATGCATATTCCCATTCAATTTATATGTGTCTGGATGTCCACCTACATTCATTTACACTTTTAAGTTTGATTTAAACTTCCTTTGAACTATCAGAGTCATTTTCTTTTCAAACAATTCAACCAGGATTCAAAACTTATTACCAATATAAATATATCAGTGCATCCTTAGTAATATACACATACATATGAGGATGTAAGTGTTTATCTTGTTTAAATTCAGAGTATATATATTTTTTTGTTAAACAAGTGTATCCTGCTTGATTTGGATTCTGGCAATTCTGACTAAGGTTAATTACTATATTCTTTTGAATATATGTAACAAGTCAGTAAATCCTATACATATCTAATTTATATGAACTTAAAAATATCCACAAGAATAATTACAGGTTTTTATAGCTAGACTCAGATTTTTAACCTTCAAACTTGAGGTTTTAAGTAACTTGAAATTATCTAATACAATGTATGTACATACACATTTCTATTTCTCAAATACAGGCATATACCATTTACAGATTTTCATCACAATACCCAAATATATATATTTTCTTGCAAAAATTCAACCAAGTCTTTAGATTAATCCCAAGTTTAATACATCACTAGATTCATTTAGAACAACTAATAAATCCAAACCTTTAAGATCATTACATACCAACCAAAACAGATCTATAAAAACTTCCCAGATTACATGCAAATATTTCATTCTAAGTTCTTATTTAATTCTAATTTAGCATGCTTATATAATCACTCTCATTAGCCACAGCAGCTTCCTATTTAGATCCAGCATTCCCTGAAAGAACATTAGAGGCTGCCCCATTTTAGATGAGACACCCCAGATGCCATAAGCAAACAAGGGTCAGATACAAGATCTGGTATGAGTAAAATAAAAAATTCCATGATATTAGGTAAATGAGTGAGACATAAATATTTTGTTCAAGTGGGCATATCATCTTCGATCAATTTGCCTGACTTGTTTATGACTAATCATATACACATATTTAACCATGCAAACATAGGTTTCAAACAGAAATACTCAGGAACTATCATAGTTTCAGTCCAACCATCTTAGGAATAACTCAAGTTCCTACTTCATCAATTTAAGGTTGCATTTACCAAATTAATTCCTAGCCTCATCTGCCATAAAGGAACCACGGGGACACATTGCAATAAAATAATTCACAATATTGCACAAAGATCTCAGGGCTTAAACAAACCATGTGCCAACTTGCATACTTCAAATATGACAAGCATTCCAGCAGTCTTCTTGGCTCACAATCCTTAGTTTATTTACTAAGTGTTCATGTTTAATCCTATCGTGAGATAGCTAGGTGACTAAATCCCAGTATACATGAAACATTACATAGAGTTTACAAGCATAACTCAAGAACAATCTAACATTCATGTCCAGGGAAAATCATATTTTCAAGTGTTTTGGCTTAAAGAAAATACAAGAATAATTACAACTGGGAATAAAGACTAGGCATGTGGGTTATTATTGTTTCATAAGCAACCATGTTTGAACTAAATTCAAGATCTAGCTTAAACAAGACTTCTGGCTCATGGATTTTCTATTTGATCAAGGGTTCAGCACTTTTGGATATTTCCATTGCAACCTTGAATCTTTCATTTGAGCCTCAGCACTTACACAAGTGTAATGCAACTCATATACATTTTGGTTTCTATGTTTTCCATGCCATATCTAAACCAGTTACAAGTATTCTCTATTTACTTTCATGATTTTATACTTTACCTTTCTGGGTGTAACCAAACAGAGCAAAACATTCAATCATCAAATCAATCAAAACATCCAGAAACACCCATTAAAACATTCATTGAAGCATCCATTAAAACCATAGTAATGGAATCAAAAACATGTAGAAAAATAACATAAATCTGGCTGCCTCATAACAGGACTTAATGCCATGGGTTTAGTGAGATTACTCACAGAAAAATGCTTCTCTTGCTAACTCAGAAAAGAATCCTTTTCAAAACTTGTTTTTCTGCTTGTAAGTATTTTCTCCTTTGTTTTCTTAAATGTTTTTGGGTAGCAAATGATTTTTTTCTGGTTTATACTTGGGTTTATAAGAGAGGTTTTTCTAGGGTTTTATCATTTTAAAATCTCATTTCTACCCTGGCCAAAACTCATGCATTTTGCATTTCAAATTTGTTTATTTTTCACCTTTAATATCCCGGCCATATGTGAGACATGCCTCCCCCTTTTACTTTTCCAGAATATATATATTATATTCTTACCAAGTCATGATAATTGTGTGACACTGTTCACTTGTTTATTTTCTAAAATCCTCCTTTCTATTTTCTGCCTAAAGCAATTATTTTGCTTGCAATTCATCTTTTGCCATTTTAGTGTTATAGTTTCACTTGCTTATGTATACCTTACAGTGCTTGAAAATGTATATTTGTATACATATCTTATCTAGGCTTATTTAATTCCTCTTAATTTCAGAAACATATGCACCTATATGTATACAGGTTTTCAAATCCTTATAACATATATGTGTATATTTTTTTTTTCTGGATTTTAAATAAAATCTGTTTACTGATTTAAAATAAAACTTACTTTTCTTATTTTCTGGGATGATCCGTATAATTCCAGAAATCAAATATCCATGTTGCAAAATCATGTTTGTATTGCTTTTTAATTCTTGTTTTAAATTCAAGAAATCTGGAGTTCTTCCTTGTGCCATATCAGTGTGCACGTGCACACATGCACACATACTTGCACACAATTAACTCCATATATTCCTATACAAATAATTTCAAATATTTTCAAAATTCAACTAAAACAAGATTCCATGAATTTCTGGGGCATTACAGATGCGTGTGCGCTTAAGTATATTTTGTATAGAGGTATACTTTTAGTGTAGGGGGCACACCCTCCTAGTCATGTTGGATAAATTCATTCTCCCTGTTTGATTCGAACCTTAGAGTTAATCCTGTCATAATTGCATCGAGAAGTGCCTTGAGCTTTTCTCTATGTTTAATTACATTTGTCTATTCTTTAAGTTTGGATTTTGATCTTGTATTAGTCCATCCTTTCTTGTTTAGATTATTGTTTCAATTTGTTTTCCATTTCTTCATGTGAGGTAATATCATGTTCCGTGTTTAGCGGTGTGGTCTCACAGAATTATTATATGTTCATCGCATTTCTTGAGTTTTCTCACGTTGGTTTTCCAGAATTATCTGAGTTTTATTTTATTATAATACTTAGGTCAGACAAAGTATTTTTCTAGGTTGTCGTCGGTTGGACATGGAGCTCATGGAGAGAGCTGAAAGTTCACTTGTCATAGCAATTTTATTTTCCGTTGTATTATTATGTATACCCATCAGCTATTGTAAGGTCGAGAAGTTATAACTATCCAGGCCGATGATGTTTATTTTTAACTTTGATATACTATGTATTTTAGAGTGACAGTTCATTGTCCTTGTTATATTATATGTTATTATTCCGCTGTGAGATTCTGTTTTTCCTGTTCTTTTTCTTTTTACCCTAACAATCTGCCTTTCCAGCACTTTGATGCTTGGCATTCTAATACCGTGGATGTATTAACTGCTGACTTTTGAGGATCAAAAAGGTAGGTCGTTATAGAATGATATCAGAGCTGAAGGTTAAGAGAGAACCTTGCCTTTGGTGGGGGTGAACTCATTTGAGATAGGGTAAGTGACACCTTAGAATGAGTTTTAGAGTATTATATATACGAGAGTATTTGTTATTGCTATAAAAATGTATCATGTTAATTGGTCTATTAAGTTTGAATTTTGAATTCTGGTTGAGATGTGGGATGCCACAGTGTCAATAGGGATTTCAGAACACTTGAATAAGGCAAACGGACGCGATACTGATTTTTGTAAATCGATAAATGAAATATTTTACCTAAGATTATATAGTTTATATATATAAAGGGATAATTTTCAAATTTATATAGTTGGTGTTTGTTTGTTAATGATAATATTTTTTATTGTCATTATTGTTTGATTTGTCATGCTCGAATAGTTTAAGAGCATTGACTATTATTTGTTGATTATTAATTTATGCTCGACCAGTTTATGGGCATTTAATGTTTAATAATTACAAGTACAATAAAACGAATCCTTTGTGAATTGAGTTTCACAATTTGACTATAAGGTGTTTGGAGAAAACGTAAAGTTAAAAGTCTTCTTTTAATAAAATTGTTTAATTTAATCTAAATGGGAAGATAAGACATTTAGAGAATAAGTAATTATGAAAGGTTCATTATAATAAAGGGAAGTTTTTATAATATAGGATGATTTTAAAGGAACATTTTATAGGAATATGATATATAAAATGATTTATATGAGTTATAAAGGATGTTTTATAAATAAAAAGAGTTTTTGAGAATTTAAATCCCGATATTGCTTGAAATGATTTCAAAAAGATTATTGAGAAAAGTAATGGTAGTATTATTTAGAAGTATTTATAAGTATAATATTCCAAAGAGAATTTTTAGTAACGATGCATTTTCTTTGGATAGTTCAAGGAAAAAATCTTTATTAGTTTTGTGGTAGTCTGAATAATCTTCTAAGTGACGATCGAATATTTGCTTAGGCAAACGTTGTAGTGCACCTAGTAAATTATTCTCCTTATTATTGTGCGATCGAAATGAGTTTGAATCCGAATGAACCTAGAGTGAATGTTAGCGAATAAATTGTTAAAGTTATTTTATATATAGAAATATATATAGTATGATTTCCAAAAGGGTTTTGAAATAAAAATTGGGTATTTAGTTCTTAAGTTTTCTTAAAGGAAATTAATTTAAAATAAAGATTTTTGACAAATGTTCTAACAAATGAAATTATTAACTCTTGGATAGAAAAGAAACAATTTAACATAAGTTTTAAATGGGTCAAACTGGAATGAAGGGTTTAATAAGCATTGTTTTATTAAAGTCGTAGTTTTTGTTTAAACATTTAAGTCTCATAAACTATTTGATGTTATTTGGCTGACTAATAAACATCTTTACCTTATGGATGTCTTATAAAGGTGTTTATGTGCGGCGTGGTCTTATGAGATACCAGGATTTGTAGCACGTTGTAACGACCCGATATTTTCAACCATTCACATCCATTATAAGTGTATAAGTAGACACTCATGCCGGAATTGAATTGCTCAAAATACCGCGTTGTAAATAAAATTTGGCAAATCTCAGAATATACAGTAAATAAATATAATCACAGACACAGAGTAAAATAATGCAGCGGAAGTAAAAGAAATAGTAGTTCATGAAGCTACTATATAAAAATATCAGAGTTACATGAGATATAACAGAAGAAATAGAATACAACAAAAGTCTCAATATAATAACCATGTACAAGCTGAGTAGAACAACGGAATTGAAATAGATAGGACATGACAAGCAGATAATCTCCAACGATTCAAATCTCCAAGAGAGTGGAAATCCAAATCTGTGAATAACTCAGGCTGACCCGAGCGTAAAGCAAAACACAAAACACTCGAGTCAGGACAATATATACTTATATAATGTAAACCAACTCAAGTGAACTGTAATAAAGGTACAAGTAACTTAAAGAATGCTTGGGATCGCCCATTCTTTAAGGATCCGTTAAACTATTTACTATGTAGTAATATACGCTATATACAGTAGTGTCTAATTAGTAAAGTATAATCATATAGAAAATAGCGTTAAGGGGATGGAGAACCTTAATGCGGTCGGATCTTAAAATCATAATCGTAGTAAAGCTCGATATGGTAGGTGACACGGCACAACTAGGCAATGCCAGGGTAGATATACCAATTACGCACACGGACTGATGGATACGCATAGCAGCCACTACCGTTCCACCTCGAACAACACTCCCAAATCGGAGGATGGCCATCTAATCAATCACAAGTAAGAGTATAATATCGAAGAAATGTGTCCGAGAAGAGGTGCTACCTCACTGGTCCGAGATCGCTCCTGTTTTAGCCACCTTATGCCAACTCACGGGAGTTGGGTCCACGTAACATACCTTAAGAACGTCGCCACCATCCTACTTCATTCTGGAATCTCCACCGCGTACACGGTTGTCAAAGTGGTTTTCAGTATCGATAGAGAGTATGTCCATATCCGATCTCGGTCTTTTTGCCAACCAATCGTTATTATAACCCGTGGTTATAACTTTTAAAAACAATACTTTACTTCAAAATAAAATATCATTTCAAACCATATCTTTATCAAAATAAAGATTAAATCAATTCCAAACCATTTCCATATATTTAAATTTTCATATCATTTCAAAACTTCATTTCAAATCATTTTAATATAATAAAATATCATATCCTTACAAAACTTCATTTCAAATCATTTTAATATAATAAAATATCATATCCTTACAAAACTTCATTTCAAATCATTTTAATAAAATATCCTATCCATTCAAATCCAAATATTCAACTTTAAATACCTTTTAAATTCAAAGATATCGTTCATTTACTATCATTTCAAATCACCTTTAAATAGTTTATATTCCAATCAAAATAATTCATTTAAACCTTTTAAAAGTGTAATTATTATATTTTCAAATCAAGTATTCAATTTCCAAAGTTTCAAACCATTCTGGGTTCGTTTACTAAGTCAAAAACCCTAATTATTAAAATTTCAGCATTTCACAGCATTTAAAAACAGCTGCTATAAGTTATATTTGAAAACATTTTTAATTCAACAAAGACAGCACTTAAAACTACTGTTAAAACTCAGTTTTTAGTTGAATTATAGTTCAAAACAGAAAAGACAGCATTTCAGAAGTGCTGCGGTAGTTCAGATTTCAAAACAAGGGTTAAATTTGGTTTCAGCAAAGACTGCAGACCATTATAGCATTTCCAGAGAATGCTATAATAGACCTGAGTTCAATATTAGCCTATAAGTTCAATTACAGCAACTACAGCATTTCAGAAATGCTGTAATAGCTCTTTTTACACAATTTTAGTTCAAAACAGAATCTATAGCATTTCTGAATGCTATTAAAAGTTAATTTCAGGTGTTAGTGTATTTCCAGCAATTAAATAACTTTAATTTAAAACTCATAAAAATTTTTAAAATCATATTTTAACATTTAAAATGATCATTTACATATCATTTAATATATATCTTTTCATAATAAATTTCTTATAATCAAATCCAATTTTCAACAATTTACCAAATAAATTTTAGTGTAAAAGTGTCCAATTCTTCACATTTCCACAAATAACTTAACACTTCAAATTTAAATTACCATTTCACAATTTAACTAAATTTCCAATTTTATTAAATTAACTTAAACCTTTAATTAAACCAAATTTCACATTTCCTAGTCAAGTTATATTTTAAAAGATCACTTTTAAACATCCATTTATTTAACCACTTAAATTCATAGAAAAATCAATAATACTTTAATAAATCACTTAAATTCAAATTTAATCAAATTATCATATTTACCATTTCCAAATAAAATTTAATATCCATTTTATTTATATAACTTAAATATCATTTTTAACCAAAATTCCAAATTTCCAACTTAAGTTATATTTCAAAAATCCAGTTAAACCTTCCATTAATTACATTTTTAACACATAGAAAAAAAATCATAATTTCTTTATTTTAAAACATTTCAAAATCTATTTAAATCAAATTTCATAAATTTATAATTTTTAACATACTTAAAAATATCCAAAACACTTTATAAAATAACCACGGGCCTGTATATAATTTTCTAACTTAGGTCAAGTGATACGGATATGTATCATTTCAATCCGCAGTTAAAAAAAGAAAAATCCGGGTTCTATCATTTCAAACCCGCAATCCCAAGTTAAAATAATTTAAATAAAAATCGTTCAGGCCTATCATTTCAGCCCATAACGATTTTTCCCTATTCTAAAGTCCGTTCGGGTATGTATCATTTCAACCCATAGTGATTCTAGTCTACAGGGAACTTGCAGTGTGATAAACAGATATAAATGAACAGAATACATTATATAACAGTAACGGATGATATAACAAGTGTATAAACATCATATGATCATAACATAGTCAAGTATAACATGATAATATATTTCTACAGATTCACAGGGTGTCAATTTACCAGTTATATAGGTACATATTGTCTGGTGAGAATAACTCACCTTTTCAAGCTGAAGACCACAACGACACACAAAATGATTCCAGAAGGCACGATTTGAATTAAATGAATGGAGAGCCTTGATAATGATCTTGTATACAACAAATAAACAAGACCATATAAACATATGCATACAATACAAAATACATTGAAACAATTTGAATTTTGAATTAACAAAGAACATCACCTAGCTTTCCTCAAAATTTGCTTGACCATGACAACATGGTTTGCTACATGATCAATTTGGGCTTGATCACACCACACTAGGTTCGGCCTAGGTGTCAACATGGCTCGGCCAAGACCTAAATGCAAGGCTAAGGGCATGAAAGTGGAAGGCAAAGGCAAAATAAGAGAAAGGTCAAAGGCAAGGCAAGATAGGAAGGGTTTGGATGCACCACTTGGCTCGACTTGGTCAAATATGGCTTGGATCATGCTTGTACAGGTCTGGACATGTCTGGAGCAGCAGCTAATTGTGGTGGAGTGGCTGGTGGTGGTGGCGGCTAAGGGGTGGCCAAAGTGCATAGGAAGAGGCAGGTGGAGTATAGTGGCTTGTCTAGGCATTTTTGGAAGAGTTTTATGCAAATTTTGGGTGATGGCTTCCATTGGATGGCATGGCCAGGTCAAGGTCAGAGGAGAAGGAGGAAGAGCTGCTGTAGATGTGGTGGTGAGTGGAGCTGAAGGGTGGAGAGGCTAGTGGCCGAGCATGCAAGGTAGGAGAGGAAGGTTAAATTCATTGAATATTGAAGAGAAGAAGAGATAAAGGAAGCCATTGCTCATATTTTTTTTCATTCTTTGAAGCCGTGAGTTTTTAGGGGAGATATGAGAAACATTTTCACATGAAAATGAAGAGGAATATAGGGCAAAAGCATAAGAATGAACGGCCAAAAGAAATGAATGCAAGAAGGTTAGGAAAATGAAGAGACGGGAAAACAAAGGGACAAAAGCAACTAAAAGACACAAACCCTTTCAAATTTCTTTTATTTATTTTTATAACTTTACATTTCTGAAAATAATAATAATTCCAGATAAAATTTCGAAAATTTATCAAAATATAATAATTTATATAAATATTTATCAATAATATAAAGTTAAATTAAAAAAATAGCTAAAAATAGTAAACTAGTCTAGAAAATTTGAAGTTTAATATAATAAATTTTAGAAAAATTCAAATGAGCTTGTAATATATTTTTAAACATAAATCATAACATAATATAAAAATATATTCACAAAATAAATATTTAAAATTAAATTTACATATAATTTTTAATGAAGAAATAGCAGAAAATAGGAAAACAGCCTTTAAAAATGGAAAATAAATACAGTAATTTTTGGAAAAATTTTATTATCATTTTAAAATATTAAAAGACAAAAGATACATAAAATAACATATTAACACATATTAAAACAAAATATAAGAAAGAAAATATGATTTATAAAATTTAAAATAGGCAAAATTGCACAATAAAACAAATTATACTAAAAATTGAAATGTACATAACTTTTACATTTTAACTCCGTTTTCAACGAAACGAAAAGTAGAGTTCAATTTATTAAATCCATTTTCATAACAAAAGATAAAATTTATAATTTCAAACCATTTAAAATTTCAACTTAAAAGTCAAAGTTTGACTATTGACCAAAATTCATATTTTCAGGAGATATTAAATTTAGTCATATTTGAAATTCTAATCCACATCCAAGTCAAAGTTTATATTTAAAATAAAAAAATTTATTCTTTTTCATAAATAAAGCTTTTGAATCTGGAAAAATCAATTTAAGAATATTTGTAAAATACAGGGTTGTTACACACGTGAATACCGAGGATGTATTAGTATCGATTTTCGAGGGTCGAAGAAACGGTCTAGTAATACCATAGAATGAGTAACTCATTAAAGATAGGATAAGTGACACCGTAGAATGTGTTTGACTATACTATATAAGAGCGCATATTTGTTAATGCTATATATAAATGATTTTTGTTTTGAAAAGTTTGTAAATGAAATAATTTTTCCTAGGATTATACATGAATATAAAGAAATATCTTTCAAATGATATAGTTATTCATATAGCGGTTAGTTGTTTGATTTAAAGTTTAAATATAAACACCTTGTGGACTAAGTTTCACGATTGACTATAAGGTGTTTGATAATAATATTGGGTTAAGTTTAATGAATTTATAAGTCATAAATGAGCATTTTGTATAATAGTGTGTTTTACAAGAAAATCAAATGATTTTGTGAAAGATGAATTTGGAAATATGTTTTATAAAAGGGATTTTGATAATTTAAATTCCGGTGTTCTTAAAAAAATTTGGCAAAGTTTAAAGATATTGGAGAAAAGCCATCTAATATAAAGTAATTAAACGTTTTATATAAAGTGATATATATGTGTATGTATGTATGTATGTATGTATGTATGTATGTATGTATGTATGTATATGTATATGTGTATTAAGAGATAAATTTATAAATGTGATATTTTATAAATAAAGAAATAGATTTATAAATGGTGTTTTACAAATATTAAAAATGGATTTGTAATTGATATTTTGTAAATGGAATTATAAATAGGATTTTATAAATGAATGGGATTTAAAAAAGAGTAAAGTTATAAATGGAAATTTATAAAGAGATTTTATAAGAAGAAGTTTTATAAATAGAAAGGAAACTTATAAACATAGTTTTATAAATACGGAAATGATTTTTGTTGAAATTTAAGTATGGATTTTATAGAGAAAAAACATTCACATATTAAAAGTTAAAATAATCTTTTAAAGGAATGTTTTGAAACTGATATTTTTAAAATGAAGATTAGTGACTTTAAAAAGTGATTTAAAATGTACTAAGTGATGAAAACATAGATTTCAACATTATTGTTGTAATAAATGTTTTCATGAAAGTGAGAAAGGCATAGATTATAACACTATTTTTATAGTAAGTGATTTCCGAAAGGAAGTGTTTTATATAATATATAGGATTATATAAATATAAATAGTCGAATCCCTATACTATTGTTTGGGTTGTCGTATTGACCCAATAAAGTGTGTTTTGGAAAAATATGAAGCTTTCGTCAAAGATTAGTAAATATACTTATTATGGATTTAAGATATAGAGATATTTTCTAAGTGTTGAAATTGAAATGATTTCTTTGGAAAGAAGATAGAATTTTTTTAAAGTGATTATATATAAAGAAATGTCTTTATAAAAGAGTTTGAATCAAAGTTAAGATTTTATGAAATGTTTTCAAAAAAATTATTCGAGAAGATTAATAAGTATGTATGAGGTACATGGATTGTTTCTTTGCACGATTTTGATCTAAGATTCGAGTACAAGACTTTGAGGTGTTTACACCAGTCTAAAAAAGATTTATCACTCGATTTTTGTTGATGAACATCGATGATGGTTTTGTGGTTGGATACTTGAGTTTTCTATCATAGTTGAAAGCTATGTAAGGAAAACTAAAATTCTGATCGGAAAGCCTCATCGAAGTCTGCACTAGAGGATCGGGGGATCAATACTAGTTCGGAAGTAAAGTTGTATATTCGAAAGTAGATCAAATCAGATATTGCGTCTGGATGATCTATATACATCGTACAGGTGTAAGTTTAAAAATAAATATTTTGGGCAAACACCTTTGGGTTTTGCATTGTAATTTCGAGGACTAAATTCTTTTAGGGGGGAAGTCTGTAACGACCCGCAAATTTACCACTTTGATAAATTATATTTATTTTTAAAATATTCAAATATAAGCTTTTTAACATAGATTATGTTGTCTTGAACAATAAATAATGATGGTAATCTTATTTTGAATAAGTATTTACAAAAATATATACTTTTGAAAAATATGGATAAAATGGTCGAAAACCATTTTATCAATAAACAACTCTAAAATCATAAAACATCGCACACGAAGCTGGATACATACACTTATTTATCTATTTAAACAAGAATATGAAATAAAATATTTTATTTTTGGAATTAAAATGTATTTATGACATCATCGATAATGACATCATATTTAATAATTGATTTATGAATTTAAATTGAGATTTAGTGATTTAATAATTATTGTAATTATTTCAATAATTGTTTTTAGAATAATAGTAATTCATTTTAATTAGTTATGAAGTGGTAATAAATCATGTATAATAGTTTTATAAATATATGTACTTGATTTAAAAATATAATAAAATTTGTATCGCTTTATCGATATAACAGCATTTTTTGTAAATAACTGTTAATATTGATTTATATGGTTTTATAAATCAAATGGGATTATTTTAATTAGGTAATAATGATAAGAAATGAGTTTTCAATTACATTTATATGTAATTTAATTAATAAGTGAAAATGTGACCGGGAATCGGTTTCCCAATTTTCAACGGTTTAACGAACGGAAGTTCTTCAAACTCGTTGAAACATTGTTTATTCTTTTGTGCACATATATGTACATATATATACATGTCACATGCACACATGAAAATATATAAACATACAAATATACATGTACACATATATATATACATATAGGTTAAAAATATCTAAGACATTTTAGAAAAATTAATGCTTAAGCATCCATAAGTCAATACATATGGCTTGGGAGTGAAATGAAGTGACGGTGACAAGAGGGGGGTTAGGCTGTGTAGGTTATGGGAAAGGAGAGGTGTGGGTCGAGGGTAGGAAGGTAAATGGACTTGAAGATATTTATTTCCAAACTTTGGCTATAAATACTCACCTTCACAACTCATTTTTCCATCTTCTTCATTATGTCATAACTTTTTCAAAACCAAACCAAATGGAGTAATTCATTCTTTCAAACCATGTAAAATTCCACTGGGTACAATTTTCATACGTACCACTTCTTCCAATTTCGAGCTTAGCCATATCAAAATCTCACTTCATTGTAGTGCATTTCCGAGCCCAAATTTTATGCCCGAAATAGCTCATTTTCTTTTGACCATATCTCCTAAAAAATGAATTGAAATTAAGTATTTCCTTCTTTCAAATTGTAGATAAAAGAATTTTCAAGAACTTTCCCTTTTACAACGTTTCAAAATTCCTTGAGCAACATGTCCAAAAATAAGTTAGAAGATGACCTATTTTTGGGTTTGGTTTTTTGTGAATCTGAGAATGCCTCTTATTCTTTTAACCATATCTCCCTCAAACCAACTTGAAATTTAGTAATTCTTTTATTGAAATGCAGGAGGAGAGAATTTTCTAGAACTTTCCTTTAAACAACATTTCCAAATTCCAAGTGAATAGTAGCCAAAACATTGAATAAAGATGACCCGTTTTCGGGTTCAAATTTTGTGAACTAAAGACCTCTTCTTTTTCCAATGGTTATGAGCTCCACCATCTCCAAAGCAAAGCCGTGAGCATTAGGGGTGAAGGAAGTCTAGAGCTGAGAGCAACTAGGCAAGGGGTAGTTGTTTAGGAAGTGTATTAGTGAAGTGTTGATTTGATTGAATGTCGAAAGGAAGTTTGGTTTGAAATGGGGAGAAACTCTATATTTATATATACTATATTGGATGATATAATATGGTTTATTATGCTTGTTTATTATGGTTGTTTATCATGTTTGGATGATGGTGGTATGGTTGTTTGATTGTGTTAACAAGTCATGTTTAATACACGTCGAAAATCATAAAGGAAATCACTTTCCTTTAGTAAATGAAATGGTGTATTTGAAATGTTTAAACCTCTTTGAAATTGGTTTAAAAAAATTTAATAATATTTTATAAACATTTAAAGGTGTTTTGATGAAGTTTGAAAAGGAATTAGAAAATGAGTTAAAATAGGCGTGCCGCGTGACGGCAGTTCGCGATTTCGCGCCGTAGAAGGTTAAAGCCATTTAAACAATGGATTCGGAGTCAAAATTCTTTGTCATAAAAATTTTCCGAACTTTTATAATCATAGTTTTCAAACAAAAGAAAACAATCAAGATTTTGTATAGTAGATTTTGAAATATGAGCAAATCAAGTTTTTAAAATAGTTGCGGTTTGGCAATTCGGAAACCAAAGCGACAAATTCTTTAGAAGTGATATTTTTAATTCTTTAAAAATATGGAATAAATTCTATAAATCTTTAAAAATATTTTAAAAGAGATTTGAATAATAAAAATAGATTTCTAAATGATCAAAAAGTTGTTTGATCAAATAAGCTTTTAAAACACTATTCGTAGCACTTTTTGTAGCGCTTTTAATAACTTGTGAAATATAGCTTCAAACTTAAGTATTCTTTCCCAAATCTTTTATAAATGTTTTCAAATAAATAATTAAATATTTTAAAGATGATTTGAAGGTTTTATAATTTATTTTAAAAAGTTTAAATAAACAATCTAAAGAAAAGATGTAAAATTAAGTGATTTAATCTTGGCTTTAAAAGACGACGAGTGGACTGAATTTTTCTATTCGTGAGATACAGATGTGGGGTGCTTAAACTAAGGAGATGTTCAGGAGCAACCGATGCCTTAGCTCACCTGACCTCTTTCCTGGGCAAGGAATAGATAAGGTCGAAATGTCGAAAACGAGGCAAGTATAATTTTTTTCAAATTTAATACAACTTGGATTGTATAGAAATAATCTTCTTATATTTGGCGTTAAAACCCGAAGAGGGAACCCATAATATTCATGTGAATTTAAAATGTTATTTCACCGATATTCGATGGATAGTAAAGGTTGAATATGAAAATTAACGTCGAGTAAAATTAGTATAATTTCTATGGATCTGTTTTACTCGAATACTAACTAACTTGGATTTACCATCTTAGATAACATGGTTTCAAACTATTAAAAGGTTATTTTTAAAAAAATAAGAAATCTTTGTTAAGATTAAATAAATGATTAAATATTTTCCTAATTAAATGATGAAATGATTTGGAATTATTCCAAGATTCAAAAAGGTTTTAAGTAACCAAAGGATTTGATAAATGAGGTTTAATGATTCCGTATATACTAGAAAGAAATGTTTTAAAGATATATCTCTAGAAGATATTTGTGGTAAAAAGAAAGTAATTAATCAAACGGTAAGCATATATTTACTTAACATCTTTTTATTGATGATTGGTTCGAAGGAATCGGGGTTGGATTTGAGTGATTCTTATCCGAAAACTACTTCAAACGAATTTACGCATTCGAAGTTAAGATATGGAATGATAATAAATGGAATGCAGGACTGCTTGTCTCTGACCCTCGGGGGAAATTTTCCATATCATATATATGTGGCAGTAGTATCTTCATTTGATCTTCGATGCAAGGCTTGCTCGCTACTAATCGTATGGGTGATTCTCGACAGGTTGTAGTAGGAGAGTTCCTTTGGTTTGTCTAGTTCCTGGACAAGTTGTATGGACGAATGTCTAACATAGCATTTCTAAAATGCACGTATATTGACTTTTATGAACATACATCAGTTTGGTGGTATAGGAAGTAACCGTCCTATACTTAACACTCTTCTTTAAGACGTACGAGCTCAGAGGGTTGTACATTTGTGGAAGTCAATAGTGTGTAATGGAATTGGCAATGTGGCATTCAGGTGAACTATATGCTATGAGAAAGGTAATTGTTACCTCAAGCCTCATCACCAAGAATGACAAAAACATGGTAGATGCGGCAGGTGTAAGTGGGTCGCTCCCAATAGAATATAGTCATCGCCTTTCTAAATCACCCTCTATGTATCGGGTATGTTGTGTATGCTATGTGTAACGACCCCGGATTTTAATTAAGTTTAAATTGATAATTAATTAAATTTTTGAATAAAAATTGTGAAATTAACTGATAAATTGATCCGAGTTTCTCCGAATCCAAATAAAAATGTGTTAAATTAAATGAATTTAAATATTGTATATATGTAATTTGGATTTAAATTTCTAAGTAAATGGTTTAAAAAATAATCTGAATTTATAAATAGATATATATAAAATAAATTATAAAGAAAAATATAAAGTAAACATTTGCTAAATTCTAATAACAAATTAAAATAGAAATTTTTTTTATAAAATAAAATACAAATATAAATATGAAAAAAAAATACATGAATTAGCTTACAAAAGAAAACTAATATACATTTAAGAATATAAACAAAATAGACTACAAAAATAAATATGAGAAGTAAAATATAGTACCAACAAAAATACTAACAACATAAATAAGAAATGTATTTCTTCTCTAACTCAAACAAACCATATCTCATCAGTCAAACATATGAAGACATATATTTGCAGGCAAGAGAAATCATATTAGTATATACGAAATTAAAATGGAAAATATGTTCAAGTATTCAAACATATGAAGACATAAAGGACTTAAGCATTTAATGCTAGCATAAACAAGGTCAACTCGAAATGTTATCAGCCTCCAAAATGAGAAAAAATATCTCTATCCTTGATATTGTACAAACAAATAATAGCATACCAACCTGTAAACTTTTCTCTGTATATTTGTACATCTTCTCATTTTAGTTCGATTATCAAAACATAGTAAACCAGCAAACCAGAGAATAATAAGATAACATTTCTATTTCTACCACTTTAAACAACATACAACAACAAAGGGCAGGAAGATTAGGAGATCAAAGCAAAACAATTCTCAATTTTAAAAAGTTTAAAACTTTTCAAACAAGAGTGCTCTGTTCATCTTCTCAAAATAAGGTGAGTAACATCATTTTAAAACTTAAGTATATGAATCTGGTTGCATGGTTAAAATCTAAAATAAGTATGCTTTGTGTATATGTATTTTTCTGTATATATATGGATGAATGGTTGTGTACATGTTGTAGTCTCTGTGACTATACTTTTTTTAGTTTCCAAGCTTGAGTTTTGATTCAAAAAATTATTATCCCTTGATCTGATAACTTTTAGGACTTAGAATACAAACAAAAATTGTTTGTTTCATCCTAGATTAGAGTTTAAATTTTATTTAAGTTAAAATAATTTTGTATATTGCTCTGGAAGATTAAAACAACAGAGCAAACTTGAATAAGAGAAAAACCCAAACATTCTAATTTATAAATTCAGGATCATAAGTTGAATCCTTAACTTATAACATGATTTTTAAGAAGGAAATCATAATTTTTAGTAAAAGGATGGGAGAGCAGTTCTGGTATGAACTGGAAATGGGAATTTGTGATTTTCTGGTGATCTACTTGAATGTGGAGGTCGGGTCTCTTCCTGGAGGTGGAGGAGTGATCGGAGAGTAGTGGAAAAATGTCTGATAGTGGAGCAGGTCAACGTGGTGGAAGTGGTTGATCGAGGAAGATAGTAACCCTAGTTCTGTTTGGTTGGGTATTTTTGATCGGCATTGCCTCTCTGGTTGATCGAGTGTAATGGGATTATGGGTGATGGAAGCTTGGACATTAAAGAAGGTGTAGCCGGAGTTGCAGACCTTCAGGCGGTCGGAGATTCGAGATCGAGGCGATGTACCAGGTTTTGAGGTGATGTTGCTTTCGAGTTTTCCAGGTCTGAATCTAGACTCGAATTCAAATTCGAGTTGAATTGGAGGGAGCCTGATAATGGTGTTTGGATGTGGAGGTTGTCGCCGACGTGGGTGGACCATCGGAGATGGTCGGAGGTGGATAAAGTCACCGTACATGTGCATGGTGCACTCTTTTTCCTGGGGAAGCTCTGGTTTAGGGGAATGATGGTAGTCTCGAGTTTTAGTCGAAGATAGGAGTTGGTGGACTCGAAGTTATGATAGGCTAGACTCGAAGCAAATAGCAGTAGCCTCGGGGTGATTTGCTTGTTACAGGTTTTACTGAAGACTTGTTACCCAGTTTCTAGATTTTAAATAAAATTCAAAAGCTAAGTTAAATGAAAAGCAAAATTTTAAATTTAAAAGTTAAGTTTAGATTCAAATGGAACTTTGAATCTTAAAGTTTTTAAAATGAAATTTGGATTTTAAATCAAGAATTTTAAATCAAGATTTAAATCAAAGGTTTAAAATAAATGTTTAAATTAGTGGATTCAAGTCTCTTTGAATCCAGACCTGAGGATTTGAATCAATCTTAAATTCTGAATTGTTTTAAAAAAACAAGTTTAAATTAAAATAGCTTTTTAAAATTAAATTTGTTTTCAAACAAATATTTAAACTTGAATTTTGATAAAGTTTTTTTATAAAAGAATTGTGAATGAAAAATATATGATTTGTTTTTTTTAACTTGGATTTGCAAGTAAAAAAAATGTAATGTATTTTAAAGCTTAAATTTTAAATAAAAATTTAAGTAATTTAGTTAGAACTTTTCTTGAATAAGTTTATAAGTTGATATGTAAATTTGGTTGATATTTAAATATATATGCATTTTGAATCTTTAAAAAATGAAATTTGAAGCTAAATTTAGAAGTGTAATGTTTTAAATACACTTTAAATATTAATGAAGTCATTAATAAAGAAATGGATTACCTTAGAGATAATTAAGGTAATTAAGTGATTTAACTAATAAGATAATTAAGGAATAATTTATTTAATTTATAAATTAATGATTTAGATTAATTTATAATTAGAGATTAATTAAAAGTGATTAAGAAATGTTATTAGTTAATGAAGATAATTAACTAAGGATTATTAAAGTGATTAATTTTAATAATTAATTAGATTAATTAATTAAGATAATCAATTTTAAATTGTTAATTACTTAATGAAAGTAATTAAGGGGTCAATTACTAATTGTAATTAAATTTGGATATTTTGATTAATTTAATGATAAAGATTAATTGGAAATTAATGATTTATTGTTATGAGATGATTTCTTAATGGTAAGCAATTAAAGAGTTAATTTCTTAAAATAATTAATTAAGGGGTTAATTAATTATGTAATTGGTTTAAAAGTTAATTTAATTAATATGATTAATTAAGAATAATTTAATTTATTAAAATGTGTGATTAATTAATTTATATCAAATGATTTGTAATTAATAAATCAGGATTGGATAATAAATTCATAAGTAATAAATTTAATTGGAAATAAATTGAATTAATTGGGATTAAACAATTAATTAATCCTGCTTATAAATTATTATTGAATGCTTGACCTTACTTATGAATGATTGTATTGTATGAGATGCTTTGAATTGATTGTCCTATCTGATCTGTGATATTTTATTCTGTGGATCGAGCTGTGTGTATTTTATTCATTTATTTATTTACATTTATATATATATATCTGTGATCTGTGAATAAAATATAAGCGTTATAGTTATACCGCTTATCAACTATATTTCTGTATTTTGATCTGATTGATGATGATGTTGCACTATTGTGTGAAACCCCTGGACTACACCATACACACACAAATATGGATTTCACGAGGAAATTGGTTAAGTCACAGATAATTTAAATTTAATATTTTTTGAATTGAAATTTTAATTTCAATTGATTTTGGAAATGGATTTGGGTTAAATGTTAAAGCTTTTGAAAAGGAGTTTGAGAATAAAGTTATTTTGAGTAACTTGGTAAAGTTTCCAATTTAAATAATTTAATTTGAATTTGAATTCAAAATTTGGAATTAAATTCTATGCTTGGAAATTTTGGTTAAAGATGTTATAAATGTGTTTATATGAATTTGAACCATTTTAAAAGTATGGTTTTGAGAATTTGAATTTAACCCAAAGGTTTTAACTCGTATAAATGAATCAGATTTTCCAAAATGAAAACTATTTGTTTTCGAATGATAAAAGCTTTCATATTAGAAATGAAATTCCAATCTAATAAAAGGAATTTCAAGTTTGAATTGGAAATAGTTTTCCGAGTTATGAATAAATCTTTGTGAAAGATTGTTGAACTTTGTTTTGAAATTGGAAAGGTGTACCTTTTGTATAAAAGATCGAAATGGAACTGTTTTGAAAGCTATCAGTTAAATCTTTGTTTAAAAGATTTAATGAAGTAATCCAATTGAAATGGAAATTGATTTGGAAAATATGTGATTGAATCTTTTTGAAACTGGGTGAACTTTGTGAAATGAATCTTTTCGTGTAAAAGATTTAAATGGTAATTTGTTTAAACCATTTGAAAGAGAAGTTTTGGATTATAAGTTGTGACTTAATCGAAATCCCAATATCCATATGTTTTTGAATATTGCGCTCACTATTCGGTTTAGCCGGGAGAGGACTTTGTGTCATATAACCCATCCCGAATAATGATACGTCGTATATGGATAGCAATTGAAGACCGGTGTTGAAGACCGGGTATTTGCGAGAACGATAGGATAACCTATCGATTGTCTCTGCACTGAGTTGCTCCGGTATAGAGATTTCCTAAGTGATGGGAAATCCGATCGGGATTGTGAATACCCGGATTGCAAGGGCTTCTTCGGAAGTGCCTTCGGTTCTGTTCGAACCCGAAACAGACTTGTATGGTTTCATGTCTGACATTACACTTTAAGATATAAAGCTGATTTCTTTCAAATACATTTCTGTTGGTGGCGGAGATTTATTCTCTTAGCTTAACACCCTTCTCTGAGACGTACGAGCTCAGAGGTTATGTAGTTGAAGGTTATCAGTGATATACTCCCAATTTGGTAGTGTGGCATGCTGAGTATTGTTGTGTGTTGATGGTCATTTGCTGATCATTTGTTGATCAAAGCATGGCTTTGTGAAAAAGCGTAGCTTTGTGGACGAGACCTCATCGAACCTCACAACTCGGAAATGGGTCGAAACAGATCGAACCTCACAACCCGGAAATGGGTCAAAACAAGAATGATGCGGCAAGGTTATGAGGGTCGCTCCCTTTAGGGTATGTTATTTCCTTCTGGAAAAGGGTGGTATCAGGTATGGAACCCTGATATTTAACCTATGTGGTTGCTCCAATCTCATTTACTCTGTGTGATTGTTGCTTTGTGATCGAGGTACCTCGGATAAAGGTCCCAAAGGACCGGGGGGTGGCATATTCGTGTAGTAGTTACCTAGTGTAAGAGGTAACCTGGCCTTGTGTCGGCAGAGAGCTAGTTAGTTCTCGGGACGTCCATCCAGAGGCGTACCCATTGACAGTAGGAAGTTCCTTAGCTTGACCATTTGTTGGAAATCCAATTTCCAATACGAACCCTATACGGTTTTAGTTGTAGAACCTGTCATTTACTTATGGTGGTCACCACTGTTTAGATGGTAGCTATAGTAGGCATACAATAATGGTTGTATGTTGGCTAAGATTAATATTATACTTTCAAATGTTTTCCACTATGCACTAATAATAATAATCCAATGATTTTGCATAGTAAGCATGTTTGACTATCATAAGAAGAAATCTCCTCCAATTCTGCGTTTGCATTGTGTGTGTGGCGGGAGGTCTTATAGTAGTTTCATTTTCCAAAAGCATTGCGGATTTCAATGTTTAAAATTATTTTGTTGTTTGTTTTAAAGATAAAACTGTTTTTGTTACTCACACCGGTCCCATGACTGACTCGGAGTTTATTGTTCCCTTCCTAAACTCTGGGTGCCTACAATTTTCTACACGGGCAGTCTAGAGTTGGGTTTTTCAGATAGTCAGGTTTAGTAGATTATCTGGAGCTAGTTCAGTGTTAGGAGTTCTCGGATGGACTGTACTTGCTTAGCTTAGTGCAACGTGATGGGGGTTCAAGCTGATGTTGGAGTTGTTGGAGTCATTCTCTTTTGTAGATCATTTGGATGATCTCTTCCATTGTTGTTATTTCCGCTGTGGCATTGTATCATATCTCTGATATTCTTGTATCTTATTGATATCATTGTTGTATATCATTCTGGATATTGTATTCATTTGAGTTGTATATGATATCATCTATTTCTTTCTTCTGCTGTGTTGTTATACTTACTGTGTTATAAGCTCCGGGGAGCCAGATTCGGCATTTGGATCTACGGCATTTGAGTACAAGTGAAGTACGGGTGCCGATTTTCGAAGGCCGAGTTTTTGGACTCTTACACTATGAGAGCTCTCGGATAGGTCGAGAACGACCGGGGTGATGCCATATTCGGTACTATCTATGGAAAAAGGTAGGTCGATTCTGTGTTGGTAGTGGTTGGTATTAGAACTGGGCCAACCCGCAGCGGAAGAAATGGATGAATTTCAAAAAATTTACCATTTTGGATCTTTAATGAGCCTATGTAGTCTAAAATTATATTAGATCCAATCTAATAAAACATTAAATAAAGTCTTATTTTATTTAAAGTTGGTTAAAAGGAAGCTTTAGTTTAAATGAATAGTGCATCAAATACACTCAACAAATGTTTATAAGAGTTAATTTAGGGAAGGGAACCATTCATTTCTCTCCCTAAAAATAGGTAATTAATTGAGAGTATAATAAATATTACATGAAAAGAGAAACCTTCCATTTTCTCTCTCTAATTAAATTGATTGGGTCATTAAATGATATTAATTAGCAATTTATTCATGGCATAAAATGTCACTATTGTCCCAATGTACTTTATTGTAAATTATGTAAGTGCAACAAATCTGAAAATGTATGGAGATGATATTTCCTACATATGTGTCTTTATTGTCCATAGTATTATTTAAAATACATGTACATACATATATTTACATTTATATACAATATACATGTACATATAAATGAGATAAAATGAAATGTCGCTTTTATAACTCCAAAAGGTCAGCAATTTTGAACCTAGTTTCAAAACTGAAAGTTTTTAAGATTAAAAATTATGATTTTACATAAAAGTCCATTATATAAATTCAATTCAAATTATATATATGTATATGTATATGTATATGTATATGTATATGTATATGTATGTATGTATACACACACACAAATTTGTATGTGTGTATATACACATACAAAAATCATTGTAAATAATGTTTTAAACTTAATACATCTTTATGTTAAAATTTATAATTTAGTATATGTTCCAATATAAAGTAACAACTAAAGCCAAACTTTAATTTTAAAAGGAAATCCAAGGGTTTATGATATTTTGCAATAAAGTCTAGTTAGGTTTATAAAAAAATTGTAGCTTTAAACAGAAGTATGCAAAAACCAAAAGATTGAATTTGAAATACTGAACACAAAACATACATCAAACATAAATAAATTACATATGTTTTCTATTTGAATCAATAATAGAAATATTTCATTAACTAAAACTTAGATTTAATCAAAAGGTGTTTTTTTAATAATAAACTTGAAACAACAACAAAGCAAATAGGACAAATCAGACACATATGTATATGTTGCAAAGGTTTCAGATCTAAACAATTAAGCAATATGAAAAATAGTTAAATATGGGATCATATAATGTAGATCTAATAATGACAACAAGAATTGGCAAACAATCAAAATATATCTTAAAACGGATTCAAATTAAAATAACATGGTGAACATATGTAATTAATTAAGATGGAACAAAAGGGATCTAATCTATTTGACCAAATGAACAAATACACAGATAAGATGAAATAGGAGATGGATCTAAATTACATAAACAAGTTGAATGATGAATATATAAAATTAGAATTATCACCTTGAGATGTTGCCAAGAGAATGTACCTTGAATGATAAAACAAAGTCTCTTAGATTCCATGAATCAATCTCTGAATTTTGCAAGAATTAAGAGATTAGAACCACCTTTTGTTATTAATTTTATTTGATATTTTACTTTGGAAATTTAGAGGTTAGGAAGCCATAAAAATTCAAAATTCTGTGATAGAAGAGCAAGAGGGATGATTATGACATGAAATAAATCAATCATGTAAGAAAATAAAGGGAGATGTGTTTTAAAGGAATGATAGAATCCTTTTCTATTCCTTCCTTAAAACTTTCCCCTATTAATTCCTTTTTAAATGTTAATCAGATCCTCTCTCTCTTCTACCTGCATGGCTAGCCATACATGGTGCTACATGGACCCTCAAAATTTTTCAAAATCTCATTAGCATCAATCCCATTTAAATCCAATTCAAATGTGCGCGTGTTTATAACTTTTATATACGCACACCATTAAATGCTAATGTTATTCAAATAAATTAAAATAACATTTTAATAATTAATATTTCACAAATACTAATTAATTTAATTTATTTAAAGTCCCCCTTTAGTATTTATCATGTATATATAAAATTTAAACACTATAAAGATATCATATATCAATATGCGCGTTTATAACTCATATATACACGCACTTACTAAATGCTAAGGGCATTCAAACAAATTTAATAAAAATTTAATATTTCATAAATATTAATTAATTTAATTAATTTACAACAATTGTAAATTAATTAAATCATGTGGTTCATTTAGAGCATTCATAATTTCGGTTGTGTGACTCAAAGGTGTAAATTCAATCAGCGATTAATATTGAACTATTCGAATATTAATATTCACACATTACTTAGCAGGTGATGTGACGTTTTGGCTGAATTTATTGCTTACACATCTTTTAGTAAAATCAAATTTTACTTATTATAAGCAGTACCTGATAGTGACAATTATTTACACCAATTCTCTTCGTCAAAATTATATCAGTTTGGATTTATGGAACTTGGTAATGGTCAAAATTCCAATATCATCCACATTCAACTTTATAGTCCAAACACAAAGTCCTTGATTCAATAATAACAATTATTATTAACCTAAATGCTTTGGTCGAAGACTTTGACTTTGAGTTGACTTCAGTTGACCATGATACCAACCCCATATAACCGAGAAGATGAATCCTCTCTTGAATAGTGCTTCACTTCCAATACTTCCATTCGATCCAACTATAATCACTCGATGGAACGTCATGCCATGATTTGACTATAATCAAAGCGGAGCTTTCATATTGAAGATCCACAGTATCCTCAAGTCGAGAGAGTTGTGTAAATCAGTCACATCGATATTTTTTGTTTGGCCTTAGTTATATTAACCAATAGAAAACTATCAAGTGAGTCGTTCCATAGTTATCCAATGACTATCAGTACGTAACCCCTAGGTGCCCTCCAGCAGTCATGAGTAATACACTGCCCAACATTTGGAGAGCGTTACATACTCTTGTCTTAACGGGTACATCAATATCCAGTCTCGATGCATCTTGACTAGGAATATTTAAAATGGTATATTTGTTTTATTGTGATAATGTGACGACCTGGTATTTTCGCGACATTATTTTAATAAATGTTTACTCAAATTAAATAAAAAATTAAATAAAATAATAATAATAATAATATGTATATCTACATAAGCACAAACTAGAATCATCTCAGCCTCCTTGGCTTGCAAAGGAAGATAATAGTTTTTATAAACATGTATGAAACATGGAATAAAGACAAATGTAATTAATGTTAGCACACAAAGCACAACATGCAATATCATTTCAGCCGAAATAGTATGTGCTTAGCCACCAAAACAGGGGAAAAATCTCTGTCCTATTGTACAAAATAAAATTTTAGCAACCTGTAGCTTGTTTTATAAGTATTAACATCTTTATTCATATTTGTTCATTCGAAATTGGGTTAATTTGAGGCAAGCATCATCTTAGAAACTTAAATAAAACCTCAACTAAAAACAACAACTCAATCAATGCAAAACAAGAGAATAAAAGGTTTCAACTTGCAGTTCTAAAGTCTGTTCAGATTGAAGGCTCTGTTCTTTCTCCTGAAACACGGTGAGTAAACTTGATTATATTTTGTCTTAAACCTGGATTGCTTGATTTAAATCATCATTTTTGATATATATTGTTGGCGTGTGTCTGGAAAATGAAGTGCGCATGCTATGTATACTGTTATTTCTGTTACTCCCTTCACCATTATAAATAGTACTTTAAATTCTGGACTTAGATATATTGTTTGTAAAACTTGTTTAAAGTAGGCTGGTAATTTTGCTTTCATATATATGTTTATATAAGTAGTGCCACTGTAAATAGATGATTGTATTAATGTGTGCTTGTCTGGTTTTATTCCTCTTCTCTGCTTCCTTATTTCAGAGCTAAGTTACAATTAAAACTCAAGGCCTTTTATATAATCACTGTTTGGACTTAGTTTAATTATAATCTAAGAACTAGAAATAGATTCAAGTATCTTATGTTTGAAAATCTGGAAATCAAGGAATGTAGTGACTATTCTAGCAACATGAGAAAAAATTAATATTGTAATTGGATGAATCAATTATATAAATTGAATTGTCTTGGGAAAATTTGAATTTTAAAAAGAAAATTAGAAATTTTAATAATGAATTGGGTGAACATTTTTATGATGCCTGAAATTTGGTTTTTGGACAAGTTCTGGTGGCCGGAGCATCTATGGTGGTCGTGGCTTCGACTGGAGGAGGTCGGAGTGTAGGGGTGCTCAGGAAAAATGGACGGTGGGTTGTCTGATGGTCGTGGTGACTACGGCAGGTAGGTTTAGGTTTTATACCTAATTTTGATCGAGCTAGAAGTATAGGTTCACTGCGTCGTCTATAGGTGATCGAGTGGCGCGATTCTGGGTGGAAGGCAGCGTGGAAGGTTCTTGAATGTGTGGCCGGAGCTGTAGCATCGCCGGTGGTCGGCATGAGTGGTTCGAGGCAATTTTGCCTGGTGAGGTCGAATTCCAGAAACGAGTTGGATACTCGTTTTTATCGTGGAGTTGCGGGTGTCGAATTGTTAGCTTGGATCAACTACTGAGGTGATTCGCGACTTGTCTGAATGGGTGAAGGTCGCCGGAGCTTTGGCGAACGGCCGTGCATGTGCACGGCGATGCTTTCTCGTGTCTGGGAAGATGGATTGTGGGTGACTCGAAGGGATGCTCATGTGTTGGAGAGCGTGACTCGGTGGGAAGCTGAAGCAACCCGAAGTATTACTCGAGTTGAACGAAGGGATTCTCGGGTATGTTTGATCTGCAGTAGTATGTTATCAATAAAATAAAATAAAGTTAAGCAATTTTTTTTATTCAATCAGTTTTAAGCACTGTAAATTTAAATAGGTGTTTAACAATTGAAGTTAAATTTTAACACAAGCTCAAATTATTTTGGTTAATGCTTAACCATGTTTTAACACTTGGCTAATATTTTAATTAAGTACTTAATATAAGATAATTATGGAATTTATTAACAGATAAGTCTGTAGTTAGTAAGAAATTGATTTTTTTTAAAAGGTCAAAGGAGATTTCGTTTAAATTTTAATTAAGATGAATAAATTAATATTAATTTTTGAGAAAGAAATTAAGAAAAATTATATTATAATTGAAATTAAAGATGTATAAATTAATGATTAAGCAATAAATAAAATTTGTAATTAACTACTTACAGTAATTAACGTAAGATTAGTAGTTAGGTAATTAAGTAATCTAATTTACTAATGACTAATGATTACTTAACAGGTAATTACGGAATACTTAAATTGTAATTAAGTTGTGTAAATCAATAATTAAGGTATTAATGGTTAAAGAATAATTAATCTGCAATTAAGATTTATTAATTAGGTTTAAGGGTAATTAAGGGATGAATTACCCGATTTAAATTAATTTGATAATTAATTAAAGGTAATCTCTTGTGATTAATTAAATATAAATACTTAATGAGATTAATAAGTACAATTCCCTAGTAGTAGTAATTAAGGATAAATCACTTGGTGTAATTAATCTAAAGGATTAATAATTAAGTAAGGGTTTAATTTCTTAAGTAAGTAATTACATAAGGGTAATTACTATTTATGAAAATTGGGGTTGATTAAGTGATGCAGTTAATTAAGTTTAATTGATTAACTAAGAATAAACATTTATGGAGTTTTGTTAAATATAATTACTTAATGAAAGTAATTAGATAATGATGATAATCTTAATGTAATTAAAGAATAATTAATCAAAGAGGATTAACTACGATGAATGATTATAGGATGGTGAATCAATCGGGTTGTAATTAATAAGCAGGACTTAAAGGTTGGTTCAATTCAATTGGGGGCTAATAAGATTTATTCGAGATGGTGTGATTGTTTTATCTTGCTTGTATATGATTATATGATGATTGAATGCCTGAATTGATTGATACCCCTGATATGAATGGTTCGTGATATGATGTGTTGGGTGGGCAATGATAATGTGGTTACGTATAAATGATGAATTTCTGAGTAAAGGTGACATCTTTTATTTAAAAATTGAATTGTATTTCACTTGAATAGTATGTGTTAAGATGAACTGAATTCGAGGAGACCGGAGTCGGGTATTAGTTAATACCCGAAACCACTTTGATTCTATATAAACTTGATACGTGAAATCAATAGGGTGAAATGGAATGATTTAAGTGATTTGGACCAGATAATCTAAGTCCGGACACTTAGAAATCGATGGGTGAATTTTAGTGGTCCCTATAACAACTTGTGAAGTGAAAATTGATAAGTTACCCCGGGTTTATATGAGTTGTATACTTTTGTATTCCATGTTAGATGGGTTTACTCACGCTGGTTTCCAGCCTGACCCGGGTGTTACTTTGATGTAATGCTCGGGTCAGACCGAGTATTATAGATTTTCAGGTAAGGACGTTCTGGAGCTCAGGAGGCGAGCTGGATGGCAAGAACGTATGGAGTGTTTCCGTTGTATTTTATTGTTGTATATCTGTGACATGATAATTGTGTATATTCAGTGTCTGTATAGATGTGTAACTATGATGTATAAAAATGTAATCGACAGAATATTATTCTTTGTAAACTGTTATTATTTGATATTATATTTTGATCCGCTGCGAATGTGAGATGTTTGGTGTTCTGATCTTCTTCTTTTTCTTCTTTCTCTTTCTTCTTTTCATAACTATCTGGAATTTTCGAGATCGAAAATTTCGGGTCGTTACACTTGGTATCAGAGCGAAGGTTAAGCGAGAACCTTGGCTCTGGTGGGTATACTCATAAGGATAGGGTCAATAGTACCCTAGAATGAGTTGAGTATATATATATATATATATGAGAGCGTACTTGTTATTTTCATATATAAAGATTTTAATGATTTTATATAAGAATATAGTTTGATATATAAAGCAATATCCCTTACTAATAAATGTTAAGGTAATTGGCTGTTAAATTATTGGAATTAAATTAAGAAGTAATAGAAGTATAACCAAACTGAAATTGAATAAAGGTAAGTTAGAAATGGATTCAAACTGAAATTAAAATCTTGAATTCGGGGAAGAGTTCAAACTAAGATAATAATGAATTGGTTTCTAGATATGATAATCTTGGTTATTATCATAAATGGTTATTGTGTTTAATAATGAAATGCTGTTAAGGAGTAAGCAAGATGAAATGTTTTAGGGAAATAAAACATTTAGGCAAGTATGACTTATAAATTGGAACTAAAGATGATATAAATTGTGAAGTTTTAAATCTGAGTCCAGAATTTGAAATTTTGTTTCAAAATGATAAAGAAATAATAAATAATATTATTTGAATGATAAGGCTTGATTCAAACAGGAATTGTTTGGAAATTTAAAGGAATTTGTTTTGAATTAAAAACCAAAAGTGGTTTAAATTTTAAGGATAACTTGGTATGTAAAGGAAATAATATGTATATATGAGGGATATACATGGTATCAAAAATGGGTTGAAATAAACTCTAAATATTGAGTTTTAAATTTGGAATGTAATGTGAAAACCCAAGGTGATAAGTTATTGAACTTATAAGATTATTAATGTAAAGTTTAAAATTTGAAGTGGGAATTCAAATTTGAGTAAGTTGGACGGGATTAAATTAAATTTAACTTAAAGGAAGTTAAATAAGTTTGGAATAAACAACCTGAATTGGAAATTTCAAGATGAAATTGAGATTTAACTTAGGAAAGTTAAATTGGTTGATTTGGTAGGGAATTATATGTGATCTCAAATAGGATTGAGATCTGGAATGGATAGTGGATGATGAATGTTTTAAATAAATTGGATGTTTGTTTATCTTAATATCATCCTGTTATTATCAGTAATTGTGAGACTTTGAATTGGATTTGTTTAAGTGAATGAAGAAATGGATTGTGGTGATATATCCATTATTTAGCTAAAAGGGAAATTAAAATTTGGAATTAAGGAGATGAAACCACTTTTAATTTAAGGTTTAAATGTTTAAAAAGAATTGGGAATTTAAATTGTTAAGCACTAGTTTCAAAATTGAAATTGGGTAATAAATTGAATTTTTAAGGTAAAATTGTTTTGAACTCTTATTTGAACTTTGAAATAAGTTAAGTAAAGATAACTTAAAATGGAATTTTGAGAATTGAACTCAGAATTAAATTGTTTAAAGATTTGGATTATTAATTTAAAAATAAAGGTTTATTTGATTTAAGGGATTAAATCAACTTTTGAAAATTTAACTCGAATTTATGTAATTCGAGAAGGTTTAAAATTGAGATTTAAATTAAGATAGTTCAAACTGAATTTGATTTGAATTTGGAAAGAAGTTGAGGTTATTTCAACTTCAATTGGGGATAAATCAAGTTCAAGGGAAATTGAAGTTATTCAAATTGGGATTGAGTCAATTTAAATGAAAGTGGAAATTTAAATTGAATTGATGGAGATGGAGATGGGGTATTAAACAGTTTCACTCTGGACTATTTTCAAGATAAATTGTTTTAATATGAATCTATTTTTCCAAACTATTTACCATACAACTTTTCTTTTTAAAAAAAACCTAAAACTATCTTAAACTTGTTTTACAATTACTTTTGAAACTATTTAACAATTTTACAACTGATTTATAAACTGATTTCTGATTTCAACTGTTTTATAAATAATTACTGTTTTACAACTATTTTACAATTACTTAACTTTTTACAACTATTTTACAAACTGATAATTATTTTTCAACTACTTATCTATTTTTCAAAATTTTCAAGCTATTTTCTAAGTATAAAATGGACGGAGTTCAAACTGTTTATGAGTAAATACCCAATTGAGATAAGAAGTGAAGTGGTAATCCAAGTGGGGATTAAAGCAAATGTGAATAAGTGAATAAAATCAAAGTGAGGATGAATAGAAAGGAAATTGATTTAATTGATAATCAATACGTAGGGTGTACGTATATTATTCTATTCGCATAGTGGTTTGATCCAGATTCGAGCACAGAATTTCGAGATAGTATTATCGATCCGAGTTGGGATTTTTCGATCGATTTTCGACGGCGAACCTAGATATGGATTTTTGATTGATTCTAGATATTCTCTATCATAGTTGTGACTATGCAAGGAGAATAACGGTTTTGGATCAAGAAACCAGATCTGAGTCCGCACTAGGAAGTCGGGTGGACGATACTAGTTCGGAAGTGAAATTATGTGATCGAGTGAGCGATCAAATTGATATTGCATACGAATGATATGTGGACATCGTACGGGTTTGAGTAAAATTGATATTGAAAATTTGTGGATAAGAAGAACTGTAAATGATTTTTGAAATTGAAAGGATATTTTGAGAAATATATGATGAAGTAAAGTGGAGATTGAATATCTCTATGATTAAAATTTACTTTATAAAAGTAAGTAAGTAATTTGGTAAGTGACTTTATAAGTAATTTAATTTGAATATTTGATTTGGGATAAAAAAAATTATATATCTTGTTATATAAAATAAATCTTCCCTTATTGAATCTATAGCCAGAAAAAAATGGGGTTTTAAAATATTTGGAAATATTTAAAGTATAAAAGTGAATTTATACAAGTATGAAGTGATTCAAAAAAAAATTCCAAGGTTATTATATAGATATGTATATATAAAGGCTTTTGTGGAAATGATTTTTGAGGAAAGATTTTTGGAACCTTTGAATTTTGGAAAGGCTTTTGATTTTGGGAAAAATCAATATTGGAATTTGGAAAGCCTAATATGAGGATTATCGATTTTGAGAATTGATTTTGTAAAGGAGATTTATATGAGATTCATACTTGGTGTATGATTTGGAAAATACTATATGTGTATAGTATAAAAGTGTTTTGAAGTGGCTCTGGGGAAAAAGGCGCTCCCTTGAATGAACTTCTCAGGAGTGCCACTAAGTGGTACTGCCTTGATCCTCTAAAGGGGGGTTCTAAAGTTGATCCTGTAAGGAGTCCGGACAAACTAGTTCCTGAGGATTATTTGGTAGCGAAAGTCGATGGCTCTGATGCCTACAGGGGCATTTGGGTTATGCTGTGACGATAGTGTAACTCGATGTCGCTGCGATCTACTGTGGGGACCATAGCGAAATCGTGTGGAGGATGAGTGCCAACGGTCTACACTTGATTTTGCCGGGAAGGCAACGCAACATCGGTAGACTGCGATCTATGGTCAAGTGGAGGAGTTTCATTCTTTTGGCAGCGAAATTTGGTGGCGCTGATGCCTATAGTTATATGGGTCTTTGCTGTGATAGCAATGTATAGCCCGGGTATAACTGCGATCTGTAGCGGGTTCCATGACGTAATCGAGTGGCACGGAGACCTACAGTTATCTATGGATTTTGTCGGGACGGCAACGTAACCATCGGGTTAACTGCGACCATGGATGGGTGTGATGATTTCCAGAGCATTCTCACCAAAGATATATCCTCTATTTTCAAAAACTGTTTTCTATATTTTCAATAAAATTATTTTCCCAAGTATTTTCATTGGATGTTGAAACGGGTCTGCCAAGCACTTATAGATTTTCAGTCGTACGCCTGGTCAACGTATGACCGAATTTCTGTGAGGAAAAAGATGGACTTGTCAAAACATCGAGTTATAAAAGTATTTTTATAAAACTATTTCAGTAATATTATATAGATTTTTAAAGTAGTTTAAAAATGATCAAAGATGATTTATCTGATTTTAAGCGTTTTAATAAATCTAGCTTCTTTCCTTTTCGAGGACGAAAAGATTCAAAGGGGGGAGAAATGTGACGACCCGGTATTTTCGCGAAATTATTTTAATAAATGTTTACTCAAATTAAATAAAAAATTAAATAAAATAATAATAATAATAATAATAATAATAATAATATGTATATCTATAGAAGCACAAACTAGAATCATCTCAGTCTCCTTGGCTTGCAAAGGAAGATAATAGTTTTTATAAACATGTATGAAACATGGAATAAAGACAAATGTAATTAATGTTAGCACACAAAGCACAACATGCAATATCATTTCAACCGAAATAGTATGTGCTTAGCCACCAAAACAGGGGAAAAATCTCTGTCCTATTGTACAAAATAAAATTTTAGCAACCTGTAGCTTGTTTTATAAGTATTAACATCTTTATTCAGATTTGTTCATTCGAAACTGGGTTAATTTGAGGCAAGCATCATCTTAGAAACTTAAATAAAACCTCAACTAAAAACAACAACTCAATCAATGCAAAACAAGAGAATAAAAGGTTTCAACTTGCAGTTCTAAAGTCTGTTCAGATTGAAGGCTCTGTTCTTTCTCCTGAAACACGGTGAGTAAACTTGATTATATTTTGTCTTAAACCTGGATTGCTTGATTTAAATCATCATTTTTGATATATATTGTTGGCGTGTGTCTGGAAAATGAAGTGCGCATGCTATGTATACTGTTATTTCTGTTACTCCCTTCACCATTATAAATAGTACTTTAAATTCTGGACTTAGATATATTGTTTGTAAAACTTGTTTAAAGTAGGCTGGTAATTTTGCTTTCATATATATGTTTATATAAGTAGTGCCACTGTAAATAGATGATTGTATTAATGTGTGCTTGTCTGGTTTTATTCCTCTTCTCTGCTTCCTTATTTCAGAGCTAAGTTACAATTAAAACTCAAGGCCTTTTATATAATCACTGTTTGGACTTAGTTTAATTATAATCTAAGAACTAGAAATAGATTCAAGTATCTTATGTTTGAAAATCTGGAAATCAAGGAATGTAGTGACTATTCTAGCAACATGAGAAAAAATTAATATTGTAATTGGATGAATCAATTATATAAATTGAATTGTCTTGGGAAAATTTGAATTTTAAAAAGAAAATTAGAAATTTTAATAATGAATTGGGTGAACATTTTTATGATGCCTGAAATTTGGTTTTTGGACAAGTTCTGGTGGCCGGAGCATCTATGGTGGTCGTGGCTTCGACTGGAGGAGGTCGGAGTGTAGGGGTGCTCAGGAAAAATGGACGGTGGGTTGTCTGATGGTCGTGGTGACTACGGCAGGTAGGTTTAGGTTTTATACCTAATTTTGATCGAGCTAGAAGTATAGGTTCACTGCGTCGTCTATAGGTGATCGAGTGGCGCGATTCTGGGTGGAAGGCAGCGTGGAAGGTTCTTGAATGTGTGGCCGGAGCTGTAGCATCGCCGGTGGTCGGCATGAGTGGTTCGAGGCAATTTTGCCTGGTGAGGTCGAATTCCAGAAACGAGTTGGATACTCGTTTTTATCGTGGAGTTGCGGGTGTCGAATTGTTAGCTTGGATCAACTACTGAGGTGATTCGCGACTTGTCTGAATGGGTGAAGGTCGCCGGAGCTTTGGCGAACGGCCGTGCATGTGCACGGCGATGCTTTCTCGTGTCTGGGAAGATGGATTGTGGGTGACTCGAAGGGATGCTCATGTGTTGGAGAGCGTGACTCGGTGGGAAGCTGAAGCAACCCGAAGTATTACTCGAGTTGAACGAAGGGATTCTCGGGTATGTTTGATCTGCAGTAGTATGTTATCAATAAAATAAAATAAAGTTAAGCAATTTTTTTTATTCAATCAGTTTTAAGCACTGTAAATTTAAATAGGTGTTTAACAATTGAAGTTAAATTTTAACACAAGCTCAAATTATTTTGGTTAATGCTTAACCATGTTTTAACACTTGGCTAATATTTTAATTAAGTACTTAATATAAGATAATTATGGAATTTATTAACAGATAAGTCTGTAGTTAGTAAGAAATTGATTTTTTTTAAAAGGTCAAAGGAGATTTCGTTTAAATTTTAATTAAGATGAATAAATTAATATTAATTTTTGAGAAAGAAATTAAGAAAAATTATATTATAATTGAAATTAAAGATGTATAAATTAATGATTAAGCAATAAATAAAATTTGTAATTAACTACTTACAGTAATTAACGTATGATTAGTAGTTAGGTAATTAAGTAATCTAATTTACTAATGACTAATGATTACTTAACAGGTAATTACGGAATACTTAAATTGTAATTAAGTTGTGTAAATCAATAATTAAGGTATTAATGGTTAAAGAATAATTAATCTGCAATTAAGATTTATTAATTAGGTTTAAGGGTAATTAAGGGATGAATTACCCGATTTAAATTAATTTGATAATTAATTAAAGGTAATCTCTTGTGATTAATTAAATATAAATACTTAATGAGATTAATAAGTACAATTCCCTAGTAGTAGTAATTAAGGATAAATCACTTGGTGTAATTAATCTAAAGGATTAATAATTAAGTAAGGGTTTAATTTCTTAAGTAAGTAATTACATAAGGGTAATTACTATTTATGAGAATTGGGGTTGATTAAGTGATGCAGTTAATTAAGTTTAATTGATTAACTAAGAATACACATTTATGGAGTTTTATTAAATATAATTACTTAATGAAAGTAATTAGATAATGATGATAATCTTAATGTAATTAAAGAATAATTAATCAAAGAGGATTAACTACGATGAATGATTATAGGATGGTGAATCAATCGGGTTGTAATTAATAAGCAGGACTTAAAGGTTGGTTTAATTCAATTGAGGGCTAATTGGATTTATTCGAGATGGTGTGATTGTTTTATCTTGCTTGTATATGATTATATGATGATTGAATGCCTGAATTGATTGATACCCCTGATATGAATGGTTCGTGATATGATGTGTTGGGTGGGCAATGATAATGTGGTTACGTATAAATGATGAATTTCTGAGTAAAGGTGACATCTTTTATTTAAAAATTGAATTGTATTTCACTTGAATAGTATGTGTTAAGATGAACTGAATTCGAGGAGACCGGAGTCGGGTATTAGTTAATACCCGAAACCACTTTGATTCTATATAAACTTGATACGTGAAATCAATAGGGTGAAATGGAATGATTTAAGTGATTTGGACCAGATAATCTAAGTCCGGACACTTAGAAATCGATGGGTGAATTTTAGTGGTGCCTATAACAACTTGTGAAGTGAAAATTGATAAGTTACCCCGGGTTTATATGAGTTGTATACTTTTGTATTCCATGTTAGATGGGTTTACTCACGCTAGTTTCCAGCCTGACCCGGGTGTTACTTTGATGTAATGCTCGGGTCAGACCGAGTATTACAGATTTTCAGGTAAGGACGTTCTGGAGCTCAGGAGGCGAGCTGGATGGCAAGAACGTATGGAGTGTTTCCGCTGTATTTTATTGTTGTATATCTGTGACATGATAATTGTGTATATTCAGTGTCTGTATAGATGTGTAACTATGATGTATAAAAATGTAATCGATAGAATATTATTCTTTGTAAACTGTTATTATTTGATATTATATTTTGATCCGCTGCGAATGTGAGATGTTTGGTGTTCTGATCTTCTTCTTTTTCTTCTTTCTCTTTCTTCTTTTCATAACTATTTGGAATTTTCGGGATCGAAAATTTTGGGTCGTTACAAATAAATTACTCACGGTTACATCACTTTGTAACTACTATCACAAAATATGCCATTTATGGATTTTCTATTAAATATACTTTTAATTAAATTGATTAATTAATATAACCACATTATATCAAGTATATAGTAGAAAGAAAATACCTTTATTTCAAACAAGATTGGTCGACGAGTTAGATATCGGTAATAAATTACATATTGCCCATAGGGCAACCCTTAACTCTATCAGTTGGAGCCTTAGGTGCATTTTTCTAAAGATGTACTGTCGGCAGGTAGTCCCTTACCCTGTTATTGTATGAAAATTCATTCTCCAATAAGTGCCTTCGGATTTGATTATAGAACCTACTTTGTAGCTAGTATGCTGAAATTTAATCAATGTAACAATTTCGGCTAAGATTCATAAGTTTATCTGAAAAGTATTTTCAAAAGAACGTCACTAAAAATAATATTATCGGATTTTGCATAGCAAATGTTTTGGTTATCATGAGATAAAAACTCGTTTCGTGTTTATGTACAGCGTGGTCGTATGAGATACCATTTGTTTTTAAATATCCATATTTTTAGTTTCTCACACCAGTCCCATGACTGACCCGGAGTTTATTTTCTTTCTCCTTAAACTCTGGAAGCCCTATTTTTCCAAGCATCCTTGTAGTCAGGTTTTGCTTAGAGCATTTGGGAAGAGCTCGGAGCATAGAGTCAGAAGATTCTTCTGGAGACTAGTATTCATTTCCACCACACTAATATACTATTATATTCTGCATTTGTAAAGACGGATATTTATAACTATCCATGTTAATGTTAAGTTAAACTCTGATAAATGTATTTAAAATTTCCGCTGTAAAGATATATATATATATATATATATTGAAATAATATATGTTATTTCATTCGTGTGAGATTCTATTTTCTATTATGTTCTATCTTTATTCTCTTTCTTGCCCTTAAATACCGCCCCTCCGGCACTTGGATTTGCGGCACGTGAATACCGATGATGTATTAGTGTCGATTTTCGAGGGTCGAAGAAACGAGTCTTCATATTATTATTAACTTAGTTAATTTTTATTAGACTATAGTTTATTATTATTATAAACCTGTTAATTTATATAAAACTTAGTCAAATTTTTAATATTTAGTTAATTTTTACAGACTTTTCTAGTCAAAATAATTTTATATACTTATTTATATTTTTATAAAATTTAGTTAGTTTTTATAAAAATTAGTTAAATTTTTTAATTTTTATAAACTTAGTTAATTTATTATTATTACTATTATAAACTTAGTTAATTTTCTACCAAACTTAATTATTATTAATATTTCAAATTTCTTAATTTTAAAAAACTTAGTTAACTTAATTAAATTTGTATAATATTTAGTCAATTTTTATAAACTTAGTTAATTTTGTCAAACTTAATTAATTAATATTATTATTTTATTATTATAACTTGTTAATTTTTTAAAAATTTAAGTTAACTTAGTTTATCTATAAAACCTAGTTAAATTGTTTAGTTTTTATAAACTTAATTATTATTATTATTAATTTTTATCAAACTTAATTTACTGTTTTTGTTGTTATCATCGTTATTATAATATAACTTTTAAAAAACATAGTTAACTTATTTACGAACTGGAACCAAGAGTGCCTTAACAATATATCGTGATAAATGGACATCACATGCATCAACATGCAAAATGATTTTGTATACGTTGAATTTATGTACTGAATAACTATGCAATTTGAATTTCTCATGAAACTAAATTAACTCCAATTTTGAATGATGCACTTACCACATGTTCTACTAATCAATCATAATTTGAACTAATGCACATAATCACTGCTAAACCAATTGTTAGTCTTTTTGTTTGTGATCTATATTACATTTTTCCTACCTTTAAAACTTTGAACAATATGTAAAACATTTGATTGATTACCTTAATCTAGTCTTGCATTCATGTTGTGTACTTCACAGATTTTACAGTCCCATCATATCATCATTATATCTGCACAGATGAGGATGAGTCTGAGTCCCTACATATCACCAAAAAAGGAGGCAATGATGGAAAGGAGCTAGAGTGAAGCAACTACAGTTGCTTTCTGAACATAACAGAACTCAAGAAGCATGGATTAGTAGCCGTAGCTGTAACTATTGAAGCTAGAAGATAGAGAGCATGATGATGTGTGAAAATTATAGCAGTAGCAAGATGGAGCAGCATATTGAAGCATCAAAACCCATGGAATGAAGTGCTTGCATTGTAAACTCAATTAGAACCCTAAGCATAAAGTGCAATTTTAAAAGAAATAAAGTATAGCAGCCAAATACTGACCTTGACTTCAATATTTGAAAGCCTATTCTGGCGAATGGAAAGCTTTGACTCGGCTTTTGTTGATAAATGAAGTTGCTTCAGAATTTCCCCACCACCCCTAAAGAGATTTAAGATATAAATAATTTGGTGCATGATAACTAAAAAGGTATTAACAATCAGATCGTGACAGTAAAGCATTTGCAGTGCGTTAGTAAAAGTTTAATGATGTGAATATGAGATAACTAAAGTTAGCTTGAAAAGTAGAGAGGTATTCCAATATTTATTATGCATGATTCATTTCTGTGAAGTATTTACTGATAAATATAAGAAATACCTGAAGAACCATACAAATAAACCAACGACAATAAGCTCTTGATGAATGGGCAACAGTTTTAGGCGAATCTCCCTAGTTTACCCCAACAACATCACTGCCACAAATATTCGAAACTATATACTTGTATGCATATTTCATTTATATCAGATAGACGGTATCAACAATAATCTAACTTAAAGAAAGAAACATGCATGTATCCCGTTTGTAATGTATCATTGCATACATATTCGCATGAAGAGATTTTTGCACTTCAGGATGATTGTAGTACATCCTCCCACTTGAAGATGGTCGTGTTGTAGTCTATTCCTCCTAATCTAGACTCGCTTCCCCTAGTTTTTGTGCATCATATTAGAAACGAGGAGGAGAGAAGAAACTAATTATATTTCATATAAATTTTCTTGCTTGCAAACAACACAAAATGACCACATATTTATAGTGGTTTGCATACCTTTACAAATAGACATGACCCTTTAGATAGACACCTCTTCACTTTAATGGGCATGACTCTTCACTCAATAGACACGATTCTTCACCTTATTATTAATTTGATTTATTCTTTAACAAATTCCTCCCTTAAACTCAAACATTTTCCATCCTTCATTCCAATCATCATCTTACAATTTTCGAGCTGCATTTTTGGTAGCGGCTTTGTAAATATATCCACCACTTGATCATGACTTGCAACATGAATCATTCGCACGTTGCCTTCCTTCACATGTTCCCGAATAAAATGAAAGCGAACATCTATATGCTTGCTCCTTTCATGGTGCACTGGATTCTTTGCCAACTCAATTGCTGATTTATTATCGATTCGTATTTCAGTTGCTTCGTGCTGCTGGAGTTTTAACTCATATAACAAATTTCTCAACCATACTGCATGGCATACACACAAAGATGCTGCCACATACTCTGCCTCACACGTTGACAATGTCACCATTGGTTGTTTCTTTGGGAGCCACGTGAAAGCAGTATCTCCCATATAGAAGACATATCCCGATGTGCTTTTTCGATCATCTACATCTCCACACCAATCGCTATCAGAGTAACCCACCAGCTTGTATTCATTTGTCTTAGAGTAGAGTAACCCAAGTGACTTCGTTCCTCGTATATATCAAAGAATCCTCTTAACAGCCTTCAGATGTGAATATTTTGGCTCCACCATGAACCGACTTACTATGCCGACACTATACGCAATGTCTAGCCTTGTGCATGTGAGATACCGTAGATTTCCAATCAAACTTTGGTATTTTTTGCATCCACTCGATCTCCTTCGTCAAATTTAGAGAGTTTCGTACCAAGTTTCATTGGCGTTGCTACTGGATTGCACTCTTCCATCTTGTTCTTCTTCAAAATGTCTTTTGCATAAGCCTCTTGTGACACAAATATTCCATTTCTTCCTTGTCTAACTTCAAGACCAAGAAAGTATTTCATTAACCCTAAATCTGTCATTTCAAACTCTCGAGTCATGGCCTCTTTAAAATATTTTATCATCTCCACATTATTCTCCATGAATATTAGATCATCAACATAAAGAGCAACAAATATCAAGTTGCATTTTTCTTTCTTCACGTATAGTGCATGCTCGTAGGGACATTGTACGAACCCGTTGCCCTTGAAATACGTGTCAATTCGGGTGTTCCATGCACGAGGCGCTTGCTTTAGCCTATATAGCGCCTTCCTTAACTTCAATACTTTACTCTCCTCCCCATCTTTCATGTACCCTAGTGGTTGCTCCACGTATACTTCCGCTTCAAGCACACCATTTAAAAATGCTGATTTTACATCCATCTGATAGATCGACCACTTGAATTGTGCTGCTTGTGATATGAGAAGCCTGATTGTTTCCATTCTCTCCACCGGGGCAAAGACTTCGTCATAGTCGATCCCTGCCTTTTGTTTGTAGCCCTTCACAACTAGGTATGCCTTATACCTTTCTATCTCACCGTGGGCATTCATCTGTTTCTTATATACCCATTTTACCTATGGGTTGATATCCTTCTTGCAAATCCACCAAGTCCCAAGTTTCATTTCTACTAATAGCCTTCATCTCTTCATCCATCGCAGCTTTCCATTTCTTGTCTCTCACTGCCTCTTCAAAAGTAATATTCTCAGCATCTTCCAAGAGACATATCAAGTGTACTTCATCTGTTGACTCGTATAGGTCTTGCAAACTTCGCATCGTTGGTTGCCTTGGCTCTTCTTCATCATCAGATATTTGAGGTGTTATTGGTGTGCGTATCGATGTAGTAGTTAATGATTCTCCTTTTTCTTCTTCTACGTCACTTCCATTTGGTTGTTCCAATCCCACGCGCTTTCTTCATTCACCTGCACATCTCGGCTCACAACCACCTTTTTTCAATTGGTTTGAATAACTTGAAAGCTTTTGTCTTTCCATCATATCCAATGAATACGTACTTCTTGCTCTTATCATCTAATTTGGTTCTACTTTGATCTGGTATATGCGCATATGCCAAACTACCGAATACTTTTAAGTGTGATACAGTTGGTTTTTGTCCGCTCCAAGCTTCCTGTGGTGTTTGATCTGCCAATATTGCATGTGGACACCGATTTTGCACATACACAACACATTGTACTGCTTCTGCACAAAATTCTTTCGGCATGCCTTTGCTTCTCAACATTGATCGAACCATGTCAAGAATAGTTCGGTTTTTTCTTTCAGCCACACTGTTTTGTTGAGGTGGGTATGGTGCGGTTAAAAATCTTTTGATCCCTTATTCCTCGCAATAGCTTGTGAATGTTGTTGACATGTACTCTCCACCTCTATCTGATCGTATGGCCTTGATATAAAGACCGGTCGTCTTCTCTACTAATACTTTGAATTTCTTGAACATTCCAAGTGCCTCGGATTTTTCTTTCAAAAAATAAACCCAAGTCTTTCTTGTGTAATCGTCAATGAAAGTGATAAAGTACCTCTTCACGTTGAATGACTTAGGTGTGATCGGGCCACATATGTCGGTGTGTATAAACTCTAGAGACCTCCTTACGCGATAATCGGCCTTCTTGTGAAAAGAATTTCTTGTTTGCTTATCGAGCACACATCCCTCGCAAAATTTCTTTGTGTAATCCATGTCTGGTAAACCGTAAACCATATCCTTCTTTCCTAACTCTTTCAAACCGTCATAATGTAAGTGTCTGAACCGTAAGTGCCACAGTGAGGCTTTATCCTCCACGTTGACTTGCAAACACCTTTCTCGCACTTTTCCCATATTGAGTTTGAACATTTGATTCTTGGTCATCCCTACATTTGCAAGTAAATAGCCATTTTTGGCTATCTCTACATTTACGTTTTCTTCCACCTTTTTCTTGGAATAGCAGTCTTTTGCATAATGCCCATATTTGCCGTAGCTGTAGCACTCAACATTTGGACGATTTGACCGGCTACCTCTTCCACAACCAAGTCCTCGACCACGTCCTCGACCACGCCAATTTTGTTGTCTCGGCTGGCCTTTTTCTTCAGGATTGTTTCCAAATCCACGGCCTCCACTACGGCCAAAATCACGACCTCCACGACCGCGTCCCCTTCCTCGATTTTATTGTGCATATATCGCCTTGTCTTCCTTAATACTTGCCTTAGCTTGTAAAGCCTCTTCGAGTAGCTCTTGTTTCTTTTTCATCCTCCGTTGTTCATGTGCTTCAAGAGAACCTGCAAGATCATCGATGGTCATTTCTGCCAAATTCTTCGACTCCTCAATTGCACATACGATGTTCTCAAAATCGTCGGTCAATGATCGCAAAATCTTCTCCACAACCCTTGCATCGGTTAGGTTTTCTCCATTGTGTTTGAGTTGATTAACCACTGTTTGAACACGTGTGATGTAGTTGGATATTCCTTCTGATTCTTTCGTTTTTCATCGCTTCTAATTCGCCTCGAAAAGTTTAAAGCCGCACTTGTTTAACTCAGTTGGCTCCCTTATAGACCTTTTGTAAAATGTCTCATGCTTCCTTCGAATTTGCTGCATTGGTAATTTTCTCAAATCCCGACTCATCCACTGCATGGAACAAGAGGTAGAGAGTGGCCTTGTCTTTCATACGCATTTCTTTCAATGTCTTTAACTGCATCGCAGTCAAGTTCGTAGTATTTTCTGTTTTTATGTAGCCATTTTCGACTACTTCCCATGCATCTTATGCAACTAGCAACGCACGCATCTGAATGCTCCAATTGTCATAATTCAACTTGGTTAGTCATGGAATCGTTATTTTCCCCAACGATAAACTCCCAAAATTTTCCATAGCTCTGAAACCAATTTGTTAGAAACGAGAAGGAGAAAAGAAACTAATTATATTTCATAAAATATTTCATATAAATTTTCTTGCTTGCAAACAACACAAAATGATCATATATTTATAGTGGTTTACGTACCCTTACAAATAGACACGACCCTGTAGATAAACACCTCTTCACTCCAATGGACACGACTCTTCACTCAATAGACACGACTCTTCACCTTATTATTAATTTTAGTTTATTATTTAACACATTAGCTGTCATCCGGCCTCTTGCACATTCTAAATATCTGGATGTAGGACCAATTAGCCTGATTCTAGCATCATGGTCCTTAAAAATGCCTCAGTATGATCTGATGCAAAATCAAAAAAGAGTATAATTCATTAACATAATATCTGGATCATCTATGTTGACCCCACATGCTATTGGAATAGCTGCATTGCTTAAATTTACACATAAAGATTATAGTCGTGTTGTTATTCTTTCTGCTATCATTATGTTAGCATGTAGATTGGATAACACTATGAATCCTATACGAAATTCAGGATATATAAACAAGGAAGCTAATCCACTAGGTATGGGTTTGGATCATATAAACCCCAATAAAGCTCTTGATCCGAGTCTTGTATATGATGCTGGTGTTGTGTGTGTATATATATATGTATATATATATATATATGTATATATATATGTGTGTGTGTGTATATATATGTATGTATATATATATGTATGTATGTATGTATGTATGTATGTATGTATGTATGTATGTATATATATATGTATATATATGTATATATGTGTATATATGTGTATATATATGTATATATGTGTACATGTATATGTGTACGTACATACATACATGTGTGTGTGTATATATGTATGTATGTATGTATGTGTGTGCGTGCGCGCGCGCACACATTGTTCAGTCATGTTGTTTCTTCCGGTTACTCTAGTTGTCGAGTATGGTTTTAGTAGTGCAGTTCATGCCTACCTTCAGTCTCAAAATTCTCTTCTCTTGCATTCAGTTCTAACATATTACCAGCATGAGTTTCTCTTCAGCTCACTTAAGCGTTTTAGATCACTTCACATGGACTCATCCGCTCACTTCATGTGTACTTTAGATTATAAGCATCTTTCATGCACTACCTATAACCGCCTAATCATTCTGTTCTGAAACATGTATAAGATAAATAGCTAAATGCAAGTCATACCATAAGCATACAATGGCAGCCCATGATATGTTATACTAACGTTTTACTTAGGTTAAAGGGTGTGTTCACCATTATTTTTGGTAAAATAAAATGGAAAGCAATCTTTTCTAGGTCCCAAAAATCAGTTGCAAGCAGCCTGCATAGTGTTAAGGTAAAGTAAGTTTTTATATGTGTGTAAAAATAACTAATAACAATAAAGTTAATTTACCGTTCTTTCTAGGAAGGAAAGAAGCTAATTTAAGATTTAGCTCCATTTTTGTGTGAAAACCAAATCAAACAAGATTGGTCCTGAAATGTATCTATTACTTACGAGAAAACCTGTTAGCGTTGCTAGGCTCATAGTTCATGACTTAGGTTCATGGTGGACTTAAGCCTGTCAACCGTGCAACTAATTTTGAAATTAAAGTGAACAATTATGGGGAAAACAGTATCATACCAATTACTAAGGATAATGTTTGTTGGGAAAATCCCTTCAGATGATTAGTCTAAGAGAATAAAAAACCCAACGCAGGGGAAAACAACTGGATCGTGATTGTAGTGAAATGGAACAAACAAAAAAGGTGAACACCAGAACAGACAGCCACAGATCAATGCAATGCAGAAAAATAAATAACACCAGTATTTATAATGATTCCACTACCGCTAGGCAGTGTACATCCACTTGGGGAGAGGAGATTTTATTAATCACTGAAATATTAGAGTTACAGGATTGATTCACTTTTGGAGGCTATACATAAGAAGAATTTACAATACAGACAAAATTCTGCAGAGTTTCAGCTCTCTAGGATGGCTCTGAAATTAGCTCTCAATTTTGGCTACCATTATTGTCCAGAAGCTCCCCTATTTATAGAGTAAAGATATGAGGAGGGGTAGCTGCTATATAATAGCCTTGGGGTTTGGTTCGGCATGCATCTGGTTTGGTTCGGCAAAACGTCGAGCGGAAAATTTGGACCGGCATCAAAATACCGAACGAAATAATTCATTCGGCAAATCACCACTCCAAATCCTTCCAAGCACTGCGACTTCTTCCTCGTCAACATTTCGTTCGACATTGCTTCTTCTTCGAGTGAGCTCTTTTACCGAACGAACTCCCTATTCTCCAAAACACCGAATGAGACCTCTTCTTCCTCAACACCGATCCAAAATTCAACGCAGCTTCCTTCCATCTAGGATTTGCTTCAACCATCACCACGACCTAGGGTTTTGGTCTCCTCCTTGGCATCTTCTTCAAATCACGAATGGAATTTAGGTATCATTCTAACAATCTCCACCTTGATACCGAATTCCAAACAAGCCTTCCAACTTCATATACACCTTCATACTCCAAGCAATGGATACTTACCCAATGAGCTTCGGCAATGCCATCACCCATTACACTCTGTCAACGAACTCCGGCAAGGCCACCGTCCATCAAAAAAGTGTTCGAAGTACCCAGTCCATGTAAAACCTATCAATCTCCACCATGAAAACAAAAATCTCCATGAACCATCTCAACTCCCTCCTCCCTCGTGCCATCCCGTGGCACCTAGCACTTTATTAAGCAAATCAAGTTCGAGTAATGCTCGAACTTAGCAACAGGCAACGACTTGGTAAACATGTCTGCTGCATTCTCCTTTGTATGAACTTTCTAAAGACGAACTAGCTTCTCTTCACTCATCGAGACAAGGAACGACTCTCTCACCTCAATATGCTTCGTCCTCGAGCTGAACGCCGGATTTTCAGCTAAATGAATTGCACTCTGACTATCACAGTACACATTCATTCCTTCATATAAAGCCCAAATCACACAACAGTCGCCTCAAATAAAGCGCTTCCTTAGCTGCTTCAACCGCAGCTATGAGCTCTGCCTCTGTAGTAGACAAAGCCACAATCGTCTGCAACCTCGCTCTCCAACTGATCGATATCCCACCAGTGGTGAACACATATTCGGAGGTTGACTTCCTTCGATCTCTACCATCGGCATAGTCGGAATCGCAAAATCCAACCAAGCTGAAACCTCTTCCTCTACTGCCAAAGACAAGTCCATGGTTTGGAGTTCCTCTAAGGTATTTGAAGATACACTTCACTGCTTCCCAATGCGTCTTCACTGGATTTTCCATGAACCTACTCACCAATCCAACCGCCTGTGCAATGTCAGGCCTAGTGCAGACCATGGCATACATCAAGCTGCCAACTGCACTTGCATATGAAACCTTCATCATATAAGCCTTGTCCTTTTCCGAGATCGGAGAGCCTTTACTAGAAAGCTGTATGTGCAAAGGCATGTGTGTGCTGATTGCCTTTGCCCCTTTCATGCTAAACCGAGCAATCACCTTTCGAATGTACTCCTTACGAGTGAGGCTCAAAAGTCCTAGCTTTCTATCCCTTTGGATTTCCATACCCAAAATTTTCTTTGCTTCTCCAAGGTCTTTCATTTTGAATTCCGCTTTTAGCTTTAGCTTCAAACTATCGATTTCAGCTTTATCCTTGGAAGTAATCAACATATCATCCACGTACAAGAGTAGGTACACCCATCTGCCATTCTTTAAATTCTTAAAGTACACACAAGCATCTTTGATGCTACGATCAAAACCAAGTGAAAGCATAAAAGAGTCAAACCTCTTGTACCATTGTCTATGCGACTGCTTAAGTCCATAAAATGACTTCTTCAATTTGCAAACCCAATTTTCTTTCCCATCTACAACAAATCCTTCTGGCTGCTTCATGTAGATGGTCTCATCCAAGTTTCCGTGCAAGAAAGCGGTTTTCACGTCCAGTTGCTCCAGCTCCAAGTCATGAGCTGCGACGATAGCGAGCAAAATACGGATGGACATATGCCTCACTACTAGAGAGAATATCTCATCATACTCCAATCCATTTCTTTGTGAAAACCCTTTAGCAACTAGTCTAGCCTTGTATCTTCCATCATCCTTCACCTTGAATACCCATTTGCAACCTATGGCTCGGCTTCCTTGAGGAGGTGGTACCAAATCCCAAGTCTTGTTCTTCTTCAACGACTCTAACTCCTCTTCCATAGCGCACATCCACTTCGAACTGTCACATCACTTCAAAGCTTCATCAAGGTCAAGCGGCTCGTCATGAACTACATGTAGGGCATAGTCAAACTGATCACTAAGGCTAAGGTTCGCAAATTGCCAATCACCATGCCTTTCGGGCAGCCTAATAGTCCTACAACTGACCCGGGTAGGTACTGCTTCGCCTAAACTTCTTTCAGCTCCACCTTGAACTGAACTTCCTCTAGATTCATGCACATCACCAACACTACTAGAAGGTACCTGTGGACTATCATGTGATGTTTCATCAACTGCGTTTTCCTCAACAGCATCAACAACAACTCTACTATTTGGCTGGAACACGGGAACTTCTTCCATCTTCTTAGGCCTATTAGAATCTTCTGATATGGTAGGTAGCTTCTCCTTTGGATTGAATATAGCAGACTCATCAAAGGTAACATGTCTGGAATGAACAATCTTCCGATCAACAAGGTTCCAAATTCGATACCCTTTGATACCATCGGTGTATCCCATTAGTATGCCCTTGTATGCTCTAGCCTTCAGCTTGTCATCACCTGTATGGTGAACGTACACATGACAACCAAAACTTCGGAAGTAACCAAGATACATTGCTTTACCTCTCCACTTTTCCTCTAGAATCTTCCCATCTATGGTTGAGCACGGAATTCGATTTATGATATGCACCGCAGTTGATAATGCCTCAGCCCAAAAGCCTCTAGACAAGCTCGCCGTCAATCTCAAGCAACGAGCCTTCTCCAGTAGAGTCCTATTCATCCTTTCTGCAACCCCATTGGATTGCTGATCACCGGGTGTAGTGAAATGTCTCTGAATTCCATGCTGTCTACAGAAATCGAGGAACTCCCTAGAGACAAATTCATTGCCATTATCAGATCTCAGCACCTTCAACCTAGAACTAGATTGATTCTCAATAAGTGTTTTCCAGTCTTTGAACTTCTCAAAACTTTTTGATTTGGCCTTCATCACATACACCCATACTTTCCGAGAAAAGTCATCAATGAAAGAGATAAAATACTTTGCTCCTCCAAAAGAAGGAGTAGCAACTAGTCCCTAAACATCTGTATGCATGTACTCAAGTACTCGCCTCGCTCTATGGAGTCCGACTCCAAAAGAAACTTTAGTTTGCTTACCTAACACACACTCCTGGCAAAAGTCCATCTTGTCAAAGCTTTCTCCTTTGATCATCTTCCGTCTTCGAAGAAACTCTAAGCTCTTCTCTGAAATATGACCCAACCTGAGATGCCAAAGCTTTGTGGCATCCAAAGCACGAGAACTGTCTACTCCAACACACGACTCTCCAAGAACCGTGGTTCCTTTAAGCAAATACAGATTTTGGAACACATCTCCTTTCATAAGAACTAATGCACCTCTCGAAACCATCAGACGATCCTTCTCAATAGTTATCTTACATCCCAAAGATGCCAATTGTCCTAAAGAAATTAAGGACTTCCAAAGACCTGGAACATACCGGACACCTGTCAAAGTGCATATCACTCCGTCAAACATCCTGATCCTCACTGTACCTTCACCCATTGCTCTACAGCTAGCATCATTACCCATAAGAATAGAGCTTCCCTCTCGTCCAATGAAAGAACCGAAGTAATCCTTATTAGGCGTCATATGGAAAGACGCCCTCGAGTCTAGCACCCAATGGTTTGAGACATCCGATACTGTTGCAGAGAACACATCGTCAGATACAGACTTCTCCACTGCAAATGATGAAGATCCGTCTTTTTCCTTCTTCTTCAAATCTGGACAATCCTTTTTCCAATGACCAGGTTTCTTACAGATGAAGCACTTTCCATCCTTAGACTTTCCTCTCCTGCCATTACCGAGCTTCCTGGACTTGGAACGCCCTCTAGAGTGCCAATTCTTCTTATCTTCTCTACCTCTTTTAACAAACAGGCCGTGACTACTACTTCCACCTCTACTTCCTTCACTTATCTCCTTCATCTGATCTCTCAAGCCCACAGAAAGAAGGCCCGAATTCACATCTTCCACTGTCAATGTGTCTTTAGCGAAGATAAGGCTGTTAGCGAAACCTGTGTATCACTCCGGAAGAGAACACAAAAGAATCATTGCCATTTGCTCCTCATCCATCTTCAAGTCAACAGTCTTCGTCTTCATCATGAGATCATCAAAGAAATTAAGATGTTCCTTCACTGAAGTACCCTCTCTAATCTGCATGGTGAAAAATATCTTCAGCAATATCAGATGGTTAGTCGAAGATTTCTTCAAGTAGAGGTTTTCTAGCTTGGTCCAAATTCCCATAGCAGTGGTCTCACTGCTAATCTCTGAGATAACATTCTCTCCCATAGCTAACTGTAAAGTAGTGAACATCCATTTCTCCATCTCCTTCCTTTCCACGATTGAGATGTCGGCCGTCAACTCCTCAGGAGCAAACACTACTGGATGAACATCATTCCTCATTATAACAGTCTTCATCCTCTATTGCCACTTCTCAAAGTCTTTATCCCCATTCCATTTCTCAATTGCCAATTGCGATCCTGACGCGATATACATCCCTCTCGTATAGGGTCTTGTAACAATTGGAGTTGCTTTATCTCCTGCCATAGCGTCTAACACTCCTCAATCAACCTGGCTCTGATACCAGACTGTTGGGAAAATCCCTTGAGATGATCAGTCTAAGAGAATAAAAAATCCAACGCAGCGGAAAACAACTGGATCGTGATTGTAGTGAGACGGAACAAATAAAAAAGATGAACACCAGAACAGACAACCACAGATCAATGCAATGCAGAAAAATAAATAACACCAGTATTTATAATGGTTCCACTACCGCTAGGCAGTGTACATCCACTTGAGGAGAAGAGATTTTATTAATCACTGAAAGATTAGAGTTACAAGATTGATTCACTTTTGGAGGCTATACATAAGAAGAATTTACAATACAGACAAAATTCTACAGCGTTTCAGCTCTCTAGGATGGCTTTGAAATTTGTTGAAATTAAATCTCAATTTCGGCTGCCATTGTTGTCCAGAAGCTCCCATATTTATAGAGTGAAGATATGAGGAGGGGTAGCTGCTATATAGCAGCCCTGGGGTTTGGTTCGGCAAAATGCCGAGCGGAAAATTTGGACCGGCATCAAAATACCAAATGAAAGATTTCGTTCAGCAAAACACAGAACGAAATATCTCGTTCGGCAAATCACCGAACGAAATAATTCATTCGGAAAATCACCACTCCAAATCCTTCCAAGCACTGCGATTTCTTCCTCGTCAACATTTCGTTCGGCATTGCTTCTTCTTCGAGCGAGCTCTTCTACCGAACGAACTCCCTATTCTCCAAAACACCGAACGAGACCTCTTCTTCCTCAACACCGATCCAAAATTCAACGCAGCTTCCTTCCATCTAGGATTTCCTTCAACCATCATCGCAACCTAGGGTTTTGGTCTCCTCCTTGGCATCTTCTTCAAATCGAGAATGGAATTTAGGTATCATTATACCAATGTTAAACTAAAGTTCTAAGGTCACATATTTAGTCACCTCTATGGATTTGTTAATTATCTGCAAAGATTTTATGGTACACTCCCTTAGGAGTTTATGGATTGTTGTCATATCAAAAAAATTTGTGAGCTTTAGTTCCCATTTTAATATCTTTTCTTATTTCAGTGTCTTTTAGAAAAAATGCATATTCAAAGCCATCGATCTTATTTAACATTTAATTTTTTCTTATAACACAGACTCACTCATTTCATCCCATGAACTTTAATTTTCAGGTTTAGCTTTCAAATATATCAATTATATAGTATAATAAACAAACATATTCTAAGAAGTCTACCCAATATACAAAATATAATGTAGAAACGCTTATTTATCGAAAAAAAATTATTTTCATTTCTAACTCTCAAATATAAAGTGCATAAAATTTATTATGTATTATATAAAAGAGGAAATTAGTTAAAAAGACAAACTTATTAAATATTTTCGAAACTGGACCGCAAGTTTTATTATTTGGGCCGAAGGACCCACATTTTCAAACTAACTACGTGGCTTCGTTTCCTTTTCTAGGGTTTTGCCAAATCAAGTCGTATTCGTTTCAAATTGTTTCAAATTCTTCATCCATCGACAAACTCGTTCAATTCTGCTGCATCTTCAGCTTCATAGTTAAAATCGATCATATATTCTTATGAAAACTCAATCGAAATCTTCTCTATCGACGAATAATCAGTCTCCTAGTTCGTCACCACAATCAAAAACCAAAATCGTGTCTTCAAAATTATCTTTGGCAGCAGTGAGGTCTAAAAAGACGATTGAAATGGAGAAAAACAAGCAGAAACATGTGTAATACTGAACCATTCTGTTTTTATTATTGAGTAGTGTTACTTTATAATAAATGCTAGATTAGTTTACCATTATATTTATTAATATCACTGCTAAAACGGCTTCGTATAGCGGCAGGCGTTTGCGACGGCTAAAAAATGCGGTTGTCGCTATACGAAATATACAGGCTACTTCCCACGAGCAGAACTTTCATTCCTTTCCCACCAAAATTAAACCCTCCTTCCCCCAATCCGCCGCCCCCCGTCACCCCAGCCGCCGCCCCGCCTTCCGCCGCCTCCAAATCACCCAAATTCTCCTAGGTATGCTTCTAATCTCTATTTTGAATGTAAATTTGATGTTTTTTAGGTTTAGTTTAAACCCTAATTAAACTAGGATTTGTTGTTAAATTAGGTATTAGTAGTGTTGTATGTTGATTTGGTAGATTAATTAGTTTATTATCATGAAGTTAAATTAGGTATTAGATTAATTAGTTTATCATGAAGTTGAATAAATGGTTGATGTAGATAATTAGTATTGGCGATTAACATGGTTAGTTGTGTTAGGTGAAAAATCTACAAAACATGTATATTTTATTTAAAGTATAAGTTTTAAAATCCACTAAACATGTATATCATAACTTTTGCAGGGGCTTTGAGATGGAGCCATCAGATTATATTCTACAGGTTTCGAGGAAGGCTTTTCAGAGCCGGATGGATGGTTGTTGGCCTTGCTGGGACGACATCCCCCCTCATGTCAAGAACGCAATACAGGTCGATTTACTTGTAAGTAGTAGTTTGAATTTCAGTTGTAAATTAATATAATCTATATAACTTAAAATAATTTCAATTTACAGGCTGCAGTCCGCGTTGACCCTGACGACATGGACGTTTTCTTAAATCACTGGAACGAAAGAATGAGGAAAAATTACAGGGATACATTGTCCAAGGCTAAGAATTCAGCCAAAAAGCCGAACTGGATGGGTGACGGTGTATGGACTGATCTTCTTCGGCTTTGGGACACTCCGGCAGCAAAAGTAAGTAATATATGTTTGCTTTGTTATTTAAATCTAATATAAATCTCGCAAGATATATATGTGATAATTTATCTTAATTTGTAGGAATTATCTACGCGGAACCGGGCTAACAGGAATAAAAATCTTGCATTGCACCGTGGTGGCTCCAAATCCTTCCAGGAGCATAAGAGAGAGCTGGTAATTAAATTTATAAACTGTGTTTACATTTTATTAAAATATTTTATAATCAGATTAGCAATAATATTTATATATTTTCAGGCCGCGAGATACAACCGCGAGCCCACTATGGCCGAGTTGTTCAAGGTGACGCATGCCGTGGAGAGGACTGATGAAGAAGGCAATGTTTCGTACGAGTGGACGGATGACAAATCCCAATCCGTAATGGTAAACTTATTTATTGTTAATAACAATATTTTGTCTTATTTTATTTTCAAAAACTTGAAATTCGGTTTTTATCGTGTAAAACAATTGTTTGTAATTGCAGGAGAGGTACGAAGCTGAGCGGGCTCGGGTAGCACAGTCCACTGGTCGGGAAGAGCTTACGCTAGAGGAGGCGAACAATATCTGGGATGCTATTATTGACCCGCCTTCTCAGACCAATGTGCGGTATAGCTATGGAAATCTAGAGGTAAATTTTGACATGTACTAATATATAAATTTACACATGCATATGAATAGTTAAATAATTTTAATAATATTATATATATATATATACTAATATATAAATAATTATGAACTATTTTATAGGCGATGAGATCGCAGAGTGCATACAGGAGGTCCCAGCAAGAAGAGGAGATTGCTCAGTTGAAGAAAACAGTGGATGAAATAAATGATTGGAGGAAGAGTTTCTTCGAGCAACAGTTGGATGAGCGGATTGCAGGTTATTTGCAACAGCATGGGAGGATGCCTGGAGAGGATGGCAGCGATGGTGAGGAGTAGGTATGCTTGTTTGCTCATGTTACAGTTTGGTATATACACATTTTGGTTGGTTTGGTGTATATATATTTCGGGATATTATGTACATATTTTGATGACTTGTAGTTGTGTTAATGGTTTGTTTGGGTTAACGGTTTGTAGTTGTGGTTGGAAAACTATGTACACATTTTGGTAGGGAATGTTAGTCCGTGAGATGATGGTTTTGATGACAACAACCTTAGAATAAGATTATAAAATATAAATACTAACAAAATAGTTTAGATATATATGTATATGCAGGATTTAACCATGCAGGTACCAAGAATGAAGACTGTACAATATAGAGATTCAAGATATCAAGATTGAAGACTCATGAGTATCAAGATTATCAAGAGTTCAAGATTTCAAGATAAGTATCGAGTCTAGAATTTTGTTAAAACTTCATAATAGCATTGAAATCTTCACTCCATTTTTCTTTTGGGATGGAACCCATTTCTACCTTTTTAGTGGCTTACAAACCCACGACAAGTAGCTTACAAACCTATGACAAGTGGCTTACAAACCCACGAACATCCTGGTTTTGTACAAGTTCTCGAGTCCTGACATGATGAGATATTCTGTAGGAAGAAGCTTGCAAAACTACTTCAAATGATTTTCAAAACTACTTCGGAATGATTTTCAAAATTGCTTTTCAAAATGTTTTAGCTTTAAAAATTATCTTTTCAAATGATTTTCAAAAAGATGTTTTAGCCTTAAATATTCTTGTTTTTAAACTTCGTTTATTTTAAACTATTTTTTAAATATAATATATTTATACTTAGATTTAAATATAAAATTATAGTAAAATTATATATATATTATTCTCTATATTTATCTATGTATTTTATCTATAATCAAGTATATTTATAAAGTTTAAAATAGTTTTAATATAAGATAAAGGTTATTTTCAAAGAAAATCAAAACATCAAAAATTGCTTTGGGATGTCGACATGCCTATGTTGACCATGTCGACATGGTGACAGTTGAGTTCAAAATTTGAATTTTAAAAGAAGTGTCTATTCGCCATATATAACTCATCACGAATGGACATGACTGTTGTTCTTCTATAAATAGGGGTTAGTTTCAACGAATTTTTAATCAGTTTTTCTGGTTTTTCACTCCTCTTCTTCTTCCACATTTTCTTATTCAAAATCCTATCATCACTCTGCCGAAATCAACATTGAATCTAACTAGATCATCTCTGGTTTGATTCTCTATCACTATCTCAACAAGATCTAAGTGCTATTTAGAGTTATAGGCTTCTTTGTAATCTATCTAGCGAGAAAAGGTGTGATTGTAGCTTTGGAAATCAATCAAGCGAGGAAAGGTGTGATTGTAGCCTTGGAAATCAATTGGGTGAACTTGTCGCCCGTAAATCAAGTATCTCTACCTGGAGGATTGTGATTCTGGAGGGTGTACCTCGTAGCCTTGAAACCGAGGGTTGTAATTGTTGAATTGCTTTTGAAAGGAAATCCGTACTTAGTTGTGCGGGACTGGATGTAGGGTAACCCCGAACCAGTATAAAATCCGGTGTGTTCTTTCCTTTACTGCATTTACTTTATTTCTGCATCTGTGTTTGTTTCTGTGATTATATCTGTGTCTGAATATTGCATACATTTGTGTTCAAATTAACATAAATTCAAAAAGATTTAGTAATTTCTTAAAAACACTATTCACCCCCCTCTAGTGTTATTCCTAGCCTTAAGATCCATATTCCGCATTCCTCTCATTTGGTATCAGAGCAAGGTTTTCAAAAGTTTCATAATCTGTTTTTTTTGAAAAGTTTTCAAAATGGCTACCAACACTGGTGCTGTTATTAACACTAGTATCCCTGTCACTAGTTCATTTGTAGAAGGTCAGTCTACTGCTAGACCACCACTTTTTAATGGCAGTAACTATGCATATTGGGCATGTAGGATGAAAATATATATACAATCTATAGGATTAGATACTTGGAATATCACACAAACTGAATATTCTGAACCCACAACTAATTTTGCACAGTGGACTACTGAGCAAAAGACTGTTGCACAAAATAATTCTAAAGCAATGAATATTCTGTTTTGTTCACTTGATAGGAATGAATTTAATAGAGTGTCAGTTTGTAAGTCTGCATATGAAATCTAGAAAACTTTGCAAGTGACTCATGAAGGAACAAGCAAAGTTAAACAGACCAAAATTTCCATGCTCACAAATCAGTTTCAATTATTTAAAATGAATACTAATGAGTCTATTTCAGATATGTATAGTCGATTTCAAGATATTGTGCATTCTTTAATATCCTTGGGAAAGGAATTTTCGGAAGAAGATCAAGTCCGAAAAATTTTAAATTCTCTCACTCCAGAATGGGATCAAAAGACACTTGCAATTGAAGAGGCAAATGACATTAGTACTTTAAAGATAGAAGAATTGATTGGAAATCTAATGTCGTTTGAAGTTCAAATGATCGGGAGAAGAGAAAGCAAAGCATCTGAAAAGAATTCAATGGCATTCAATGCATTTACCGACGGATCAGACTCAAATAGTGATAATGATGAAGAGATAGCATTTATGACCAGGAATTTTCGGAAATTCCTGAAATTTAGAAAGATGAATAATCTCAAGAGAAACAACTATAAGAATTCTGGAAATCAGAGTATAGTGCCAAACAATGTCAAATGCTTCAACTGTGATGAACTAGGTCATATCAAAAGAGACTGTCCGTATCCAAAAAGACAGAATCCTCCTATAAACAATGAATCAGTAAAGAAACGGAAGCGTGCATTTACTGCTACACTAGATGACTCAGACTCATCCTCAAGCGATGATGATCAGAAGACAGATAATTCAAATTTGTGTTTCACGGCAGTTCACGACTTCAACGAATTCAAGGAAACGGACTCAGAAAAAGGTACACATTTACAATACAAGTGATTGAAATTGCATGCTTAGAATTAGATGATTGATTACTTGATTGATTGATTTTGAATTGGTGTGTTGATTGAATTTTAAATTTATTTTTTATTATTTTATTATTATTTTATTTTTATTATTTTTAATAATATAATAATATTTTCTGGAATATACTATAATTCTAATAATATTCCAGATATATACATATATATAGACATTAATATAATAAGTATATATATATATATATTAGAATTCTTAGGAAAAATAAATCATAGAAATTCACAAGCACATGTCGACATGACCCCTACCACGATGTCGACATGGGTACAAATTTTGAAATTCAAAATTTGAATTCAAATGCTTGAATTTCCCTCCACCTTTTCACTTCATTCAATACTCTGAAAAGGCATCTTTTGACCAGAGAACATGTCTTTCAAAAATCTATTTATTCACTATCTTTTATCACAACTTTTCACTTTCATTTTCAAATTCAAACTCTCTCTTCAAAACTTCAAGCTCTCTACTCTCTACTTTAATGACTTCTTCAAGCAACCCCTCCACCATGAGACTTTCCAGAAACTTGAAAGAGCAACAACTCAATAATCCGGAGGCAATAAAAGCATACATCAATTATGCTAACTATGGAAAAGTCCATCCCGGAAAGTTTGCTAGTTTTCAAGATTTTGCTTCTTATGAAATTGATACTCTTTTTGCAAACAATCAAATTCTTAGTCTTGTTGATTCTTCTCAAAATGATTTTGTTTATTACCCAAATCTTGTTAAAATTTTCTATGCATATCTCAATCGAGAATTTTATCAAGGAAATGATAATGAAATTTGGAGTAGTGTCAAAGGCACTAAAATTATTTTGAATTGTGATCTTTTGGGTACCATTCTCAATTGCAAAAGCACGGGAATGGATCTTTCTAGTTTTAAAATCGATGAACATGATTGTGAGACATTTCATCATATTTTTGAAGGAGTTGAAAACTTTGAATTTAAAAACCAAAACTTTCGTCCTAAAGCAAGGATTGTCAATCTTCTTTTACAACATACTTTGACCCCAAGATCGGGAAATTTTAACAATCCTACTTCAAAAGTGTGCAAAGCACTTTTTTCTATTTTTAGAAATTATGATATCAATTGGGCGCAAGTTATTTTGGATGAACTTCGTCCTAAACATTTTGAAATGGGAGAAAACACTTTATACCATGGAATTTACCTTACTCGGATTTTCAATTATTTTGGAGTAAATTTCAAAGAAGAAGATTTTATTTCAAGAAAAGTTTTTAACATCTCAAACATTTCTCTCATGAAAATCCCATATGTTTTTCAACCTAATGAGACTCTTGCCGAAAAGGAAGAACGTTTGGCTCATGAAGAAATGGACGAGGACGAAGAGGAAGAAGAATAAGAAAGGGATGAAATGGAAATAGAAGAAGAAGAAGAAGGTGAAACATCCCTAGAAATATTGAATATCCATCCAATCCTACCAACAAAACCCTTCTCAAAAATTAAAAGATTATTGTTGAGAATCAACGGGTTCTTAAAAGATCCGTTAGTAAGAAGTTGGACAAAATATCATCCAAGATGAACAAGTTTTCCTCTAAAGTCAGCAAGAAACTTGGATTATCTTCATCTTCATCATCCTCTAACTAGTTCTATATTTTCATATCATGTCGAATTAGTTTAATTTTGTTTTAATTTGAGTGTTTATGTAGTTGTTTATGATTAATCATTGTATCTCTCTTTTTTGCAATGAAATTGAATTTCCTTTCTGTTATCTAGCTTATCTTATCTCTTGAATAAATGTTAGTATATTATAGAAATATATATATATATACACAATTATTCACAAAATCAATAAGGTCATTAAAATTCACTAGACCATGTCGACATCCCTCCCTTGACCATGTCGACATGTACTGGTCAGAAATGACACTTCATTTTGAATTTGAAATTTGAATAACTACCTTGTGTCTATTCATTTCAAACGAATTTCTACACCTATAAATACCCATTTCTTCCAGAATTCATTACTGAATATTATTTCTCATCTATTCTATCTCTCATTCTTTTCACAATTTCAAAAATGGCTAATCCAATTCATAACTTATCCGAGAATCTTGAAGAAACTCTTAATTCATTCAAGAATATTCTCTCGTTCATTCTTCGTAACCAACGACACTTAGAACTGAGTCAAATGCAGATGATCAAGGAGCAAGAAAGACATTTTGATGGATTATTTCTTCTCTGCACAAGGATGATAACGAAGCACATCCTTCTGTCTCTCTCACAAATGACAATGAAAATTGGGATGCCATCAAAGCAGACCCTATTTTTGGAGAAGAAGGATGGGTGGAAGTTCCCCATAACATTTAATTTGTTTGCTTTATTACTTTGTTTGAATTGATTGTTTTGATTGAAACTGGTTGTTTTGATTGATTTGATTTATACTTGGTGTGGTTTGGTGATTGTATAAATATACACTGATATATTTATAATCGTTGATTAAATATCATGTCTATAAGTATAGTTATTTCTTAATATACTTTATTATATAGTTTATTAATGCAGGTACTTGAGTACAAGAATGAGGGGGAGTTGAATAGTTTAGTGTTTGTTTGTTTTTGTTGATGACAAAGGGGGAGAAATATAAAATAGGGTAGTTAGGCATAGATTAAGGGGGAGTTATTAGATTTAGGGGGAGTTATTAGGATAGAAGTAATATTTTATAAACAAAGGTTGTCATCATCAAAAAGGGGGAGATTGTTAGTCCGTGAGATGATGGTTTTGATGACAACAACCTTAGAATAAGATTATAAAATATAAATACTAACAAAATAGTTTATATATATATATGTATATGCAGGATTTAACCATGTAAGTACCAAGAATGAAGACTGTACAGTATAGAGATTCAAGATATTAAGATTGAAGACTCATGAGTATCAAGATTATCAAGAGTTCAAGATTTCAAGATAAGTATCGAGTCTAGAATTTTGTTAAAACTTCATAATAGCACTGAAATCTTCACTCCATTTTTCTTTTGGGATGGAACCCATTTCTACCTTTTTAGTGGCTTACAAACCCATGACAAGTAGCTTACAAACCTACGACAAGTGGCTTACAAACCCACGAACATCCTGGTTTTGTACAAGTTCTCGAGTCCTGACATGATGAGATATTCTTTAGGAAGAAGCTTGCAAAACTACTTTAAAATTATTTTCAAAACTACTTCGGAATGATTTTCAAAATTGCTTTTCAAAATGTTTTAGCTTTAAAAATTATCTTTTCAAATGATTTTCAAAAAGATGTTTTAGCCTTAAATATTCTTGTTTTTAAACTTCGTTTATTTTAAACTATTTTTTAAGTATAATATATTTATACTTAGATTTAAATATAAAATTATAGTAAAATTTTATATATATTATTCTCTATATTTATCTATATATTTTATCTATAATCAAGTATATTTATAAAGTTTAAAATAGTTTTAATATAAGATAAAGGTTATTTTCAAAGAAAATCAAAACATCAAAAATTGCTTTGGGATGTCGACATGCCTATGTTGACCATGTCGACATGGTGACAGTTGAGTTCAAAATTTGAATTTCAAAAGAAGTGTCTATTCGCCATAACTCTTCACGAATGGACATGAATGTTGTTCTTATATAAATAGGGGTTAGTTTCAACGAATTTTTAATCAGTTTTTCTGGTTTTTCCCTCCTCTTCTTCTTCCACATTTTCTTATTCAAAATCCTATCATCACTCTGCCGAAATCAACATTGAATCTAACTAGATCATCTCTGGTTTGATTCTCTATCACTATCTCAACAAGATCTAAGTGCTATTCAGAGTTATAGGCTTCTTTGTAATCTATCTAGCGAGAAAAGGTGTGATTGTAGCCTTGGAAATCAATCAAGTGAGAAAAGGTGTGATTGTAACCTTGGAAATCAATTGGGTGAACTTGTCGCCCGTAAATCAAGTATCTCTACCTAGAGGATTGTGATTCTGGAGGGTGTACCTCGTAGCCTTGAAACCGAGGGTTGTAATTGTTGAATTGCTTTTGAAAGGAAATCCGTACTTAGTTGTGCGGGACTGGATGTAGGGTAACCCCGAACCAGTATAAAATCCGGTGTGTTCTTTCTTTTACTTCATTTACTTTATTTCTGCATCTGTGTTTGTTTCTGTGATTATATCTATGTCTGAATATTGCATACATTTGTGTTCAAATTAACATAAATTCAAAAAGATTTAGTAATTTCTTAAAAACACTATTCACCCCCCCCCCTCTAGTGTTATTCCTAGCCTTAAGATCCATATTCCGCATTCCTCTTAGGGAAACTATGTACATATTTTGATGACTTGTATTAGTTGACATGATATGTATTGTTGTTGGGATTGTATATGATTTTGTTTGGTTTTGTTGGATTTTATATTGTTTGAATGTTTAGTGATGTTATATGATGGATATATGATGGTTATAGTTGATGAATATAGTGTATAGTGGCTGTGATGATGGTATCTGATGGTTATTGTTTGAAGTGTATATGGGTTGTGCAAGTGCACAGAATTTTGTTCAGTATAGCGACGGCTAGCGAAGGCCATTTTGTTCAGATTAGCGACGGCTAGCGACGACCAAAGTGCAAAAGGTTTGTGTCGCTTAGCGACGGCTAGTGACGCCAATTAGATGTTGGAAAATTTCCATGTGGCACATTTGCAGTCGCGAGCTGTCGCTATTTAGGTGACAGAGCCGTCACAATTCTATTGGGCGACGAGGTAAATAGCGACGACATTTAGCATCGGCTAGCGATGGCTAGCGACGGCTGGCGACGGCTAAAAGCCATCGCTATCAGGTGCCATTCTTGTAGTGTATATTTTAGTAGTAGCAATAGTAGATTTTAATAGTAATAATAGTAGAAATGGTGATTATAATTATCATTTTTATTGTATGATGTTATTAACTTTATAGATAAGAATGCTAGTTTACAGTAGCATTAGTTTTTACTCATTAATTAAGTAAAAATGCTTACACTGCTTATCATTTTAATTTCACTGGGTAAATATATTCCACTGTTACAAAAAAAGGCTAAATCATTGAGCACTATGGTTTAAGTATTGTATGAGTTAAAATCATTTCTGATAATGCTAAAGAAATTAGCATCCAACAAAAATGCTAAGACTAATTATCGTTTTAATTTCATTGGGTAAACATATTCCACTGTTACAAAAAATGCTAAATCACTATAGGATTATGGTTTAAGTATTGTATGAGTTAAAATCATTTCTTATAATGCTAAAGAAATTAGCATCCGTTAAAAATGATAAGACTAGTTATCATCTTAATTTCATAGGGTAAACATATTCCACTTGTACAAAAATGCTAAATCACTGTAGCGTTATGGTTATGTATTGTATGAGTTAAAATCATTTTTGATAATGCTAGAGAAATTAGCATCCAGTAAAAATGCTAAGGCTAGTTATCATCTTAATTTCAATGGGTAAACATATTGCTAAAACACTGTAGCATTATGGTTTAAGTATTGTATGAGTAAAAATCATTTCTAATAATGCTAGAGAAATTAGCATCCAGTAAAAACGCTAACACTAGCTATCATCTTAATTTCATTGGGTAAATATATTTCACTGTTACAAAAAATGCTAAATCACTATAACATTATGGTTTAGGTATTGTATGAGTTGACTATTGTTTAATGGTGTTAAATATATTATATAATTCTCATGATTTAATAATACACCACTTAGTAGAAATGCTAAGTTTAGTTATCATTCTAACTGCATTGAGTACACATGTTCTACTTCTAAAAAATATTAAGTAATTGTAGCATCATGATTTATCTACTATGCAAGTCTAGAAAACATTTTGCACAAACATAGTTAACACTGTTTCATTATTTGTGTTTTGTAGGATACAAAATCTTCACTACAACTACTGAATAGCAAAAAGTGTAAAAGAAAGGGAGCAACCAAAGACAATCAAAATAAGGAAACTATGCAATATAGATGTAGTCTTTCTACCTCGGTGAAAATGCTTGAAAAGGTTAAAAAAAAGAAAAGGTTTTACTCAAAATCAATGGAATTTTTTAAAACAAACACCTTTCTATAATTTTTTACTATTTTCTTTAAGGGTAATATAGAAACCAAAAATACTAGAAAATGTTCAAAAAATTTAGATGATTTAATAGAATGTTACTATGTCAAAGAGGAATGTTTCATTATAGGAAGTACAAAATTAAAAATATCGACAACAGACATTTCTTCAATTTTTGGTTTACCAATTGAGGGGAAAAACATTTTTCCACTTCCTGAAGTTTCTTTCCAAAGCACCCCTGAAAACTGCCAATAGTTTGTTTTAAGAAACTTTAGTATAATTGATCATAGAACAGGAGACATTGTCATTCAAAAGATAAAGAAAGAATTAGAAAAAGAATTTCAAGAAGAGGAAATTGATTTGCCAAAATTTATCGTTATTCTTTCTTTCATAACATTTTTTTTCCTGACAGTCAAAGAATGTTAAGTTGGAGGTATCTTCAATATGCAAATGATTTAAAAAATATGAATCAAGTTTCATGGCTTTTTAAGTATTCACTATTCTTTAATTAAAGCACTAAACTTTTTTAAGCAAAAACCAAGGAATATGTCTGGTTGCTCGATGCCAGTGGTAAGGAAATAATTTCACATTCTACTGTATTATAATAAATTCTAAAATAACATTTTTGTTTTTTATATATTAGTATTTTCTATGTGAACACGTCGATATAATGAAGCCAAGGAAGGAATGGTCTAAGGATTTGGCAAGATTTGCTAAATGGTCACTCAATGGGATGAAGAACATAGTCTCAAAAGACTATTTAAAAAATGTGAAAAGCAAGAAGGTATATACATCTACTGTTGATTGTACTTATTTTTTTTAGATTTTATATAATACATACTTAATTACAAATGCTATAGATTATAACGTCTGCTACTGATTAATACATGTACTATTAATTAACTACAAATGTTATACGATACTAGCATATTTATCGAGTATTAGACTTTTTTTAAATTGGGTTCTTTTATTACACACGTAATATATATAAGTAAACATATATTTACAACACAAATACGGCTCATCTTGCACTCACAGTTCCTTAGACCTCCAAAGAACATATCATGTCTAGCCCATAAAAATAAAAGCCTAAGTTTGGCAATGCCTACATAAGACAGCTCATTGGATTGGTTCAAAACAGCTAGTATAAGTATCACCTGCTTGTTGTCCATGCACCAAGACCCAAACCAGACTCCCTATCTGCAAGTATACAAACCGTAGTATGCTTGGCTCTAAGGTGCATTAGATTATGCAAACATAAAAATAAGTTGAAAAAAATGCTAGATAATGATAGCATTATAACATAATATACTATGCTTACATTACATTTGGCACTATAAACAAAAAATGCTATATAATTCTAGCATTTTTTGTGTGCATTAGATTATGCAAACATGCATATGAATAGAGAAAAAAATGCTAAATGGTGATAGCATTATAACATAGTATACTATGCTTACATTACATTTGACAATATAAACAAAAAAGGCTATATGGTACCAGCATTTTTTTGATGCATTAGATTATGCAAACATACATATGAATAGAAGAAAAACAAAAAGCTAGATGATGTAGCATTATAACATAATATACTGTATACAAAGTTAGAATACATAAAGTATTTTTTTCTAAATCTTCATTTATAATATTCTTACATATAATCTTTAGAAAATTGTTACTTAGTTTACCATAGTTAATTATGGAAGATGTTAATAATTTCTTGAATGATTTTATATTTTCATTTTTGACATTCAAAAAAGGTTCATATGTTACTGAAATAGAATTATTAATAGAAAATGCTACATAATTTTAGCATTAATAAAATCTATGATGCTTATTGAATGCAGATCTCAATTGGAATAAAAAATACACCAAAGAAAGGCTGCTACTTGATGGTTCAAAATTGCAAATGGGAACTATGGAAACGAAACAAAAAAAATGCAACTTATGCTGAAGGAGGATCTGAATTGAATGAGAAGGAAAAAGAAATTCAGACACATAGCTACCACATTAAGCAGTTGGAAAATGATATGGATAAGGTGAAAAAAGATCCGGGGAAGGAAAAAGAACTAAGAAAACAGAGAGAACAGGAGTTAAGTGTAATGGAGAAAGAAATTGAATTTTTGAAATCAAAACTCCAACAATATGAGAAAGATGAAGAAAAAAGAAAAGTGAAGAAAGCTTTTGAAAGTATTATCCCTCCATCGTTAAAGCTATTTAACACACAGGATTTTGAGATACATGAAGAACAAAATAAAGAAGAATATAGACAAGATGATAAGAATGAAAGAAGAAGTCAACGATTGAAGAATATCTCACCACCTTCAATGATTCAAAGACTAAAATCAAAAAAAGAAAGCCAAAAGTAGATCCTCGTCATCAATTTGAGGTAGTGTACCACAAGAAAAGAGCAGAAAGTGAAGAAGACAATAAAAAGCAAAAAGAAAAAAATGAAGATAAAACAAAAAATGAGGATGAAGAAGGAGAAGAAGAAGATGACCACAATGAAGAAACTGAACGAGTAAAAAATGAAAACAAGAAAGAGGATGAAAGATAAGAGAGTAGAGAAGATGACGAAGAGAGTGAAAAAGACATCAAAGAAAATGAAGAAGAAACCACCGAAGAAAACAAGCAGGCTGAAGAAGATAGTAAAGAAGATGAACAGTCTAAAGAAGAATATGTGAATGAGAATGAACATAATGAAGAAAAACTGACGCGGTTGATGAAGATGAAGAGGAAGAATTTGTGGATGTTGATAATCACTCACCTGAAAGAAAGCAATATCGTCAAAGAAATATACTAAAGAGCCATATTTTTCAAATGTTAAAAACACATAAACATGATATAATAAGAGCTTTCTTTGCATGTGAGTACACATCAAAGTAAGTAGTTCATACCCAGTAAAAACTTAAATAATTTAGTTGGTGTTATTGTTTTTAGTAATTTGAAATTAACAAACTATATAGCATGGTAGTATGACACAAAGATGATGGTAATAGAGAAGGGATAACAGTAGTTCAATACATGTTAGAAGCATTGCTATTTGAAGAATTTACAAACGGACAGGTAAATATGAAATAACACTTCTACATATGTATATAGTAGATTCATGATTTGACACTTATTATGTGCATTTGTCATAAATTATCTTTTTGAATACAATATATTTACATAAAAATAAGGTATACTAAAATGCTACCTATAAAAAAATACGAAAAAAACTTATTTATCGCAGCAACATATACATAGTTGTTATAAAATGCTAAAAAGCACTAGCATTATGATATTTAAATTATAACAACACGCCACTGATATAATTCTTTTTTTTGTCAGAAATAACAGTATCAATAAAAAATTTAATAGCAACTCTATAATGTTAGCCTTAAAGTGTAGAATGGATATAAATATTTTGATTACACAACATACTCTTTATAAAATGCTAACTTCTCGTAGCATTATGTGAAATTATTAGAAGATGGTAGCATATATCTATCATTGTGTGTGTGTCTCATAGTGTATAATTATTATAAAACTAGTGCGAACCCGTGCTTCGCACACGGGTATAGAAAAAATATATTTGTTGTGAGTAGAAAATTAAATTATTTTGATAAATAATCAGAATTACTATTTACAGGAAGGAATTAGAAACTTTACTATAATATCAAATATAAGTATTAAAATTAGTACAGAATTCTTATTGAGTCAATGTAGTAATAGAACTGAATGCTCTCAAACATATATGTACGAAAGAGTTATAAGGGCAAAGTTTGCCATTAGTTAAAAAAAGTAGCAGATGGACTATGGTGAAATACAAAAGCAGTAAATAACATGGGTACTATAAAATAGGACTAAAGGCGTATCATAAAATAATGTTCCCACCACATAGGTTTAATTATTAACTACAGCTGTCTTGTGAAAATACATGTTTTCAAAAGTAATTGCCCTTTTTATTATTATGTTATAATGGGAAAGTGAGCAACCACTGAAATTGATATTTTAGTGGAACGATGGATTAAGTTTAACCTGTATTAAATGATTTTGCAAGAAAACTGGTATGTTATGAAATCTCATGTATTTTCGTTCATTAGAATAAAAAATGACAAATTATATCTAGGGTGAGATATGCCATCCGTTGACGAATATAGAATAATTATGATTAAGTGTTTGGTATCTAAACCATACATGGTTTTTGCAACAAAATTATGAAATATAATAAGTTACTGGAAAACTACATGTTCCTCAAACATTAATATTGAAATTGTTATGTCTGTCACTTACTACCACTTGCGGTTCCTGGTTTTTTTTGTCAATACAAATTCTACTATTTGTAGAACAGTACTACTATACAATGATGATTAAGTCAAACTTTTTTTGTATGTTGATTAGCTGTAGATTTTGGACCCACGAACAAGGAAATATATATCTATTTCCTTGTACAAAGCTTTAGACCTGAGTAAAAAACCAAAGAGAATCAAGTCAGATGAAGTAAAATATTTTTTATGAATATTACTAACATTAAAAAATAGTTGTAGAGTGGACATCAACAACAAAGGCGCATATACACCGACCTAATAACAAATATTGAATTACTGATCTTATTATAAATATCTGAAGAAAAGTTATATGGTATGCATAGTGGCAACCGCTAAACAAAGTCAAAATTGCTGGATGAAAATGGCATAGTGCAAACAGTGGCAACCGCTAAACAAAGACAACCAGAAAATTCAGAACTTTTAAGATTTTGGGAGCCATGGAGGCTTATACTTTCTCGGTTGCATAGTGCATGAGGCGTGCATGAAGCAATTTGAAGGCAGTAAAAAAATTATGAATTTCTGTACAAAAGTTACCACCCAAGTAAACCAATTCTTCATTATCCTAAAATGAATAACTACAAAGCCATATTAAACTATGACTGTGAACTAAATAAATCACTATCAGCCGATTTAAATCACAAACAGTTGTAGTTGACCATGACCATTGATAAATCACAAAATAGTTAACTAATTTCATTTAGCTCCTTATTTATTTTTCGCAGTGATGTTCTGTAATGGAAAACAATAGGAGATGAATCTATATATTTACTAAGCTGCTCTGTCAACCTTTGAATATGGGTATAAAAGGGAATAACATGCCCATAAGAGTAAAAGATTAATGTCTTCCCCATAGGGCTCTTATAGGAATGCAAACTTTTTGCTACCAGTGGGACAATTAAAATCTCAACTTGATTAACAGAGAAGTGTAGGTGGCAATCTAGTATCAGGTAGCAAAGTAGATTTATTGTCTTATTTGATCAAACTTCTTTCTTTTTTTGAAAAAATTGCTTTTAATATTAAACTATTGCTTATTCTAATCACATGTTGGTTGCATTATGCCTCGAATACTGTATTTAGAAATGATTAACAAATATCATTGGCATTAAGAAAATATATAACCATTTAAATGCAAAAATGTAACTCCTGCCTTAGTGGTATATCCGCTTGCAAAGTGAATCGCGGAAATGTACCAAACACCAACCAAAAAAGATGTAGAAATTTAAATAAAGTACGTGGTCATTAAAATGAATCAACAAAATTACGTAGGAGCTTAATTATATCTTATTTCATGAAAATAAATGATATGATTTAAGTAATCACCTTGTATAGCTAGAAATTGAGCTTCTATGTTGCGCTTCTTTATAGTTGTAAACATGCCTGTATAATACAAAAGCATTAAGTCCATGAAGCAAAATCATGGTCACTTCAACCTTTCATAATCAATCCTTTTAGTATTAAGCAACTTCACATATGAAGATGGAACAAAAAGAATCAAATTTGAGCGTATGCTTCATTACTTAATAGATGCATTAGATTAATGGGAGGATGGAATATTTGGGGTGGAAAATACGTTTAAGGAATAGTGAAGGTTAAGTTTTGCTACCACTAACTAATTTATCCTTCAAGCAATCAACTTTCACCATTCAACAAACTTGTACGATCAATATATATAACACAGTTTGGTTATAAACAAATAATTATTGTTATATGCTTCCATTATATTTCATTTGGTAAGTTACTTCAATTAAAATATCAACATCAAACTAATGGTTCAGTATTTGGCAAACTAAAGGATTCAATTTTATGTTGAGTAATCATTCTAAACACTTTTTTTCTTTCACGTTAAACGTGAAAAAAAATTGGTGCAAAAGAAAGTGGCTTTCTTACTTTCCCAAGAATTTACATGTTCAAATTGTAGTTTCTCTTATTCACCGAAGTAAAATATATCAATTCATTTGATTTTAAACACAACAGTCTTAAAAGTAAAGGATATTTTCTTTATTATGGAACAAAGGTCATTGAGATGTTATGACATTGTTGGGTTAGTTAATAATGTTTACTAATGGTCTGTCCTCTCGGATGAACTATGCACCCCACATGATAGTATTATGATCAGAGCATACAAAGAATATAGACATAAATCAAAATACCCACTGCTTACAAATTGGCTTACTGAACGAATTATTAACGAAAAAAATAAAATGAAAAAAATGTTTACCCTCCAAAAGCAAGGACAATTGAAGGATAGTTTTTGCCACCAAATATTCCCAGAAACTTGTAAGAGAAATATCACCCTCTTATGCTGCGAAAACAACTTACATGTTGTACATTAGGTAAAACTTGCATCAAAGCCAAAAAAAGTATGAGTTTCAGTTTAAAAAAAACATCTCAAAAAAACTACCCAAGGCAAACCTTTACACATGAAAATCAAAAAATAAAGCGGTTGACTATTCTTGATTAGAAGTTAAAATGCTATGATTTTAACACATAAGACGAATGTTAAAATTGTGTGATGAGGACTAAATAATTGTAGTCAACAACATGGCCAGCTATGAATATTTAATATACTTTGTTGTGAAACAATAGTAAGTTCAAAGAATAAATTTACGTTTAACTATTCTTGATTGCCAAAAATATGGTTATTCAAGAAGGTTTATTTGGTCTCGCCAAATTAAACGATGGCACCTAAAATTTCTAGGTTATAAGGAATCATCAGACCAACAGAATTAGTTTGATAGCATGATGAATAAAAGCATACTTACATATTTATCATCATTGTGTCATGAGGTATAAAGCAATTTCAGCAATATTTAGCTTGATACAATTTACGAATCAAATATGTGTGCTTAAAAGCATATTTAAACTGATATGAAATACTGAGAAACAAACACCAAATGCAAAGTATAAACATTAGTTGATATTACTCACCTCTTAGTAAAAAAATATCTACAGTCTACATGTTAAACGCTTAATCACACTTTTTGACAAAGAAAACACACGAATAAATAAGGCATAATATAATCGTTAGTTTTAGTCATACTGTAGTACATGCTTTTAGTTCTGGTTATTGGTTAATGTCATTTTACCTTAAATTCTAATTCACCAAGACAGTGTTTTTTGTCTTTATTTCCCCAAGGATTTGAACTGGTTATATATAAAGCAAGGAAAATACCTAGCAAAATTATTGGCCTAGATGGGTAAAGAAGGGATTTGAATCCGATATGCCATACCGATTTCATGATAAGCAAAAGAAAAAATTACCAACCTGGAATGTTTACCAGGTTATTAGGATATATGGAAATATATTGTACTTGTTTTTGTTAAATCTCAAATGTACTCAATATTAAAAATCAACGGGTAGATTTTTAAAGGATTTATATAATTTACATGCTATACATTTTGGAGTTTTAAATATATATAAAATAACACCATTGAACTAATTATCAGAATAGAAAGAAAATATTATACAGTAAAAATCCATCGCAACAAAATAAAATTTTAACTCAAGGGAGAGTGAGCTATATCTAAATGGAAGCGGCAACAAAACTAAGAATAGCAAGGAATGATAATATAAAGCTAAATTATATTTAAATAAACAGTAATAAATTGGATAAGATAAGCTTGCTCCATCAGTTAAATTTATAACTATTATATTTAACCAACACCAATTAATGCTAAAATTGTAAATGATGTTAAACCTTGGTCAGTTACTAACAATGACTATAGTACTAATGACATAACTGAACACACTTGAACTTTTTATGATAATAGAAAGAAAATATGATAAAAACAAGACTCTAATCGTTATCCATTCAAAAAAATTATTTTTACGTTAAAACATGTTGATCAAAATGACTAACTACGTTTATAATACTCAAAATACAATTATTATGAACAAAAAGAAATGGCATGAGTATTATTAAATAATTTTCAATGGCATGAAATGAAAGGAAGAGTTTAAATATTTTGTAAACAATTTTTGTGTGAAATGCAGAAGATTTACTAACTGCACTACGTGGTACCAATATAATATAACTATTTATAAAAATAAACTAAATCAATATAAAAAAAACTACGTAGTAAGAATGTTGATCGACTTCAGAAGAAATCATATCAATTTATGTTGGGCAAATGATTCCCACGGAAACATGAAAGGTATAAGTACCTTATATACATAAGAACAGTAGAAAACTTACTGAAACTTATAAACATGTTAGTAACAACCTATTTGAAACATAAAAAACAAATTAGAATTGTTGCTAGCTACATAGGTCGAAGAAAATAATTATAAAAATAATAAAATAAAAGTGTAGGAAAAAGGAGTTTTTATGTTTCGATCAGTTGTAAGTGGACCAACAAAACCAAAACAAATAAAGAATCAAAACAGAATAAGCTCAGGAAAAATTGTGTTTCTATATTTTATTCAATGGTGGGCAGTTAAACAAAACCAAAGTACATGAGGAATCAAAATCCAATCATACCTGCCTCGTTTCTAATTTCCAGGGTTTACCCTAATAAGTGTGAATGCTTCTCCTTTCTCATTCTTCCCAGAACCTAAAAGGATGGACATAACATCAAATAAGAACTGGCATCCAAGTTACATAAACCAAATTTCAATGATTACCTTTAGATTCCTCTTTTCAGGCAACATAATCAGGTTACCTCCCAAAAGATTCGAGCTAAAATAATCATATCAATTCAATCGCAAATTGGAATAAAAAGTTAAACAACATTTCTGAAAAAACCGACTTCAGCTCACCTAGCATTAGGTCCACTGTTATTGTTATGTTTGAAAGAGATGAACCCAGGAAGCGAGTAATTTACCTACGAACCGAAAAAGGAACAACGTCGATAGTAAGAAATCCAATATCAATTAAATAAATGTTACTATTTCATTTCGAAATGAACAAAGAAGTAATAATAAATAAATATTCATAAGATAGAAATTTATTTGATTATACTTTTGGGTTGTCATAAAACGGTAGTTGAGTTTAAACACTAACCAAAGTCAAAGAAAAGATCGATACATGGATGGCTGTAGTAAGTTATTATATTTAGTTTAAAGTCTGATTATGGTTTGTAACACAAAAAAAACAACTGCATTTTTTTTGTATATGCAAACATTTAATTCACAACTATCAAATGAAAAAAGGATGCAAAATTCCTCAAAGATGATTAAGATAACAATTTAATATAGAAAATCTTGTGATTGCAATAATATGGTGTTGTCAAACAATTTTCTTTGCATGCACAATTCTACTTAGCGAATATATAATTTATCTTCCACGTTTTCGTAAACTTGTCGATATATTTGTACATATATGCATGTTGCAGGTCTGAATATAGAATACATCATAGCCTAAATGATGCGCCCAGCCTGAAGAAGTCTTAGGTCGCGAGCGACCTAACGAGCTGTTAAGTTGCGTGCAACCTAAAGGGGTGAAGAATGATGCGAGTTATGCGAGAAAGGGTAGTTCAGCGACCTATGATAAGTCGCCAAGCGAGCTAACAAGCTACGACCTAAATGAGTTACGACCTATCAAATTAGCACCAGCAAGTATGAAGCGAAGCAACAATGAAACGCAACGACCTAACAAGTTGATCCTTAGGTCGCGTAAAGAGTTAGGTCGCTCAAACGAAACCCAACGACCTAACGAGTTAATCCTTAGGTCGCGAGGCCTTAGGTCGCTCAAGAATAGGTCGCGAGGCCTTAAGTCGCTGGAGGAGGTTTCCATAAGTCGCTCAAGTATTAGGTCGCGTGTAGATTTCCAAGAGCTATGTTCTTAAGTCGTTGAGGCCTAAGTCGCTATCATGTTGCCGTGTATTTTAATTCGTTGCTATCGTGTATTCTTAAGTCGCATGATGTTAGGTCGTTATGTGTAATTTGTTGAGTCGCTTATGTGTTGTAAATACTCTAAGTTGTAAATCGCACTGATCTGATGTGTTGTATTGTATTTGTTTGTTTCTTTTTAGGTCGCGTCTGTTAGGTCGTTAACGACCTATGTTAGGTCGTAGGTCGTCTGTACTGTTTGTAGGTCAGTTGTTTTGTTGTGTTGTAACCCTATAAATAGGGATGTTGTGTCATTGTAATAGATGGTTGATTTTGAATAAAATTTGTTTGAGTGCTTTGTGCCTCTTTTGAAATTGGTAGTTGAGTGTGATCTCCTATCTCCACCTTCGGTTATTCGAGTGCACTTGAATCAACGATTATTGAAGCCGATTCATGGAATCAAGTGCGCTTGATCAACGTCGAAGAATCATAGATCTTTGAACACGGTATCGTGCGCGATCAACGTGTTTGGGATAGCTAGAATCCGGTATCTTTGGATCAATGGATTTGGGCCTTTGGTATTCTTCAATCCACCGATTGCTACTTTCATCGTTATATCCGTTTTGATTATCCGCTGCTCCATCATTTGGTATCAGAGCTAGACTTAGCCAATCATAGCTAAGCCGAGTCTTGGAGCCAATTCTTATTGAAGAGTTCAAGTCGTGTATCACTTTGTGTTCAAGGCCGAGAGTTTGAAGTTAGAGCCGAGAACTAGTTGAAGCCGTGCATCATATTTGTAGATCAGGCCGAGAGTTAAAGTGTTCAAGTTCAGATTTGTTCAAGCCGAGAGTTGAAGATTGTTTCATTTGACAATGCCAACGAGAAGAGCTAATCGTCATCAAAATGTTGAAGATTTGTACAAAAGAGAAGATGCCAAAAATGGAACAACGCATTAGTAATAAATTCAATGAGAAGTTGGATGAAGGTATTGGAAGATTAGAGAAATTGATGATGGACATGAATCAAGGTCAAAGGAGAAGGTTGCCAGTCTCGAACCATGGAGGAAACAGAGTTTCACCATCGGTTACGGAAGCGAGGAGGGTGTCGCCACAATCTGATCGAGGTAGAAGAGAATCATCAGTTTCGATGAGGAGAGATCACCATGAATTTCGAGATGAAGAAAGAAGAACTCCACATGAGTTTGAGTATGAGCCATATCGTGATGATGAAAGACATAGTCGTAGAGACATGCGTGATCGTAGAGATGTTGATGGTCGAGATCGATATCGAAGTACACGTGATTATGATGAAGAGAGTAATAGAAGTAATATTCATTATCGAGATCGAGACCAAGTACGAAATGCATATCGGGATGTAGAAGATGATCGACGATGGGAGTCAGGGATGAAAACTGAAATTCCAGAATTCAAGGGTGGTATGCAAGCTGAGGAATTTTTGGATTGGGTTTCAAATGTTGAGGAAATTTTTGACTTCAAAGAAGTTCCCGAGGATCGAAGAGTGAAGTTGGTTGCTACGAGATTAAGAGAGAGAGCTATGGCGTGGTGGCAGCAGACTAAACTTACACGGGAGAGAATGGAGAAGTCAAAGATTGTTACATGGGATAAGATAAAGAAGTTGATGAAAGTTACTTTCTTGCCGCACAATTATCAATCTCTTATGCATCAACGTTTGCAGAACCTAAGACAAGGGGCGAGATCAGTGAATGAGTATGCAGATGATTTTTACCAATTGATTGCGAGGAATGACATTATGGAAACAGAGGAACAACTAACAGCTAGGTACGTTGGAGGGTTGCGAACGCAGATTCAAGACATGGTGAATATGTTTAATCCAATGTCTGTGGCTGAAGCGCACCAGAAAGCGTTAGCATAGGAAAAGCAAGGGAGACGAGGGGGTGGTGTGTTTGCGAATTCCAACAACCAGAACAAGGATGTTAGTAGCAGTGCGAATGATTCCAAGATTGTCAGTCCGCCGATTGTGAATGAAGCCAACAAAGCAAAGGTCAATAGCAGTTTCAAATGCTTCAATTGTCAAGAGTTGGGACATAAAAGCAATGAATGTACAAAACCAAAGAAGCGAGCAATGATTGCGAAGATTGAGAATGAAAATGCGAAAGTAGAGTGTGTCAATTCAATACCAGTTGAAGAAGAAGAATTATTGACTGGAGATGAGGGTTGTAGTTTGTTGATGAGGAGATCTTGTTTAACGCAAAAGCAAGAAGATGATTCTAGTTGGTTGAGGAGCAATATTTTCCAATCAACATGCACTATTCTGGGGAAGGTTTGTAAATTTATCATCGATGCAGGAAGCTGTGATAATATCATTTCTTCAGAAGCTGTAAAGAAGTTGTCATTGAAAACAGAGAAACATCCAAACCCCTACAAATTAGCTTGGTTGAGGAAAGGGGGGGAAGTGAAGGTTAATCGAAGAACTTGGGTTAATTTTTCCATTAGGAAGAAATATAAAGACGAAATTTGGTGTGATGTGGTTGATATGGATGTCTGCCATTTGTTATTGGGGAGGCCATGGCAATACGATAGAGCTGTGCAGCATGATGGTCGCACCAACAGCTATAGTTTTACGTTCAAGGATACACGAATCACGTTAGTTCCTAAAAGGCGACAACAGAGTGAAAACAAATTGGAGGAAATCGAGGAATTAAAGACTTTGTTGACTTTAAAGGAATTTGTTGATGTGGAAGATGAAGTCGATTGTATTCAATCACCAAAGTTTGATAAAGATGAAGTTAATGATTTTCAACCAACGAAATCTGATGAACATGAGGTTGAAAATTCACAATCAGCAAAGTTGGATGAGGATGAAGAAGGTAAGTCATGAGATGAAGAGGGTAATTCATTGGTGAAGGAAGAAGATTCGACTAGTCTACAATCTACAAGAGAGTTGGTTAAAGAAGTGGGGAATAATGCAGAAGTAATCCTGTTGAATGAAAATGAAACCAGTGAAAATGTTGAAATTCTCGAAGAGGTTACGCCAGTGGTGAATGAATGTAAAGTTGTAGTTCCTGCAAAGTTGCCCAAGGAATCACTGCCACTAAGGGACGTACAACATCATGTTGATCAAGTGCCAGGTGCTATTGTATCGCATATGCCACATTATCATATGTATCCGACAGAGCGGGTAAAGTTGAGAAGGCTGGTTGATGGGTTTCTGTTCAAAGGAAGGCAGTTGTGTACTCCTGATTGCAGTTGGCAAATAAATTTAACAAAGACTTATATATAGAAAGACACGAGGACTGTAATCGTACTATGCAGTTGATTGCAACGTCTTATTTTGGGCCATCAAAAAGGAAGGAGGTTGAAAGGTTTGTTCAGAGGAGCCATAATTATCAAATTTCAAAAGAGACCGCGGCGAAGTCAGGATTATGTATGTCATTACCTATACATACTAGATCATGGGTGGAGGTGAGTATGGACTCTGTATTGAATTTAATGAAGACGCAAAGTGGCAACGAATCTATCTACTTGATGGTTGAACGATTTCTTGTTGGTACGTACAACAAGCTAGATGCCGGAGGAATGGGTCGTTTGGAAATTGTGAAGGAAATTTGTGAGAATAATTGTAAGTTGAGTTTGCCGGATCATCTTCCTATTGCTAATGTTGACAATATCAAACACTTGGTTCTGTTTCACGAGGACGAGAATGTCGAAGACGAAGAATTTTTAAATTCGAGGACGAATTTTTCTCAACCGGGGGAGGATGATGCAGCCCAGCCTGAAGAAGTCTTAGGTCGCGAGCGAACTAACGAGCTGTTAAGTCACGTGCGACCTAAAGGGGTGAAGAATGATGCGAGTTATGCGAGAAAGGGTAGTTCAGCGACCTATGATAAGTCGCCAAGCGAGCTAACGAGCTACGACCTAAATGAGTTACGACCTATCAAATTAGCACCAGCAAGTATGAAGCGAAGCAACAATGAAACGCAACGACCTAACAAGTTGATTCTTAGGTCGCGTAAAGAGTTAGGTCGCTCAAACGAAACCCAACGACCTAACGAGTTAATCCTTAGGTCGCGAGGCCTTAGGTCGCTCAAGAATAGGTCGCGAGGCCTTAAGTTGCTGGAGGAGGTTTCCATAAGTCGCTCAAGTATTAGGTCGCGTGAAGATTTCCAGGAGCTATGTTCTTAAGTCGCTAAGGCCTAAGTCGCTATCATGTTGCCGTGTATTTTAAGTCGTTGCTGCCGTGTATTCTTAAGTCGCAAGATGTTAGGTCGTTATGTGTAATTTGTTGAGTCGCTTATGTGTTGTAAATACTCTAAGTTGTAAATCGCACTGATATGATGTGTTGTATTGTATTTGTTTGTTTCTTTTTAGGTCGCGTCTGTTAGGTCGTTAACGACCTATGTTAGGTCGTAGGTCGTCTGTACTATTTGTAGGTCAGTTGTTGTGATGTGTTGTAACCCTATAAATAGGGATGTTGTGTCATTGTAATAGATGGTTGATTTTGAATAAAATTTGTTTGAGTGCTTTGTGCCTCTTTTGAAATTGGTAGTTGAGTGTGATCTCCTATCTCCACCTTTGGTTATTCGAGTGCGCTCGAATCAACGATTGTTGAAGCCGATTCACGGAATCAAGTGCGCTTGATCAACGTCGAAGAATCGTAGATCTTTGAACACGGTATCGTGCACGATCAACGTGTTTGGGATAGCTAGAATCCGGTATCTTTGGATCAACGGATTTGGACCTTTAGTATTCTTCAATCCACCGATTGCTACTTTCATCGTTATATCCGTTTTGATTATCCGCTGCTGCATCACTAAAACTATTTTGAACATAAAATAGATAATGGAGCATTGAAATATATAGAATATATCCATCTAAATCTACCCGATCCATCAGAAGCTACAAAAACTACTGAAGCACAGAATGGAAACAGTATAGGAACATACTATCTTTGAAGTTATAACTACTTCAAAGACATAATTAGGCTCCCCAATAAGACACTCAATATTAGCAGTGCTGCACCTCGGACCTTCACTACAACACCTCAGCCCTTTAGTACAGAACATAACTTCAAAGTGTAACTAAAAAAACAAAAGACATTATCGACTTCACTAAAGAAGATAACTATGTGAAGAACGATGACCTGAAGATTTGTCTACACAGGAAAAAAAACTACAAATATGAATTGCAATATCATCTCGGTTCCCATGTACTGAGAGTAATAAACTTTGCTGTCAGTTAGAATTTTTTTTCCTTGAATCGACAAAACTTTTGAAATGCTACCAAACACCAACTACATAACAAAAATTAAAAAGAAAAACAAAAGCGAAATCCATACCATTAACTGCATACAAAGCTATATAGATGTGGTACACGGGACCGCCTGATGGTAACGCTTGAAAAAGCGGCTTCAGAGAAGATATTGGTATTAGATTAATAATTAGGGTTTTAAATATTTGGGGAAACCTAAAGTTTGAAAGGTTCAATAACACGGTCGAATGTCAGATATGATGGTTCAACCAGCGATTCATGGATGAGGAGGGTGAAAACTGCTCTGTGCCATTGTAGTCCACTGCCTATAGTTATTCGCAATTTTGGAATTCAGTATATGTCAAATTTGTAAAATTTGAAAATACACTGTTGTTACATCTAAAAATCATAGGCAAGTTGTAAGCTTTTTAGATCTGGGAAATTTGAAACTGATTTTTAAATGCTTCTGAATGACGTAATTTAGGGTTGAAGTCCCATACCTCAGATTACTTGTTTCAGATGTACGAAAGCTGGTTTAGAAATCGTGACGACAGTCCTTGCTTGAGTGGTTACTGATGGATGGTGGTAGTCGATTAGCCCAACCGATTCTAAACACCCAAGGTGATGGCTTCGATATCTCTTCCGCTTTAAAATCCAAAATCAATTGTTTGCGTTGCTGACAACTGTTCCTCATGGTCAGAGAAGACGAATACTTGTTGATGATGTGAGTAGGAACAGCGACAGATATGGTGGCGCGAAGACGGTTGTTAGCAGATTGGCTGGAGAGTCGAATTCGAAAGGTTTGAGATTGAGAAGCGATTGTGGGCAACAGTGCTCGAGACGATGTCGAAATCGAAGGGTTTGGGAGAGGGGAGACTTTTGGATCTGAATGAAAAAGAATTGGAAATCTGGCATGAAAATTAATTGGAAAAACCTAGGAGAAAGAAGAGAGTTACGGTAGAAAGAGAGGAAAAAAGAGAAAGCGGGTATATTATAAATATAAATTAGGAGACTGTTCAGTTGCCAAATTTCAAGGGGGCCTGTGTGAGCTTGAAATTTAACTCACTAATAATAATATAGTATAGATGTTTATAAAAATTCAAAATCCTTTATTACTATATGTTATACTAATATTCTTTCTCTAATGCGGATTATCGACTTGTTTGTTGAAAATAAACAGACATATGAACATAACTACACTTTCAATACAATCATGATGGTAAACAATATTATTTTGTTTTGTAATCTAATATAATGGAATAACAAACTAATATCCAATCTTCATTTGCAGCATGCTTTACAAACAGACACTGAAAACGTAATCCGATCATTGGTGTACCCTATGGTACAAAATATAGTCATGGATAAATTTACAGAGCTAATATTCTTCCCCTTGCATTACGTCAACCATTGGACATTGCTAACCATGGATTACAACCAAATGCAATGGTGCCATTATGATTCTTTAACGCCAAAAAGATCAACAGCGGCATAAAATCAACATTACAAACAAGCTCAGCTACTTGTAAGACTATATTTTATAACCCAAAAAAAATGTCAAAAAATCTAACTCTATTTTTTTCTTTCTTTTAACAGATAAAAAAGGTGAAAAAAATATGGAGGGAAAACAAAATCCTAAATAAGGAAATTGGTAAAAAGCAGATAAAGCAACCTCGATGTCCACAACAAGAATTGTCCTCGTAAACATTATTAAATTGTTAATTTTCTTCAAGTAAACTGCACATGTATTATATTAACAATTACAATGCCATAACGTTCAATGCATCAGAAAAAAAAGGACAGGTTACACTATATGTTAACAAAGTGCTAAATGGTAATAGCACTAAAAATGTATAATGTGTTACACTGTGTGTTTTCATGTAAATGCTAAACGATCGTAGCATTGCAATGCTACAATGTTCAATACACCAAAAAAATATGAAAGGCTGCATTATGATTATATAATAGGACATGTATGATTATTGATATGCATATAGTGTTAACAAAGTGCTAAATGGTAATAGCGGTAAAAATGTATAATATGTGATACTGTATTTTTTTTCTCTAAATGTTAAATGACCATACCATTATAATATTATAGCACTGCCTTTTTAATCTGCTAATGTGAAAGATTTTTCATAAATTCCTATATGAAGCTCAATTTTATATGTTAAGTGAAATGTTAAATGGTTATAGCATTATATTTTTATACCAGTGCTCTTTTACTCTATTAACCTGAAAGCTCCTTCATAAATACACATATAAGTCCTTATGTATCCAGCCTATGTTAATCAAGTTGATGTACGATTCTCTTAACATATCATAATTATGATCATAATTATTAAATATTTAGCATGTACAAATATTTTTAATCTGTGTGTAATGTTATAATTATTAGCATAAATTGATTGCTAGTTAACAAACAATCTTTACTGTTTTTTTCTTTTTTAAATCAATAGAAATGACTGTGCACTATTCGTGATGAAATTCATCCAAATTTGGACAGAGACTCAAACCTTCCTACTGAACACATGAAAAAAAATATCAACATGCTGCGAGCTGGTACTAAACGATCCGCACAGAAGTTGGAATGTGATGAATTTCTTTACAAACGCATCTCTTGAACAAGTTGAAAAAGCAGTGAAAAAAAAGAATTCAAGTAAAAGGAAAATTTGAAGAATTGGAGAATTTGAAAAAGTGGGGAATTTGAAGAAGTGCTAATTGTAGTTAAATTTGAATTACCTCAATTGAAGTTAAAGTGCTAATTATAGTTAATTATGAATCAACTGAATTAAGGTTGAAGTGCTAACTGAAATTGAATATGAATTAGCTGAAGTGAAGATGAAGTGCTAATTGTGGTTGAATTGAAACTTATATTTTATTGCAGTGCTAATTTGTTATACGTATGTTGTTTTAAAGGTTTCCTCCTTCTGCTAAAGTTGTCTTGTATTGCTACTTGAAAAAATGTAATTAGTTAATCGCTATTTTGCTTTGAAAGTTTGGTGTTCTCTGTTTTTTAATATCATAATTGCTGAGAATAGAACTGCATTGAAATATTTTTGTACATCATGATTGCTAACATTAGAACTGCATTGAAATGCTACATTGGATTAGCATCAATATTGGAAAATGCCATATTGAATTAGCATTCTACTTAGATTATTGGAACTATCTTATAACTGTGAATATGTACGTTTTCCACATAGGATGCTAACAACGATGGAAAAGATTCAATGTTTGAAGATAATGATATCGGCTCTCCCCTTCCAACTGTTACTCTTGATTCCCAGAACTATAAAGCACTCATGCATGTTTTATTTTATTCTGTTTATTGAAATGCAGTGAAATGATGACTGCTAGCAGAAGTTTCTTTATTCAATATATGTTGACAATTTTCTACCATGTGGCATCTTTATATTCAGGAGTGTACTGTATTTTAATCCTATGTAATTTTTTTGCATATGGTATCTATATTTGTGTCTACACACCAAGTCAGTATAATTCTCCAAAATCTGTTCTGACTCTTCTGACTGCTTAATCTCGATACATTGTTCCAATCTTCTATGTTTATTTCAGTACAATGCTTACTATGTTGTTTGTGCTTTCCTTTTGGTAACAAAAGTACAATTGTTGAGACAAAATTTTCTCAGCATTAACAGTGCTAATAGTTTATGCTTACAATGCATAGGGATATGTTCACAAATATTTTGAAGCAGCAACTTTTATTATATTAACACAAGCATCTTGATTTCCTTTTATAATCGAACTAGTTGCTGGATTACCTTAACTAAAATTATTCAATCATATTTTAAAAAGTTTCACTGTCAAGAACATTATGAAACTTCAATAATATATTTCAATTATCACAGTATTACATTTAAAAACCAAACAATATACAAATGAAAATAATATGATCCACAAAAAAAACAATCACATAAAATCCACAAATAAAAGTAAACTTCTTATTAAAACAACCAAACATCATAGTACATGTCCCAATATCAAAAAATAAAAGTATGACTATAGAAAACAAGTAAACAATAAAGAAATACCATGAATAAATTGGCAGAAATAAAAGAAAAATAAAATTCATATTTAAATCTTCATTGAAGCTTGACAATTCCTCTTGTTATGTCCAACTTGATTGCACTTACTACATTTATCCTGCTTACTCTGAGAATTAGAAAAGCCGCCATGTCTTTTAGTTGAAGGTCTTCCAGCACCTTGAATTTCTTTAGGTGATTTAATTGTGACTTTATCTTCGCTAACAATTGGCTTACCAACATTAGGAATTGGATTAATAGCATGCACATAACTGGATCTAAAAGCACCAGCTGTAAAATAATATTCCACATAGTCATATACGGATTGTCTTGACCTATTCATACATTTAATGGAATGTGCACATGGAAAACCAATAAATTTCCGCTGATTACAAGTACACAATCTTTTTTCAAGTTCAACATGGTGTGATATTGGAGATCTAACTTCAAAAACATTTTCTGAAGACCTATATGTATCCCATACAAAACCTTCATTAAATAATTGTGACAACCACTGCTCCATAATTGGGCATAAAGCAGTAGTCCGTTGATGACATTCTTCTCTCCTCTTATCTATTTGTTCCATTACATCTAGACAAGATGTAATAGGCATAAATCTATCATCAACAATCCAAAAATTAAAGCTTTCAGCCACATTAGATGAATATTCTCCATATCTCTTGTCTTGAAAAAACAAATCATCCCAATGTTCTAGAGGTTTATCATTTAAAAAGTTAATTGCAGCAACACCACTAATTTCTTTGAACTTTAACATATAGCGATTAAAATCATATGGATTTGAAGCTCGAATCAAAAGTTTAAACAAATCAACAATGGAAGTATCACCCTTGTAAGCTTTAACCACTGAACCAATGTTTTGCTCCATATGAAATGTGCAATAGCTATGAAAAGAAGACGGAAACACTTTTGGAACACCTAAAAGCAAACCCCACTGACGATCAGATATGAAAACCAATTCACGATCTTCATTGAGCATCTCTTTTAAATGCTCTGAAAATTTGACTCATTCTCATGCGAAACAACTCCCATAGCAAGTGGAAAGAAACCTTAAGAAACATTATTTTTTTTCAAATGCTAATACGAGAAAATAATATACCGATATCAATAAAGCATATTACTGTCACAACATAAAATTTCAGAGTTTACATGACTGCAGGAGTGAAAAAGAATATATATCATTAATCCTAAATTAATATAGCATTATGTGTCTGATAGTAGAGTCATATAATATACAGAATGATAAATGCTAAAACGTACTAGCATTATCACATATAATACAATATAAAGCGTTAAATTCACATGGTATTATAATTTCATATAGAGTAACAGTACACGCAAAATATAACTATTAAAATGACAATGGAGTACTAAAATATATCAACGTCCACTGATTGTTCCCATACTACATAAGTAAAACAATATACTAAATAACACATGGAAAAAACAAAACGAAAATCAAAAGTCAAACCTTGATTGCCATTCTTTGACGTAGCAGCTAATAAAACACCTTATCGGCCCTTCAAAAATGCTACATCTAAAAATATCATGGGACGGCAATGCCTAAACCCAAGTAAACAAGCAGCAAACCCAATGCAAATTCTTTCAAATTGATTAGTTGATGAATCCACATCCAAAGCAACATAACTTCCCGAATTAGTTTTTTTTTATAGCCTCTAAATACCAATTCAAATCATTATACGACATAGCATCATCTCCATAAATTTCCTTTAATGCCAATTGTTTTCCGGTGTATACATAATAATGAGGAGTGAAATTAAATTCCCTTCTAAAGTCATTAATAATATCTTTTAGTTTCTTCATCAGGACATCTCTAATTTGATCAATAATTAAAGATTTCACAAATCTACTAGTTATATGAACTTTCTTAACATCCCTTAATACAGCACCACGTGAATGTTCAAACCTGTAAGTTCTAATAACAAAACGAATAAGATGTCCAGGATCTGAAGAAGCATACATGTTGAACTTACAACCTTCCTTAAACCACGTACAAATAATAGATATTCTTTCTGAACAATTCTTTACAAAAATCAATTCACACCCTTCTTTTATTTGATAAACCATTAGAAATTCTCTAAAATCTTCAACACCATTGAAATAGTAACCAATAAAATCCACAAGATTTATCTGAGATTCTTTCTTCATAATATCCTTTAAATAAGAACTTGACTCACCACAAAACTTAATATTCAAAAAACTACTAGAAACTGAACTACTCTGATGATCAGAAGTGATTGAGAAACTATTACCAAAATTGAACTCCAGTGCACAAATACTTGACTTAACAAAAAACAAAATAAGAACTTTTTCTGTACATTTGAAAGCACGGTATAGTATGCAAATCCGAATCAGTATCAACAGTGATAACCTTACTTTCCAAAGTATATAATATACCAATAAAACAAGGAGTATAATGTAGCCAACGTTCACATATACTATTTTTAACACCAATTAAAGAACAAGTCATGTCAAGTCGAATAGTGTAGTTGTTCTCATCAAGTAAAAACAGTACAAGAATACTATCATCAACATTCCCGCCAAAAAAAAGAGAGAGAACAAGAAAGGTAAAAGGTAACTAAAAAGTAAAAGAATACATATGCATTTAAATGTAAACGCTATTAGACATAAAATAGAATGTGTAAGCATTACGAAATAACAACAACAGAAAATGATAAATATGCATATAAAATATTATTATAACATCAAACAGTTTGAAAATGCTAAATGGACATAGCATCAAGCATAATGAAATAATAACCACATTCACCTCTCAAGCTTGAACCCAAATCATACATATTGCATGCAAGTAGTTTAAGAATTTCAAAACGGTAGTAAAATAGTAAGAAAAGAAAAGCACCCAGATCAAGCAATAGTTCAAATCGAGATCGAAAAATTAGGTTAAAATTACATTTATTGCTATATAGTGAGAACGAAAGAATAGAAATGGGCAAGAAATCCAAATTAGTACCGGTGAGTCAACGACATCTCAAGATTATAAATTGCATAACAATTTGAAAGTGAAAGAAACGAGGGAAAGCAAGGAGAAAGTAAAGAGGAAGAAATAATGTTTGTTCGACAAATAAAATAAAGATGTTTGGACTTCAGCCTAAAATTTTACACGCGCGTTTTTTAGCCCAAAAAAATTAAATTGTTTATACTCCAGCCTATTTTCCACCATATAAATTTGATTCAAATCCATCTATTCATTTTTTTCTCGTGTGTCGGTTCTGTTTAAAGTTATTGAATCACATTCCACACCCAATCAAAATTCACAAGTCAAATCGAATAATTTGCTTTCCTTTATACCCCTCCTCTAATTTCATAACTCTTCATTCTTACATCTTTTATAGAAAGCCAAAACTGTTCTTTCACAAATCTTTAATAAAAATGCAAATATTTAATGACCACGCAAGCTTGCCGCAAAGAGCTTACGGTGGAGGTGAGCCAGTTCCTCCCAATGTTGATATTGTTAGGTTTTAACAACGTTCCTTTATGCAAAGCTCTTCATAACAATGTGTTGTTTAGAAACAGAGTTTTAAGACATTAACAAAGACACGTGTTGTCACCACCAGTGTAAATCATCCAGCTTTAATGGTATTAATAAAATGACCACTTGAGTACAACTTCCAGCTCTAATGGTATTAATAAAAAGTAACCAGTAACAAAAAGTACAGAAATAAGGGGGAAGCTAATGGAAAACCATTTTCAGCAAGCTCCAATTAGGTTCCAAATGCATGTTACAAAAACTAGCGGTAAACAGACAAAAGAGGAGACGACCATAATGAAAACTCAACCGTCATTTTGATGTTACGCATACGATATTTAATGTAATTGTTACTTCTAAGAACTTGCAGCAGAATAATTCAAGAATAATACACAGGGAAAAAAGTATATCAATGAATCGTTCTTCGATAAATGTTAAAACCAAAGAAATGGCATAGGATAATAGCTACCCCCATCGATATAACTAGGAGAGAAGCAACGCAAGCAAAATTTTTGATTATTCTAGGAATTCTATCCTAAAGCCTGGCTACATGAACCTATAAAAACAATATAGCTCCCCATAGCAATCACAGTCCTAAGAGGAAACATACCTAAGAAGGCAGCTACTGGTTTCCATAAAGAAAGAGCAAGTGCGGGCAATATTATCATTAGTGCATCTGGCTAAAGCCCCTGCACGATTCCTGCGGCAACAGTAGCAAAATCCTATCTTTTTGTTGGGTTCAGTTATATTTACATCACCATTTTCTAGAGAAACGTAATGCATTGGAATTTCGGATGCTTCCTATTTACCCATTGCTCCAATAATAAGTAAAGTTAAACCAACTCTAGTGCCCCATGTCTGAATTATTTTGATATGTAAGTGATCCTTAAGGAGCAAAAATATAAGCCCAAAGATAAATTGTCCCGCATCATGGCCACTCTGGTTATATAATTGTAATTATAGTAACTTGTATGATATAAAACTGAACAAACAAGACAAGTATTTGCGTCAAAAGACTTAGTTTTTTATTGCGATACTGATTACAAAGTTAAATAGAAAGCAACTACAGAGAATACTATAAAACAGGAAACCCTTCCACGATGTGCATATCTGACTACTACAAAAACTCTACCACTAAACTTATTCAACCATCACCTACAAAATCTCCACGGCTAGCAGACTGAGTCTTCTTATTTTTAAAAAAAAACCACATTACCATGTTTTAAATTATTACCAACAATCTCCCCCATAATTTCAAACATGTCAACCCAGAACCTTGATACCCAGTAAGTTCCTCATTCTCTCAAATTTCACAGCAAACAAAGCTTTAGTTAACAGATCCGCCTTCTGATTCTCACTGCTAATATGTTTGACAATAACTTCCCCACGTTCAATACACTCCCGGATAAAATGATATCTAACATCAATATGTTTGCTTCTCCCGTGAAAAACAGAATTTTTTGCCAAGTCTATAGCAGACTTATTATCGATATAGATGATAACAGGAGGTACTTGTTCACCGGTTAATTCCTTCAGAACGTTCCTTAACCATATTGCTTGACACGCAGCAGTCGTGGCCGCCATGAACTCCGCTTCGCATGATGACAACGCAACACACCGCTGTTTCTGCGAGACCCAAGTGACTAGGCATTCGTTCAGATAAAATACCATACCCCCAGTTGATTTTCTGTCTTCGATGTGTCCTGCAAGGTCACTATCAGAGTAACCTGTCAAAACGTTATTTCCAGCATCCTTAGTATAAATCAATCCATACTCCAACGTACCCTTAATATACCGTAAAATTCTCTTAGCCGCATTCAAGTGTATAGTGGTTGGTCTTTCCATGTATCGACTCACAATGCCTACCGAAAATGCTATATCTGGTCTGGTATGAACCAGGTACCGTAGTCCTCCCACTACACTCTTAAACTCTGTTACATCTACAGCCCTTCCACCTTCATCTTTTGTCAATCGTTCCTTTGGATCCATTGGAAATTTACACGGATTACATTGAAACATTCCAGCCCTTTCAAGTACTTTCTTGGCGTAGCCTGATTGCTTCAGCTCTATGAACCCAGCACCTTGCTTAACTTCTATCCCCAAATAATAACTTAACTTCCCCATATCACTCATTTCGAAATTATTACTCATCTGCTCCTTGAATTTTCGAATAAGAGACATATCAGTTCCCGTAACTAGTAAATCATCCACGTAGACGCCAACTATTATTGATTCTTTTCCCTCCCGTTTTACATAAACAGCATGCTCGTAGGGACATCTCACGAAACCAAGACTTTCAAGGCACTTATTAAGCTTCGAGTACCAAGCTCGAGGAGCTTGTCTGAGCCCATACAAGGCTTTGAGCAGCCTGTACACTCGTTTTTCTTGCCCCTTTTCCACAAACCCCTCCGGTTGAGTGACATACACTTCTTCACCAATTTCACCATTTAAGAAAGCCGTCTTGACGTCAAGATGATGCACCTCCCATGAATTCTTTGCTGCCAATGCCAGTAGTAGACGGACTGTTTCCAAGCGTGTAACTGGTGCAAAAATCTCATCAAAATCAACTCTCTTTTCTTGCACATATCCTTTTGCCACCAATCGAGCCTTATGCTTCACAATGTTCCCATTTGCGTCCTTTTTTAACTTGAATATCCACTTCAAACCAATTTCTTTCTTTCCTGGTGGCAAATCAGTGAGTTCCCAAGTTCCGTTTTTCTCAATTGACTCTATTTCATTCTGCATAGCTGTTCTCCAGGCCTTGTCTTTCACAGCATGAACATACGAATTTGGTTCATCAATTCCCATAAGGAGAAGCTCGTCTTCTATTTCAATCTCTTCAGTGTCTTGATAAACATCTTCGAGTAATCTGAATTTTCTGGGAGTTGCACTATCATCATAGGCATCTCTGTCAAGACTTGAACTGGAATGTTGCGACACAGGAGTTCTAACTTCTGTTTCTTCTGCGGCGCCAGTATACTCTTGTCTGGGGCTTTCAACATCAATACTCTCAACTGCGGGTACTTCTGGCACATCAAAGAAATAAGTGTTGCTGATATTTGACTCCCCCTGATTATTCCAATCCCAAGCTCTTTCTTCCTCAAAAACCACATCACGGCTAACATATAACTTGTTTCCTCTAGGATCGAGCAGGCGGTAAGCTTTAGTACCGGGTTCTTTGCCAAGATTAACCACCTTCAAGCTTCTATCATCAAGTTTTTTTACTTTATCGCCTGGCATTTTCATATGAGCAACACACCCAAATACTCGGATATGTCCGATATCTGGTTTAAACCCCGTCCATGCTTCATACGGCGTCTGCCCAGACAAAGCTCGAGTGGGAAGCCTATGGAGAACATAAACAGCATGCCTTATTGCTTCGGCCCACATCACAGATGGCATCTTCATTTGCTTCAAATAGCTCCTCCCCATTTCAACCACAGTCCGATTTCTCCTTTCCACCACGCCGTTTTGTTGAGGCGTGTATGGTGCCGTAAAGTGCCTGGTAATACCATATTCCTCGCAATAAGAGACAAATTCCTTTGACATGAATTCCCCTCCCCTGTCAGTCCTGAAGGTTCCAATCTTTTCTTTCTGTTCCTTTTCGACTTTGACTCGGAATTTCTTGAAAACATCGAAAGCATCACTCTTATTTTTTAGCATATACACCCACATAATTCGAGTGTAGTCATCGACCAATAGAAAAAAATAACGATTCCCGGCTAGAGTTGTGGGTGTGATAGGACCACATAAGTCTCCATGAATAAGTCCTAATGCATGACTTGCTTTAAAATTTGACTGAGAAGGGAAAGATTTTCTTACTTGTTTAGCCATTAAGCATCCACTGCAAACACCCTTAGGTTGTGCAATATCTGGCATCCCTTTTACCATCTTCTTTTTGGACATTAACTCCATAGCCTGAAAGTTTACATGCCCGAGACGCGAGTGCCAAAGCCAAGATACATCTTCAGATTTTGAAAGCAAACAAGTATTGTTACATGGCTCGATGACAATTCTGTATAGTCTGTTGTTCGACCTGGTCACCTTCATCAGTAACTTCTCATGGTTATCATATACTTGAAGTAGATTTCCACTGATCACAACTTTGTTACCTCCTTCAGAAAGTTGCCCAAGGCTGATGATGTTGTTACACAGAGTTGGAATGTAATAAACATCATGGAGAGTTCTTTCTTCCCCATTCTTGCATCTGAAATTTATCGACCCTTTTCCTTCGATCTTGGTTGTTGACCCATCTCCAAATCTCACATTTCCACTGATGTCTTGGTTTAAAACGTTGAACTTTGATTTATCGCCCGTCATATGGTTGCTCGCGCCATTATCCAAGTACCAAGTATTTGATTCTCCTACTTTCTCGTGACCTACAGATAAAAGTTTTGGCGTCACCTCTCCTTTGTTCAACAAGACCAGATCTTTTTCATTTTTTTCAAATTTTGCCAACAACAAGGCTGGCTCTTCGTCCTCAATTGATGCGATATTTGCCTCTTGTTTTAAATCTCTTGCTCGACGTGGTTTTCTACACTCCGCCGCATAGTGCCCCAGTATGCCACAGTTAAAACACTTCACCTGACTTTTGTCGCGATTCCCACGTCCCTTCTGTCCAGAAGCTCCACTCGAGGCCCCTCGACTTGACCTTTTCAACCATTCTTCACGTGTGAGCAACAATTTTTCACCCTCATTGTCTCTCTTTCGCCATTCTTCCTCTGTCAACATTAGTTGCACGTCGTTAGTAGTAACCGTTCCCTTCAGTCTTTCTTCATGTGCTTTCAGTGCTCTGATTGCTTCCTCAATAGACATGGTATCCAAGTTCCCAAATTGTTCAAGAGTAGAAGCAATTTGAAGAAATTTTGGTGGAACCGCCCGCAATAATTTCTTCACCACGTACGATTCTGCCACTGCTTCTCCAAGTGTCCGTATGTTTGACACAATGCCATTGATTTTCACGTAGAAATCATCAAGTTGATCTGTGTCCTTCATGCTTAATGCCTCGAATTCAGCCTTCAATGTCTGAACTTTCACCTGTTTCACCTTTTCTGCACCTTGACTCATGGTTTTGATCGCCTCCCAGGCGTCTTTGGCTGTTTTCTTCTCAGCAATTGACAGTAAGAAATCCTCAGGAATGCCCTGATAGATCATAGCCAATGCGATTTTGTCTGTCTTTCCTTCGACAACAGCCTTGGGATCATTGTTCTCAACAGCATCCCACACTCCATGTGCCTACATAAACACTCTCATTTTCATGGACCACGCCGTATAGTTCCCCTTTGTCAGAGTCGGGTAACTAAGGCCAATTGAACCTTTGAGCTTATCCATCCCAGTCTTTGACATTCACTCGATCACCTGCCTAGGCTCTGATACCAAATCTGGTTATATAATTGTAATTATAGTAACTTGTATGATATAAAACTGAACAAACAAGACAAGTATTTGTGTCAAAAGACTTAGTTTTTTATTGCGATACTGATTACAAAGTTAAATAGAAAGCAACTATAGAGAATACTATAAAACAGGAAACCCTTCCACGATGTGCATATCTGACTCCTACAAAAACTCTACCACTAAACTTATTCAACCATCACCTACAAAATCTCCACGGCTAGCAGACTGAGTCTTCTTATTTAAAAAAAAACCACATTACCATGTTTTAAATTATTACCAACAGCCACAGCCCCATAGAACTCCAATTGCTTTTTACATGTGTTGTTCAATTGATAAAGGGGCTAAGGCTACTTAATGGTCTGGACCTGATAATGTGTAAAGACAACCGATAAAAAACCAGTCCATGCACTGTTTAGTAACTCAGATTTGATGAAATATGACTGTTCATTTAAAGTTGGTAGCGACCTCAGTTCCTTTGCTGTGCCATTGAAGAGTGCATATAAAGCTATTGTAGAACTTAGTAGTACGAAACCCACAGCAAGGAGAATGGATGTGGCTGATGTGTACTTGAAGGAATCTACATGCATTTATGTGGAAAAACATTAATATACATGACTGTGCTTAAACATAGGATGTGAAAATAAAGACAATGCCTAGTCAAGTACCAATTTTCTTTGAAAGCACAAGTGTCAAAAGGACAAACAACGGGGTTGAAAGCAAAGAGAATTCGCGGGAGTTCCACCAGCACTCTTGGCCTAACCACTCCACTAATGAGCCAGTCGATCCGCCTTCAGACTTGTTGCCTGATATCACATCCCCTGCTCATTAAATCCATCATCATTTTTCCAATTTTATACCCATTTATGTGCGTGTGCGTATTTAAATACCCTGCTGAATCAAGTAGTCAATGCAAATTATATACATACACACATATTAATAATATGAAGGACAACTCACCAATGATCATCAGATACATAAGGCGGTTCTCATTCATGGAATGCATGCTCCATTGTTTCATATTCATTTTCAATCTGTCTTCTTGAAAAATGATGATTAATTCTTGTTAGCAACTTATATTGAGGAATAAAATTTTCATTGTAACTTAAAAAATTATTGATATATCTTAGGACTCCAAAGAGTTTTCAAGAGTAATTAACTTATTTCAAGTGTTACCTGAGAGAGAATAATGGGGCTGCCTTGAGAAGTATAAAGATGTTCAGCCTTCATGTTTACTATCATCAGAATATACTTCTCCATATGATTCTATATTTACAATTTCAAAAAAAATGGCTTTTTATTTTTCTTCAGCCATTTTATCAATGCTATGTATATTGAATTATCCTTGCGAGTTTGGAGTTACCTTGAAAGGTTCATTATCTTATGGAAAAACGATACATGATAATCATGTAACCAAAATGGAAATCCTGTAGAAATATTTATATTAGAAAAAGGGTTGGAGACTAGAGAGAAGAAACTTGTTCTCACTAATCCACACAACTCACACACAAAGAGAAGAAACTTGTTCTCACAAATAATACTTTATTATTATTTTTTCTTTGCTTGATTACTTGATTGCTTAATTGCTACATTACAAGTGAGGGGAGAGCTCCTCTATTTATAGTCTCTAATAGATCATTCTAGAATTACTTTTACTTTATTACAAAGAAAACGTAATTCTAGAAACGCCTTTACTTGAGTACAAAGGAAACGTAATTCTAGAAACGCCTTTACTTGATTACAAAGGAAACGTAATTCTAGAAACGACTTTACTTGATTACAAAGGAAACGTAATTCTAGAAACGCTTTTGTAATTCAATAAATCAAGTTTATATTCCAACACCCCCCTTTAAACTTGATTTGCCTCCTTTTGAGCTAAACTTTTACGCATACCAAGTTTCTTCTTTAACTCCTTGAAAATCTCCAACTTCAATCTTGGTCCACTGTCAGAAATTTTGAATGAGTCATATATGTTATCTTTCCATTCAATCTTAAATTTACTCTTGCAATCTTTAACCAATCCAATATCTTCGTGAAATTCATCGTTGGTCTCTTTGACTTCCGCTTTGATCTTTTCCTTTTTTTACTTCTTTATTATTCTCCATTTTCATTTCTTTAAACTTTTGCTCATATTTTAAATTTCCTCCAATATCTTGAATTTCTTCACCTTGATTAACAACTTCTTCATTTTCATCTTCTTTCCTTTCGCACTTTATATCATTTGCATTATCTGTGTTGACTTTATCTTCTTCATCTTCATCTTCTACATGTTTTTCTTCCTCTTTCACTTTCTTCTTCACCTTTACAATTTTTACTACCTTAGTAGCCTCCTTTTTCACTTCATCGGTTTTTGTATGCTCTTCAGCTTCTATCCTTTTGACTTTCTCTTTGGTTACTTCTACGATCCTTGGTTGCTCTCTATCTTTCATTTGTTGAATTTTCTCCTCCATTACTTCTTTGATCATTGGCGGCTCTTTTGCAACGTTCTCCTCCGCATCATTCTTCGTTGTCTCTTTCTCTTCCTTTGCATCTTTCTCTCTCAACTCATAGTTTTTCTTTTCGTCCTTCTCACTATTCTTTTTTTCCTCTTTCTCATCAATTAGATTGTCTTTTTCTATTATTTTTGCAACATTTTTTCCATATACTTCTTTCAAAAAATTCCAAGAATCTTTTGCAGAACTTTCTCCAAGAATATGATCATACGCTACTTCATCGACATTCTCACTCATCACAACACGAGCACGATGGTCATTCCATCGTAATTTCGCAAATGCTTTCTTGTCAATTTGTGACATGCTTTCCAAATCATTCGGCCATTCATAACCATTTTCGACGATCTTCCATAATCCCTTGGAGATTAACTCATCTTTCTTTTTAATACTCCATTCCTCAAAATTTTCTTTTGTGAGAACAAGCGACGAAAGAAATAGAAATCCCATGATTTTGACCTGGCTCTGATACCACTTTGTAGAAATATTTATATTAAAAAAAGAGTTGGAGACTAGAGAGAAGAAACTTGTTCTTACTAATCTACACAACTCACACACAAAGAGAAGAAACTTGTTCTCATAAATAATACTTTATTATTATTTTTTCTTTGCTTGATTACTTGATTGCTTAATTGCTACATTACAAGTGAGAGGAGAGCTCCTCTATTTATAGTCCCTAATAGATCATTCTAGAATTACTTTTACTTGATTACAAAGAAAACGTAATTCTAGAAACGCCTTTACTTGATTACAAAGGAAACGTAATTCTAGAAACGACTTTACTTGATTACAAAGGAAACGTAATTCTAGAAACGCTTTTACTTGATTACAAAGGAAACGTAATTCTAGAAACGCTTTTGTAATTCAATAAATCAAGTTTATATTCCAACAAATCCTCTTCATCATTTTAGGAAGTACATGATCATTAAATTTTAAAGAGAAAAAAGAACAATTCTATTTAGATTCAAGTATATAGTTGATTCGGTGATGATATATGTTTACATATAGAATGAGATACATGATAGTTTTGCAACAAAAATTATAATTAAAATAGAACTTGATTGTTGTATATATAACCCTTTTCAATCACCAAAGTGCACGTTAGGTCATGCACACAAACCGTTCAAAGTTTTGGAGCAAAACTCGCGTTTTATACAATAATATTCATTGCTGATTATAAAGTGCTCTTACCTATATTTCCATTTCAATTAAACCAACGGACCAATTCTCAAGCTCAAATATGAACCTTGATCTCTAATAGCCTTTATAAATCTCACCAAATCATATCTACCTTCAAAGTTGAACTGATAACAAAGAATAATTATATAAGTTTGCGTTTATAATTAAGGCCGTCGTCATAAAGAGTATAACATGCATAAAATTTGTGCAGTTAAAAAAATCTCAAACCCTTTTAACCTCAGCAGTAATAATAACATTAATATATATATATATATATGTATGTATGTATGTATGTATGTATGTATATATATACATATACATACATACATATATATATATACACACACACATATACATATACATATACATATATATGAACTAGAACTCACAAGATTTCATACATTTTGTACTGTTGATTTTTATGCACCTACAGTGGGACATGTATATCTTTAGTGGAAAAACGTCACTAAAAATCGTTGAACTTATCCTTTTACAGAAAATAGGTAAACAAAGACTTATCTTCTTCATATGAACAACTAAATTAAGAATAGTAGATACTTTCTAATCCATAACTGTTAAAGTCCAATTATTTAAAACACCGATTTAATTTATTAAAAAAAAATTATTTCCAACTTTCAGTAGAAACGTTTGTGCAGAAATCCATATATACAATCCATATCGAACCGTATACAATCCATGTATAAAATTAGGGTTTGTTGCAAAAAATCCATTTTTAAAATACACATCGCATCATATAAAACCCATACATAATCACAAAATTCGTATATAAAATCCATACCAATTTACGGTTTGTGCAGAAATCTCAACCGAACGGTAGAACACTTAAGGAGGGGTCAGCCGACTATGGGGAGAGGAGTGGATTAATAGAGAGAAGTAACGTAATGATGACGACGGAGAAAACGTTGGGTCTCAGTTTAATACTGATGGAGAGGGGCAATTAAAAATTTGTGAGACAGAGGAAAAAATGAATGTGGGGTGAACATTAAAATGAAAAAAATGTAACAATTGTTTTACTATTGGCGAGAAGACAGGAAAGTTTGGCAGCGTTGTTACAAATAAAACATACCTCAAAATAAAGCGTAAAATAACAATGGTTGCACTTACCTTTGAAACGCTGTAATTAAGTGTGACTGGGGACAGATTTTCTTCTGTGGAAAATAGGCATAACAACAAACTTTGAAAAAAAATAAAGATGAGGGATATCAAGTTTCATCTTTGGGCTGAAGGACAAACTTTGAACAAAAATTAGGCTGAAGGACAATGCTAGTTAGAACTAGCATTTTGTATAGTGTAAAAACTGAATATAATGCTAGTCTAACTAGCATTTTGTATAGTGTAAAAATTGAATATAATGCTAGTTAGAACTAGCATTGTCCTTCAACCTAATTTTTTCCAAAGTTTGTCCTTCAGCCAAAAAATAAAACTTGGTGTCCTTTAGACTAATTTTTTGTCAAAGTTTGTCATTTTTCCTAATTCCCTCTTTTCTTGTAATGATTTTAAATCTTGTTTGTTAGTCATTCAACATTTTAAATAATGTTAAGTGTTAGTTTATTTCTTTATTGAATTTTATTTGATTAATAGCATAATTTTATATACTATGGTGCTAACAAAATTTTCTGTAACATAAAGAACTTTAAAATCCTAAGGATAAGAGGATATTTTCTTTCTTTGGGAATTTCGGGACGAAATTCTTTTAAGCGAGGAGAATGTAACATCCCGAAAAAATATAAACAACTTATGTTCAAATATAGGGATTGTTTAAATATTTGAACTGTGTATTAAATATTAATTAAATGGATTGAATGGCCTTATTTAACTCCTTTTATTTAATACATAATAATGACGAACTCATTTTGTAAATTTATTTACAATAATAAATAGTTCGAAAAAAGAATAAGAAAATTAATTGTTAATAAAATGACTTGATTTTTACACTACAAGGGGAAAAACGTTTTCCGACGGCCAGAAACTGTCGGCGGCCGTCGGAAGCCGTCGGCCGCCGTCGGAAAAAGCCGCCGGAAATGACTGTGTCGGAAAGCAGTATTTCCGACGGCGTCCGACGGACGTTGTCGTATCCATTTCCGATGGATCCCGACGATTTCCGACGGTTACCGACGCCTGCCGGAAACCGTCGGAAGCCGTCAGAAATGTTAAGTAACAGGCCGTCGGTATTCGTCGTGAGCCGTCGGAAATTTTGACCGATAAGTCATCGGAAGCCGTCGGAAATCTGCTTTTTTTAAAAAATTTGCTTCAAATTTAGCCTTCCAACCACATTTCTCTTCCGAACACTATAATATCAATACTGCACAATCCAATATACAATAATCCAATCAAATATCCAAACCCAAACTACAAAATATTCAATAAACACACAAATAAATAAAATTACATCAAAATAAAATACAAAATATAAATAACCATTCCAACATTAACAATAATCCTAACAATAACTGTTCTACCATGTTGTTAATACACAAATTCATCAATATTCTCATACACGTCCTCATACAACCATAGACCCAAGTGTGTCAAACATAATTATACATAAATCAACAATTACCTACGTCGTCTACCAAATCATTCTAAATTAAAACAAAACATACCTGAACGAACAAGCAAGCAAGCAAGTAATGAATCAATCTCCTACAGATCCAGAGCCAGCCGAGGAAGGAAAGCGACCACCACCCTGCTGCTGCATGTACTCTAACAACTGTGCGGTGTGCATGACCTGTTGGCGGTTCTACTCCTCCAATTGGGAAACTCTAGTCCGCAATTCTTCTATATCTGCTAGATCGCTCTAAGGTCTACTCCGACGTCCCCTACTCTGACTACTAGACTGCAATAATTGAAAAATAAATAAAATCCAAGTTTATTGTTTTAAAAAGGTGAAAATATCATATTTTTAGTATTTTAAGAAAAAGTAAATTATTTACCGCTAAATTGCCAAATCCGTATCGTCGACCATGCTATGCTGGATCCATAACGGACTCAAAAATAACGTCTTCCTCATTGGTCGTCGGCTGATCTCGACCTGTGTCAGCAAGGAGTTTCTGCCGCTACTCCATAAACTTCTCCTGCATTAACAAATTAATAATATCATATTTTATGTCATCATAGTTTAACAATTAAAACAATTACTAATACTGAATAAAATGAAATATGCTTACATGGCTTTTGTTGGATTTATCGTCCTGCCATGTGTACGAAACAGTCCCGTTTGGATTAACATGCTCGACAGCATGCGTACGGATGAACACGTCCATATAGCTGACAGGACCATGTGACTCGGCTTCCTGAAGTTGATTGTTACATACAATTATTATACATTTAAAATCATATAGTATAAACTATTTACATTTATTATTCAGTAAATTTACCAACTCCTGCCGATACTGCTGAAATGACTTCGATCCTCCGCGATGAGTGACGGGATTCTTATTTCTTTTTGCAGAGTTTCTATCTGACTCTGCCTGTACATTCAAAATTTGATACATTATTTTTCGATCACGTCAAATTAATAATTCAAAAAAAATTAGTATACTTGCCTTCGCCTCGTCCGTCTCCCAGTATCTCAACCAAGCTTACCACACGCTCTCTCCCATCCACCGTGGTTTCTTACCAGATTTCTTAATCTCGGATATCGTATCCCTGTAATTCTTGCGCATCTTCTTCATCCAGTATGCTCGTGCCAGCATCATATCGTCTGTCTAGATGTCTATCTCAGCCTGTGTTAAAAAAAAGATTACACTTTAAACAATATAAACAGTAGAAAAACGACAAAAACGAACTAAAAATGGAAAACAGAAAAATATTCATACTAGGACATCCTGCCATATGCACTCTATGATGTGAGGAGGGATGTTATCCCACTTCGGCCAGCAAGCACTCATCCTACTGCGATAGGCAACTCTAGAGACGTCCAGCACAACCTTAGAGGGAAGTAGGTCGAACCCCCTGTTTTTAAGTACGATATAGATAAGTACGTACGTATATCATAGAAAAAATATGATGCTGAATAAAATTTAATTCTTACCCATCTGCTCTAGGGACTAACGATACAACTGCACGCTGTGGCTCTTGCGATGGGCCACTGCCATCGCCTCTTGACAATCGGGAAGAGCTCCTACCTCTACATGACATATTGATAAACCTGTGACATATACACATCATTATATAAGAGAATAAAAACATGATAATTAATATATTTCATATGAAAATGGTATCAACGGTATAAATTGCTTAATTAATGACTGAAATGGAAATAGAAATGGAAGTGTGTTATACCTGATTCATAATGGGTGTACTATTCCAACGATAAGCAGAGTTCATTGCATTTTCAATAAAAATTGCTAAATAAATGACAAATGGAAATAACATAAAACATGCAAACAATAATAAACGGATTTGGTTTCATAGTTACATCAATTTCATAATACATCAAGAATTCAACATAGTTACATCAATTGCAAAAAACAGATTCAGATTTATATCAGTCATCATCGTCTTTTGATTCAGATTCGGTCTCGTTTTCGACGATATTTTCCTCGGATGATTCAAATATCTATGCAAAATTAATTTATATTAACTTCATCTTTCAAATGCAATTAAATTACGTTATAACATATTACATACCTCTCAAATGGATACATCCATCCATATTGGACAGGACCTCGAAGTCGTGCTTCAGATGGGAGATGAACAGGTAAATGTTCCATCACATTAAAAAAACCTGGCGGAAATAATTTCTCTAATTTGCAAAGCAATATAGGAATGTCCACTTCAAGTTTACGTAAACGTTGCACTTTTAAAGTAGTCGAACAAAGCTCTTTGTAAAACATACTAAGCTCCGTTACTACCTTACAAACTTTTACGGCAGTAGTTCTTTGAACATTACGGGAAATAAATTTTCCATCATTATGTGACAGTCGTGACTTTTCATTCCGCTCAATCTACCATTTTTAAAGTCAACACATCTACGAAGATTTGATGATATCCCATCAGGAAATCTTAACCCTTCCACCCATTTTAACACAGTTTTAACTTGATTATTATCTAATTCGTAACATGCTTTGGGTTTTTTACTGTTATTTGGTTTCATATGAAGCTCAGGACGTTTGCATAATTCTTCTATATCACGTCTTGATTTCAAATCATCTTTCGTCTTCTCTTTCACATTCAAAATTGTGTTAAAAACATTATCAAATACATTTTTCTCATTGTGCATCACATCTATGTTATGGCGAAGCAGAAGATGTTTCCAATATGGCAACTCCCAAAAAATAGTTTGTTTGCACCAATTATGAACAACTGATTTGCCTTCAATTTCTGTTTGCTCGCTAGTTTCATATATCTTTGGATAGTCCTTAACAAGTTCATATATATCTTTGCTTGACCATATCGTCGGTGGTTGTCTGGTTTCTACTCTATTAGCTAAAAAGTTTTTCTTGTCTCCTCTGAAGGGATGATTTACATGGAGAAAATATCGATGACAGTCAAACCATGAAATTTTCTTACCATGAGGTAAAGAAAACGCTCGTGTTTCATCCATGCAATATGGACATGCTAGACGACCGGCAGTACTCCATCCCGAAAGCATTGCATAGGCAGGAAAATCACTTATAGTCCACAACAAAGAAGCAAACATACGAAAAATTTTCTTCTTGGACACATCGTATGTTTCTACTCCTTCGTTCCACAGTATTTTTAACTCCTCAATCAACGGTTGTAAATATACATCGATTCCTTGTGTCGGATCGTCGGGGCCAGGAACGACAACAGTAAGAAACATATATTGCGTTTTCATACACATCCATGGAGGTAAATTATACGGTGTGACGATAATGGGCCAGGATGAATATTTAGAACCAAATTGAGAAAATGGAGAAAAACCGTTCGTACATAATCCTAATCTAACATTTCGACTCTCCGCTGCAAAATTTGGATTCGTTTTATCGAAATGCTTCCATGCTTCTCCATCGGCCGGATGTGTCAACGTACCCTCTTCCTCTGTTCTCACGCTATGCCACCTCATATTAGACGCAGTTATAGAAGATGCATATAATCTTTGAAGTCTTGGAGTTATGGGTAAGTAGTGCATACGCTTGTACGGAACTTTCTTCCCCTTCTTTTTTCTTGGTTTGTATCTCTCCTGGTTACAAACTTTACAATTTCTAAGGTTTGCGTCTTCTTTCCAAAACAACATGCATCCTTTTAAACATGTATCTATTTTCTGATACGGTAAACCAAAAGCCAACATAAGTTTTTTAACTTCGCAGTGATTTTCACACATTTGATTATCGGGCGGCATATGTCTTTTTGCAGCTTGTACAACAGCCGTAAACCCAGCTTTAGTGATGTTGTATTTTGACTTCATCGCAATGTATTCTGCGATTACTGACAGCTGAGTGCCACTTTTACAACCATCCCAAATAGGTTTCTTAGCTGCATCTAGTAAATCATAAATTTTTTTAGCTTCAATATTTGGTTCTTCAACATTTCCATCATCGTCGTCAACTTCAACCATAGGAAACATTGATCGTGCTGCATCTTCGACCATATTTTCTATACGGGTCGTTGAAACTATTTCGTTAACGACACTTTCAGACTCTACAGAAGTATTTGCTACAACTTCTCCATGCCGATCCCAAACATAATATTCGGGTGCGAAACCGTGTTGGCACAAATGAACTTTCACAATATCTGGTAACAAATACTTCAAATGTCTACACCTACTACACGGACAACGAATTTCTGGATCGTTTCCGTTATTACTTAAAGCGAATTCAACAAACACGTTTATACCATTATAAAAATCTTCTTTTATTGAGCCCCTCGGTCCTTTTCTTTGGTACATCCATCTCCTCCGATCAACAAAATAATCAATCATTTTTCCTATTTGACAAAATGAGAAGTTCAAAATTTAATATTTATTTTGAAGAATACAAATTCGAAAAAGATTATTTTCATGGTCGTATAATATTTTGAATTTAAAGAACAACTTCACAAATTTAAAAATATTTTCAAATAGGGCACATTTTATTTTTTAACGTAACGATTTAAAAATATATATAATTTTTTTTTCATTGGTCAGGCATCCTACTTCCCATTACAAACACAGTAAGCATTTACATTTCGTATATTACTTCGTCTCAAACGATTCAACAAAATTTCGACAGCATTTCCCTTTTGTTCCCAGCATTGTACACAAATGCGTGTACGCAGGAAACAAAAAAGAAAAGTTAGGCCGAAATTTTATGAACCGTTTGAGACGAAGTAGTATACAAAATGTAAATGCTTACTGTGTTCATAACTTGTCCAATACAGGGACAAATCCGACAAACATTGTACCAGATGAATATAAATGGTCGTTTTTCGAAAAGAACGACTATTTATACAACGATCATGTACAACACTCGTCAAACGGGGCCAAAAACTCTCTAAGGGACATTTGTCAGTTACATGCGCGCATTTTACGAAAAAATACAGTTTTACTCACTGTTCACATTTACAAAAATATATATTAATTTAACACATTTATTCAACGTATTACATCAACTTAAGGCTGTTTTAACATTTTTGTCATTTTTCAATACACACAATTATAATTTAGAGTAATGCATTTTTTTTGTTTCATAAGTAAATACGCGCACAATATAATACTCCTAGTTCATTCAATCAATTTATCTTATTCCAAATAACGTATACAATCGTCGAATCAAGGCATACACAACAATTTACATATACATGAACAACCAAAAATTATACGTGTTTTTCACAATTTCACAATAAAAGATGAAATCGGTATACCATGTGATGCTATAAACTATTATTACGCTATTGGAAACAATTGCAATCACTAATTCGTCCTAATTTATCAATTTATGCAAATCTAAAATTAGGGTAAAAACTGAATTTTTCACAAAAACAAGAGATTATACCTGAGATTAAGAGTAATGGAGGTTGATTAGGGAGCCTTGGAAGATCCGGAAGCTAGAAATTAGGGATTGGAAGTTTGGAGGTTGAATTTGGGGGTTTTTTGGTGGAATTTTCGTATGAAGAGGAGGAGGAAGAAAGCTCTCAGCTGGAGCTATAATCGCATATATCCGACGGAAGCCGACGGCCCGTCAGAAGCCGTCGAAAATTTGCTGTCGGAAGCCGTCGGCCCTGGCTGTCGGTTTTAAGCCCTTTTCTAGTAGTGTTAGTGATGTATTTTTTAAATGAATTTATAGGATTTATTCATAATTTTTAATTTGAAATATATTTAAATTATTGTTTGACGTATTTTCCAGCAACGATGGTATCTTTGAAATTTCACTTAATAAGATAACCGATGTGTTTTATTATTGTTTGGGATCATGTCGCATTGTTGTGCGTGATCATATTTTTGTTTTATCATTCGCGATTCGAATGCGAACAGAATTCTGTGTAGCGTCGTACCGGGAACTGTAAAATACAAAGCTCTACCCTTGGACTAATCTTCATTTCCCTCTTGCTTTTCTTCCTTTCCCTCCTAGTTCATTTACAATAAAGTAAATAAGTGGCCTCTTCAATCAAAAATAAAAATCAAACAAATTACTCAATAAAAATTGAAATCGTTTGATCCGTTAATTTCATAAGGGAGATAGCTTCAAATCTATATGTGTCGTTTGTTGCGCGGCATGAATCGGAGTTGCTCGTCGTTATGGTCGTGGATTAGGGTTTCAAATCGATGGTAATCTATGCAGAATTAGGCCATAGCGTTTGAGGATTTGTGTTTGTTGCGTGAATTGTAGTGGATGGAAGGAAAGCGGGGAGGTGCGACACTGTCTTCACCATCGGACTTTTTCCTGTAGCAGCAACTATGGTTCGATCGCGTTTTCCTCCAGTGGTTCGAGTTTCGATCGGTGATGATTGGGGAGGAGAGGATGTGGAATGGAATTCATTGGAGTTGTTGGTTCTTTGTTTCATCATGTATAGAGTGAGGGAGGAGGGAAGTCATGCATGATGATGGTGTTGTGCACTTTCGTGCATGTACATGCAGAGGCGGCCTCAATTTTGAATTTGGGGAAGATGAGCAGTTAACGTGTAAATGAATAATTAAGTTAATTAATTATTTCAATTAATCTCAATTCGTATTAAATTCGATAACCTTTCCATACGATGTCGATTTGGAAGCAACCTTTTGTGTTGGACTTGTATTGATATTATCTACATAATGGAGTTGGATTCGTCGAGTTTGGAGCTAATAGAATTTTAAGCTAATCGATTATAGATCAAACTGGAATGCAAAAGCGTCAACTGAAATTTTGGTGAGTTTACTCACTCTAAATAAACTATATGATATCTATATTGCTATAGATTATTGTTAAATGTTTATATGGTAGTTCATATATTGTTGTTTGATTGTTTGTTTGGATTTGATTTCCGCTTGGAAGCGATTGGCATAAATAACCATTGTGTTGCAGACTTGCAGGGAACAAAAGCAAGAAGAAGTCGAAGTGTATACGTAGCGAATAGACCGCTATGGAACAATTCGAAATACACACATATATGTGTGATTTACAAGGGACTTTTATAGAGAAACCCTAAGAAGTTTCTCACCAATATTGATTTACTTATATCCTTATGTTGCTTATATTGATGTTTGGTTGAAATATTTTTGACATGCTGTTTGATTTATGTAAAGTGTCGTTATAGCAATTATCACTATACCGTCACTTATGAAATATCATCTCCTTAAACCTCTGCGTGCGTGTGTTGAACTTGTGCTTGTATTTTTAGAAAATAAATATGTGATTGTGTTTTTGTCCTTTGAAATTTGTTTAAACTATATTTTCAAGTATTTTTGAGAATTTTGAAATAAAGTGTAAGTGTTGTTTAAAAGTTATAAAAGGATTTATAAATCTGATTAATTATCTTTCGAGATAATTAATGTTGTTTTAAATTTATAAAAATATTATAAATTTGATTTATTTTCCTTTGAGATTATTAATGTTGTTTTAAATTTATAAAAAGATTATAGTTTTGATTTATTTTCATTTGGGATAATTAATGTTGTTTTAAATTTATAAAAGATTATAAATTTGATTTATTTTCCTTCGGGATAATTAATGTTGTTTTCAATTTATAAAAGAGTTATATCAATTATCTTTCAGGATGATTAACATTGTTTAAAATTTATAAAAGTATTTTAAATTGATTTATTTTCTTTCGAGATAATAAATATTGTTTTAAAATTATAAACGATAGTTTACAAATGGGAAAATCCTTAAAAAGGAATGTTAAAAATAAAACTAAGTGTACATTGTTTTGGGTTTATAGTAAACAATGTTTTAATAACGTTTTGTTTTTTACCCTTCTTTCTAATACACTTAGAAATATAATTAGCTTTTAAAAAAGAATATTTTTAAAAAGTGTTTTAAAAGTGTTATAAATATTTGTGATGTGACAATTAAGTACAAGTGCGAGTCAAATGTTTTAAAAGTTCGATTCGTTCCTTGAAAATATTTAGTCTTGCACTTAGCACTAAACGTTGAATGAACTCTTGCTATTCTTAAAGTTAAAAATGTTGTCGTGATAAGGTAGAAAGCAATATTTCACTAACTTGTCTGGCTTCATTGTTTTCCCTGGGGTAGTGCTAATTTGGGATCAACGAATTAGGATAGGTGTAGGAGATTTAATTTTCATACCATTTTGCTATTCCCAATAGTTGACTTATTAATTATCGATTCGGCTGTCTTCTTTGTATTCGTCGATTCAAAACGATTTTGTTGCTCGTTTGGGGCATTTAAACTCTTGCTATTCTTAAAGTTAAGAATGTTGTCGAGTCAAGATAAGAAGCAACACTGCCTTAACTTGTCCAACTTCATTATTTTCCATGGGGTAGTGCTAGTTTTTTTCCAATAGTTTATTCATCGACTATCGATTTTGATATCCTTCTTTGTGCTTCGTCAATCTAAAACGATTTGTGGCTCGTTTTAAGCATTAGTATCCAACACTGGAGAACTAAAACCAAAGCGTGAGTGGGAACCAAGCGATGTGGGTCGCACCTATCATGGTATGTTCACATCTATCTAGAGAGGTTTCGGCATGTATGGATTGATGTGAAATATTCAGGTGCCCGCATTGTGTATGAGGTCCAGCTTGGAAGTTCTCGAGAGCGATGTGTGTGCTCTCAAGTATATTTTGTTTAGAGGTATACTTTCGGTATAGGGGGCACGCACCCTCCTAGTCATGTTGGATAAATTCATTCTCTTTGTTTGATTCGAACCTTGGAGTTAATCCTTACTTAATTGCATTGAGAAGTGCCTTGAGCTCTTCTCTATGTTTAATTACTTTTGTCCATTCTTTAAGTTTGGATTTTGATCTTGTTTGTGTCTATCCTTTCTTATTTGGATTATTGTTCTGATTTGTTTTCCATTTCTTCATATATGGATGCTGTTTTTATAAGGTAAAAACCCGTTCCATGTTTAGCGGCGTGGTCTCACAAAATTATTATATATTCACCACAATTCTTGAGTTTTCTCACGCTGGTTTTCCAGACTGATCCGAGTTTTATTTTATTACAATGCTCGGGTCAAACAAAGTATTTTTCTAGGTTATCGTCAGTTGGACATAGGGCTCATGAAGAGAGCTGGAAGTTCACCTGCCATAGTATTTTTATTTTCCACTGTAGTATTATGTATACCCATCAGCAATTGTAAGGTCGGGAAGTTAAAACTGTCCAGGCTGGTGATGTTTATTTTTAACTCTGATATACTATGTATCTTAGAGTTATAGTTCACTATCTTTGTTATATTATATGTTGTTGTTTCGCTGTGAGATTCTTTTTTCCCGTTCCTTTTCATTTTACCCTAATGATCTGCCTTTCTGGCACTTAGATGCTCAACATTCTAATACCGTGGATGTATTCGGTGGGAATCGGTGCTGACTTTCGAGAGTCGAAAATGTGGGTTGTTACAGTTGTGGTCTATATAATGTAAATTATTCCATTTGTATTGTGTTATTATTATTTACTCATTTGATATTGGTTGCTCGTTAGTTTACGTTATGCATTCTCAAGTTGATTCTTTTTGCTTGCATCATATTTTGATTGATTGTTTGTTTTGCTTCGATCTGCTTAATTGTTGGTTGTTTGTTGTTTTCCTTGTTATGATTGTGTACATTGTATGTTAGGATATATTTTTTGTTACTGTTAATAATCTTATAAGAGGTAGTTATCTAATATTAACTTTCCGGGGGATATGCTTTGAAAAACCAATGAGATGATAAGGGACATATTTGGATTAGTCATGGTGGATGACATGGAATTTTCTCTAATTGACTTTAGGCCGTGGCTAGGGAAAATGGTAGTTTGCTTCTAGTCAAGTGTAAGGAAATCCTAGGAACCAAGTGATGTATTCTAAACTTCGACCAATTGATAAAGCGGGGTGTTTGATCGAGTACTTCTAGTGGGAAGTGTAAGTAGAGGACTAGAGTAGTCCGAGGAGGCACGTTTGACAATATGGAGCGATGTGAAGAGACATGAAATGTTCTGAGTTAAATTGGGTGCGGAAGGGATCATTGATAACCCGGGATGTGATGTGTGTTGCGTGGGGCAAGGGTATGTGAGGACGCTCACCTGTGTACCCTGAACTATGAGATAGTTTGGCCTGCATTGTGAGGGCGGTACCTATGAGATATGTTTGTGATCGAACACCGAATCTAATTGTGACATGAGATGTCACTAGCCTGAGAGGTCGTTGTGCGAGTTATCGTGTATCCATGAGACCTGGTGGTAATCGTGGTTAAATAAGACTTCGGTGATGATCATTATGAAGTGAGACTTCAGTGAGAGTCATAGTGAAGTGGGGCTTCTGTAATGCTCATGGTAATGCGAGACTATGTGAAATTCATGATGACATGAGATCTTGGTGATGGCTATGCAAGGTGGGACCTTGGTGATAAATTTTATGATGCGGAGACCTTAGTGGTGGTCTAGTTCGCTTTAGTGATGGCAAGGAGCTACTTCGAGCATTTGTGAAGTTGCAGTGCTAAGTAGTTACGGACCTTAATGGTGGTTTATATTTCTCGATTGTATGAGAAGGACTAGGAAATTGAGGATTGATGCAAGTGCGATATTATTTTAAGGATGTAGCCATAAGTTGGAACATATATTATTTTGGAAGGTGTAGGTACGAGATGGTACATTAGTTTTTATGAGGATGAGACTATAAAGAAGTTCATTGATTCTTTGGAAGACATATACATATCATAGTGGAAGTGTAGTCAGCATAAGGATTATCACGCATGTATTATTTGTTGGTATGAAGGTGTGATGATTACCATTTTGAATGTGTGCATGCTTTACTTTAATGAGCTCTGTTGATTACCGATTTTTGTAAATTCTTGTTATGCATGCTTGTTTGGACCAACCTAAATTTTTTTTGTGTATTTTTGCTATAGGTGGTTGCGTTTAGATTGCTAAGGTGCATGTAATGACTTGTGTATGGAGTTAATCTATGGTTTGGATTGCTTCACCTTTATTAATGTTTATTTTTACTTATTATAGCTTAGATGCACGGTTAAGGAATTATAGTGTTACTATAGTATGTGTGTTGAAATCGTTATTATAAATGAATTGTTGTGTGGAATGATCGATGGTGTTGTATGGATGTTGTGTACTATATTAAAGATTATTTATTATGATTAATATACTTCTCTGTATTTTATGATTAAACCCATGACGAGGCTTTATTGGTTTGATCCATGGTTGTATTTGGGAAAATTGTGAGGCGCAATTCTTTTAAGAGTGAAGAATGTAACGATCCGCAAATTTTACACGGCAAAATATTAAATTAATTAAAATTGAATTTTAATAAAAGGGTGTATCATCTTTATAACCATTGCGAAGGACTTTCCGAGCCAATCATTTAAATATAAAGTTTTGATATAGTTGGTGTTTGCGCCAAAAATGGTCATAAACACCCAATTGCAGATGAAAAGCACCAAATCACAGTCACATATCACAAATAGATTGTATGTAATAAGATTAAATATGAAGAATACTCAAAAAATTAAAAGGAATACGGTGAAGACACAAGGTTTATAGTGGTTCGGCTATCTCTGACGTACGTCCACTTTGAAGAGTTGTTGTTTTATTGATTACCACTCACTGGTTAAAATAGTACAATTGATAATAATTGAGTTACAATGGAGTGCGGTAGAATAACGGTGTAAAACAACCAGTAGCCACTTTTCTGAAGCTCTTGGACTGCTATCTATAGGTATAGGCTGCAAATATCTCGCCCAGATCTCGGAAGACTCCTTCTCTCATGTGGGTGGGCCCATGTGATCGATCCCGAGCGATATCAACTCGATCCATGATCAATACGAACGGAATTCATATCGATCAAGATCTTGTGCGATCGAGTCGAGATCGTGCATGGACATTCTTGGGGTTGTACGTAAGCTCCTTTGAAAATTTGGTAGCATTTGGACTTGTAGATTGTGAGTTATGATCGATGCAAGTTTGTGTTCACCAGTTGGCTGTTGCGTTCGTATCGATCTCAAGCTCCACATTCTCCTCTCTTCGTATCGATATAGTTCGCATCGATGACGTGTCTCGAAGATCCAGGAAAGATCCGCCTTTCGTTCCGTTCGACCGAGTCATCCACTTAAACATAGTCTCTTTCGTATCGACCCGATGTATACCACTCTTCGTATCGATCCTGGGACGCTTACTTCATATCGATGATTCAATAGTTTAATTCGTATCGATTGTAAAAGGATAACATTCGTATCGATTCATTATGCGTTCTTCGTATCGATCAATGGTCGATCGATACGAAATATGTGAATGGGTGGATCAATACGAAGTGCATGGAATGATCGATACGAAGTGATAATTTCCCATGAATACGAATTAGCTGGTGATGATGGATGCGAAGAGGGGAGAGTATGGATCGATACGAAGTGGGGCGTGCTTGATGGATTCGAAGTAGTGCATGTTTGGTGGATACGAACGAGGCCTGCGAGTTTATGATGGATAAGAAGTGAAGTAAACATGATGGATACGAATAAGGACAATATTTAATTTGCATCGATCATATCTTGAGCATACGAACTCTGATTGACTTGAAATTTGAAACGTAGCATTTCTAGCCTTGTACGTCATTCCTAATCGATTTCGTCTTGATTGGGGGTCGGTCAAATTTTGATGATATCGATTATAGCCTTGTTTCCAATCGATCTCTAATACTGATTTCCATCCTTTTTAGCCTATTTGTTGATATCCCGGGCTTGACCAAAAGGCGGGATAACATTTGCCCCCAAAACATGCCTTGTGGTAAGAAGGCGTGTTTTGAATAGCTCTAAATCTGACATCCATAGTCCGCATCCCATCCATAACCATACCATCTGATCCATAATCCAATCCGTTACCAAGTCATCCCATCCCAGTGCCATAGTCTTATCCTTATTCAACTCTGCGACTGCTCCGAGTCGATATCCGATTCCGGGACCACTCCGGGTCCATATCCAATCCTGGCCTCGACTCTCCGATCAAGGGCTTAACCTGTGAATATGTTCCTCCGGCCTTGACTCTCCGATCGAGGACTTGATATTCTCTGGCCTCGACTCTCCGGTCGAGGACTTGATATTCTCCGACCCTGACTCTCCGGTCAAGGACTTTTATATTCTCTGGCCTTGACTCTTCGGTCAAGGACTTTTATATTGTGTTTGAGTCCATTCCATTGCTCTCCGACGAAGGGACTCGTAATTTGCGATTACTGCACCGTCTCTCCGGTCGGGATCGTAATCTCGAGACCTGTATTAATTATTACATTAATCCAAATTAAATCATTCAAAATAAGAGTTTTTTCAGCCAGGGAAAACCAAGTAAATGTCTGTATATCCAAGGAAGAAACCAAAGTTTTCAAGAAAACGAAAAGAAAAATAGGATTTCACAGACTCGAGCAACACGGTTTATCATCGTTTCAGAGCATGCCTAGGGACCGTCCTCGATCCCGTACATGTGTAAGTGACTTAGCCGTAGTACTTCGAACTCTATTACTTATTCAAAGCCATAAGTCTATTTAGTTGATAACAAGCCGACGTTGCCTATATCCAGTGCCATCTTCGTTCGAGGTGGGCGGTGGCCGCTCCTGTTCCACTACGACAGCTCGATTCCTCATATATTGTTGTAGATGACCATTCCTTACATGCTCCTCAATGGTATCCTTCAAATGCCTGCAGTCGTTTGTGTTGTGCCCACCCAGCTCATGGAATAGGCAATGCTTTTCCGATGCCCGCTCGTATTCAGAAGGTTCATTTCTTGCTGGCCTTCGATACTGGAGGCGCCCTCGAGTATCCAAGTAAATCTTTTCCAGAGTTTCGGTTAAATCCGTGTAAGAAGAAAACTTTGACTCCCTCTGAAGCTTTTTCGAACTGCTACCGTTGTCATTCATTTTCCTTTATCATCTTTATTTGGATCCTCCCTGGGTAGACCTCCACCCCTTACTGTATAAGCTTCAGCCTCTCTCCCTTCTCTCTCAGCCTGCGCATCTTCCTGCCTCGGGAACCTTTCTGCCTCATGGTAGAACTCCCCGAGATCCCTCGATGGGTCCCGTTCCAATGATATCTTGAAATCCGAGTTATCTGCAATTCTTGAAACTGTCGCGATCAACACCATCGATGGATCGGGTCGATCCACCTAAGCCACTGCCGCATTGAATCTGGTTAAGAAATCTCTGAGCGACTCTCCTTTCCATTGATTCATCGATGTTAAAGTCATCACATTCTTGGGTCTAACTATGTGGACCCGAAACTGTCTCATAAACCTTTCAATCAGCTCCGTCCATGCGCCGATGGAGCCACTCTCCAGCTGTCTGAACCATAATGCTGCTATATTTGTCAAATACAAGGGGAAGCATCACGCCATGACCTCCTCCGATGCCCCCCAGTACTTCCATATGACTCATGTACCTCGTCAAGTGAATAGCGGGATCTGTTCTTCCGTCATACATCTCCAGTGTTAGTAGTTTGAAATTCGGTGGGTTTCTAGCTTGCCTGATCGCAGGAGCAAAGGGACTCCTATTCACATCCTCCAAGTCTCTATTTACCAATCCGCCTCTCATAGCCCATCTAATCACGTCCTCTAACCCGTCGTTGTCGCCAAGCTGCAGTCTTTGTCCGTTGCCTCCAATCTGCCCCCAGAGTTCACGAGGGATTCCTGGATTCTGTTCTCCTAGACGAGCGTCCATTCCTCTATCAACGCCGTGTTGCACGGCTCCACCTAGAACTCTGCCCGGGATTGGATCAACATGCTCCGGGTAAGTGCCCCCTAGTTCTGGTGCTGCTCCTGATGGTCCGGCTCTATTTTGAATTCTGGCCGCTCCGTGCTCCCGATCCATATCTCCAGCATCTCCTGCAGTTGCGTTCCCTTGATTCTGCACTCCAACTTGTCGAAGTAGGCTATGCATCATCTCCTCTTGTCTCTTCAGCATTGTCTCCATCTCGTCTCTGGTGATGAAGATCGAGGCTTGATTCACTCCCGAGGAAGCCTCTTGACTCCCCTCCTGATGACTCCTTTCTGGTAATATCTTTCTAGCTGGTTGCCTAACCATGGTTTCTTTTAGATCTGAACCTTTAGCTTTTCAAATCTGAACTCCAAAGCTGATGTAGTGGGCGTTGGTCGTTCTTAGTGAAAGCACCAAAGTGTTTGCATCAAAAATGGTCATAAACACCCAATTGCAGATGAAAGCACCAAATCACAGTCACAGATCACAGATAGATTGTATGTAATAGGATTAAATATTAAGAACACTCAAAAAATTAAAAGGAATACGGTGAAGACACAAGGTTTATAGTGGTTCGGCTATCTCCGGCCTACGTCCACTTTGAAGAGTTGTTGTTTTATTGATTATCACTCGCTGGTTACAAGAGTACAATTGATAATAATTGAGTTACAATGGAGTTCGGTAGAATAACGGCATAAAAGAACCAGCAGCCCTTTTTCTAAAGCTCTAGGACTGCTATTTATAGGTGTAGGCTGCAAATATCTCGTCCAGATCTCGGAAGACTCCTTCTCTCACGTGGGTGGGCCCATGTGATCGATCCCGAGCGATTTCGAATCGATCCATGATCGATACGAATGGAATTCATATCGATCAAGATCTTGCGCAATCGAGCTGAGATCGTGCATGGACATTCTTGGGGTTGTACGTAAGCTCCTTTGAAAATTTGGTAGCATTTGGACTTGTAGATTGTGAGTTATGATCAATGCAAGTTTGTGTTCACCAGTTGGCTATCGCGTTCGTATCGATCTCAAGCTCCACATTTTCCTCTCTTCGTATCGATATAGTTCGCATCGATGACGTGTCTCGAAGATCCAGGAAAGATCCTTTCGTGTCGTCCGACCGAGTCATCCACTTTAACATAGTCTCGTTTGTATCGACCCGATGTATACCACTCTTCGTATTGATCCTGGGACGCTTACTTCGTATCGATGATTCAATAGTTTAATTTGTATCGATTTTAAAAGGATAACATTCATATCGATCTATTATGTGTTCTTCGTATCGACCGATGGTGCATGTTTGGTGGATACGAATGAGGCCTGCGAGTTGATGATGGATACGAAGTGAAGTAAACATGATGGATACGAATAAGGACAATATTTAATTTGCATCGATCATATCTTGAGCATACGAACTCTGATTGACTTGAAATTTGAAACGTAGCCTTTCCTAGCCTTGTTCGTCATTCCCAATCGATTCCGTCTTGATTAGGGGTCGGTCAAATTTTGGCGATATCGATTATAGCCTTGTTTCCAATCGATCTCTAATATTAATTTCCATCCTTTTTAGCTTATTTGTTGATACCATGGCCTTGACCAAAAGGCGGGATAACAGTTGGAGTTTCTCTTTGTGAAATAGAGACATTATAGTGTTTAAATAATGTATGTAGCTGTTTCGGGTCAAACCAGATACACAACCGATAATTCAACCTAATGACTATATAATATAAGTGAGGCTACAAAACTGTAGCCATCACCTCTGTCTTTAGTTTTCTTCTCCGATATTAAATTTGCTTAATTCTCTACTAATGGTGATTAATGAATTAATTAAAAAGTGAAAAAATTCAAAGTGTCCAAACCATGTAAAATTATACATGGATTCCAAGCCCCGATGAAGTGAAGAGGCATTTGAGATTCTTTTTTCTAGCCAACACACTGATTGACCAGAAATTGATGATTTATTCTCGGATGTCAAATATAGGTTTTTCAATTTAATAGTGAAACAACGACCAATCGAGGATCGGTGAATACCGTTGGGTGACAATGAATGGAGTACATCCATGGTAGCCAATCGCCTCAGATCGACTTGAATTCACCAAAAATTGACATGGAAGTGGCTGCGACTAGGCTTGGACTCAGGTAAAGGCGGGGGGTTTTGTGGTGTGACGATGGTCGAGGATGGTGATGCAAATCGTGAGTGTTAATACCATGGATATTGATTTTGATGACAACAAGCATATAACTATAGGTACTAATTTTTTGATGACAACAACCATATAAATATAAAATATTTTATGGAATGTTACCCAAATTATGCAAGTACAGGATAATTGAGTTTGAAGATTGATCAGTAAAAAGACTAGAGATCAATATTTAGAGATGATCAAGACAATTGAAAACTCATGAGTTTAAAGACAAAGACATGAAGAGTTTAAGGCTATAGACGATAGTTAATAGACATTAGATAAATTTGAAAGTCCTTGAATAAAAACTTTCTTTTCTTTACTGCCCTGAAATCAAGATTGTATTCTGGTTTTCTTGTTATCCGAATAAAGAAGGCATATGAATGTAAATTTGTACAAATATTGTACAGGGCTGGATGTAGGATTGATCAGACCAGTATAAAACTTCTGGCAACATCTCTCTTAATTTTACTTTATTTTTACCACACACACACACACACATACACACACACACACACACACACACACATATATATATATATATATATATATATCTGTGAGTGCCTGTTAATATATATTTGTGCTAATTATCTATGTTTTGATTTATCTTGAAACTATTTAAAAAGGTTCTATATAAGTCATAAAACACTATTCACTTATTTTATAGTATTAAAGTAGCATTATGGTTCTTTCGCATTAGTATAATTCTACTACATCGTTTTCCACGGTGGGGAGTTTAACCATGGTCTCATATCAGCCAACCGTGGCCTGTGGTGGTGTGCGACAGCGGTAAAAGGAGGCGAACGATGGGTTCGAAGGTAGGAACAGGGGTGGGGAAGCTACTGTAGCAAGCATCTTTTAATTGATTATTTATTAAATTATCATATTTCCCCTGTATCTTCTAACCTTAGTAACTATTACATACGAAGTTCGATTAACACGTGGTTTCTTCCACTGGATTCATGGTGAAACTCTGGTGGCGATGTGTTTGCTGAGTTTGGAGGCTGTTTGCAAAAGTACATTGTTATGGTTAATTTAATTTAATTAATTGAATTTTTAAATATTAAATGCATATCCATCAATGAAAGATTATAATTATTGTTATGATGGTGATTGTTTGGGTATTGTGAATATCTGGAGATGTAGTGCCATGTTGATTATTTATTGTTGGTCATTGTATTATTAGGTGTTTAACTACAATCGATTATTGATTTATAATTTGGATGAAGTTGATTAATAATGCGAAGATTTGGTAAATAAATGGTAAATATGGCTATCTTCAGATTTTGGGCAATGTTATAAATATGGTTTAATGAGTTAAAATGAGATTAATGAAAGTAATTTTAAAGTTGTTATCTATGAATTTCTGGAGAAATTTATAAATAATAACGGAAAATACATATTAAACTAAAATTGGAAAGTTTATTATTATTATTATTTATATAAAATGAGATGCCATAAATAATAATACAGTACTTATGAAAATTACACTGTTTTGAGGTAAATAGTAATGAACTAGTTTTGGAAAATATTAAAGGGATTTAATATGTTATATTATTATTTTGAAGTAGAATAATAATATTATTGGTTTGAAAGATAAATTGATGTAAATTACTATTTTTAATGTAAATACGATGTATTAAGAGATTTGAAGTAATAGGATTAAAATAAAGTATTTTGAAGCACATTATAATTTCGGAAAAACTATTATTGTTTTGAGATAAATAAAGGTGTTTTTATAATGAATAATAATAAAATGATTTTATACTTAAGTAAAAATGATGGTCGTAAATACGATATTTTGGATGGATGTAATATATGATTAATGGTTGATTCGAATTATCACATATGTTGTTTTATGACGATGGAATCGCATTTGGATGTATGTGCGATATCTTTGCCATTATTAGAACATGTGTATAGTTAACTACGGTTTCACAGTGGAGAAAGGTCGCATGAGCTTACAAAGGAAAACGAGGGCTAAAGCTTCGAAAATGAAATGAAACATAGGCCAAAAATTTCTATGTGTTACTTAAGCAGTAACACGTTGAAAACGACCAGTACCGAACCATAAGGCTCATTACCAATCCATTTGAACATTTCCTAAAAAAATGATTGAAATAAATGAAGAAATGAATAATGAAATGATGGTGGATGAGTTTGTAATGAAAGGAGTGGAATCCAACCTGACCAAAGAAAGAGAAAGCTTTCAAAAATCTCAGAACTAAATGGAGAATTCGAGTTGGAAACTTAGCCTCTTATATGTGTTGAAGAGACGTGATTCTAGGCCGTATGGAGCAGTGTACTAATATATCTACAAAACATGCAATGTTCACAAAGACGTTTTAGAAGAGAAAAGCATCTTTGTAGATCAAGGTTTAGATTTAGTCGTTTGTCTCGATCCAAAGCACGCTTTGATGCTACAAAGCATACTTTGAGGGCAAGTATTATCCTACTTTTAAACCAAGTGATATCTCAATGGATCTGGACTATTGAAAGATCATGAAATGGATCAAGAAGAACAAGAGATACCAAGAATGAAGAATGCAAGGAAAATGACTAAGTGTCAAAAAGGTCGTATTGATTGGTACCAATCCTTATGAGGAGCTAATGTACTTAGTCATTTTAAAAACTAGAGCATGAAGAGCTAAAGGAAAAGAAAGAAGAACGAAATTGATTCATGGATCAGTACCAATCCATAAGGATTGGTATTAAATCTTCATGGTTCATCATGTAGGCCCACTTTTACATTATTGAAGACAAGGTCCAAGTCGAAAAGCAGTATAGAAAGGACGAGGAAATGGATCGATACCGAACCATCTTAGTCGTGGTAGATTCTTAACCGATTATTCTTGCTGAATCTTCATATCCAAAGATGTGAACTTCTTCAAATCGATCCCAACGAATTTGATGGTCGATTTTGTCTATAAATACCAAGGTTGATGCCATTAGAAAAGGATCTTTGGGATCTTTACTGATTTTTTACGTAGAGACAATAGAGAATTCATACCCGAATGGTTTGAATCTTGAGATTGTTGTAATCCTGCTGTAATTGCAAAGTAATTAGTAACAAAGCTAACAGTGGATGTAGGTGAATTTGGTCGAATCACTCAAAAATTGTGTTCCTCTCTTTCTTTTGGTTCATAGATTTGTAATTTTCATTTATTTTTAGACTGCGTGTTTGTTTGATTTTTGAAGCAAATAGTTATAAATCCAATAATCATACGCACACGTTATAGCCAATATACTAGGAAGAGAAATGGTGATCAGAGGCTGTAGACATATTTTCTCATTTATTATTGCAGCATATATTCATTTCTCCTCGCTCAATGGCGTGATGTACTTTAGTTTTTCAACTATTCTCATCTTGGTCAATCAATAATAATTTCTACTTTTATTTTCAAGATGATACAAATAACTACCATGAAAACCTATTTATTTTGGTTGGGGAAAGAATACAGTGTTTTATTGGGCTTTGATTACAATGATACAAAATATCTAACGGGCTTGAATAGGAGCCAGTAAAATCGGTAAATAATCCGAGCCCTTTATTAGAAAAATTTGAATATAATTTCTCTAAGTTCAAAATCCGTCTACATCCATCCTCTCCCATGCAGCCCTGACTCGACTTCAGATTATCAATAATGGAGCAGTGTCCAAGTGCTATTTTCTGGTCATCTTCCTCTTAGTGAATCGCATCATAGAAGTAATATCCGCCTGTAACATCCTCGATCTCGATTTCATGGTTGAACTTTTGTTTGATTCATATTGCTAAAAAATTCTATGATCTCATTCCTCCTAGATAGTCGGCCCAAGTACTGCGACGAAGCTCAATCTTACCACATCTCTGGTTTGGTCAAGTATGGTAAAAGTTTTCGTTTTGAACTCCAGCTCCTGCATTAATATTGAAGCGATACTTTTTTTTGCTGGTTTAAATTTTTAACCTCAGCCTGTTGGAGAAATATAAACGAAAAATTATAATAAATAAAAGGATTTTTTTGGACTTTGCTTCTTTTGCAAACTAATTACACAAATAATCCCATTTACAAACTAATATCGTTTATAACCCTATTTTGAACAGTACATTAAAACACACTGGCGCCTTTTAAAGGCGCCGGTGTGTTATTTTATGTGGGAACATGGGCGGTTTTTGAAAAGTCGTCAGTGGGCGAATTCTCAAAAGTCGCCCATACGTTTTTGGATAATAAATAGAATCAGCCACCTCCCTTCTCTTCACTTTATCATTTTTCCCAAACTCTCAAAAAACAAAAACCCATTTTCCATCACAACAAAATTCATCTTTTTTGTGCTATTTTTGCAAATTTACTCATCAATTCGAAGCATGGCTTGCTCTTCATCACAGGAACCTTCCACATGTATCGATTATATAATCAATCTCCATTTATTTAACAAATTAGGGTTTTGATAAGTATGAAAAAGTTAATGTTTTGTAGTTGTAGATGTAGTTGTGTGAGCGTGGAATGCAAAAATTCGTTGTGTTTCCCCTGTTTAAGTACATGTTTAGCATTATTAGGTTTATAGTAGAAATAGGATTTGTGATTATCAAATATTTGTATGATGTATAGATTACTCCAACATGTTGCCGGACTCGATAAACGGTAGCATATTGTATTTGCAAGAACGTCATTGAACGAGTAATGATGCTTGGATGCAAGTAATACAGTTTCATGTGTAGTAGAAATATAGATTAGTTATACGTATCAGTTATATTTTATTATTTTTCTGACAGCGCAATACTCCAGACGGGATTATTGATCACTCGTATTAATTGAAGAGGGTGACTTCTTCTCATCCCGCCGTGCTAGAGTTGATTGATAGACCGGCTTCTCACTTATCTTTCGACTGGGGTACACTCAATTGGATCATCATATGATCAGAGCATTGGTGGAAAGATGGAGGCCGGAGACGTCTTCAATTCACCTATAGGTAGGGGAGATGACCATCACGTTGGGTGATGTTGCTGTCTTTCCTGGCTTACCCATAGATGGTGCTCCGTTGAGCAATCTAGAGCCGGTAGATAACATGGAGTTGTGCAAGAAGTTTTTAGGTATATCTCCTTCTGCTGCACAGTGGTGGGGTAACGAGACGATAGTTACTACATGGTTCAGGGAGGAGCTCGTCGATGACATTCCAGCAGACACCTCGGACATTCAGATTGAGCAGTGTGCTCGAGCCATTATACTGCATATCATCACATCACGCCTGATGTGCGATCATTCGAGGACCCGTATCTGGCTCAGATGGCTTTCATTTCTAGAGGACTTCGATGTGTGCTGCCAGTATTCTAGGGGTAGTGCAGTCCCAGCGTATACATACACAGAGCTGACAAGGCTTCCTTTGCTAGAGAACACATCCATAGGTGGTTGTCTGAGTCTAGTACAGGTATTAGCATTATAACCCTCCATATGAATTCATTCGTATGTTCCTATACAGTGCAATTATATGTGTATTCACGTTTGCAATTATGGTGTTGGACATACATTCCGGTCGAGAGAATATCGATGAAGAGTACAAATGTCGATTTATCTTGCCGTATGGTGCTAGGTATGTAAATCACATTAGTTGACTTTATACGCTTTTTTGATCAAATAGTTCAAGCTTTTATCTTCTTGTAGGTGGGTAGGACCGAAGAGCACGGCGAAATCTCTAAGGCGCAATACTACGTTCTACCGCAACGAGTTGGATGTACTTGATTATGATGCAGTGACATGGACCCCATATGCAAATGTGCTTGGAGATCTTCCAAACCTATGCACCGTGTCTATTCAATTGTGGACAACACGGGTTCCACTCATTTTCTTCGGTGATGTAGCGCATCATCTTCTTGATAGAGTGATGTGACAATTTGGGATGGCACGACATTTGCCAGAGCAAGCTCCGCACTACAGAATTGATAATACAGCTGGGGAGTATGCGCGATTGAGACATGGAATCATCGTCATATGCATACGCAATAGGAACAGGACCTCACGTTAATGGCCGAAGAATGTTATACTTGGTACTAGAACATCGCGTGTCTCTATGTTCTTCGTGCCAAAGAACATCCTATTGCGATGGACCCGTACACTCCTAGAGCTCCTCTTGCGAGGAATGTGGTATATAAAGTCGTTGGTTAAGTTAGCGTAGTTTATTTATATACGATTTAATCACTATGTTTTGGAAGGCGGACGACATTTACTGTGTAATGAAGTTGGTTGATGAGCTAGTAGAAGAAGTGCCGAAGCGTTCGCAGGGGAAATGCTTTAGTGTGAAGCGCATTTTGGAATCAATCTTGGGGAAGAACAAGCTAATATGGCCCATTAAAGCTTTAAGTACACCATTAAGTAATCCACCGGCCGAAAGAAGGTACGGGCAACTAGAGCCCTAACAGGCAAAGATCGTGCACATCTATGTACACCATTAAAGCTTTCTGATGCATTAGTTGTCATAACATTAAATCAGCCACCATCATCCTTACACAAAGCCCAGTTTTCCTCATTCCCTTCCAAACTTCTCTCTATCCAATTGTGTGCTCTAATGTTGGTGGTCTTAATTTCCTCTCAAATCTTCAGGCACTCAACCTCCTCTGAAGCACATGATGCAGCATAAAATAAACCCGATAATCGTTTGTCTCTAAAGCATGCGGCTTGAAATTTTTTCTTTCAAATGTCTAGCACAGAATCTATGCTTACGTGCTAATCCTCATTCGCTCTCTAATTTTGTTGGTATTCCTTTCATCTATCAGAAATGAAAGTAATACTTAATGAACCTTCGCATGCAACCAAAAAACCAACCTCAACTATCAAATGATTCTGACTCAACAATAGCAAAAGCCAAAGGATAAAGCTGATCGTTTGCATCAACTGCAGTTGCAACAAGTAAGGTACCTTTGTATTACCATACAGATGTGTGCCATCAATGCAAAGCAAAGTTCGACAATGTACAAATACCTTGATATAAGGCCCCAAAGCCCAAAAAGGACGATCAAAACTCCATACTCATCGGTTGTAACATGTCCAACACTACCTAGATTCGTTCTAGCAATTTCGGCAAAGTATTGTCGTTGGTTGGAATATGACTCTGCCCAATCACCATATATACGTTCTATTGCCTTGCTCAATGCTCTCTATGCTTTAAATAATCGATTTTAATAAAAAGTTGTTCCTCTATTAAAACCTGAACCGTTTTAGCTGTTATGTTCAAATCCGCTTTTACGAATGGCATGATCTTCGAAATCAAAAAGATAGATGTAGCTTGCCTATGATGGAGTTAACTGTTGGGTTAACTCAAGTATGTTCACTTGGATATTTTTTAATAACCCATCATCCATATTGTGATTTTTTTGAATCTATAGCATGTATTCTCTATGGACAATTTGAATCGACGTTGCATATGGTGGTGTATTTTGCTTTATTTGACCTGATTGACTTAAAAGAAATTGCATTTAAAATTGACCATTCACTTAGTTGTTGTAGAAATTTTGCTTTGCTCTCAAACACCATACCAACTTTGAAACTATTTTGAACACTAGTAGATGAGAATATTTCAGCGTTGAATTGCATATTTGCAACGACGGATCTAGCCATCAACTGTGCATTACAAAAATCATCATCCAAAGGTATCTCCATGTCCGGTTCATCACTATCCCCACATCCTTGGCCTTCGCCTCCAAAATCATAGTTAAGTGGATCATTGTTGATTTGCATGTTATATATCCATGTTGTATCATTTTCTGGTCTTGACACAACAGTCATACTATCGACCGCAACAACGTTATCAACTTGCACATGTTCATCAACATCTATATCCATATCCTCATCAGCTGCATTAAGAACCCCTAATTCAGTCGTTGGTTGAAAGTTCGATTGTGTATCGATGTCTTGTGCCTAAGAGCTGCAATATGGATATACAACGTTTTTAATATGGTTATATCCAACAATATTCATATAATTACAGACCGTAACTTACTTCTGCCTCATATGGTATAAATCGGAAACTGTGGGCTGGGAGAAGACATACGGCTGCTCGATGGTCCATCAATATTTTGGGTTTGATGTTGCTGCGGAACAATGCTGCATAAGAAAATTAAATTATTTATCATATTTGTTACATAAAATAATTTACAATATGTATGCCATCGTAACTATGTGTTACCTCTGACTCATGTATGCAAAACTATACTGACTCGGACATGCATAGCTAAATTGTACACTTGGCTGGGTATTCATGAAAGGAGAATATCTGAATAACATTTGTTGCTGCCCATATTGTGCTACGTTCATAGGAGGATTACTACAACTCGGCGACGGTAGTCCTTCTGAAGTATTCATGGTCTCCAACAACCTAGAATAATCTTCAACACTGAAATTAACTACATGTGCTGGTGTAGCTTGTTCTATCACTGACCTTCTATTTTTCCCAATATACAACTCTATTGATTTTGATACTGTAGAAAACCATTAATTCAACGTCATCATCGTCTACAATTTTAATTGCTTGAGACCCGGAATCAGTTGGTCAATTGCAAACTATATCAATATCATACTTCCCTGAATTTATGTTAGTTGCTTTGTACACCGACTCTTTCAATTGTTGTAAGTTAGATCCTTTACGAACTTTAGCCGGTTTGTATGAACCACCAACATATTTTCCACACATTCGATCACCAATAACCAATTCACCATCAAATAACATATAGTTGGAATAAAATGAGGAGTCATACAAATTGTTTTCAATATTATTGTTTTTAAGGCAAAATAATTTTAAGACCTTAAAAAAATTAGCCTACCGGTTCGATCGAGATTGATTAAAAGGTTACATTTTTTATTATTTGCTTTTCATTTAATTTGATGTTCAATCTACAGTTTTTTTTTCTAATTTCTAATTTCTAGTTTGAGGTTAAATTTTCAGTTTGTAAGATTATGAATATAGTTCTCTTCATTTGTCTTTCAAAAAGTTGTTAACTTCATAAGTATTTTGATACCACAGAATCTCCTATTGAGTAGTAAAATTTTTTACGGGTAAACTTGAAAACTTTATCTTATTTTCAAGTTTTATATTATTATTGACTTTCATTTGATTCTTTTTGTTTGATATGATTTTGCATTTTGTTTAATTCATTTGATTTTTTTTGTTTGATAATGTGATCCACTATCCCCTTATCTTTTCTGCATTGCTATGGAATATTAATCTCTAAAATTAGAAGCAGCAGCGAGAAACAAAAACATTACACCTACCAACAACATCCAACCACATGTGTCTCACTTATTATATGCTGATGATGTTATGTTATTTACTACAGTAGATACCAAAAGTGCACAAAAGATCAAAGCTATTACTCAATCTTTGGGCACATTGGCAAGTTTGAGTTTAAATCAACTGAAAACTAAAGTTTACTTTAGTACTAGCTGTCACAATAAGAATGACATACTGGAAGTTTTATAGCTACCATAATCATCCCTACTGGTGAAGTATTTGGGAGGTCCCCATACCTACCAATTATTTATATTATTATGATTACACAACACGGTTTCAAGGAATTATGGATAGATTTGAAAATTGGGACAACAATATGCTCTCCATGGCAGGCAGAGCAGAATTGATTCACACAGCTATCATCCTAATGGTTTTATATGGGTTATTAGTATACCACATGCCAATAGCTGCTCTTATCAAATTAGATAGTCTTTGTGCTGATTTTTTTTGGGCAAGGAAAAGCATAAATTTGCATGGAATAGGCTCTACAGACCTAAGTTAGAGGGGGGGTATAGGCCTGAAAAACTTGAAGAACTCAGAACTACTGTATGCCTAAAATTAATTTGGCAGCTACATTTTAGAAATAATATGTGGTCACAATGGATGAACAACAAGTATTGCAGTCATACTACCTTCTGACAACTACAATACAATAATAATATGTCAAGTACCATGAAGAATATGCTTAAACATAGGGTTGACAGCTTGAAGTGCATTAAGAGGGTCTTGTTAATGGTAATAATACTCTACTTTGGACCGATCCATGGATTAATAATAAAGCTTTGGTGGATGCATAGGGTGGGATAGATACTACATCAGTGATCATAAGCATGTTCTAGTTTCATACATCATCCAAGAAAGGCGATGGAATACTTATACGCTATCAAAAATAAAGGAAATCTCACAAACTATTCATCGAGTACAAATTGACACAAATGGAACTATTGATTACCGGGAATGGTGTGGCCAACAATCCTTTTCATTCTCCAATACATGGTAAGTATGTCGACAAACTTATGACCAATATGACTGATGTTTGGTTAATGGAACAATATAAATAGCAAGAAAATGTCATGTTGTGCATATAGAGTCATGTTGGGTAAAATTAACACAAAACACAAGTTGAGATAGGAGGAAGTGGACTGCACAGAGGAGTATGTACTATGCAACGATCATCCATAAAGCATAAATCATTTGTACTTCTATTGTAGTTACAGCAGATATATTTGAACACTCATTACATTAAAAATAAATCTACATGCAACTAATGACTCCTTGAATATCGAAGATGAAGTTAGCATGATCAAATCCCATTTCATGGTGCAGACCGGATTAGCCAAATTGCAACATGCTTCTTAGTCTCGATAATCTATCATCTATGGGACGAACACAATAAATGAATCTTTCAGCATAAAAGTATGAATAAAATTGAGAGAGCGAAGCTTATTCAGTTAGAAACACTTATCTGATGACGATTTCGAAGGCTAAAACGAGATGCAATGCTAGAAATTTGCAGATCTTAGAAAAATGAGGGATCAATCTCAACGATGCGGGATGAGAGCAGGAAAAATTGTATTTTATTTAGGTTTGGGCAAATAAGGATAATTTAGGTTGGACTTTAGATTTTCTCACGGTGTATTTTATTGTTCTATCAAGTACTTATGTGTTATGGTATGTAACATTAGATAAGATTGTGTCGTACTCTTTTTCTCTACTACTCGGTAGGGTCTTTCAAGGAGATGAACCACTAGGTTCTTATAAGTTAATAAAAGTAACATATATGTACGAGCATTACTGAATTGTTTTTCTACAAATTGTATTTGTTTAATACGTTCAAAAAAATGATTTCCATAAATATTTAGCCATATTTTTGTGTTGAATCATATGTAGTTAATTTGAATTTTTATTTCTAAGTTGCAATATCTAATTTTTTGTTAGTTTAAAATTTTATTTATATTATTAGTTAATAGAAAATGAATTTGTAAAGTAGTTTATCTGTTAGATCTAAAAACTTGGTAAATATTTATAGAAAAAAATTTGAATTTATAAATGAAGTTTAATTTTAGGTCCTATTTTTGAAAGTGTTTTGAATTTGTAAAGCATGTAATTGTTAAATCCTACTTTTATGGGTGTTTGAATTTGTAAAAGAAGTTTAATATTAGATCATATTGTTAAGTGATTAAGATTCGATAATATATAGATCGTCATTTTTGATAGTTCACGTTGATACCAAAAAGTATTACACCAAAGTTATTACACCTATTATTAAAAATATACTATAAAGCAAAACCCTGGTCAAAGTGGTCAAAGTGAAGCCTTTTTAGCATTTCCTGAAATAACCTTACCAAGTGAGAAACTGCTGAGGACACTTTTGTCATTTATCTTTTGCACATGAAAACAGTTCTCTCTTTGACCATGATCAGTCCGTTCTCATTTGTCTCCTCCACTTTCCTCAACTATCCGTCTTCTAATTCGCTTCAATAATGGTGATTGTATATCCCACCAAATATGCGGTTGTATTCCCCCACCTCACACGTACACGTACCACATAACTACAATTACTTCCCTTCAAAGCCCTCTCCTCTCCCAAAACCCATCCGCTATTACTGAAATCAAAACACATAAACTGTCTTTTTCATTCTCTTCTTAGCTTACCTACTTTTGAATCAAGTGTCGAGAAATTTTTAAATTTTGCGACAGTAATTACAACTTCAACTCAACTAAAGCCCTTGCCTTTGACTCCTAAGCAGAAGCGCTTCCATTTTTATGATTGAAGAAACTTAATTCAGTGAGTCAACTGGATCACAAATGTTAATTTCTTTCATAATTACATCAGCCTACAATTTTAATTCTTAGATTCGTCAATTTTTGTTTTCTATACTTTTTTTGTTGAAATTCAAGATAGCTGCCACCGTTTGGGATTGCATTCATTACCAAAGCGTAAGTGTATGGGCAAAAAATGAGGTATGTTTACTGATTGGTAATTGATGCGCTTGGAAACTCAAAGATCACGGAGGTGCTGCAGTTTCTGAATATCTAATCATTATTTGTTTAAAATAACTTTGGTTTTTGATGATGTTGCACTATTTATTTAGGAAATGGAAGAAGGCGAATGGGGATTATGGCTGAAGTCAATAAACTCTTTTGTGTGGAAATGCTTTCCTGTACTACAAGTATGGAATTTACATGGAAATTTTTTGTTCTTTAAATTTTTTACTTTGCCGTTGTAAGATTTTTATACTTTGTTAAGAAAGTGTCATGCAATGTTAGTATTTATACAATGTTTTTTACTTCTTTTCCTTCAATTATTTTAATGTTTTCTTTTCTGATGGTGCTAGGGATTCGGTTGAGGAATTTGAAATTAGGGTGGTAAGTGCCGATACCGACTTCGGTAAATCTCATACTACTTTTTTAAAGGTTTAATTTTATTCCAAATTAAAACATTTGTCAATTTAAATTTGAATTTACGTTTCAATGGAGTAATTCGACAATTTAATTATGCATCAAACCATGTTTGGGATTCGTCTGTAGCAAAAGCAAAGATAGAGTTTTGTGCTTTATATTAAGTTTCAATCTCCTGCTCTGTATTTATCAGATGATGGACTACAACTGTGGCATCTGAAGACTACATCAGAAAAAAAGGTCCTTCTGAACAACCCCTTTTTGTTATTTTAAATAATTTTATAACAGTAGTCATTCAAAACCTTGGCTGTTTTGGTTAGCTTGAGTTAGTAGATAGCCTTTGAAGTCTACAATTTGGATTTTCCTATAGTGTAGCATCTTAGTTGAGCTGAAGATAAAAATAAGAATGTTTCATCTTATTATTTAAAGTATGAGAATGAATTTTAGTAAATCAAATAGGTTGAAACACATTGATTGATCAAATCTAGATTTTTGATCTGATGGTTCGGTCATGCTTTAGTTTCCAACAAAAGTAGATGAATCCCTTTCATAATAATTAACAGGGAATGTTTAGATTGACAGCAAAACCAGCTAAGGTAGAGAAATATTTGTCCAAATTCATTATTATATGTCACTGTAACCATGAACCCAAACATGCATTAGAAAGTTATAAATTTGTTTCAGCTGAGTTTATAGTTTATATTTTTGGTCGACTATCGTGTATTTCTAATTTGTAAGTTTTTTTTTGAAAATGGGTAAGAAATTTATTAAGGCATAACAGCCCAAGGCAGGCCCAAAACACATGCCAAAAGTTTACAAGCAGAACAAACAATATACGACAAGAAAGAATAATCCTGACATATCTCACATACTTTCCAAAAAGAAAGCCAAAGGTAGAAAAAGAAAAAACCCTACATCCTCTTCAATCATGGCGGCCGATCATGGACAAGATAGCTTGTACCTGGGATATTTGCCGATGAACAACTCAGATCCCCTGCTCCAGTATGCTCTCCGTCTCTTCCCCGTGAGGTAAGACCCCAATTTTTAATTCTTTTCTGAACCAGTCGCATGTCATTAATCGCGAGTTTACTGACCTCTTCGTATTTCCTTTGTTTGTTCTGGAAAACCATGCGATTTCTCTCCTTCCACAAACTCCATATCGCGACAGTGATGGCAATACCACTCAGTTTGGATTCCATGTTTTCGCCTCTCCTATTATGAGTCAGGTAATTAATCGCATCTGCTAGAAGGTGAGTCTGAATTGATGAATTAATAGCATTTTTACACAAGTTCCACACCTTTTCTGAAAAATTACAGGAGAAAAATAGGTGTTCATGCGTTTCCTCAACTTGATTACATAGTACACACATCTTTTCAGTTAAAATACCCCATTTTGAGAGTCTATCCTTAGTAGGAAGTCTCTTGAGAATCGCTTTGTATGCTGTGAAAGCCATTTTAGGGCTATTCACACGATTCCAGATAATTTTGCTCCATTCTACCTTGTTATCTGAATGTCTAACTTCATTCCAAGCTGTTTTCGTACTAAATTCATTTCCAGTATGTTTCCAGACCCATATATCATTTTCTCGACCATTAAATATCGGCATATATTGAATTTTTCCTTTGATTTCCTGACTTACTGGAATCACTGAGCAGTTCCACTCATTATTATTAATAGCTACTATCACTTTTTTATCTGGGCAACCATAGTCTGAGAATGTGTTAAGACCCAGTATATCAATTAATGAATTTCCTTGGATCCAGGGATCCCTCCATAAATCAGTATCCTTTCCTGAAGCAATTTCCCTTGTACAACATGATGCAAGTATACCCCTTATTCTCATAATAGCTTTCCATGTCGATGATGCATTATTATCCAGTTGCATACACCAGAAATTGCCTCTGATATATCTTTTCCTCATCCAGTTCCCCCACAAACCCTTTCCTTTAATGATTCTCCAAGCTTGCTTCAAAGTGTAGACCATTCTCATGTCTGAAAGTTTTCTGAGACCAACTCCTCCTTCCTCCTTGGGTCTACATAAATTCTCATATTTAATCTTGTGTAACCCCCCTTTCCAAATAAAATCTGCACAGACTTTTTCTATCTTCTGTATTGAAGCATCAGGGAGTTGGAATGTTTGAAGCCAGAAATTAACTTTGGAATGTATAACCGTGTGCACCAGTTCAATTCTGCCTGCTAGAGACAGGAGTCTTGAACTCCATCCCTGTAGTCTGTCTCTGATTGAAGAGATTAGAACTGCACATTCTCTGTTAGTTATCTTGTTGGATGATAGAGGTACTCCTAGATACTTAACAGGAAGGTTTCCTTCTTTCACATTTAAGTACTCCAAAATTTCATTCCTTCTAATGCATGTTTTATTGAAGTAACATTTGGTTTTTTGTTCATTCAGTCTGAGTCCAGTAAATCTCTCTAGATTGCAAAAAGTGTCCTTTACAGCTCTAGCTGATGTCTTATTGGCTTTAATACAAATGAGAAGGTCATCTGCATAGAGTAAATGTGTAACAATAGGCTGAAAATTGTATATGGGTTGGATAAGTCTGTTAAAGGTTGCCAGCTCCATCTGTAATGAAAAATATTCCATAGCAATTGTAAACAAATAAGGAGATAGAGGATCCCCCTGCCTGATACCTCTATTGGACCCAATATCTAATTTGTAAGTTGTTTGTTTGTATATTTAGGATTCGATTTAATGTGAATTATTTATCCTTTTCAATCAGTTCATACCAGCATGGACAATAATATACTGACTAATAAATTGGTCATTACTATTGGATTGACATCCAAAGAAGTGAGATATTTCATAATTCATTATTAGGCTATCAGTTATTTATTTGGCACTATATATAAGATTCAATCTACTATGAATTAATTATCATATTTAGTCAATTTGTTTATTTTATGTAAAAAGCAATATTGTGTCATGCTTATTTCATTCATTTGGCGATGATTATGCTTCTTAATATAGGATCAATATGATAGTTCTTACCGTATTATCATTAGTTTAGAAGATTGAATTACCAAAAATTGAAATGAAAATAAACTATAATTTATTGTGGAAAACTAATTTGTTCTACTGATTCCATCATCTTTTTAGATTATTGTTTATAAATGAAAACTTTTAATTCTTTCCTTAAGTATTCTATTTTTGTTTTTTCCATTTAATTTGCTTATAGTGGCTCTTTATATGCTCCAGCCTGATATGGATGAGTATCCAAGAAAGTCTGCTTTGACTGTATTTTTGGAATTAAAAATTATGGGTGAGTTCTTGACATTTGAAGGGTGAACTTCATATCTATTAGGTATGTAATAATACTGTATTCATATCCAATTTTTACTTGATTTTTTTTCCAAATAAGTGGCACTTGATGTTTATAGCATATCATGCATATGCATCGTCGTCTATGATTTTTCAACTGTATACAAATAGACCCCTTCTATGATTACATGCAGTATAATTGAATTCTCATATGTAGACGAATGCTATAAGATTCATTTTCAAGAATGTTTAATATTTTTACACATAGCAGATAGTTTTTTCTCAAGTTTTATGGGTAAAGCATGGTTCTTAATAAAGGAAATGCTAGATGTAAAGTTCAGCATAACATTAAAGTTAAGGTTAAGTTACAGAGACAATGGTTTAACCGTAGAAAAGACTCAACTTCTTGAATTTAGCTCACCAAGGCCATTGCATGAACTTGATGCAGCAGCAGTTAAGCTGCAAAAAGTTTATAAGAGTTACTGGACCCGTAGAAATCTTACTGATTGTGCTATGATTGTTGAGGAGCATTGGTTAGTTTTCCTCTTCTTTTTTCTTTCTTTAAGCTTTCAGAATCTGCTAATTAATTATCACAGCTGAAGCTATACCAATATCCATTGAAAAATTATAGTTAGAAAGGTGTTTGGTTTTGTGCTGTGCCATATAGATGCAAGATATTGTGTAGAATTTGATTAAAATGCTTTCACTTTGGTTATTTAAGAAGAGAGATTTCCGAAATATATATTACTTCAATTTAGTTTGTATATACTACTACAAACATTGGTTTCTAGGTGGAAGGCATTAGATTCTGCTTCTCTAAGCTTAGCTCGGTCTCTTTCTTCAGCGCTGAGAAGCATGAATCTGCAATTTCTCGATGGTTAAGAGTTCAAAAAAGAGCTGCCAAAGTACGTGTTCCTTTTTTTCTTCCCAAAACTAATATGTTGATATATGTGAATCTAAGTTAGTAATTATGTGAATATTTTAGGTTGGTAAAGGTTTGTCACAAGACGAAAAGGCTCAGAAGCTAGCACTACAGCACTAGCTAGAAGCAGTATGCATTCCGCACTACAGCACTGGCTAGAAGCAATATGCATTCCACACATTACGTGTTGTATAATTTGATAATGATTTTTGTGCTAACTTGGCTTTGTTACTTAGTTAAGGTTAAGTTCATGTATAAAAATCTTTGAAGTTTCTTCACATGATGACGTGTGGACCATTTTGATCCTTATTTTTAACTTTGTACTTTGCTTCTGTTTTCTCCTGTATTACATTAGCTCAATAGTGCCTAGTTGACTGTTTCTGCATATGTAAGGGACACATGCGTACGATACACATATGTTAAGTGACGGCCTGGAATTTGAACGCCAAAAGACAAGTATGAAAAGGAGATAGAGTTTTCAAACAATAATAAAATATTGTTGGTACATTCTACCATAATTAAGTGATCAAGAATGAAGGTGCATTGACTCAGTTGTTTGCAATATTTAAGTGCAATAAGTTTTATGGAAATAGCTTATATTTAGCACTAGATCTTATTATTTATATATGAGATTTAACCGGCCATAAAAGACATCATTTACCACCTCTTTATTTAATATCCTAGGCTTATGTATTATTCTTTGATGTGATTTCGAAGTATGTTTTGGTCTTTTTATACAGGCTAGATATGTTTATCAATAACATACAAAATGAAGGTGGACAATCTGGACTAACAGTGGTTACATACAAAACGATGTAGTTAATTACGTTAATATAACGATAACCATCTATATATTATTAACAATGCTAATCACATAGTGTATAACCGTGTTGTCCACTAATAATATTATAATATGTAGAATATAAATACACTCCTTAAAAAGAGTACGATCAAATTATTACATTAATTTAAGTCCAACAAATTTTTATAACAATGTTAATGTAAAAAAAATTGACCCGTGCATGTACGCACATAAAAATGCAATATCACATACAAAGTCATTTCGTAAGATAAAAAAAAATCTTACAAACAGTTTTTTTAATACAAATTCCTCCATTGCACATGGTTCGTTAAAAATAAATAAATACACCAAAAGTTTTGTTTCTGCTATTAATAAAGATAGACGTGGTAGGAAAACACTGTATATTTGATCTCACTTTCTCTTTTCATCATCGCTTTTGTTAACTTCTCCACGGAACGACGTCGCAGCTCTCAATCTCTTCCCAAGGTATAATTCAGTTTCAGAATTGATTTACAAACCATCTGTTCTAATTTTCACGATTTCTTTTATAACATGTGAATTTGATTTTGCAATTGAAAATCCATCCGATTTGAAATTGAGCCGTTCAATCCTCCTGTTAAACCGTACATAATAGTTTGTTTAGTGTCTGTTTAGTAGACACAGAAGAATTAGCTGATACAAAGAGGATTATCAAATGATGTTTTGTGTATTTGAGCTAATGTCACAGTATTCGATTTTTGCCCTAATATGTTCATGGTGCTTGTAATTAACTTTATATGGTTTTATGGGCAAATTATCATTTGAGTTGGTGAGTGTGCACATGGATTGATGATTATACTCTAAAAACACTGAAGATTCACTTTTCAGAACCTAATATAAACACCGTTTCTTAAAAATAGTTTTTTTTTTCTTTTCTTGGTGAAATATTATTTGATTTGGAAAAAATCTTACAGATATGGCATTTACTCTGGATTCCTGGATGAAGGATTTCAATGAAGCTACTAAACTCGCTGATGATATTAATGCAATGATATCTGAAAAGAGTTCATTACCAGCATCAGGTCCAGATACACAAAGGCATAGTTCGGCAATCAGAAGAAAGTTAACAATACTCGGTACCAAACTTGATAGTTTGGAATCACTTCTAAACAAACAACCAAGGCATGTCACATCATAATTTATCAGTTCCAGAAGTAAAAGTTTAATGCAACAATTTCATCTCACATTAATTTGAGCACACTTTCATGTTGTACAGAATAAATGGAGTTAATCCACTCCAGCTTCACTAGAAAATATGCACATTAACCATGTATTTGTCCTCCAGTAGTACTTGCATGACACCTTTATACTCATACAATCTTCTAGTCTGTCTTAATTTGAATGCTTTTCTTTTGGTTTGCAAGTTGTAAATTATCTCTTTTGGTTTACAATCGTATACTTATACAGAAATAACAACAAATTCTAAATTATCCCTTTTGGTTTGCAACTGTTTACTCGTACAGAAATAACAACAAATTCCAAATTATCCCTTTTGGTTTGCAATTGTAAAACCTTTAGAACATCCAAAAGCATTTGTCCATAAGTATGCAGTCAATGTATATTTTATCATAATTGATCACATAATCAACTAAGATGAGTTACTCATTCATTGAAAACTATTAGAATATGGTTAAGATATGTTTACTACTCCTACATTTCACCACCAACTCTAAATGTATTAGAAAAACATTGTAAGGCTTCAAACAAAGTCTTGCTCTATAAATCCAGTGGTCTTTTGTTCCGAAAGCTACTAGCAAATAGTAGAATGGCTTCAGTTTCTGATTCTCATAAGTAATTTACATGTTACCATACAGAATGGACAAGGAATTGCATAAATATCAAGGCATGGTTGCAAATTTGAGATCCAGAGTAAAGGAATTGGGATCTGCATTGAATATGTCCAATTTTGGTAACAGGTGTAGCTTTATCGTGAAATCCAATTCTTTTGATTGCTCAACCATTTAATTATGCACGTATGACCATTGAAATTTTTATTTTTAATTTTTTATTAATATGTATATTTTCATAATATAGAGGAGACTTGCTAGGGCCAAATGATACAAAAGCGATTAACCAAATGGATGGTTTGGACAACCAGGGCATAGTTGGATTACAAAGGAAAGTAATGAAAGGTATAGTTGCATCTTCAACAATATTTGTTTCACTGATAATTGTTGAGTAATATTCTTTACAGAAAAATGAATCTGCATTTTTCTTTCTGTCATCCGTACTTAATTCGAAATTGGATAAAATTACCCCATTGGAAAATTTTATTAGAACTTTTCATTCTGCCTATAGCATAGTTATGACAGCTAAAAACAGTGCAGAGTCAGATTTCTTTTTTGTTTTTAACAAAGGCTGATCTTTTATTTACTCTCTATATCAAATAGAGCAAGATGAAGGCCTTGAGCATCTGGAACATACTGTCCTTAGCACAAAACATATTGCCTTGACTGTTAATGAAGAACTGGACTTGCACACAAGACTAATAGTACGTAAAATGCTTGATGTTGATTTAAATTTGACTCTTTGCGTTAATCAACCTTGAGCTTCTACGACCCAATTATTTTACTAATTTCATCTTCTTTACAGGATACTCTTGACCAACATGTGGATGTTACGGATTCAAGGCTCCAGGTAACTGATCAATGATTTAAAAAGTATAAACATGTTAAATCTGATATTCTACGAAATTTAGATGAATACAGGAAGCAATTATCGTTAAGGATAGCCCATTAATTAGCTAGCGGTAGTAGCGTAAATTGTCTCGTGCTTTGTTATAAAGATCTTAAAACCTTGTGCGTTGTTATATGTATTTCACATCAAAACTTTCCTATCACAATTCAAATTTCGAATTCCGATCCTAAGCTCTACCAATGTTGCATGTACATAAACTAGTCTATTTCTAAATATAAAATTTCCACAGATACGTATTTTAATCTACAATTCGAATTTTATTGTCTTCAAAACAAAATAAGGATGGAATAAAACTTCAGACTTAGGATAGAATTTGAAGCATCAGAAGTGTAAATCATTACCATGAAAAGATGAATTGGCTCCAATCGCTGTTATATAATTAAATATCATCCTATAACCTACAGAAAGGAGTATTTTAGCATACAAGTGCATACACACTTTTAAATTATACCTATTTGAATTTACATCCAGTATTTAAATTTTGTTTCAGTTTAAAATTTGAATCTCATTTTTAAATCATGATTCTACGTTCTATTCATGAAACTATGAACTGACTAGAAGCCTCAATTGCTATATCTGATCATGAACTCGATACTATTTGTTGCAGCGTGTGCAAAAGAGACTTGCGATCCTTAACAAACGAACAAAAGGTGGTTGCTCGTGCAAACGTCTTCTTCTGTTAGTAGTGCTTATCGTGTTTTTGGCTATTGTGGCTTGGTCGCTCATCAAATATCTGTAAAATCAGCTTCTACTTGTGGCATTTGCATGTATAAACAATGAATTATCCTGGCTTGTATATTAGTACTAATATATGTGCTCAATGATTTGAGATTCATGTGGCCTATAATGTGTTATATGTGTGTTTTATTCTGCTTGTTGGATAAACACGAGTTGTGCAATAAATCAGAGGTGTATATATCAAGAAGTCAAGTGATTTGTGTTTGAGATTCAATTTTTGATTGTTAATTTGTATTTTTAAGGGCTCGTACGCTTGTTGATCTATTGTTTGTTGCTTGCTTTGGGGTGTTGTGAATTGGCTCCAGGAGCTCGATAAAAGTGAGAGGCGTGGGAGAGAAATGGATTTCAATTTAGACAGCCTCCAAGTCAAATTTAATTATGGGAGGCAAGAGCATCTACGAACAAGCAACAAAACGGTTGGACTAAGTGCATCTCCTACAGCGCATCAATGTTTAAGATTTTGTGGACGTTGCTCTTTCCGTACAATATGTGAGCGCCTATTTAATAATACGTGAGGGCTTATTAAATATGAGATTAATGGTAAAAGGCTTATTGAATAAGTACCCGAATTTGGACGTTTTCAACATATTCAATTCTTAATATTCATGCCCTTGACTGTTATGGGTGGAATCAACTATCCTATGAGATAGGATTGTTATGTTAGGTATGGAGAATAAAGGCACAGAGAATGTTTGAGACTTTTAAGGCTATTTGGGTCCTGCCAGTGCCAGCACAGAAAAAGGGACTCATACGCAAAGTGGCAGCAGCTAAAGTAGCTGATGGAGTTGAAAATACAAGGAAGGAGGGAGTGGCAGCAAGCAATGGGGTTTGTAACGTCCGGTAGAGGTTTGCGGTTTCATGGATAAGTATGTATGGGGATATATACGTAGGGAGGTCTTTTACACTTCCTCCAAGATAGGAAATAAGCAAACCAAGCTGTTATATTTTTAATGCTTAGTAATGGTTAATAATTATGGTTTCCTTGGAATCCATATTTTTAATGCTTAGAAATTATTTTTTTAAAATTTAATTAAACAAATTAATGGTTTTAGATAGAAGAATTTTTAAAGATGTATGAGTTAGCACTCAAAACTTATTCAATTGTGTTCGTAATGTCGTTTATATATGAAATACGTATAATTTTGTTAAAATCGGATAATATTGCTAAATTGAGAAGAAGAAAAAATGTATGGGTAAAATGGTCATTTGATCAGAGGTGTATAATTCATTTTGAAATGAGTTTCTTCCTCTTCATCATTTCATTCTCTTCTTCTTTTTCATTCTTCTAAAAAAAGATTTTGAACTTTAAATCACCATAACTTATTCGTCTTTTCTCTAAAAATTCCAAATTAAATATCTAAATTCAAGTTAGGAGATTCTTTATAAATCCATAGCTTCAAGTCACATTTTGAACAAGATTGAAGCTGAATGTCAAAAATCAAATGAGAGCTTCAAATTAGCTTTCATTGGAACTTGAATTTCTGGATACTAGGTGAGTGAGAATTATACTCCACGATGTACGATCATTAATTATGCTAAAATCATGTTAAATGCTCAGATGTTAGCGAGGGCTTAAATAACGAACTTAAATTGGGGGTTTTAGATATGAGAATCTTATTGATGAATGTTTTTTTTTTGAACATGCTTCATTAATGACAACAAATGTCGATCTCGAAAGTCGAACTTGCGACCTTTAATCTCGTAGTTTGAACTAACAACCGACCGAGCAATACCTATTGCCTATCTTGTTAATGAATGTTTTGAAAGAGTTAATTATAGAATTGAATGTGTCGAATAACTTGGTATGAAAATTGATATGTTTATTTGATTTTATGAATGATTGTTGGTTTGGAGATTTGTGACGCCCCACCTCTATACCCACGCTAGCCAAGAACACTACGGTGTAGTGCCGTCAACTAGCACGGAGAATAAGCCTGTTGAGGAGCGACCATCTATGTAATTGCTTTGTGCGAGCACCGATATGTCAGATAATAAAACATTGCATTTCATCTTTAGAGAAAATCCGACATACCGATACAAACTCAAAGCTACTACACAGTGGCTATAATAGTTTAGGACAATAGATAAAAAAAACAACACAGATAACATAAATGCGGAATAAAGATGGAACGAAAAGTCTCATATATATAATAACTGATATCAGTTACAATACATTTGACACAGTACAAATGATACAACTACAACTGTCGACTCAAGAAGTTATATATACAAGTACATTATCGACTAATATACATGAATACATTATCATCTTAAAACAGACACACTGACTACTACAACAAGACGAAGACCACTTCAAATGATATAAAAAGTCTTCATAGCTCTAGCAGCAACCCAAAGCTAAAAATCTACAACCTGTAAATACTCGGTCTGACCCGAGTATTACATTCAAAAGAAAATAATACTCGGATCAGTCTAATTCAAACTCAGTTATTAGCGCATAGAAGCAATAATAATCAATCGCAATATAGATGACAGTCACAGAAATCTCGTATATCCAACTCTCGATACGAGAATTGGATAACGGCAGAAATAACACTAAACAGTGTTAATCCACAAAACAGAAATCCAAAGCAGTTTAAGCAATTGAAATGTCAATTTAAAAATATCAATGCTAATTGGCTGTAGTACACGCTAACGTGTACTGCCTCGCCAATACAGCCTACGAATTACGCAACAGGTCGATGAATTAAGGATAAAAGAAATATCGATTAAAATCTGTCAATTCTGGGTGGCTGCAGTGCACGCACGCGTGCACTGCCTCGCCACCACCGAATATAAAGTCACCACCACAATGAATCTGCAGTGGCAAACAGGTATAAGGACAAAGGCAGGCTGCGACTAAACTGCAGAAAAGTCATCAACAGTTCAAGCATATACAGCAATAGAGACGAATTCGAGTACATCATGAAGCAGAACCAAGTGCAGTTCAACTGAGATGGACAACTCGAGAATAACATGTACAAATGAACGAGTGATCAATATGGCAACACAGATGTGCAAATGAAGAAGTCTCGAACTCAAGACAATATGGAAGGCAAAAATACAGGACCAACAAACAAGATCATGACAGATTAGTAAAGAGCAATAACAAGAGAGGCGAGTGCTGCGCTGATAAATGAAGTGCAGCCACAAACACATAGACTCAAAGGCACATGCACATAAGTCAGAGTAACATAAACAACATGTAGTGGTATATAAGTAGGAACCAAGTGAAGAAACTGCAGTGTCAACAAATGGTCAAGTGAAATGCAGACAACACCAAGTAATGGTGAAGTAAGTGAAACAGGCTCAGTAATGAAGCAAATGTGATAAACAAACAGGCTGGTCAAAGTGATACTACAAGTGCAACAGGACAGTGTGCACTACAATGAAACAGTGGACAGTATCATCAAGAAACAACAAGACCAGACTTACAAAGAATATCAACCTAAATGGGCAGTGACAGTATGCAATGCAACACAAAGCAAACCCGTGTGAACAAGTACACAGGAACACAGATCTGGACCAATTTTCATCAAATGAATAAGAAACAAAGACCAGGCTCAACACAACAGAGTGGCAACATACAAATGCACTCGATACAAAGACACAACTGTACGGAATGTACACATGACAGCATCCCTACCAAAAGACTACACCTATACATGAACCAGTGCACATGTAAACAGTGACATGAGGAAACAATGCAACCCAATGAATAAGGGCAGAACATGGTCATCCCAACTTCAACAACAACTAAAGGTAACAGTAGACAGGACAAGTAAAACAGAGGTGATGTCAGAATGAACGACATGAACAAGTTCAAGTGATCGAAGTCTAACAACTCAAGTCCAATTGACTGAAGTTAAGCTACAGGCACACTATAATGCAGTCCTAGGGGAAGTGCATTTATCAAGTTCATCATGGAGCAAAACCGAGTGCAATTCGAAGATAAAGCAGTGGTACCAATAGAATGAACAAGTCTCGAACTCAAAACAGTATAGCAATGCACAACTACAAAGCAACCAACATATTCAAGTTCAATAAACAGTTTCAAGTGATACACAGTGACTCAAAGCATGCACACGTGCAGATTGTAATGGAATAGATATGGGAAAGCAAGCATATGAACTTAATACAGTATGCTACAGAAAGGTGAAGCCGTGAACATCACAAGACCAGAAATTCCCAAAATCAAAGTCTACAAAGTCAACTGCAATTTCCAGAAATCACAGTGTCCAGAAAGAAGAAATCAACCAAGTGATCGAAACCAAAGCCATAGCAATCACGAAAACGAACCAAGTCTTAAACAACATCACATTAACAAAGTTATAAATGATCGAAGCCAAAGTCGAACAAGTCAAAGCAAGGAATTCACGGAGCAACATTATCAAAGCCGTGGTCATCACGGCAAAGCAATTTAACAAAAATCAAAACGAATGAACTGGAGCTGGAATTAGATGTGAGATGAACTCACCTTGTTCGAAGCGGAGGCGAACTCGAGAGAAGGAGTTGAATCGCCAGAGAGTCGAAACATCGCCGAAGCCCTAGTTTTCAAATCAAGACTGAACGAAGACGTCAAGCTAGAACGACCAGCAAACGATCGAAGCCCCAATTCAAAGCGACAAAGAATCAAAGAGCCAAAGCCCTAATTTTCCAGATCGAAGGAAGAGCAATCGCGACCGCCATTTTTATTTCTCTCGTATGCTTTTTGGGTTCGAATGAGAACGGAAGGCAAATAAAAATAAAAAGGGGAATTGGGTAATACCCTTATCACGGTATCAAAGAAAAAGGTATGGGCCTAAAGTTTAAAGCCCACCAACAATTTCTCAACCATTTTTCAAAAGAATTTCAACTCGATAAAATTCCAATAAGAATTGGCGAACGATTTAATCACCTAGTGTCGATAATTAATTGCTACGAATTTGCGGGTTGTTACAGACTCCCCTCCTTAAAGAAATTGCGTCCTCGCAATCATAAGGAATAAATGGACAAAAGGTAACAACCATAAGAACAAGGCAATGTCGAATGCATAAGCAAAGCAAAGGTCAACAGGGAAGTATAGGAATTATGGAAGTATCAGACATAGAATCAAAAAGGTTCGACTGTTTCAAGTCAAAAGGATCAACATCGTGGGGATCAAGGAATCAAAATCAGACGACTATCAATAAGCAAGAATCAATCGAGTTCCAGCATTTAAAAGAAAAGGAATCAGAGCAGAAATCACGTACTGCACGAATTGAATGTGAGTAAATCAAATTACTCACCTGAATCGTCAGAGAAAAAGACGAAGCTCGAATCTCAAAATCGCAAATATTCAATCATCTAAAACGATAATCGAATTTTCACAAATATCTGATTATCAAAAACGATAAGCAGAAATCACAAAGATTCGATTATCAAATCAAAAAATATTTAATTATCTCAAACGATAATCAAATTTCACAAATATCTGATTATCAAAAACGATAATCAGAAACACAAATATTCGATTAATCAAATCGAAAAAATATTTAATTATCTCAAATGATAATCAAATTTCACAAATATCTGATTATCAAAAACGATAATCAGAAACACAAATATTCGATTAATCAAATCGAAAAATATTTAATTATCTCAAACGATAATCAAATTTCACAAATATCTGATTATCAAAAACGATAAGCAGAAATCATAAAGATTCGATTATCAAATCGAAAAATATTTAATTATCTCAAACGATAATCAAATTTCACAAATATCTGATTATCAAAAACGATAATCAGAAACACAAATATTCGATTAATCAAATTGAAAAAATATTTAATTATCTCAAATGATAATCAAATTTCACAAATATCTGATTATCAAAAACGATAATCAGAAACACAAATATTCAATTAACGAGTCCGGAATTAACCGAAGTAGTAAAAGTATGGTTCCATACTCCTTACTTTTGCTAAATCGTTTAAATCTCTTTATCGTTTTCTTGAAAGTGCAGAATTGTGTGTTTTAAAAATAGCATTTCACATTCTCAAACGGAAAAGTCCGGAATTAAGAGAATCAGTAAAAGAAAGGGGTCATAGTCCTTGATTTTTCTGAAACGTTTAAATCGCTTCCTCGTTCTTTTGAAAATGTAAGCTGTAAAAATTTGAAAACAATTTTAATTTATATTTTTGAAACAACTTTTAAAAATAAAGAATTTTGAAAACACGTGATTAAATTAGCAATATCAGTATTGCGGGAGAACCGCTTGTAAATCCATTTCAAAATTGACGAGTACTGAAGTTAACACGTCAAAATCTCATCAAAATAACTGGCATCAAAATATAATGCCAAATGAATTTTCATTCATCAAAAATGTCACAAGAATCTTCTCAAAGATAGAAAGGGATATCATACCCTAAACTTGTATTCATAACAAGTTAATAACACATGAATTCACCAATACACAAAAATTGACAAAACTTGTCAATAAAAATCACGAAAATTGGTGAAGCACAAATTCTAGAAATCATCACAAGAAATCCAGAAATCATAAAAAGGGGGAAAAAGAGCCTATCAGAAAACGGGAGTATGAAAACTCCAAAACACCGGTTTCACAAGACGAGACGCTATCTCATGGTGGCTAACCATTAAAGTTTCACACAGGAATGGTCCGAAGACCGTGGGTCGCTATCCCACGCGTGTGAGTCGGAATTACACAGATTGAGGTCTAGGCTAACCTCGTAGAGAAAGAGACATCGCACATTTGCTAGTCTAAACCATAAAAAGGGAAAGGGAAATGCCTATCACAAAATGGGAGCATGAAAACTCCAAAATACCGGTATCACAAGATGAGACGCTATCTCATGGAAGCCATCCATTAAAGTTTCACACAGGAATGGTCCGAAGACCGTGGGTCGCTATCCCACGCGTGTGAGTCGGAATCACACAGATTGAGGTCTAGGCTAACCTCGCAGAGAAAAAGATATGTGTGAGTGGAATCACACAAATTTAAGGTCTAGACTAACTAAAAAGCAAAAAGGTATGTGTGAATGGAATCACACAAGTGGTGTCTAGTCTAGTCTTGCAAACAAAAAGATATGTGTGAGTCGGAATCACACAAATTAAGGTCTAGACTAACCAAAAAGCAAAAAGGTATGTGTGAATGGAATCACACAAGTGGTGTCTAGTCTAGTCTTGCAAACAAAAAGATATGTGTGAGTCGGAATCACACAAATTAAGGTCTAGACTAACCAAAAAGCAAAAAGGTATGTGTGAATGGAATCACACAAGTGGTGTCTAGTCTAGTCTTGCAAACAAAAAGATATGTGTGAGTCGGAATCACACAAATTAAGGTCTAGACTAACCAAAAAGCAAAAAGGTATGTGTGAATGGAATCACACAAGTGGTGTCTAGTCTAACCTCGCAAACAAAAAGACATCGCACAATGGCTAGTCTAATCATAAAATGATCGTCATGATCAACGAGAAGTGTCAATTACACTAAGCTAGTAAATATAAGAGTTTAGCTTCATGTCCCATAACCACTTGCTTAACTCAAATATTTACGAACAAATTGTAGATCTGCACTAGAAAATTGTCACAAAAGGTTCAATCGAACAAGTCCAGGAGTTAACCGACGAAGTAAACGCAAGCGTTTCATACCACTTGTTTTACTAGGCCGTTTAATTCAATTTCTCATACGAGTGAAATAAAGGCTTGTATATACTAATAGATTGGAAAATGGTTTAAGAAAAAGAGCTTTATAGTAAAATAGTTTTGAAATCGTTTGGAGAAAAGGATTTTAATATTTACTACTAGTATAGAAAACCTTTATATTTTCAAAGTGACAAATCACAAAAATGATTATAGAAACAATCAATCACAAGAATTCACATACGGAGATGTGAATGGAATCCAAAGAAATCGATATTGAATCCGTCAGAAAGTATGTTCACAAAAATCCCGAAGAAAATGTCATCAAAGTTGCTAATAAATGATAGCAACAAATCGGGGAAATGATCAAGAATCGATTAAATTAGGAAACCAAGTTAGTTCACTAAAATTTCACATTCGAAGACGTGAATAAAATCCAAAGAATTCGATTCCAAATTCATCAAAGTAGGAATACCCAAAAATTCCAGAAATAGAAGTTATCAAAATCGACAAAGGTGATAACAACTAATTAGAAAAGAAGAATCGATTATCAACTGGAAAAACAAAGCAAATCGAGCAGAAATGCATAAATGACTTCAACAAAAGTAAGAATCAAGTCAACGTCGAAGTCAACAATTAATAGCCGCAGTCGAGTACAAAATGAACCAATCATCATTATCAAAGAAACCAACGGCAAACAAAATCAGAGTCTTGAGAATCAAGAAATTAGCAATTTCTCAAAAACAAAGTGACCGAAGTCGAAGGGAAACCCAGATGAGGAAAACACAACATATCAAGTTCAAAATCGCTGAGATTCAAACTAGATGTGAATGAGAAATCAAAATCACTCAATTTGCAACTGGTCCAGCTATTTTTCATCATAGTGTAACAGGTACACAATGACACTCATAGCATAGAACAAAAGTGGAACAAAGTCCAAAAGTCAAAATGGCTTTAATTTGCCAAATTAAAACAATATCAACATCGGCTAAATCAATTCAAAGCCGAAAACACAAGAATAAGCGTTAGGAATTCATACCTAACAGTAAAAAATAATCATATGTAAAGATGAGAGATAAAACATCGACAAATAGTTGTAACACATGTTCCATCTAAGTTATGTTTTATAATTGTCCTAAACCTCAGGCTCTAATACCAAGCTGTGACACCCCACCTCTATACCCACGCTAGCCAAGAACACTACGGTGTAGTGCCGTCAACTAGCACGGAGAATAAGGCTGTTGAGGAGCGACCATCTATGTAATTGCTTTGTGCGAGCACCGATATGTCAGATAATAAAACATTGCATTTCATCTTTAGAGAAAATCCGACATACCGATACAAACTCAAAGCTACTACACAGTGGCTATAATAGTTTAGGACAATAGATAAAAAAAACAACACAGATAACATAAATGCGGAATAAAGATGGAACGAAAAGTCTCATATATATAATAACTGATATCAGTTACAATACATTTGACACAGTACAAATGATACAACTACAACTGTCGACTCAAGAAGTTATATATACAAGTACATTATCGACTAATATACATGAATACATTATCATCTTAAAACAGACACACTGACTACTACAACAAGACGAAGACCACTTCAAATGATATAAAAAGTCTTCATAGCTCTAGCAGCAACCCAAAGCTAAAAATCTACAACCTGTAAATACTCGGTCTGACCCGAGTATTACATTCAAAAGAAAATAATACTCGGATCAGTCTAATTCAAACTCAGTTATTAGCGCATAGAAGCAATAATAATCAATCGCAATATAGATGACAGTCACAGAAATCTCGTATATCCAACTCTCGATACGAGAATTGGATAACGGCAGAAATAACACTAAACAGTGTTAATCCACAAAACAGAAATCCAAAGCAGTTTAAGCAATTGAAATGTCAATTTAAAAATATCAATGCTAATTGGCTGCAGTACACGCTAACGTGTACTGCCTCGCCAATACAGCCTACGAATTACGCAACAGGTTGATGAATTAAGGATAAAAGAAATATCGATTAAAATCTGTCAATTCTGGGTGGCTGCAGTGCACGCACGCGTGCACTGCCTCGCCACCACCGAATATAAAGTCACCACCACAATGAATCTGCAGTGGCAAACAGGTATAAGGACAAAGGCAGGCTGCGACTAAACTGCAGAAAAGTCATCAACAGTTCAAGCATATACAGCAATAGAGACGAATTCGAGTACATCATGAAGCAGAACCAAGTGCAGTTCAACTGAGATGGACAACTCGAGAATAACATGTACAAATGAACGAGTGATCAATATGGCAACACAGATGTGCAAATGAAGAAGTCTCGAACTCAAGACAATATGGAAGGCAAAAATACAGGACCAACAAACAAGATCATGACAGATTAGTAAAGAGCAATAACAAGAGAGGCGAGTGCTGCGCTGATAAATGAAGTGCAGCCACAAACACATAGACTCAAAGGCACATGCACATAAGTCAGAGTAACATAAACAACATGTAGTGGTATATAAGTAGGAACCAAGTGAAGAAACTGCAGTGTCAACAAATGGTCAAGTGAAATGCAGACAACACCAAGTAATGGTGAAGTAAGTGAAACAGGCTCAGTAATGAAGCAAATGTGATAAACAAACAGGCTGGTCAAAGTGATACTACAAGTGCAATAGGACAGTGTGCACTACAATGAAACAATGGACAGTATCATCAAGAAACAACAAGACCAGACTTACAAAGAATATCAACCTAAATGGGCAGTGACAGTATGCAATGCAACACAAAGCAAACCCGTGTGAACAAGTACACAGGAACACAGATCTGGACCAATTTCCATCAAATGAATAAGAAACAAAGACCAGGCTCAACACAACAGAGTGGCAACATACAAATGCACTCGATACAAAGACACAACTGTACGGAATGTACACATGACAGCATCCCTACCAAAAGACTACACCTATACATGAACCAGTGCACATGTAAACAGTGACATGAGGAAACAATGCAACCCAATGAATAAGGGCAGAACATGGTCATCCCAACTTCAACAACAACTAAAGGTAACAGTAGACAGGACAAGTAAAACAGAGGTGATGTCAGAATGAACGACATGAACAAGTTCAAGTGATCGAAGTCTAACAACTCAAGTCCAATTGACTGAAGTTAAGCTACAGGCACACTATAATGCAGTCCTAGGGGAAGTGCATTTATCAAGTTCATCATGGAGCAAAACCGAGTGCAGTTCGAAGATAAAGCAGTGGTACCAATAGAATGAACAAGTCTCGAACTCAAAACAGTATAGCAATGCACAACTACAAAGCAACCAACATATTCAAGTTCAATAAACAGTTTCAAGTGATACACAGTGACTCAAAGCATGCACACGTGCAGATTGTAATGGAATAGATATGGGAAAGCAAGCATATGAACTTAATACAGTATGCTACAGAAAGGTGAAGCCGTGAACATCACAAGACCAGAAATTCCCAAAATCAAAGTCTACAAAGTCAACTGCAATTTCCAGAAATCACAGTGTCCAGAAAGAAGAAATCAACCAAGTGATCGAAACCAAAGCCATAGCAATCACGAAAACGAACCAAGTCTTAAACAACATCACATTAACAAAGTTATAAATGATCGAAGCCAAAGTCGAACAAGTCAAAGCAAGGAATTCACGGAGCAACATTATCAAAGCCGTGGTCATCACGGCAAAGCAATTTAACAAAAATCAAAACGAATGAACTGGAGCTGGAATTAGATGTGAGATGAACTCACCTTGTTCGAAGCGGAGGCGAACTCGAGAGAAGGAGTTGAATCGCCAGAGAGTCGAAACATCGCCGAAGCCCTAGTTTTCAAATCAAGACTGAACGAAGACGTCAAGCTAGAACGACCAGCAAACGATCGAAGCCCCAATTCAAAGCGACAAAGAATCAAAGAGCCAAAGCCCTAATTTTCCAGATCGAAGGAAGAGCAATCGCGACCGCCATTTTTATTTCTCTCGTATGCTTTTTGGGTTCGAATGAGAACGGAAGGCAAATAAAAATAAAAAGGGGAATTGGGTAATACCCTTATCACGGTATCAAAGAAAAAGGTATGGGCTTAAAGTTTAAAGCCCACCAACAATTTCTCAACCATTTTTCAAAAGAATTTCAACTCGATAAAATTCCAATAAGAATTGGCGAACGATTTAATCACCTAGTGTCGATAATTAATTGCTACGAATTTGCGGGTTGTTACAAGATTGATAGGATGGTTAGGAGATGTTCCATGACACTTGTAGTGGCCATTGTAAATGAAATGTAGAGGTAAAGTGGTGAATTGAGTAGTTGAACTTGAACAGTTGTGAAACTGGTTCATTGTCTTAAAGTCGTTTGTCGAATGCGAAGTCTCATTCGTCCGAATGTCGAACTACTTATAAAAAGGGCGCAACTCAGTGTCAAACGATGTTAGTGTAAAGTGTCTTAGTGTTAGGGAGACGAACGATCGATGATGAAGCAAGTGGACTAGTCAGAAACAGATGAAATATTTAGATTTTAATTTTTTCTCTCTATTTTTAGATATATTAGACCTATGAAGTCTAAAGGTTTATTAAATCCAATCTAATATATTTTTTAAAATAAAATATTATTTTATTTAAATTGTTAAATATATATATTATAATGAATGTGTCGAATACACTTATGTGTGTATAGCGAAAGTGCAACATATAAGCATTATACATAATTAATGTGTACGCATATAAATGTTGAGATTTATACCGCAACAAACACATTTGCTTTTTATATGTGCCTTTGTTGTAGTATATTTTGAAATTATATAAAATAACGACACACGTATATAGATAGTTGCTTATATTTACATATATGTAATATGCTATGAAGTTATTTTAACTAATCAAAAGTTTACTTATATTCAAAATGACAATCAATTATGTAAGTAAGTAATTAAGAAGAAGATTAAAAGGTGGATGAGTTATCTATTTTCATTTACTCATCCTTTAATGTCATGTCAAACCAATTTTGAACACTCAAACACATCTCAATTTTGACTAATATGTTTTGAAATTTAAAAAAACAATTTCAAATCTAATTTTAGTTTAGAAAAGATTTAAAATTAATCCGAAGATTTGAAAAAAGCCTCTTTTCAAACTTTGAGATGAAATAAAACACACACACATAATATATGTATGTATGTATGTATATATTATGTATGTATATGTATATATGTGCGTAGTTGCAAATTATATTTAAAATTTAAAATAACATATCTGTATGAATTTTTTAGTTTTAATATGTTTTTAAACTTGATCTAGCAGATTGAACACTAGCTTTAAATTAAGGAGGTTACAAAGTAGGTTTGTGATTTTGCAAAAAAGCCCACTTATAAATTTTAAATCAAACCAACCTTTAAGATATGTAAACAATAGGGGGGAATTAATTTAAAGGACAAAAATTTGTATATTTTTAGCCTCAAGGACACGACCTTAATATTTTATCCACAAGGATAAACATTATCCTAAAAATTATTCATAAGGACAAACATTCTGTAACGATCCCAAAATTTTAGATTATTTTAAATTAATAATTGATTTAAATTTATTTAAATTGTGAATGTGTTCGAATTTTTCAAATTTAAAATGAGAGATATATTTGAATCTAAAATTGAATCGGGATTTATATAATAATAAGGCAATTTGCTTTAAAATTTTAAAGTATGAAATCTTTGGATTTTAAAAATCAAATTCATCTTGTTCGATTAAATTAAAAACTTCACATTTTTGAAATTGCTATGATATATGCAAATAAATGTAAAATAAATAATGATGTTTAAAAGGAAATGAAATATATCTACAAAAATTTAATAACATATTTTTTTTTTATAAAAACAAGAAAAAAAGAAAAAAAGAAAAAAAGAAAATATTTACAAAATAAATAAAAACAAAACAAAATAAAAATAAAATTAAAAATTATACCAGCCCATACTCCTTAAATCACGCCATAACTCACGCCTGGAATCACGCTGTTATCTCTGTTAAAACACGAACCCCCTCCCCTTTTCATTCAAACCCTAAAACAGACGAAGAGAAAAAAATGGCGACTGGATAAAAATTTAGGGCTTCGTTTAAATCGAAGGCGGCTTCAATATTTCGTTCGCCCGTTCATCTCGATAGCTAGGGCTTGCTCAATTCAAAGGCGGCTGCTTCAATTTTCTTCGATTCGTGCTACTTGTGAAAAAGGTGAGGAATTTTATTTCCCACATCTAATTCATACCTCTAGCGTATTACTATTTGAATCCTGTGATTTTTTGTTCGTTTTCAAGTGTTGGTTTGAGATTTATCAGACACCTTTAAGTTCGTTCTGTTTTCATGTAGTTTGTAATGCTTTCGAACTGGTTTTCGTTTGTGATAAAATATTGCTTGGATTTTTGTTGATGTAGATTTCGTTCGTTCTACTGTCTTTGGCACTGTCTTTGGTTTGAAATCTATTTCATGATTTTTTGAACACGTTTCGTTTATGACTTCGGGCATTCGATTTTTGCTCTGGCTATTGCCTTTATGTCGACTTCGGCCTTGGTGATTTGAGATGATTGAGTCGCTGTCATTTTTGTTGGCACTGACTTCGTCATGTTGGTATTCTTTTATCTGGTGGTTGTTGACCCTATGTGCTTCGGCCTTGATTTCATGAGTTTGCTTTGTTTTGGTTGATAATATTAAGCTTCGACCTTGATTTTGTCTTAACGATTTGCTGTGGCATTTGTTTGTCCAATTGGTTTTCAGTGTTGCCTATACTAGATGCTCTCGGTTTTGATTTTGTGGCTACTATGACTTCGAGGTCTGTTGAACATTGGTTTCAACTTGATTTTTTGTGAAAAACTATTCTGGGAAATTGCTGGCTTCGGCTTTGGCTGAGATTTCGTTTAACTGTACTTCGGTACTCGATTTTAATTCGAGAATGATGTTTTCTCTTATTTAACAAAATTTGAAGAAAAAAATTTATACTTGATGCTCTCGGTTTTAATTTTAAGCTGGTTTATATCCTTGGCTATCACAGTATTTATTTTCTGTGACTTCGGCTTAGATCCTATTTTGACTTTATCCATTATTGATTTTGTGATTTCGTATATATATATTTTTGTAAATTCTTGGTTGATACCTTGTTGGCATCGATTTGAAACTGCTGTTTACTTTGTAAATGTTTCTGGCTCCTGTGACGCTGTTCATCGGGTTGCACTGTTTTGTCTTTGATTTGGTTCCTCGGCTATATAATCTCAGGCAATGGCTTTGCTTGTTCACTGAGATGTTGTATTACTATGTTGTTTCTCGACTTTGCATTTTTGTTTTCCACTGTATATTTATATATACATGTTGACATTTGTATTATGTCTGATCTTCGAGCCAGTTCAGGTGGTTGTATATACTTGTTTGCACTAGGTTCATGATCATTTTACAGTCTTCATTCATGTTTGATTGTCACTGAGCTACAAGTGCTCTGGCTGTTACTGTACACTAGCCTTTTGTTTCTTCTAAATTTGAGTCTGTTTTGTTGTCTAGTTGCACTGACACTTGTGATATTTGTATCAACTCGAATTGTTTACTTGATCCACTTGAGCATTTTTTCATCTGGTCTGATGATATTTGTATTGCCATATTTCTATTGTAACTCTTGTAGTCTGCACTTGAACATAGTCTTGTACTTGTCTATGTTGCTTCTGGATTCACTTGCATGCTTTGACTCTGGCCTGTCTGCATTTGTGACATTTGTTCATCTGAACATGTATTTGTTGTTTTCGCCTATGTGCTTCGACTTTGGCATTTTGCCTTGCTCTAGACTATGAAGTTAATACTGTCCAGTTACAGTATTAAATATGAATGTACAATTCGTACATTCATGTTTGGAAACTGTTTGCACCCAGTTGCATTCTAGTCTTCATATATATATATATATATATATATGTATGTATGTATGCAGTCACGTATGTATATACATTAATTGATATGCATATATGTATGTTCGAATTGCATTTTTTTCTCTGGAAATGTTTCATGTTTTTGGAAGAGATATATTGATTGTCTTGGTTTGGGTACATATGCCTATATCACTTTTAGTTGCTGTCTTATATGATGGCACTTGACTTGTAATCTATCTTGTTTTAATGATGTATCCATTTGGGTACTTGTTGCCTCTTTCACTGGATACACTGTTTCATTTCACTGATGCAGCCTTGCCCTTAAATACAAGTGGTGGCTGCAGTGTTTTATTGTTGAGACTTTGCCTTTGTTGGGTTTTTCATTTCATTTATGCCCGGATTTGTATTGCAGTTTGATTTGTTATCCTTGTACTGGCCATTGACTTCAAGTGGTGGCTGCATTTTCGTTGCAGTTTTACCCTTGATTCCTTGTGGTGACTTTATATTCGGTGTTGGCGAGGCAGTGCACGCGTGCGTGCACTGCAGCCACCCAGAATCGACAAATTCTGAATTGATATTTCCTTTGTGTCGGGATTCATTGATCAGTTGCGTATTTTGTATGGTGTTTTGGCGAGGCCGTACACGCGTGCGTGTACGGCAGCCAATCAAACTTTGATGGTTTTAAAGTGACAATTTCAATTGTTTTAAATTGATTTAGTCGATTTGATAAATTGTTTATTTATCTCTGTTGATGATTTAAATCTGCTGATTTATTGTTTAACACTGTTTAGTGTTAAGAAATTTTCGTTATCCGATTTCTTTGTTAAAAGGATTGGATATACGGGAATTATTGTGACTGTCGTCTATTTGATTATTACTGCTTATATGCACTAGTAACTGGTTTGAATTAGATTGACATGTGTATTATTTTCTTTTGAATGTAATACTCGGGTCAGACCGAGTATTTTACAGCTTGAAGATTTTCGAGCAGCGAAGTTAGAGAGAGAGAGTAAAGAATCATATTTAGTTTCAGAAGAAAATTTGTATTTTTAAGATATTCCGCTGTATCAGTTAAATAAATTGTATAAACTCTGATGTATGTATCCAAAAAGATTTATAGTAATGAAATAAAGATTCATTTGTTTAATTCATTGTTATTATTCTGTGTTTATGTGGTTGATTCTGTTTAAACCTTATAAACTAAATAACAATTCGTCTTTTTGAACGTTTCAAGTTGGTTTAATTACCGACTGGAGGCGGTCAGAAGGGGGAATGTTACACATTCTTTCAAAATTATTCATAAGGACAAATATTTTTTCAAAACTGCTACCGAACTAAAAACTGATACCTAAAAACTGCTACCGATAACTACAAACTGATACCTAAAAACTTAAAAAATGATACCTAAATAAAGTTGTCCTTCGGGCTAAAATACTGAAGATCTGTCCTTGAGGCTAAAATGCTGACAAATTTTGTCCTTCACAATAATTTCCTGTAAAGGCAATAACCAAACTAATAAACGTATAAAACATTATATCTACTTACAAAATGGTTTCAATACTTATGTTTGTGTATATGATAATGACAAAATTACAACAATTAACTGAAATTAGTATTCAAACAAAAAGTTTTTTTTAAACATTAGTTTTAAAATAAAAAAGTAGATTGGATAGCTTATACATTTATAAATTCATTGAAGAATAATAGAAATCAAAACTATACATACAAGGTGAAAAATAATCAAAAGAGATACAACATGTATGGGATTTAACTATATTACCATCATGTATTTCATAATCAAATAAAAGTAGAAACTACCTTATAGCTGTAGCCAAAAGTCGTACCTTAAAGGAAGAATAGACCTCCTAGATTTAATTGAATCATCTTCGGATTTGCAACGATCTCAAACACCGCCATTTATTTATTTTTTTCTAGAAATTTTATGGCTAACTATTAATTTTCGGTTGTGGGGAGAAGAAGAAAAATGAATTGTTATAGGAGAGTGAATGAACAAATGAATGAATGAAAATTTGTTTTAAAGAAAACATTGAAACCTTTCCAATTCTCTCCTTTAAACCCTTCCATGTTTAATCCCTCATTAAATCTAATCAAGTCCTCCCCCATCGGTCGACCATAAAAGAGGCAATGAAGGTCTCAAAATTTTTCAAACACTACATAGCAATTAATATATTTAAATCCAATTTAAATATTCGACCTATATCATATATCGACACACGCATATATAACTTTTATATACGCACTTAATTAAATACTATAGTATTCAAACAAATCAAATAAAAATTTTCATAATTAATATTTCATAAAAATTAATTAATTTAAGATGGTTGCAAACTAATTAAATCATGTGGTTTTGAAATATTCATCATTATGGTTGTGTGACTCAAAAGTATAAATCTAGTTAACGAGTAATATCAAACAATTCGAATATTAACGTTCACACATCACCTTAGCCAGTGGTGCGACATTTTGGCTGGATTTATCTGTTACACATCTTATTGGTAAAATCCAATTTTACCATTATAAGAGGTGCCCAATAGTAACAATTATTTACATTAATTCTCTTCATCATCACTATATCACAGTAGGACTTATAGAATTTGGTTATGGTCAAAATTTCAACATCATCCACATTCAACTTGATAAGGCCAAAAACAAAATCCTTGTTTCAATAACAATATTTATTATTAACCGTATAACTCTGACTAGAGATTTTGACTTTAAGTTGATTGCAGTTGATCGCGATATTAAACTCATATAACCATATAAACAAATTCTTTATTGAATAATATTTCACTTTCAATGCTTTAACTTAGACTTAACTATAGCAGTTCGGTGGACACCATACCATGATTTAATTGTAATCAAAGTACAACGTCCGCATTGAAATTTCATAGTATTCTTAAGTTAGGAGAACTATGTAAAATCGCCACTTTGAGATTTTTTTTATATTAGTTATATTATCCAACAAAAAACTCACTATAAGAAAACCTAGTTTTAGTAGCATTCAATGGAGCATCCGGACATGAAATGGTATTGTTTCACTTAACGTAATATAATTGCTACTTTTGAATTTTAAAGAGATGATACTAAATGATAAATTTCTAGGCGAGCTGATTTTTCACATTCATCCTTGCTATATCCACCTTATTTTCACTCTCTTTTGTTCTTTGCCCCTAAAAAAAAAAAGAAAACTCCAAGCCAAATTTTCTATTTCCAACTCCTCTCAATTTGGTATATTCTCTAGGAACCTCAGTCTTGCCTCGTTCCCTTCATCTCCAGCTTAATCAACATTGAATCTCTTAACTTATAATCATTTTCTCTACTTCTCCCTTTATCCAAACTCTAAATCTTATAAAAAAATTATGTTTCTTGTGTTTTTATGCAGAATCAATCACCTCCTGAAAGTCACATCACAAGGCTAACAGGGTTTATGGTTTGTAATAAAAAAGCAGGGGTTGTGTGTGTATTGTCGAAAGATTTCCAGGTTTGTTGTTATATCAATTGGTTGATTTTGTGTTGTTTTTTTAGACCTCGGTGATGAATATTAATGTTTCTTCCAGTTTCATACCCATAACCTCATTGGATTCTACTAAAACTTACTAGGACTCCACTTTAATTTGTTATGCACCTGGTGCCTAAGCTATCGAGTCTTAACTGCACTCTTTTACTCAACTTATATTGCTTAATTTTGTTACTTCCATATGGTAACTTGTTTTCAAGGTCAGAATGAAAAAATGCTAGAGACAAATGATTATGTTAAAATTTTGCAATAGAATAAACAAATAAAAAGCAAGAGATGTACTACTATTCGATACGAATGGGACGCAGCTGGATTGATACGAAAGTTGATCGATACGAATGTTGATCGATACGAAATTCGATCGATACCAAAGTTGATCGATATGAAATTCGATCGATACAGAAGTTGATCGATACGAAAACCGATCGATACGAAAAGTGATCGATACGAAAGTTGATCGATACGAATGTTGATCGATACGAAAACTGATCGATATGAAATTCGATCGATACGAAAACTGATCGATACGAAATTCGATCGATACGAAAACTGATCGATACGACTGTTGTCATATTTTCTGGATGCGAAAACATGGATACGAAAATCTTCATATTTTCTGGATACGAAAATATGGATACGAAAATCACCATATTTTCTGGATACGAAAACATGGATACGAAAATCTTCATATTTTCTGAATACGAAAACATGGATACGAAAATCATCATATTTTCATGGATACGAAAATATGGATACGAAAATCTTCATATTTTCTAGATACGAAAACATGGATACGAAAATCACCATATTTTCTAGATACGAAAACATGGATACAAAAATCTTCATATTTTCTGGATACGAAAATCTTCATATTTTCATGGATACGAAAAATTGATACAAAAATCATCATATTTTATGGATACGAAAATCACTATATTTTTATGGATACGAAAATCATGATGAATGTAGTTCCTCTTAGATCTAGAGCAATCTGAATAGAATAGAAGGAACCACCGGACGACAGATCTGGATCTTCTCCTTGGATTCTTGCAATCCAACGAAGGTAGTAGATCCACAAAGCAAGAGAAAAGCAGGGTTTTCTCAGTGAAAGCACCAAACTGTTTGTACCAAAATTGGGCACAACACTCTTCGGATGTGTTTGAAGAGATAAAATGAAGAAAGTAAATGTAAAATGAGGCAGATCTAACAAACACACCAATCAACAAACAAGAAAATGGATAGAAACACACAGATTTAGAGTGGTTCGGCGTATTGCCTACGTCCACAATGAAATGACTGATGTTTATTGAACTTCACTCGTTGATTACAAAAGGTTACAGTAGTACAACTGAAATTTAATGGTGATTCCGGCAGAGTATCAGCGTAGAGAAGCCAAAAGTCCATTTTCTGAAGTTCCAGGGTCACTATTTATAGGCGTAGGCAGCAAATATCTCGCCCAGATCTCGAAGGACTTCTTCTCTCACGTGGGCTGGCCCACGGGATCGAGTTCAGGTGATTTCGACTCGATCTGGGAGCGATACGAAAGGAATTCGTATCGATCAAGAATTGATCCTTTTTGGCTGAAATTTATCCGGTACATTCTTGACGTTGCAGGTAAGCTCCTGTGAAAATTTGGTGGCATTTGGACCTGTAGATCTCGAGTTATGATCGATGCAAGTTTGGATTACTATGACATTGTCGTCTTCGTATCGATACTATTTCCCATCGGTCATGTGTGGCTCTGTTCGTATCGATGCTTGCATGCTACTTCGTATCGATGGTTGGAGGCCGCCTTTGTATCGATGCTTCATGTTGCTTTCTTCGTATCGATCGGTGGTTGTTGTTATTCGTATTGATGGTGGGAGATCAATACGATATGGATGGAGGGAGACCGATACGAAACGAGCATTTGTTGATGGATACGAAGTGTTGTTAACATGATGGATACGAAGTAGCTTCATTTTGATGGATACGAAGGAAGTTAGTAGGCGATGGATACGAACTGAATCTCTCTTATGGAATAGATACGAAATTGGATGGATACGAATAGAGTTGGATTTCTCAACCTTGATCGATCAATATCTTGAGCATACGAACTCCGATTGACTTGAAATTTGGAACGTTGGCTTTCATAGCTTTGTTTGTCGTGTCATATCAATTGCAGTTCGATTCGGACTCGAGCAAAATTTACCAGTATCCATAGTGAACCTATGTACAACCGATCTTCAGGACGAACTATCCTTGGTTTCTAGTCAAGTTCTTGGTGTCACAACCTTGTCGAAAGGCGGGATAACATAATGTACCTATGCACTTGAGAGAGTGACGACTTTGTAAGTTGGTCCTAAAATTAAAAGCTCTTACAATGTTTTCATTTTGTATTAAACATAGAGATTCAAAATTAACATGGTTGTGTGAAAATTGTTCAGCTAAGTATCCCAAAATATGTTATAGGTATGTTAGTTATGCAGATAAATCAAATCCAGTATCATCATATTAGCTGTGTTACTAATAGAGTTTTATTAGTATTTGATATCATACGAACACACATTAGTCCCAGCGCTTTAGTGTTGATTATCGACATATCATGGATTTGATTTAAATTAATTAAAAATGATGATATAATTTTGTTTTTTTTTAAATTATAGAATTGAACGGCCGGTTTCCTCCATCGTTGTGCGGCTGCGCTGGTGCAGTTAAAAGAGGATATGTATACCATAAATTGTACATTCTGTAATATTAGTTTTAAATTGTTCTGTTAAAAGATATAATGGTGTAAGCAAAGCAACCACGATGAGGAATTCTTTGCGTTGTCAGACGGACACCAATTTTGAACATTGCAAATTCAAACTAAGCCCTATTCCAACTAAGCTCTACTCAAACTCCAATAAAGTAATTTACACCAGTTTGACATTTTCTCGAGTTTTATCTCTGGAACACATTCTAATATTGCCTTACCCTCTAAATTTGCTCTGATTTGCTTCAAAGATTTTGTCTTTCTTGCTGAGTTTGAGGTTATACAGTCAGATTCTTGTGTTCTATTAATACAGAATTAACATCAGAGAAGTCGATAAGTTTTGCTGGTAATAACTGGCTGAGTAATCAGTTGTTAACTGTTAATAGTTCGTATTAAGATGCGTTTTTCCCTTTCAAAATTCCTAAAAAAGAGGAAAATGGATAAGAATTTTAATTTTGAAAAGCGGAAAAAAAAGAAGATAAGCTTTGTCCTAATAATCAGATCCGAAAGAAAAATTATCCGTGAAATGTGCATGCAAGAGAGATATTCCCTATTAAAAGTACCAAAACCATTTCATAAAAAATCATTCGATCTCATTAATCACCATTTCTCATTTCGTCATTTAATCAAACACCTGATAATCAATTTAGTTACTATATCATCGTGGTAGAAAGTAAATTATTACTAAAAATAAAGAATTAAAATGGAAGAAGGAGAAAGTAGATGGGCAATAAAAGAATGCTTGACAATAACATGGAGGAATCCGTATGTTCTTAGGCTCGCTCTCACTGCAGGAATTGGTGGTCTCCTTTTTGGCTATGATACTGGTAACATTGATTATTTACTTAATTACTTTCATTTTATGTATTTAATTCTGTCATTAATTACTCATCAGAATATGGAAATGTGGAATTGATATGGTAGCATTTGTATGTTTAAAAGATTTCCATTTAAATTCATCCTCCGATAAATGAAGAAATATGCTATTAATAATACTACAAAAGACAATTAGCTTAAAATGCTTACTGTTTGAACTGTAATGTGATTTAAAATGTATGCACATTTGACTTATACATTTTGATAATGGCATGATTTGGATAAAAGGTAAAAATCAGAATATCAGGTTTTTTAAAATCTATTTAAAATTTATTTAAAATGTATGAGCTATTAACCCTTAAAAAGTCAGCAATTTATTTTGTTAAATATTTTGTAGAATGGATATCTTTCTATTTATTCCAGTTTATCCTCAATTGAATTCATTTGTGGTATACATTTTACTCTGAATATTTGAATACTTTATATCACTATCAATGTATCAATAATAGTATCATATATCCTTTTTTGCCACTTCTTTATGTCCATATGGATAACTGCAGTCAACTGAAATAAATCCGATATATTCATTTATTCTTCTTCTTATTTTAAAAAAAATAAAAAATGAATAAAATAAAAAGTTTATTTTTTTAATCTAGGAGTTTCTCTATACTAGATTTTTATTATTTTAGTTTACTGAAAAAATTAACTATGTTGCTGGAATTGAATTTTTCCAATTTACTTTTATGGACAATACTATCTCTTTATGATTTTAAATAAATTGGATGTGTTTGTTTTGTTAAATAATGGAATGTTATTGTCCATATATAATTCATAAATCCTCAGTCAGTTCCCAAATTTGTATGGGATCATTCTGCATACTAATGTCAAAGAAGTTGTAACATATCCTTTATGAGTAAAAAATTGAAGTGAGCTTAATTATAGCATTAATTGTAACAAAGGAGATTACTGGTTTTATATGGCAAACTTTTACTATTAAGATCTCATACCAAAAAAAAAAAAATTACATGCAGCATTAAAAGCAGGCATCAAAGATGGAAACATCAAAGAGAAATTTATTTGTGACCGTGACTAAATAAAAGACGCCAAGTTTTTATACATCACTTCTCCGTTGTCCTTATCCTCTGTCATTGTTTTTGACTTAATTGTCTCTCATCTCTCACTTCCAAAAGTTGCAACATATTTTAGTGCAGAAAAATATTAACATTCTTCGATTAAACTCTGTATTAACAAGTAAATATTGTTCTTTAAAAAAAAAGAAACGAAAAAAAGAAAGGAAACAGAGGATGGAAGGAGGTAAAATAGAAGTAGATAGTTCTGCTTTCAAAGAATGTTTTTCTTTGTCTTGGAAAAATCCTTATGTTCTTCGCTTAGCTTTCTCTGCTGGGATGGGTGGTTTGCTTTTTGGTTACGATACAGGTTAATATATTCTTTTATTTTTTATTTATTTTATTTGTTTTTTAAATTAATTTCAGTTTTTTGTGAAATTTAATTCAAAGTTTGATCTTCAATGTAGAGTTCAGTTCATTAGTAGATTTGTTCAATTTGTGTAAGTGTGTGTATTTTATAAACGCTATGCAAACTCATTAGGTAGTTAAAATAAAAAATTCTGCAAGTATTGGTGTGGACTAGAATATGGTCGTTTCAATGTATTTTGAGACCTTAGACTAAAATATTCCAATGTATGTTTATTGAGTAATTTTATATGTATTCATTTATAAAAATATATGTTCTTTTTTAATAATATGGAAGAAAAAATAGGTAAAAATAGAGTGGATTGATAGTTCAGAAAAACACAAACATTTTTTTGATTTGACTATGAAGTTAATAATTTAAACAAAAAATGAAAAGAAAAAAAGAAAGAAAAGAAATAGAGGATGGAAGGAGGTAAATGTAGGGCTGTTATGGTAATGGTAAATTTATCATTACCATACCATTACCAGTCAATCAGTTACCATTTTATAGTGAAATCGGTATACCAGTTGAATCGGTATGCTAACGGTAAATTTACCATTTTCTACGGTAAATCATCGGTAACATTTCTTCAATACCAGCGGTAACGGTAATTTTACCAGTTAATTTATAATACATGTATATTCATGTAACATGCTTTATTATAGGCATTTAGAACCAAGCAAATGATATAATTTAGTTTATTAACCAGGTGAAATAATGTTAAATACACTTCACTTCTTTTTCATTTATGTCTTTTATTAAGTAACACTATAAATTATATAATGAAGCACCGTTATTGTGTGGATACATGTTATGTTACTAACCTTTTCTAGACAAACGATAATTTACCATTACCAGTGTAACGGTTACCAGATTATCGGTATACCAGTCTTCGGTATACCAGCCTATCGGTAACGGTAAGCAATTTTCGCTTACCAGTAAAAATGGTACGATAACGGTATTTGTGAAATGGTAACGGTAACCATTACCATAACAGCCCTAGGTAAATGGGAATGTTTTTCTTTGCGTTTACAATAAACGTTATGGTGTTTGCTTAGCTTTCTCTATTGGGATGAGTGGTTTGCTTTTTGGTCATGACCATGGTTTGCGTAAGTGTTTGCTTAGCTTTCTCTATTGAGAACTGTGAGGAGAGAGGGGAAGAGAGAGCACATAGCTAGGAAGAGAAAGAGATGCAACAGCCTGTTAAGTATCGTTCCCATCGAAAACAAATTCTTTGTTAGGTTGATTTTGGGTCTAGATTGTACTTTTCTTGGATTGGGCTTTTTAAAATTTAGGACTATCATTAATTTGTTAAAAAAGTTTTGGATCATTATCGGTTTGTTAATGAATTATGGGCTTTAATGAAGATTGCTATAGATTAATTAGTGTAGATTAATTTTTATTAAGTTATTATATTAGTGAATTATTATAAAATAATTTGTAGAAAAATTGTATGAAGTTTATTTTTGTATAAAGATCAAATTATTTATATGAATAAAATTATAAAAAGTCCTAGAATTCGCACATCGTAATTAAAGCGAAATTTCTAAAATTTCCGAGATGGAACCCAAATTCCAAAATTTCTTAATGATAGGAACGGAAAACAAAGTGTAATTTTGACCTTGGTTATGATACAAGTTAATATATTCCTTTTGTTTTATTTTGTTTGTTTTTCTTTAATTTTAGTTTTTGCGAATTTCAATTTGTTTGATCTTGAATATAAAGTTCAATTTATTGGGTAAAGATGTTCAATTTGTGTAAGTATATATTCTATAAACACTATGCAACTTATCATGCTTCTAAAATATAAAATATCCACTAGACATTGCTGTGGATTAGAATATTTTAAGTAAAATAAAGTGTACACATTTCTAAAAAACTTTTTCTTAAGATGTAGAAGAAAATTTGAAAAAAAAAAGGTTGTATTACGTAAAATTATTTAGTTGTTGTTAGGAATCAAATACATAGTAGAGTATTATATGTTATAAATCTAATAAATGTTAATTATAAGATTTGTCTAATAATTTTGGGCCCTATACAGTTTTTTAGTTTGCTTAGCAAGTGTCACCTAATCTTTTATATCCTTTTGCCAATTAATCTAAGTTAAGTGATCTATGCATCATATTAAATATTCATTTGTTCTCTGATTGTTTATCATATTAGTTTTGAACTATACCGTAGATTTGGGATATACAATACATAGAACAGAATTATCAAAGTTTATATTGTCTTGAATAGTCTAATTTTAGTATAGTCTATGAAAAATAAAAAAATAAAACTAAAGTGAAATGGGCAAAGAGATTCGAATTATGAACTTCTGCATCTGTAAGATATATGAAAATATTTAACAAAATCAACTATTGTTACAAAAAATAACATACCGTGTATGTGTGAACATATACCATTAAAAAATTCTTATTTATTCTAAAATTACAATCCTTAGATCGTTTTTTCTCTTCAAATGATAAAACCTATAGAACAAGGGTTTACAAGAGTATTTGTGAAAAACCATAGAAGTAATAATTCAAAATTCTCTTGCTTATATTCACCTACGCTGTGATTTTAATGCAGGTGTCATCTCGGGTGCATTGCTTTACATCCGCGACGACTTCTCAGAGGTTGATAGAAAAACATGGATGCAGGTACACACCATATAAGAAACTACATAAATCTGTGAAGTTCTTTGTGTGCTGTCATTGATGTATTGTTTTACATATGTAAATTTATCAGTGGTACTCGAAACATAAAATAAACCTTTTCTGAGTAAAGACTTGCAGATTTCTTATTTTATTTATTTTATTTTTTATATTCTTTAGGAAATCATAGTGAGCATGGCAGTAGCAGGCGCAATCGTAGGAGCAGCAATCGGTGGGTGGGCAAACGATCGCTTTGGACGAAGATTGTCAATTTTAGTAGCAGATTTTCTATTTTTAGCAGGTTCAGTAGTAATGGCGGCTGCTCCCAATCCAAATATTTTGATTCTGGGGCGAGTTTTTGTAGGCCTTGGTGTAGGGATGGCTTCCATGACCGCCCCGCTCTATATATCCGAAGCCTCTCCTGCTAGGATCAGAGGAGCGCTAGTTAGTCTTAACGGCTTTCTTATCACCGGTGGACAGTTCTTGTCTTATCTCATCAATCTAGCCTTTACCAAGGTTTTGATTCTTAAAACTCCTCAAAATCTGATATTTTTGCATCTTCCTTTTATACATGTATCATGTTATTTGCTAAAATAATCAAATAGACATAACATAGATGAAGAGGAAAAGAAAAGATTAACGATCAGAGGTAATTATATTGAGTTGCAGTTACAATGGGTAGGTGAAAACTAACAAAACGTTTTTTTAGGCTAAGTAGAGATACTTAAAAAAGATAAATATGTCCATCAAACCCTATTTAGAATATTCTTACTATTATTTACTACTAGAATCAGAAACATGATCAAATGTAACTTGTCTTCTGAGTTCAAATAAGTAAAATTGCAAGTTTTACTACTATTCTCATAAGTGCTTGATGTATATACCAATAACATAACTGGACATACCAAGTAAATACAATGGTGCATATATTTAACAGTGGCATTCCACCAGGCACCAGGAACATGGAGATGGATGCTAGGCATAGCAGGAGTCCCCGCCATCCTCCAATTCGCACTCATGTTCTTCCTCCCCGAATCGCCCCGTTGGCTCTATCGAAAAGGCCGGCAAGAAGAAGCCAAGACGATCCTCCGCAAAATCTACCCAACCAACGAAGTGGACGCCGAAATCAACTCCCTACATGAATCGGTTGAAACCGAAATCAAAGAACGTGGCAACTCCGAGAAAATCAGGTACCGTTCGCCTTGAAAACGGGTTTTGTGTTTTACATTTTCAATATGTATGTTAAATGGAAAACAATAAAAAAAAACAATTTTCTTAATTTTATATGTTGAAACTCATTTTTTAAAACTATCGTTTTCCACCATCTTCGCCAGCTTCTCGAAGCTCTTCAAAACAAAGACGGTACGAAGAGGCCTTCTAGCAGGAGTCGGTCTTCAAATCTTCCAGCAGTTTGTCGGCATCAACACGGTGATGTACTACAGTCCCACCATCGTGCAGTTTGCTGGGTTCGCTTCAAACCAGACTGCGCTCGCACTGTCGTTGGTGACGTCTGGGCTGAACGCGGCTGGGTCTGTGGTCAGTATATATTTTATTGATAGGACCGGAAGGAAGAAGCTGCTGACTATTAGCTTGGCTGGGTGCGTGGTTTCCCTTGTTGTTCTGACTGCGGTGTTTCAGCAGACTACCACGCACTCGCCTGCTGTTAGCTCGATTGAAACGGCGAAGTTTGATTCGTTCACTTGCTCTGCTTATAGTGTTGGTGCTAAATGGGATTGCATGGCTTGCTTGAAAGCTAAAAATCCAGGTTGCGGTTTTTGTTCTTCTGCTACCAATAAGGTATGTTTGTTCCTGAGTTGTAAAAATGACACAAAATTAAGATAAAATGTTTTAAATGCATGTTTTGAGATATATGGATATAGACAATACGAATATCATTGGCACACTCTCATTTGTACCATTGGTACAAACAAGGTATTTATATAATTTACACTATATTTATATATTAATAGTCGTCACAATATCCTTGGTGTCATTTTTTTGGTGCAAACGTAAACTATAAAAAATGCCTATAAAATGGTAACAAATAGTTGAACAGATTTTGAAAATCAAGCCTTTGTCCATAATTGTTGAGTAAAACTTTTATTCTTAATTTTAACAAAAGAATAGTATTCTTCATTTATTATCATTCTCATTATTAAACAAAAAAATAAAATACTATATTAGAATTACATATCTTTAATACGATTAGATAATTATGTTTTTTTAATTAAAAAATTGGAAATTTTATCTCATATCTTTTTTTAAAATATAGTTGTAAGTTGTAACACCTTTGGTTTTTTCACGGTTGTGCAAACATTTTCTCTTGCACGTGTGAATCACATGCCATTTGTAAATGAAAAAAGGGAGAAAAAAAAAATCATTCCATTCCATGTGCGGAGCAAGTATAAATGACATAAGTACCTTTGAGTTTGTACCAACGGTAGAAACAAGAGTTTGTAAGATTGGTATAGGAAACATTTAGCTCATATGTATGAATATATACAGCTTAGTGCTACAAGATACAAGATTCTTTTCTGTGTTGCTGAAGGACAAAATAACTGTACATAGTGAAAATTACTGTTTTGTCCCTAAGTTTGCAACAATGGTATAAAAGGTTTATGTGCCACTGATATAGACTCATCTACCATTTTAGATAGAGTGATGATATGTATACTACTCACATAGACTCATATATAATTTTGGATAAGAGTAAAACGATACTGTATCAGTGACTGGAGGGTATTTATGTAATTTACACTATGTAAATGACATAGATACCCTTGTATTTGTACCCTGGTACGAAGAATACATTCAGCTCATATGAATATACAGACATCTCAGTGCTGCAGACACTTCTCTGTAGTACCAATGTTACATACTCTTCTTTTACCAAAGGGTAAAATGGTAATTTACACAGCTAACGAAAACTTTTCACCAATGCAGTTATTGCCAGGAGCATGTTGGGTATCAAACTCAACGGTACGAGACACTTGCAACGGGGCAGGGCGAATATGGTACTCCAGGGGGTGCCCAAGCAAATCAGGGTGGCTGGCCCTATGCGGCCTAGCCTTGTACATCATCTTCTTCTCCCCCGGCATGGGTACAGTGCCATGGATAGTGAACTCCGAGATATACCCTCTCAGATTCCGTGGGGTGTGCGGTGGGATTGCAGCTACAGCTAACTGGATATCGAATTTAATAGTGGCGCAGTCTTTTCTGTCTTTAACAGAGGCCATAGGGACGTCGTGGACATTTCTCCTGTTTGGGATCATATCCCTCATAGCTTTGGTTTTTGTTATTATTTGCGTGCCTGAAACGAAGGGTCTGCCCATAGAAGAAGTTGAGGCTATGTTGGAAGAGAGGAGCCTGCATTGGAGTTTTTGGAGTAGGAGTGGTAGTGTGAAGGGGAAGCCTGTGGTTGTTTAAGAAGGATGATAAATGAGTCTTTTTAGCTTAAAATATTTGAAAATAAGAATATATTATGAGAACTTTTACTCTCTATTTTTTAAGTTTTAGATTGAACTTTTTTTGTTTTTTGATTTTTATAGATGATTGGAGATTGGAATACTGTGTTTCATTTATGAATACAGTGGTTAGTATTTGGTTTGGAACTATGGTGTTTTTAAGTTTCTACTATTGTTAATGAAATTGTGAAATATTTGGTAGTATGGTTGTTTCTTGTTAAGAGTATTTTCATTGGTAAAATATTAGGCATATTTGCGCTCGTACATGTTTTGCAAAAAACATCTACAACTCCACCACGTGCTTTAAATTGAGAACATAGAAGCACATTGAAGTTGACTTTAAATGACGTTTTAATAAGAGCGACAAATCTAGCTCAAATTGTAAGTTACAACCCATGCGTTAAACATTTATTTACTCTTCCCTCAATCAAAATATAAATTTCATACATTTCATTTTGACTCTTCACATTCTTCCACCTTTGGTTCTAATTATTATAATTTACGCCAGTTACTTCATTTCAGACAAAATGTGTGTTTAGCTGTAGCCACAACATTTTTCTCTTCTTTTTAAGAACATCACTCCGACCATTTACGGAATTTTATGTTATTTCCTTCGTTAGATTCAGGACTGTAACTCAAGTTTTGTAAATTGATTAATTTGAAACATATTCCCCTCCATTAATTTAATTTATTTTACTATTGTATTATATCTTTATGTTCTATTATATGAAAAGTTCAATATTTGATCATTTTTATTTTTATATTCCATAATTTGAAAATGAAATCCTATTTTTATATTATTTTACTCTTTATTTCACATATTATTCCTTTTAATATTCTTTGTTTCATCTAACACACTCTACTCCATGAATTCATTGTTCAAGTATAATCTAATAGTCTACTTTTTCTTTTCTCCCTATTTTCAATAAAAAAAGTTTTTACTCCTCACTTTTCTCCATTATCAACCACCCACACCCCCACACCCCCCCTCCAAAAAAAAACACCTCCAACCTCGTTGTTTCATTTTTTCACAATTTTATATCATCTTGTTCTAGTTCCTATGTACACTGCAGTTTGAAAAATCCATTTCACACTCTATCAGTTTAGGCATTTTTCAAAAAAAAAAAAATTAACGATCGTTATTTTGTTAATCTTATTTTCTTTTAGCTTAAAGCTATTTTTTTTGTTTCTATTTTGAATTCTAATTTTAGCTTAGAGTTTTGTCAAGATTCACTCTAATTTTATTTCAATTATCATGATTAATAATACGGTTTCCTTCATTTGCATGTGATTATTGAATTTATTAATACATAGATACAATAGAATCTTTAATTTATGTACAGTTCATTAAAGGTAAAGACAAACAATTTTTTCTTCTAACTGTTTGTACCAAATTGTAGAGGGAATTCATCGGTGAGAGGATTAGAGGGTGGCAGGTGTGGGAAGTCGACGGCTTGAGAAGGTGTCACGCTTGGAAATTTTTAAGAAAAAAAGAACAAGTGAGAGAATGAGAGGTAAGGATGGAAAATAATGTAATAATTTTTTATAAAAAAAATACTTACAAGTTTGACTATACTCTTCCAATAAATTTTAAACTCCATAAAAGTTTGTCCTTTATAATTTTTTTTCCCATAATCAAAACAATAATACTTCAATAAACTTACATACTTATGTTCCCTTTTTCTTTGTGCAAACTCCATATCGTCCTATTTACTCTCCATTCTTCCTTAAATTCCTTGTCAATTTTGAACGATTCAAAAATTATAATTACTAAACTAAAATTGAAGATGTCTAGAACAAAAAAAATGTTGGAGTTTCTACATCCGAAGAACATAGGTTATTTTATAAAAAAAATTCATAGCCTTTTGTTTTCTTTGATTGTTTTTTGTTGATAGTTTGTATTGCTATTGAAATCAGTTGTAATTGGTTCGAAAAAAGCATATAAATTAAGACATTGGTTGTAGGAATAGATGTTCAAATTTGTATAGTAATTTAGTTTAGGTATTAGGATTAAGGTTCATGATAAAGGGAGGAAGAAGAAAAGGCAGATGAATTTGGTATGTAGAAAAAGATTTGATTAAAGAGAAACAATTAATTAAAAATGAAGGTTAACTTGTTATTTCCATTTATTATTCATAGTGAGAATCGCTAATTGAATCTTCCCCTAATAAATCTTTTAATAAAAACGTTGACTTTGTTTATTCCGCTTAGGAAAAATTATAACCTTTTTAACATTTCTCTAAAAGAATATTTAAATAATAAGTTTTTATTGTACTTTAGAAGAAAAAAAGTATAAATGGAAAATCATCGCTTTTGTTTCGGGCTGCAATAAACAACTAATTATTTTTCTTCAAAATTTTAGTTTCAAATATGTGTTTTACAAACTTATTCATATTTTAGAATGTTTTAGTTTGTGTTGGCCAACCAAAACTTATATTTTGTAATATATGTTATTATCCATCTTAATCAATCTAGCTTTTAACATATTTCTCTACGGTGTTGCTTAAGAGATTATGAAATGTACATAAGCAACACATAATTTTCAATTTGAATGCATGGTTACCATAAATTCTTCGGTATGTCATGCAACGATGAGTTATTATGATGACCACCCTATACCTCGGTACCCAATAAACATGTCTAATGCTCTGTGGAGGCACCCAGTCGATGCAGGACGGTAGCCAAGGGTGTAAAGTAGCAAAATTCAAACAAAGAACCTGTAGAATATCTCACAGTACACAGACAAAATATAATATAATAACATAGATGTAAAACAGATGAGACAGTGATATAATCAAATGAACTATAAATAAGAACATCAGAGTCCAACTGGTTCACATATTATACAAAAGAAAAAATAACAAAGTTCATACATCCCTAAATCTCCAAAATAAACCTTATAACTGTAACAACCGGGATTTTTGGTAAATTTTAATTATAGACAAAATGACGATTTAATCTAGTTGACAATTGATATTGAGTTTTAAATTATATTTTAAATTCTTTAACAAAATTGTTATACGTGGTTAGAGATTTTAAATCAATCTGAAATTCATTTTCTTTTGATTTGTATAATCCTCTATTAAACATTGTAAGGAGAGTAAATAAGAATTGTAAAACGTTGTTTGGGAATTTGAATCAAATTGATATTCTTTAAACAATTTTCATATGATTGAATTGGGCTTTTGAATCTAGCCCATGTTTTATCCCTAGTTGCCGTTCTCTTTTATTTTGATACCGTGATATTTATGTATACCCGACCCATTCATTTTCAACTTCAACCCTAAACAAGACGAAAGAGAAACAATGGCGGCTTTAAAAATTTTCTTCATTCGTTCGTCCTCTCGATCAATTTAGGGCTTCGCGAAATCGAAGGCATTGGCTTCTCTGCTCGATCGAATGCTAAGGACTTCTGCCGATGGTTTCGTTCGCTTCCGTAGTGCTACGACGTCGTCTCCGCTAGGCTGCTTCTCGTGTTCGAATTCGTTGTCGCTCCATTCCAAGGGCTTCGACTCGTCCCTAGCTTCGCTCGATCTCAAGAGCGCTCGGCGTCAATTTCTTCAGTTCGAACGCGACTACTCCAATTTGTGGCAAAGGTGAGTGAATTAATTCGCTCACATCTAATTCAATTGCTCAGTTTTGTGATTTGGGTTTTAAGTTGTTTTATTAGGGTTTGAATCCCTTTATCTTCGTTGCATATATCTATTGAAATGGGCAATTTACTCTCGAACGTATGTTTCTGTTGATGTTTGGGTTTTGATTTCTGACCTTAATCTGTTCCTTCGACATTGATTCGTCACTGTCTTGTACTGGTCGTGGTCATTCACTGTTGCTTTGAATTTACTGGTCTTCAATTGCATTTCTCTGGTTCCTTTGTTTGTTGATTGGTTTCACTTTGTTGAGGATGCTTCCTTGACATCTGGTCTGGATATGTTCGAGTTGGTAGCTGGGCTTGATTCACTTGTTCCACATGTATGTGATGTATATTGGGTTGGTTCATGTTATAATTGGCAGTGTGCATTATGTTGTTTGTATGTCAAGTGATTGGTCTGGTTTGTTGTTTTCTCGGTCTTGAGTCTCTTTTCTTGTTCATGTGCACACTGCTCAGTCTTGTTGCTGTCTGGTTCATGAATATGCATGATGTTCTTGAGTCGGCAGCATTCATTAATCTTTGTTTGGTGCTATCTCATTTTTCTTCTCTGGTCATGTTGGGTTGAGCTGATCATTTGAACTTCATGTGTACATCTGAGTGTTGCATACTGCTTGCACTTTGTTCATGTCACCCCTTTAGTTTGTGATTTCAATTTGGCCTTGACTTTGTTTTGGAAACAAATCATTTTACTTGTATCAGTTTATACAAGAGCCTTACCATTCTGGCTCATATATTCACTGTGCATTCCTGTAGTTACTTGGGCTTGTTCTGTAGCTTGCTTTGACAATTGTATTTAGTTATCATGTAACTCTCCTTGGCTTTGACATTGCTGAGTCTTTGCCTTTGATATTATTTTATAGTTGCCCACTTACTTCCTGACCTGTAGCACTATTTTCAATGCTGATGTGTTATGTAATTCACTGTACCATGTAATCACTCTCCTTCTATTTTTGTACTTGTACCACTGCCTTGTGCTTTGGTGCTGCAGATGTGTTGAGTCAGAGACTTGACCTTCTTGCATTTCGTGGTAGTTTTCTACCTGCTCGAATTTGTAGTGTTATTACATTTACTTGGTGGCAATTGGTTTGCTTACCATTTACACTGGGCAGCCTTACCCCTGGCTGCATTCGTTTGATTGATGTATCTGGCTTTTCGGCTGCAGTTTGTTGGCATCTTTTCTTGACTTCTTTGGCATTTCTCTTCCTTGTCCGAACTGGTTTGGTTGTTGATTGTTTGAGGCAGCCAACCTCTTCAACTCACTTGGTCGAAGCTTTCCACTACTGTCACTTGCCTATTGCATTTGTTGGCACTGTGAATTCTTGAGCATTGGCCTGGTGCCTTGTTGCTTTCTCTTTATATGCTGTTGTGGCGAGGCAGTGCACGCGTGCGTGCACTGCAGCCACCCAAACTCGACAGTTTTGAGTTAATATTTCTTTTGTGTCGCGATTCATTGATCTTTTATGCTGTATTGGCGAGGCCGTACACGTGTGCGTGTACGGCAGCCAATCGAGTTTTGATGGTTTTAAAGTGACAATTTCAATGGCTTTAAATTGATTTAGTCGATTTGATAAATTGTTTATTTATCTCTATTGATGATTTAAATTTGCTGATTTTTGTTAAACACTGTTAAGTGTTATATTGACCGTTATCCGGTTTCTTTGTTTAAAGAATCGGATAGACGGGAATTATTGTGACTGTCGTCTATTTAAATTATCACTGCCTATATGCACTAATAAACTGGTTTGAATTAGACTGACCTGGGTATTATTTTCTTTTGAATGTAATACTCGGGTCAGACCCGAGTTATTTCAGGTTGTAGATTTTCTTCTTTGAGTTGCTATTCGGGATTTGAAGACTTTTCGCATCTTCTGAAGTTGTCATTGTCCTTTTGTAGTAGTCGTGTCATTGTATAGAACGATATGTATTCATGTATATTAGTCGATAATGTACGTGTATATATAACTTCTAGAGTCGACAGTTGTAGTTGTATCGTATGTATTGTGTCAACTATGTATTAACTGACATCAGTTATATATATATGAGACTTTTGTTTTTATCCGTGTTCCGCAATTATATTATCTGTGTTATTGCTATATCTAATGTCCTAAACTATTATGAACTATCGTAGTTTGTTTTATACTGATAATTGGATATGTCGATGGGAGTAAATAAATAATAGATGAAAAATAAAAAGTATATACCACTCCTATCGAGATAACCAATATTAGTGTAAGGTCAATTACGGATGGTCGCTCCTATCCAGCCTTATTCTTCGTAATAATAGACAGTATTTCTTTTAATACTCTTTGTTATTATGAGCATAGAGGTGGGGCATCACAGTTGGTATCAGAGCTTGGGGTTTATGGACATAATATAAAACATAACTTGGATGGAACATATGTTACAACTATAGGTCGATGTTTTATTGTGATTTGAGTCAAAACTAAAGTTTTGAAATTTAGATGTAAATTTTTAAATATCTTTATTTAAAAAGAAAAATGAATCTGTGTTCTGATGATTTGATTGATTTGTGTTCTGTTTATCAGAGTGCGCAGCGGAAACAGTGAAACTGTCTTCGCTGAGTACAACTGATAATCTTTTTGATTTAAAAATCAAAATACGAAATTGATATGAATTTCATTTGTTGTTCACATAACTGTAATTATTTTGTTTCTTTGAGAATTTCGAATCCGAATTAGGGATTCGAAGAAATTGCAGATATGTGATTTTTGTTGAAATTTCCGCTGGCTTTCTTTTGTACTAATCATTTATTGATTAGATTTTGCTGTTTTGAATTATCTTCATTGAAGATACATTCGAATGATTTCTTTGCTCATTTTATAATACGTGCGAAATTTGAATTGCACGTTATTGCAATTATTTTACGTTGAACCGATGCTTGGTTATGAAACGTATTTTGTTGCCGTTATTTTTATAACGGGATTTTTACACCAATGCTAAATTCTTGAAGCACGGTGTTTTATGGCATTTTGATGAATGAAAATTCTCTGATATTACATTTTGATGTAAATTGTTTTGATGTGATTTTGACGTTTTAAAACTACTGTCGCTTTGGCTTCAGTAACCGCCAAATTTTAAAAGTGGATTTTCAAGCGGTTATTCCGCAATACTGATTTGTGACCGTTTTTACGGTATTTTGAGAAGTACAATTTCCTTATCGAAATTGTTACTAATATTGCTGTTTTAATCACGTGATTGGAAAAATCGTTTTAGAATGAAAATTGTTTTATAAAATTTTAGCAGTTTGCGTTTTCAAAAGAATGAGAAAGCGACTTAAACGATTCAGCAAAATCGAGGATTATGACCCCTTTCTTTTACTGCTTCGCTTAACTCCGGACTTGTTCAGTTGAGAATGCGAATTGTTATTTTTACAAAATAAATAAAATTGTTTTCAAAAATTTTACAGTTTACGATTTCAAAAAAATGAGGAAGCGATTTAAACGTTTCAGCAAAATCGAGGACTATGACCCCTTTCTTTTACTGATTCGCTTAATTCCGGACTTGTCCGTTTGAGAATGTGAAATGTATTTTTACAAAATACACAATTTTGCACTTTCAAGGAAACGATGAAGAGAATCAAACGATTTAGTAAAACACGTGGTATGGGACATGTGCGTTTGCTATTTCGGTTAATTCTGGACTCGTTAATTGAAATATTTGATGATTTTGTGTGCTTTCGAGCCACTCTGCGGACCTTCGGGTCATTTGTTGGGCTTTCGAGCCACTCTGCGGACCTTCGGGTCATTTGTTGGGCTTTCGGGCCACTCTGCGGACCTTCGGGTCAAATACCAGTACTAGACCTTCGGGTCACTCTGCGGACCTCCGGGTCAATCTGATGGGCGCCAAAAATTATGTTGAGTACTTGGTAGGCTACGGCCACTCTGAGATGCATGTGCGGCGAATTAAAAACTCGCCATCTGATGGGATCGATCCAAGCTTTTATGTTGATTTTCTAGTCTTCTTAATTGATTTCCAGATATTTGTTGTTTCTAATTATCGCTTGTGATAATTAGATATTTGTTGATATGAGTTCTGATTATCGTTTTTGATAATCAGATATTTGTTGTTTCTAATTATCGCTTGTGATAATTAGATATTTGCTGATATGAGTTTTGATTATCGTTTTTGACAATCAGATATTTGTTGTTTCTAATTATCGCTTGTGATAATTAGATATTTGTTGATATGAGTTCTGATTATCGTTTTTGATAATCAGATATTTGTTGTTTCTAATTATCGCTTGTGATAATTAGATATTTGCTGATATGAGTTCTGATTATCGTTTTTGACAATCAGATATTTGTTGTTTCTAATTATCGCTTGTGATAATTAGATATTTGTTGATATGAGTTCTGATTATCGTTTTTGATAATCGGATATTTGTTGCTTTTAATTATCACTTTAGATAATTAAATAATTGTTGATTTGTTGTTTTAATTATCGCTTTAGATAATTAAATATTTGTGCTTTGAGATTTAATTATCACCTTAGATAATTAAATATTTTCTGATTTGGAATTTAATTATCGCTCTAGATAATTAAATATTTGCTGATTTCGAATTTAATTATCACTTTAGATAATTAAATATTTGTTGATTTTAGATTTAATTATCGCCTGAGATAATTAAATAATTGTTGATTTGTTGTTTTAATTATCGCTTTAGATAATTAAATATTTGTTGCTTTGAGATTTAATTATCGCTTTTGATAATTAAATATTTGCTGATTTCGAATTTAATTATCGCTTTAGATAATTAAATATTTGTTGAATTGAGATTTAATTATTGCTTTAGATAATTAAATATTTGTTGCCTTGAGATTTAATTATCGCTTTTGATAATTAAATATTTGCTGATTTCGAATTTAATTATCGCTTTAGATAATTAAATATTTGTTGAATTGAGATTTAATTATCGCTTTAGATAATTAAATATTTGTTGCTTTGAGATTTAATTATCGCTTTTGATAATTAAATATTTGCTGATTTCGAATTTAATTATCGCTTTAGATAATTAAATATTTGTTGAATTGAGATTTAATTATCGCTTTAGATAATTAAATATTTGTTGATATGAGATTTAATTATCGCTTTAGATAATTAAATATTTGCTGATTTCGAATTTAATTATCGCTTTAGATAATTAAATATTTGTTGATATGAGATTTAATTATCGCTTTTGATAATTAAATATTTGCTGATTTGAGATTTAAGTATCGCTTCTGATAATTAAATATTTGCTTATTTGAGATTTAATTATCGCTTTTGATAATTAAATATTTGTTGAATTTGAAATTTGATTATCGTTTGTGATAATCGAATATTTGTTGATTTGAGAAATTTGATTATCGTTTTTGATAATTGAATATTTGTTTTCTGACTATCGTTTGAGATAATCAGATATTTGTTTTGTCTTCTGATTATCGTTTGAGATAAGTAAATATTTGCGACTTTTGAGATTTGAGCTTCGTCTTTTTCTTTGGCGATTCAGGTGAGTAATTTGATTTACTCACATTCAATTCGTGCTCTGTATGGGATTTCTGCTCTGTTTTTCCTTCTCTTTTAGTTGCTGGAACTCGATTGTTCTTGCTTTTGTTAGTCGTCTGATTTTGATCCCTGATTCCCACGATGTTGATTCTTTTGATTGAAGCAGTCGAACCTGTTGATTTCTTATCTAATACTTCCCCGCTGACACTTGCTTTGCTTGTACATTCGACATTGCCATACTCTTTTGGTTGTTACCTTTTATCCATTTATCCCCTATGATTGCGTGGACGCAATTTTTATAAGGAGGGGAGTCTGTAACAACCGGGATTTTTGGTAAATTTTAATTATAGACAAAATGACGATTTAATCTAGTTGACAATTGATATTGAGTTTTAAATTGTATTTTAAATTCTTTAACAAAATTGTTATACGTGGTTAGAGATTTTAAATCAATCTGAAATTCATTTTCTTTTGATTTGTATAATCCTCTATTAAACATTGTAAGGAGAGTAAATAAGAATTGTAAAACGTTGTTTGGGAATTTGAATCAAATTGATATTCTTTAAACAATTTTCATATGATTGAATTGGGCTTTTGAATCTAGCCCATGTTTTATCCCTAGTTGCCGTTCTCTTTTATTTTGATACCGTGATATTTATGTATACCCGACCCATTCATTTTCAACTTCAACCCTAAACAAGACGAAAGAGAAACAATGGCGGCTTTAAAAATTTTCTTCATTCGTTCGTCCTCTCGATCAATTTAGGGCTTCGCGAAATCGAAGGCATTGGCTTCTCTGCTCGATCGAATGCTAAGGACTTCTGCCGATGGTTTCGTTCGCTTCCGTAGTGCTACGACGTCGTCTCCGCTAGGCTGCTTCTCGTGTTCGAATTCGTTGTCGCTCCATTCCAAGGGCTTCGACTCGTCCCTAGCTTCGCTCGATCTCAAGAGCGCTCGGCGTCAATTTCTTCAGTTCGAACGCGACTACTCCAATTTGTGGCAAAGGTGAGTGAATTAATTCGCTCACATCTAATTCAATTGCTCAGTTTTGTGATTTGGGTTTTAAGTTGTTTTATTAGGGTTTGAATCCCTTTATCTTCGTTGCATATATCTGTTGAAATGGGCAATTTACTCTCGAACGTATGTTTCTGTTGATGTTTGGGTTTTGATTTCTGACCTTAATCTGTTCCTTCGACATTGATTCGTCACTGTCTTGTACTGGTCGTGGTCATTCACTGTTGCTTTGAATTTACTGGTCTTCAATTGCATTTCTCTGGTTCCTTTGTTTGTTGATTGGTTTCACTTTGTTGAGGATGCTTCCTTGACATCTGGTCTGGATATGTTCGAGTTGGTAGCTGGGCTTGATTCACTTGTTCCACATGTATGTGATGTATATTGGGTTGGTTCATGTTATAATTGGCAGTGTGCATTATGTTGTTTGTATGTCAAGTGATTGGTCTGGTTTGTTGTTTTCTCGGTCTTGAGTCTCTTTTCTTGTTCATGTGCACACTGCTCAGTCTTGTTGCTGTCTGGTTCATGAATATGCATGATGTTCTTGAGTCGGCAGCATTCATTAATCTTTGTTTGGTGCTATCTCATTTTTCTTCTCTGGTCATGTTGGGTTGAGCTGATCATTTGAACTTCATGTGTACATCTGAGTGTTGCATACTGCTTGCACTTTGTTCATGTCACCCCTTTAGTTTGTGATTTCAATTTGGCCTTGACTTTGTTTTGGAAACAAATCATTTTACTTGTATCAGTTTATACAAGAGCCTTACCATTCTGGCTCATATATTCACTGTGCATTCCTGTAGTTACTTGGGCTTGTTCTGTAGCTTGCTTTGACAATTGTATTTAGTTGTCATGTAACTCTCCTTGGCTTTGACATTGCTGAGTCTTTGCCTTTGATATTATTTTATAGTTGCCCACTTACTTCCTGACCTGTAGCACTATTTTCAATGCTGATGTGTTATGTAATTCACTGTACCATGTAATCACTCTCCTTCTATTTTTGTACTTGTACCACTGCCTTGTGCTTTGGTGCTGCAGATGTGTTGAGTCAGAGACTTGACCTTCTTGCATTTCGTGGTAGTTTTCTACCTGCTCGAATTTGTAGTGTTATTACATTTACTTGGTGGCAATTGGTTTGCTTACCATTTACACTGGGCAGCCTTACCCCTGGCTGCATTCGTTTGATTGATGTATCTGGCTTTTCGGCTGCAGTTTGTTGGCATCTTTTCTTGACTTCTTTGGCATTTCTCTTCCTTGTCCGAACTGGTTTGGTTGTTGATTGTTTGAGGCAGCCAACCTCTTCAACTCACTTGGTCGAAGCTTTCCACTACTGTCACTTGCCTATTGCATTTGTTGGCACTGTGAATTCTTGAGCATTGGCCTGGTGCCTTGTTGCTTTCTCTTTATATGCTGTTGTGGCGAGGCAGTGCACGCGTGCGTGCACTGCAGCCACCCAAACTCGACAGTTTTGAGTTAATATTTCTTTTGTGTCGTGATTCATTGATCTTTTATGCTGTATTGGCGAGGCCGTACACGCGTGCGTGTACGGCAGCCAATCGAGTTTTGATGGTTTTAAAGTGACAATTTCAATGGCTTTAAATTGATTTAGTCGATTTGATAAATTGTTTATTTATCTCTATTGATGATTTAAATTTGCTGATTTTTGTTAAACACTGTTAAGTGTTATATTGACCGTTATCCGGTTTCTTTGTTTAAAGAATCGGATAGACGGGAATTATTGTGACTGTCGTCTATTTAAATTATCACTGCCTATATAAACTAATAAACTGGTTTGAATTAGACTGACCTGGGTATTATTTTCTTTTGAATGTAATACTCGGGTCAGACCCGAGTTATTTCAGGTTGTAGATTTTCTTCTTTGAGTTGCTATTCGGGATTTGAAGACTTTTCGCATCTTCTGAAGTTGTCATTGTCCTTTTGTAGTAGTCGTGTCATTGTATAGAACGATATGTATTCATGTATATTAGTCGATAATGTACGTGTATATATAACTTCTAGAGTCGACAGTTGTAGTTGTATCGTATGTATTGTGTCAACTATGTATTAACTGACATCAGTTATATATATATGAGACTTTTGTTTTTATCTGTGTTCCGCAATTATATTATCTGTGTTATTGCTATATCTAATGTCCTAAACTATTATGAACTATCGTAGTTTGTTTTATACTGATAATTGGATATGTCGATGGGAGTAAATAAATAATAGATGAAAAATAAAAAGTATATACCACTCCTATCGAGATAACCAATATTAGTGTAAGGCCAATTACGGATGGTCGCTCCTATCCAGCCTTATTCTTCGTAATAATAGACAGTATTTCTTTTAATACTCTTTGTTATTATGAGCATAGAGGTGGGGCGTCACAGTTTATAACTGTCTCTAAGAAAGTACAAGTACGGGTACAGCTTTACAGTACTACACAGTGGAATATAAGCGACAGTAAGCTCCAAATATAGATATATGAAGTCCAGTTTGGAAAGTTCAGGCAGAGCGAAGTCCTATTGTAGTGTCCTCAGGTTGTGTGGTGAAGTGCAGTTCAACTATTCTAGTAATTTGTAAACCTATTCATCTAGGTAAAGTAAGGGATGTTTTGGTGAAATACCAAAAGGGAGTTCTAGAACTTCATGTAGGATAACGTCCAGATCAGTACTATCAAATCGATTATGTGATCCGCACTACTATTTTTGCTACATTTATTGTTATATTCTCTGACCACATACATTCATCCATATTCAATCCCAGTGCGGATAATAATTACAAATAGTTGTAATCTTGAGAAAATTACCACATGTTGTTTGAAATATTCCCGATCAAGATGTTTCGAGAAAGGATACTGATACATCCGTTGAGACCAGAGTACACAATGCTCTTCAAATGTTTAGACAGTGTATTATTCATGGCCGTTGGAGGCACCAAGGCATTATTGGATATCTATGAAATGACTCTTTCGAGATTTCCTTCTAGTTAATAACAACCAAGTTAATCATGAAATCTCAAAGTGATGATGTTACACAGTTCACCCGACTTGAGAATACTATTGAACTTCAATGTGGACACCTCACTTTGAGTATAGTTAAATCGTGGCATGATGACCATGGAGCGACTATAGTTGGGTCTAAATTGAAGCATTGGAAGTGAAACACTATTTAATAAAGTATTCGTCTCTTCAGTTGTATGAACTTAGTATCACGGTCAACTATAGTCAATTTAAAGTCAAAACTCTGGCAAGAGTAGTGTAGTTGATTGTAACAACCCATACCTCAAAGGGCTTAAATTTCGACAAAAATCGAAACCCAAGTTCATCAAAGCATATATCGTTGGATTTGGTACCTTTAAATAAGCATGGGCATTACCAGAGATTGATAGAAATCTAAACTCATAACAGAAACAATAATAGGATAACAATACTGATTATGACCACTACCTTGGAATTAATGGTATTTCTTGGATAGTAGGTTGTCACATCAGCATCGAGCATGAGAGAAAAGAAGAATTCTCCAGCAACAAAGCACATCTAGCTCTAGTGACTTGTTCCTCTAAATTTATCATGTGGGTTGTAATGAGAAGGGGGTCAAAACAACGTTCTTGTGACTGGAAAATCTATAAACTATCCATAACATAAATTTATACCGATTGGTTTCCATTTAATAGTTATGCCAGTTATGGTTAGCAATTCTAATCGAACCTTGCATTACATACGCGATTACTTACCTACTTCTTCCCAATGTACAAAATACTGATAAAGCCTTATCAGCCACCCAATACTTCCAAACTCATTTGCCACTTAATACTTCTAAATATGAAGCGGGTTTCTATAATCATCACAAGATACTTTTAAACGAGAAATAGGCTAACTTTGCCATTTAAGACCTCAATTAAGGTAGATTCCGTCATTTAAGACTTATTCCCAAGGTGGTTTTCAAACAATGTTGTCAATGGTCGGCGGATCCTAGCTACAAAGACCTCTAACCACTGTTTAAAGCTTTCGACATTTAATATCCAACTATTACCGCATTTATCGCCGATAAAATCATAGCCGTGTAATAGACAGTACCCAAGCCACTTAATACCTTTTAAAGGACTAGGCGGACTTCTAACCATTTAATACCTATTTTCCAGGCAGGTCCTATGTCACTTGATACCTATCCCTAAGTAGACTCCTCACTGGTACTATTGTTATTATGGCCTTAGCAATGTAAGAGACTGTACCTAAGCCACTTAAAACCTCATTAATAAGGACTAGACAGACCCCTGATCATTTAACACCTATTTATAGGTAGACCTTTGTCATTTAACACCAAACCCCAAGGCGGCCACCTCACTAATACTATCTAGCTGACATTGCTCAGAAATCTTATTGGGCTACTTAATACTTCTTTTATAGGAAAGAAGCAGGCCATACAATCACTTAATATCCCAAACCTGAAGCGAACCCTTTCCGAGATATCCAATATCACTCTTAATTGTAAATATGGAATCTCATTAGGTTACCTTTTTCAGTAGGGAGGCGGGCACTACAGCCACTTCATTCCTCAATACTGAAGTAAACCCTTTTAGGGACATCCTTATTTATTTAGAATCTCACTAGGTTACTTAATACTTTCTTTTAGGGGAGAGGCAAACCCTACAACAACTTAATACCTCAAACCAAAAGCGAACCCCCATGGAGATATCCCTCCCCACTCCTAATTTCAAATTTGGACCATATAATACTTTTCAATTAAGAAAGTAGGCCCATTCTCTGACGTCATCACGAGTCCTAGTATTAGTGATATCTCACATCAGTATTAAGTGCACATAACCGTTGATAGCCTCAAAGTGAAGGGCAGTCTTCGATCGAGTGACCCTACTGACCTCGCATCACTAACTACTAAGTCCAATTAACCTTCTCAAGTCTTTAGTTATATTATCTTAGGTAGACATTGGACTTGGCTTACTAATTCCCTTTTCATTTAAGGTAATAAGATTTATCTTAAATACTTATATACCCATAAATCCCCTTTTAATGCTCATAAATGTCAATTTTTCCATAAAATCCTAACGAACGTTTTCTATGACATTTATGTATGATTACTAATTTCAAATTAGTAGCCTTTATAATTAGTCCATAGTTATTAATTCAACTTCTTTATTTATCAGTCACATTAATCCATTTACCCTATCAAAATTGCAACTCCCATATTAATTACCATTTATTTCACATTTATTAGAGTTACAACCTTTTAAATTCTTTTCCCGTTAATTAATTATCCTAAACGCGAATATTACATGTAAGCGTCGTTATTAGCTTTTTATTTAATTATTACAAGCACAGTAAATTACGTACAAATATGTACTTTTATTGAATATATTCTAGTTATATATCTTCACTAGAATATTCTTTTTCATGTTCAATTGTTTGAATGATATCCAAAAAGATTATCCGCTATAATTTCCATAAATTAGCTCAAACAAAAGATTTAACTTTAATATATAAAAGATTACATTGGTTGAAATTACAAGGAAAAATCATTTCTTTTTATTACTGAAATAGACAGTGTAAACTATAATGAATTCATACTTTACACATCTCTTTCTCCTTTTATTTTGCATACATTCCTTGTTAGATCAAATACTGTATTTCTCTAAAAGGAAAATAAATCAAACTAATTTACAGATATTAAACGGATCTAAATTCCAACAATTCCAAATATAAAAAAGTTTACATTCCAACAATGTAATAACCCGTAATTTTCGACAATTAAAAATAGTTAATTTAATAAAGTTTTGTGATTTAATGTTGGAAGAAATAAAAATTTGGGATTTAATAATAAGAATATATTTGGAATGAAATGTAATAGTATTAAATTAAGGAAATTGATAAATGCTTTAAATGAAATTCCAATTTATTGAAATGGTTAATGAGTTATAATTGGTAATATATTGTAAATTAATTGAAATAATGTGTGTGTTAATTAATAATTGGATTAAAAGAGAAATTCATAATTTAAATGCTGTATTAATTAAATATTATGTAATAAATGGTAAATTGAAAAGATGAATGATGTGTAAATAACTATAACATTTGTGTGTAGATAACAAACATACAAATGCGATTAAATATGGAAATGGTGACAATTGTTATTTACCAATTTAATTAATCAATTACAAATAAATGTCACATTAATGTGAGTTAATACAATAACTGCAAATTGAGAATGTAATAAAATGTACAGAAATGTCAATTACACTCATAAGACAATAAATTGATTTAATAATGAAAATGAAACCAAGATAAATGAAGTTGTGGGATTTTAAATTATAATTAATGTCAGAATCAACAAAGGTTCAATATATTGAAATACTGCAACTAATATGGTAAAAGATGATAATTGCAGAATATTTGTGTAACAAGATATAAACAAACGTTAACTATGTCTATAGAGTAATAATCGATTGAATAAAAAGATTGAAACCAAATTTGATCAATTTATTGAATTAAATTATAATAAATTGGATTTAATTACCGTTGAAATTGAACACCGTAACTGGTGTAATAACTAACACTGAAATTATATGTAAACTTGTTTTAAATTATTATAAATGTCTAAGAAATCAAAATAATGAAATTTGTTAGTATATAAAATTGAATGAAAAAGAGATTTAATAAATTTAATATAAATTTATTTAATTAACGTGAAGATAGCCATTTTTGCCACTCTCTTGGATTTCGACGAAACAAGTTTCATCGGATCCGTAACGGTGAATTATTGTAAGGTTTCAAGTTTCGTAAAGATCGGACTTGATCGTACGGACTCGAAACGCGTAGAAATCAATTTAATTAAATTCAATTAAAATCAATTTGAAATAGGCTGATTTTAAGGCTAACTTTTTCATACAATGAAATTAGGACTTGAAACATGTTCCATTGAATTTAAAAATATTGAAAACATTTAGGTTGATATATGGGATGACCCATTTTCGTTTCAGAGACAAAATGGGCTTTTCGGGGCGTATTTGTCGCTTCAAATCTATTCTGATGTTCATTCTTTCTTATCGGGTCTCGGTTATATAAATAGTTTTTCTCTCAAACCCTAGCAGTCATTTTCTTATTCAGTACGTACAATTTCATCTGTCTACTTCTCCTTCTCAATGGCAGAAACAGATTCCAATTTCAAAACCCTATTCCAATTTCAAATTCAATGTCAAAATCAAACTCCTCCAAACCATATCGAATTATATATCAATTCGAAGCTCTCGAAGAGCGTAATTGACTGGTGTGATTCATTTTTGCTATCGATCACCATTTTTCCAAAATTCACGAATCAATCCCGACCGTCCATATTGGATTTTGGACGATCCAACGATGGAAATACATCCGATCGACGATCGGGTGGTGCCGTTGCGAAGGTGGCGTCGAGCAGATTTGGGATGTAATGTTTGTTCGTGCTAGAGGGTCTCGGATTTCGCCAGAATTGCCAATAGAGGCGGCGGCAACGGTGATCATTTGAGGGAGCCGGAGGTGGCCGCGCCACCATGGCCAGGTGCGGCCTGGTGAGGGGGAGGTCACGACGATGGCTGATCGTGGTGCAAGGCAGTGTAGAGGCTGCGAAAATTCATGGATGAACGACGGCTGAAGGTCGAAGTGTAGGTCTGGTTATCGTGTTTGAGACTAGGTTTTGCTGCGTTGGTTGAGGTGACGTGTCTTGTTCTTATTTGTTAATTAAATTTTAATTTTTAAAATTTTCCAAATGTTCTAACGATCTTATCTTCTTCATACAAGGTCCGATTCACACGTGGTTTATTCCGCTGTGACTGTATCAAAATTTCGGACTTTTTGACGCTGGTTTGAAAATTTTTTGAGACTGTTGAATTTTAGGCCTTGTTTTGAATTTAAAATCGATTTGAATTCAAAGGCGAGTGTTTTAACCCACTCACAATTACTAAACTATCTTATGTTAGTTAAATTAAATTTATGATGTGATTAGAAATCAATTGATTGATGTTTGGTATGTATAAATTGTTATTCTGGTCAAATTTGACATTTACTGCATTTAATCATCGTTTAATTTAATATTGAATTTAAATTATCAATTTAATACCTGTTATTGATTATCAGTTATTTATTGATGTTTATTGGTTGATTTGGATGATGATTGTGATGTATGTTTGATTGTTGCTATTGGATGAATGGATGTTGTATTTTTATATGTTGTAACACTTCAAGTTCCTTATGGGTTGAAATGATACATACCCGAATGATCTATAGATTAGGAAAAAATCGTTATGGATTGAAATGATAGACTCGAGCGATTTTATGAATTTTATTTAATTTGGGATTGCGCTTTGAAATGATATATAACCGTAAAAAAATTTAAATTGCGGGTTGAAATGATAAATATCCGTATCACTTGACACTAGGGTAGAAAATTATATACGGACACCGGATTGGTTAAATTAAGTGATTTTTGAATCTTTAAATTTTTTGAATTCGGTTAACTGGAATTTTGAAATAGAAATTTTATTTATATAAACTGAATTATTTTCGGAAGTCCAAGTGTAATGTTGAAATTGGAATTGATTTAATGAATTGTTCAAAGGATTTAAATTGGAATTTCAAAGTTGAAGTGTCAAATATAAATGAATTTATCGGAAATTGAGTTACTGGAAATGTTTGGATATGACCTTGAAATCTATTTTAAATTGATTTAAACTATTTTAATCGATTAAACTATTTTAATTTATTTTAATATATTATAACCTATTTAATCTAATTTAATATATTTTACCTATTTTAAACTAATTAAATTTATTTAATCTATTTTAAATCTATTTTAAATTTATTTAATCTATTTTAAAATCTACTTAATATAATTTAAATCTATTAAATCTATAATTAATCTATTTAAATCATTTTAAATCTAATTAAATCTATATTTAATCTATTTAAATCAACTTAAATCTAGTTAAATCAAATTTAAATCTATTTAAACTATTTTAACTATTTTAAAACTATTAAAACTATTTGTGACTATCTAAACTATTTTCTAAAATTGCAGACTGTGTAAAGTTGAAGTAATTATGTTTAAATCCTCGATGATATAACCTAAGTTGGAATTTGGAATTTGATACCCTTTCGTGAAATGACATATTTGAGTAAATACGATGATTTTGGGACTAGAATTTAATTAACCTATCTCATCGATAAATTCAAAAGTGAATATGATTTTGGAAGTAAATACGAGTTTTAAAGTGAATATGGTTTTGAAAGTGAATATGATTTCGAAAGAGATATGATTTGAAATCGAATATGATATTTTGATATAAATAGTGAATTGACCTTCTTGAAATGTAAAAGAACCATCTGATGTGAAATAAGCGTTTGGTTTTAAAGAGACGGATCATATATTGTCATACTCTCTGCCAATACCGAAAACCACTTTAACAACTGTGTACGTGGTGGAGGTTCTAGAAATGTAGTAAGATGGTTTGACGAATGATCTGTATGAGGTATTTACGTGACCCTGACTCCCGTGAGTCAGCTTGATGTGGCTAAAACAGGAGCTACGCCGGGCCAAGTGAGGTCATTCCTCCTATCGGGCACATTTCTTTGATACCATTCTATTACTTTGTGATTGATTTGGTGGCCACCCCTTTGATTTTGATTTAGGAGTGTGTTCTGAGGTGGGCGGTAGTAGCTGTTATGCGTTACCACCAGTCCGGATCCGCAATTGGTATATCTACCCTGGCATTGCCTCGAGTGCCTTATCGCATGCCCTATCGCGCCTTCTACGAGTTTGTTTTGTACTGTACCTATGGAGTGCTCCCTGAGTATCCCACTGGTTTGGTGGGGCTTACCGTATCTGTATAGACTACAGGAATATATAAAAATGCGTTAAGGGGGATATAGGTAACGCCTTAACGTTATTTTAATACTTTACTTTACTGTAGACACTATTGTAATAGCATATTGTACTACATAGTAGATAGTTTAACAGATCCTTAGGATATGGAAATCCCGAACATCTCTTAAGTTATTGCACTCACGTTAGACACTGGATAGGAGATGTCAGAACTCGTAAACATCTCCGACGCCGTTACACTCATATTTATTTACCATTGATTTAACTTACATAAGATCTTTTAGTTCTGACTTGAGTATTTTGTCTTTTCAATTCGCTCCGGTCAGTCTGAGCTTTTCAGTTTATCGAAGACTACTTTCTAGAGGATGAAGACGAAGATTTTGTACGATTATTATGTATTATATTTACTGCACTACATCATGTTGTTCCGCTGCATTTATTATTATTTGTCCTTATTTTATGTAACTCTGATCTGTATTATAAAGGTTTAATCAATATTATGTCTAAACGGCTTCATGAACTGTTTATTTGATTATTATATTTTGTCATTCCGCTGCGAGATTCTATATTTGTTTTTTTCTCCGCTTTTCTTATTTACCCCATAACAATCTGCCCTTTTGAATGGTTTGAGTCTGACGTGTGTGTCTGCTTAAAACGTCCAAAAAGGCAGATCGTTACAGTTGGTATCAGAGCTTCGGTTTAGCGATAACCTTAGCTTTATGGGGTCTGACTCATATAGAATAGGGTAGTAATACCCTAGAATGAGTCTCTGAGTGTATATATGAGAGAGCGTATTTGTTAATGTTGTAAAGGGTTTTTGTATTGTGTTAATTTATTCCATTTTGTATTTATAAATTCTGGTCGGTGCATAGGACGCTATGACATCGATAGGGATTTCTAAACACTTAATAGGACAGACCGACACAATATTGTTTTGAAATATAGGTAAATGAAATAATTTTGCCCATTATATATTTTGTATATAAAATAATAAATTTTATAAATGATATAGTTGGATGTAATATGTTGTCTGTTAGGTGGAGAAATTTTATAAATATTCATTGAAAAATAAAATTTACAAATAAAATGAATATAAACTGAAAATTTAAGAACTTAATTTCCGGGATTTTGAAAATTTCTTTCGAAAGGTTTTGGAATATACTACCAGTAGTATTTAGAAGTATTTCTGATATAAATATTTCAAGATGATTCGAAAGGAATGTTTTAAATGAATTTTGGAAGGAAATAAATTCTATGGTCCCCTCTCTGTCGTTGTAAAATAATTTCGATGATGAGTGCACGCATCATCGATGTTCATTTTTGAGTTTCAAAGTGGGAAGACCGTTGTAGTAGCTTACTACACATTTGCTTTGATAAATAAATCTTAGTTTTAAAATTCCAAATATGATTTGATATGTATAAAATATATAATTATATATATATTATTTAAAAAAATTAAATGGAACCCGGTTGTTTAGTTCTTAAGTTTCTATAAATTAGAAATTGAAATTATTGTAACGAATGTTATCTTGACTATATTAATAATTGGAAACTTCAAAAATGAAGATAAGAAATTTGATGTTAAAATGATTAAATATAAGAAGCTAAAATTTTGAAAACTGTAAATAAAAAGGAAATGAAAATAAGAAAATGTAACTATTGAACATTTTGATTTAAAATAAATATGAAAACTTGTGTAACATTTTATTTCATTCTAAAAGACATCTATATTTAACTTACCAAAACATTAAAAGTTGAAATGTTAAATAGGATATGTAATAGGATATGTAATAGAATATTATACAAGTAAAACTTGGGAAAATTTGAAAGGGTTCAATGAAATTATTTCAATAAATAAGAAATTCTAATGTTATAAATTGTTATAAACTGAAGTTAATAGTTTGAAATGCTACTAATTAAATGTAATAAAAGTAAATAATGCAAGAAAAATGATTATAAACTTAGGTTAACAATTTAAGCTATTTATAATCAGATTTAATGGTAAAGGTGAATACCGTATGTAAATAATTATAAACTTGAATTAATATTGAAGCCATTATAATTAAAATGAGTACTATATAGATTGAATGATTATAATTTTAGAAACCATTGAAATAACTTAGAAATGGAGTTAATATTCAATAATACTATATATGGAAGAAATGAATATGAAAAAGAAATAACCTATAAATAGTGAATTGAATTGTAAAGAAACTTACCTAATAATGTATAATCCAATAATTGACATAAAAATAACTTATTTAAGCAATGAATGTAAAGTAATAAAATGAAAAAAATGGCACTGTATGAATAAAGGAGAAATGAACTTTTGTAAGTAATAACGAATGTAAATTAACGAAAATAAACATTATATGAATGAAAAAAAAGAAAGACAAAGGAAAATCAAACTAAATTGAAAATGTGAAGTAAATTGAAATAAAATATATACAATACTTCAATAATGAATTCGTTTATGATCCAAATAATCGAAATGTATATAACTTATGTAAGCAAGGAATGTGAAGTAATGAAATAAGCTTTATATGAATGAACTAAAATTTAAAATTTTGTAAGTAATGAACGGGAATTAAAGAAAATCATTGTATGAGAAAATGAACAATAAATGATGTGAAAAGAATAAATAGAGTAAACTTAAAAATGTGTTGAATTCTTTGTTTGTTTGACTTGTGGATTGGTTGGGAAAGGATACTTCTATTGTGTAGGATGTATAAATGATCTATTGAGTTTTATCTAAGACTATTGAGTGTATGGTATACTTAGTAGTTTATTTATTATTTTATATGATTAGAAGTTCTGAACCCGAACAAAACCATTTAATTTGGTTGCTATGAATGGATGATTGATTTCTTTGCTAAAAATGATGTTTGTACTGTTTGTTTGCAAAATGATTGTTGTTATGTTGTATTGATTTGTTTGTTATTGATTGAAAACAACTTAAATATTTCTCTTTTATATAATTATTAACCTCTTTGGATTATATAAGTGAAATACAGGTTTATGGAAGCAATTGCTACTACTTTTGGTTTCATAAATTAAGCGTTGTTTGCCCGACAAATAGGTACGATTTCGGATTATGGTTTTCTAGCCATATTATATTGTTTTTCCCGTGGTTTGGGATATATTATTTTGAAAAATATGATATATATTGTTATTATTGTATTATTATTTCTTCCAGACCTCTCCGTACAATGGAGACTCTGTCGAAATTTTCCATGAATTTTGGACTTAGAAAATTTTGTGAAATGTTTTCCAAACTTTCATTAACTTGAATATAAAGAATTTAATTGTTTATAAATTGATATATTTTATTTAAATTATTTAATCAAGTAAACTAATTGTTTATAAATTTAATATTTTGAATAAGATATATTGATTTCTAAATTCCTCCTTTACTTCCTTTCCTTTTTAGGGACGAAAAGTTTTGAGTGGAGGAGAGTGTAACGATCCGTAATTTTCGACAATTAAAAATAGTTAATTTAATAAAGTTCTGTAATTTAATGTTGGAAGAAATAAAAATTTGGGATTTAATAATAAGAATATATTTGAAATGAAATGTAATGGTATTAAATTAAAGAAATTGATAAGTGCTTTAAATAAAATTCCAATTTATTGAAATGGTTAATGAGTTATAATTGGTAATAGATTGTAAATTAATTGTAATAATGTGTGTGTTAATTAATAATTGGATTAAAAGAGCAATTGATAATTTAAATGTTGTATTAATTAAATAGTATGTAATAAATGGTAAATTGAAAAGATGAATGTTGTGTAAATAACTATAACATTTGTGTGTAGATAACAAACATACAAATGCGATTAAATATAGAAATGGTGACAATTATTATTAGTTACCAATTTAATTAATCAATTACAAATAAATGTAAATAAATGTCACATTAATGTGAGTTAATACAATAACTACAAATTGGGAATATAATAAAATGTACAGAAATGTCAATTACACTCATAAGACAATAAATTGATTTAATAATGAAAATGAAACCAAGATAAATGAAGTTGTGGGATTTAAATTATAATTAATGTCAGAATCAACAAAGGTTCAATATTGAAATGCTGCAACTAATATGTTACAAGATGATAATTGCAGAATATTTATGTAATAAGATATAAACAAATGTTAACTATATCTATAGAGTAATAATCGATTGAATAAAAAGATTTGAACCAAATTTGATCAATTTATTGGAATTAAATTATAATAAATTGGATTTAATTACAGTTGAAATTGAACACCGTAATTGGTGTAATAACTAACGCTGAATTTATATGTAAACTTGTTTTAAATTATTATAAATGTCTAAGAAATCAACAATGATGAAATTTTTTAGTTTGTAAATATTGAATGCAAAAGGGATTTAATTAATTTAATATTAATTTATTTAATTAACGTGAAGATAGCCATTTTGGCTAATGTATCGGATTTCGACGAAATCAGTTTTATCGTATCCATAACGGTGAATTATTGTAAGGTTTCAAGTTTCATAGCGATCGGACTTATCGTTTGATCGTACGGACTCGAAACGCGTAGAAATCAATTTAATTAAATTCAATTAAAATCAATTTGAAATAGGCTGATTTTAAGGCTAACTTCTTCATACGATGGAATTAGGACTTGAAACATGTTCTACTGAATTTAAAAATATTGAAAACATCTATGTTGATATATGGGATGACCCATTTTCGTTCCGGAGACAAAACGGGCTTTTTGGGTCGTATTTGTCGCTTCAAATTTATTCGGATGTTCATTCTTTCTTATCGGGTCTCGGTTATATAAATAGTGTTTCTTTCAAACCCTAGCAGTCATTTTCTTATTCAGTACGTATAATTTCATCTGTCTACATCTCCTTCTCAATGGCAGAAACAGATTCAAATTTCAAAACCCTATTCCAATTTCAAATTCAATGTCAAAATCAAACTCCTCCAAACCATATTGAATTATATATCAATTCGAAGCTCTCGACGAGCGTAATTCACTGCTGTGATTCATTTTTGCTATCGAATCACTATTTGTCCAGAATTTGCGAATCAATTCTGGCCGTCCACATTGGATTTTGGACGATCCAACGGTGGATCTACATCTGATCGACGATCGGGTGGTGCCGTTGCGAAGGTGGTGTCGAGCAGATATGGGATCTAATGTTCGTTCGTGCTAGAGGGTCTCGGATTTCGCCAGAATTGCCAATAGAGTCGGCGGCAGCGGTGATCATTTGAGGGAGCCGGAGGTGGCCGCGCCACCATGGCCAGGTGCGGCCTGGTGAGGGGGAGGTCACGGCGATGGCTGATTGTGGTGCAAGGCAGTGTAGAGGCGGCGAAAATTCGTGGATGAACGGCGGCTGAAGGTCGAAGCGTGGGTCTGGTTATCGTGTTCGAGACTAGGGTTTGCCGCGTTGGTTGAGGTGACGTGTCTTGTTCTTATTTGTTAATTAAATTTTAATTTTTAAAATTTTCCAAATGTTCTAACGATCATATCTTCTTCATACGAGGTCTGATTCACATGCGGTTTATTCCGCTGCGATCGTATTGAAATTCTGGACTTTTAGATGCTAGTTTGGACGAATTTTGAGACTGTTGAATTTTGGCCATATTTTGAATTTAAAATCGATTTGAATTCAAAGGTTAGTGTTTTAACCCACTCACAATTACTAAACTATTTTATGTTAGTTAAATTAAATTTATGATGTGATTAGAAATAAATTGACTAATGTTTGGTATGTTTAAATTGTTATTCTGGTTAAATTTGACTTTTACTGCATTTAATCATCGTTGAATTTAATATTGAATTTAAATTGTCAATTTAATACCTGTTATTGATTATCAGTTATTTATTGATGTTTATTGGTTGATTTGGATGATGATTGTGATGTATGTTTGATTGTTGACATTGGATGAATGGATGTTGTATTTTTATAAGTTGTAACACTGCAAGTTCCTTATGGGTTGAAATGATACAAATACTCGAATGATCTATAAATTAGGGAAAAATCGTTATGGGTTGAAATGATAGACTCGAGCGATTTTATTGATTTTATTTAATTCGGGATTGCGCTTTGAAATGATATATAACCGTAAAAAAAATTAAATTGCGGATTGAAATGATAAATATACATATCACTTGACCCTAGGGTAGCAAATTATATACGGACACCGGATTGGTTAAATTAAGTGGTTTTTGAATCTTTAAATTTTTTGAATTCGGTTAACTGATATTTTGAAATAGAAATTTGATTTATATAAACTGAATTATTTTCGGAAGTCCAAGCGTAAATGTTGAAATTGGAATCGATTTAATGAATTGTTCTAAAGATTTAAATTGGAATTTCAAAGTTGAAGTGTCAAATATAAATGAATTATCAGAAATTGAGTTATTGGAAATGTTTGGATATAACCTTGAAATCTATTTTAAATTAATTTAAACTATTTTAATCGATTAAACTATTCTAATTTATTTTAATCTATTATAACCTATTTAATCCAATTTAATCTATTTTACCTATTTTAAACTAATTAAATTTATTTAATCTATTTTAAATCTAATTAATATAATTTGAATCTATTTTATATTTATTTAATCTATTTAAAAATCAACTTAATATAATTTAAATCTATTTAATCTATAATTAATCTATTTAAATCATTTTAAATCTAATTAAATCTATTAAATCTATATTTAGTCTATTTAAATCAATTTAAATCTAGTTAAATCAAATTTAAATCTATTTAAACTATTTTAATCTATTTAAACTATTAAAACTATTTATGACTATCAAAACTATTTTCTAAAATTATAGACTGTGTAAAGTTGAAGTAATTATGTTTAAATCGTCGATGATGATACGAACTAAGTTGGAATTTGGAATTTGATACCCTTTTGTGAAATGACATATTTGAGTAAATACGATGATTTTGGGACTAGAATTTAATTAACCTATCTCATCGATAAATTCAAAAGTGAATATGATTTTTGAAGTAAATACGAATTTTAAAGTGAATATTGTTTTGAAAGTGAATATGATTTCGAAAGAGATATGATTTGAAATCGAATATGATATTTTGATATAAATAGTGAATTGACCCTTGAAATGTAAAAGAACCATTCGGTGTGAAATAAGCGTTTGGTTGTTAAAGAGACTGGGATCGGATATTGTCATACTCTCTGCCAATACCGAAAACCACTTTAACAACTGTGTACATGGTGGAGGTTCCAGAAATGAAGTAGGATGGTTTGGCAAACGATTCTTTATGAGGTATTTACGCGACCCTGACTCCCGTGAGTCAGCTTGATGTGGCTAATATAGGAGCTACGCCGGGCCAAGTGAGGTCATTCCTTCTATCGAGCACATTTCTTCGATACCATTCTATTATTTTGTGATTGATTTGGTGGCCACCCCTTTGACTTTTATTTGGGAGTGTGTTCCGAGATGGGCGGTAGTAGCTGCCATGCATTACCACCAGTCCGGATCCGCAATTGGTATATCTATCCTGGCATTGCCTCGAGTGCCTTATCGCATGCCCTATCATGCCTTCTACGAGTTTGTTTTGTATCGTACCTATGGAGTGCTCCCTGAGTATCCCACTGGTTTGGTGGGGTTTACCGTATCTGTGTAGACTACGGGAATATATAAAAATGTGTTAAGAGGATATGGGTAACGCCTTAACGTTATTTTAATACTTTACTTTACTGTAGACACTATTATAATAGCGTATTGTACTACATAGTAGATAGTTTAACGGATCCTTAGGAGATGGAAATCCCGAAAATATCTTAAGTTATTGCACTCATGTTAGCACTGGATAGGAGATGTCAAAAGCCATAAACGTCTCTGATGCCGTTGCACTCATATTTATTTACCGTTGATTTAACTTACATAAGTTCTTTTAGCTCTGACTCGAGTGTTTTGTCTTTTCAATTCGCTCGGGTCAGTCTGAGCTTTTCAGTTTATCGAAGACTACTTTCTGGAGGATGAAGACGAAGATTTTGTATGATTATTATGTATTATATTTACTCCACTACATCATGCTGTTCCGCTGCATTTATTTATTATTTGTCCTTGTTTTATGTAACTCTGATCTGTATTATAAAGGTTTAATCGATATTATTTGTAAACAGCTTCATGAACTGTTTATTTGATTATTATATTTTGTCATTCCGCTACGAGATTCTGTATTTGATTTTTTTTCGCTTTTCTTATTTACCTCATAACAATCTGCCCTTTTGAATGGTTTGAGTCTGACGTGTGTATCTGCTCAAAACGTCCAAAAAGGCAGGTCGTTACAAACAAGATTAGGTGTGATTCCCTACCTCTATACTCACACTAACCAAGGACACTACTGGGTAATGCCGTCAATTAGTACGAAGAATAAGGCTGTTGAGGAGCGACCATCTGTGTAATTGCTTTGTGCGAGTATAGAGGTGGGGCGTCACATTAGGGTAATAATCCAAATTCATTACGTTGTTATACAACCAATTTTCAGATTTGGAATAAATTTCATTCAAATCAATATTCTAAATTCACACTTTTAGGACCGAATTCCAGATCAGGTTGTTAACAATTCTAAATCAATCATAAACAAGAATATGTAGGCGTTATTTATTATATTCAATTTGTTGCCAACAACTCGTATACAATTATCCAATTAGACATAATAATCAAATAAGCACTAATGAGATAATTTTCATAATATAACAATCTATACAATTTCTCACACACTTTTTAAAAGCGATCTATATCTTCAGATCTGAAGTAGAACCTTTGGTTCATCTCCAAATCCTTTTTAATTCAAGAAATATGTATAAAAGGGTATATACATATATTAGAATTACAGATCTGAAAAGAGATTTGGGATTGGCCGAGAAAATAGATACAAATATATAAATTACCTTACATATGCATATAGTTGATTCTCTTCTCTTCTTATTTTTATTAGATTTCTATTCTTCTCCAATTTGTATGAATATAGATATAAACATCTTATTTTTATAATTTAGAAAGAAAGTGGAGAAGATAATTGGCAGAGCTTCGCTACTGCCTCTAGAAAAATATGAGAAGAGAAGGGATGGTTAGGCCTAAATTTATAGGCGTAAGAATCAAGCTCAACCGTTCGATTTTAAATATTAAATCCAGGCCATTGTGGCCTAGGTTTATTGCACCCACGGTTATCGAACTGGTCGACCGGCTTAAATGCACCGGTCGATCGCTACATGTCGACTGGTTGTACTGAACGGTCGGCCTATGGGTCCAGACGAGTAATAATAAACATTAATTTATTTAATTGAATTATTTTCGTTCCGAATTCGTTTTTCGTTCGTAACTTATTCGTTTGGACTCGGATCGTAAAACCCCAAATATGAAAGTTGCTCAGAGTTTCGCCATGAATGCAATGGTGCAAGTTTCGTAGTAAAATTCCTTCGTTTCCATAAATTCCGTTTTGGAGCATAATTAATTAACTAGCTAACTAATTAAATAGCTAATGCCAAATTAAGGGGTGTTACATTCTTCCCCCCTTAAAAAGAATTTCATCACCGAAATTTCACCAATGATTAAGTTATGGTTTTGGCTCCTAATTATCCTAAACTACATAGAAAATATATTATTGTATCACCATATAGAAAATATATATGAAGAATGATTCTAAATCGGATCCTCCTATATGAATGCATTCTTTTGAAAATATTTTTGAAAACATGATGCAAACAACCTACATATATACTAGCAGTTCTATATCACTACACCACAAAGCTGTTTTAGCCACACCCCTATCCGCCTTATTTGATATGGCTCAAAGCCGTATCAAATTTGATACGGGTAAAAGCCGTATCTAAACGTTTAGATACCGTTTTTAGCCGTATCAAATTTGAGCCGTATCAAATTTGAGCCGTATCAAATTCGTTCCTTCCCTCGTTTTTTTTCGTTTCTTCCATCGTTTTTTTTCGTTCTCCCCCAAATTCATTCCTTCGCTCGTTTTATTTCATTCTCCCTCAAATTCTTCCCCTAACTCACGACCACCCCAAATTCATTCCTTCCCTCGTTTTATTTCATTCTCCCCCAAATTCTTCCCCCAAATTCTTCAGCTCAAACTTCTATCAGCCGCCTTTCTTTTTCCTTCACGTAATCGGGGCTTTCAGGTATTCTGATGCTCTAAAACAGATATCATTTGGATGGTAATCGGGGCTTTCAGGTATGATTGTTATGATTTTTATTTACCATTCATTTCCTTTATTTTTGTTATGATTTTTATTTTTTAACCATTTTATGTTAATTTTGAATACTTATCTCATATCACTTTTTGCAGATATTTTGTGATTGGCAATGCTATAGCAACAGGGTTCTTGGTCCTCTCACTTCCATTCTCCATAATATTGATCATTTGCCCTAGCTTTGTTGGCCTTGGTCTCTTGCTCCTTGTATTTGATCTGGTTAGTTCATCTCTCGTTTCATTTTATGTTGTACATTCATTTTTGTCTGGTTTAACGTTTTTGGCATTTTGGCAGGCAATGGTAGTGTTGACGACAGCAACAGCATCAATAGTGCAACTAGCCCACACTGGAAACTCGAAAGCTAATTGGGTTGCGATTTGCTTGAGATTTGATGGGTTTTGCCAACAGATAAGTGGAGTTGTTGTTGCTTCCTTTGTTGGTATGATCTTCATTCTCATTTTGGTTCTCATGTCTGCTCTTGCTCTAAGGAAACATTGATTTGTAATCAAGATTCAAGTATCATTTATTTCTGCACTGTAATTTGATGAATATTCGTATTCAGCTTGGATTTATCATTGAGCCGTTTATTCAATGGAATTGTTTTTGTATGTTTATGAAATGAAATTCCATTACCTTGTTTGACACTCTGATCAGAAAATCTACTTGAATTTTCCAAAAAAACGATATATCCTTGCATCCAATAACAACACAAACAAAATACTAATTTTGAAGACAAGAAACACCATCTGCCTATTGATAATCAACACCGGGGTTCTTTCTTTTTCCTTTTGGCCTTTTTTTCCTTACCGTTTGTTTTGTTTAATATCTAGAGTAGTGTAGACTTATATCTACATAGACTCTCTTCACCTACTAATTGAAATTTTGTTGCCTGTTGTTGTGTACTATCTGTATATTTTCATATCAAAACAAGAAACAGTTATTTTTTTCTTCCTTCCATTAAATGGCATATTGGAAGCTGTACTCAACATATATATGATGTATATCTGCCTTCATATCAGGAGATCAAATGTATTTTGTATCAAATGCTATTGACATTTACATACTGTACGTTTCTCTGTAGACATTTAACAATACATTAAGGAAATACTTCCATATTACTCCATATAAACTCTAACTGTGTGTGTATCTTTGACTGTTGCAAACAAATTATAGCTTACTAAAGAAAAAAGAAACAAGATTACTTCCTGGACTTTCTCTTCTCCAGGAAAAAGAAGAAAAGCAAAGACCCAATGGAAAAGGCGGAGAAGCAGCCTGCAGCAATATCAAGGGAAGCATGCCTACCACTGATTCCAGTTATCACAAACAAGTTGGTTTTCTTCTCTGCATTTGTAGTTTGCCCATATCCGACCTCATTGTTGTTCGAGTCCAGAACATAAGCTCTTACAAAGTACGTAGCGCTGGGTACGTCTTTCTTCACCTTGTATTCAAATGCTGTATTTGATTTTCCTGAGAATGGTTTTGTAACGATTTCGAATTGGCATGTTTTGTCCTTTTTAAGATCATCCACTGTCTTTCTCCATCCTCTGTCTTTTTGGCTTATCGAAGCGTAGCATAACATTACCTTAACATTCTTGAATTTGGTGTTGTTGCTTTTTTGAATTAATGTCTGGTTCCATTCCCATGTTACTGTAAACTTATCTTCTCCAGCTTTCAGTTCTGCAAGTTTGAATGAGCCCCGATTACGTGAAGGAAAAATAATTCAGATATTTGGATGGTTCTGTGCTACGATTTTAAGCTTTTGTGGCGATCCTTTTGCACATCACTATTAGTGTAGAATTAGCTTTCAAATATTTTTCAAAATTAAAGATGCAAAGACATATATTCAAGGACATTTGACTGTTTTTGCACCAAATGTAGAGATTTTGTTTCATATTTCCATAAACGTTTATGAATAATTCGTAGTTGTGAGCAATACATATATTCTTTGACATGTGCGTATATATGTTTCAGGGGAAGTATTTTTGTATTGGTTTGGTCTGCAGCCTAGAATCTGCATCACGGACATGGAGCTTGTTAAACAGATTCTCTCCGACAAATCTGGATCCTTTGTAAAATCGAAAACGGACCCATGTTTGCTGGCACTTTTAGGTAGGGGATTGTTTTTTACAGAAGGTGAGGAGTGGGATATGCATAGAAAAGTAATAAGCTCTGCTTTCACCATGAACAAGCTAAAGGTTTTTTCTCTATTCATATTTTTTCTTTTCTTTCAAAGACATAGTTTAAAAATAGTATGTAGCAATGAATGATATAAAAATATAACACTAGCTAATATACTCAAGCAACGATAACAATTTTAATTCATACTTCAATTTTTTATAATGAATCCATCATTCAGTACGTAACAAAGTTTTCATTTTACATTGAAAGCATAAATACTATATTTTTCTATTTAACCATGTGCACAGGTTGCACAATAGTTACGAATAAAAACAAGTAGATTTTGATTATGTTTGGAAGATGATTGTAGCTGCGATGGTTAAATCCTGTGGGGTTAGTTTAGGAATAAGAGATCCACAAGGGTTTGTGATCAAAGGCTTAATTGATAATGGGTTGACACTTTGATTTGAATCATTGGTAAAAATTAAAATGCATAACGTTTCATCAATGGCTATGGCTATTATGTTACTTTAGAGGCCATGTGTTATTTCTGTGTGATCGAAAATTCCCCGCAACAGTTAATAAATTTTATTTGCTTACTAAGTGACATTTTCTACTTCTACACCAACGGATGTTAATATTACTCCTGGTCTCTTTACAGTTTTTTGTAGGAATACTTAAGATATTTGCATACACTACTCTAGACATTATTTTTCTTCATTCAGATTCCCTTAGACGATTGTAACCCACGTTTAAGTAAAGTCCAAAATATTTTCTGATACTTGTAGAACAGTATAAAGTTAAATCTTCAAAAGGAAAAACTTTTTGGGAAAACTGGCATACCTAACAACGATATTACTGTATTTTATAAAACGCATGATGTGCAAACGCGCGCAATTAGTGTGAAATAGTCATGCTAACATGTGCGCTATGCGTTAACTACCATGCATACTGCATGATATATTCAATTAGAATAATTGATGATATTATCCAACAACAATTTTCAAAACATATGCAATTGTACTTTCAATGTAAAGTTAAATATACTCTACATAAGCTGGCACATTCAAATATTTTTCAAAAATTATGTATGTCTAAAATTGGTATAAAAAAAAGATACCGAATCAGCTTTTTGATCAAAAAACATAGTAATTAATGGTTTAAAACACAGATGCATCTATGAGCTATTTGATTAGCTCAAACTATGTTAGTGCAAATCCCTGGACTCAGGTATTGTACATTTCCACATTAATACCATGTAGTGGAATTAAATTGACATGGTTCGTATATAAATCAGTGGTTGGTGATTTTGTCTTTACTGTTGAGGTAGTACGTTCTGATCTGATTGTCCACTTTCACTATTTTGTCTTCACTGTGTAATTGCAGAAAATGCAACCTGTAACAGAACAACTTATGTCCACTGTAAAGCTGGGAGGGGACACAGCACCACCATTGTTCTATGCTATCTGGTATTACCTTATCATTCATTACAGTACCCACATTTCTTTTTAGCAAGTACAAATACTTGTCAAAGATGATATATCTACATCAGGTTGAATACAAGAATATGACACCTGATGCCGCTCTTAAGTATGTGAGATCAAAAAGGCCACGTGTGCTATTGGCTCCTGTTCAATGGGAGGTACTTCATTCAAAATGCATATGTGAAGGTTTTGAATTGCACCTACAAATATTAACTGAAATAGTGCTTCATTATGACTTCTTTAACAGGCTGTTGTAAAATTTAGCGAACGAAAGCTAGAATATCCTGCAATCAGAAGTCCACCTCAGATCAGCTGCCCTGCATCCGATGTAGTGCTGATAACTGAGGATGACCTGGATGGTTATTATTCATTGTATGATCAATGTGAAGAATTAGTGATGTCTTCAAGAAGGCTCTCTCAATCAATGCCAGCAATGCTTTCACCACTCAGCTCTATTACTGAAGATGAAGTTCTAATAACCGATGATGACTTAGAAGGTTATAATTCTGATCAAGTGCTAGTGCTCTCTGCATTAGAGGTTTGTCGTTCAAAAAAATACTTATATTATGTAACTGTTGTAATGTATCGTTACTACTTGTTGCAATGTATATGCAATTAGTTCTGATTTGATCATCACCATTATATGCGCTAAAATATTTTGTGTTTTTTGCAGATGCTTTACCACCTCCAGAGCCTATCACTACCTGGACTATTTCTATTTCTATATGGTTTTCATTTTTATCTTTATCGTCTGTGTCCGTAGTGTTGCACTTTAATTTTTGTACTACAATAATATTCTATTATTGTGAATCAGACTAGCCAGAACAGATGTCTTGTATTCTGCTTGTATTGATAGACTTAGACTACGTTTTAATATTTTATGTCTATTTTGCAGTGCTTTGTGTTTCTTTTTGTATCCTTTTATTTGTATTCTCAGTTATATTTTTTTTCCTCTGTTAGTTTGCTATGGAAATTAATCTTGTTGCACCTTATTTTCAATGGTATCACCACCACCACATTCCATTGTGTTACTTTGTGGTCTGTGTTTATGTTTATCACTTGCTTTGGCACTTATTGCTCACGAATGTTAATTCTCTAGTTAGATATATCTATTACTGCTTTAAATACTGAAATATTAATGCATTATTTTTTTTACTTTAATACATTAATTTGATACGGCTCAAAGCCATATCAAATTCCTAAATTAGATACGGCCCAAAGCCGTATCAAATTCATGAATTAGGCAGTGCTTTGAGTCGTATCAAATTCATGAATTAGGCAGTGCTTTGAGCCGTATCAAATTCATCAATTTGATACGGCTTTGGGCCGTATCAAATTATTAACCACGCCAAAATTTGATACGGCCCAAAGCACTGCCTAATTCCATTTGATACGGCCAAAAGCACTGCCTAATTGGCATTTCTGGTGTAGTGTATGTATGCGGTTTTTTGAAAAATCTTTTCAACCAAAACACCTATACTCCTACGAATAGAAGTACGAAATTACCAATTTTTACATCCACTTCCCACCATCCAATACTCTAACGCATCGAAAAATCGCTTCTTAAACTTTACTCCTATGCCTGAAAAAGGAATTTAGATGAAGACTTTATCGTTCTTACCACTCTATAATCTTCCTATTCCCGTAGTACAGTGGAAAAGTCCTCACTGCCCTGAATTTACTTCAAATTTTCCATACACAGAATGCATAAGGAGGCATATTTTCAAGCTCTAAAATAAAATTAAGTCTAAAAATTGACTTGCGCGCGTCATCGATAAGGTATAAAAATAGAAATTCTAAGATTAAAATAGCTCTTCCCTTGTTATCGCTTACTTCTATCGCATCCTCGACCCTAATGCACCACTAAACCTGCAAATTTTAACACTATTTGTCTTCCCTACGCCTAACATGTGGCCTTCAAAATCAAAGATTTAATCTTTCTCATTTTTCAAATTTTTATGTCAATTGGAAAATAAAATCCCAAAATATTTAGATGCACATTTTCCCTTGAAATTAAAATTTTAGACAAAAACTATAATAATAATTTAAGAGCCAGAAACAACTAAAACCTAAAAAAAAATTCTTCAAAAGAGAACTTTTCAAATCAAGGGAAAAATTTTCAAAATATTTTTCTTCAAATTTTTTTTTGATAAATCAAGCCATAACTTTCAACGTAGTCGATAGTCGGTTATGCGCTAAATGCATAAACTAAATTCTAAAATCTACAGCTATCCTTTACCCATAAAACTTGTTATTTTATTGAAAATGTCAACTCATCTATTATTCAAAAAATTTAGCTTTTAAGGAACATGGGCAATGACTCGTGATATCAAAACAACTTTATCATATTTTTCGCCAAAATTTTGCAATTATTCTAAACTTCCAGTCTTATGTTGCATTCAATGTTAGTTAAGTGTCTTTATGAGATTCTTATATTTATACCACTTCTTTACTATGCATATTTAGGAGTGGTTCGCATGTCAGAAACAATAACACAGTGGATAAATAGGAACTCAAAATATCGTGCATGCCTTTCACAAGAGACAACTAACAGTTACAACCCAAACAACTTAAAAGAAAAGAGCAATGCTGGAAGGGAAAAGACAACGATACCATAACTCCTAAAACAATGCCTACAGACTACGAGATGCTTTACTTAGTGGCTGGAGCTCGATCCATTGTTACGACCCTTGAATGGTCGTTGCATGATGGCTATACACCCTAAATCTCATGTCGCTGGCGCTATTGGTTTTGCTAACGACTTCAGAATTGTTATCTTCCTAAGGAAGGATTTAATGATGGTAGAAGGAACCTTCTACTAAATTGTCTCTCCATGGTGGTTCACCCGTATTATCTAAAGACAAGAGTGGATATGTGAAAATACGGAAAGTGACTCTATGGAGTGTTAATAATAAATCGAATCAAAAGGGTGCGGGTCCAATTGATGGCGATATCTCCAATACTAGCATAAGAGGTCTTCCACATCATATATAAATCCAGTCGTTACTTCCCATCTTAGGGATGACATTATGTTGAATGATGCGCACAACTTCACGAGTAGTCAGGCGTACATTATCCGTCTTCCAAACACCAACATCCTGGGAAAAGATCTGCTGCAAAATTCTTTGAGCTCGTCACATCAAAATCATCCAAGTCCGCATCCTCCAAAATCTCAACGAGATCATCATTAGTCAGCTCAATCAAGATATCTTTCACCTTCAAATGAATCAAACTATTGCCTCTATTCGAAAAGGTAGATGTAACATGGGTAACATTCCTGCTCAAAGATCACAAAGCAGAGGATCGGTGAAAATCCTACTGCGACGAGTAGCTCTTACAGCCCAAAAGCGTCAAAAAAAATCTACTTGTTTTGGTCCAGCCAAGTGGCCTCTTGAGGGTTGAGACCATAATGGAGCGTGGAAAAACCGGTAGTGCGGAAATGTGTCTTGGGCTAAGAAGTGGTCGGAGGGAGGGAATAGGGTTTAGATCTGAAGTGATGGTGGGGCAAGATCTAACGTGCAAAACCAGCATGAGGTGGAGGCAAAGCTGCTACTCCTAGGGAAAAACGACATCGCCTAGGGGAGGAAATGGAAGAGAGAGGCTGATACTTGGATGAGGAGGAGGATGAATATTGGGTTTGACTTGTTGAGGAAGGAGGAATGAAAGGATGCAATTAGGGAAATTAGAACACAACTTTTATAGTCTCGTTCCAGGTTCAAGTTGTGCCAAAACTCGTTAACTGGTAGACCACTATAGGTTTACTACTAGGGGGCAATCGCTAGATGGGCTTTGGGCATTAATTGAACCGAGGCCCAATTAGAGTCGGATTAAATAATAATAATTTTTTCACGCCGTCTCCTTTGATTTGACACGATCTGAAAAATTCCCATCCTCATCACGGCGGTGTCAAGGTCTACCACATAGTCTCGAACCATGCTCTAGCAAATTGCAGTAGTCCCAACAAAACTGCTACGACCAACAAGAATTTCAAAAGTCCGAAAATATTCCAGCTGCTATTTCCTGCCTACTTTGCACGGAAATATTTCTTCCAATAACTGGTGGTACAACAAAACTTCAAACTACATACCCCACTAAAATTGAATGTCATTCCGATTTTATTTGTACCTTAAAGAGAGAAGATTTTAGATACCTCGATTTTATAAATAGAAAATCATTGAGCTAAACATATGCTCCTTTATACTTGTTTTTAAATAATAGAAACTATTTCATACCAAAAGTTCCCTTAAAAATCAAAATCATATATATATATATATATTCCAGGTTTTCCAAAAACCATTTTAAAACACAAATTTCTCAAATTGAAAACTATTTTCTTGCTAAAAAAAATCAAGCCTTCACTGATATATACATATAAATATTTAAGGATTTCAAAAATTAATCTTTTATAAACTAAAAATTTCTTAACAAAACTAACATAGTAGTATAGGTGTTCCTTCAAAAATTTAAATTTCAAAACTGCAAAGCAAAATTTCCATAATAAATCCTTGGGAAAAGAAATCATTTTTCCACAATCTAAGGCATTTCCAAAATATACTTTATAAAAATTATCGTACAGGTTTTAGACTAAGGAATTGACATTAATTCTCCAAATAAAAATCCGGTTTTCCATCAAAGAGGTGATCAATAAAGGCACCTAGAAAAAACTTGCCTCCAGACAATAGTGACATATAGACTCTAATTTTCCACCCATCTAGAATAAATGTGTGTCTCCGACCAAAATCACAAGGTAGCTAGAATCTCAATCGTCAAGTTGAACACCACCAGTCTTTGGGATTCAACCATATGTCAAACTCATGCGCCTCATCAACAACGCCTTACACATTGCCAACACTCTATGGGGTACGACAGGGTCAGCGTTTAAATCTTAACTCTAAGAGATTCCCAACCCATAGTTGCTTTGCCCATTCCCTTGAAGTGGAACTACAACTACTTCTATAGTCGAAACTCTTAGAATCTAACGTGAAAATATAATATTACTAGATAGGAAAGTACGAATACATTCTCTCAATTTATCCAAATTCCTCTGATCTACTAACCTAGGTTCTGGTACCAAATGTAACAACATGTATCTTAATGGCCTAAATTTCGACAAAAATAGAAACCCAAGTCCATCAAAGCACAGATTGTTGGATTTGGTATCTGCAAATAAGCATGAGCATTATCAGAGATCAATAGAAATCTAAACTCATAGCGAAAACAATAATATGATAACTTGATTATGACTACTACCTTTGAATTAATGTTATTCCTCATATAGCAGGTTGTCACATCAGCATCGCGCATGAGATAAAAGAAGACTTCTCCAACAATAAAGCACATCCATCTCTAGTGACCTGTTCCTCTAAATCTATCCTGTGGGTTGTAATGAGGAGGGGGTCGAAACAATGTTCCGCTGATTGGAAAATCTATAAATTATCTATAACATAAATTTATATCGATTGATTTTCATTTAACATTTATGTCTATTAAGGGTAGCAATTCTGATCTAACCTTGCATTGCACACACGATTACTTACCTGCCCCTTCCCAAGGTTTAAGGTACTGTTGAAGCCTTATCAACCACCCAATACTTCCAAATCCATTTTCCACTTAATACTTCTAAATATGAAGCGGGCTTATTTAATCATCAAAAAATACTTTTAAATGAGAAATAGGCAGACTCTGCCATTTAAGACCTCAATCAAGGTAGACTCTGTCATTTAAGACCTATTCCTAAGGTGGTTTCCTAACAATTCTGTCAATGGTCGGCGGGTCCTAGCTACAAAGACCTCTAACCACTATTTAAGGCTTTTGACATTTAATGTCCTACTATTACCGCATCTATCACCAATAAAATCATAGCCATGTAATAGATAGTACCCAAGCCACTTAATACCTTTAAAAGGACTGGGCAGACCTGTAACCATTTAATACCTATATTCTAGGCAGGTCCTACGTCACTTAATATCTATCCTCAGATAGACTCCTCACTAGTACTATTGTTATTATGGCCTTAGCAATGTAAGAGACTATATCCAAGCTACTTAATACCTCATTAATAAGGACCAGGTAGACCCTTGACCATTTTACACCTATTTATTGGTAGACCTTTGTCATTTAATACCTAATGCTAAGGTGGACTCCTCACAAGTAGTATCTAGCCGACATTGCTTGGGAATCTCATTGGGCCACTTAATAATTATTTTATAGGAAAGAGGCAGATCCTACTGTAACGACCCGTATTTTTACGGATCGAAAAGTTTGTCAAAATCTGGAATTTTAATGTTGTTAAGCCATTTCAGATTTTAGGCATAATATTGGTTAAGTTCTAGGTCGTACACGACCTAAGAGTTAAGTCGTTACCAAGTTAAATGTCTAAGTCGGTTGATAGTTTGGGACGACCTAAGGAGTATGGGATAGGTCGTGAGGTAGGATAGGTCGAGTGAACGACCTAAGTATTGGAGCGACCTATAGGACGAAGGAGCTATGAAGGCAGCGACCTAAGGAAACTAGTAGTTAGCGACCTATAGTAGTTCGCGACCTATAGGGTTAGCGACCTAGTGGATAGCTTGTTAGTATAGTTAGGTCGGTAACGACCTAAAGAAGCTGAGTAGAAGTGAGTGACCTAGGAGTTTTGTGATAGGTCGTCTGAGCGACTTAAGGTTTGTAGTTAGGTCGTAAGCGACCTATGGGGGTGCCGTGTTGGTTAGGTCACTGAGGTGCTATGCAGTTAGGTCGTGGACTTCTAAGTTGTTAGGTCGCAAGGTTTCGCTTAAGTGTTAGGTCGTGACTTTGTTAAGTCGCGATGGTGTTAAGTCGTAGGTCGCGTGAATGTGCTTATGCGGTAGGTCGCTGAGTCGTTGAAGCGCGTGAGTGTTAGGTCACGTAAGGACTTAGCAGTTAGGTCGTTGAAGGCGTTATGTTGTTAGGTCGAAGAAGCGCTTAAGCGCTAGGTCGTGGATGTGCATCTGGTTAGGTCGTAGAGTCTGGGTTTTTTTTTGAATCCTGGCTTCGGCCATTTGATTGTCTTGATTGAACGAAGGTAAAGTGGAGAGGGTGACTTCGATTTGTTTGGCCGCGATTTCAAAAGTGTTTGAACAGAAGGGAATTAAATTCAAACGCGGCCATTGATTTTTCTCTCTGGCCAGAACGAACTGATTTCGTAATGATTTATGAAGAGGGAGAGGGGAATTTAAAAAGAGAGGGGATGGGTTGCACGATATTCTTCGTGATGCTCAGCTTGATTTTAGGCGTAAAGTTAGGAGATAATATGCTAATGCTGACCAAATTTTAATTTAAATTTTAATTGAATTCATTTTGAAATTTCAACGCGTTTAACTATCGTATGGTCACATAACAACTCCAAATGCTACGAAATTTGAAATCCGGTAATAATTCAATATTACGGACCCAATGGAACTGGTTTCGTCGAATTCTGAAACTGTCTCCCGGAATGCTATTTTTAAATTCGATACGAACGATATAGATTCAAACTGATCAAATTTATTTTAAATTCGATTCTGAAGTTTTAATTATCTTCAGTATTGTCAATACGAATTTTAAAACCTTTCGAAATCTTTTTCTTTAGCTTTAAATTGAATATTCAAATTTTTATTCAACTTCAATCGATTTAATTTTATAATTTAATCGCCGATTTCAAAATTATATCGGGAATTCAAATTAAATCATCGTTCAAATATTTAAAATTAATTAAATATTCTCAATTTAATTTGTTCAAAATTCTGGGTCGTTACAAACTTCCCTCCTTAAAAGAATTTCGTCCCGAAATTACAAGTCAGGAAGAAAAAGTCCTTAACTCGTCTACTATTTTCAACAATCCACTAGTTTTATCAATTTATCAAAACAAATCTTTCTACTAAAGATTCGTTATTAATCCAACCAACTTTCTAAACATTTTCAAAATCTTCAAACATCATTGTTTACTTCAAAATTCAAATTTAAATTCAAATTTAAACTTAAACTTTCAAAATTTTCTCAAAAAATTTCTAACGCCCTAAATTTCCGAAAAATTTCGCCAGCGTCTCCTTTGCGCGGCTAACACGGCACGACTACAAAACGTCCCTACGGACTCTCAAAATTCAAAAAGAAAAAGCCAAGCGGCTAGACAAGAAAGTCATCAAATCTCATATAGAAATTCAAATACTTACCTTTTTCGAGCAATTCAAATTTATCTTTGAAAGTAAAATCCCAATTCCTTTATAACACCTGTATATCCTACTAGCCATAATATCTAGTTACATATATTCAAACCATTTTGCACATTTTATTATACAATTTTCAATATATACTCCTTATACCACTTCTAGTTCACTATTGAAGTTATATATTTATTCTCATTCCATTTTACATTTCAATTTTATTTGAATTCAATTTACAATTTCAATTTCGTTTGGATTCAGTTTTAATCTTATCCACTTCATTCAATTAGCTTCACTTACTAATTTTAGTTTAATAGTTCACTTTGTTTTCCACAAATCTGAATTCAATTCAGTCTTACTTACAAATTCAAAATGAATTTTAACATTTCAATTTCATTTTCTTGCACTTGCAAATTTATTTATTCGTTCACAGATTCATTTATTTTCAATTTGCATCTCATACATCAAATTTCAAATATTTATAAGTCTTTGACTTATTTACATTCCAATTTATTTGTTACTACTCCAAATTTATTTTCAACTTAATAAATTTTCTTTAAGTAATCTTTTCACTTTCATAAATATCTTTATATAGCATTTCAGAGTTTTTTCAACATTTCAAAACCATTTTGAAAACAATTCAAATTATCCTTTGAATTTCAAAAACCAAACCCAAATTTTTCAAACAACATTCCATTTAAAACAATTTAGCAGCAATTCCTCTTCTGGAAACCCGAAAATGAACACCGATAGTGTCGCGATCACCAATCGGAATTATTTTCCAGCGACCGAAAAGAGTTTAGAGCTTTTATCTCTCTAAAATAATTTTCCACAATATCAAATCCTTTGAAAATCAAATCCCATTTATAATTTATATTCTTAAATTTCATTTGTATATGAATTCATTTCTTAACTTTGGAGTTACGATTTCAATTTCTTATTCAATTCCAGTGATGATAATTCACTATTATTACTTCCTAACATCCAAACATCCATATACTATGATAATTCATAGAAAATTATTTCCTTTATATACAAAAATAGTTTTAGGTAAAATTATTTCATTTACCCCATTTTAAAACAATACTGTGTCGGTTTATCTTGTTTAGAGTTTAGAAACCCCTATCGATTACAGTTAGCTAGACTGCACCGACCAGAATTCATAAACAATCAACCGATAAGTCAACACAATACAAAACAATTTCATATTCACTAACAAATACGCACTCGTATATATTATTACACTCAGACTCATCCTAGAGTACTGCTGACTCTATCTCTAATGAGTAACACCCAACAGAGCAGGGTTGTCGCTTAACCATATGCTCTGATACCACTTTGTAAGGACCCGATTCTTCGACTTCCGAAAATCGACATCGATACGTCCACTGTATCAACTGCCGAGCAACGAATGCCGGAAAACCGAATTCTTAGGGTTTTAGAAAGAAGAAAACAGAAGAAAAGAGAGAAGAGAAAGAAAGAACAACAACAGAAACAGAAACAATATCAGAATCTCACATATCGCAGCGGAACAATATATAATAGATAAATGAATAATCTTTAAACAAAGAACTATATCATTTTATACATACATCACTCAGAGTCAATAAACAACAATGGACAGTTATATAAACTTGTCCTCATACAGAATACACAGCGGAATAAATACTATCAGATACAAATACTACGTCTCGTCATCCAGCTTATCTCCAAAGCTCCAGAATATCCTGATAACATAACTCTAGGCTGCCCGTGTGGAAAATTTGTGGGCACCCAGAGTTTAGAAGGGAAAAATAAACTCCGAGTCAGTCATGGTGACTGGTGTGAGATCGTAAAACAGTTATTTTTCACAAAGAAAATAAAACAAATTCGCAATGCTTTTGGAAAATGAAACTACCATAAGACCTCCCGCCACACACACAATGCAAACGCAGAATTGGAGGAGATTTCTTCTTATGATAGTCAAAGATGCTTGATACGCAAAATCAAATCTTTTTGATATTATTATTAGTGCATAGTGTAGAAAACATTTCGAAAGTATAATATTAATCTTAGCCAACATACGACCAGTATCGTATGCCTACTATAGCTACCATCTAAACAGTGGTGACCACCGTACGTAAATGGCAGGTTCTACAACTAATACCGTACAAGGTGCGTATTGGAGTTTGGATTTCCAACAAATGGTCAGGCTAAGGAACTTCCTATCCACGATGGGTACGTCCCTGGAATAGACGACCCGAGAACCTAACGTTACGGTTAGATCTCTGCCAACACAAGGCCGGGTTACCTCTGCAAAAATAGGTAACTACTGACACGCGTATGTCATCCCCCGATCGTAACCGATGTTCCCGAGGATCCCCGATTTCCAACAAACCACATCAAAATAATAATGCAGCAACCACATAGGTTAAGTATCTGGGCTCCATACCATGATACCACCTCTATCCAGAAGGAATGACATACACTAAGGGGCGCTACTCCCTAGAACCTTGCTGCATCCTTCCTGTTTTGACCATTTCCGGGGTGTGAGGCTCGACGAAGTCTCGTCCACAAAGGTACGCTTTCTACAAAGCCATGCTTCGGGTCAAACAAATGATCAACCTATGATCACAAAGATATAAGATCAAACAAATGATCATATCACAAATGATCAAACACTGATCATTTCACAGCAACACTCAGTATGCCACGTTACCAAACTGGGAGTATATCGCTGATAAATTTCAACTACATAACCTCTGAGCTCGTACGTCTCAGAGAAGGGTGTTAAGCTAAGAGAATAAATTCTCCGCCACCAACAGAAATGTATTTGAAAGAAATCAGCTTTATATCTCAAATTGTAACGTCAGACACACAATCCATACAAGTCTGTTCCGAGATCGAACAGAACTGAAGGCACTTCTCACGAAGCCCTTGCATATCCGGATAATTTTCTAATCACGTCCGGACTTCCCGTCACTAAGGGTGATAAAACCTCTAAATCGGAGATCAGCCGATGTAGAGTAACTCGACGGTAATCCTTCCGTTTTCAAAAATATCCGGTCTTCAACACCGGTCTTCAAATGCAATTCATAACGTCGTATCACATATTCGGAATGGGTTATATGACCCCATGGTCCTTTCCCGGCTAACCCGAATAGTGAGCGCTTATTTAAAAATAAGTGTGGCATTCAAATTCATCCAATTCACAACAAATACCATATTCAAGGTAATTATTGATAGTCGGTTATTTAACTATCAATAAAGATGCGCAACATCATCAGATTCCAAATAATTTTCCAAATTATTTCATCTTCCAAAAAAAAATATCTTTACTAGATATATAATTTCCACACTTTAAAAATAAATCAACGTTTATTTTTCTAAACAGTTTCCCTTTCCTTTATAAATTCCATAGTGAATTTATATTTTCAAAATATCTACTGATATACGATTCTCAAATCGATTTCAAATATTCAACTTCATTTTATCTTTAAGAAGATAAAATCTCAAAAACGTTTCATTTCATTTTGGAAAACATTCCTATACTTATTTAAAAATAAGTAATTCACAAATCATTTATTTTCAACATTTGAAAATATTCAATATACTTAAATCAAATTTAAGTATAAATTCATTCTTTAAGGAAATCATTTACTATAACAACATTTATTTGAGTCAAAACGGATGTTACGTAAAACATCGTTACGATGACTCAAAATCACTAGTATAGGGATTCGGATTTTAAGATAGATATATAAATAAATCTCAATACTACACAAATTAATATTTCCTTTCGGAAATCATTTACTATAACAACATTTATTTGAGTCAAAACGGATGTACGTAAAACATCGTTACGACGACTCAAAATCACTAGTATAGGGATTCGGATTTTAAGATAGATATATAAATAAATCTCAATACTACACAAATTAATATTTCCTTTCGGAAATCATTTACTATAACAATAGTGTTATAGTCCACCATTTCCTTATTTTTCAAAAACGTCTATTTCAACAATAAAATGTTGAAATCTAGGGTTTCGATATTTCTCACATTTTAAAACATCTTTTAAAATAATTAACTTCATTTCAAATATCACTTTCCCTAAACCATATCCATTTTCCTTAAGAATATATTCACTGTCCAAAATCGTGAATATACTTCACTAACCACATTTCACTATTTCCTACACATTTTATTTCAAGAATTATCCACTATTCAAAATCGTGGATAAAATTCCCTTAATAATCTCTATATTTAAAATCAATCAAATTTGATTTATTTTCGAATTTATAAAAACAACGTTTATAAATTCTATTTCCATTTTATAACAACTTCGATTTATAAATCTCCTTTATTAACAATTCGATTCATAACTCCAATCTTATACCAAAATTCCATATTATAAGTTAAATACTTATAATTCCTTTATTTTACAAAATCATTTCCATTTATAAGTTCATAATTTATAAATTTCATTTATTTATAAATTCTTAAAAATTCATTTTAACGCTTATAAAAACTCGTCTTATAATACCAACATTTTAAAGTTTAAAATATCAATCTTGTACATCTTTTACATACATCGTTTTTAATAATTCAAAAATTCCCATTTAAAACCATTTTATAAATTTCTTAACTATTTATTTCAAAAGAAATTACCTTTTGGTTATAATTCACAAATCTTAACTTTTATAACTTTAAAATCTTAACGTTTATAAATCAATTCAAAAATTCCATAAAACGTATATTTTCAAAAATCACTTTAAAAATCCTTTTTAAAGTAAAAGTCGTTATTTTTAAACTTCAAAACTTGAATCCGATGATGCAACAGCACCAATTAGTCAATCACAACAACAAACATCATATATCAATATGATAACAGAATATACATCAATATCTGTAAATAAATAACTACTGTTGAGGAATCCAGTTGGATCCCTCCAACCTGTTTCCCTGCATCCACAGATGTTAGCACAATACCAATTCCACTTCGAGGTGGAATATCGTGGTATATGGGTTTTATAAAAATATCCGCTTACTAACGGCGCAATAGGGTCTCATCCGCTATACGAGGCGGGAAATCAATCAATCCAATATATACATATGCCAATATGTATATATTGCTATATATATAGATATATCCTACTATATCTAACATCATATCCAAACAGTCAAACAAACAATAACTGCAATCCAAATATATCTTGAGTGAGAAAATCTCACCTTTTTATTTGCGATCCATTTTCCAATCCAATTTTGTCTTCACAGTATTAAACCTTGTATCAACAATTATACAATTTATTATCAATATTCGAGTTAATTTAACAATTAAATTTTAGAGATTCCATTTTAATTAAATAAAATTTAATTTTCATCCGTTTTCCATTTACAGATTTATTAACCCGTGATTAACAAATTCTTTTCCACGATTTATTTAGAAAAAATTAGATTAAAAAAATCAATTTCTAAAACAATTAAACTTCCTTTTTAATAATTGATTTATCTAAAAATTATATTTTCTTTTTCTCCTTGTTAATAAAATATTATCCATTCTGTAACTCACAAAAAAAATCAGAAATTTGTTTTTTTTTTACTTAAAACTTCTCTGTCTGTATAAATATTTTCCAAATATATTTATATATGTATAAACTAAATACATTTAAAATTAAAATGCAGATTCAATACCTCAACTTCCTGTCAGAGACGAGAACGAAACCCTCCTCCCCTAATCGCGACTACAGGCGCCGCCTCGAATTCCCTGTCGCGAACATCTCGTCTCGATGCCATAGCCGATTGCCATTACCAACTCGCGAGTGCCCCCATGCCTTAGCCTCGGTCGCCGCTCCTTATTCGAGCCTTTGCTTTAGCCTTCCATCGATCGCGACGCCTCCCTCGAATGCGCGAGTACACGCGCGCAGCCACCATTCGCGTTGCCTCATCGTTTCTCGAACACCACTGCGACTAACCCCCATCGATCGCCTCCTTACGCGAATGAATTCGCAACAGTGAATCGCGATTTTTTTTTTTTTTTGAATCCTGGCTTCGGCCATTTGATTGTCTTGATTGAACGAAGGTAAAGTGGAGAGGGTGACTTCGATTTGTTTGGCCGCGATTTCAAAAGTGTTTGAACAGAAGGGAATTAAATTCAAACGCGGCCATTGATTTTTCTCTCTGGCCAGAACGAACTGATTTCGTAATGATTTATGAAGAGGGAGAGGGGAATTTAAAAAGAGAGGGGATGGGTTGCACGATATTCTTCGTGATGCTCAGCTTGATTTTAGGCGTAAAGTTAGGAGATAATATGCTAATGCTGACCAAATTTTAATTTAAATTTAAATTGAATTCATTTTGAAATTTCAACGCGTTTAACTATCGTATGGTCACATAACAACTCCAAATGCTACGAAATTTGAAATCCGGTAATAATTCAATATTACGGACCCAATGGAACTGGTTTCGTCGAATTCCGAAACTGTCTCCCGGAACGCTATTTTTAAATTCGATACGAACGATATAGATTCAAACTGATCAAATTTATTTTAAATTCGATTCTGAAGTTTTAATTATCTTCAGTATTGTCAATACGAATTTTAAAACCTTTCGAAATCTTTTTCTTTAGCTTTAAATTGAATATTCAAATTTTTATTCAACTTCAATCGATTTAATTTTATAATTTAATCGCCGATTTCAAAATTATATCGGGAATTCAAATTAAATCATCGTTCAAATATTTAAAATTAATTAAATATTCTTAATTTAATTTTTTCAAAATTTTGGGTCGTTACAGGATCATCCCAAGCATGTTGATAACTCGGTGAAATGGTTCGAGTTGAGGATAATGGATGGATATGAGAATGGTCGTCAAGGAGGATGACTAGGATGCTTGGGTCTCATCGTTGTTGAAGGTTCTAGCATGCTCTAAGCAAGAGTACGTTTGGGCAGATTCGATAGTCCCAACAACCAACTGTTGATGGTCGAGTACTCTGGGCAGATTCGATAGTCCTAGGCACGGGTCACGATGACGTGCGGGAGTTATGTCTAGAACCGGGGTTTCCATTAGCCCTTGACGGACGGCTGAAAGAATGTGCCGGTCATTCAATTAACGGTGAAACCGAAGCAATGATAACAGTGATAGCCAGAGTCATGGATGTTTGGTTGTATCGTCGTTCGGTCTCAAGAGCGGTATTCTTTTTGGGTGCTTATCTGATCTTGGTTTAGGCCTTGGGGGTTTGCGCTTGGAAAACATCGCCCTTGACTCGAGTGATACTTGCTTTACTTTGAAATTGTATGCTCTGCTATGTTTGCTTCTACTTAGTGTGTGTCTGGGGGCTATCACTGTAGAAAGAGGTTGGAGTGGGAGGGTTGTATTCCTATTCCTTTTCCTTTATGCTCTTTTGGTATGTTGTTAGTTAATTTACTGCTCACTAAGACTGTTGTCTGACTCAAGGCTTTATGTTTTAATTCTTATTGCCTTGGGCTGTTCGTCCATTTTGGGACGGGCAGACTAGGTAGCAGGTGACAGGTGCTGTTCTAGCTTTCCACGGTGTTGATATCGAAGACAAGCTGGAGTATTGCATATTGTTTCTTCTTACTATATGTACTGGATGTTCCGCTGCTTTGTATTCTCTGAGTGTTGTAGTGAGGCTTATTGTATTGACTATTGAGATGTTGTATTCAACTTTTATGAAGTTTAATTGATGAGATTCTATTCTGTGAAGCTTCACTATATATATGTTCTATTGTATTTTGTCCAAGCACTGTGAGTAATACGATAGATTCTGTTGTTTTTATTTTACCTTGACAATCGTCCATGGTCGCCTGGCACACTTTACAGCGCACTATCCCTAGATTCGGTGCAGGGGTCATGGGTGGTCGTCACACCTACAATCACTTAATACTCCAAACTTGAAGTAGGGCTATCAATAGATACCCGAAAAATTCGAAATCCGTCCGTATCCGCATCCAAAAAGCGGATAAATATCCGATATCTGGAAAAACGGATGCGGATGCGGATGCAAAGACATCCGCATCCGAAAATTATCCATCCGGTTTTTGTCAAGATTATAGTTCAAATTATGTGTATTTTAGTGCAGTGAAAGATATTTGTTTATTATTTTTATTAAGTTAGTATTTTATATTATATGCACTTAATGCTTTTTAACTGCTCGAAACTATTTATTATCATCATATTTGTTAATTTTTAAGACTTTTATAATTAATGGGATTGAAAAATATTTATGTTAAAATAAAATTTTCTTTTTATAATTCTTGATTTATCAATCGTTAGTGGATAAGATAATTATCCGATATCCATCTGTATCCGCGGATGCGGATATCCATTATCCGAAATTGATTTCGGATGCAGATGCAGATATGACACTATCCGCATCCCAAAAAAATCCATTAACAAGTCTAATCTGAAGCGAACCCTTTCCGAGATATCCATTGTCACTCTTAATTATAAATATAGAATCTCCTTAGGTTACTTCTTTCGATAGGGAGGTGGGCCCTACAGCCACTTAATACCTCAATACAGAAGTAAACCCTTTTAGCGACATCCTTATTTATTTGGAATCTCACTAGGTTAATTAATTCTTTCTTTCAGGAGAAATGTGAACCCTACAACCACTTAATACCTCAAACCAAAAGCGAACCCCTATAGAGATATCGCTCGCCGCTCCTAATTCCAAATTTGGACCATTTAATACTTTTCAGTAAAGAAAGCAAGCCCAATCTCTTACGTCATCACGGGTCCTAGGGCTAGTGATATTTCACATTAGTATTAAGTGCACCCGACTACTGATAGCCTCAAATTGAGGAGCAGTCTTCTATCGAGTGACCCTGCTGACCTCGCGTCACTAACCTACTAAGTCCAATTAACCATCCTAAGTCTTTACATATATTATCTTAGGTAGACATTAGACTTAGCTTACTAATTCCCTTTTTATTTTAGTTAATAAGATTTACCTTAAATACTTATCTACCCTTAAATCCCCTTTTAATGCTCATAATGTCAGTTTGTCCATAAAATTCTAATGGACATTTCCTAAGACATTTATGTATGATTACTAACTTCAAATTAGTAACCTTTATAACTACTCCACGATTATTAATCAACTTCTTTATTTATCAGTCCCATTAACCCATTTACCCTATCAAATTATTGCAACTCACATATTAATTACCATTTATTTCCCATTTATTGAAGTTACAACCATTTAAATTCATTTCCCATTAATTATCCCAAACGCGAATATTATGTGTAAGCATCGTTATTAGCTTTATATTTAATTATTACAAGCGAAGTAAATTATGTATAAATATATACTTTTATCAAATATATTCTAGTTATATATCTTCAATAGTATATTCTTTACCATGTTCAATTGTTGGAACCATATCTAAAAAGATTACCCACTATAATTTCCATAAATTAGCCCAAAACAAAAGATTTATGTGACGACTCGGGTTTTGCCCGCTCGAAAATCAACATCCGTACTTCACATTGTACTAGAATGCCGCAGATTCGACCGTTCAAATCCGATTCGCCGGAGCTATAACACAATTAAGTAAATAACACAGCGGAAGAAAAGAATAATACATTGATATACAATATCTGATACAACAGAGTGATACAATGAATATCAATATACATCAGAGATATGATACAAGAAATAGCAGCGGAAAAGAAAAGATAACAACAGCAGCGGAACAATATCAATAGAAGTGATAACTCCAAAATGCTCTTCAGACAAGAATGAATCCACAACTCCAAGATAAGCTACTTCGATGAATGAACTAGCTCCAGATAATCTACTAAACCTGAATATCTGAAAAGAAACCCAACTCTAGACTGCTCGTGTGGAAAATTATGAGCACCCAGAGTTTAGAAAGGGAACAATAAACTCCGAGTCAGTCGTGGGACTGGTGTGAGTAACAAAAACAGTTAATCTTTAAACAAACACAAAAGGTTTTAAACATTGAAATCCGCAATGCTTTTTAGAAAATGAAACTACCATAAGACCTCCCGCCACACACACAATGCAAACGCAGAATTGGAGGAGATTTCTTCTTATGATAGTCAAAGATGCTTACTACGCAAAATCATTGAATTATTATTATTAGTGCATAGTGGAAAACAATTTGAAAGTATAATATTAATCTTAGCCAACATACGACCAGTATCGTATGCCTACTATAGCTACTATGTTCAATAGCAGGTTACCGCCACATTCCATAGCAGGTAATACAACTAAAACCGTACAAGTTCCGTATTATTTCTTTGGATTTTCCAACAAATGGTCAGGCTAAGGAACTTCCTTCCACCGCATGGGATCGCCTCTGGTGGGACGTCCCGAGAGACAAACTGCTCTCTGCCAAACAAGGCCGGGTTACCCCTGTAACAGGTAACTCACGAATATGCCACCTCCCGGTCCTTTGGGACCTTTATCCGAGCGCTCGATATCCAACATCACACATAATAAATAAGTGTATCCACATGAGTAAGTATCAGGGCTCCATACCATAATACCACCCCTTTCCAGAAGGAAATGACATACCCTAAAGGGCACGACCCTCATAACCTTGCCGCAACATTCCTGTTTCGACCATTTCCGGGTAGTGAGGTCCTGACGAAGTCTCGTCCACAAAGCTACGCTTTTTCAAAAAGCCACGCTTTGGGTCAACAGATGATCAACCTATGATCACAAAGATAAATGATCAAACAAATGATCATATCGCAAATGATCAAACACTGATCATCACACAGCAACACTCAGCATGCCACATTACCAAATTGGGAATATATCGCTGATAAATTTCAACTACATAACCTCTGAGCTCGTACGTCTCAGAGAAGGGTGTTAAGCTAAGAGAATAAATTCTCCGCCACCAACAGAAATGTATTTGAAAGAAATCGGCTTTATATCTCAAAGTGTAATGTCAAACACACAATCCATACAAGTCTGTTCCGGGATCGAACAGAACCGAAGGCACTTCTCACGAAGCCCTTGCAAATCCGGATAATTTCCAATCACGTCCGGACTTCCCGTCACTAAGGGTGATAAAACCTCTATATCGAGGATCAGCCGATGCAGAGTAACTCGACGGTAATCCTTCCGTTTTCAAAAATATCCGGTCTTCAACACCGGTCTTCAAATGCTATCCATATACGACGTATCACATATTCGGAATGGGTTATACGACCCAAAGGTCCTCTCCCGGCTAAACCGAATAGTGAGCGAAATATTTAAAAACATATGGATATGGGATTTCAATTAAGTCACAGCTTAAAACCCAAAACTTTTCATTCGAATGATTAAACAAATTACCATTTTAAATCTTTAAACAAAAAGATTCAACCTTTACGGTTTAAACAGTTTCCACACTTTAATCTTTTAAACAAAAGATTCATTCACAGATTTTCCAAATTAATTTCCATTTCAATTTGATTAACTCGTTAAATCTTTAAATCAAGATTTAACTTATAGCTTTCAAAACAATCCCATTTCAAATGATTTAAACCAATCATTATTTTAAATCTGTTAAAAATAAACAGATTTAATTCATAGCTTTTCAAAACAATTCATTCATAACTTGGAAAACCATTTTCACTTCAATATTGTAATTCCTTTAATTAAACCGGAATTTCATTTCTTATCTGAAAACTTTTATTCTTTTGAAAACAACAGTTTCATTTCAGAAAATCTGATTCATTCATACGAGTTAAAGTCTTTGGGTTAAATCCAAATTCTCAAAATTATACTTTTAAATGGTTTAAATTCAGATAAACACATTTATAACATTTTCAATCTCTAGTTTCAAATCATAGGATTCAATTTCAAACTTGAATTCAAATTTAAATCAAATTATTTAAATTTTCAAAACTCGATTAAGTTGTTCAAAATAACTTTTATCTTTGAAATTCCATTTCAAAAGCTTTTCACTTTAAACCCAAATTTCCAATTTCAAAATCAATTGAAATTAAAATTTCAATTTCAAAACATCAATTTAAATTATCTGTGACTTAACCGATTTCCACGTGAAATCCATATTTGTGTGTGTAAAAGTGTAATCCAGGGGTTTCACACAGTAGTGCAACATAATGAATCATCACATATCAGAATACAGAAATATAATTCGATAAGCGGTATAAGAACAACGCTTATCGTTCATTCACAGATCATAGATATATAAAGGTCACAGATAAGTAAACTACAGATCACAACATAAATCAGGATGTATCACAAAGCATCATATATCAGGGATATCAAACAATCAAGTCATTCAATAGAATACGATCATCCATAAGTAAACCAATTAAGATATTTAATAAATCTAAACCAGATTATTTGTCCATGGATAATCTCTATTCAAGGTTAATTAATAATTAATCAACTACAAACATTTTAATAAATTATTCTTTAATTAATCATTAATTACCCTTTAATTATTAAGTAATTAACTTTTACTCACTTAATAAATCTTTAAATTACAAATTTATTAACCAACCCTTTTATAAATTACCCCTTGTATTAAGTAATTATCTTTTAATTATTCATCTTAATTAATTATCCCTAATTAATTGACTTAAAACTTAATTAATAAATTTTAAACTCTTGATTACTAAATTAATTAATCCTAATCATTAATTAATTAAATTATTCAATTATCCATTTTTAATTATCTTAATAATTTAATGAATCCAAATCATTAAATTCTAATTTAAAGATTTTAAACCAAATTCTTTTTTTAATTTAAAGTATTTACTTATTTAAAATATTTTAAATTATAAACTCCTTTTATCGCAAAATCTGGGATTCAAACTTAACCTTAAACTCAGACTAAACCTTGACTTAAACTTTTCCTTTGAATTTTCAAACCCCTATTTGATCACAACTTTTAAATTTACTTAACTACTAATTTCATTAAATAAGTTTGAATTAAAAGCAAACTTTTAAAATCTAAATTTACAAACAGAACTCGACTTTATTTTTAGACTTCAGATGTTTTAAACTAAATTTTGAACATTTGCATATGTTTGAATTTGTTTAAATCAAAACTGGATCATGCTCTCAGATTAAAGAATCTGGACAACAACCTGAGTTTCCCCCCTACAAGATCTTCGAGTTCAACACGAGTTTCCCCGAGCAAAACAACTACCTGCTCGAGAAAGAAAAAAAAACTCCATTCCCAAAAAAAAAACAGCAGCGCCATCATCGAAAATTGCTCCATGCACGTGCACGGAGCCATTGTGCGTCAATCGGCGCCACTCCAACCACGAGCAGGTCGGCAACCTCCCCCTGACCCATCCACCACCATCAGAACCACGCCCATCATCGACAATCAAAATATCGAACTAGAAACTAAAACCTGGAACGCAAAACCATCATCCAAACCCAACCTGTCAACGCCAATCTCTCAACCCTCCGACCATCGTTCGCCACCAAACTCCGGCCATCGCTTCGACTATCTCCCCTCTACCTCCCCACAAACTTGCGTCGAACTCGATGCATCCAATAGGGTGGATGAACCAGAAATACTCGACCCTCCAAAACTAGGTCACCGGAGAAAATCTACTCGCCGCCGCTTCCACAAGGCACTGCACCCCCATCCACCATTATTCCCATACTCCTTGTTCGTTCGTGCATCACCACAGAGGAACCCGACCATCCCGATCACTTGGATCATCAGAAATCACTCAATATACCATTTTCAGTTCATCAAGAACTGCTCCTTCAAACTAATACTAAAAATCGTGAATCTAGTTTTAAAAAATCATAATTTTGAATAAGTTTTCAGATTATAAACTTAGATCAGTAAATTATTATGTTCGAATTTTTTCATATTTATGTTTGGACTGTTGTTTTATATTTTCCAGAGACATACAAATTATTTTTCCTTCTTAAACAAATTTTAATCTACAATCTATGATATAACAAACATAACTTGTTTGAAACTTCAGCCCTAACAATGATTTGTTCAGGAGATAATTAGATTTGATTTAAAACCTTAGCTTTGGAAACTAAGAACAGGGGTATCACAGAAAACATCCATTCACACACATATATATATACATTCACATATATACACAAACATGCATCCATATATATGTACATACAACCATACAAATACATAGATATAAACAAGCAACAGGTTTATTATATTTAGGCTTTTAAATAAAAAGTTACTCACAATCATCAAGATATCAAAACAGTTAAACTTCGAAAAATAAGAGTTGCTCACAGTGAATAGAAGAACAGAGTTTCTGTTTTGAGACAGGTTTGAATTCTTGCTAGCTGAAGCCCTCTTCTTTAATCTCTGGTTCAATTGATTTTCTTTGGTTGTTTTCAGTTGAATTGTTGTTTGAGTTTTGAATGATATTTCTCAGTTTTACTTAGCTAAGAATGGAACGAACTGGAATGATAATTTGATGTGTACATGAAGTATACTGGGTGATATTATATGATTTTATTTTATCTTGTACAATCTATATCAGAGATATTTGCTTTCTTTACCTTTCTTTTATCTGGCCAGGAAGATTTGTGGAGGCTGAGATGATTTTCAACATCTCGAATTGACATAAGTGTGCTAGCATTTAATGTTTTAAGTACTTATGTTTCCTTACCTCTTTTCTTTGCCTGCAAGTCTCAATTGCCATAGTACATATATTTATCTTGCTTTGTATTTTATTTTGTTTGAGACTTGTTACTTACATATAGACATGTTAATAGTATATATATATTTAACTTTGTTTTAATATGCTAGTTTGATTTCGGCTGAGATTATATTTGCTTTGCCTTATTATTTTTGTTACATGAAGATTAAGTCTGGTTTTAGCCTTTAAAAATGTACACATATTTTCTTTTATTTGTTTTGGCCTTAATACTTTGAAACCAAATAAAGTTCTATTTTTATTTTATTCGTTATAATTTTACAAATTTGTTCACTCTATATTTTATATAGTTTATCTTATATTTATATGTATATATTTCTATTTCAATTTTTAACTTAAATATTTATTAATAGAATTTTGTTATACTTACACAACTTCTAAAATCCATAGATTAAGATTGAATTCAAATACCTTTATGTTATTTATAAACTCCAATTCAATTTTAATTCGAATACATTATTTCTAATAATTCATAATTAATCCATAACTTAACTAAATCAATATTGATTACTAATTAATTAAACAATTTAAATTCAAATCAAATATATATATCTATATATTTATTATTTCAAATTTAGTCAGATATGTTCAAATACAGATATATATTCTCATATATACAATAATTTAAATTTTTAAACGATTTATACAAATATACTTGGATATCGGTGAAACTCGCTCCATTTTATCGATTTATTCCACAAATATAAATTCAAAAATTAATAAATTATCATTTTAAATTTATAAAAATTCGGGGTCGTTACAGACTTCCCCCCTTAAAAGAATTTCGTCCTCGAAATTACCAAGGAGACACAAAGATAGATGAAAGACATTTCATCAAATCAAATTGAACAGTTATTCTGCATTTGGCTTACCAAATCAGAATATCAATAACAGATAAAAGAACGAATCTGTTTAACACTTCACAAGATACTCGGGTTATCCAGATCTACGAAATATGCAGTGGCATAGGTCAGTTCAAATGGATAACTAACCATTCGTAGAATATATTGGAACCCAAAAGAATAGACAGACATATGGATACAATTTCAAAATTTTCAGTTTAGAAGCTAAAGTATACCTATCAGCCATAGTACACATTGCAAACAATCCATCCAAACAAACAAGTCTGGCCTATCTGGAGTTTATGTCCCATTTTAATATACCGAATCTCTTTCTGGATCTACCAGAAACTATCGAAGAATTGAGAAGAGATATTTGAACAAAAAAGATTAATAGAGAAAAGATGGCTTCCTCGTTGTTACAGGATATTGACCATTTATAGTCGTATTTCCCTATCCCATATCTCGTCCTCTTCTTGCACTCATACTCACTATCAGTGGATAGCAAGAGAATTTACTGAGGCTTACGGACGGATATCTGAGGAATACTCATTTTAGAGTTTACTTCACTCTATCTCTAATGAGCTACTTAACGTGTTACACTCCTGAGCTAAAGTTCAACCTTAGCTCTGATACCACATGTGACGACTCGGGTTTTGCCCGCTCGAAAATCAACATCCGTACTTCACATTGTACTAGAATGCCGCAGATTCGACCGTTCAAATCCAATTCGCCGGAGCTATAACACAATTAAGTAAATAACACAGCGGAAGAAAAGAATAATACATTGATATACAATATCTGATACAACAGAGTGATACAATGAATATCAATATACATCAGAGATATGATACAAGAAATAGCAGCGGAAAAGAAAAGATAACAACAGCAGCGGAACAATATCAATAGAAGTGATAACTCCAAAATGCTCTTCAGACAAGAATGAATCCACAACTCTAAGATAAGCTACTTCGATGAATGAACTAGCTCCAGATAATCTACTAAACCTGAATATCTGAAAAGAAACCCAACTCTAGACTGCTCGTGTGGAAAATTATGAGCACCCAGAGTTTAGAAAGGGAACAATAAACTCCGAGTCAGTCGTGGGACTGGTGTGAGCAACAAAAACAGTTAATCTTTAAACAAACACAAAAGGTTTTAAACATTGAAATCCGCAATGCTTTTTAGAAAATGAAACTACCATAAGACCTCCCGCCACACACACAATGCAAACGCAGAATTGGAGGAGATTTCTTCTTATGATAGTCAAAGATGCTTACTACGCAAAATCATTGAATTATTATTATTAGTGCATAGTGGAAAACAATTTGAAAGTATAATATTAATCTTAGCCAACATACGACCAGTATCGTATGCCTACTATAGCTACTATGTTCAATAGCAGGTTACCGCCACATTCCATAGCAGGTAATACAACTAAAACCGTACAAGTTCCGTATTGTTTCTTTGGATTTTCCAACAAATGGTCAGGCTAAGGAACTTCCTTCCGCCGCATGGGATCGCCTCTGGCGGGACGTCCCGAGAGACAAAGTGCTCTCTGCCAAACAAGGCCGGGTTACCCCTGTAACAGGTAACTCACGAATATGCCACCTCCCGGTCCTTTGGGACCTTTATCCGAGCGCTCGATATCCAACATCACACATAATAAATAAGTGTATCCACATGAGTAAGTATCAGGGCTCCATACCATAATACCACCCCTTTCCAGAAGGAAATGACATACCCTAAAGGGCGTGACCCTCATAACCTTGCCGCAACATTCCTGTTTCGACCATTTCCGGGTAATGAGGTCCTGACGAAGTCTCGTCCATAAAGCTACGCTTTTTCAAAAAGCCACGCTTTGGGTCAACAGATGATCAACCTATGATCACAAAGATAAATGATCAAACAAATGATCATATCGCAAATGATCAAACACTGATCATCACACAGCAACACTCAGCATGCCACATTACCAAATTGGGAATATATCGCTGATAAATTTTAACTACATAACCTCTGAGCTCGTACGTCTCAGAGAAGGGTGTTAAGCTAAGAGAATAAATTCTCCGCCACCAACAGAAATGTATTTGAAAGAAATCGGCTTTATATCTCAAAGTGTAATGTCAGACACACAATCCATACAAGTCTGTTTCGGGATCGAACAGAACCGAAGGCACTTCTCACGAAGCCCTTGCAAATCCGGATAATTTCCAATCACGTCCGGACTTCCCGTCACTAAGGGTGATAAAACCTCTATATCGGGGATCAGCCGATGCAGAGTAACTCGACGGTAATCCTTCCGTTTTCAAAAATATCCGGTCTTCAACACCGGTCTTCAAATGCTATCCATATACGACGTATCACATATTCGGAATGGGTTATACGACCCAAAGGTCCTCTCCCGGCTAAACCGAATAGTGAGCGAAATATTTAAAAACATATGGATATGGGATTTCAATTAAGTCACAGCTTAAAACCCAAAACTTTTCATTCGAATGATTAAACAAATTACCATTTTAAATCTTTAAACAAAAAGATTCAACCTTTACGGTTTAAACAGTTTCCACACTTTAATCTTTTAAACAAAAGATTCATTCACAGATTTTCCAAATTAATTTCCATTTCAATTTGATTAACTCGTTAAATCTTTAAATCAAGATTTAACTTATAGCTTTCAAAACAATCCCATTTCAAATGATTTAAACCAATCATTATTTTAAATCTGTTAAAAATAAACAGATTTAATTCATAGCTTTTCAAAACAATTCATTCATAACTTGGAAAACCATTTTCACTTCAATATTGTAATTCCTTTAATTAAACCGGAATTTCATTTCTTATCTGAAAACTTTTATTCTTTTGAAAACAACAGTTTCATTTCAGAAAATCTGATTCATTCATACGAGTTAAAGTCTTTGGGTTAAATCCAAATTCTCAAAATTATACTTTTAAATGGTTTAAATTCAGATAAACACATTTATAACATTTTCAATCTCTAGTTTCAAATCATAGGATTTAATTTCAAACTTGAATTCAAATTTAAATCAAATTATTTAAATTTTCAAAACTCGATTAAGTTGTTCAAAATAACTTTTATCTTTGAAATTCCATTTCAAAAGCTTTTCACTTTAAACCCAAATTTCCAATTTCAAAATCAATTGAAATTAAAATTTCAATTTCAAAACATCAATTTAAATTATCTGTGACTTAACCGATTTCCACGTGAAATCCATATTTGTGTGTGTAAAAGTGTAATCCAGGGGTTTCACACAGTAGTGCAACATAATGAATCATCACATATCAGAATACAGAAATATAATTCGATAAGCGGTATAAGAACAACGCTTATCGTTCATTCACAGATCATAGATATATAAAGGTCACAGATAAGTAAACTACAGATCACAACATAAATCAGGATGTATCACAAAGCATCATATATCAGGGATATCAAACAATCAAGTCATTCAATAGAATACGATCATCCATAAGTAAACCAATTAAGATATCTAATAAATCTAAACCAGATTATTTGTCCATGGATAATCTCTATTCAAGGTTAATTAATAATTAATCAACTACAAACATTTTAATAAATTATTCTTTAATTAATCATTAATTACCCTTTAATTATTAAGTAATTAACTTTTACTCACTTAATAAATCTTTAAATTACAAATTTATTAACCAACCCTTTTATAAATTACCCCTTGTATTAAGTAATTATCTTTTAATTATTCATCTTAATTAATTATCCCTAATTAATTGACTTAAAACTTAATTAATAAATTTTAAACTCTTGATTACTAAATTAATTAATCCTAATCATTAATTAATTAAATTATTCAATTATCCATTTTTAATTATCTTAATAATTTAATGAATCCAAATCATTAAATTCTAATTTAAAGATTTTAAACCAAATTCTTTTTTTAATTTAAAGTATTTACTTATTTAAAATATTTTAAATTATAAACTCCTTTTATCGCAAAATCTGGGATTCAAACTTAACCTTAAACTCAGACTAAACCTTGACTTAAACTTTTCCTTTGAATTTTCAAACCCCTATTTGATCACAACTTTTAAATTTACTTAACTACTAATTTCATTAAATAAGTTTGAATTAAAAGCAAACTTTTAAAATCTAAATTTACAAACAGAACTCGACTTTATTTTTAGACTTCAGATGTTTTAAACTAAATTTTGAACATTTGCATATGTTTGAATTTGTTTAAATCAAAACTGGATCATGCTCTCAGATTAAAGAATCTGGACAACAACCTGAGTTTCCCCCCTACAAGATCTTCGAGTTCAACACGAGTTTCCCCGAGCAAAACAACTACCTGCTCGAGAAAGAAAAAAAAACTCCATTCCCAAAAAAAAAACAGCAGCGCCATCATCGAAAACTGCTCCGTGCACGTGCACGGAGCCATCGTGCGTCAATCGGCGCCACTCCAACCACGAGCAGGTCGGCAACCTCCCCCTGACCCATCCACCACCATCAGAACCACGCCCATCATCGACAATCAAAATATCGAACTAGAAACTAAAACCTGGAACGCAAAACCATCATCCAAACCCAACCTGTCAACGCCAATCTCTCAACCCTCCGACCATCGTTCGCCACCAAACTCCGGCCATCGCTTCGACTATCTCCCCTCTACCTCCCCACAAACTTGCGTCGAACTCGATGCATCCAATAGGGTGGATGAACCAGAAATACTCGACCCTCCAAAACTAGGTCACCGGAGAAAATCTACTCGCCGCCGCTTCCACAAGGCACTGCACCCCCATCCACCATTATTCCCATACTCCTTGTTCGTTCGTGCATCACCACAGAGGAACCCGACCATCCCGATCACTTGGATCATCAGAAATCACTCAATATACCATTTTCAGTTCATCAAGAACTGCTCCTTCAAACTAATACTAAAAATCGTGAATCTAGTTTTAAAAAATCATAATTTTGAATAAGTTTTCAGATTATAAACTTAGATCAGTAGATTATTATGTTCGAATTTTATCATATTTATGTTTGGACTATTGTTTTATATTTTCCAGAGACATACAAATTATTTTTCCTTCTTAAACAAATTTTAATCTACAATCTATGATAAAACAAACATAACTTTTTTGAAACTTCAGCCCTAACAATGATTTGTTCAGGAGATAATTGGATTTGATTTAAAACCTTAGCTTTGGAAACTAAGAACAGGGGTATCACAGAAAACATCCATTCACACACATATATATATACATTCACATATATACACAAACATGCATCCATATATATGTACATACAACCATACAAATACATAGATATAAACAAGCAACAGGTTTATTATATTTAGGCTTTTAAATAAAAAGTTACTCACAATCATCAAGATATCAAAACAGTTAAACTTCGAAAAATAAGAGTTGCTCATAGTGAATAGAAGAACAGAGTTTCTGTTTTGAGACAGGTTTGAATTCTTGCTAGCCGAAGCCCTCTTCTTTAATCTCTGGTTCAATTGATTTTCTTTGGTTGTTTTCAGTTGAATTGTTGTTTGAGTTTTGAATGATATTTCTCAGTTTTACTTAGCTAAGAATGGAACGAACTGGAATGATAATTTGATGTGTACATGAAGTATACTGGGTGATATTATATGATTTTATTTTATCTTGTACAATCTATATCAGAGATATTTGCTTTCTTTACCTTTCTTTTATCTGGCCAGGCATATTTGTGGAGGCTGAGATGATTTTCAACATCTCGAATTGACATAAGTGTGCTAGCATTTAATGTTTTAAGTACTTATGTTTCCTTACCTCTTTTCTTTGCCTCCAAGTCTCAATTGCCATAGTACATATATTTATCTTGCTTTGTATTTTATTTTGTTTGAGACTTGTTACTTACATATACACATGTTAATAGTATATATATATTTAACTTTGTTTTAATATGCTAGTTTGATTTCGGCTGAGATTATATTTGCTTTGCCTTATTATTTTTGTTACATGAAGATTAAGTCTGGTTTTAGCCTTTAGAAATGTACACATATTTTCTTTTATTTGTTTTGGCCTTAATACTTTGAAACCAAATAAAGTTCTATTTTTATTTTATTCGTTATAATTTTACAAATTTGTTCACTCTATATTTTATATAGTTTATCTTATATTTATATGTATATATTTCTATTTCAATTTTTAACTTAAATATTTATTAATAGAATTTTGTTATACTTACACAACTTCTAAAATCCATAGATTAAGATTGAATTCAAATACCTTTATGTTATTTATAAACTCCAATTCAATTTTAATTCGAATACATTATTTCCAATAATTCATAATTAATCCATAACTTAACTAAATCAATATTGATTACTAATTAATTAAACAATTTAAATTCAAATCAAATATATATATCTATATATTTATTATTTCAAATTTAGTCAGATATGTTCAAATACAGATATATATTCTCATATATACGATAATTTAAATTTTTAAACGATTTATACAAATATACTTGGATATCGGTGAAACTCGCTCCATTTTATCGATTTATTCCACAAATATAAATTCAAAAATTAATAAATTATCATTTTAAATTTATAAAAATTCGGGGTCGTTACAATTTAACTTTAAATATAAGAGATCACATCATTTGAAATTACAAGGAATAATCATCTCTTTTTATTACTGAAGTAGACAGTGTAAACTATAATGAATTCATACTTTACACATTTCTCTCTTTTTATTTGCATATGTTCCTTGTTAGATCAAACACTGATTTTTTCTAAAAGGAAACAAATCAAACTAATTTACAAATATTAAATGGATCTAAATTCCAACAATTCCAAACATAGAAAAGTTTACATTCCAACAAGATTAGGTAAGAATCCAAATTCATAACGTTGTTATACAACCTATTTTCAGATCTAGAATAAATTTCATTCAAATCAATATTCTAAATTCACACTTTTAGGATTGATTTCCAGATCGGGTTGTAAACAATTCTAAATCAATTATAAACAAGAATATGTCGGCGATATTTATTATATTCAGATTATATTCAATTTGTTGTCTACAACTCATATTACAATTATCTATTAGACATAATAATCAAATAAACATTAACGGGATAGTCTTCATATTATAACAATCTATAAAATTTCTCACTCACCTTTTAAAACCAATCCAAATATCCAGATCTGAAGTGGAACATTTGATTCATCACCAAATCTTTTTTAATCCAAGAAATATGTGTAAACGGGTATATACATACATTAGAATTACTGATCTGAGAAGAGATTTGGGATTGGGAGAGAAAGTATATACAAATATATAAATAAATTACCTCAAATACGCATATAGTTTCTCTTCTCTTCTTCTTTTTATTAGATTTCTATTCTTCTCCAATTTGTATGCATACAGATATAAACATCTTATTTTTATAATTTAGAAAGAAAGTGGAGAAGAAGAAATGGCAGAGCTTCGCTACTGCTTTCAGAAAAACATGAGAAGAGCAGGGAGGGTTAGGCCTTAATTTATAGGCATAAGAATCAACCTCAACCGTTCGATTTAAAATATTAAGTCCAGGCCATTGTGGCCTAGGTTTATTGCGCCTGCATTTACCCAACCAGTCGACCGACTTATATGCACCGGTCGATCACTACATGTCGACCGATCGCAGTGAGTGGTCGGCCTATAGAACGGACGAATAATAATAAACGTTAATTAATCTAATCGAATTATTTTCATTCCGAATTCGTTTTTCATCTGCAACTTCTTCATTTGCACTCCGATCGCAAAACCCCAAATATGAAGTTGCTTAGAATTTCGACACGAACGCAATGGTGTAAGTTTTCTGATCAAATTCCATCGTTCGCGTAAATTCCATTTTTGGAGCATAATAAATTAACTAACTAATTAAATAACTAACGCCAAATTACGGGGTATTACATCAATAATAAATTCTATTATTGAACTAAGGAAATTTTTGTGGAATAATCGAGTTGAATGTGGATAACATTGGACTTTTGAACAATACCAAATTTTATATATCCTAAAGTGATATAGTTGACTAAGAGAATGTGTGTAAATATTTGTTACTAAAAGGTACTGCTTAAGAATTATTAAATTAGATTTTACCAATGAGATCTATAAGCATTGAGTTCAGACAAACTGTCACACCACTAGCTAAATTGATGTGTAAATGTTGATATTTGAATTGTTCAAATATTAATCACTAACTAAATTCACACATGTGTGTTGCACAATTGAATTCATTCAGTCTTCAAAACACCACCCAATTTAATCAGTTTACAATAATTATAAGTTAATTAAGTTATAAAAAATATTAATTATTTATGTATTTTATGTTTTGGGGTGTATTCAGTAAATGTGGCAGCCTTTAGAAATATTCTGAGTACTATTACTAATTAACTGGGTGCGTATATAAAAGTTAAATATACATGCATATTGATATACGATATCGATGTACATTTAAATTAAATTTAAACGAAATTAATTGCACTTGGTTTTGATGTCCATTAGGTCCATTAAGGGAACAATAAAGGGTTAGCCATAAGGAGATGGAGGAGTCTTGGGGTTAGACTTGGTAAAAGGAAAGAGTGGAAGATTCTTTTCACTTGATCCTCTATATAAGCAACACAAAGCCTCTACTTTTTGTTGTCTCCTTTTTGCTCATCTCTCTCTTATCATGGTCATCGCTATCTACAGCCCTATACCATCATAGCCGAGCACCATTCAACTACAAAAAAATAAAATAACCCAATTCAAGTGGTGATATTCCAAAGCCAACAACTATATATGGGTAGGGATTAAGGAGACTTTCTAAATCAACATGCGATTTTAAGGTTGCATCTCTATAAGGTATATTCTAATTTAAAATTTATTACTATCGTATTCTATATAGAACCATTTATATATTTTTTCCCATGCTTAATTTATAATTCAATTTAATAATTAATAATTAATTAAATGCATTTATTTATTTTAACACAATAATATAAATAATATATATATTTTAAATTCGAATTTAGAATAATATAAATTATATATATCAAATTCGAATTTAGAATAATATATATTATATATATCTTTTTGAGAGAAATGTGTGATCCTCTAAAGTATAGGAGAGCACACACGTGTGTATATATATCACAGAAAACAAAGGTGCTGCCAATATGCTTGGCAGGTAGCAAATCAAAATACAAAAAACAATACATAGGACTCAAGTACAACTGGAATGAGCTCCAACAAAGCCACCGCCTATTACACCTCATTATCGAGCTCCAACAAGGCCACCGCCCGTAATGAGGTGTTAGAAGTACTCAAATTACCATGAAGCAACTCAGTGCGGATGAAATTTGAAGACAGCTCCAGCTGTGAGAGAAATTGCCTCGATGTAAACACAAAAAATCCAGAATGAACGCCTCTCTGCAAACGGTAATGATCTAGAGTGATGTACGCAGTCTGTTGTTGTGGAACTGGAAGGAACGCCTCACTGCAAATGTGCATGATCCTGGATGAAAAGTGCCACATTGTAGACATGGAAGAACTCCTCAATGCGTAATCGGAAGGTCCAGAATGAAGGTCTGGCTAATATCCTATCGGTAGCAATTCTGAAAACCTGCAAATAGTAATTTAACACCATTTCTAGTCCAAACCTGTATTTGTAAATGTAACTAAATAAAATTATAAGAGTAATACATATATATGTATATAAATGAAATTTATATACATATATATTAAAGAAATAAAAGAAGTAATACTATATCTAAAATTATAAGACAGAAAAGTAATAAAATAAAAGGTAGACTAAAAAGGAATCCACATCCATAATGCATCATCTTAACCAACACTAAAGATATACAAAAGATTAATAAAAAGTTGAATTCCAATAATTTAAAACAAATTAAGAATTAATCTTATGCTCCTTTAATCAAAAGGACATTATGACAATCAGTAAAAACATCATTCAAATTAGAAAAAATGTTAATGCTATAATTATTAATGTTAAAAATATTATTATTATGTTTAAAAATCCTAATAGTATTACTAACCTTATTAAGATATTCTTTGAAATGATTAATTTTAGCTAAAATATATTTAGGATTTGAGATCCAATTAAAACAAAATGATGATATTATAAAAACAAATTTATTATAATGAGTATTATTATTATTAAAAAGTTTCAGATTTCTCTCAAACCAAATATACCAACAAATTATAATGAATAGAGTATCAAGTAAAATTCTATTTTCCTTTTTAAACTTAAATCTTAATTTATTCCAATAGTATTCGCAATCAAAAACTTTAGTTGTGAGACTGAAGTTAAAGATTTTGAGAGTATTATTTAGTATGTAGTAAGTATCCGCGCAATCATAATATACATGTTTAATATCTTCAAGATACAGATTACAAAAAGAACATTTATTATCAATTTGCATATTTTTTCTTTTTAAAAATTCCATGGTATTTAATTTTCCATGCATAATTAACCACATATGAATTTAGATTTAGGAGGAGCATTTGTTTTCCAAATAAATTTAAAAGAGTTATTTGCTACACCCAAGAAATTAATAAATTTATAAAAAGAATTAGAAGTAAATTTCTTACTTATATCCCATTCCCAGCTAATATTATCATTTTCATTATCAATATTATATAGATTCAATCTAGCGTAAAGCAAATAAAGTTGCCTAAGAGTTGTACCTTCTAAAATTCTATTGAAACTAAAATTCCAAGGGGGGTCAATTTCTGGAGAAAAAACATCTATAATTAAAGCATTCTTAAAGTTACAAATTTCATAAAGCTCTTTAAATTCAATCCTAAGAGGGATAACAGAAATCCAACGGTCATGCCAAAAAGAAGTATTATTTCCTAAATGAACTATTGTATTAGTACCAAGGTTAAAAATCCCATGACATTTTAAAATTGATTTCTAAAAATTAGACAATTTATCTATAATTGTAGGTGTAATTTGATGTAAATTATTATTACCATTGTAATAATGTTTAGTAATAATTTCTTTCCTAATAGAATTATCATTTATATCCTTAAATTTCCATAACCACTTCCCTAGTAAAGATAAATTCATGTTACGTAAATTGATAACTCATAAACCACCTTCCTTTTTTGATTTACAAACCGTTTCCCAATTGACTAAACATTTAAGGCTACTATTAGAATTATCACCACTCCATAAGAAGTCCCTTCTTATTTTATCAATTTTATCAATCACCCAGTCTGGAAAAAAATGCATAGACATCCAATAGATAGGGAAAGCTGATAAAACAGAGTTGATAAGAATATATAATATATATATCAAATTCGAATTTAGAATAATATATATTATATTTAAATTAAATTGCTCATGGCAATTTATAAAATAAAAAATAGGCCAAAATCTATTTATTTATGTCTTTTATATATATTATATAATATAATTAAAGGACCTTTACAAATTAAATGTTAATGTATACATATATATTTAAATTATTAAATAAATTTTGGCATTTTCTAAAAAAAATTATTACTGAAAGTATATTTTACATGCACATACACACACACACACATCTCTACTATTAATAACAAGAATTCAATGAATAGCATTTCAACCGTGTCCTTTTGAAATTCCGAAAATACCCTACATCCATCAACGGAATCTTACCAACGGTTTACAAGCTCCACCCCCATCTCCTTCACAACCACCTATCAACGAAATTCCACTATAAACTTGCAACCAACACCACCAACCAAACTTTTTGAAATAAAAGTGTTTTGACCACCAAAGTTTTTGCACGTACATGCGTTTTATACTAGTATTAATAATATTTGTTTATAGTTAAAAATGTTTAAATAAAAATATATATTATTAAATTAATTAAAATTATCCTTGGCCACATATATATTCAAATTAATATATTTAGTTTATAATAATATTTCTTAGTCAAAAATAAGAATTTTTAATTAATTTTTTAAAATTACCAAGATTTAAATTTTAAAATTGGCTTACCAAGTCAAAATTAGATATTTTATTTAAAATTCAAATTTAAAAATGATTAACTTAGTCAAATTATAAGTGATTTTTATAAAATAATATTTATTATGTTATTAGATAAATTTTTTGAAATATATATTATATATAAATATATTTTAATATTAAACAATTTAAGTATGGCAATTAATATATATATATATATATAGTTTAATCTTAAGATTAGACATTTTAATCTAAAGCGTCTTATTTCTTACCATTCTCTTGTGATTCTTGCAATTGCAAGGGAGAAACATGGTAAGAGATCTTGACAGTGAACGTAGGCAACTTTAATCGAACCACTTTACATCTTTGTGTTATTTGCTTTAATTTTATTTTTTTATCTAGTGTTAATGAGCAACCTTCGCGCATAGTCTAATTTTAAGGTTGGCTAATTTATTGGTCAATACAACGATTTGATAGATCGGTACCGATCCATATATATATATATATATATATATATATAAGTACTAATCCATAATCCTTATGGATTCACTTGATTCTTTTTTCAAATCTACTACTTTATCTTTCATGTTGATCTTTCCATTATGCTTCTGAGCTTATCCCTCCATCTATTCATCGAGAATGTTGAAAAAATGGAAGGAATTTATGAATTGTTACTGATTCATAGACTTAGCCATATTTCTCTATTTTCATTGTTGCCGTGATATTTTCTTTATTCACCAAGAAATGAAGGGAAATCCGACAATTGATGGATCGGTACTGATCCATAGACTTAAACTATTTCATCCTCTTTTCCCTAGCTACTCTTTCTATTCGATCGATCTTTGAGCCTAAAACTCATTCCTTTACCATCCACATTTCGATATTATCTAAATGTCACTTATTGTTAACCCTCTTGTTGGCAAGACCAGGTTTAAACCAATGGATTTTGTAATCGTCAAGGCAGGATGCCTGAAGAGGTGATTATTTGGATTGAAGGTCGGTTATATTTAAAGCTACGCACGATAGTCGGATGGATGGCACACAAAAAATGGCTAAGTATGGAACTAACACTCCCCTAGGGGATTGGTACCTATCCCTGGGTTTTGTCTCGAACTGGTTGAGATCGATATGGAATGACAAGGAAGACCCTATGAGGCTACATTTCAAATTTCAAGTCATTTGGAGTTTGTATGCTCAAGTTATTGGCAAATTACTTCACCTATAAAAGGGGATCGGTGTAAAAGTGATCGGTATAGAAGGGATCAGTACAGGAGGATTGGTATAGGAGGGCTCGGTATAGAAAGGATCGGTAAAGGAGGGATCAATATAGGAGGAATCAGAATAAAAGGGATCAGCTAAATTCAATTTTGCAGCGATGATCGGTCAATAACTCATTCCAACCAGAGAAAGTTGGATTATCTGCATAACTCCCTTTGGAGGGATCGGCAGAAATCAGAATTCAAGCAACACTACTTCACGAAAAATGCGATATCTCACAAACCGTAAGACAGATTTGCACGAAATTTGGAGAGTAGGTAGCTAACATCATGTAGCACCCCTCATAGGTATTTCAGGCCATTTGGACACACTAATAGGAATTGATACTGATCCCTATTGTGGACCCTAATGGGCGTGGAAATGTTGGGTGGCCTCGTCTTAGTCTCCTGAACCTTCTGCCGAAATTTTAGCCCGATCCATGCACATCTTCCCTTATAAATACAGCAGGCATGGCGTCAGAAAAAGGATCTTCTTTCTGCTTCCCTTTATTTTCAACCTAGGCTGCACTCTACCAATTTTATTCTTGAATTTCAGATTGTAACTGTAAAAAAACTACAGTATAATAAAAAGTATTATCCTGGAGTGGACGTGGGTCGGAGTTAGCTAAACCACTATAAATCTTGTCTCTTTTTATTTGCTTCCGTTTTTAATATGTTTGTTGTTCATATTATATTCTCTGCATTATATACTATCTGAGATCTATGACTGAATATTGGTGCTTTCATACAACTAGGTGTTGGTGGCCAATTTTGATGCCAACATTTTGGTGCTTTCACTAAGAAAGCTAACCCCCGTGGATTTGGAATTGGATTCAGAGTTCAGAAAAGATCTAGAGCTTGGATTTAAAGCAATGGTGAAGCAATTTACAAGAAGACAGGTAGCAGAAAGGAGCCATCGTGGAGGAAGTCAGGAGGCTTCCTCAGGAGCTGGAGCTAATTAAACTTCCGCCTACATCACTAGGGAGGAGATGGAAACAATGGTGAACACTATGCAGGAGCAGATGCTGAAAAGACAAGAGGAGATGACGTAGAATTTACTTTGACAGATTGGACAAGATGGAGCACATAATCAAGGGAATAGAGCAACGGGAGCTAACGACAACTTAGATCAAGAAGTTGAAGCAGTAGGAATCGCTGGAAATAAGAATCGGGAACATGGACATGAAGCCAGTGGACAAAGGAATGGAACAGAGCAGCCAGGGGTAGTCCCTGGCCATCTTAGAGGGATCGGTACCGATCCCTCCAGAGGGTACGACACCGATCCCCAAAGGCTAGGAGGCATGCCCTCGGGTCTGGATAATCGCAATGCTGGAGGACCTGCGATCAACTCCACGGAGCTTGGTGTGAATCGGAATTTAGATGATCATCCGGAAGAATACGTTCCAGAATTCCCTCATAGAATCAGGAGGCATCTTGGATATGATGATAGGAGACTAATACTGGAAGACAATGATAGGTTCGCAGAGATAATCAGGCGAGCTATGCGTGGAGGATTGGTGAACAGGGTTCTGGAGGATGTAAATAGAAGTTCGTTCGCTCCTAATATTAGGAATGCTAGGAATCCACTAGAATTCAAACTACCAACACTGGAAGTTTATGACGGAAAGTAGAATCCGACTATGCATATGATGAGGTATATACGGCATATGGAAGTACTGGGGGCATCAGAAGAAGTCTTGGCACGATGCTTCCCCCTTTACTTAACAGATGTAGCTGCGCTATGCTTCAGATAGTTGGAAAGCGATTCTATTAGCATATGGACGGAATTAATCGAAAGATTTATGAACCAGTTTCGGGTTCATATTACGAGACCCAAGAATGTGATGACATTGACATCAGTAAAGCAGTGGGTAGGAGAATCACTCAAGAATTTCTTAACCAGGTTCAATGCGGTAGTTGTTTCGGTGGATCGACCAGATCCATCGATGGTTTTGATGGCAGTAGTGTCAGGAGTTGCAAATAATTTAGAATTTAAGATATCACTAATACATGATCCACTATTGGATCTCGGGGAATTCTACCATGAAGCAGAAATGTTTCTGTGACAAGAAGATGCAAAAGCTTATAGAGAGGCAATAGAAGTTAATACGGTACAGGGTGGAGAACTACCCAGTGAGAACTCAGGAAAGGACAAGGGTAAACAGAACATGGACAATCGCTTCAATGGATCGAAGCGGAAGAGGAGAGAACCCAAATTCTCTTCTTACTTGGAATTGAATGAAACCCTAGAACCGATATATCTGGATACTTGAGAACGCCTCCATATCGAAGGCCGACAAGGAGGGAATCCTCCGAATGCGAACAGACATCAGGAAAGCTCTTTCTATTTCATGAGTTGAATGGGCACAATACAAAGGACTGCAGACATTTGAAGAATATCATTGAGGAAGACATGAGGAATGGCCAGTTACAATAATATGTAAGGACTCAGGCTACAGCGGTGGAATAGGAGCAACCACCGTCCACCTCGAATGAAAATGGCACTGGATCAAGGTATCATCATTAACTTGTCATCAATTGATCGGGAAGGCGTGGAATAAGTAACAAACTCCATAGTAGGACGGCTAAGTCACTTACACATGTACGTGATCGAGGACGGTCCCTAGGCATGCTCTGAGATGATGATAAACCGTTGTGCTCGGGTTTGTGAAATTTGTTTTTTCCTTCTTGTTTGCTTCGAGCTCTTATTTTTCTAGTTTTTATTTGAACTATGGTTTATTGGTTGTACGGACTCTTATTTTATATTTTGGCAAGTGGATTTAGGAATGCTTAAATTTGAATCAATGTAATAGATAACACAGGTCGCGATTGTGGTCATGTCCGGAGAGACGGGATAACAATCGCAAAGTACGGGTCTTTTCATCGAGCGAACACGATGAAACAGACTCATGCATCATTGATTAAGTCCTCGACTGGGTATCGAGGCCAGAGAATAAAACCCAATAGTCATCAGGTATAGATTATGCCTAGCAAGGGGTAGGTCGCTTCGCCTTAACGCAATGGATCGACCTACTCAGGTCATCGAGTATGGATTATGCTCGGCAAGGATCTGGAAAGATCAAGGTCGTCAAGTATGGACTATGCCTGGCAAGGAGTAGGTCGCTTCGCCCGAGCGCAATGGATCGACCTACTCAAGTCGTCAGGTATGGACTATGCCTGGCAAGGAGTAGGTCGCTTCGTCCAAACGTAATTGATCGACTTACTCAGGCTGTCGAGTATAGACTGTGCTCGGCAAGGACCCGGAGAGGTCACGGATTTGGATATGGATTTAGCTATTGGATATGGGTTCGAATGTGGACTCAGTTATTGGATATGGATGGACATGGATTCGGCCTAGAAATGGAATGGATTTTGGATTAGATATCTGTAGATTATGGATTCTAGACTTTGGATTTTGGATTTACAACTAATCAAAACACATTTTCCCATCGCAAGATATGTTTTGGGGAGCAAAGCGTTAACCCGCTTTTTGGCAAGGCCGGATTTAAACCAATGGATTTTGTAATTATCAAGATAGGACGCCCGAAGAAGTGATTATTTGGATTGGAGGTCGGTTATATTTAAAGCTTTGCACGATAGTCGGATGGATGGCACTCAAAAAATGGCTAAGTATGGAATTAACACTCCTCTAAGGGATCGGTACCTACCTCTAGGTTTTGTCTCGAACTGGTTGAGATCGATATGGAACGACAAGGAAGGCCCCATGAGACTACATTTTAAATTTCAAGTCATTTGGAGTCTGTATGCTCAAGTTATTGGCAAACTTTTCAATTATAAAAAGGGATCGGTATATGAGGGATCGGTATAAAAGGGATCGGCAAAACTCAATTTTGCAGCGATGATCGGTCAATAACTCAAAATCTACACATGTTATCACCATAAAACGTGAAGTACAAGCTTACTACAACATGTGGAACACCCCCTAGGGATCTCATTCCAATCGGAGGAAGTTGGAGGAATCGGTAGAACTCCTTTTGGAGTGATCGACAGAAATCAAAATTCAAGCAACACTACTTCACGAAAAATGCTATATCTCATAAACTGTATGTCGGGTTTGCACGAAAGTGGAGAGTGGGTAGCTAACTTCATAGGGCACCCCTCATAGGGATAACAAATGGCCCATTTGGACACACTAATAGGGATCAGTACCGATCCCTATTGTGGGCCTGGAAATTTTTGGATGACCTCGTCTTGATCTCCTGAACCTTCTGCCAAAATTTCTGACCGATTCATGCACGTCTTTCTTTATAAATACAGCAGGCATGGCGTCAGAAAAAGAATCTTCTTTCTGCTTCTTTTATCTTCAACCTAAGCTGCACTCTGCCAATTTTATTCTTGAATTTTCGGATTGTAACTGTAAACAAACTACAGTATAATAAAAATGATTATTCTGGAGTGGACATGAGCCGGAGTTAGCCGACTCACTGTAAATCTTGTCTCTTTTTATTTGTTTTCATTTTAAATTTGTTTGTTCTTCATATTGTATTTTCTATATTAAATACTATCCGAGATCTATGATTGGATATTGGTGTTTCATACGACTGGATGTTGGTGGTCAATTTTGACGCCAACACTTATGAAAAATACCGGATAACATAATGATACCAATTTAGCACATACACATCAAATCATTGCAGTACGTGATGAAATTATAGTTTTTTTTTTACCCACTGCAAGACCACTTTGGTTGATGCCTTTTATTATATTTCTAAATGTTGATGTATTATGATTTCATAGTTGTATTTGGTGGTGGAACTCCATATGTTGTTAATGATCAATCCAAACTCAATAATTATTAAAATAGTATATCAGTGATCATAAAGTAATGTAATAATTAAATTTAAATTATTACAAAATCAAACTGGAAGTATATTAATTATTAATTCAGATTATTTTAATAATTAAAAAATAATATCTTTTCAAGTTAATCAAATAATAACATAACATTTCATCATAAACCTAGCATTTAAAGTGTAAAAAAAGCCCTACGTCCGAAAACACACTTAATTTTTTTTGCAGACAATTCAAGTAAAGAAAATGAATTTCTGCGTATATCAATCATACGACATATTTTATTCCCTCTAGAAACATATATAAATTACATTAGTTCACACTCAGCAAGAAGTTCTCTGTAAAAATACTACATATACAGGCAATAACTTCTGTTTACCAAATACAAATAGCATACAACATCATATACATCAAGGTATCCAATTCTTTTTTACTTGAACAATTGCAGAATTTGAATCAGCCAACGGAGTCTTTTGTCCTCAAACTCCGTAGTCCGTACCAATTTCCAGTATTTTTCCATTTTATAGTATAAACATTGGTGATGTATGTGTAGTTTCATGACACAAAGTTGCATGGAGTATGCAGTAGATTTCTTCTCTACATCATCAATGAAGCAGAAACCAATGAATATAGCAGTCGACAACAAGAAGAAGGCCAGCAAAAAATATGGACTGTGAAAATATTGAAAGTCCCAATATTTCATGCATTAACACAAAAAATATTTCCAGGAGTGAAATCAATTTAAACAAAGTACTTATTCAAGATAAGTTGTACATGCTCTTAGGAATCTGGACAAGGACATAAATGACTACCAAATATCAAACAGTATTCGTTATTTTTATTCCTTAGCATGAATTATGCCAAGTGCCAACACATAAACTTCTCTTGAGTTCATGGAGAGAAAAATATAGCAAATGTTCTGGTTGGAGCATCAAGAAACATGATTTAGTTTTTAGAAAGTCATGGTCCTTACTGTACTTTCTGAAGAGAAAAAGGATTATGTACAAGTGCAACAGATTTTAATACCATAAACAATGTAAAAAATAAATTATATGGCGCCTACTTTGTGGCAATGGTAACTGTCACATATTCTTATAGCTCATCTTTGAATATGTAGAAATTGTATGAAATTATAGCAAAACTACTTCAAGTGGAGTAGCAAAAGATTTCAGTTTCTATGATGCTAAATATACTTCAAGAGGGGAAAAAATCACGGGAAAAAAGGATATTATTATATACACTTACAATCATTTCCTGAATCAACGTCTCAATAAGAAGGTCTGCAAAATTGTTAATTGAGAACAGAAGAACGAACTGCCTATTTGATATTAATCTGCTACATGTAACACTCACTAGGCATGAAATAGTCTGATAAATCCGAGTAATCAGTATGTAAAGTAGATACGAAGCCCGTATGTTCACATATACTCCCATGCTCATACATATAATACCCATCGATGCTGATCCTAGTATATAAATGAAATGCCCAGATTCAGTAGCAAAATTTTCCATATAAACAGCAGATATGAACCGAGATTTCCTGCTGCTTGAGATATGGCCAAAATGCGCCCATTTAAATTTGATTTTGAGTCGATGGAATCGAAGAGGTTTTTGTTCCGTAAATTTGAACTAAAGAGGAACCCGCAAATGTAACAGCCCCCCTGCATTCTCTGCTTTGTTCAGTATTAAACTAAAACATATCTAATTTGGTTCCAGTGAAGAAATGCTATGATGTATCTAGTTTACGTAATAATATTGTTATTGTTGTTTGTGAATGAATTGATAAACTGTTGTTTGTATGTATATTTGCATGGCCAAAATGTTTTCAAGACAGAAATATGTGGTGAGCTTGCAGTCATTGCTCGTAAGCATGAGGAGAAATCAGGATGAGGAATAATTTTAAAAACATAGATTCCTCCCACTTCTTCAACTGACGAGTGGAAGGAAATTATGGTTTAACATATACTTATAGAAAGGATACAGTGGCCGTAAGACTAATCTGCAAAGTTCGGTATAATTTAACATATAATTTAATATTATGACCAAAAGAAAACTGAATCACATGCAAAATTCACCTCCATGATTTGCATTGGGTAAGTGATTGCCCACCCCATGTGATTGTGTACGTAAGAAACAATCCAAAAGCACCTAAAATGGAAAACAACGTATCTATAACACTTCCAAAAGAGCATTAAAGAAAATCACATGTAGTTGTTCAGCTCATACTTTTGAATTGACCGACCGAACCAGCTCCGCAATCAAGTAAGTTCAAATTAACCACGGATGGATAAGAAAAATTTATCGAGTTTACAACGGCGAAGAAAATTCGCCGTTATATATTTATAACGGCGAAGACTTCACCGTTATAAATTAAAACATTTAAATTCGTCGTTATAAACTTATAACGGCGAAGTCTTTACCGTTCTACTCACCGGTCTCTGTTCAGTTCATTAGCCATAAGATCAGTTCAAACTAGTCATCGAGAAGTAAACAAGCCACACCTGACTGTTTCGTGACCTGTTTAGCAACTGAAAAAACCATTGTTGATTATGCCTTATGCGCATAATTAATTCACAAACCACTGCATGGGATTTTGAGTAAGTGTGTAAACAAAAATGGTCAAGAGCATATACCTTATAGGCCTATCCCAATTTCCGCTTATAATAATGAGGCAAAGATCTTATATTGCTTATATCCTATAACCTGTATACGTATAAAGAATCCATTTGAACACCTAAAATAAAGAGCACAGTTTTGACCACTTTCACTTCCTCGCATCATTTAATATAAAGGTTAGTGTTTAGCTTAAGATATGCTACAACACGACCATGAAAATGAATGATACTATTTACACTCACCTAAACACTAAGGGTGCGTTCTTTTAACACACGAAAGGATATAGAATTTTTTTTTGAAATGGACACAAAATTCAAAAAAAGATTATTTAATGAAAAGAGAAAGTGTTTTTGTATTGCGAATATTTGAAAAGAAAATTAATTATTTTGTTATTTTTTAATTATATTTGAAAGTATTAATTTATTGTGTAAATTAAAGTAGTAACTATTCCATATAAATTGTTGGAATATTTTTATTTGAAATAACTTATTAAATATATGAGAAGAGCGCATAATGCTTCTATTTGAGAATAGTCTCACATTACAGGGAACTGTTAGAAAAATCCTATTTAAATATAGGATTTTAAAGACGAATATTGGACCTTTTGGACATCAACTGTTTTCTCTTATGTTGAAGAGCGAGGTGATGCGTAACCACCACACGAACTATCGACCCGAGCCGATGCAGCACTCATTATTTTTGGCATGAAATCAAAAGGAAGGTACCATTTCAAATGGTTTTGGTTTGGCTTTAAAACATGTTATCAAAATAGCACTACAAACATAAATTAATCACATTTGAACACAAGTAGTAATTATCATCAATCGTTATTGACGTCCGATGCACCGGAAGCCAATGGTTCAATTTGATCAGTTTAGCTAAGCGAAACAAAATGGTGTGCACAACCTATGACTCATTATGTCAGACGCGACGTCAACTCAACCTGATAAAATAATATCACAAAATGTACCTAACTAATTTTACTTAAACGGTTAATAAAATTAAATCATAAAAATTACTTAAAAAGTCATCATGAACATAAGAAAGGATCCGAAAGTAAACATGATTGGACATGCATAACCGAAAATGTAAAAATAGAATAAAATTTAATCCTCAAACACAATTATTTTCAATCTTATCAACCATTAATGGTAGAAGAAAATGAGATAAACAACGTAAGTTAAAGTATTTTAGCATTTTCATATTAGGAGATGATGAGTTAAGATATTTAGTTATATTTAGAATATGCATGTAAATCAAAATTTCTGTAATGTTGTTATTTTTTAAGAAAGGAATAATGGTAATTGATTATATTGACTATATCATACTGTTTTCTATTATAATTGGTTTTGTCACTCTTTTTTATTTTTTATTGAAACAATAACAAGAGTAATAATGATGTTTTTTTTACCACGTTATATCATATGACCAAAATTGAGTTATAGACTATTCTTTATTATGTTAATCTTAGTTAAGCTTACGTAATTTGCAGAAAAAAACGAATGTTTACATATAATTAAAGTCAACATTATTACCAAAAATCTTACGGTTTAAATCCCTTTTCGGATCGGATCTCTCTTATTTCGAGTCGATTTACCTTCCAATTCAAACTCATTTAAAATCATAGTTGAGAAAAATCATTCAAACCATAATTATATATACATATTCAATATGCTTATTTGAATCTACAATTTTAATTATAGTGTTCTCTAAAAAAATGAAATAAGAGAGAAAATCAACTTTTAAGTTTAGATGTAAAAGATCAAACATCATAATTAATTTCAAAGTGTGCATAAACGTTAAAATATAGACCTTTTGAATCTACGATTTATGATCTATATCTTATTTCAATTTAAAGTTTGAACATTAAGATTTACAATTTGAATTCCATTTTAAGAACATTGAAGTTGATAAAAACTTAGTAACAATCAAATTAGTTATATTCATATATATATTGAGAAGTTTAACAATCTGCACCTCTAGACATACCAATCCAAATCCTAAGAATGGCATTTGAATTCGCGTTGTGCTAAGAAGTACACATCGTTAGGTTTTTATGGTTTGCATGATACAGAGACAAACAAATTTTTTAAAACATTCTATACTTTCAGATCTCACAATGGAAAGAAATAAAATATAAGTACTAAAAATAATCTCAGTCAACATTATCTCAAAATAATTATAGTCATATAAGTACCGATAGGATAGAACTTCTAAATAACAGTACAACAAAAGTCTGAATGATAAATATTACATAAGGTACATAGTAGAATAAGTATAAATCTTATATTTGTGAAGCGTCAAGTCACATTCTGCATGCACCTTATCTTTATCACTTCATTAACTACCTTGACCACATGTGATAGATTTAAAGAGAAAAATGTAGTGGATCAGAAAAGGTTCGGTGAGTAAATTATATCACTAGTAGTATGGTGTTGACAAGTAATTAAAGTTCAGTTACAACCTACGCATCTTAGTGGTGTTCCTTTGTGTGTGTGAACTATGTATGAGAATTAGTTACTTTCACATTATAGGTTGATTGTTCTTAATGCGCTAAATCCAAATATGATTTGTAAAAGTTTCCACTCATAAGTGGAGCATAACAAAATTGAATAATCCTAGAAATATGTCTAATGTACAGTCAAAATGGTAGACCATCTAATTATACATCGAGTAAACATTCTTGATAATAGTCGCTTGGGTTGCATCTAATCGAGTATACATCCAATGCCTGGCTTATTCATCGAAACACTATATGACAATACTTGTCATCTATGCATTAGTGCACTTAACCGAGTATACATCCAATGTTTGACCAACTCATCATATCATAGTCTGACGGTACTTGATATCTATGCATTGGGTAACCTCCTCATTAGTGTCCATATCCTAAGCTCCATATCGATAGACAAGTAGCAACAAGGGTGGGATATAACTCTTCTGTAGGATTAACAGATCTTACTGTGACAAATGTCTTCATCAACTCTTTCCAGCTTCCACTAATAGGTGGCTAGGACTGGCTACGAACGATAAGAGGGCTTCTAATTACAATTTAAGCACAGGCTACGTTGAATGTCATGTTTAATAACTTCATGATTTGAGAAACTAGAAGGTCACCAAATATGATACTATTCTATCTTGTTGCATGACTCCATTAAGCTACGTGAACTTCCGAAAGCTAAGAAAGTGAGAACAAGTTTCTTGGATCCATCCTACTTGGCCCGCACTGGATTCAAGTTCAATATGGGCTTGCTTCAACAATTCAAAGGTCTTAATTTTAATTTAGATGTTTGATCTCCTATATAAAAATTTGGCTATAGGCATTCATATATCTAACCCTATATTCAGATGTTTGCCTTCGATTCCAGACATTTGAATAAGGGTTTAGATGCCTAAATCTAGTCAGATTTAAACCGATTCTTTTTCAATTTCGTATTTTCTAAAATCTGAACGTTCGGTTTGAAATTCAAATGTCCAAATCTGTATTTTCAGGTTTGTTATCATTAAGGATGGCAATGGGACGAGTTTTTTATGCCACAGACCCACCCCAGGTTTTTTAAAGCCTACCCCAAACCCACCCCAGACCCGGTGCAGGTTGAACTTTCGCCCCGTACCTGGAACCTATATGGGTCAGGGTAGACCCGCCCCGCCCCAAGACCTGGTGAAGCATTACATATTTATTCAAAATTATGTATTAATGTACAAATATTTATTTATTTTATTTGTAAGAGAGATTGTCACTAAATGATAAAATAAATATAAATATCAATGAGTTTAAAATGATAAGTAAGGTAATAAAAATAAGGTATATTATAATGGTTCAAGAAAAACATGCATACATTATTATATAATTATTAGTGTTGCAACTTAATATCATAAAAATTATATAATTTATTAAATGGAACATTAGAAAATCCATATTATAACCGCTTATATATAAAAGGATTAACAAACCACCGTTATTGTAATAAAGTGATTTTAAGAAATCTCCGCAGAGCGGGTCGTGTTGGGGCGGGTTGGCCAAGCCCCAACCCGACCCTAGACCCCGGAGCTCTTAAGAACGGGTCATGGGTCTACCCGCCCCGATGACCCAATGGGGCGGGTCTTGGCGTGTCAAAACAGGGGTTGGTCTATCGGTTTTAGACCCTAGACCTGCCTTATTGCCATCCCTAGTTATCATATCCATTTTGTTTGTTTTCTTTGCGAATTCAAGCATAGATGAAAGATTCATTTTTAACAAATATTTTTACTACAATTTCTATTCTTGTTTATACACTATTTAAGGTAGTTTGTCTTAACAATTGTATAATGTTTGAATCAATTAACTACATACATTTTAATTGATCATCCAGGTATATTTCGATCAATTATCTGTATACTTTTCAAAGATAATAGAATCAAATCTAGATAAAGTCCAAAGGGTGTATTTATTTACTTTTTATTTATCAAAAGCAAATCAAAATTATCATATAGAATTAGATCAATAAAATTAGAGGTAGTTCCAATCTAATTTACCCTTCCCTTCAAATTTACAATAACTTTCTTATCAATTATCAATTCATTACCTAGGGTTTTACAACTATTTCAGTTCACAAGTATTTTTAAATAATAAGAACTAATTCGATTTAAAAATCATATTTTTAATTCTAAGAATGTATATAAATGAAATTTAAATACTTGTTTACAAAATAATCACATCGTAGATAAATCCACTCACCTTATACGCTGTTTGAAGAAATTTTCTCTTTAATCCAATTAAATTTGATGTTACTCCTTTTCCGCTTAGCTTACACTTGTTTTGATATGCTTCTTCTCTTCTTTTTAACTTGATCTCCTTATTTTGTTTTGGAGGAATTTGATTTACTTTTTGTTTGAAGCTTTATCTTAGAGTTTGAAGAAGAAGAAGAAGAAGGAAATATCAAGAATAATAGAAGCGATGGCCAGGGTTTTTTAATGAGAAAGGTGAGGCTTGCCTATATATTTATATGTGGAAATTAGGTAAAGTCTATGTAATATCCCCCTACTTAGAGGCCCAATACTAACGGTTACGGATGCTATAGTCATCCATAGTCATTAATTCTCGGCGACCAAATACAACGGTGCTAGATACATTGATACACATATCACAGAAATATGGAAATATATTAACAACTCAAACATATTTTTCACATTCAAATCAAAACACTTGATGTTCATTACATAATCCCAAAAACGTAATCACGTTCGGCAAAATATATTTATTACAAATACGCCAAGAGTGACATATGAAGATGCCCCCTTGGTTGATCAAAGCATATAGCAAGGCTAACAAGTCTGCCTTTACAAACAAAAAAAACAGCGGAAAAGACAATTCTAAAAAACTATCTGCCTCCCGCATGCCTCCGGAAGCTTTATTCGTCAAAGAAGAAAACCTGAAAACCTTAAATCTCAAACTACTCAAAATCAATTGAGTACCCAAGAGTTTAAGGGTAAAACAAAAATTTTGACTCGGACATAAAGCCTAGTATGAATAATAATCTAAAATCTGAATCCTTTTAGATATCTAGTGAGACCACGCCGCTTAACGGAATGGGTTTTTCCCTCACTAGTATCCTAAAACCTTTTTAAAACCATATTATATGCTCCTGCATCCACAATGGTTAAAACATACATTTTCAAAATATTATGATGATATACATACTTAAAACAATTAGGTTTTCTCATCCCCAGTTTAATTTGACTCCCGGTCATAATTATAGTTTCTAGGATCACTATTAACCTTTTAGTTTTCATGGGTTTACTAATAACCTTTATATAATTAATGAACATCCAGTTCTTTTCATAGTTTTCATGGGGTCACTAAGAACCTATCGGCTCCTCCCAGTTAAATTAATTAATTCATGTGTCCTCCTAAACCTATTAGTTATTCCAATAACTAATCACTTATCCTAGTTTTCATGGGTTGACTAGGAACCTAATGATACTTCCATTAGCTGCTTTCTTACTCTAGTTTTCATGGGTTGACTAGGAACCTATTTACCGATGTCGATTCTTAATCCGGATATAGTTTTCATAGGTTCACTACAAACCAATTAGCCCCTGCTAACCGACCTTAACACATAGTTTTCATGGGTTTACTATGAACCTGTTGGTTACCTCCAATGACTACATAATCATAGTTTTCATGGTTTTACTATGAAGCTTTTGGTTACCTCCAATAACTACCAAGTTTAAGCATCCTATATTTTTTGTCACTCTGACTCCTTGGATGTAATTCTACTCATTCAGAAGTTTAAGCAATTTATATTCACTACAGAGTTAACCTAGCTGGTTTTTCTACCCCCTTTCCCCCAAAATACAATTATGGGTGATCATGTGAATATATTCATATTTGAAGAAGCAAAACAACAATTAAACAATACCACTCCTGTGGGTTTAAGGTCCTTGAAATACATTTCATATAAAACATAGTTAACACTTTTAACTTCTATTTATCAAGACCATACTTCTTCAAAATTACATATTTAAAGTCATTACAAAACTCCTTTACATAAGTCATGGGTTTTCCTTTAAAAAATTGAGTTAGGCTTTTAAAACCTTTCGACAACATCGAAGGCTTCAGCCTTCGACCACATCGAAAGCTTTTCTTTCAACCCCATCGAAAGCCTTGGGTTGACAAACATTACTTTGGGTCAAAGTGAAAATAGGTGAAAGCATCTCTTTCGAAACCACTCTTTATTTTATAAAATATTGGGGAGGTTTGATGGTGTTGAAACCATCCTTTCAAAAGCATTAAAATATCTGGGAAAACAATTGAACCTTTCGACAACATCAAAAGCTTTGCTTTCGACCCCTTTGAAGGCTTTAGGAAGCGGCTTGTATTTATAAAAACAATTGAACCTTTCGACAACATCAATGCCTGTGATGCGATCGATAGGTCACATATTCAAAAAGGGTTTCGACCTGGTCGACAACTACCCCTTCGAAAGCTTTAAACAAACTAAGTAATCCCTTAGGAAGCTACTTCTTTAAAACAATGGTAGCAGCTCTCTTTCGAAAGCCTCTTTGAAATACTTTTCCAAAAACATAGCTTCCGACCTTGTCCAAAGCTCTTAAAAAAACTATCCTTACAAAAGCATAGCTTCCGACCTTGTCGAAAGCTCTTTTAAAACTAAACCTTTCGAAATCATAGCTTCCGACTTTGTCGAAAGCATAGCTTTCTACCTTGTCGAAAGCTCTTTTTAAAACAGGCAAGTGATTTTCTTTTCAAACCAAAAATAACTAAGGAACCAACTCCTTCGAAAGCACCCCTTCGAAAGCAGCCCTTCGACAACCTACCTTCCACCTTTGTCCAATTCACTTCATACCACCTGAATGATATCATGTGTATTAGATTCGACCTTGTTGGTTTCAATGAAGTCGAAAGTTCAAGGTCGATAGGTCTAAGTCGAAAATTTTACCAAAGAAGGCGGAACACCCTTTTTTTGAACAAAAGCCGTGTTTATCAAATTAAGTAAACTTTTTGTAACAAACTTGCCTACTTGTAAACACTTGATTGGCTTTCATAAACTTTAAATAATTTGGATAATATTTGACGTATTTTCTCAGATCTAAAATAAAGTTAACTTTTAACAAATAACCCCTTCCTATTACCAAAACAATTAAATCATTTAGGTCCTCCTTTCGAAATAATTTAATTTTCATACTAAATCACTTAGTAAAAATCCTCAAAGATTCCAGAAATTCACTTTAATCATGTTATCTAACATATTAAAATTTAAGACCTAAATTCTTAATATATTTTCCAAAATAAATTTATAAACCCAAATAACCATATTTTCATTTGATAATTCATAACTAATTCTCCATGGCATGGAAAATTATGAAAATTGAAACCCAACTCCAAAACCATGTTTTCCATAACATATAATTTTCCCATGGCATTTAAAAAATTATTTAATCTTGGTTTTACCCTAATTTCGTGTATATCTCCTTTTAAACAACCTTGTTTAATCTATATAAATCATCAATCAAGCATATCATCATTCAATATATCATAAAAACAGATTTACCCTTATATCTGAACCCATATGATTATAAAACCAAAATAGAGATGTAGAAATTATTATTCATCTTAGAATGGATAAGGAAATTGAAGATTGATTGAGATTGATTTCTTCTAGTTTGATCCTAAGCTTTACTTTGATTTTCTCTTCTCTTCCTAATGGTCGGCCTTGCTTGCTTCTTATGGTTATAAATTTTGTTTGAGGTAAAATGAATGTGTATGGTCTAAAGAAAATACTATAAGGGTGGGAAATATGGACGGCTATTTACCATGATGCCCTTACGTTTAATTACTTAACCATTTATAGGTTTATTTAGTTAAATAAGCACAACCACTAAATTTTATTAATCAACCTCAATCTCCTTATCTACATTATTCTATATAATTTAATCTAATTAAATCTCCTAAATAATGTCATCATTAAAATTAAGGGTGTTACAGGCTCCTCTCCTTAAAGAATTTCGTCTTCGAAATTTAGTAAGGATTAACTAGCAAACATAGCAATCATCTGTAACATCTCCTAACAACCATATTAGCCTACCTGACTAGCAACCTATCTATATAGATCTAATATAGACATACCATCAAAGCAAATCAGGATAAGCCTCTCTTATCACATCCTCTGTCTCCTAAGTACATTCCTTCTCATTGTCGTTCCGCTGAACTTTCACCAACTTGACTTTCTTGGTCCTCAATCTCTTCTCATCTCTCGCTACAACCCAAATTGGTTGTCTACCCAAAGTCAAATCAGGCTCCACCACTAAGTCCTCCAAATCTGTCTGAGGAATAGTGGCCCCTGGATCATGCATGAACTTGCAAAGATGAGACACATGGAATACATTATGGACACCTACCAAACTACTCGGCAACTCTACTCTGTACGCAAGCTTTCTAATCCTTTTAATAACCTAGAATGGACCAACATATCTCGGGGCCAAATTTTCTGACTTTCCAAATCGTACCACACCCTTCACAGGTGATACTTTAATGAAAACCATGTCCCCCACTGAGAATTCTAGGTCTTTACGCCTTTTATCTGCATAACTCTTCTGCCTGGATTGAGCTTCCTTCATCCATCCTCGGATTAATTCAATCTTTTCCGATGCCTCTCTAACCAAATCCGGACCTAAGAATAATTTTTCTTTAGTCTCTAATCGACATGCTAGCAATTTGCATGGCCTTCCTTATAAATCTTCAAAAGGCGCCACTCTTATACTAGTTTGATAACTATTATTATAGGAAAACTCCATCAAATGTAGGTGATCCTCCCAAAATCCACCAAAGTACAATAGATAAGCTCTCAATAAATCTTCGAGTACCTTATTGACTCTTTCTATCTGCCTATTAGTCTGTGGGTGATATGTTGTACTCATCTTGAGCTTGGAACCTAATACCTCTTATAGACTCCTCCAAAATTCGCTAGTGAATAACGCATCCTATCACTGACTATCACTACAACAAAAATACCCTTTAACAACTGCCAAAAACAGTTGTAATAGGTCTATTACAACGGACGGCCGCCAGTCGTTATATCCAGAGTTGTAATAGATCCATACTTTTTTACAACAGTCTTTGGTCCTTGTAAAATAATTTTTTACAACGGCTTAAAGCAGTTGTAAAAGATTTTTTACAAATGCTTTTGACAGTTGTAAAAGACTTTTTTACAACTGCGATTGGCAGTTGTAAAAGACTTTTTTACAACTGCGATTGGCAGTTGTGGTAAAAAAATTCAAAAAAATATAATTGTTAAAACTACGATTAGTATTATGGAAATAAACATGAGCTTAAATCCTGTTAAATCTTGACTGGAATAATCATTACAACTTTAATTATGTATCATTGATCTTCCATTAAAAGGCTCAACAGAACATGATGAATATGCTTATGTTAACATAGTTTTCCAAGTAGCAATAGAATAAACTAATAATCCAAGTATTCTGGTACAACATTCAGTGAGAACACACAAATATACTCATTGTATAAAGCATTGAATCAAAAAAGTGGTATGAGATCTGTAAATAATACATGTTTGTTGTATCCCTACATAACCTGCACTTTAAATGCTTGTTTGCTCCATCCTAAAATAAGGTGGGACCATACCAGGCGAAATGACCACTTTTCTTTGTACTATATATTCATACTCCATGCCTATTTCTTGCTGTATTCCTAATTGTTCACCTTCAACTTCACCTGACTCCACAAACACATCTGATAACGCATTAGCCTGCACTACCATTTGTTTTGAAACCAGCCCTTCATTAACCACATATGGATCATATATACACATATTACTTCCCTTATTATTCAGATTAGAGGACAAGCACCTACCATTATTGAGTATCATATTATTAGAAAGCCAGCATCTATCAAGGAAGTATATCAGTGTATCAGTATTCTGTTTTGAAACAGAGTTCATCCCAACCTTTTTAACAGCCCCTGACTTTAATTCAACATCTCCTCATAAAGGTGAACTGCCTATATTTTTATCACGTGAATTTGAAGTGTATGATGTCTCTATCTACGTATCATTGAGCATAACCTTGTGCATTTTCGATAATTTGCATGTACACTCTAGTAGAGTCATGCTTGAGAAATGGTCAGTTGATATAGGTGCATGCTTTTGTTCATTACAGCAATTGAATTCATCTTACCCTTCATTCCCTCTACATATTCAGACCAGTCTATTTTTCTCAGATAGACTTCAGTATTATTTCTACTACAGTGCTTTAGTATCGTTGCATTTCTTCACTCAGCAATACCTACTACTCTTGTTTAGACTTTGCTGCTCATCACCTTCCAATCAATACATTGTTGTTTGTTGCTGCCTCACGTATTATATATGCTAGATCCACTCACTACAAAAGCTTTAAGTATAACATATCATGATTTGAAAAGGTAATGCCTAGTTTCTTAATAAAGTAAATGAAATCTTATTTCTTGTTCTGTACTTTTACTTTACATCAGGAATGTGACCATTTTCTACAAATCTCCCTATTTTATGCCTGCTTTTCAAATTGTATTGTTCTAAGTAACTTGACCTTGATTCTAATATCCTTAAAATAGTTGATTTTAATAGGTAACAGTTCATTTTTTCACTAAAATGTGTTCTTCGAAAACTATTTTTTATTTATTTTAGAACTATCCAGTTATTATGCATATTTATTAAGTTTGAACAGCTCTCTATTACAGAAAGAAAAAAAAGTTGGTGGTTAGTTTGTATGTTTTCACTGAACGAATCCTAACAAAACTTTTACCAATCTTGCCACATTTTGAAAAATTAGTAGAATATAAAATAAAAATGTAAAAATTACCTTCGGTAAGTAATAGACGCATTCTCAGCCCTATACTTAGCGATCTTCAAAAACAAAAGCATCGCTAGGTCGAAATGCTCACTACCACCAGCCATTATCAGACGCCTGAGCAAAATTAGGTGGCAAAAGTTGGTCGCAGTCATGATAATTGATGGACTTCTACTGTGGCACCAACGCAGATCGTTCACGCATTTGATTTCAAAGTAAGAGCTACAGCTCATGTCGTTGTTAAACAACGCCATGCTCAGCGCCGCCGTGTCTGTTCCATACCCTTGGCTATACAGGTTGTCGTACCCGCATGCTCCGCCTATTTTTCAAAAATAAACTGGAATTAGAAATGAAAATTTGGGGAAAACGTAGGAGAGTTTAGAGGGTTTTAGGGAAAAGTACCCATAGTGCAAGAAGCGTCGCTGCCACCGTAAAATATGGCATGGGTGTGTGGACTGCAATGGACCGCTGGTGAAGACGCCGGGAATGCGGGCGGAGGCAAGGGAGAACAGGAGAATGAGGCGAGAGAAAGTGAGTTGTAGTGAGAGGAATGATTTGGGATTTTTTTTGTTGAGAAGAAGAAGCCTTTTGAGACGGCAATATTTTTTTTGGAGTAGTGATTTTTTTGATCAACTGTTTATGAAGACGGAGGTTTACATTACAATCAAAAATAGGATTGGAGCCTAAAATTTAGAGGGATGGAGCCAAAATTTTAGCTAGTTAAACTAAAAGAAATACCTATATATATCATAGAAATTGGCCATAAAAGAGAATATCTAGATGCGTATGAAATTATTAATTTTTATTATAAATTTTATTTTTGAATTTTAAAGAACATTATTATTAGTTAATTAATAATTATTAATAGGAATTATTAGTTATTTAATAGTAATTATTAGTTATAAATTATTAGTTAGTTATTATTAATAGGAATTACTAATAAATTATTTATAACTAATAGCATTAAGTTACTATTAAATAATAGTAATTATTATTTATAAATTATTAATTAAATATTTATTATTTATTTATTGATCATTGATTTATTAATTATTATTTAATAATTAATTACTACTAGTTATTAATAGAAATTATTTCATGTTTCAAATTAGTTATAGATTATTATTGTTTAATAGTAATTATTATTTATTATTAATTATTAATCATTATGTATATGTTACAATTATTGATTACAAAATATTTATAGTTATTTTAAAAAACTAATTACTATTTAATAATTATATAATTAAGTACTAATTATTTAATATTAATTATTTATATTAATTATTATTAATTTGTAAGGCTATTATTAAATATTCTTAAATATTAATATTCTTATTTATTAATTATTTAATATTAATTATTATTAATATTAGTTGGGCCTCTATTACAAGTAATAAAAAAAAGTTGTTGAAAATAAGTTTATACAACTTTCTTAAAAAACATCGTAATTATTAATTTTTAATTATCAAAATTTAACTATACAAAATATTACTTCTTAGTTATTACTTCTTATAATTATTAATATTAATTATTACTTATTAATGATTACTTCTTATAATTATTACTTCTTAATTATTAATTATTAATTATTAATTATTTAATTATTATTATTATTATTATCAATTATTATTATTATTATCAATTATTATTATTATTATCAATTATTATTATTAAACAGTGATTGTTAATATTAATTATTTCACATTTTCAAATTAATTATTAATTATTATTATTTAATAGTAATTATTAATTATTAATAATTTTTTATTAATTATTTGATTATTAATTATTAAGCATTATTATTTAATTATAATTATTAATTAATTATTACAATGGGCAAATGAAAAAGGTTATAATAGGCATCTATTACAACTGGCAAAAAAAAGAATTGTTATAAATAGGTATCTATTACAACTATTACAACTAGCAAACGAAAAGGGTTGTAATAGGTATCTATTACAACTTGCGAAAAAGAAGAGTTGTTAAAAATATATATCTTTCACAACTGGCAAAAATAAAACGTTGTAATAGACATCTATTACAACTGGCAAAATAAAATAGTTGTTGAAGGTAAGTTTATTAAAACTTTCTGAAAAAAAGAGTTGTAAAAAACCTTTATTACAACTGGCATTTTGTGACAGTTGTAAAAATACAGTTGTAAAAGGGTCTTTTTGTTGTAGTGTATGCTACTAGGAATCCCATGAAGTCTAACTATGTTCTTCATGAACAACTTAGCCAAAGCAGGTGTTATTCTGTTGACTTTACCGGAATGAAATGGGCACTCTTGGTCAACCTGTCCACTATAACCCATATGCTTTCATTTCCTCTATTTGACCTTGGCAACCTGTCTATAAAGTTCATCGATATCGAATCCCATTTCCAGACTGGAATATCTAAAGGCTGAAGTAACCCACTTGGCTTCTGATGTTCGACCTTCACTTGTTGATAGTTAACACACCGCCTAACCCACAAGCCAACATCCCTCTTCATGCCTTCCCAATAGAAGCTCCTCTTCATATCTTGATACATATTGGTTCCTCCAGGATGAATCATAAACTTCAATCAATGAAGTTCTCCCGAAACTTCCCTCCTTAAGTTCTCTACGTTCGGAACGCACAATCGTCCCTTCTTTCTCAACCATCTTCTTCGGTCAAGACTAAAATCTTTCAAATCATCGACCTCAGTTCCAACCTCAAGCCTTCTGATCCTTTCAGCTAAAACTGGATCTTCTTTTTGCTTAGAAGCTATCTTCTTGATCAGCACTGGTCGTACTTCTGAACAAAATAACATGGCAGTACCCTGACAAGAACTAGCAGTAATTCTCAAATGCACACCACAACTGGCTAAAGCATCTAGATCCTTCCATTCTGCCAACATCGCTAACACCACATTCTGATGTTTTCTACTGAGAGCATCTGCTACCTTATTCCCTTTCCCATGAGTATACTCTATACCGAAATCATAAGCAGCCAAAAACTATAGCCATCTCTGCTGCTTCATATTCAACTCCTTCTAAGAGAATAAATACTTTAATGACTTATGATTGGTAAACAACTCAAATCTCTCTCCTAAAAGATAATGCCTCCAAATCTTCAAGACAAAAATTACCGCTGCCAACTCCAAGTCATAAGCAGGATATCTAGCTTCGTGCGGTCTAAGCAGCCTAGATGCAAAAGCAATAACCTTTCCCATCTGCATCAATACGGCTCCCAATCCAGTCCCACATGCATCAGTGTATACTACCAACCCTTGGTTACCATCTGGAACTACTAACACTGGCGCATTGGTTAACAAATGTTTTAACTTAAGGAACCCTTCCTCACATTTGTCAGACCAAACAAACTTCACGTCCTTCCTGGTCAACTGTGTCAAAGGCGCTGCTATCCACGAGAAATCCTAGATGAATCTTCGGTAATATCCAGCAAGTCCAAGAAAACTTCTGATCTCGGTCACCGTTTCCGATCTCTTCCAATTGTTCACAGCTTCGATCTTACCAAGGTCGACTGACAATCTCTTCTTTGAAACCACATGACCAAGAAACTTAACATCTTTCTTCTAGAAATGACACTTGGAAAACTTCGCCTTTAGCAGATTCAGCCTCAGCGTCTCCAGCACCACTCTAAGATGAATCTCATGCTCCTCTTCATCTTTAGAGTACACCAAAATGTGATCTATAAGTACCAACACGAACCTATCCAAGTATTCTCAGAAAACCCGGTTCATCAAATCAACGAAGAAAGCAAGCGCATTTGTCAATCCAAATGGCATCACCAATCACTCATACAAACCATATCTAGTTCGAAACGCCGTCAAAGGAATACTATCCTCCGCTACTCTCAACTGATGGAACCCCGCCGCCAAATCCAATTCGAAATATACTCTTACTCCACTCAACTGATCAAACAGATCATCTATCCTCGGCAGCGGGTACCTATTCTTGATCGTCCTTTTGTTTAACTTACGATAGTAGATGCACATCCTTAACGACCCATCTGGCTTCTTCACAAACACTGTAGCCGCTCCCTAAGGCGAACTGCTTGGTCTGATAAAATTCCTTCCCTCTAGATCCACTAGCTGCTCCTTCAATTCCTTCATCTCCGTCGGTGTCATCCTGCTAGGTGGTCTGCTGATAGGTTCAGCTCCCGGTACAAGGTCTATCTAAAACTCTACAGCTCGTTTCGGTGGTAATCCAGTGACCGGCTCAAATACATCTGCGAATTCTCTTGCTACACGAACCTGACTAAGCTCATCTCCAACCTCCAGGGTACTCAACAAAGCACAAACACTCTTACTGGAATTCTCCACTGAGAAAACGATTCGGTTACGACTATCTGGATGCCTCAATGATATTTCTCGATCTTGGAAAAATATCCTAACCTCATACTTACCCAACCAATCCATACCCAAAATGATCCCGAAATCTACGAAATTAAAGACATACAAACTGCATGCAAACTTATGACCTAACAAATCAAGTTCTAACTGGTCACATCTCATCCCAAGAGTTGCATGTCCTCCTATTGGATTTGCAACCCTTATGGAAGTAACAAGCTATGTGGGTTCTATACATAACTTATCAACCAAATACTGTGATATAAATAAACGTGATGCACCGGTATCAAAAAGTACTCTAACTGGTATACTCTGAATCAAAAACGTACCTTCCATCATAGTCTTCCCTTTCTCTGCTATAGTAGGTCTAGAAGAAGATGGTAGTCCAATAGCAAACACCTTCCCTCTGTCTACCCTGACTGGCTCTGGACACTAGTTCTTATAATGCCCAACTTGGTCACAGTTGAAGCATTTCACATTCTTCTTCTCTGCAGGCTTCTTTCCTTTACCAGTTCTGCACTCATGGGCATAATGGCCCTTCTTATCACACTTATTGCACACTAAATCAGCATTTGCCTTCTTAGCGGCCTCCCCTTTCTGGGCTCCTTTCTTCTTAAAGAATTTCCTTTTCTTTTCCTGAGGACCCTAGGACTCAACTGTCTTCTCCCTAACTGACATATCAAGCATCTCCTCATGGCGGATGGCCATCTCCACCACTATATGATAAGGTTCTCTAATATGAGTCATAGCTATTCTGCCTAGCTCTGGCATCAAACCTCTAATAAATCTCTCATTTCTTCTGATACCAGTGTCAACCAAAGCATAACCATATCGAGATAGCTCATCAAACTCGACAACATACTCGATCACAGACATCCCTCCTTGGACAAGATCCATGAACTTCCTCATCAATGCTGATTTGGCAACCTCAGACAAGAACCTCTGCTCTAACCTCCTTCTAAAATCAGCCTATGTCACCTCTTCCTCCGGAACTCCTGCCATCACACTGTTCCACCAGTGAAGCGCTAACTCTTGCAACTGCCTAGAAGCTAGCCTTCTCTTCTCGCCATCCTCCAAGCCTAAATCAGTAAAGATCCTTTCACAGTTCAACAGCCGGTTCTCAACTTCAATAGCATCCTTCGTTCCAACAAACGGCTTCCCACCTAGACTGGTATAGTCTCTGCTTAGCTTGGCATAGTTATAACCAGTTGGAACTACATGATTAGCTCCTCCAACATTACCAGCAGCTCCTGCTTGAAAAATATTAGCCAACAACTTATACCTCATCCCCGCATCTACTGGTGGATTTCCAGCACCAACATTGACCTCAACATTTTGGTTAGCATTAGCCTGTTGACCTTGGTTTCTCTGGGTATTAGGTCGAACATTTCCGTTGGTTGTGGTGCTTCCTTCACCTAGATTTCCTCTTCCGTTTCCTTCCCCTATATCCTCTTTCTCGTAAATCTGCATACAAGCCTTAGTAAGATACAGAAGAACGGTCTAAGAGAGAGGGGAATACATACTTAGATATATATATCTATATATCAAATACAAGTACGTTACAATAGCGTTAACCCCAAACCCCGACTATATATTTAAATTCATTGGATTATGATTCAAAAAAGCTTTTAGGTTTATCTTTTCTTTTAAAGTTTCATAAACCTATGCTCTGATAGCAACTTGTAACATCCCCATATTTGGAGGCCTAAAACTAACGGCTACAGATGGTGCAGTCATCCATATTTATTAATTCTCGATGACCAAATACGGCGGTGCTAGATACATTGATACATAGATCACAGAAATATGGAAAAAATTTAACAACTCAAACATATGTTCATTACATAATCCCAAAAACGTAACCACGTTCAGCAAAATATAATTATTACAAATACGCCAAGAGCGACATATGAAGATGCCACATTGGTTGATCGGAGTATATAGTAAGGCTAACAAGTCTGCCTTTACAAACAAAGCACACAGCAGAAAAGACAATTCTAAATAACTATCTGCCTCCTACACGCCTCCGGAAGCTTTATTCGTCAAAGAAGAAAACCCGAAAACCTTAACTCTCAAATTACTCAAAATTAATTGAGTACCCGAGAGTTTAAGGGAAAAACAAAAACTTCGAGTCAGACATAAAGCCTAGTATGAATAATAAGCTAACAACTTGATCCTTTTAGATATCTAGTGAGGCCACGCCACTTAGTGGAACGGGTTTTCCCCTCACTAGTATCCTAAAACCTTTTTAAAACAATATTCTGTGTTCCTGCATCCATAATGGTTAAAACATACATTTTCAAAATATTATGATGATATGCATACTTAAAACAACTTGGATTTCCCATCCCCAGTTTAATCTGACTCCCGGTCATAATTATAGTTTCTAGGATCACTATTAACTTTTTAGTTTTCATGAGTTTACTAATAACCTTTATATATTTAATGAACATCCAATTCTTTTCATAGTTTTCATGGGGTCACTAAGAACCTATAGGCTCCTGCTAGTTAACTTAATTAATTCATGTGTCCTCCTGAACCTATTAGTTATTCCAATAACTAATAACCTTATCCTAGTTTTCATGGATTGATTAGGAACATATGGATTTATCCAGTAACTCAGTTCACATCCTAGTTTTTATGGGTTGACTAGGAACCTACTGATACTTCCATTAGCCACTTTCTTATCCTAGTTTTCATGGGTTGACTAGGAACCTATTGACTGATGTCGATTCTTAATCCGGATATAATTTTCATGGGTTCACTACAAACCAATTAGCCCATGCTAACCGACCTTAACACATAGTTTTCATGAGTTTACTATGAACCTGTTGGTTACCTCCAATAACTACATAATCATAGTTTTCATGTGTTTACTATGAAGCTTTTGGTTACCTTCAGTAACTACCAAGTTTAAGCATCCTATATTTTTGGTCACCCTGACTCCTTGTATGTAATTCTACTCATTCAAGAGTTTAAGCAATTTATATTCACTACAGAGTTAACCTAGCTGGTTCTTCTACCCCCTTTCCCCCAAAATACAGTTATGGGTTATCATGTGAATATATTCATATTTGAAGAAGCAAAACAACAATTAAACAATACCACTTATGTGGGTTTAAGGTCCTTGAAATACATTTCATATAAAACATAGTTAACACCTTTAACTTCTATTTATCAAGACCATACTTCTTCAAAATTACATATTTAAAGTCATTACAAAACTCCTTTATATAAGCCATGGATTTTCCTTTAAAAAATTGAGTTAGGCTCTTAAAACCTTTCGACAACGTCGAAGGCTTCAGCCTTCGACCCCTTCGAAAGCTTTGCTTTCAACCCCATCGAAAGCCTTGGGTTGACACTTAAAACATTACTTTGGGTCAAAGTGAAAATAGGTGAAAGCACACTACAACAAATATTCCCTATTACAACATCAAAAAAAAGTTGTAATAGGGGTTTTGCAACATTTTTGCAATCATTGTTTTAGGCCAAGTTGCTATTACAACTTTTTTTATGTTGCAAAAAACATTGTAAAAGTTACGATTACAACTATTTTTAGATGTTGTGAAATGTGATTTACAACTATTTTAGAAAGTTGCAGAATACTTTTTACAACAATTTTTAACCGTTGCGAAATATATACAACTTTTTTTCAAAAAAATGAATAGACAAATACATCATTTCTTTTGTTAATTCAACAAATTTGAGCATAACACATACCATAATGCATTCTTTAAAATAAGACAAACTTTCTAGCACAAATCAAAAATGATAAATTTATTGGATATATAACAATGGACATGGTCAAAATACATGTGCTACATAACATCAATTCTAAACATGTTTTTTCCTTTTCATTTTTACAAGTAGGTAGTAGGACAACAATGCAAAATCATGAATAATCAACATTTATAATCACTCGAAGCTAAATCAAGCTTGATAAGTATCTTTCAATTTTACAAATAGGTATCTTTGTTATTATGAATCAGCAATCCAGCTCTTCTCTACCACATCTCGCACTTCTCAGTCGCATTCACGCTTATTTTTATTGTACATTCGAGCAGCTTCTGGGTTTGTACTTCATAGAATTCTGATAGTATAACAACATATAAAAAGAAAAAATGCAGTTACAAGTCTAAGTTTGAAGAAATATAAAAATCATTCAAGTTTCTGTGATTTCATATAAATTTACTAATGTATGTGAGTACAGCTGCTGCATCATAAATTGGACTTCACTGGTTTGTAGTATCTCCAAGCATATGCTTCCATCTGCATATATTGCTTATGCAAAACATATACAAGTAATATAGCATTCAGATTGAAACATACTATTTGGGTGGAACATTCTTGAGATGAACTTGACAGTTGGTGTCTTATTAGGATAGCCTTCAAGGAACTAGAAGGCTAGTTTAAACGTACCTAAACTACAACATCAAAAAAGCTATCAGATTCACATATTAAATTTGAAGTAAAGCTTGCTTATATGAACTATTATACGGGTTGTCAGTTTACTTTAGGAGTTCAACTCTTAACTTGGAATTTATAAACTCAGAAGATTACTTATATGTCAAATATGAACCAGGAGCAGTTATACCTGTTGAACTAAGCTGTTTGTTTTCGTTGCTGGTAAGAAATTATTAAAGGTAAAGGAGAAGTAGAAAAACAAAATGCATGCTACCTAATTACTATTTTCAGAGGATCATCAATCATGATATAAACGGTACAGAGATACTTTCCTACCTTGGAATGACCATGGTGGCCCAAATGAATAATCAGATGATTCTGCTATAGTAACTTCCTTGTGTTTTTGACCCATCGAAGCCTCATACGCTTAAAAGTATCTAATGGTTGTAAAATAATACAAACCATCATTCTGAACATAATTTTAATTCTTAACCATTCAATATAACCTCAGCTATAATGCAAATATATATGAAGAATTCAGGTAACGATTCAGACATTTATAATTTATCAAAATACTGTAAGGCCACTAACAGTGCAAGACATATGGATCTAAATTTAAAATTTTAAAATCACTCTTCAATGCATAGTCAAACCCTGATTATAAACTCAACTACCAAAGTTAGAGCCTTCCGCTTTAATAGGCAGTTTAATTGTTACATTACCGGACTATTATTGAATAACTTTTAAGGAAGCCATTGAACGCACATCGAGCAAGAATTCCATCTTCTAAAGGAGAGGATGAGCTAAAGAGGGAACATGTGTACAGATTAGTGACTACAACTCATGAAACTTCACGCAAAAATTGAAATAATAATCATGCTTAGATATGGAACTGTTTAATGGTACAAACAGTGATGTAGATCCAGAATCAGATCTGTTAGTTGGCTTTGAAACAAACGTAGACGAAGGATTCGATAACTAAAGAGCATAGACGAACTGTTTGTGATCGCATCTGCCATAGTGAAAACAACTAAATGGGTCTCAAGTAGATGTGTGCTAATTAGCAGTGCCAGAACAAAAACAAAAGGGGTTGCGACTTCATTGTCGAATCCAATGATCATGGACAAAAAATTTGGCTCGGGATTTTAGTTGTAAAGAATTCATCCAATGTCACAGTATAGAGATTAATTTGTTCAGAAGATGATTAATGATGTTCGATATTGGAAGAATGATAAAGAGAGGAAACAAATAGCAGCCACTCTGCTTTTGCTTCAGAAATCTCATCCCAAGTACTATACAGATGAAATCATCAAAGGTTTTGGCATTGTAATGAATAATTTTAAAGCAACCTTTTTTGCAGAAAATAAGAAAATCGAACATGAAAGGTTTAATAGCCTAATTAATTATCGACCTAAAAATTAACTGAATTTGGATACCATGATTTGTACTAGCAAAATCATTAATGTTTTGGGCACTGTAAATAAATAGTTAAGATAAAACAAAAACTAAAATATGTTTATTGAGAAATCGAACCTGAAATGCAGACAGCGCTAGCATGGATACTACACCAAACGCAGAAACTTCTTCCCTATGCCGGAGAACCCATAAACCAGAAGAAAAAAAGTTCCAATCAGAGATGGTGAACGCATACCGGATACATCAGGACCCTGAAACATGGGCCGATCCGGAGGTTTATGGATAAGGGGCTGCACGATGTGGGGAAGATGCTGATATTCGGGATCTGGAGGCACTGGCGAAGAGGGTGGTAGGGTCGATGGTGTAGTGCTTCGATTGGGAGATGGGTTGAGGGCGAGGTGATCGGGATGGAGAAGAGCGTCGCCATTACTATGGGGAAGGAGGGACATACAATATGTTTTGGATTTGAGAAGAAGAGGGGTAGGGAAAAGAATACCGATGAAAAATGGAAAGAGGCGCTAAAAAGTTGGGTTTGGAGCCAAAATGTTGTATTGGAGCCAAAATAAAACTTGTGTCAAAATTGAGAGTTGCGAAATAAAATTTGCATTTTGTTATAAGTTTTATGAATAAATTTAAGTTTATTTTAGAAAATTGCAAAATTGTCAAAATACTAAACAATAAATATAATTATTAAATAATAAATATTAAAATATACAACAATAAATATTATTCTTTTAATTATTAAATATTATTTTATTAAGTTATAGATTATTTAATATTTTTCAATAGTAATTATTAATTAGTAAAAACTAATCATTAAATATTATTTCTTTTTTATAATTTAATGATTATTAATTATTACTTCTTGATTATAATTGAATATTAATTATTAAATATTAATTATTATGTACATATTATTGATTATTAATCATCAGTAGTAAATATTAATTATTATATATCTAATATTGATTATTTAAATTATTTATTAACCATTAATTATTGATTATTATTTATTAATTATTGAATAATAAATATTAATTAATAAGTATTTATTATCAATTATTATTCATTTTGAAATTATCTAATAGTACTTATTTAGTAGTAATTAAAAATTTCTAAGAATTAATTATTAAAGACGAAATATTGCTTCTTAATTATTAATTATAATTAATTATTAAATATATTTATTATTACTTTTTTACTTATTAATTATTATTTATTAGTTATTACTTCTTATTTATTAGTTATTATTTATTACTTCTAATTTTAATTCAATATTAATTATTAATATTAACTATTCAATAGTAATTATTTTATATTAACTATTGATTATATTAATTAATTATTAAATGTAACTAATAAATATTAACTATTATTTACGAATTATTAACAACTAATTATAATAAATTATTAAATATAAAAAATAATAATTGAATATAGATAATAATTAGTAATTATAAATTATTCATTAATAATTATTGGTTATAAATTATAAATAATTATCTATCTATGTTTTCATTTATAAATTAGCAATTATGAACTATCATTTATAAATTATTTAAGTAAACATTAAATATATTTTTATTGATTATACATTATTAGTTATTATAATGTTTTAAGCAATACTAAATATAGTCAAAAATTTAACATAAATATATGCGTAAAACCTTTTAAAAAATGTTGTATTTAATAAATATCTAGGTGGAAAGAACAACGTTTTTACAACATTTTAAAACCGTTGTTAAAATGGTACTATTACAAAGTTTTCAAAACTGTTGTAAAAAAGTAGACTTTTTATAACGTTTTTTGAAATAAAATTGTAAAAAGTCAGGTTCTACAACGTTCTCTGAAAAAACTTTTAAAATTGATGTTTTTTACAACGTATTGGCAGAAAACGTTGTAAAAGGGATTTTTAACAATGTTTTAGGACAAACATTGTAGAACAAAAGTTGTAATAAGCTGTATTTGTTGTAGTGGCATCTCTTTTGAAACCACTCTTTATTTTATAAAATATTGGGGAGGTTTGATGGTGTCGAAACCATCCTTTCAAAAGCATTGAAATATCTAGGAAAACAATTGAACCTTTCGACAATGTCAAAAGCTTTGCTTTCGACCCCTTCAAAGGCTTTAGGAAGTGGCTTGTATTTATAAAAACAATTGAACCTTACGACAACATCGATGCTTGTGATGCCATCGGTAGGTCACATATTCAAAAAGGGTTTCGACCTGGTCAAGAATTACCCCTTCGAAAGCTTTAAACAACTAAGTGACCCCTTAGGAAGCTACTTCTTTAAAACAAAGACGACAGCTCTTTGTTTGAAATAGTCTTCCAAAAACATAGCTTTCGACCTTGTCGAAAGCTCTTAAAAAACTATCCTTTCGAAACCATAGCTTCCGACCTTGTCGAAAGCTCTTTTTAAAAACATAGCTTCCGACCTTGTCGAAAGCTCTTTTAAAACTAAACCTTTCAAAATTATAGCTTCTGACCTTGTCGAAAGCTCTTTTTAAAACAGGCAAGCGATTTTGTTTTCAAACCAAAAATAACTAAGGAACCAACTCCTTCGAAAGCATCCCTTCGACAACCTACCTTCAACCTTTGTCCAATTCACTTCATACCACCTGAAGAATATCATGTGCATTGGCTTCGACCTTGTTGGTTTCAATGAAGTCGAAAGGCCAAGGTCGAAAGGTCTAAGTTGAAAGGTTTACCAAAGAAGGCAGAACACCCTTTTTCTGAACAAAAGCTATTTTTATCAAATTAAGTAAAATTTTTGTAACAAACTTGCGTACTTGTAAACATTTGATTGGCTTTCATAAACTTTTAAATAATTTGGATAATATCTGTCGCATTTTCTCAGTTCTAAAATCAAGTTAACTTTTAACAAATAAGCCCTTCCTATTATCAAAACAATTAAATCATTTAGGTCCTCCTCTCGAAATAATTTAATTTCCATACAAAATCACTTAGTAAAAATCCCCAAAAATTCTAGAAATTCATTTTAATCATGTTATCTAACATATTAAAATTCCAGACCCAAATTCTTAATATATTTTCCAAAATAAATTTATAAACCCAAATAACCATATTTTCATTTGATAATTCTCCACCGCTTTGAAAATTATGAAAATTGAAACCCAACTCCAAAACCATGTTTTTCATAATATATAATTTTCCCATTGACATTTAAAAAATTATTTAATCTCATTTTTACCCTAAAACCGTGTATATCTCCTTTTAAACAACCTTGTTTAATCCATATAAATCATCATTCAAGCATATCATCGTTCAATATATCATAAAAACAGATTTACCCTTATATCTGAACCCATATGATTATAAAACCAAAATAGAGATGTAGAAATTATTATTCAACTTAGAATGGATAAAGAAATTGATGTTTGATTGAGATTGATTTCTTCTAGCTTGATCCTAAGCTTTACTTTGATTTTCTCTTCTCTTACTAATGGTCGGCCTTGCTTGCTTCTTACCGTTATAAATTTTGTTTGAGGTAAAATGAACATGTATGGTCTAAAGAAAATAGTATAAAGGCGGGAAATATGGGCGGCTATTTACCCTAATGCCCTTATTTTTAATTACTTAACCATTTATAAGTTCATTTAGTTAAATAAGCACGGCCACTAAATTTTATTGATCAACCTCAATCCCCTTATCTACATTATTCTATTTAATTTATTCTAATTAAATCTCCTGAATAATGTCATCGTTAAAATTAGGGGTGTTATAGTCTAGGTCTAGGAAAATTATTTGTTCATTCATATATCACTTATCCTTACATATATGCAAAATACCTTTCCTAACATTTATCTTCTCCCATTTAATGTCATTATTATAGTTCAAATCAACACCATATATTATAATTCAAATCAATATTGTTATTTATAATTAAAATCAATATCATTTAATTATATAATATATATATATATATATATATATTAATTATTGTAAGGAATCAGTGATCGATATTCAAACTATGTGTATTATACAGTGTATGCGTTGACATTAATTAGGGAACTTGCTTTTATTAGTAATTACTCAATCAATTTAAAATTAATTGGTATTAATCTTTCCAAATTCAAAAATGAGATTTATCCTTATTTTTGACTAAAAGAGATAACATACATTTTCCCTTAAGAAATACGTTCTTTCATAACTATATTATTAATAGAGTTAGGGGTATGCCCTAGGGGCATTATGTATTTTGTTACGTATATCTAACTTGATAATCAATCTTATTCGAAATGAAGTGTTTTCTTTCTATTATATATTTAATATAATGTGTTATATTAATTAATTAATTTAACTAAAAGTAAATTTAATATAAAATCCATAAATGGTATGTTTTGTGATAGTATTTACAAAATGTTGTGACCATGAGTAATTTATCACAATAAAAATAAACATACCATTTTAAATGTTTCTAGTCAAGACGCATCGAGCACTACAACAAAAAGTGTCTTTTATAGCGGCATATAGCCGCTATTAATCACAACCATAGCGGTTTGATAAGCGTTGTATATCGACATGTTATAAAAAACTGTTGAATATTTATAACACAAAATATGCCGCTATGGTTGAGCTTACTTTTATAACGCAAATTCGCCGCTATGGTACGTTAATTCAATAGCTCATTATAGCCGCTATAATACAGCTAAATCTCAACGGAACTGGAAATCTTTATAACATTATTTTGCCGCTATAAAATATTTATTCAATAGCTCATTATAGCCGCTATAATACAGCTAAATCTCAACGGAATTGGAAATCTTTATAACACCATTTTGCCGCTATAAAATATTTATTCAATAGCGGTCATTTCACACTATTAAATCAACATGTTATAGTATTGATAAATTCACTACAATTTTATTACCAAGAAAGGCATATCAACAAGTTTACCATTTGAATTGTTTCATTATAAGATCTCATGCAACAAAGCATGTAAAATAATTTGGATAAAAGGAAGATACAAATAGTTCATGTAACCAAAGGGCAAATCAGCGTATGACATCTCATATACATGATATGTAAGCTATCATATTGTATTACAGTGCTAATGAACAATTCTTGAATACAATTGATCAAGGCTCAGGTTGCATCTTCTCACATTCTTCTCGTATGGATTGGAAGAGCGCAGTGGAAAGATATCTCTCACCAAAGCTTGGGAAGACAACCTGAAATCAGAATATGCAAATTGATATTACTGTAGTCCTTCAGTAAAAGCCAAGACAAATGATAATACAAAAGATTTATTTTCATCAAACTCAAACTTTAGTAGTAGAGCACAAATCTGTAATGTAGCGAAAATTTCTTTTCAGATGAACTAGTTTGTTATTTTTATGCTAGCTCTAAGAAAATTTTGCTTCATAATAGTTTATGCTGGCAGAAGACCGGGGAGATACCGTGATAAGTTTCCCTGCATTTTCAGGTCTTTTTGCGACTTTCATAGCAGCGGCAGCTGCTGCTCCAGAAGAAATTCCAACCTGAAGTATTAACTCAGTATTCCGTTGAACCGACTCTCATTTTTGGCTCAGTTGAAACTGAGCATGCTAGTTCGATTTGCACTGAGTATGACTTCTAAAACTAAACTAACAAGATCAGTTGCAAATAGGATTAGTTGTTCGTGAGCCTCATCGTTCATATATAGCAACCTTCCTTTAAAACACATGCACATTGTTCATATATGGCAGGACATATTAATCTACCATTTCACACGTTGTATCAATTGACATTTAACTTCTAACGATTTAAGGTATGAAACAACTAGGATAAAACCTGAACAATTTGAGGGATGCAATGCCATTGGAGCAAGTTCAAAGAAATATCCAAGCTTTTTTATGCAATGGAGAGCGAGTGTGGAAGCTCAAACCAAAGGGTAGAAAGATCAAACTTTTAGTGGGGAAAGAATTGAATCATGACCTTGATTATCTTAGAGTTGACTATCAAACACTTTTTATTAGGTAATCAAATCTTTAGCGTAATTATCATCGGAATATCCTGATTACATAGTTTTTTCTCTTATTGGTATGTTTTTTTCTGTTAGCAAGGACACTACCACTTATCCACCATTGATGAAAATGAAAAAACTTAGCAACTCAAGTACCTTACACAAACCTATTTAATTACCCAATGCAATAATCTTCCATGATCTAATCAAGATTTAATCAAGGCATTCCATCTCCTAAAAATCCACCATCTTTTAGTGGGTTTGTTGGCAAGCGTTATAGTTCATATAACAGCTATATATTGGTTTGTGACGTTTGATGAAAATAGCATTGCATGGAGTTAGCAACATAGGGATATCAGTTGTTCCTATATTTTGGTTGGTCACTTGCCAGTGGACATTTATCTTTGATCTACTATATAAATTCGAAATTATGAAAGGAGTAATAGAACAAGCATCTTAGGTTTGAGACATGGATTACATGGGAGATGTATAGTGGATATTATATCTTTGTGGATTGATTGGAAAATGGTGGAAGTAACAATATTGTGTCCATGTTTTAATTTGTGTACATGTTTCAGGGTGTTGTATACTTTAGAAAATTAAAAAAAAATCCTTAAATTAAGTACATAACTTTTAGCTTGTTGTCAGCAAGATTAAGCACAGTAAGATTGGTAAGCCTGCCGAAATCACCAGGAATGGTGCCAGTGAGCTGATTCCCGACAAGGTCAAGATGGCGCAAAAATGGCAAGGACATCCCAATACATTCTGGTTTCATACCTGTAATTTGCTTCCAGTCTGCAAGAATAAGTGAAGAAAGACGCGACATGAAGCGACAGGTCAGCAACATGACCTGTGATGGGGTCACAAGTCACTCCAGTCCTGAAAAAATAATAAATACATAAGCCTGTAATTATTTTTCTTAATATGTACTCTTGGCATAAACAACCATATCAAAAGGGCGCTCACTGGCTTATCGTTAGGAAAATAAAGAGTAAATAGTTTACCATTTGTTGCAGCAATTAGGACCAGTCCATGATTTGAAGACACCAATGTAAGGGTCATTGAGACCGGCACGAAAACTGAGAAGGACAGAGCGGTCAGTTGGGTGGCAAACTGGGATAGCACTAGTGTTGGCTACCAAAAAGAAAAGGAAGAAGATGGTTAGTAATGGAGACATTTATCAATTATTATTATGAACTGACATGTATTACAAAGATATGGAAGTAAAAATAAATAAAAATAAATAAAAAGCATTGTGATCTAAATTAGTTTTAGAGAAAACCAATTAGCCAGATCAAAAATTTTGAAGGTGCCATAGATTCTCCTCTTTGACATCCTGGACTGATGAGAAAAAAAACATTAAGAATGTTGGAATCGTAAAACATGATGAAATTAAGATGCATTAAATGAAGTAATTATCTGATATTGTAAGATTACATCACAAATCAATTCCTAATCATTTAAACCTACCAAAAGAAAACAGAAACGACTAAAAATCAATTGCTTTAATCTGTAGTGATGATGAATTAGGTACCATGGATAATTCATGGATTTATAGGGGTAAAATATCAAAGAACAAAAGGGTTAGCATTGAAATAATAAACCAGTTAATTAACTAAAATGTACAAATCAAATGTAATGACTACTTTGCAGCAAATGTAGTTCGAGCAAAAAACTTAAGTTAGTAGCTATTGAGTACACGAGCATTACTGAATACATAAGGAAATCTTAACAGTTAAATTAAAAACCATAGATTTAGCAAATGAGAGAAGAGAAACTACCTTAAACTAGGATAGCACTAGTGTTGGCTACCACATATATGACTTGGTCTCCCGAGTCCGATTCCGGTAGCACTGCCGATGAATTTGAATTCCACCTGGTAAAAAATCATGCAATTGATTACTTAGAAACATAGAATAAATGCGGTGTCTAAGAGAATCTCCAACAGCTCAATATTCTCAAGAAATAATGTTCAGTTTGCAATTCAACATCCTAAATTGAGGTTGGGTGCCTACTTAATAGGCATGCATGATATTGGGATATTATCAAAGCAAAGAGTATTTAATAATCCCTGAATATTATAGTTGAATCTGTTGTAGATGCTCTACGTTACAAAAATTTAAAGACACGTACCCTTAAATGAGCATTACTTTTTATATCCCCACATTATGTCTCATGTTTGCAGACACATATTACGTATCTTACTAAAATTAGTTTCATTTTAATTGATGAAAGGATGAGATAAAATAAGCAAATTTGAGGTAAGAAGACCTCTTCTGCTTTGTTTAGCATCACTGTAAATTTTGCAAATCTAGAAAACATAATTGTTTTGGACACTGCACTCAAAAGAATATTTTAAAATTTCCCTACAATTGTAATAAACATTACATATTCCATATAAGAGGTGATATGATGGCCAAAAAGAAAGCATAAACATTATTTTTGATGGACAAACTGTTCCCTTATTGCAATATAAAGCCAAACATGCCAGCCTAACAGAGGGCACTACCTACATTACTAGGACCTAATCGTTTTGTCGTTACTTCAAAAAGTACACTTTTTCAACTACTCTATAGCTGGATAGATACAAAAAATCTGATATATATTCTTCATGTCCCAAAATCAAATACAAATATACAAAAAGCATCCCATAAGTAAAAGGGTTGATATATATTCTTCAGTATGTCATTATAATTTGTTACACCAATAAGTAACCCAAGGCATAAACATAATGATTTGCTTTGTCATGTTTGTGCATGCCTCAACATGGATTTCTAAACTTAACAATTAAAATTTTAGCATGAGAAAAGGAAATGTGAACTTTTTTCTACTACAAGCATAACTAAAATTGGACAAAATTTTCCACACTAACCCACTCAACTGAGATTTAACCTAAGGATATCTTCATGTAAAACTATCTGAAGTGCAAATAGTTACTTGCAAGATGTGTGGAGACAGTGGCAGAGCCACATCTGATATGCATAATCCGATTGTGTAGAATGCACTAGCCTGAACAAACGATATATTGTGCAGAATGTACAAGAAACAAATTACAAAAGAAAAGAAGAAACAAGACCTAATGAGGGCAGCATCTATTCCTACCACTAGGTGCAAAGCCACCTCTTAATGTCTTTACTTTACTGGAATGTAAGGGTCTAAATAGTGATGCTGGAAAATTATCCTAAAATACAAAAGATATTACTTATCCTAAAAGAGACAGTTTAAGGAGCCAAAGCAAAATCAAATGAATATAATTAGCTGGAAATGAAGTAGGAATCTAAATGGAAGGATATAAAGAAACTCCTAACTATTCATATACCTAGTGTTGTTTGCCTGATAGAAAATAAATTGATTGAACGTAATTTATGGTAAATCTATTCAAAATCAACAACTTAATGTAGTTTTAAATTTAACTTGAATTGTACATTAAATAATTTATGGTTAAATTTAAACATGAGGGCATTAAAGTATTTTTATAACTCTAGCATATGCCATTGTCATCTAACATAAATAGGTAATTCCTATTAATAGAGTGCATACATGAAAAATAAATGATGGACAAGCATGAAACAGAACCCAACGACCGGATCTCATCAACATAGTAGGACAAAAAACAATGTAAAAAAATTCAACAACAAATTAGTTGTTTATTTAACTATTTAATCATCTATCATCAATGATAACCACAAAAACACCTACATCATGTACTTCAAACGATACACAAACTATCTACACATACATACACTTTCAACACAAATTTAAAATATCAACAAGCAGGAATATAAAGATCGTTTGACAACCACCTATATGCTATTTATAAATAATATTGTCCAAAAAAATGATTTTTGTATTAGTCAGTTTTCTCTTTAAAGTAAAATTTCTCTTTATTCCAAAGGGTAGAAAGATCTTCCATGATTTATTCTAAAATTATTTCAGATTTAATCAAGATTCCATGATCAAGCTTATTTAACCCGAGGCCACTTAATTACAAAGAGACACTCAAATGACTAGAAAATTTAACTAAACCATCAACATAATCAATTTTCACAGCACATCAACCTCCAACTTGAACATAACTTCTCCTTACAAATTTTCAGATCAACCCAAGTACATGACGGACTTGTGCATTCATAGTTCATATTTGTTAACATGCAAGCATGGCCTTTTATCAAATATAATGAGTGAGCCTTTGTAATTTGTACTGTAGCCAACCTTTATAAATTGCAATGTAGTTGAAATTTATAAATTGAAATTTAGGACAAAATTTATATCAGCTGATTTTAATTAGAATGACAAAAAATACATCAAATCTTGGTTTTATAGTTCACTCATGCACAAAATGAAGTTATAAGTAAAGAAGAACACACTACCATAATTCTACTGTAAAAATACTCAACCTAATAGAAATCCATGGTGAGAAGATATACTGCACTTTTTAATGTAATAATAAATAACATCATAAAGCGTGGATACATATAGTAGGGACTATTACAATATGAATACACATCATGATGTATTAATTACAGTGGATAATCCTATATACCTAGATCATTGTCGGTCATCCTCATTCACTTTCCAAACATAGTATGATTATTAAAAAGAAAAACCGCGGAAGATGCACCATTATGACATGCAAAATTTTGAATTTGTTCTAAACTTGTTTTCAATGAATCTAAATATTGAGTGGTTGATGTTGAAGACCTCATTCATTTAAAAACCTAAAATTTTAGTTAATACTAAATTAGCTAAGCACTAAAATTTGATACCAAACAAATAAAAAACTTCAAATTTTATTGAATTTTTTTGCTTTTATATAGATAATATATTACAAAAATAATTATTTATCCTCTTATAATTGCTGAAAAGGATGAACTTAAATAACATTGAATGCTAAGTATATCAATTGTAAATAAACAGTTGTATCAATACCAAAACTGAAGAAAATAAATTACTTTTAAGGTCCAAGATTGACCATATACACCTTAAAATGGGTCAGAGGTCTCTCCCTCTACGAATCAACCAGTTTTCTAGGAAAATTGCGCAGAACTTCCTGAAATTAGTTAGTGCATGGTGAAGCCTGTTCTCAAACAAATAACAAATTAAAGGGCAATGCTACATATACATGGTTGTATCCTAAAGGTATGGCACAGATTAAACAACCATAATATAGTCAAGTAACCCAAATGCATGTAAATAATAAATAAAAAGAGGCTCAGATTTGTTGTTCGTCATAAATGCTCCACCTAAACCCCCAGTATACCACATTTAACACTTCATAAAACTGTTAATTGGTAGTGCCGGAATTTCAACCAGTCACCGTTGGTTGATTGAAACTACGGGTTCCTGTTATTAAATGGCTACACTTGGTACCTTCTACATAGAAGACCACCAAACTGCCTCGCCATTTTAATGGACATGGGAAGTATTTTCAATAGATATGAGGGGTTTCAAGGGAAGTTTCCCAAAAATCTCAAATGTCAAATATCTCAAATAATAATAACGACGACGGCGGCGGCAGCTTCAGCAACAACAAGAATAATAATAATAATAATAATAAACCATACAAAAACAGAAACCTTTCCCAAAACAAAATAGAAACTGAAGGACACTCCATAAAGTAATCCAACATTCCACATACAAATCATCGTTGCCTCATTATACTGGAAGTAACAGAAGTAAAGTTATAGAATTTTAATCACAAAATTGGTCAATGGCTGAAGAAGGTTTCCTCTCAATGGTAATTTAATATGTGCCCCCGGAGCATTCATTAACACGATTATCATTGATAATAATGTTAATTACAATTTTACTCACTACAATTATTAATTAGGTTAGCCCTTCATGGGTAGTCACAAAATTCATCACCGCCTCATTATACTAAAATTGAGAAAATAAATGAAAACAGTAACATAATTGTGGATAGAGATTGTCCCAATAACCAACAAAATTGCTTTTCTAACAAAAAAACAGTCAAGCAACGCTTTATTGTGCTCATTTATTTGATTTAATCAAGCAATTGAACCTTATCGAGCTTTAAATTAAACTAAGGAGGTATTTGCGAAAGTAAATGAACAGAAACTGCTTAAGTAACAACTGATTATTACCGAAGATGGAAGATTGGAATTTGGTGGATGTTTGTGTTGTGCTCTAGCTGTGCTGAGCTTGGAGTTGCCGACGCCATTGAAGTAGTTGGAATCGATTACGTGCCACCCACTCGAAGTCCGAGTCATTGACGTTGTCGATTAAAGATGGAGCTACATAGGGTTTAACTGAATCCGATTAGGGTTTATGAAGGAGGAATGGATCTGAAGGAGTGATTTAGGGATTTGATTCTACTGGTATGGGAGACTAAGGAAAGATGGAATGAAATGAAAGAGGAAAGAGGGGGAGGGAAATAATTTGAGAAAACCGCGGCCACGAAATAATTAGGAGATTTCGCGCTTATTGAAGGCGTTACATGTGAACAGTACAAAACAAACAGAGTAAAAAACAAATAATTAAAGGCAAACAATAACGCTTTAGAATAATGCGTTATGAAATGGTGTTATTAATAATATATTTTCTTGTAGTGGAGACTGGATATCGATGCATCCGTTGAGACTAGAGTACTTAACGCTCTCCAAATGTTGGATAGTGTATTACTCATGGCTGCTGCAGGCACTAAGGGGTTACATACTAAAAGTTATTGGATAACTATGTAATGACTCACTCGGTAGTTTTCCGTTGGTTAATATAGCTAAGATCAAACAGAAAATATCGATGCGACAAAATTATATAGTTCTCATGACTTGAGAATACTATTAATCTTCAATATGAAAGCTCCACTTTGATTATAGTCAAATCATGGCACGATGTTCCATCGAGTGACTATAGTTGGGTCGAGTGGAAGTATTAGAAGTGAAGCATAATTCAAGAGAGAATTTGTCTCCTCGGTTATATGGGGTTAGTATCACGGTCAACTTAAGCCAACTCAAAGTCAATGTCTTTGGCTAGAGCATTTCAATTAACAATAATTGTTATTATTGAACCAAGGACTTTGTGGTTGGACTATAGAGTTGAATATGGATGATAATTGGAATCTCGACCATTACCAAATTCCATAAGACCAAAGCGATATGGTTTTGACGAAGAGAATTGGTGTAAATAAATGACACAACCGGGTAACGCATAATAAAGTGAAATTGGATTTTACCGAAACTAAATAAGCGATAAATTTGATCATAATGTCACACCTCTTGTTAAGTGGCATGTGAACATTAAAATTCGAATAATTCGTTGTTAATTGCTGACCGAATTTGCATTCAAGAGTTACACAACCGAAATGATGAATTCTCTTTAGACTAAACGATTTAAAAAGTTCATAATTGTTACAAATTAATTAAATTAATAACCTTTATGAAATATTAGATTATAATTTGAATATGATTTGAGAAATATTGTTGTATATATTTATAATAGTTATAAATATATCGATCGATATGAGATATCGATAACGAAATTAAGTACCATATTTGCTCGGACTTAAATGGGGTATTAACCCATAGATTTGGAAGGGAATTTTAGACTATAATTATGTGATAGGGGCGGCCAAAAATAGAGGCAATTAGGGTTTAAGATGGATGGTGGAGATTGGGTAAGAAAAGGCAAGATATGATCATCTTTTCTCTCTCAACCATTATAAAAGCATCTCTAACCCAAATCTAAATAAGTTTAGTTTTTAGCCGCCTCCTCCTTCCTTCTCATGGCTGATTGATACATGCATATACCCCATTAAAATCTAAAATCAAACCAATAGCAATATGATAGCAAAGGTCTGTAGTTCAAGGACAAGCAATCTGACGAATCGAGGTGGTTTCCAAAGGAAGAGGACTCATCATTTCAAGGTAAACTTGAGCGCATCAGTTATAGGTAAATGTTTAGTTTCATACAAGATGTATGATCATTATATAATTGCTTATTCGTCATATACATCTATATATATTATTGATGCATTGTTAGTTAGGTGAGATTCCTATAGGTGTTGTCATAATAATGATTGGTTATACATAAGTTTAATATATATATATATATATATATATTATTAATGATATCAAGTTCTATGCCGAATTAATATGTTTTATTTTAATATTTTATTAATTAATATATATATACACTAATATGTAAATTGATTAATATATATCAAAGTATATATACACCTATATTGCATAAAATTTTATCTAATAATTTTCCAATGAATTTTTGAATTAATTATGAATTTTATTAAATGAAAATAATTTTTCTGAAGTTTAGATATTTTTATTATTATTTAATCACTATAAGATTTAATAAATTCATATAAAATAAATCTTGCTTTGAAAATTCAATTTTATATTTTTTAAAATTAGCTTATCATCACATAAGCTCCTGGTCAAAAATTTAGACATTTTAAATATGTTTTTATATTTTTTAAAATTATTTTAAAATTTGGCTAAACAGTATTTAATTAATAAAAAATATAATTTTCACTCAAAAAAATCTGGAAAACTTTTGAAATCCTTCAAATACTATTCTTGATTTTCAAAAATTTAAAACCTGATATTTAATTATTTAATTATTTTATATTATTTATTTATGGCAGTTTGACTAATTAATTCATAATAAATATTTATTAATATAATAAAATTACAATAAATTTGGACCTGCGGTGTATTTCGATCTGGAATGTTAAAATAATAAATTCTATATGTATATGTATAATTTATTATAATACAAATTTACATTATTGTTTATTAGCAAAGTCAGCCGGCTTTATAGTGGACCGTGCCACTGTATAAATAATGGAAAAACAGGTGTTTTGCACATGCACAGAACAATTAAAGGGCAGAAAAGCCCGAAAGACAAAAAATCACAGGAGCAAGACAAAGATGCCTAAACCACTATAACGACATGACCAAGCTCCCTCAGAAGAGGAAGAACAACCACGACCAACCACCAACGATGGACCAAAATCATGTGAAAAACCTGAGAAGAGAGCAACCAGACGAGGATCAAAACCTTCCGAGTCTGGAGAATAAATAAATTTCCTATCCCAAGTGATGTCATAAAACTTACCTTTGTTCACCTCACCAATCTCTCCAACCCTAGTGAGGCACAAACCATCTCCCTCAATATGATTCTATGGACCAAAATCATAAAATTTACATTTAATTATTATATGTATATATATACACATACATATTTATATTTATATATACACATAATTATTTTACTTTAATTCGTATGTATGTATGTATATATAATATTATTGCTTTAAACTTATAATTTTATATGTGTGTGTACATATATATATATATATATCTATTTGATATTTATAATATATTATATATATACATGTATATTTATACAGTATTCATAATATATAAATATGTACACACATATGTAATTAATAATATTCATAATATATATACACACATATGTAATTACTTGGATATTTTTGTATATTAACTATAAGTATATGCACATATTTGGGCAATATACAATACATATAGGATGAGCTAATGTGTCTGTTGCGATGTAAATTCGAACATCTATATATGGGAATATTATACCTTGCACGGAATATCATGTTACACATGCACACACATATACATATATACATGATACATATGTATGCTTATATATAATGTGAAAATAAATCAAATAAATTTCAAACAACACTTTATAAATTTAAATAAAATATATGATTTTATTTAAATTAAATTTAGAAATGTTCTAAATAAATTATACTTCTTAGGCCCAATAAAGATCTAGGGTAAAAATTTACACCTAAGAGTCACATAACCGAAACATTGAATACTCCTTTTACCACCCGATTTAATTAATTTATAATTGTTATAAACTAATTAAATTAATTAATATCTATGAAAAGTTAATTATAAAATTTTATTTGATGTGTTGAATAATATTAAATAGTGTGTTTATAATAGTTTTAAATATACTAATCGATATACGATATAAATACAAGTTTAAACTAAATTTAACTATGATGAATGTTGTTGGGCCTTGAAATGATTTAAAGGCCCATGAAAGGGCCTAAATTTTTGGCGGGAATGTGCAATGGTAGACCAGCCATAATGATGACTAAGGAGGGATTGGATTTGAATTAAAAGAAGGAGAAAAGGTAAGGGATAAATGGGGATTTGGATCCACATTTTTATCCTTGGTATCTCCTCTATTTAAGCATCTCTAAACCCTCATTTTCTTTTTGGATTTTTTGACCTCCTTTCGTCTCCTTTGGTGGCTGAAAATTCTACCACACCCTCCTCCTTTTCAAGCATATATAACATCAAATTAAAGTCGATTCGATCGTCGGTGGCAGCTGTGTTCGGGAAGCCAGCAACTTTTGGCTAAGGGATTCAATTCAGGGAGTTAGGTTCTTCGTTTCGGGGCGTACATTCTAGGCATTTGTGAATGGTACAATTCCTTATTTATTATCATATATGAATCTTTAATATGTTTATTATATCATATGTTAGTTTAGTTAGCTATCAATATAACGAATCTTTATACATTTGTGTTGTCACATTGGGTGGTCATATATGTGCATATAAAAAAATCATTTTATTTACTTATATTCATCTTAGTTGATCATGGCCTTTTTAAAAAAATATTTTTGAAAATTAAATATATAAATAAATGATTTTCCTTTTAATTTAAAATCAAAATCAAAAGTAATAAAACTAAGTAATGCACGATTTATATATTATATATATATGTATGTATGTGTGTGTATTCATTCATATAAAAAATGATTTATCTATGTGTATATATGTAATTCGTATATAATATTTATTTATAATCTTTATATTTAATTTAAAAATAGTTATATAAATAATAAATATTTACATGTATTTACATATAATGTAAAATATTAGCATAAAATTGTAATACAAAATATATCACAAATTTTCTTTTCAGAAATCATAGTAGAAATTTTAGTAAAAATTTCTATACGAAAAAAAAGAACATTTTGTTAAACAAATTTTAATCCAAATTTATTTTTGGCCATGAACACTTAAGAGTGTATATACATAAAAAAATTATTATTATCTATATTCAATATATTCATAGGTGTGTGTATATATTACTTTAAATTTCATTAAAAATAAAAAAAATCATTTTTTTTGAATTATTTGCTTTATATTTATTCAAAACTACCTTGTAAATTATTATTCAAAATAATTTTGCAAATTAACTATATTTATAGATATTACATACATACATACATACATACATACATACATATATATTAAACGTATTATATAAATTGCATTTATAAGTAGTATTTTACATATATACTAAATTATATTTATATATGTATGTATATGTTCACTTATATTCTATTACATGTATGTGTGTGTGTATTTATATTTGGACGACACAGATGTATACAAGAGTGGCTAACATGTCTATTGCGGTGTAAATCCATACATCTATGTACGGGTATGTTAAACCATATACACCCTATTATGTTGCACTGCACGTGCTCGTACACACATATGTGTATATGAAACACAGATATATAATATAATACAAACTGTATTAAATATAACTATATTTATGAATTAAATAAAATATTGATTTTATTTAAAAGAACATTTAAAAATGTTCTAAATAAATTTTCACTTCATAGGCCCAAAAGATCCAATTGAATTTTTTTTTGAAACTTACCCATTTATCTCGCTGCGTGTGGCCCAATTCCAACATATAATACCAATGCAACTCCTATATGAATGCAAGGTCATGTCATATGGGCATGAATGCAAAACATCCTAAAATATACTGATAATTTCTATATGTATGTAACATAGTATATAATGAGTCAAGTCACTTTTCAAAACATAAGCCACAAAATAAAGCATACCACACCATCCAATCTCCTAATTTAATAGTAATAACCTATATCAACCATTCACTCATACTTAAATAAACTAAACACTCTAACAAATGAGAAAACGGAAAAATATTTCAAAAGGAGTTGGCATGAAAAGATCGGATTCTCTTCTTCCTACGTACTCTTAACCAAATCGTTCCTCCATCCTCAAATTATCAACTTAACTGTTCGCATGTAAATTCAATCCAAATCACTACAAATGTACATAGGTAAACATATGTAATTGTTACTACCAACTCAGATAAAATGATGTCCACATACAGCATAACTGATAACTTTGGCACAGGCATGCCTAAGGAAAATGTAGCCTTATGCAACCCTCAGTGCGCGTATACAATGCTTAAAATCACTCCAGTAATGCAGCGATTACTTCATCTTCTGCATACTAAGGTAAGACAACTCAAAAGTTGGCGATCTCTTACCTAACATAAAAAAACTTGAATCTTTTACTATTCTTCCACTTTCACGTAAGGACATCAAAATTTGGTGATCTCTTAAACTAGTAAAAATAGCATAACTTCTGTTTTAATTACGATTCGACTTATGTTATATGTTTTCATTATGATATCGCTTCTCTAATCCTCCGGTGATCATGATACCAATGTACCATGTTTCTGATCTATAAGGATTTTTTAATCTCAAGTTCTATAGCATACAACAGTAAACATTCAAGCATTCAAGCAAGGTAATCATGTTAATTAATCTATTTAAACACAGTAACCAAAACCCTAAGTCTAAATGAAGTTCTAAATTTTAGTGAAATCCTAACCTAAATTTGTTTTGGTAATAAAAGCAATTGACCCGGTGATACGCCATTCATGTACAACTGTTATGCAACACAAACTACGTATCATTAAGTCAATATTTCATGTTATCTTTCTTAAATAACTAGACTCCTTTCAATCCAAGGAAAGATTGAAAAGAATCTTCTTATCCTCTTCTCAAAATCATACCAAAATCTCCAAGTTTTGTTTTCCATGAAAATCGCCTCTACATCCTCGATGTGTGCAAACTTTAATATCTTTTACTTAATGAGAATTCAAATTCTTGAATTAGTCATTCCTTGTGTTATCTTAATTACAACTTCATCTAGAATATCTTTTATAATTTGAACTTCAAAATTTTTACCATTCTTTAATGCGATCTCATTAATGGAATCTTTCTCAAACACAACTTTTCATCATTTTACTCCAGTCGGTATATGGTCAAGACAACTCAAGATGGAATGGTGGCTTACTATATTTATCCAATAGGCATATTGTTCGATACTTAAAATAGTGTCATACCCATAAACTCATCTAAAAACATCTAAAATGGACAATATCCTGACAAAGTGAACATGATATGGAATTTATGTAACATCAGCCCCAAACAATGTACTTGCAGTTGCGATGATAACTCAAGCATCAATACTTTATAAATATTTCCATAAAAATAGGGGTGAGCAATATTTGGTTAAACCAAATAAACCAACCAAACCAATTTATTTCGGTCGGTTTGGTTTGATTTTGAAATTATATTGGTTTTTAATTGGGCCGTTAAAAAATTAATTCGGTTATCGATTTAACCAAATTAACCAAACTTCTATTATATTGTCAAAATTACTAATGCTGTAATATTTTTTTAAGATTAGTTTGGTGGTTTAAATAAATTTTTTTTATCATATGTGTGTCAAAATTATCGATCTCCCTAGAGCCCACTATCATGTGGGAGCCTCGTGCACAGTGTTCCAACTTTTATATGTGTGTCAAAATTACTACTAAAAAGCATAAGAATACAAAATAAAAATAATTTAATTATATATTTATGTTTTATTTTAAAGTACAATGAATAATCTAATCATACATGTGAATCATTTTTAGTTTGGTTAAATCAGATAACCTAACCAAATTATCAAAACTTAATTCAGTTGGTTTGGTTTTTATTTTTAATGGTTTTATTTCGGTTTAAAAATTTTCATCATCGGATAAACCAACCCAACGCTCGCACCTACATAAAACATATATTGTAAAACGACAACCTACTTTCCCGGTTACTTGTAACTTCCCAAGCCAAAGCAAACATGTGTGATGTAATGTTACCTGAAACGTCGGATCAACGACATCCATCCACAAAACTATCCAAATAGTCTACCTCTTCCGATGATGTTAAAAGAACAAATACTCTATGGACTTATGGTCTATAAATAATATAAATCACATTTAGGTAGAAAAAACAAAGTGTTGTTCGCTCTTTATTGTTATAGAAAATTCGATTTGATGCTCTACCCTTTCATTCGAATGTCAATTGAAAATGCCACCCAATCTCTATACTAATTTCTTTCTTTACCCCAAATTCAAATGCTTCACAATCCCCAATGTTCAAACTAGCAAGTCCTTAGCACACTGACATATAGACTATTCTTGCTAGTTCACCATAATCGATTCAAACTTTCTAGGCTGGGTAATTCTTCTAACTCTAATCAAATTTCAAGTGAAAAGTTTTTTTTCAAAAACTTTGATTCTTAATCTTGTTTTTCACAAAAACTAGCAAGCTTCAAAAATTATTTAAATCTCTGCTAATTTTAACAAACGTCTCCATTTGACAAAAATCATAACACTTTGCTTTTCAATTTAATTTTTTATCCAAAACGCTTCAACTTAGCTTAGAAAAGTGGACAAGTAAACGTACCTTTCTAATTTTTCTTTTATTTATATAAGAAATCTTCACAAAGGTGTATTTTAAAATAAAACACGATTTTTAACTTTTAATTTCAAAGTGCGTTAGAAATATTTCAAAAAGATGGGTTTTATATTATTATTTTCTCAGTTTATCTTTTAAAAGTTTCACTATCCAAAAGCAAAGTACACATCAAAAGATAAGTGCAACAACATGTCTTACACTTACATTTTACAAAAATAAAAGCTTTAAAATTGTTATGGAAAATTGTTTTTTATTAAGTTTTCCTATATTTGAAGCTTAAAGTAAGGGATTACCAGTTCAAACTTCAAATTGTATATTCTTCCAAAAATTTCGAACATTGATGTTTGTGACTTATTTTTTAATATTCTTTCAAAAATAAATTTTTATGAAGTATGTCTGAACATTCACAGAAAATCGTAAACTAATTTGTTTTCTTGGTAAATATTCGGACATCTAATGTTTCTAGCTTTTTAGAAAAAATTTCAAATAGTTTAACACTTAAATTGGAATAGATAAATACAACCTAATTTACACAAGTCCAAATACATCTAACAATGCTTTAAGTGCATAGGGTTTTAGCTCCTCTCCTTTTAAAGTGGTTAACTCTAGTCTCTCCTATAATACTGTTAACTTCAATTACCCAACTCAAGTTAAAACAGAGTTTCTGCAACTATTTCTTATATAAGAATAGGACTTCCACTTTAACTAAGAATATTTACTCTAACTTCGAGGTACCCTTCTTTTATGCCTCCATTACCTTGTCAACATCACACTTATTTTTTTATATGAATCCAATAGTACTACCCTTCCTTTATTCTACCTTTGACCCGCAATTTACTCACTGGTGCTAGTCGTTATGTGGAATCTTTATTAGTGTTTCCTTGTGGAGTAAATTATAATAAATATGACAGATTTATTTTTCAACCCAAACTGTTATAATCTTAACATTTATTTTAACTCATAGTTGTTTGCTTATAGAAGGGACAAGCCAGCAACTTCCTTATAAGTCAAAATATATAGAATATGGCTTACAATATACATATATGTAATATTACAAATAGCTATCTCTCTCTCAAAAGCCCTCATTTAGTTGGAATCGCTTACATTAAGCTCTAATACCATATGTAACAACCTACACCTCAAGACACACCTATCCAAAGCCCAAGAATGACACTTGAACTCGCTTCGTGCTAGAATTACGAATCGTAAGGATTTTATGGTTTGCATGATACAGAGACAAACAATTTTTTTTAAAACTTTCTAGACTTTCAGATCTAACAACGGAAAGGAATAAAATATAAGTATTGAAAATAATCCCAATCAGCATTGTCTCAAAATAGTCGTGGTCCATAAGAGTATTGATAGGATAGAGTCTCTAAATGATAATACAACAAAATTCCAAATGATAAATATAACATAAGGTACATAGGAGAACAACTATAAATAGTATACCTTTGAAGCTTCAAGTCATGTTCTTCATGCACCTTATCTCGATCACTTCACCTACTACCCTAACTATCTGTAACGGATTTAAAGGGGGGAAAATGGAGGGAATCAAATAAGGTCTGGTGAGTGAATTATATCACTAATGTTATGGTATTGACAAATAATGACCCGTAATTCCGCACACTTCAAGCTGACAATAAACCACACATGTCCAACTCGAATTGAATGAAAGGCAAATGGTTAGGGGAAAGAAAGAAGAAAGAATAAAGAAGAGAAGAGAGAAAGAAAACCAAATACTGAATCTCACAATGCAGTGGAATGACATATAATATAATATCAATGATCTTTACAAAAGATAAACTGTAATATACATACATCAAATCATAGTACAACAGCAAATCACTAATCATTATTCTGGACAGTTACAATAACCTGTCCACACAAATGCTGATAATCCAAATAACCAATGTAGCAGAAAATAAACCTATACGTGAATACGACTTGAAGACCTCCAGCTCGTCTTTGGAAGCTTCAAAGCAGCCAAACAGAATCTGTAAATATACTCGGTCTAACCCGAGCATTGGAAGGAATAACACCCGGATCAGTTTGGTAAACCAGCGTGAGAAAACACATCTCAAATGGATTTTTAGGTTATAAAATCCTTTTAAAACAAAGGTATTTCGTAAGACCACACCACACATAAACATAGATGGGTTTTTACCTTACGATAGCCAAAACACTTCTTATCAAATCCTCTAATATTATAATAGTGTTTAGGATACAAGTACATATTAATCGTAGCCTAAATTGTTACATTTATTAAATTCCAGCATAATAAGTTTACAACTAAAAACATAAAGCCTTGTATTGGAGAATGGATTCCATACAATGACAAGGTAATGGACTACCTTCTGACAGTACATCTCTAGAAAAATGCACTGAGGCACCAACAGATGGTCCTCTACCAACACAGAACCAACCTATCTTTACCATAGATAGTACGGAACATCCCATCACCCCGGTCGTTCCTGACCTATTTGCGGCCATAAGCATACACATCATACCTTAAATATAGAGGGAAATTTAGAAAGGTGATGACCATATCCTAATGGGAGCGACCCACATAGCCCTGCAGCATCTACCATGTTTTTGCCATTCCCGATGTGTGAGGCTTAAGGTAACGTATTGCCTTTCACAGAACAAATCCCACTTTGAATAACACACTGTCATTTCTAACAACACGCTAATTGATTTCGACAAAAGTACAACCTCTAAGCTCATATGTCTCAGAGAAGGGTGATAAGTGTAAGAGGGGTTAGCTTATACACCACCAAACAGATGTACATTTGTAAAAACCACTATACGTAGTTCTTAGAAACGCAATGTTAGACATTCATCCATACAAGTTGTCCAGGAAGGACAAACCGAAGGCACTCTCCTACTACATTATGTCAGGAGTCAACCCTAGGATTAGTAGCGAGCAATCCTTGCATCGAAGATTTTCAGAATGAAGCACTCAACCACATATATATGATATGAGAAATTTCCACCGAAGGTCAGTGACAAGCAGCCCTACATCATGAATATCCCCATCTTCAAAAATCATCATTTTCAACAAATCTGCACTTTCAAACGCATACATTGGTCAGAAGTGGTTTTCGGATAAATCCGATCTAAGTCTCTTTGAACCAACAATCGATAAGAGGCTCTCAACCATATATGGAAACCAAGTCTCGTAGAGTTATCACATTTCCAACTCTCAACTTGCTATCCTTCGGCCAAGAAGGAAGCTCGGTAGATTGGAGTACCATAGCCACTCCGCCCTACTCGAATCATCATTCTTAACACCAAACGATAATCAAGCCTACTCAATTGGTCTCGTACTAAATGCACAACTAATCAGTTCTTACATCAAGTCAAGGAACCAAAAATGGCAAAAATACAATCTAGCACACATGCAGTCGCTAGGCCTGTTTAATTATTCCTTTATTAATTAAATCACTTTCCAAATATTTATCTCAAAATATCTTTAAAAGGATATATTCTCAAAACCATTTTAATCTTTCGATATTTGGAAAACATTTCCATATACTTATCTCGACGGTATAAGTATATTCACAAACCATTTCATTTTAAACACTTAGAAAATATCTCTGTATACTTAAATCCGTAATAAGTATATTTACAAATCTTTTGAGGAAAGCTTTATATCTTCCAAAACACGCTTTATTGGGTCAAAATGAATGTGGCGTAAAACATCGTTATGCAACTCAATACAATACTATAGGGATTCGACTATTTATATTTATACAAATCTTGTATACAATATAAAACTCTTCCTTTCGGAAATCACTTACTATAACAATAGTGTTATAGTTTATGCCTTCCTTGCTTTCTCGAAAACATCTATCACAACAATCATGTTGAAATCTATGTCATCGTCCCTTATTAAATTTAAATCACGTTTTAAAAACCATTTAATCCATCTGAAAATATCACTTTCAAAACATTCCTTTAAAATATTATTTTAACTTTTAAAACATGAATGTATTTCCTTTATAAAAATACATATTTAAATCTCAACATAAATCATTTCCATATTTATAAAACTATATTTTATAATCTCCTTTCTAGTTTATAAAACTTCTTATTATATAATCTCTTTATTTATAAAATTCCATTTATAGCTCTATTCTTTATAAATCGTTCATTTATAAAACTCCATTTTTATAAATTCTTTACTTCATTTACAAAATATCACTTTTAGGTCATTTAACTTTACAGAAGCTCTCTTATAAATCTAATCTTCCCTTTTATGACATTTCACTTGAAAATCTATACTTCTACAAAACACCGTTTATAATTCCATTTATAAAATATCATTTTTAAATTCATTTCTAATACTTATAAAATAACATTTATAAATCTATTACATTATTTATAAAATATTACTTTTATAAATCTTTTATATAACCCATTTCAGAATATTTGTTTCAAACTATTTCTATCTTCTTTAAAACTGTATTTCCTTTATAACAAAAGATGGGCTTATTTATTAAGTTTTTAAAACCTTTATAGTACAGTTCAAAAAAATCTCAATTTAACATATTTCCTACACTATCAGTTTATAATACCAAAAATCATACCTTTTATTTTGTTTAAAATAAAATCCTTCTTTTAATAATTAAAGAATAATTATTAAAAACATATGTTATTTCAAAATCACTTTAAAATCCTTTTAAATCAAAATCTTCACTTTATAGTATTTCGAAATACTAAAATTTGGGCCAAGTGCTACTATAGCACTAAATAAGCAAAATCATGTTCATGTCATCAAATATGGCATCTGACAAATCATATATCATAATATATATGAAAAGTAAAATCACCAGTGGTGAAGAATCATGTTGGATCCCTCCAACCTGTCCTCCTACATCGTATACATTATATAATCATATAATATGGGTCATCCGCAACTAGGTGGGTACATATAAAAGGTCATCCGATCCAAGGGCGGGAATAAATCCAAACCAACTGATAAAACAGTAAATCATCCAAATAAGCAACAAGTATAAATAAAAATATCTACACTTATATAAAATATAACTGTACCGGAGAGGTGATTTAACTCACCGAAATTCTAGTTATTGCCAAAGCGGTCCATTTTGAATGAAAATCGAATGGGCGTTAGATTTTGACACAAATTCCTACAAGCTCCAAACTACTCCAATCCAACTCCATAACGTAGTATTCCTCAAAAGGAGCGAAACGTGACTGACCGCGTCCAAATCTGACCTCATATGGACAAGATACAAAATTGTGAACATTTGAGACAATTATACATTAATTAACTTTAATCAATTAAGTTTTAAACCCTTAATTACCTTCATTTATTAACCTAGGCCGCACTTGAACCCATCATCGTGTCGTTGTTTCTATCGCCGCCGTTACCATGCGCCTCCTACCGCCGCCGCAAGCTCGCCAAAGACCGTCGCATCCACGCCACGCCCAACACCGTTGGTCTGACCCCCTCTAGCACAAGAACGAGCTCGAAAACGCAAGCTCTAGTAACCATATTCAACTGAGCTTCGCCGCCGCCATACTTCGATCTAGGTTGATCCAACCGTTGAATAGCCTCATCACCTCGTCGTGAACAAGTTTGTAGTTGGAGACGATGGCTGATACGGCCTCTACTGGTCAAGATTCTTGTGGACCGTTGGATGCGACTGTTTAAAATTGGCAGCTAGGGTTTAGAGTTAGGGTTTGAGAAAATAAAGGAGGGTAGATGTCCTTTTATGGAAAAGTAAATATCTACACACTATTCACGTCGCATTTTTCCGAACTCCGATCGAGACGTGTCGCCTGGCGTTCTATACTAATTACCCCTAATCCGAACACCATAGAACTGGTATCAGAGTCTCATTCCATCATATATAGAAGTTAACTTTCAGAATCAAATTATATCATTTAAATTCTTTTAGTAAATTTTTAAGCGTTTCGAGCTCGCACGACTAAACAATTCGTCTGATCGTCACGAAATTCATTAACATACAATAATTCACTATTACGGATTCAATGGTACTGGTTTCGTCAAAATCCAAGATAGTGCCCCAAAATGATAATTTCACACGTTAATTAAAGCGAATTTTTATTAAACCAATTTAATCACTTTTAATTCAGATTTAAAAATTTACTATTTTCATTCTTATATAAACCGAATTTAAATCAGCTTTCGAAATCATTTTTATTTGCATTAAATCTCTTTATTTGAAATTTAAGCTGTTTGATTTATAAAATTAAATTTTCAATATTCAAAATTAATTAAATATTTCAAATTCAAATGACAAAAATCCTGGTTTGTTAGAGGCAAGTAATTAAAGGTTAGTTATAACCTACACATCCTTATGGCGTTACCCTGTATGCGTGAATTATGTATGAGAAATTAATTACTTTCACATTATAGATCGATTATCCTTAATGCATCTAAATCCAATTATGATTTATGAAAGGTTCCACTCAATGGTGGAACACACCGAAACTTAATAATCCTAGAAATATGTCTATGGTATGGGCTCAACGATAGACCACCTAATTATACATCGATTCAGCATTTTGTTAGTAGTCACTTGGGTTGCACCTAACTAAGTATACATCCAATGTCTGACAGTAACATCCTGAAATTTTCAACCATTCGCATCCAAACATGTCGGACTTGAATTGCTCAAAATATCAGATTGTTAATTTAAATTTGGCAAAACTCAGCATATACAGTAAATAAATAATCACAGAATCACAGACACAGAGTAATATAACAATAATGGAGCAGAAACAAAAGAATAGTAGTTCATGAAGCTACTATATATATAACAGAGTTAAACAAGATACAACAGAAGTCACGAATACATAGATGTCTCAATACAATAGTCAAATACAAGATCAGAATACATCACTAAAGTCAACTGAATAACTAGAAGCTAGATAGACATAGCTGGATCTCCAAGCGAAGCTCCAACTCCAAAGGTGAGTCTCGAATGCGGTATCACTCAGTCCGACCCGAGCGTAAAGCAAAACACAAAACACTCGAGTCAGGATTAACATTCTTATATTAATAAATCCAACTCAAGTGAAATATCAACTGAAATACAAGTAACTCAAAGGATGTTTGGGATAACCATCCTCTAAGGATCCGTTAAACTATCTACTATGTAGTACAATACGCTATTATAATATGTCTAGTAAAGTAAACTATTAAAATAGCGTTAAGGCTTTACATTTTCCACCTTAACACATTTTATATATTCCCATAGTCTATACAGTACCGTAATCTCCCCCGTAATGGGCGTCATCAGAGGGCACTCCATAGGTATGGTACAAAACAAACTCGTAAAAGGCGCGCTAGGGTAGGTGACACGACACAACTAGGCAATGCCAGGGTAGATATATCAATTACACTTTCGGGCCGGTGGTAACGCATAGCAGCCACTACCGCCCACCTCGAGCCACACTCCCGAAATCCAAAGGTGCGCACCAAATCAATCACAAAGTAATAGAATGGCATACGATGGAGTGTGTCCGATCAGAGGAGCTACCTCATTAGCCCGTCAATTGCTCCTATTTTAGCCACCTTATGCCAACTCACGGGAGTCGGGTCCACGTATATACCTCATATAGGATCGTCGCCACCATCCTACTTCATTCTGGAATCTCCACCGCGTACACAGTTGTTAAAGTGGTTTTCAGTATCGACAGAGAGTATGCCCATATCTGATCCTGGTCTCTTTAACAACCAATCGTTATTGTAACACCATGGTCATTTAAAAATAGTTTATATTTCAAAACCAAAATATCATTTCCATTTCAAACCATATCAAACGATATCATTTTCACTTCAAATAAATCCATTTCCAAAATCATATCACTTTCCAAAGTTATATCGCTTTCGAAATCATAAGTCTTTAAAAATCAAAACACTTTGGAAATCAAAACCTTGAAATTCATAACACTTTGAAATCATAGCTTTGAAATCATAACATTTTGGAATCCATAACACTTTCCTCTTAAACAGTTTAGATATTAAAATTAGTGTATATAATAAAATAGTTTATAAAATAAAAATAGTTTATATTAAATAGTTATAAGTTAAAAATAGTTTATAATAAAATAATTTATATTGAAAATGATTTATATAAAGTAGTTTATATTAAAATAATTTATAAAGTAAAATATAAATAGTTTTAGATATAGTTTAAAAATACTTTATAAAATAAAATAGCTTCCTCAATTTCACAAATCGATTCAAATCAACTCAATTTCAAGAAATTCAGATTTAATCAAATCGCAAATCATCAATTTCAATTCGATTCAGTTTCTAAATAAACCATTTCAAATTATCGATTTCAAATACATATTTGAACCATAAAATAAGTCATTTCAATTTCAATATATTTCAAAGCTTTAAATATTCAACATTTCAAAACTAAATTCGAAAATTTCATATATATATATATATATATATATATCAAATTCACTTCACTATTATTTAGTTTGAAATATTTACTTAATTATTTCAATAACATCTAAATACAACTTCAATTTAAAATTTTAAATAAAAAAAATATCCCATTTAAATTTATATAAACTTGAAATATTCATTTAAGTCACTTTTAATCAAATTCAAGTTATGAAACATATTTTTAAAATCTCAAATTTAATAATTTCAAATCAAATTTATTTAAGTAAAATTCTTAAATAAATATAATTTCAAATCAATTTCAAATTTATCTTTCCAACCCGAATCATTATAAACTCTATATTTGAAAATATATATTTTAAATAAATACTTAAGCATATTATATATCAACTTTATTAAATCAACTTTAATAAATCTTAAAAATCAATATTTATTAAAATCATATATTTCTTTTCAAAACCATAGAAATCATTTTCAAAATATTTATATATAGACCAACGGTGTCTGTATATAATTTTCTATCCTATGGTCAAGTGATACAGATATTTATCATTTCAATCCGCAATTTAAATATATACGGGTATATATCTTTTCAACCCTCAATCCTAAATTCAATGTCAATGAAAATCGCTTGGGTTTATCATTTCACCCATAACGATTTTCTCCTATTCTACAGATCTTTCGGGTATGTATCATTTCAACCCATAGTGAATTCTATACTAACAGGGAACTTGCAGAGTGATAATAGATATGATAATAATATAACAAGCATATATCATCAATGTAAATAACAGATAATGGTGTCAGATGTCACAGGTGAACAGATACAGATAATGGCATATATATAAAAATGCAAATAACTAGCAGCAGCATATTTCAATTGTCGTTTCAATTGAAATCAATTTTAATAAATATAAGAACTTTAATCGTTAGTGATTGCTCACCTTTCGAGGCTAGATAGATGAACGAGAAATGAGATGAGTTACGAATCCAAGCACGAATTCCAAAGCAAAGTAAGATGGGCACAAATTCAACAAAGCTGATGGATAAGAATTGATAAAAACAAATCAAAACCATCTAGATATAACTGACACAAAATATGTATTATAAATTTTCTCTAAAACCAATTCTTAAACATATATTTAAAACAAGATATATATATACCAAATCAATAATTTAACTTTAACACAAAATAAAACAAAATCTAAATACAAAATTCCAAACCAATATTAGATTTTAAACACACATAAAATAAATTCTCTCTCCATATATATATGTTTGAAACCAAAACCATAAAATTTAAACACATCAAAATTTACTGTAAATATACAGTTATTGTAAACACACACATATATATATATTTAAACTTAAAAAACTCTATATACAAACTAATGTATAAGCTTCAAACCTATCATAGTATATAAATAAATTTAAATCAATCAGGTACACTTATATAAACTTATATAAATAATAACAAATTGTATTCAAACCTGTCCAACTTTATATATATATTTAACATTGTATATACAGTCTTATATAACTAACACTTATACAACTCTAGCATGCCATAACTAACATAATATACTTTAATATATATATATATATATACATACACATACTATAAACGAACTAAGAGCTAATATAACCTATATACACTGTAATATATATTGTAACTTTATAACACATATAACTTATGTATATTCATATAACAAGCAGACTCAATGTAACCTGTATAGCCTGATTTTGGAATATTATATAAAACTTACATCTAAAATAAACTGTACTTTATATATATAAGATTTATATAGACAAATCAAAATTTACATACAAAAAAATAAAAGAAATAAAAAAATATACAAGCTATTCAAAATCCCATACGTATTGTATATATATACCAACAAGATATACATATACCCAAACAAACTCACGTATAAAACCTTTATATATAAACTAACAGAAATATATATATCAGAATATATATAAAAGAATCTACCTCAATATATATAAACCCGAGCTAGCTGAAGGAGAAATGCACGACAAGAAGTGGGATGCTAGGAAGGAGGGGTCGAGTGTTCGGCTGTCGATGTTAGGTGATGGGAAGAGGCACGGTGCGGCCAAACGGCAAAAGCATGGAAGTGGTACGGCCTGAGGGGATTTAGTGGTGAAGATGTGGCTTCGGCCATGGTGGTTCAAAACTTGCGGAGGTCGTTTCACGTCAAGGTGGCAGAGCGCGGGGCGGAAATGAGAAGACTGCGTGGCTACAAACTTCGGGTGAAAGTTGATGTTTAGGAGGGTGGTGATCGCGTGAAAAAGGTTATGAGGGAGGAGAGAAGAATGAAGAGCAGGTTGCAGAGAAAAGTGAATAAAAAGCTGAAAAAATGAATCTTTATTTTGAAGTGTCTTGACCGAAAATGAAAGGAAAAATCAAAAATGTATTGAACAGTAGGAATAACAAGAGTCACGCTATTGAAATCAGGGAAAAATTAAACAAGTGGCTGTTTAATTTCTGCTGGTAGACATATGAAAGGACACGTAAGTCAAAAGGTTCAAAAACGGTTACCGATACGGTAATCGCTTTACTGATTCCGTGTCGTACCAGACTCCGAAATATACAATCGAATATACCGTAGAGATCAGCATGACGAGATAATCAAAACGGTATACAGATATCGGTAGGGCGATCATGCTATCAAAAGTCGATATCGGTACCAAAATGCTGCAAATCTGCCAAAAATAAGATAAACGGGGCAATAGCAGTCCAAATTTGACGAAACGAAATATGATGTCTCACTCAGAAGATGGTTTACAAATTTATTATATAAAAATATTCAGGTTTGGAAAACATTTTATCATCATATAATATTAACTGGTTTGAATTGAAATAAAATTACACGATAAAATAAACTTTCATATTATCAGATGAAAATTTACCATTTGCTATGTTTAAATAGACGTATTCCAAATATAAATTTTTTATTTTCAAATTCAATCATTTAAAATTTCACAAAAATCTCAGTCAACTACGTTATTAAAACCATTAAATTTTACGGGTCGTTACACTCTCCCCCACTCAAAACTTTTCGTCCCCGAAAAGGAAGGAGGTAGAAGAATAGAAGCAAATATAAAGAAAAATAGGTTAAGATACAACAATACACAATTAATTTAAACCATATCAACTCCACTTATTTTGAAATTGGTTTATATTTAATTAATTGATTCCAATTCATTTTATTTAATCAATCAAATTTATTGTGTTCACATTTGATTGGTTTCATTTCCATATATTTCATTTAATTTATTAGTTTTAAATTCATTAACATTTATTAAAAGATTTCTTTCAGAACAACCTTTATTTGGTTTAACTTATTTATTAAATCCATTTCCCCTAATTGAGCTAATTTCACTAAAAATTCAATTTCTCTTTTCTTAACTTCAAATTTATTATCTCAAATAGCATTCTTTTCCCTTTTTCTCATTTAATTTATTCTACTTGACCTGTTTTACAACATCTATTAAGTGTATAAACATTTGTTATACCCATTTATTATTCAATCCATTAATTCTCTTTTATTTATTTAATTTATTTCACTTAACATATTTTGCAACATGTATTAGGTGTATTCATTTTAGAACCATATATAAATCAACCAAATTAAATTCCTTTTTTTATTATCCAATTTATTATCTGTAAATTCCCTTAACAAAACACCATCTTTTGATATCCTATTGTTTATATCAAAGTGTATACTACCCAATTACATTCTAATTACATTTAAACTTTTCTAGGCAAGTTATATTAATGATTCTGAATGTAATTAAACACTACACAAGTTTACTTGTTATTTATAATATTTTTATTAAGTAAAGTTAAATTTTAACAATTTATTACCTAAGTTTTCTTCTTGTACAACCTATTATATCCTAACATTTTAACTTTCTGAATATTTTAGGCAAGTTATATATATTAGAATGCAATTTAGTGTTATACAAATAATTTTTATTCAAATTCAATTATTTCAAGTTGGTTAAATTTCATCTATTATTTCAGATATTCCAATTATTCAAACAATTCACTTTATTTCAATAATTGAAACCATTTCTTAATATAAAACTTGAGATTCAAATTTTTCGGCTTTGCCTCAAACTATTTTGAAATAATTATATACACATATATATATATATATTATAAATCAAATTATACACAAGAATTTTAAATCAAACTCATTTTTCCAAAACAAAAACGCAGCAAAGCTACTAAGGGGTCTCTCCACTTCGAGACTCGAAAATGAATATCGATGATGCTGCAGTCATCACCGAAATTATTTTCCAGCGACAAACGAAGATAGTACAGACTTAATTCCTTTAAAATTATTCTTTTGAAACAATTTCTATTCGAAAATACTTTTAACAATATGCATTTTAAAACTTTAAAACCAAAGTTTGAAGTCACCGGAAATTAAATTCTCAAATTCCTGATTTAGATTCATTTCAATTCCTAATCAATTTATAAACCATGTTTATAAATTCAATTATAGAACAATAAATGAAAATCAAATATTATCATTTCAAACAACTAATTTAATTAACTTATTAAATTCCAAAAAAATTTATACTTATATAAAATATAATCATACAAAATTTATTTCATTTACCAAATTTAAAAAAAAATTATGTCAGTTTGCTCTGTTTAAGTGTTTTGGAATTCCTATCGATAGCGCTGATTAGACGAATCGATCGAAAACCCAAATCAACATCAACAACTCAAACAACACACTATAAACATTTTAATATTAATACAAATACACTCCCTCACTCGATGATTCCAGAATGGATTTCAAAACAAGGATAGAAATCCAAATATAGAGGGATCCTAACCAAAAGAATTCAACTAGAAGGTAGGCTCGATAGGGAGGTAAATAGGTTTCAAAGAGAAAAAGAATGGATATACTTATATAAATCGCGGGCAACCTTAACCGGGTCAACCGTGACTTCGAAAATAAGATCGATGCAGAATTCTGAGGTAAATCGACATCTGATCACAAGAGAATAGAATTCGGGCATAGCAAGAGATATCAGCATCTAAAACCGAGTATACAGAAATCTTCGGTGAATCAATACCGATTGTAAAGGAGTTTCACCCCTTATACAAATCATTCAAAGATTGGCGGAACCGCCGATTTATTATAGAAATCAATCGAAGTGGAGTTATGGAATGCTCCAGAATCCAAAAGAACCCGAATAAGAAAGACAAGGACAGATTTCAGAACAAGTGGGAGAGTTCCAAAATTCAAAGGAAACTGAACCAAAGAGGAAGAGATTCAAGAACGAACGAAAGTGATCCCATAATTAAATTTACTCTATATGCTAAGTTTTGCCTAAAACCAGAGCTCTGATACCAACTTTAACATCCTGAAATTTTCAACCATTCGCATCCAAACATGTCGGACTTGAATTGCTCAAAATATCAGATTGTTAATTTAAATTTGGCAAAACTCAACATATACGGTAAATAAATAATCACAGAATCACAGACACAGAGTAATATAACAATAATGCAGCGGAAACAAAAGAATAGTAGTTCATGAAGCTACTATATATATATATATATAACAGAGTTAAACAAGATACAACAGAAGTCACGAATACATAGATGTCTCAATACAATAGTCAAATACAAGATCAGAATACATCACTAAATTCAACTGAATAACTGGAAGCTTGATAGATATGGCTGGATCTCCAAGTGAAGCTCCAACTCCAAAGGTGAGTGTCGAATGTGGTATCACTCAGTATGACCCGAGCATAAAGCAAAACACAAAACACTCAAGTCAGGATTAACATTCTTATATTAATAAATCCAACTCAAGTGAAATATCAACTGAAATACAAGTAACTCAAAGGATGTTTGGGATAACCATCCTCTAAGGATCCGTTAAACTATCTACTATGTAGTACAATACGCTATTATAATATGTCTATAGTAAAGTAAACTATTAAAATAGCGTTAAGGCTTTACATTTTCCACCTTAACACATTTTATATATTCCCATAGTCTATACAGTACCGTAATCTCCCCCGTAATGGGCGTTGTCAGAGGGCACTCCATAGCTATGGTACAAAACAAACTCGTAAAAGGCGCGCTAGGGTAGGTGACATGGCACAACTAGGCAATGCCAGGTAGAAATACCAATTACACTTCCGGACCGGTTGTAACGCATAGCAGCCACTACCGCCCACCTTGAGCCACACTCCCGAAATCCAAAGGTGCGCACCAAATCAATCACAAAGTAATAGAATGGCATACAATGGAGTGTGTCCGATCAGAGGAGATACCTCATTAGCCCGTCAATTGCTCCTGTTTTAGCCACCTTATGCCAACTCACGGGAGTCGGGTCCACGTATATACCTCATATAGGATCGTCGCCACCATCCTACTTCATTCTGGAATTTCCACCGCGTACACAGTTGTTAAAGTGGTTTTCGATATCGACAGAGAGTATGCCCATATCCGATCCCGGTCTCTTTAACAACCAATCATTATTGTAACACCATGGTCATTTAAAAATAGTTTATACTTCAAAACCAAAATATAATATTTCCGTTTCAAACCATATCAAACGATATCATTTTCACTTCAAATAAATCCATTTCCAAAATCATATCACTTTCCAAAGTTATATCGCTTTCGAAATCATAAGTCTTTAAAAATCAAAACACTTTGGAAATCAAAACCTTGAAATTCATAACACTTTGAAATCATAGCTTTGAAATCATAACATTTTGGAATCCATAACACTTTCCTCTTAAACAGTTTAGATATTAAAATTAGTGTATATAATAAAATAGTTTTTAAAATAAAAATAGTTTATATTAAATAGTTATAAGTTAAAAATAGTTTATAATAAAATAATTTATATTGAAAATGATTTATATTAAATAGTTTATATTAAAATAATTTATAAAGTAAAATATAAATAATTTTAGATATAGTTTAAAAATACCTTATAAAATAAAATAGCTTTCTCAATTTCACAAGTCGATTCAAATCAACTCAATTTCAAGAAATTTAGATTTAATCAAATCGCAAATCATCAATTTTAATTTGATTCAGTTTCTCAATAAACCATTTCAAATTATCGATTTCAAATACATATTTGAACCATAAAATAAGTCATTTCAATTTCAATATATTTCAAAGCTTTAAATATTCAACATTTCAAAACTAAATTCGAAAATTTCATATATATATCAAATTCACGTCACTATTATTTAGTTCGAAATATTTACTTAATTATTTTAATAACATCTAAATACAGCTTTCAATTTAAAAATTTAAATAAACAAAATATCCCATTTAAATTTATATAAATTTGAAATATTCATTTAAGTCACTTTTAATCAAATTCATGTTATAAAACATATCTTTAAAATCTCAAATTTAATAATTTCAAATCAAATTTATTTAAGTAAAATTCTTAAATAAATATAATTTCAAATCAATTTCAAATTTATCTTTCCAACCCGAATCATTATAAACTCTATATTTGAAAATATATATTTTAAATAAATACTTAAGCATATTATATATCAACTTTATTAAATCAACTTTAATAAATCTTAAAAATTAATATTTATTAAAATCATATATTTCTTTTCAAAACCATAGAAATCATTTTCAAAATATTTATATATAGACCAACGGTGTCTGTATATAATTTTCTATCCTATGGTCAAGTGATACGGATATTTATCATTTCAATCCGCAATTTAAATATATACGGGTATATATATTTTCAACCCTCAATCCCAAATTCAATGTCAATGAAAATCGCTTGGGTTTATCATTTCACCCATAATGATTTTCTCCTATTCTACAGATCGTTCGGGTATGTATCATTTCAACCCATAGTGAATTCTATACTAACAGGGAACTTGCAGAGTGATAACAGATATGATAATAATATAACAAGCATATATCATCAATGTAAATAACAGATAATGGTGTCAGATGTCACAGGTGAACAGATACAGATAATGGCATATATATAAAAATGCAAATAACTAGCAGCAGCATATTTCAATTGTCGTTTCAATTGAAATCAAATTTAATAAATATAAGAACTTTAATCGTTAGTGATTGCTCACCTTTCGAGGCTAGATAGATGAACGAGAAATGAGGTGAGTTACGAATCCAAGCACGAATTCCAAAGCAAAGTAAGATGGGCACAAATTCAACAAAGCTGATGGATAAGAATTGATAAAAACAAATCAAAACCATCTAGATATAACTGACACAAAATATGTATTATAAATTTTCTCTAAAACCAATTCTTAAACATATATTTAAAACAAGATATATATATATATACCAAATCAATAATTTAACTTTAACACAAAAAAAACAAAATCTAAATACAAAATTCCAAACCAATATTAGATTTTAAACATACATAAAATAAATTCTCTCTCCATATATATATGTTTGAAACCAAAACCATAAAATTTAAACACCTCAAAATTTACTGTAAATATACAGTTATTGTAAACACATATATATATATATTTAAACTTAAAAAACTCTATATACAAACTAATGTATAAGCTTCAAACCTATCATGGTATATAAATAAATTTAAATCAATCAGGTACCCTTATATAAACTTATATAAATAATAACAAATTGTATTCAAACCTGTCCAACTTTATATATAGATATTTAACATTGTATATACAGTCTTATATAACTAACACTTATACAACTCTGGCATGCTATAACTAACATAATATACTATAATATATACGAGTACTAAGGCACGTCCGATGGACGTGCGTAAAGACAGAAGCAAACTAACTTCTTATTTTTGCAAAATACACACATTTCATTTACTATTTGAATTTGAATTCAAACAGCAAACGGGTATGACTGTTGGTAAGATATCTGTTCATTTCGAACAGTCACCACCAACAGACGCCTTTCCCCTATATATAGTTGGCAGTAGGATCAAATTCGAGTGTTCTTCTGATTTGCGCAAGTAATCACAACTTGCGCAAAACACACTCCACTGTATTCTGAAAGAACATTTTCTGAAAGCCTCTGTGATCCGAGAAAGGCGAAAACATTCTTGAAAGAAAGTGATTCAATCATGCCTTGAAGTGATATATCTGTATAATAAAACAACAAAAATATGAGCACAATGCGAAACAATTGAAGAAAACAAAGAATTTTGTAAATAGGTACAAAAGTTATAAAATACGGTATTGGAATATAAAATGTATCCAAGAGAATTAGCGGAACATTGCAACTATTATAGTATTGATAGAACAATGATTTTGAAAATAAATAATTAAGGAGGGGGAGAATTCGTAAAATTAATAAGAACATAAAACCCTTCTACTTTACTATAAATAACACATAAACAAAGTTCATGCATGAATATGTTGTTTGACATGCAAAATACATCACATAGTGCTGGAATTACCTCAGAACATGGTGCTAAATAATAATCTATCTCTAGCCATACATTGCTACTACATGAGCATATGGTGAAAACAGAAACGCAACATTAGAATTGAATACAATGACACAAATGGCTATGTGATTAAGAAAACTCATTGCACACGTCAAGATTGGCCCATAAATATTGTTCTCCAGCCCATATTGAATTTTCAAGTTCAGTTTGAAAATAAACATTCGTAAGAAAAAATTGTCGCCCCATTTTGCAACACTAACCACCAGACTGAAACTCTAAATGCTTATTGTTGTACTCAATCTTTTTATACATAAGTTTGTAGTATTTGTTTCCTAAGTTTGCCCCTGGTCCAGCAAGTTTCCCCAACCAAACGACTTGGAAGGCTGCCCCTGGAGTTTGCCCTGCATATAGCAATCTTGTTCTCAGTATATCATGGATGAAGTAAATACGTGATTATTATTATATGTAGTACTAAGTAAGATTGCGTCAGTGGCTATGTGGCCAAAAAAAAATCACATACCACTTTCTTCTGCTCATTATTTAATTAATGAAATTTAAGTCAAGCATTCCAAACTATTAGCAACAGTTAATCAACCACTATAATTAAGTAATTTTTTTAACAATCAGAAGATACATTCTTCAAAGAAGTGCTTAGTCTTGTAAGCTGTGAGGCGAAAACTACAGTATCTTATTATAATGGAAGATTTTTTTTAGAAAGTAATAATTTGTCCATCTCCGTCATCCTAATAATAAAATAATGGTAATGAACATAAGATATTTATTTCTTTGACTTAGCTTCCTTTTGTTTTTTTGGAAAAAAAAGCTGTTGTGTAAGAACAAACCTGATACATCTCGAGCATAAGGTTATTGTATCAGGAAAAAATGATTTCATCAAAGTATATAAAATTAGTAAAAGCAGTATGATTTTTCTGTCGTTATTGAGTTAGTATGAGTTAAGTTACCTTACGGTTATTGTTTAATATACATATGATTTTGCTTTTGAATCCCCAAATTTTATTTACATAACCCGTTAATTGATCGGCTGCTTAAATAAGTAAGGTGAGTTTTTCTCTTGTCAAAATAGAATTTGCATGAATATAAAAAACGTTCGAACAGTTTTCAAAAGAAACTAACTTACCATTTTGATGGATTTCTTAAAATTTTCTCTCCTTTAAAGTACCAATTAAGCATGTCTCAAATTTCCATAACACAACTCAAAGTATATCTATAGTTGGAGGTTATGTCAGTACTGGGTAAAAATATGAAGCATGTGCAAAAAATAAGAAATGGTCAATCAAGGAGCTGATATTAATTTATCAAAAAATAAGGATCAATAATAAAGTTAGGCTAGGCATCAATTATGGTTCTTTTAAATGCGTTCTATCACTAACTGTTAATAGACATATCTCCTTACATATCTTTTAGGGATGATTTTGTGGACCATTCATTACCATTATGACCTAATAAAATTGAAACTTCAATGAATTGATTAAAACATGGATTTGATAAATATGTATAGTTTGGAAAGTATTCAAAAGCGATATACACCCTATTTTTCGCCATCGGTAGAATGAAGATGTAGTTATAACGGAGGGTGATACAATAAATGTAGCAATCAACTTTATATAAATTTCACAAACCTAACAAAATATATTGTCATAAAAAAAACAAAAGTAATTGATTTATGAGTCAGTTATTTTGTTTACGCATTTTCACCCTAAACTGCTCTTGTTTAGTTAGCTTCAATGTACATAGTTTCTGTCCAATGTTAGTATATGATAACATTAGTATGCTTATGCATTTCATATGATGGAATACTTCAACTCCTTCTTCCTTACTGCCTTGAATGAAGTGGTACTGGTAGGAAAATATGTGAATGTTTGAAAATCAAAATATTATATTTCAAATTTCTAGTCTAAAAGTAAGAAATTACTTTAAGCAAGTGAAAAGAATAACGAAGTAGTAGAATATCACATCTGCATGTGTTTCTATAATTCAATAATACATTTTCCATCATGAAATTAATTTGTTTAAAGAACTTCCATTCATATCTTGAGAGTTTCAGTAATGCACAACTATATAAATAATTAATATTAGGTACCCAAAATGGATATAGAAGTAAGTGCCAATGGTTTAAGACAACCAAAGAGAATAGAAGTAGATGCCTCTTACCAAGCAAACAGCAAGTAAGTCAACACAAAGAATGACTCTCATGAAACAGCTTGCAACCAAAGCTCCTCCCAAGGACATACCTGTATACAGTATGAATGAAATATAACTGTTATTTTGTTCAAAACTAATTTTACATTTGTATGAAAAGAAAATACTTTAGACTAAGAGATCACTTATCTTCTTTGTGTGCTGAAGATAAACAGTGTATATTGGATGCAGATTTACTTTTTAGGTACAGGAAATGAATTGTCTTTGACTTCTTCACGATAGTACGAACTTAAATAGAGTAAACGATTAAATATTTTTCGTACACATAATTTGGGTGTTATAATTCCATGTGGTGAAAGTCCTGTCAAACGCTTAGAATGCTATGTTCGGCAGTGTCGAATATTGGTACCTTTTTTCTTAGAAAAATGCTTAATACCCTAGTCTATATGTAATATCATGATTAAATTTATGGAATAGACTTGGAAATTGCGTTAAGCATTAGAAGTAACAGTAACACATGAAATAGATTTAAATCTTCTATAAACAGGCAATACTGACTAAAATTTGAAATGATGAAATCCTAAGTAGATTTAAGAACATTAACTATGAGAAAGAAATATCATACGACTGGAAGTTGAAATCCTAAATCATATGTTTATGTTAACTCTAATTACCAAATGAATCGTCCGATTTGATCCAGGAAACATCATCTTTGAAGTAATCAGCTTCTCCACTCCCTGCAATAACAACGAACCCCTAATTACAAAAATCTGTAAAACCTAGAAAAACAAAAGTGTAAGACGAAGAACTTGCCAGAACTATCCTATCTTTGCATTTTATGTCGACGGCCTTGGCAACATACTCGATCTGGAAGACGCGAGCATTAAAATATGTAAAAAGTATAGAAAATACAGTAGAAAGTCAGTTGCCGTACCGAATCTAAAATGGGGAGAAAGACCTTAGACGAATTCTCTTCTACAATGAATAAACCTAACATCATTAAGCTACCATTCTCAAAGTACATGGCCCAACAGACTTTGTGCATCCTAAATAGTAGAATTCCTCAAGGGATGTCAGTTTTGTGCTCAAAGATGCAATCGCTAAACAGAAAAATTCCAAAATAATAATAAGAACGGTACTAATCGGGTGAAGGAAGATGAATACTTACAAATCTGAAGCCGAGATAATCATTCGAGCATAGAAACCTCATAATCGTTGTCAAATCCGATCATGATAGATCTAATGTTTAGAAGAAGGAGGGTGAGCGAAGTCGACTATTGAAAGAAAGGATTTTTTTTTCAAATGCCATTTTTTTTCTGAACGGTGGAGAAGAAGATTGAGTCAAGCATCGCGTTTATGATAATGGATGAGAAAGTGGTGAGGTGGTTAATCGTTTAATTAGGGTAGTGGAGCTATAATGATATCCAAAGCAGATGACGATAAAGTCTAAAATGGCCCAAGTTAGATCGGAGAAAAAATGGGAAGGCGGAGGGCATTTTAGGAACATTGAAAAAGGCTTCACCTCCTCTAGTATTTGCTTTATATATAAGATATATACATACTGTAAACGAACTAAGAGCTAATATAACCTATATACACTGTAATATATATTGTAACTTTATAACACATATAACTTATGTATATTCATATAACAAGCAGACTCAATGTAACCTGTATAGCCTGATTTTGGAATATTATATAAAACTTACATCTAAAATAAACTGTACATTATATATATAAGATTTATATAGACAAATCAAAATTTACATACAAAATAAATAAATAAATATACAAGCTATTCAAAATCCCATACGTATTGTATATATACATCAACAAGATATACATATACCCAAACAAACTCACGTATAAAACCTTTATATATAAACTAACAGAAATATATATATCAAAATATATATAAAAGAATCTACCTCAATATATATAAACCCGAGCTAGCTGAAGGAGAAATGCACGACAAGAAGTGGGATGCTAGGAAGGAGGGGATGAGTGTTCGACTGTCGATGTCAGGTGATGGGATGAGGCACGATGCGGCCAATCGACAAAAGCATGGAAGTGGTACGGCCTGAGGGGATTTAGTGGTGAAGATGTGGCTTCGGCCATGGTGGTTCAAAACTTGCGGAGGTCGTTTCACGTCGAGGTGGCAGAGCGCAGGGCGGAAATGAGAAGACTGCGTGGCTACAAACTTCGGGTGAAAGTTGATGTTTGGGGGGGTGGTGATCGCGTGAAAAAGGTTATGAGGGAGGAGAGAAGAATGAAGAGCAGGTTGCAGAGAAAAGTGAATAGAAAGCTGAAAAAAAATGAATCTTTATTTTGAAGTGTCTTTACCGAAAATGAAAGGACAAATCAAAAGTGTATTGAATAGTAGGAATAACAAGAGTCATGCTATTGAAATCAGGGAAAAATTAAACAAGTGGCTGTTTAATTTCTGCTGGTAGACATATGAAAGGACACGGAAGTCAAAAGGTTCAAAATAGGTTACCGATACGGTAATCGCTTTACTGATTCCGTGTCGTACTAGACTCCGAAATATACAATCGAATATACCGTAGAGATCAGCACGACGAGATAATCAAAATGGTATACAGATATCAGTGGGGCGATCATCCTATCAAAAGTCGATATCGGTACCAAAATGCTGCAAATCTGCCAGAAATAAGATAAACGGGGCAATAGCAGTCCAAATTTGACGAAACGAAATATGACGTCTCACTCAGAAGATGGTTTACAAATTTATTATATAAAAATATTCAGGTTTGGAAAACATTTTATCATCATCTAATATTAACTGGTTTAAATTGAAATAATATTACACAATAAAATAAACTTTCATATTATCAGATGAAAATTTACCATTTGCTATGTTTAAATAGACGTATTTCAAATATAAAATTTTTATTTTCAAATTCAATCATTTAAAATTTCACAAAAATCTCAGTCAACTACGTTATTAAAACCATTAAATTTTACGGGTCGTTACACTGACCTACTCATTGAATCACAGTCCGATAATACTTGCCATCTCTACATTTGTGTGCCTAACTGAGTATACATCCAATGTCCAACTCACTAATTGAATCATAGTCCGACGATATTTTCCATCTACGCGTTGGGTGACCTCATTGTTAGTGTCTGTATCCTAAGCTCTATATCGTTATACAAGTAGCAACAAAGGTCGGATCAAACCCTTCTATAGGATTAATAGATCCTACTATGACGAACGTCATTGCATACTTTTTCTAGCTTCCACCAATAGATGGCTAAGAATGGCTACAAATGATGAGAGAGCTTCCAATTGTGATGTAACCTCACCCTATGCTGAGTGTCACATTTATCACCTTCATGAAGTGAGAACATAAGATGTCATCAAGTGTAATACTATTACATCTTGTTGCATGACTCCATTTATCTAGATAAACTCCCTAAAGACAAGAAAGTGAGAACAAGTTTCTACAATCCATCTTACTTGGCCTGCACCAGGTCCAGGTTTAACCTGGACCTGCTTTAGTCATTCAGACGTTTGAGTTTTAATTCAGATGTCTAATCTCCTATATAAAAATTACGCCACAAGCATTCAAACATCTGACCTTCTATTCAAATGTCTGACTTCGATTATAGACGTCTGAAAATAGGGGTTTAAACGCTTGAATCTAGTCAGATTTGAGCTGATTATTTTCTATTTCATGCTTTTTAAAATCCAGATTGTATTTAGACGTCTGAATCCATATTTTTAGTTTTGTTATCATATTCGTTTTCTTTGTCTTCTTCATGGATTCAAGTATAGATGTAAGATTCAATTTTAACAAGTATTTTTAATACAATTTCTAATTTTGTTTATACACTACTTCAGGTAGTTTTTTCAACAATTGTATAAAGTTTAAACGAATAACCTACATACATGTTTAATCAGTTATCCATGTATATTTCGATCAATTATCTATGTACATTTCAAAGTTAATAGAATCAAATGTAGATAAATTCCAAAGAGTGTATTCATTTACTTTTTATTTATCAAAACCTAATCAAAGTCATCATATAAAATTAGATCTGTAAAATTAAAGGTAGTTTCAATCTAATTTTCCCTCCCTTTTCAATTCACAATGAGTTTTTTATCAATTCATAACCTATGGTTTTACAACTATTTCGATTCATAAGCATTTTGAATAAAAGGCATTGATTAACATTAAAATCATATTTTTAATTCTAGAAAGGTATATGGATGAATTTTAAATACTTGTTTACAACATAATCACATCGTAGATAAATCCACTCACCTTATATGCTATTTGAAGAAATTTCCTCTCTAATCCGATTAAATTTGATGTTATTCTTTTCCGCTCACCTCACACTTGTTTTGATTTGCTTCTTTTTCTTGATGATTTCTTATTTTGTGTTGGAGGATTTTGATTTACTTTTTGTTTGAAGATTTATTTTAGAGTTTGAAGAAGTAGAAGGATAAAATATAAAGAATTATAGAAGCAGTGGCTAGAGTTTTTAGAATGAGAGATATCAGGCTTGGTTATATATTTATAGGTAGAAATTAGGTGAAGTCTAGTTTTAAAAAATTATTTTTTATTTGTATGTCATTTTTCCTTACATATACATAAAATTCCTTTCCTTTTATTTCCTTATAGAAAATAACATTTATCTTCTCCTAATTAATGTCATTATTATAGTTCGAACCAATAATGTTTATTATAATTCAAATTAACACTATTAATTAACATTATACTTATTGCAATTTCCCAAGTGTTATGCCAAGAATGTTTATAAATGATAAGGGGAAAGAATACTTATCTTCGCCCATATCTATTGATGAACTCAAATCAACGTTGTTTTCCATTGATGATTCTAATAGCCCGGGACCGGATGGGTTTTCTTCTAAGTTTTATAAGCTACATTGGGACCTGCTAAAAGAGGAATTAATGGAAGTCATATCAAAAAAATTTCAAACGAGGCAATTGAAAAAAGGGTTAAACCATAATTTATAACGCTCATCCTAAAAGAAAGATAAGCCATAATCTATCTCTGATTATCAACCTATTTCATGTGCTAATGTTGTATATAATTCGTTGCTAAAATCTTATGCAAAAGGATTAAAGACTTTCTTCCATATTTGATTACAGAGAATCATCCTCATTTATCCCTATTAGGAATACTGGCGACAATGTTTTGCTGGCACATGAACTTATTTGGGATGTTGCAAAAAGCTTACGACATGGTCATTCGATAATTTGTTTGTTACATGCTTAACTCTATGGGTTTTCCTATTTCTATTATTAATATCATATACGAGTGTATATCAATGTCTACTTTCCCTATAATGGTGGATGGACGACCTCAAGGGATTTTAGAGTCGAATAGAGGATTGCGATAAGGGGATCCCCTATCACCTTATCTCTTTTGTATAGCTATGGAACATTTTTCACTACTTATAGAAGAAGGGGCTGATGAAGGCAACCTAAAACCAATGTCTAACTTGCAACCTAGCATATCACATCTCTTATATGCTGATGGCTTGATAACTTTTATAGTAGCAATAGTTGAAAATGCATGTTATATGAATGGAATTTTTACTAGATTAGATAATATAGTGGGGCTTAAAATCAATCATACTAAGTCTCAAGTATATTACAGCAAGGAAGTAACTAGAAAAGCAGAAATCTCTTTTATTCTAAAGATCGAGGAGGAGCATTGCCTGTAAAGTATCTCGATGTTCCTTTAACTTCCGATTATCTGTATCAATCACATTGTATGCCCTTGTTAAATCGAATTAGTAAAAAGTAAGAAAGATGAGATAGTTGTCTTTTAACTACTGTTGGTCGGGCAGAGCTTATACAAAGTACATTCACACCACTTGTATTAGATTGGATGTTAATTTGTCATATACCAACTGTGGGTATCAAGAAAATTGACACAATGTGCATTGATTTCTTCTAGAGCGGAAAATTACACAAAATTTCTTGGGATATTTTATGCAAGCTAAAGTCAGAGGGGGGAGTAGGGCTATGTACATTTTCGGATTTAAATATTACTACCCGAATTAAATTGTTATGGAATTTAATTAGCAAGGCCCATCTCTAGTTCAGATAGATGAAGGCAAGGTACTTGAGTAAATTAAACTAATGGGTTATGTCAATTAATAATACCTTTTCTGGCACCATGAAATATATATTAAGAAAATGGGAAAATGCATGCAAATTTATGAACAGAATTCTAGTTAATGGTGAAAATATGTCATTGTGGTTCGATCCTTGGATCAACCATAAATCTTTAGTTGACATAATTGTGTAAGTGCCAGTATACTAGGGGTGCGGCTAAGCGCTATAACAACTGATGTCAAGTCAGGTGGAATAGAGTTCAAATTTGCAACAATATAGACTATACAGTTAGCCATATATTACAAAATAGAGAATTGCATCCTAAATTTCTACCGAAAACCAAGGAGATATATAATGTCATACATCAAGTTCTAATGTCATACATCAGGTGCAGATATCTAATGACAATTCACAAGACTATTGGAAGATAATGAACAATAGGAAATTTATATTTTCCATGGTTTGGGATAGGCTTACAAAGCAAATGAGAAAAAAAATATCATGTATTAATTTGGCACAACACAATTGCAAGGAATATCTCTTTCACCGCGTATAAGGCATGCTTGCAAAGACTCCCAACAACGGATCGACTTTCAAGCTGGGGTTTATCATATAATACTAATTGTGTTTTATGTACAGACAATGGTGAAAATCATGAACACTTGTTTAAAGATTGTAGATATAGTACTTATCTTTAGGATCGGCTAACTTCATACTTAAAGATTCCACCATTTGCCAACTGGAGTTTACAGCAGCGAATTGAATTCATCACCAATGCATATCGCTCCAAAAGTACTCTACAGGATCTCGCATGCACAACTGTCACAATGATGATTCATCATATTTGGATAGAACGAAATAGGCGAAAGTTTGAGTAGAAATTTTGTTTGTCGATGCAATGCTTTAAGCTTATGGAGATTGATGTTCGCATTTAGGTTAATCGACATAGAAGACATGATATTTTGGAAAGGGATAAATTGTTGATGTGAAGATGGGGTATCGAGCTTACTGATGAAGGATGAAAACGAGACGTAGCTTATGAGGTTTTTTTTAGGGTTTGTTTTTATTGGTCGAATCGGGTGGTTTTCTGAAAATGGCGGTCTTTGTTTTTAGTTATGGACCGATAGGCTTATTCATGTACATTTTTATTATTTTTTGATGTACTGTACAATGTATATAGGGAATGTTGCACACTTTTTCCTTACTGTGTTGTAAGGTTTTTTAAGGAGGCAAATTCTTCTATTGGTTCTTTCATGTCATTAATAAAGAATCCATTTTCAAATATATATATATATATATACATATATTGTGTGTGTATGTGCGTGTGTATGTATATGTAAGTATGTATGTCTGTGTGTGTGTGTGTTAACATTAATTAGAAAACTTGCTCTTTATTAGTAATTGCTCAATCAATTTGTAATTAACTGGTATTAATCTTTCCAAATTCAAAAATGAGATTTACCCTTTTTTACAAATAAAGAGAAAACATACATTTTCCCTTAAGAAAAGTGTTTTTTCATAACTATATTGATACATTTTCTATAAAAATATATATAATTTCTCTTTCATTAAATGCATTCTTTTCATAAATATATTGTCAGCTTCTCTTTCTAATATACGTCACATATCCTTTCATTAATTATAGCAATAAAGTTCATTATCATGGTTACGGTTTTAAATACCCTTCATCTCAACCGAGATATCAACCCTAGAGTTTCTGTGAAGTCTAAGATTTAGCAGATTGGCTAGTTATTGGAGTTTTAAATCTCCTTTATTTCAGCTGAGATATTAGCTCAAGATTTTCTCCAAAATACGAGATTTGAAACCTTGATCACGGTAATTAATTCTTTCTCTCCGAGGTGGTTTAAGGTTTGTGGATGTAAATATTCCCCCGCCCCTTTCTTTTATTGCACACTAAAATAGTTCTATATTTTTAAAATTAATTCAAATATATTCATAAATTTATTGTATACAAACAAGAGTTATAAATTGCTTGCTAAATAAACATCGACTTATTCCTATAATCAACCCTTAAGCTTAAACAACAAAATGTTAGTACCTTAGGCATTGGTTTTGATGACAACAACTATATGACATTATATAAAATATAGATACTAATTTTTTATCAAGTTATATATAGTATATAGTGTAGGATATTAGATAGGTGTTGATTTAGAAGACTGTACAGTATCAAGAGAAGAATCAAAAGGCTGGTATAGAGATTCAAGAGTTAGAGACTGAAGGCCATGAGTTTTGAAGATTCAAGAAATCAAGATAAGTTATAAAGTCATAGATTATTTTATTAAAATCCTAGTAGCACTTCTTTGATCTCTCTTCCAGTTTTCAAAAAAAAGGTTTTTAAATCTATTCTCTGATTTTAAATGATTTTCAAATATCCTAGTTTTCAAAAATGATTTTTAAAGAATCCCTGTTTTCAAAATGATTTTTCAAACATCTTTTCAAAATTGTTTTCAAGTGATTTTTAAACTTATTTTTATTAACAAGTTTATTATATTTTGAGTAATTAAGTTTTTAAGTATTTTATATTTTCAAATACTTTTAGTCTATTATATTTTGATATAGTTTTAATTTTATGCTTTATAAATGTTTATAGTATTTAAAAGTATATTATGACATTTATTAATACTTTTATTTTAAATATATATTCACTTATACTTTTTTATATATACTTTCAAAATAATTCATATTTAAATACATTTTTTTGAGAAAAATGTGTGATCCTCTAAAAAAGAGGAGAGCACACATGTAAATATATATAAATCAGAAGACATGGTGTTGCCAACATGCTTGGCAGGTAGCTAATCTAAGTACAAATATCAAAAGGAAAAAACTCAAGTACCCCTAAAATGAGCTTCGGCATGGTCACCGCCCATTACACCCCAATATCGAGCTCCGACATGGCCACCACCCGATATTAAGGTGTTAGAAATACCTGAAAAACTATGAAAAATCTAATAGCCAATGAAACTAGAAGCCAACTCTATCTAAGAAGGAAATTCCATGCTGCTGACTCTGAGGGAATGGAAAGTGAATGATCTGAACCGGACCTGCGAATGATCTGGCCTGAAAAAGTGAATGATCTGAAAGTGAACTCTGAAGACTCTGAAAAACTGGAAGTAGTGCATAGCTGAATAGTGAATCCTCCTGGAAACAGATCGCCATAATGAAGATGAAGATGTACTGAGAAGAACCCCATACTGCATACAGCAATCCGCAATCCTGTGTACCTACAATAAGAAACTAACACCAAATCTACCCCACACCTGTATCTGCAATGGAACTAAAAACAAAAAATTAGAATGATACACATATATGTATATAAATGAAATACTTTATATATTAAAATATTTCAAAATAATTTTATAATGTTTAAATACTTTATATATTAAAATATTTCAAAATAATTTTATAATGTTTTCTTAAGGTTCATTATGATTAAAATGTGTATAAATTATGTTTGAATGGTTTTACAAAGTCTCAAAATATTTTACAAAACTTAACATTTTCAAAACTATTTTTATTTAATGGTTTTCCAAAATTACAAAGGATATGTCGACGTATCCCTATCATGTATGTCGACATATAGGTCGGGAATTTCAAAATTGAAATTTGAATGGAAGTGTCTTTTCATCATTTTTCTTCACAAATGGACGTGAATGTTTTTTCTCTATAAATAGGCGTTTTCCAAATGAATTTTTGTTATCTACTTTCTCATATTTTCTCTCCTCTTTTACTCTTAATTTCTAAAAAAATATACTCAAAATCTTCTCAATTCAACTAGATTCAAATTCAAATTCTATTAATTTAATACTCTATTGTTTACTCTTTGATCTCTCTCACTCAAATCAAGATCAAAGTTTTATCCAAAAGGTTATAGGATCATTTGTACTGAAGATCAAGAAATTGAGTCTATAAACTCTATCAAATCAGACTCTTATACTCTTGGGTGTGCTTGTTGTTCCTGAAATCAAAATGGGTGTGCTTATGTCCCGTCTGAATCAAGTAGATGTGCTTGGTATTCCGTTTGATCCAAATGGATGTGCTAGCATCCCATCCGAATCCAGTGAGTGTACCCAAAGCTCGGAAAATCTGGAGGGTGTGTCTCGTAGCCTTGAAATCAAGATTGTATTGACTTTGACATTTGAAAAGGAATCTGTAGAAAAAATTGTACATGACTGGATGTAGGGTAACTCCGAGCTAGTACAAAAATTCCTTGTGTGATCTCTCCAAATCTTTAGTTGTCTTTTATTGCATTTATATCTGTCTATGTCTACATATGTGATTCTTGATTTTGCATTATTTAATTATAATCTTAAAAGAATTTAAAAAGATTCACAAAAATTAATAAACACTAATCACCTCTCCATCTCTAGTATTAAATTAGCCTTAAGATCCATCTTCCTCAAACTAACACAAAATAGGTACAAAACTCGAAATGCATACTACGATAAACGATCTGTATCTCCATAATTAGATATCGTTTCTGACGTTTTATCTATGAATTAAGATTAAAAATTCTAATTGACTCAGTGAAAAAAAAATAAGATTCCACAAATTCCTTCATTTGCAAAAATTCAAATTTTAAGCTTTATATAAAATTACCAAAACGTCCTTTTTAATTACTTATTTGTTTTTATTAAAAATTAGGGTGTAACGTGAAGCATCAGATGAAAAAAGGTCGGTTGTGGAGAAGTTGGATGAAGAAATTTTAATTCCATTTTTTGAAGAAAGAGAAGTTAATTATTGTTTGAGCAAATAAAAAAATTATGAAAATGTGGGTAAAGATGGGTGAGTGAACTATTTGACTGGCCGAGAGGATAAATGGATGGATGAAGGTGTTTTGATGGGTGAAAATAGTATCACTCGTAATAAATCAAATACTTTCCTAAGTGAATTTATAACTTCCAAAATATCCCTTTCTCACTTTAAAAAAAAATAGTGCACTGTAATAATGTGGATATATTGGTCTTTTACCCATCCATCACTTTTTCCATCTATTTCGCTCAACGTTTCTATATGCTTAATAATTTTCTTCCTTGTTTCACTTTTCAACCTCTAAATATGGGTGCAACTATATACATCTACTAATATACTCTCTAATTCCACTTAAAACGATACTAAAATAATAAATAAAAAAGCCACTTCGAACATCCACCATTTTTGCCAATGTAAAAGATTTAAATTTCTACAAAATTTACATAAATTATCATTTCGAATTTATTTGTCAACTTGCTCAATTACTTCATTGCAGGTCGTCCTTGCCATATCTTTAATTTTTATCGTCTCAAAAGATATTTCAAATGAAATCGTTGAAAACCCTACTATATTATGGTACAAAAATTGTAAAATTAACTATAACTTTTGTTAAACCAAAAAATGGCACAACACCGCAAAACGAAATAAAATAGAGAGATCTAGCTAAATAAAAGAGGAAACATGGATAATTTTTATAGTGATTCGGTAAATCTAAGGCATATGTCCACTGTAATATTGTTGCTTATATATTTTGGTCACAAGTACAAGGTTTTTACTGATATTACAGCCTAGAATAGCAAAAGGTAGTTTCCTTTGTAATTAGGGTCGTGTAGAGAAAGAGGGTGAAGATGATGAAGTGTCAAAAGTCCCTTTACAAATGCTTTAAATCTTGTATCAGAAACCGCCCCAATGAAGTCGTAGATCCATAAAATACCAGTTCTAACATCAGATCTGAAAATGTAGGAGGGGAGATGAAGTCCCCAGAGCCAAAATTCATATCGTTACAGACCTGAAGTGGTCGGTATCGACCTGAGATCTTGAGTGCCAGCTATGCCATCTTCTTCTACTCTTTCACTTTTCTTAGATCCATTAAGTTTCGAGCACTTTCGGCTTAGAAATTGTTGACGACAAAAATGGCACAACACCCAAAAACCTTTAGAAAAGTATAGATCTAGCAAATAATATAAGAAAATTAAAGAACACGCAAGAATTTTTATAGTGGTTCGGCAATCTCTGGCCTACGTTCACTGTTATCTTTATTGATTATTCATTTAAGAGAGGGTTTGAGATGATTAGAGAGAATTATAAGTCACAAGTATAGGTGATTGATAAGTTCTTAAGCCTAGAACTGCCAAGAGTATTGAAAGGTTCTTAAACCTAAAGTCGGTTAGCACTTGTCCCCAAAAGTACACCTTATGAATGTAAGGTGTACTTTGCTCAAGAACGAGTTTCAGCAGTAGTCAATCTTCAACAGTTGAGCCCTCCGACCATCTATCGATCTCGATCTTGGTGAATCGTCTGGTTCCTTCAGATTCTCCTACAAACCAAAGGTCATTCCAGACCCCTTATAGCTAAGAACTCTAGCCCTTGCTTAAGTGTTGGTCATAAATCATCATCAGTCTGTCTTTATCCGGAGGTATCATATTGTATATCAAGATTACCCCATGTTCGCTCAGGATCTATCTATTTTAGTCTGATTACGAGGCATTTAAATCCTTATATCAGATCAACGTTCATTCTAGGGTTCGAGCTCACCGGATCATTTATCATCCAATCTAGGGTTCGGTCTCTCTGGATCGTTTATCATGCAATCTAGGGTTTGATCTCTATGGATCCCTACTGAGTCCAGTCTGTTTGCTCTTCGCCAAGAGGACTCAAATTCCAAGCAAGTCCATCCACTCGCTCTCTGATGAGGGAATTACTTTTGATCTCTCCGGATACTTGCTGAGTCCACTCCGCTTGCACTCCAGCAAGGGGACTCAATGTCCAAGCAAGTTCATCCGCTCACTCTCCGGTGAGGGGACTTACTTTTGATCTTTTCGGATCCTTGTTGAGCCCAATCTACTAGCTCTCCGACGAGGGGGACCCAACGTCCAAGCAAGTATTTCCACTTACACTCTGGTAAGGGGACTTACTTTTCTATACAAGTTCGCCCACTCGCTCTCCGATGAGGGAGCTTGCACCTTGGGGGCATCGCCCCGTCTCTTTGTTCGGGACTACCATGATCAATGTTAGTCGTCTTGTTCAAGCAGTTTTTTCAAAAATCGAATATTCAAATCAAAGCAATCAAGCAAACATTCTAAGCATTCATCTTAGACATCCAAATCAGAGTGTGCTTAGAGACCAATTGAGGTCTCATACACGTGTAAGCGGTCTGAGGTTATTATTATCTTATATATTCAAAGCGAAAAGTAAAGCATGGGAAACGAACCTGACTCCTGTCATCCCGATCGTGGAATTACAAATTTTGACCCAAATTCATGGTCGTACCTTGACGCATTCGCTGCAGATGGTGGATACTTCGACTGCACCATCATAGTTTGGTCCTTACATACTGTTGTAGCTGGTTAATCCAAACTAGCTCTTCTATCAGAGCACGAAGGTGTCGGCACTCGTTCGTTTGATGTCCATCTAGGTCATGGAAAAGGAAAAACATTCCAGAGCTTCTCTTTCAATCCTGGGTTCTCTCCTAGATGTCCTACAATAGGAGATCTGGCCCCTAGTATTTAGGTATCCTTTCCAGGGTCTTGGTTAGGTCAGTGTAGAGAATTTTGATTCCCTGCTTGGTCGCTTTGGTCCTCCGAAGTTATCTTCAGCTTTCCACTTTCCTTTGTCTCCACCATATCCTGCTTCGGACTGTCCTCCGTAATTCACATCATTTACTTTGACATTCTCAGCTTCAGCATCTTCCTAATGCAAGTACCTCTCTCCTCGATGAAATAACTCGGTAAGATCCATTGGTGGATCCGTTTCCAAAGCAATTTTAAAGTCAGTCTTATTTGCAACTCCTGAAACCTCCGCCACCAGAATCACCGATGGATCCGGCTTATAAACTACAATGGCTGCCACGTTAAGCCTAGTCAAGTAACTCCTAAGGGTGTCCCTCCGACCCTTTGCTTCACGCTTGATAGCGTCATCACGTTCTTTGGTTATGAAATGGAGCCTTGAACTGTCTCATGAACCTATTCACTAACTCGGTCCGCATGCTTATGGATTCATTCTCCAGCTGTCTAAACCATATCGCTGCTAAATCTGTTACATAAAACGAGAAGCATCAGCCCATCACCTCCTTAGAAGCACTTAACACCTTCATACATCAGATGTACCTCATTAGATGAAACGTTGGATCTGTGTTTTCATCGTATATTTCCAACGTCGGAAGCTTGAAATCAGGAGGATTCCTCGCATATCAGATGTTACGGGTAAATGGATTCCTGTTTACGTCCTCCAAACTCTGGTCTAGTGGTCCAACCCTCACTATCCTTCTGACCAGCTCAGCTATTCGGTGGTTGTCGTCCAATGGAGGTCTTTGATCAATGGCTGCATTCTGCCCCTGCTTCTGTGGAGGAGCTCTGATACATACTCCGGCTGCACGTTCGCATTCCGATACGAACCTCCAGCTTCATTTTGCCTCCAGTTCCTATGGGGAAGCTCTGGCACATACTCCTCCAATCAATGTGCATATGCATTTTGACTCGCGTTTTTGGCTCTAACATCATCCGTTCTCGCATCCAGATCGCCCTAAGCCCGAGCCAATATTGCCCCTTGTAAATTCCTCTTGGTACCGAGAGGACTGAGGTCAGACCGACTAGTTCTGGTCATGGGGGCATTATTCCAGTTTGCTCTACTCTAACTCCAAGTGCTTCTGCATTAGGTCCTGGTCCTTGGTTATGAATTCCAGCTGCTCTAGTTGTTCCTTACTGTCCCATCTTTTGGAAAAATCCTTCAAGCATTTCCTGTTGTCGAGCCATTATTCCATCTTGCATCTCCTTCATCGTTCTCTCCATCTCTTCTCTGGTCTCGTAGATGGACCAGTTTGAACTTGAGGACACCTCCTAACTGCCCCCGTGCTCTGGTTGACTTCTTTCAATCATACATATAGTGTTAGGCATCTTCATCTTCTCAAAACTTCAGATTCAAGCTTTAGGCTGTCAAATCTAGCTCGCTGTTAGTGAAAGCACCAAAATGTTGACATCAAAAATGGCACAACATCCAAAAACCTGTAGAAAAGTTGAGATCTAGCAAATATTATAAGAAAATTAAAGAACACACAAGAATTTTTATAGTGGTTTGACAATCTTTGGCCTACATCCTTTGTTATCTTTATTGATTATTGATTTGAGAGAGAGTTTGAGAGGATTAGAGAGAATAATAAGTCACAAGTACAAAGGGTTGATAGGTTCTTAAGCCTAAAGTTGCCAAGAGTATTTGCCTTGGTCAAAAAGCCGGTTAAAACAAATCATGTTGTTTCCAAGAGGTTTTGATATCTTTAGTACTAGTCCTTCTCCTTCAGAGCTTCATTAGAGTTGTTCGTCTACTCCTTCAGAAATGGTTTCTAGGGCAATCTCCTTAACCAACAATCAACAAACCATAGCTTCATTATCCATCAATGTGTAAGAATTTATATCGGTATCGACCAAAAAGTAGCGGTACCGATCTCTTTTGTAGCATTTTGCATTGAAGCTTCTTCGAGCCTCTTCTAGCATCTTTCCAAGCATGCCCCAAGTTCCTAACTTATTCTGTCTTCATACTTATGTCCAAATTCGTTTGAAAGGTGCTTGGTCTAAAAGTCGAAGAAAAATTTTCTAATCAAATTTCTAGTTTATAAAAAATTTATAGAGAAAAAGATTAGAATTGACGAGGTTTGAGTTTACAATTGATGTTTACGATTATATTTTTAAGAGGACAAAATTTTAGTCTAGGTCTAATTAAAAAACATATTTTATCAGCAATTCCTTCTTATTGGATGTCACTCTACAAGCTTCCAACCTGGGTAATCAAAAGAATAGACTCGATAAGAAGCTCCTTTCTTTGGAATGGAGGAAAAATAAAGAAACTCATAAACTGGCGGACAGCTTGCCTGCACACTGACAACGGTGGTCTTGGTATTGTTAACCTACACTACTTCAACATCGCGCTTCTCACAAAATGGCTATGGCGGTTTCTATCCCCCGGAACCTTCCTCTGGAAATCATGGATTACCTCACTCCACTACCACTCCAACCCACACCTCGTCCTCCACTCCTCCACCTACCTTAAACCTTCCCCATTCTGAGCTGGGGTCCTCGCAACCCTCCCTCGTGTCAAACCGCTCTTCCATGTCAACCTGGGTAATGGGGCAAAATGCCTCTTCTGGTTGGATATCTGGCATGGCCAGATGCCCCTCTCCTCGATCCTCCCTAACCTCTTCTCTCACTCAGCAACTGTCCTGGCTACCACATATGATTCCTCGAGCCTGGGCCCTGACCATCTCTTCCCATCATCCTACTTTGACCTCGACACTCTAGCCGAGCTTCAACAAGCTGTCTTCATCCTCCAGAACACTCGTTTCCACCCCCGGCCAGATGAGTTTATCTGGGCCCCAAACCCCTCAACTGGCTTCTCCGTCGCCTCCTGCTACGCTCATCTAAACAACCCCGGACGCCTCTTCAACTTTCCCAGACTTTGGAAATGCCAGCTCCAACCTCGCATCGCTTTCTTCCAATGGTGTCTTATCCACGGGCACATCAACACTAGAGACAGGCTCCTTCGTCACAACATCGTAGTGGATCCTAGCTGTGCCTTATGCCCTAATGCAACTGAAAGTTTACTACATCTATTCCTAGAATGCGACTTTTCCTTTAGGGTTTGGGCTGCAACGTCTGTTCACATACTCGGCTACATTCCTAGACTCACCTCATTTTTCGATCACTGGCAGAATACCCCCCCCAAACAAACACTTAGATCTCTTCGTGGCTATATTCAGTTGGTGCATTTGGGCCGAGCGTAACGCACAGGTGTTCAATAGGCCCAAATCCAACTTCGAAGGAACTTGCAGGCGTATTATTTACTATTTCTCATCTGTATCAGGTCACAACTTCTCTGCTCCGTTCAGACTGAGATTGCCACCTTCCAGTTCATCGCCGGCTGAATCAGCAGGCAGTACAAGCGCAGCTCCTTCTCGATGGCAACACGGACACCACTGACCATACCGCAGTACTCTCTCACTATGTAGCATGCTGTTTTTTGTATATATGACTCTACTATGTAGCAACTGTATTGTACTATTCTCCTACTTTTGGGCCAGCGATCAGGTTTGTTGATCGCGCTAATTACTTACTATTATGCTATTTAACCGGCTGTGTAGTGTTACGCTACACAACCGTCTTGCTCCAAAAAAATATTTCAATTTTAGGTCATGTTCGAAACTTATTGTGAAAATATGCATTTTTTTACCATTCAACACTTTATACATGTGCACTCCGTAAATGAGCACGCACAATTATTTTTTAAATATGTTTGCGCATTTTGAAAATTGGCAAGTACAAATAAAAAATTTGTGCTTGCGCATTTTCAAAATGCACAGGTGCAAATAAAAAATTTATGTTTGAGCATTTTCAAAACATATTTTCATAATAATTCGAACTAGATCTAAATTTAAATTTTCGAAAGTCTAAATTGAAAATTTGCCATTTTTAAGATGGTGAAAGAATGAATGCTTTTATTCTAAAATAAAATTTGGAAAATGAAATGAGGGTATATAAAGATGGGAGAAGTAGTTTATAAAATATTTATGGTCGAGAAAAGAGGTGTGTAAAAAATAAAAATAAAGGGGGTTATACAGCAGGGATCAAAATAGTCTTTGGAAAATTATTATAAACGAAACCTATGTACATGCAAAGAGCAGTGACTTAATTCTCTGATAATAAGTGATTGTCCAACATTAACGTAATTAGTATCACAAAACAAGAATCATCGTCATTTCAAACACTGAAATCTTACCAAAGAACGCGAACAAAAGCTGAGAATACATCAACAGTAAGCTGCAAAATTAAGGACAAAAGAAAGACCTCAACGAATGCAAAAGACGTTAATTTTAACTTCAAGAAGTAAACGTTTTTCAAAGGACAAACCTGATAATCAGATAAATGATTAAAATAAAGGGAAAAGTGATTTGGGAATTGAGCCATTGATTTGAGGTGAGATCGAAGGTACAGACCCAATTCAAGATATTGATTTGATGACTGTGGTTGCGTGTTGACAGTCGACTTGGCTTATATACTGCGGTTTGCGTGTTAACTGCAATTTGCAATCCTTCTCGCAATTCAGTTGACTGTGACATACGGAAATTTGATTCGATGATGTCATGCTTGGAAATTCAACGCACGAATACTGATGATGTTATCCTCGAATTAATTCTTTATACTCATTTTGACTACGATAATTCCACAAATGATTCGTCGAAAGACTCGGTTAGTAACGATGATTAATCTTACTCTGATGATTCAAAGAAGCACAACAATGATCTCAAGGCTATTTGCGGGATTGACGATAAATTTGCTTCACTTAATTCCAACTCCACATTATACTTCTTTTTTACATTAGTTGAGTGTGGATAACCGATATTCTTGATGATTGTACAATTAAATCATTAACGATTTTGTAATGGTATAGGTGCAAAAATCCATAACCGAGATATGTCGAAAAGTAACGGAGGTGTAAACATATTTGTTCGAGATAAAATCAAATCTTCAAATTTTATTTATTTTCATTACCACACCATTTATGTAGAAAAAATAAAACATTGCTCACTCGTGTATGACCAAACTAAAGAATACTAGGATTCATTCAGTTCGGACTTGATAAAAAGAATAGAGTTATAATCTATGTGGAGCCTTAAGTGGAGCCTTAAGATTTGAAATAGATATATCCTAAATTTGTTGGTTTGGTTTATAAGTGAACTAGTCAAATTAACTTTTTATATTAAAGTTGTTAAAGCAGATGCTAAACACCCCTAATTTTGCAGGTGTAGCGGAAAACAGCGAGGCATTAAGTGGACCTATCATTTAATAACACTAATTGAAAATGCGTAACGGTTGAAACGCGACAATTATTTCAGCGAGGTATTAGCAAGTCTTTAGCGGGGTTTTAACTGCATAGCTTGACAAACATGAGAACATAAGTAAAGATATTTTTGAATGAATAGTGCAACTTTCAGACGTCTATGTGACGTCCTATCTACTAGGTATAATTTAATTTCTACTAAACAAATAGAGATTTCTAAAATGGTAGCAATGTTTTGCTACACGATAAGTCATTGAGCATAACACAAATTGATAAATGAAAATTTTAATCAAGCTATTGGCAACGTTGGTACTTGTGTTTACAAGGTATTAAAAATTGTCTTGCTTATAACCATAAATATTATTGAAACAAAAGATTTCAATGAGCTTCCAGATGAATTAGGTATGATATATGCTACTACCCTTTTATCGATACGCAATTGGATCTACAGTCGTAACACATATTTCTACGAGAGCAAGTAAAGTGTAATTACCGACGTTTATTGGTAGAAAAAGGTGTAACAACCTTTTTTTCTATGCCGTATAAATAAATAAATTTTACTAATATAAAAGTGTTCGAATTCGATTTGTGATAATTAATATTTTGAAAATAAAGTTTTTGTTAAGTAAATTATATTTACTAAAAGATTATTTTTTAATAAACTGAATTAAATTAATAAATTCTTTTCAAATAATTTATTAAAATAGAACAAATTGTTTTAATTGAATATAAAATATTTTCAAAGTGTAAATAATTGCTATATGATTAAAATATTGGAAAAAAATAAATAAGCGGGCATCAGATTAAATAAAATTGTGTAGTGATTGGTATAAATATTTTGTAGGGTGAAATGCAAATTAGATTGGAAATTAATTACAACATAATGAGAGAGTAATTTAAACGAAAAGATGATTAAACAATTGGGCTAAGTAAAAAAAAATTAAAATCTAGCCTTAATAAAACAAAGCCCAAGCCCATTTTATTTTTTATCCTTACTTCTGGAATATCCTCCTTATTTTCTCACTCTAGCCCAAAACCCAAACTTGGTCTTCAATTTTCCCTAACTCCATCTTTGCCCAAATCAGTTTGTCACACAAAGTATAAAAAATCGCGAGCACTTGGTAGCACGCGAACGTTAGGTGACATGGCGTAGGTGAGTGCGTGATGGGAGGAGGCGGACTTGGTGTGGGTGTTTTGGAGAGGGATGCGAGACCGTAAGGTTGACTGAGGGAAAGATTGATGTGACCAGGGCTAGCGGACGTGCACGATTTCTGATGATGGCTGTTTGACCTGCGGATCTGGAACTTGCGGCTGAGCTTTAAGCATGGTGGTTGGGCAAGCCTGCGTCGTGGTTGAAGTATGGTGGAAGGCTGAAGCGGTGTGATTGCTGGCGATGGGGGTTGTTGGTGACTCAAGAGCAGCAAAGGCGACAAGCTAGGGGGAAGCGATGGGCAGCGATGAGTTGCTGGCAGCATACAGTTTACCTTGGAATTTTGGTGAGTTTCTAATCTTACATCTATGTCTGTATTATATCATTGATGCGTATTTACCCCATATATTACTTGATTTGCTTTGTTGGATAGATTATTGGTATAGTGGATGAAATTAGTTATTATTGGATGCTATTGATAGAATAGTGATGAATTTGATTGTCTGATGACGATTGATGGTTGATGTGGTTTGAATTGATTGAAATTGTATTGCGAACAATGATTTACTTGTGGTGATGATTATTGTTTGATTGTTGATTATACCCCCATTGTGTGATGTTCGAGTAGTAAATAGATGTTTGCGGGAATGATATTTGAAATTGTTTGGAAAAGAGGTAAATGAATTAACAAATGAAGATTTGAAATAAATTAATTAATTTGGGAATAAATAGTGAATTTTGGCATGATTTTGTATTTAAAATTAAAGATGTTGAAATAAATGGAAAATTTTGAAAGTGGAATCATTTTGTGAAGATATAAAAATGGAATGATTTTAAAGGTTGTGTGAATAGAAATTATTTGGTAAATGATGGCATCTGGGATTTTATTAAATAAGTAAATTTTGGATATTTTTATTTTTATTTATTTATTTATCATTGATCTTAGAAATATTAAAAGGGTCTTATGAAATGATAGTGGAAATCTATATTTTTAAAGTGATAAGTTAATTTTATTTGGATTTAATAAATGGAAAGTCTACCAAATATTATTTTGAAGTAATTATAAGTTGAATGCAATTTATTTATTGAATAGAAATTACCATTTATGGGATTTGTTATATAAATCGTTGAGTGAATTTTTGGAAGTACTATATTATTGTGTTCGATTATTGAATTATTTTGGGAATGTATTATATAAGGTAGATTTATAGTTTGATAAATTACTTCTCAATAACAATAGTTTTAACAGGATTTGAAAATAAATGAGATTGCAAATAATGATTTTGAAATCAAATATATTTGGATTTTGGAATTTTTTTGGATTGGAAATAATGTATTTTTAACCGATGTTTAAAAGTAATTGGAAATTTCATATTTTATTATGATATTTCCCTAATACTATTGATGTAGAAATTAGACATAAAGAATTTTAGTGATTTTAAATTTATTGGTGAGTTTGAATAAAGGTTTCTTTGAAACCAAATATGTTTTAAAATATGGATTTCGGAATTAAATAGGAGAATTAATGCTTATTATTTTTAAAGCAAGGGAAATAAATAAAAGATGTGTTTTGTGTTAAATTAAATTGAAATATTTTTATAAAAAAGGGAAAAATAAAGTGAAATGTATTTAAATAAAATCCTTCATCTCGTTAATTACTAATTAAATATTTTGTTATGTGTAAGGATAGTTAATGATCAGATTGCTATGAACGAGATGAAGTTAAATTACTTATTGCGCTGAACTATGATGTGGTAAAAATGAAGAATAATGAATTGAAGTAAAAAGTAAGTGTAACGATCCATAATTTTAGTCATTTGAATATGAATAATTAATTTTAAATATTGAAATAATAGCTTTATAAGCCAAACAGCTTAAATTTCACATATAGTGATTTATTGAGTAGTGAATTGAATATTGGAATTAGTGGATAATTTAATCTTGAATTTTATATGAATAAAAATGGTTTCAAAATCTTATTTAAATTCAGAACAAATAAGAATGGAAAAATAAACTTTTGAACTTTAGATTTAAAAGTGATTTTATTTGGTTTTAATAAAAATTCGTTTTAATTAACGTGTGAGAATAGCATTCCGGGGCACTGCCTCGGATTTTGACGAAACTAATGCCGTTGGAACCGTGATGATAAATTATTGTATAACATCGAGTTTCGTGACGATTGGAAGTATTGTGTGGTCATACGAACTCGGAATCCATAGAAATTAATTATAGGAACTAATATAATATAAATTGATTTTAGAAGCTAACTTCTGTATATGATCAAATTAGTGCCCGATAAAAGTTCCATTGAGTTCGGAATAAAGATATTTAGTATAGAACGCCAGTCGGCACGCCTCGATTGGAGTTCGAGATTTTAAAATGGTATAGGACCAGATATTTTAAATTAAAATAATATCTAAACCCATACCACTTTACTGTTCAAGGCTCATACCATCCACGTTTTCAACCCTACTCTCCACGTTCGGACCTTACCTTCTCCCTTATATAAATGCGTCTTAAACTTGAGAATTGGTTCGCACTTCACAATTTCAAAATCCACCAAATCCTACGGCCCAAATCAATCGGACCCAATCGAGGCATTTTCTGGCCATGACCCCAACTAGGGAAATGTTCACGACATCAAGGTGATGGGGTTCAATGGTTGAATTAGGCTAAGTTGCGGCTAGGTGGTAGCAGTTTCGAGATGAACATGAAATCTATTTTCACGAATTACGGCGATTTGGGTCGTCGTTGGGCGTTGGTGTCTGAAGGGAAGTCGTAGAGGATGAGGAGGGCTAGGCATGGACGGAGTTTGGAGGCGTGAAATCGATCATGGAGGCGGCAATTCGGAGATGATCAGAATTCGTTTTAGGGTTTTTTTGAGGAGATGGCGGTGAGTTAGAGGCCAAGATTGGTGGTGATGGGAAGCTCGTGGTTGGGGCTGGGTTTGGTCGAAATGGAGCGTGGTCCGGTGGTCTCTGGTGATGGCGCGGTGGAGATGAAGACGTAGCTGCGGTATTGTTCGTGAACGAGAGAAAGAAGAGGATTAGGGGATGATTTATTAAATATAACAATGGTAATTAGATTTAAAGTGTAATTAGTGAATAAATATAATTATTAAATTCCATAGTCTTATTTAGTCGATAATTTATTCGTTTTAGGTCCGAATCAAACGCGGTCAGTCGCGTTTGGTTCATATCGACAAATACTATGTCATGGAATTGGTTTGGTAGAGATTTGAGCTATTAAAATAATGCGCTGAATTCAAACATCGTACTAATTCAAAGGAATCAGAAACGCTTCAGCGACAATTGGAATTTCGGTGAGTTAAACTCACCTTTTTGGTTAACCAGTATGTTATATAGTTGATAAAAATTGTTGATTGGATGTTTGAATGATGTAACGACCTGTAAATTTAACTGGTTTTAATAACGTTATTAATTGAAATTTTGTGGAATTTTAAAAATAAAATATTGAAATAAAAATTTAATATTTGAAATACGTCTAGTAAAACATAGCAACTGGTAAATTTTCATCCAAAAATATGAAAGTTTATTTCGTGTGTAATTTTATTTCAATTTAATCAGTTAGGAATTGATGAAAATAAAATGTTTTCGAAACCTGAATATTTTTATATAGAAAAATTCTAAACCATCTTCAGAGGAAAACGTCATTTTTCGTTTTTCCAAATTCGGACTTCTTTAGCTCCGTCGATCTTATTTTTCTGCGTTTTTGCTGCATTTTCCGCTAGTATAAAAATTCGAATCCTTATAATTCAATCGTACCACAATTATCTGTGTACCGTTGGAAGCGCCTCGTTGCGCTGATCGAAACGGTATATTCATTTGCACGAATCGGAGTCCGACGTAAAAACAAGTCGCGTTGATTTAATCGTTCCGGACGGATCGATTAAACCATTCTCAGCCCAAATGTTTAGCCCGTATCCACTTGAAATGTGAAAATATAATCTCAGCTGGTAATAAATAGGTTAGTTGGCAGCTAGGGGTTGGCATTGTAAAGTGTTGTGACGTCTCGGTATTCCATAAGGAAATTTATGGTTACGAAATTGTAAAACTTGGAAAGAAGCAAACAATTCATTTCACTGTTCCACTTCACAAATTTCAATTCTCCAGCTAATACACCCCACTCCTATCTTCTCCTCCTCATTTTTCTTTCTCCCCTCCACTCGTCTAAGCTCCAGAAAAAAAAACTCGCCTCCTCGTTTTCCTGTAGCATGCAATAACCACGCATGAACTCAAGCCTTGTTCCCTCATCCTCCCCATCAGATCCGCCTCCTACTTCTTCTCCACCACCTCGGCCGCCGCTGCATCACCTCACTTCCCCTCGCCTCCTTCCAGACCAAGTCATGCGGCCACGTAACCCCGCCTATCCCCTCCACTCGCCTCGTCAGAGCACCACCCTCGGCCTTGAACAACTACCGAGCACCGTTATCATTTCCAGCCCCTGCGCCTTCCTCTCTCACCTTCCCTTCTCCCAATGGCCGGCCGAGCACCACCACATGACAGCACCGAATCACCCAAGGCCATCTACTGCTCGACCCAAACACTGAGCCACTCCGCCTTAGCGGGCCACAAATCGCCATCCTCCGCCCAGAGCGCAGCCTTCGGCTGTAGCCCACCGGTCCTCACTCCTCTCTTCCACTCTGTTTCCACCCAAACCATTCACCGCTCAGCCCAACCTTGGTCGTGGCCACCTTTTCACCAACCTTCCTCCGCCTGTGAATGTGCAGTTCCTTTGTATTCTATTTACAACATATGTAAGCTGTTGTTTTATAAATTTATATATTTATGTTGTTCGTACCTATATTTATACACTTGAGTTCTATTATGTATGTTATATATATATATATAGGTCTGTAGCTATATAGTATAATAGGTTGTTTATATTGGATGTATATTTCATTTTATATATGTATGGTTATCAGTGTAGTTCATGATATATTTGCCGTATATATTATTATATGTTTTCAAGATAAAAGTTATATACACCTTAATATACATGTCAGTTACTTTAATTATGCAAGTTGTTCCATAATTGCCTTATATTTGAATTGTTGAAATAACTTTGTGTATATATGATAGTATAGATATTGTACAGTATTGTATTTATTAAAGTTGTTCATTTGTATATGGGCTGGTTACAGATAAGCTATTTATATATATATAGAGATATACGTTGCTAGGTACATAAGTAATATAGGCCATATTTTTAACCTGTATGTAATTATAGTTAGTTCACAAGTATCAGTATATATAAAGTGATAGCTTCTATGTATTGGAAAGCAAAGTTATTTGATTTTAAATTGTAATATATGATGACTTTGTAGCTTACGTATATAGGCTTATTTATGTATTAAAGATTAATTTTGAAATTTTATAGTATTTTTAGTGTATTTGTCTTAAATTAAAATACTGGAAATATATATAATATAATAATAATGTATATATCTTGTTTATATCAAAACTAATTCGTTTTGTTCATCGATCTCTCCTATCATCTTTGCTCGTCAAATTCGTGTCAAATCTTGCCCTGCTTTTGAAATCGTCATTTGGATTTGGTCAATTTCGCAATTCAAAGTGTAGCCTGTTGTGTTGTCTATCTTCTTGTGTTCTCTAGCCTCGGAAGGTGAGAAATCACTCACGATTTATGTTCTTTTATTTATTATATTTGATTTCAATTGAAACGACAATTGAAATATGCTGCTGTTAGTTATTTCCACCGTATATATGCTATTACCTGTATCAGTTCACCTGTGACATCTGACACCATTATCTGTTACTTATACGATGATAATCAAGTTTGGTTGTTAAATGATTAATTGTTTGATGTTGACATTGGACGTTAAACTGTTAATGTATGAAGTGATAAATAATTTGAATTTGAAATTGACGTAGGATAGTTAGATTTGATATATGTGTTAATTTGATTGATGACATTTGCATAATATGACCCCTTAAAATGTTAAATAAATTGACACGTAGAAATAGTGTTAACCACACATTGAACCATTTAAATGTATGTGTATAAATTGATGTAGTTTGAAATTGAACAATAGATATCAAGTGAAGAACCGTATAAATATTAGTGTAATAATCTTTAATCTACATGAAATGATAGTGTAGATTCTAGAAATAATTATTAATTTGCACAAACAACAATGTAAATTAATACGATTATTTCAGGATTATTTAAATTAATTATTGGATTGTTATTGATGTTGCTATTGCTTGTTTATTTGCTTTGACACCATCCCAGTTCTCACACTGCAAGTTACCTTTGCTATGCCTTGATTTTTGAATTCAAATGGAATCGAGTTGAAATGATATATACCCAAATAAAACTTTGACTTAGGATAGAGAAGTTAATAAAACCCGATTGGTCAATAATTTGATTCAAAATGAAATAAAGATTTTATTGTATAATAATAAGGGTTTAAGATAAAATTGGAATTTAGATTTTAACGAAAGGAAAATGTTAATAATTTTAAAATCTGAACAAAATATTAATAATGTAATTGATGAAAGAACGATTGTTTAAATTAAGAAATGATTGAATTGAGTTTGGAAATTACTTGATAATTAAGTTTTGAAATTATTTAATAATTAAATAAAATTGAATTCTTTGATAAGTGAAATCGAACTTCTTGAATAAGTGAAATTAAGTTTCTTTATTAATTGAGTTTTGAAATGTGTAACTAAGTAAATGAATAAGTGAAATTGAATTTCTTTAACAAGAAATGAAAATGTGATTTTTTTTTGAAATTAATGTAAGACTTATAATTTAAAGAACTTGATTTGATGAATTTAGTCTAATTAAATTTGTAAGTTTGATATAATGGAGTTGAACTTAAGTAATTGATTTAATGAATTGGAAATTAAATAGAAATTGTTTTGAATGATAAATTAACTTAACGAATATTGAATGAAATCGATTAATGAATTTAAATTGATTTGAATGTTTAATCCAATTAAATTAAATAATTTCGGAATGAAACTTATATACGAACTTGAATCAATATTTGAATTGTTTAAATAAAAATTGAAATTGAATTATAAGATTTTGAAATGGTAATTTGGAAATTTTGAAACGTAAATTATGGAAATTGATTTAGAAAGACAAATGAAATATTGGTTTACAAATTCTATTTGAAATTGAATTTGATTTGGTTTTGAAATGTATTAAACGACCAATCGGTGTAATAATTACGAAAGTTATTAAAGAGACCGGAATCGGTTAGGGACATACTCACTGTCTAAACCAAAAACCACTTTAATAACTATACGCGGAGGGTGATCCAGAATGAAGTGGTTGGAATGATGTACGTGATGACTGAAGAAAGAGAACGATAATGGATAGCTTTGACACTTGTGTCAAATTGGAAATGACTAAAACAGGAGCCGTGCCGGGCCAAATGGGGTTAGCTACCTCGAGCGAACACACTTCTTTGAAAACTACTCATTACTTGTTATCGATTGGTGCACCCTCGAAATTTTAGGAGTGTTGTTTCGCGGTGTTGCGATCGTTGCGGCGATGCGTTCTCACTAGTCCTGTAACTACTCTGATTTTTCGCGTTCGAAAATTGACATCCATACTTTACATCGTACTCTAATGCCGTAGATTCGACCGTTCAAATCCGATTCACCAGAGCTTATAACATAATTAAGTAAACAACACAGCGGAAGAAATGAATAAAATATTGATATACAGCATTGATACAATATCCGATACAACAGAGTGATACAATGAATATCAATATACATCAGAGGTATGATACAAGAAATAGCAGCGGAAAGAAAATAGATAACACCAGCAGTGGATAGAATATCTCCAATAGAATGCTCCAATCCATAGCTAGCGGAAAGCAAGGTCAGTCGTCCAAGGACTGACTAGCTCCAGACAATCTACTCAACCTGAATATCTGAAAATCCCAACTCTAGACTGCTCGTGTAGAAAATTATGAGCACCCAGAGTTTAGGAAAGGAACAATAAACTCCGAGTCAGTCGTGGGACTGGTGTGAGCAACAAAAACAGTTTATTATCTTTAAAACAACAACATAAAAACAAACTGGAAATATTCGCAATGCTTTTGGAAAATGAAACTACCATAAGACCTCCCACCACACACACAATGCAAACGCAGACTTGGAGGAGATTGCTTCTTATGATAGTCAAATATGCTTACTACGCAAAAGAAAACTCTTTTGATATTATTACTAGTGCATAGTGTACAAGATCATTTCGAAAATACAATATTAATCTTAGCCAGCATAGGTACCATTATATTATGCCTGCTATAGCTGCCTCCTGAGGAGACAGGTTATACAATTGCAATCGTAAAGGTTCGTATTGTTTCTTTGGATTTCCAACAAATGATCAGGCTAAGGAACTTCCTTTCCTACTGCCGAATGGGATCGCCTTTGGCTGGACGTCCCGAGAGACAAACTGCTCTCTGCCAACACAAGGCCGGGTTACCCCTGTAACTAGGTAACTCACGACTATGCCATCCCCCGGTCCTTTGGGACCTTTATCTGAGGCCTCGGTAACCAACATCACACATAATAAATAAAGTGTGTCCACATGAGTAAGTATCTGGGCTCCATACCATGATACCACCCTTTTCCAGAAGGAAATGACATACCCTAAAGGGCGCGACCCTCATAACCTTGCCACATATTCCTGTTTCGACCATTTCCGAGGTGTGAGGTCCGACGAAGTCTCGTCCACAAAGCTACGCTTTGTCACAAAGCTACGCTTTGTCACAAAGCTATGCTTTGGGTCAACAGATGATCAAAGTAATGATCACAAAGATAAATGATCAAACAAATGATCATATCACAAATGATCAAACAATGATCATCACACAACAACACTCAGCATGTCACATTACCAAATTGAGAATATATCGTTGATAACCTTCAACTACATAACCTCTGAGCTCGTACGTCTCAGAGAAGGGTGTTAAGCTAAGAGAATAAATTCTCGCCACCAAACAGAAATGTATTTGAAAGAAATCAGCTTTATATCTCAAAATGTAATGTCAGACATGTAACCATACAAGTCTGTTCCGGGTTCGAACATAACCGAAGGCACTTCCAAAGAAGCCCTTGCAATCCGGAAAATTTTCTAATCACGTCCGGACTTCCCATCACAAAAAGAGTGATATAAATCTCTATACCGGGGCAACTCGGTGCAGAGACATTCGACAGGTTGTCCTTTCATTTTCGAAAATATCCGGTCTTCACCCTCGGTCTTCAAATGCCATCCATATACAACGTATCACTAATTCGGAATGGGTTATATGACACAAAGGTCTTTTCCCGGCTAACCCGAATAGTGAGCGCAATATTTAAAAATATATGGATATTTGGATTTCAATTAAGTCACAACTTATTACCCAAAATCTTTCTTCAAATGGTTTAACAAATTACCATTTTCACATCTTTAAACAAAAAGATTCATTTTAAACAACCTTCAACGGTTTAAACAATTTCCACATTTTAATCTTTTAAATAAAAGATTTAATTCATAAAGTTCAACCAGTTTCACAAAGATTCATTCACAGATTTTCCAAATCAATTTCCATTTTAATTTGATTAACTCGTTAAATCTTTAAATCAAAGATTTAACTCATAGCTTTCAAAACAATTTCATTTCGAATGGTTTAAACAAATCATCATTTTAAATCTGTTAAAAATAAACAAATTCAATTCATAGCTTTCAAAAAGAATTCATTCATAACTTGGAAAAACCATTTTTCAATTCAATCTTGAATCCTTTAATTAAACTGGAATTTCATTTCTTATCTGAAAGCTTTTATCATTTGAAAATAAGCAGTTTTCATTTTGGAAATCTGATTCATTTATACGAGTTAAAGTTCTTGGGTTAAGTCCAAATTCTCAAACGATACTTTTAAAATGGTTTAACTTCATATAAACACATTTATAACATCTTTAACCATAATTTCCAACATGGAATTCAAATTCAAATTAAATTATTTCAATTGGAAACTTTACCAAGTTATTCGAAATAACTTTTATCTTAAAAACTTCCTTTTCAAAAGCTTTAACATTCAACCCAAATTCATTTCCAAAATCAATTGAAATCAAAATTTCAATTTCAAAAACATTAAATTTAAATTATCTGTGACTTAACCGATTTCCATGTGAAATCCATATTTGTGTGTGTAAAAGTGTAGTCCAGGGGTTTTACACAGTAGTGCAACATCATACAATCATCACATATCAGAATACAAAAATATAGTTGATAAGCGGTATTAACTATCACGCTTATCGTTCATTCACAGATCACAGATATTTATCACAGATAAGTAAATTACAGATCACAACATAAATCAAGATGTATCACAAAGCATCATATATCAGGGATATCAAACAATCAAGTCATCCAATAGAATCCAAATATCCATAGGTAAGGTCAGTTAATTGTCTGATTAATTCAAATCAGATTAATTTCTTATGAATTACTAATCCTGGTTAATTAACATCGATAATTTTACAAATCATTTTGATTAATTATTCTTTAATCATTTATTAATTAACCATTTATAATAAATTAATTAACCCTTAATTATGATTCATCAACTTTTAATTATTAAATAATTAACCTTTAATTATTTTTAATCAATCATTAATTTAAATTACCTAGAAATTTCTAGTTAATTATCTTCATTAACTAATAACATTTCTTTAATTGCTTTCTTGAGAAATTTATCTTAGATTAATTCATTATTAATCATTTCTAATTATAAATTAATCTAAATTATTTATTTATAAATTAAATAAATAAGTCATTCCTTAATTCTCTTATAAATTAAATTCTTTTATTATCTTAATTATTTCTAAGATAATTCATTTACTTTATTAATGACTCCATTAACATTCAAGTGTATTTTAAACATTACACCTCTAAATTTAAAATTCAAATTCCATTTTGAAAATCTACTTTAAAACATTTGAACTTGTTCAACATTTAAATTTTCAAAACTGATTTAAATTCAAGATTTGGGTTCATAGTAAACTTAAATCCATATTTAGACTTGATTTAAAACTTGATTTAAATCTTGCTTTAAATTTTAAATTTTCATTTTAAAACTTATGATTCAAAAGTTCATTTGAAACTATACCTTAAACTTTTAACTTAAAAACACAGTTTAAATTTTTATTTCAGATTTTAAATTAAACTTTAAAATCTGAAAACTATCAGGTTTTAAACCTCAAACCCCATTTAAATATTTTAAACTTTTTATTACATTTCAGATTTTAATGCAAAGATAAATTTGAATTCAAACTTAAATCTGGATTTAAACTTGATTAAAATCTGGTTTACAATCTAAGTTTTCATTTGAATTTGATAAAAATTCAAACAACTACTGCCAGATTTCCAAAACCTGGAACAACAATTTACTCGAGACAATTAAATTACTCTGAGTCTTCACCTCCCCTGCTTCGAGTCGAGCATATGAATAACCCGAGTCTCCCCCGAGTCAAAATATCCTGCACCCAACAAAATCCTCAGCACTTCAAATGGGCACGGTGCACGTGCACGTCGTCGCCGACCATCTCTGGTCATCACCAGAGCGTCGAATATGTCGACGATTGTTCCCGAACCATCCCTCGATCGTCAGAAAACCCATCCACCTCACCAATTCGAATTCGAGTCTAAACTCGAAACCTGGAAATAGCAACAGGAAACATCACCAAACCTGTCATCGCCTCCTTCTCGCAGCTCCGATCATCTGAATATTCGAAACTCCAGTCAACTCTACGTCAACCTCTCCTCTACCATCACCCAAAAGCACGATGCACTCGGTCAATTATAGGGAACGAACGAATCAAAATACTGGACCTAGTTGAAACTAGGGTTCCAAACAAGAATCAACTAACGCGAATTTCTCAATGAATTAATCATCTCCCTGACAATTTTCCTATCATCACCTTAGCCTCGTCGATCGCCACGAGCAAGCCCGAACCCCCTAACGTCTCCGACCATGGGAAATTTCCCAAAATCCCATTTTCGTTCAAAGTTGAATTGCACTTAAACCCATTTTCTAGAAATCATAATTTTTACTTTAAAAATCATATTTTAGTATAAGAATTCAGTTTATAAACCTGAATTCAAGAATTAAGAAACTCAAATTTTGACAAGTTTAAAGCTTTGCTCAGTTTCTTGCTTCCCAGGGTTATAAACAAGTTGATTTGACTTAAATAAATTTTTAAACATTAGTCCATGTTAAATCAAACAACTTTGATTTGTAGATTACTTCCTAACAAAAACTAGATTAAATGCTAATGGATTTAGTTGGAAATTTGAGCCTGGAAAACAAAACAGAACAGAGCAATTCTAAACAGCATGCACACATATACATATTCACATCACAATCATATTGCTTTCAGAGATGAGTATGCAACAGGATTTACAACTTAAACATTTAAAATTTGTGATGTTACTCACCGTTTATTTTTTTGAAGAAAGAACAGAGCCTCATTTGTTTGAAACAGGCTTTGAAATTTTTGCAAGCTGAAACTCTTCTTTTGATTCTCTGGCTTGAAGTTGATTGTGTTATTGAATTTTTTTTTTAGTTTTGCATGATATTCTTTTCTCAGTTAAAATGGTGGACGAAAGCGAAATGAGGATTGATATAGATAAAAGAAAAGTGTACAACAGTGTATGTTTATTTGTACAATAGTAGGCATGGCTGAAGATAGTTTGCATTATGGGCTGCCTTGTACAATAGCATGGGTGAAGTTACAATTTTCTTGTACTTGTTTATGTTTTTTCTTCTTCTTTGTATTGACTTCGGCTGAGAAGATGTTAGTGGTGGCTAAAGATACTTGTATTTATTACTTTGTTTGTTTATTTGCCTAGACTTATTTTCTATTACTTTGTTTAGTGGCTGATATGATTTATATTTTGTTGTCTTTGCTTTATATTTTTTCTTTCTTTTTGTCTTTACAATATTACTTTAAAATATGTTGTTTGAATTTTAACTAATTTATTTCTAGCTTAAATATTTATTTTATTTTGTTGTTAGATTTTATTTAAGTGTTACTTTTATTTTTATAGTTCATCTCTTATTTATTTATTTCTATTTATACTCAATTATTTATTTTTCTTTAATATTTATAGTCTTATATTTTATTCAAAAATTCAATTAATTATCAATTTAAATAAATTAAAATCTAGGGTCGTTACAAGTCCGGATCAGGCAAACGGTAGTTTCACTACCTTGGGTATTGCTTCATGTGCCTTGTCATACTTGTATCCCTATATACGCGACCACTACGATTTGTTTTGTGTTATACCTATGGAGTACTCCCTGATATCCCACTAGTTTACGGTGGAGTTTACAGTGCTGTATAGACTATAACGCTTATATAAAATGTGTTAAGGGGGATAATGGTAACGCCTTAACACTATTTTGATACTTTATATTACTGATAGGCATTATCTATTTACCGTACAGTACTACATAGTAGATAGTTTAGCGGATCCTTAAAAGATGGTTATTCCAAACATCCTTTGAGTTACTTGTATTTCAATTGCTATATCACTTGAGTTGGATTTATTGATATAAGAATGTTAATCCTGACTTGAGTGTTTTGTGTTTTGCTTTACGCTCGGGTCAGACTGAGTGTACCAGTATTCGAGACTCACCTTTGGAGTTGGAGCTTCGCTTGGAGATCTAGCTATCTATCCAGCTTTCAGATATTCAGTTGATTCCAGTGATGTATTCTGATATTGTATTTGATTATTGTATTCGAGACATCTGTTGTACCTTATTAAACTCTGATATGTATATAGTAGCTTCATGAACTACTATCTTTTGTTTCCGCTGCATTTACTACTCTATGTCTGTGATCTGCGATTATTTATTTACTGTATATGCTGAGTTTTGCCAAATTTAAATTAACAATTCGGTATTTTGAATTATTCAAGTCCGACATGTGCGGATGCGAATGGTCCAAAATAGCGGATCGTTACAGTTGGTATCAGAGCTTTGGTAGCTCTAGGCAAAACTCAGCATATAGGGTAAATGTATTTACAGAATCACTTTCATTCGGGTTTGAATCTCTTTCTTTTTAACTCGATTCCTTTGAATTTTGGAACATTCCCTACGGTTCCAAAATTCATTCATGTCCATCACTATTCGTCTTCTTTCGATTCTGGAGCATCCCAAAACTCCACTTCGAATGACCCTTATAATGAATCGGCGGTTTTGCCAAACTTCGAATGATTTGTAAAGGGGTGAAACTCCTTTACAATAGATATTGATTTACCGGAGATTTCTGTATCCTCGGTTTACGATGCTATCTATCTCCTGCTATGCCTGAATTCTATTTCTTGAGATCAAATGTCGATTTGCCTCGGAATTCTGCATTGATCTTATTCTGGAAGTCACGGTTGACCCGGTTAAGGTCGCCCACGATTTATATAAACTTATCCATCTTTCTATTTCTTTATTTCATCATCTTATCTTTGTTTTGAACCTATCTTCGAATCAAAATTCTCTTTGATTTGAGTCCATCAAATTTGAATCTCTATATTCTTTCTTTGAAATCCATGCTTGTAATCGAACGAAGAAGTGTAATTGTGGATTAATATTTAAAAATGTTTTATATATATTGGGTTGTTTGAGTTGTTGATGGTTGATTTGGGTTTTTGATCGATTCGTCTGATCAACGCTATCGATAGGATTTCCAAAACACTTGGACAGAGCAAACTGATACAATATTGTTTTCAAATTTGGTAAACAAAATAGTTTTGAATGATTATATTATATATAAGTATAAATTTTTCGGAAATTAAATTGTTAATGAATTTGTTGTCAAAAATGATAATATTTGATTTTCATTTATTGTTTTGTAAACCATAGACTATTCCAATCTGATAAATAAATGAAAGTATAGAACATAGTTTAAATTTTTAATTAGGAATTGAAATGGATTTAAACTAGAATTTGAGAATTAATTTCTGGTGATTTCAAACTTTGATTAGAAAGTTTTAAAGTGTATAGTATTTAAAATATTTTCAAATAGAAATCATTTCCAAAGAATTTAAATGTTTAAATCAGTTCTCTTTTCTTTGTCGCTGGAAAATAATTTCGGTGATGACGGCCGCATCATCGACGTTCATTTTCGAGTTCCGAAGTGGAAAGACCATTCTGTAGCTTTGCTACACTTTTGTTTTGAAAATTAAATTGATTTAAATTTCTAAAGTATGTCTTGATTTATAATATATATATATTGGCATATGATTATTTTGATATATGTAAAATATATAAACATATTTATCTCTAAATTGTTTGAAGCTAATCGGAAATTTAATTCTTAAAATTTGGGTAAAAGATGATTTCAATTATAAATTAAACCAAAATTTTGAATTAATATTTAAACTTGAGAGAATTGAATTAGAAATTTACTTGTATAATACTCAATTGCATTCAATATAACTTACCTAAATTGCTCAAAAAGTTAACTATGTAATTGGATAGTATACAATATAAATTGTCTTTATAAATAAAATTTGAGTGTGTGTAAAAATGTTATACACTTAAAGTTTAATTATAAAATGGTTAATGGAGATAAATAGAATACTAGGTTAGTTGAATAATAAATGGATTAATAAAATAGAATTGTGTTGAAATGAATTTTGTAACAAACAATAATAAATTGAAAATAAACCAAGTCAATGAAATTCCTTGAGTTTAAACTCAATTGTTAAATATAAATTAATTTAAATTGGAATTTATATGGTTTAAATTAATTGTTTATTTTGTAATTCAAGTCTATTTTCTTCTGGTTGTTTCTATTCTCCTACCTCCTTCCTTTTCGGGGATGAAAAGTTTTGAGTGGGGGAGAGTGTAACGACCCGTAAATTTAACTGGTTTTAATAACGTTATTAATTGAAATTTTGTGGAATTTTAAAAATAAAATATTGAAATAAAAATTTAATATTTGAAATGCGTCTAGTAAAACATAGCAACTGGTAAATTTTCATCCAAAAATATGAAAGTTTATTTCGTGTGTAATTTTATTTCAATTTAATCAGTTAGGAATTGATGAAAATAAAATGTTTTCGAAACCTGAATATTTTTATATAGAAAAATTCTAAACCATCTTCTGAGGAAAACGTCATTTTTTGTTTTTCCAAATTCGGACTTCTTTAGCTCCGTCGATCTTATTTTTCTACGTTTTTGCTGCATTTTCCGCTAGTATAAAAATTTGAATCCTTATAATTCAATCGTACCACAATTATCTGTGTACCGTTGGAAGCACCTCGTCGCGCTGATCGAAACGGTATATTCATTTGCACGAATCGGAGTCCGACGTAAAAATAAGTCGCGTTGATTTAATCGTTCCGGACGGACCGGTTAAACCATTCTCAGCCCAAATCTTTAGCCTGTATCCACTTGAAATGTGAAAATATAATCTCAGCTAGTAATAAATAGGTTAGTTGGCAGCTAGGGGTTGGCATTGGAAAGTGTTGTGACGTCTCGGTATTCCATAAGGAAATTTATGGTTACGAAATTGTAAAACTTGGAAAGAAGCAAACAGTTCATTTCACTGTTCCACTTCACAAATTTCAATTCTCCAGCTAATACACCCCACTCCTATCTTCTCCTCCTCATATTTCTTTCTCCCCTCCACTCGCCTAAGCTCCAGAAAAAAAAACTCGCCTCCTCGTTTTCCTGTAGCATGCAATAACCACGCATGAACTCAAGCCTCGTTCCCTCATCCTCCTCATCAGATCCACCGCTGCATCACCTCACTTCCCCTCGCCTCGTTCCAGACCAAGTCATGCGGCCACGCAACCCCGCCTATCCCCTCCACTCGCCTTGTCAGAGCACCACCCTCGGCCTTGAACCACCGCCGAGCACCGTTATCATTTCCAGCCCCTGCGCCTTCCTCTCTCACCTTCCCTTCTCCCAATGGCCGGCCGAGCACCACCACATGACAGCACCGAATCACCCAAGGCCATCTACTGCTCGACCCAAACACTGAGCCACTCCGCCTTAGCGGGCCACAAATCGCCATCCTCCGCCCAGAGCGCAGCCTTCGGCTGTAGCCCACCGGTTCTCACTCCCCTCTTCCACTCTATTTCCACCCTAGCCATTCACCGCTCAGCCCAACCTTGGTCGTGGCCACCTTTTCACCAACCTTCCTCCGCCTGTGAACGTGCAGTTCCTTTGTATTCTATTTACAACATATGTAAGCTGTTGTTTTATAAATTTATATATTTATGTTGTTCGTACCTATATTTATACACTTGAGTTTTATTATGTATGTTATATATATAGTTCTGTAGCTATATAGTATAATAGGTTGTTTATATTGGATGTATATTTCATTTTATATATGTATGGTTATCAGTGTAGTTCATGATATATTTGCCGTATATATTATTATATGTTTTCAAGATAAAAGTTATATACACCTTAATATACATGTCAGTTACTTTAATTATGCAAGCTGTTCCATATTTGCCTTATATTTGAATTGTTGAAATAACTTTGTATATATATGATAGTATAGATATTGTACAGTATTGTATTTATTAAAGTTGTTCATTTGTATATGGGCTGGTTACAGATAAGCTGTTTATATATATATAGAGAGAGATATACGTTGCTAGGTACATAAGTAGTATATGCCATATTTTTAACCTGTATGTAATTATAGTTAGTTCACAAGTATCAGTATATATAAAGTGATAGCTTCTATGTATTGGAATAAAGCAAAGTTATTTGATTTTAAATTGTAATATATGATGACTTTGTAGCTTACGTATATAGGCTTATTTATGTATTAAAGATTAATTTTGAAATTTTATAGTATTTTTAGTATATTTGTCTTAAATTAAAATACTGGAAATATATATAATATAATAATAATGTATATATCTTATTTATATCAAAACTAATTCGTTTTGTTCATCGATCTCGCCTATCAGCTTTGCTCGTCAAATTCGTGTCAAATCTTGCACTGCTTTTGAAATCGTCATTTGGATTTGGTCAATTTCGCAATTCAAAGCGTAGCCTGTTGTGTTGTCTATCTTCTTGTGTTCTCTAGCCTCGGAAGGTGAGCAATCACTCACGATTAATGTTCTTTTATTTATTAAATTTGATTTCAATTGAAACGACAATTGAAATATGCTGTTGTTAGTTATTTCCATCGTATATATGCTATTACCTGTATCAGTTCACCTGTGACATCTGACACCATTATCTGTTACTTATACGATGATAATCAAGTTTGGTTGTTAAATGATTGATTGTTTGATGTTGACATTGGACGTTAAATTGTTAATGTATGAAGTGATAAATAATTTGAATTTGAAATTGACGTAGGATAGTTAGATTTGATATATGTGTTAATTTGATTGATGACATTTGCATAATATAACCCCTTAAAATGTTAAATAAATTGACACGTAGAAATAGTGTTAACCACACCTTGAACCATTTAAATGTATGTGTATAAATTAATGTAGTTTGAAATTGAACAATAGATATCAAGTGAAGAACCGTATAAATATTAGTGTAATAATCTTTAATCTACATGAAATGATAGTGTAGATTCTAGAAATAATTATATTAATTTGCACAAACAACAATGTAAATTAATACAATTATTTCGGGATTATTTGAATTAATTATTGGATTGTTATTGATGTTGCTATTGCTTGTTTATTTACTTTGACACCATCCCAGTTATCACACTACAAGTTACCTTTGCTATGCTTTGATTTTTGAATTCAAATGGAATCGGGTTGAAATGATATATACCCAAATAAAACTTTGACTTAGGATAGAGAAGTTAATAAAACCCGATTGGTCAATAATTTGATTCAAAATGAAATAAAGATTTTATTGTATAATAATAAGGGTTTAAGATAAAATTGGAATTTAGATTTTAACGAAAGGAAAATGTTAATAATTTAAAATCTGAACAAAATATTAACAATGTAATTGATGAAAGAACGATTGTTTAAATTAAGAAATGATTGAATTGAGTTTGGAAATTATTTGATAATTAAGTTTTGAAATTATTTAATAATTAAATAAAATTGAATTCTTTGATAAGTGAAATCGAACTTCTTGAATTAGTGAAATTAAGTTTCTTTATTAATTGAGTTTTGAAATGTGTAACTAAGTAAATGAATAAGTGAAATTGAATTTCTTTAACAAGAAATGAAAATGTGATTTTTTTTGAAATTAATGTAAGACTTGTAATTTAAAGAACTTGATTCGACGAATTTAGTCTAATTAAATTTGTAAGTTTGATATAATGGAGTTGAACTTAAGTAATTGATTTAATGAATTGGAAATTAAATAGAAATTGTTTTGAATGATAAATTAACTTAACGAATATTGAAGGAAATCGATTAATGAATTTAAATTGATTTGAATGTTTAATCCAATTAAATTAAATAATTTCGGAATGAAACTTATATACGAACTTGGATCAATATTTGAATTGTTTAAATAAAAATTGAAATTGAATTATAAGATTTTGAAATGGTAATTTGGAAATTTTGAAACGTAAATTATGCAAATTGATTTAGAAAGACAAATGAAATGTTGGTTTACAAATTCTATTTGAAATTGAATTTGATTTGGTTTTGAAATATATTAAACGACCAATCGGTGTAATAATTACGAAAGTTATTAAAGAGACCGGAATCGGTTAGGGACATACTCACTGTCTAAACCGAAAACCACTTTAATAACTATATGCGGAGTGTGATCCAGAATGAAGTGGTTGGAATGATGTACGTGATGACTGAAGAAAGAGAACGATAATGGATAGCTTTGACACTTGTGTCAAATTGGAAATGACTAAAACAGGAGCCGTGCCGGGCCAAATGGGGTTAGCTACCTCGAGCGAACACACTTCTTCGAAAACTACTCATTACTTGTTATCGATTGGTGCACCCTTGAAATTTTGGGAGTGTTGTTTCGTGGTGTTGCGATCGTTGCGGCGATGCGTTCTCACCAGTCCGGATCAGGCAAACGGTAGTTTCACTACCTTGGGTATTGCCTCATGTGCCTTGTCATACTTGTATCCCTATATACGCGACCACTACGATTTGTTTTGTGTTATACCTATGGAGTACTCCCTGATATCCCACTAGTTTATGGTGGAGTTTACAGTGCTGTATAGACTATAACGCTTATATAAAATGTGTTAAGGGGGATAATGGTAACGCCTTAACACTATTTTGATACTTTATATTACTGATAGGCATTATCTATTTACCGTACACTACTACATAGTAGATAGTTTAACAGATCCTTAAAGGATGGTTATTCCAAACATCCTTTGAGTTACTTGTATTTCAATTGCTATTTCACTTGAGTTGGATTTATTGATATAAGAATGTTAATCCTAACTCGAGTGTTTTGTGTTTTGCTTTACGCTCGGGTCAGACTGAGTGTACCAGTATTCGAGACTCACCTTTGGAGTTGGAGCTTCGCTTGGAGATCCATCTATCTATCCAGCTTTCAGATATTCAGTTGATTCCAGTGATGTATTCTGATATTGTATTTGATTATTGTATTCGAGACATCTGTTGTACCTTATTTAACTCTGATATGTATATAGTAGCTTCATGAACTACTATCTTTTGTTTCCGCTGCATTTATTACTCTGTGTCTGTGATCTGCGATTATTTATTTACTGTATATGCTGAGTTTTGCTAAATTTAAATTAACAATTCGGTATTTTGAATTATTCAAGTCCGACATGTGTGGATGCGAATGGTCCAAAATAGCGGGTCGTTACAAATGATTTACAGTTTTATCAGTTGATTTGGTTTTATTCCTGCCCCTGGAGCGGACGACCTTTTATATATACTCACCTAGTAGCGGATGACCCATATTATATGATTATATACTGTTTATAATGCAGGGGGCCATGTTGAAGAGATCCAAAGCATTCCTCACCACCGTTGATTTTATTTGCATATATATATATATATATATATATATATATATATATATATATATATATCTGTGTGTGTGTGCGCGCGTGCGCTGATATATATGAGCTGTGATGGAGGGGGACAGGTTGGAGGGATCCAACGGGATTTCTCACCGTTGTTGAATTATTTTCAGTAATGTTCTTGTTATATGATTATTAAATATTAATCTTGATTGTTAGCATAATGGGATATAACATTGTAATATGTTTAAAATTTAAATCCTTTAGTGATAGGGAATCAATATCGATATTGGTTAAACGTTGGGTAGCTATTGGCTTAAAATTAGTATTTTAAAAATACTATAAATTGCCATTTGAGTTGGAGTTAGTTTTTGAGACAGGAAGTGATATTAAATCTGAAATTGGGTTTCGAAAATATTTTATTTTAGAGAATTTAACTTCTATTTTACTCCAACCTTTTTATCCGTCTTTTCTAAGTTATTTATTTTAAAAATATTTAATTATTTATTTAAAGATTATTTAATTATTTATTTAAAATGTTTTGACTTATATATTAATTATTAATTAAAGTTATTTAATTAGATTGATACAAGTTATTTTATTTTATTTAAAGGTTTATAAATAATCATATTAACATTTCTAAAAGTTAATAAATTACTTTACTTATATTGCTTAAAGGTTAATTATTATTTTATTATTGAAAAGTTTATTTATTATACTACTAATAATGTTTTAAAGTTTATTTTTACATTATTAAAAATGTTTAAAAATATTTCTAGTGATGTTTAAGTTTTATTTATTATGATTATATAGTAAATTGTTTATAAAAAGGGTTTGCTAAAGGAGTTTACAAATTTGAAAGAGGTTTGAAATTTGAAAAGAAGTCACATTTGAATGGTTTTAGAAAAAGGGTTTATAAATGGTTTTTGAGACTTATAAAAGAATATGTTTTGGAGATTTATAAAGAAGTTTAATAAAAGAATTTTGGGAATTTATAAAAAGGGCATTTGTGAAATAAAAGAGATTTACGGAAAGAATTAGTGTTTTGAATTATTGATATCTCCGCTTAATGACACATGAGGTTTTAATCATTTTAATATGATTTGAATTAGAAATCTTTCTGAGTATTTTGTAAATATACTTATGCTATTGTTTAAGTATATGGAAAAGTTTCCAAGTTTTTGAAAGTGAAATTGTTTGTGAATATACTTATACCGTTTAGATAAGTATATGGTTATATTTTCTGAGTATCGGAAATATGGTGTTTTATGAATATAGTGATTTGTGAATATACTAAACTATTGAGATAAGTATGTGGAAGTGGTTTCCAATTATTTATAAAGTGAATTTTATTAACAGAAGATCAACTTTGAGAGGCTTAATGATTTATATGGGAAATGTAATCTATGTTTGAATGATTGTTATTTGATAGATAAATAACCAACTAACAAATATGGACCCAAAACGTAACTTTGGTAATATATAGGAGAAACACATGAGTTATATGACACAGTCATCTTCGATGATGTTGTACTGCGCGTATTAATCTCGTTTCATTCTCCCAAGACAAATGATAAGGAAATCCGTCCACTAAAGGTTAGGAGGTGATCTCCGCTCTTATCTTTGACTATTTATTTCCTAAAGAACTGGGATAGAGTTTGCCGGAAACTATCGAACGTTGTTTCGAAGAGATCGGAATCAGATATGTTATCCGAAAACCACTTTGATCCAACTCAAGCATTTCGAAGTGAAGACATCTTGAAGATGATGAAATGGAAGGCGAAGCTCTTTGAAGTGCAAGGATGCTTGTTACTAATCCTGAGCATAATTCTAAAATTGATGTAGTAGAAGTAGTGCCTTCAGTTTGTTCATATCTTGAAAACCTTGTATGGATGAATACTAGCATTGCATTGTTGCATGGATGGTAGTGTTAGAATTCTGAGTAGGAAATGCTATATAAAGGTAAAACGTAGCCTCAAGCCTCATCAATCGAGAAATGACAAAAATCGGGCATGCAATAGGGCCATGTGGTTCGCTTGGATCAGAGTATGTTCATCCCAAATCTAGATCGATTACCATCTACTCATGTATGCTTCGAGGCCCAAAGTGGCGTGATCATATTCGGTACTACTAGTCAAGTAGTAGGCCAGTCCTGTGTGGCAGGGGTACAAGATGTTCTTGTCAAACCCCGGTGCATTTTATCTAGAGATGTAACATTGGAAGGTAGTTCCTTACCTTGTTATAGTATGAAATCCATTCTCCAATACAAGCTTTACGGACTTAGTTGTTCCCAACTATGCTGAAACGTGAGATGCAAGCATTTCAGCTATATTCATATTTTAATTTGACCCCTAGACATTATTATAGCATCAATGGTTATCGTAAGGTAAAAATCCATCTGCGTTTATGTGCGGCATGGTCTTATGAGATACCTTTTATTTTAAAAGGGTTTTTCCTAAATATAGAAATCAGTTGATTTGATAAGTTTTTTCTCACACTAGTTAACTAGATGATTCGGGTGTTCTTTCCTTTCAATGCTTGAGTCGGACCGAGCATATTTACATATTTCTTTGGATGCATTGGAGCTCAGGAGATGAACTGGAGGTCTAAGACGTATCTACATATTTCTTTATGTTCAGCTATGTTATCTGTTGATTGTATTTATTAGCAATTGTAAGGTTAGACTGTTATAACTGTCCGGGTTGAAATAGGTTAGTGTACTCTGATTGGTGTATGTATATTAAATTTTTTTCTTGCGTAAAGTTTTTTTTGTATATTATGGATTTTTCGTTCCGCTGTGAAATTCCTTATTTGTTAGTTTTCTTTTTCTTCCTTCTTCTTTTCCCCTAACAATCGGGTTTTCCGGCATTCGATTACCCGGCACGCAATACAATGAACGTATTAGTATCGATTTTTGAGATTTGAAATCTCGTTCGTTACATTTTGGTATCAGAGCGCAAGGTTAAGCGAGAACCTTAGCTTTGGTGGGAATTACTCATTAGAGATAAGGTCAGTAGCATCCTAGAATGAGTTTGAGTGTATGTATGTATGTGTGTTTGTGCGTCTATATATGAGCGCGTATTTGCTAGTGATATAAAAATGTTATATATTGTGTTAATTGATCTGTTGAGTGGTTTATGGATTTTGGTCAATACGAGTAATTAATGTTATTGATAGGGATCTCTAAACACTTAAACAGAGCAATTCGACATGGTATTGTTTATTGGGTAAATGAATAATTTTACCTAGATTATATTTTATATATAAAATAATAATTTTTTAGAAATTATTATATTTATATATTATATGCTTGGTCGTTAGGAAAATGATAATATTCAGTTATTATCATTTATTGTTGATTAGTCATGCTCATCTAGTTAGGAGCATTTACTGTTGTTTGTTGATTTAATAGTCGCGCCTGACCAGTTTATGGGCATTGACTATTGTGCTAAGTTAGAAGTAGTTGTATCATTTTCTCTGCATGGGTTGGGTAGACTAGTGATTGTTGGAACATTTAAAATGAATACCTTGTGAATCCAGTTTCACAATTTGATTATAAGGTGTTCGAGGCTAATGTTGGGTTAGAATTTGATTTTTTTTAATAGAATTATTTTTTTATAACTCAACAAAGTGGCATTTGTGAATGATTTTATATAACAAATTAAAAATATATATAAACATGATTGATAAATGTAATTTATAAATAAAAAAGGTTTAAACTGAGAATTTGAGAATTTAAATCTCGGTATTTTGGAAATTGTGTTTCAAAGGTTTTGGGAAAAATAAAAATCTTATTATTTTAAAGTATTTTTTAAACAGAAATATTTCAAATAAGTGTTAAAAGGAGATAAAAAGCACTGAACTCACTTTGGTCGTTGGAAATAATTTTGATGATGACTGCAGCATCATTAATGTTCATTTTCGAGTTTCTAAGTGACATATTGCTACCATAGGGGATTTGTTTTGGAAAAACAAGTTTTGATTTAAATCCCAAAAATATGATTTGTTATACAAAAAGAGATGTATATTATGTTATGTATTATTTCAAACTAGAGTTAAAATAAAACTAGGTGTTTAATTCTGAAATTTTCAACTAAGTATTATATGGATGCATGTAGACTATGCATTAGAGATTGGTTTTGTATCTCATTTTGATATGTTTGTTATGTTCCATTTACTAAAATGATAATGGAATTTTCGATGATTTTTTTTACAGTCAAAAATTCTAAATTGGATATAGAAATTGAGCTAAGTGTTTTGAGGAAACATAAGAAAAGGAATATTACCAACTTATAAATTTGAGGAAAGTAGTAAGAAAAAGGCAAAATTTGAATTTGTTAGACATTTGGGTTAAGTAAAACTAGAAATTGAGCTAAGTGTTTTGAGGAAACATAAGAAAAGGAATTTTACTAACTTATAAATTTGAGGAAGGTAGTAAGAAAAAGGCGAATTTTGAATTTGTTAGACATTTGGGTTAAGTAAAACAAATTTGGATAGTGCGTATATACTATACGATATAAAAGAGCGTTATACAAATATAAACTTAAGTTGTAATTATAGAATGTGAATGAACTTAAGTAAGGATCTATGAAATGGATCATAAAAAAATTTAGTATTAAAGGAAATATTCTAAGTAATAATTGAATGTGAATAAAAAGAAATTGGTATAGTTAAAGAAATCAATTGAAATAAATACGTAATTTGCACGTAGATCATTTTATTCGCATAACTATTCTTGATCTAGATTCGGGCACATGATTTCGAGGTGATTTACACTGATCCGAACAAGGATTTTTCACTCGATCCTTGACGATGAATAATTGGTACGTATTTTTGATTGATTTTGGAGTTCTCTGTCATAATATGGCTATGACAGGAGAATGGCGGTTTTTAATCAAGGAACCGGATCAGATTCCACACTAGAGTGGTCGATTGGATAATACTTCGGAAATGGGATTACGTGATCGAGTGAGTGATCAGATTTGATATTGTTTACGAATGGTATATGTACATCTTATAGGCTTATCATAAATAAATATTTGTCATTGGAAAATGAATAATATGATTATGAATTATATGATTGGATATTATTGTTAAACAAGATGCAGGTATATAGAAGCAAAATATAATTTAATGCCTTTGGTTCCAGGAGTAGAATTTGGTTGCCGACAAATAGGTACACGTTTATATTGATGTTTGGTTTGATGATTTTATGATTGAGCCATTTGAATTTTGTTTTCTTTTGTTGGTTTAGGCCCGTCATGGCGATTTATAGTTGTTCCGATCTAGCCGCGCAAAGAAAACGCTGTCAAAATTTTTCGTAAATTTAAAGAGTTAGAAAATTTTAATAACAAGTTTCAACAAATTGGTTTCTAAAAGTTAAAAGGGGTAGGGACATTTTTCTTACCTTGGAAATTTCTAGGATGAAATTCTTTTAAGGGGGAAGAATGTAACAAACCAGAATTTTAGTCATTTGTATTTTAAATATTTAATTAATTTTAAATATTGAAATATTAGTTTTATAAGCCAAACGACTTAAATTTCACATATAGTGATTTATTTGAACAGTGAATTGAATATCGGAATTAGTGGATAATTTAATCTTGGATTTTATATGAATAAAAATGGTTTTGAAATCTTATTTAAATTTAGAATAAATAAGAATGGAATAATAAACTTTCAAAATTTAGATTTGAAAATGATTTTCTTTAGTTTTAATAAAAATTCGTTTTAATTAACGTGTGAAAATAGCATTTCGGGGCACTGTCTCAGTTTTTGACGAAACGAGTGCCATTGGAACCGTGATAATAAATTATTATATGACATTGAGTTTCGTGACGATAGGAAGTATTGTGTGGTCATGCGAACTCGAAACGCATAGAAATTAATTATATGAATTAATATAATATAAATTTATTTTAGGAGCTAACTTCTGCATATGATCAAATTAGGGTCTGATAATAGTTCAATTGAGTTCGGAATAGGGGTATTTAGTATGGAACCCCAGTCAGCCCACCTCGATTGGAGTTTGAGATTTTAAAATGGTATAGGATCATATATTTTTAAATTAAAATAATATCTAAACCCATACCACTTTACTGTTCAAGGCCCATATCATCCACGTTTTCAACCCTACTCTCCATGTTCAGACCTTAACTTCTCCCTTATATAAATGCGTCCTAAACATGAGATTGGGTTTGCACTTCACAATTTCGAAACCCACCAAATCCTACGGCCCAAATCAATCGGAGCCAATCGAGGCATTTTTTGGCCATGACCTCAACTACGGAAATGTTCGCGACGTCAAGGTGATGGGGTTCAACGGTTGGATTGGGCTAGTCGCGGTGAGGAGGCAGTATTTTCAAGATGAATGTGAAATAAATTTTCATGAATTATGGCAATTTAAGTCTTCGTTAGGAGATGATGTCTGAGGGGAAGCCGTAAAGGATGAGGAGGGCTAGGAACGACCTAAGTTTGGTGGCGCGGAATCGATTGTGGCGGCAGCAATTCGAAGATGATCAGAATTTGTTTTGGGGTTTTTTCGAGGTGATGGCGGCGAGTTAGAGGCCGAGGTTGCTGGCGATGCGAAGCTTGTGGTCAGGCCTGGGCTTGGGCGAAGTGCAGTGTGGTCCGGTGGTCTCTGGTGGTGGCGCGGAGGAGATGAAGACACAACTGCTGTATTGTTTATGAGCGAGAGAGAGAAGAGGATCAGGGGAGGATTTATTTAATCTAATAATGGTAATAAGATTTTAAAAGTGTAATTAGTGAATAAATATAATTATTAAATTCCGTAATCTTATTTAGTCAATAACTTATTCGGTTTAGGTCCGAATAAAACGCGGCCAGTCGCATTAGGTTTGTATCGACAAATGCTATGTCATGGAATTTGTTTGGTAGAGATTTAAGCTATTGGAATAATGAGCTGAATGAATGTCATTCTAGTTCAAACGGAATTAGAAATGCTTCGGTGACAACTGGAATTATGGTGAGTTAAACTCACCTTTTTGGTTAACCATTATGTTATATAGTTGACAAAAATTGTTGATTGGATGTTCGGATGATTTACAGTTTTATCAGTTGATTTGGTTTTATTCGCGCCCCTGGAGCGGATGACCTTTTATATATACTTGCCTAGTAGTGGATGACTCATATTATATGATTATGTACTGCTTGTGATATAGGCGGACAGGTTGGAGGGTTCCAACAGGATTTCTCACTACAGTTGATTTTATTTACATATATATATATGTGCTGATATATATGAGCTGTGATGGAATGGGCCAGGTTGGAGGGATCCAACATAATTACTCACCATTGTTGAATTATTTTCATTAATGTTCTTTTTATATGATTATTATATATCAAGCTTGATTGTTGACACTATGGGATATAACATTGTTATGTTTAAAATTTAAACCTTTTAGTAATAGGGAATCAATATCGATATTGGTTAAACGTCGGGTAGTTATTGGTCTTAAATTAGTATTTTAAAAATACTATAAATTGCCATTTGAGTTGGTGTTGGTTTTTGAGATAGGAAATGATTTTAAATCTGAAATTGGATTTCGAATATATTTTGTTTTAAAGGATTTAACTTCTATTTTACTCCAACCTTTTTATCTGTCTTTTCTAAGTTATTTATTTTAAGAATATTTAATTATTATTTAATTATTTATTTAAAATGTTTTAAACTATATTTTAATTAATAATTAAAAATATTTAATTAGATTGATATAAGTTATTTTATTTTATTTAAAGGTTTATTAATTATTATATTAACATTCCTAAAGGATAATAATTTACTTCATTTATTTTGCTTAATGGTTAATTATTGTTATATTATTGAAAAGTTTAAAAGTTTATTTATTATATTATTAATATTATTTTAAAGTTTATTTTACATTATTAAAAATGTTAAAAGATATTTTTATGATGTTTAAGTTTTATTTATTATAATTATATAGTAAATTGTTTATAAAAAGGGTTTGTTAAAGGAGTTTGTAAATTTGAAAGAGGTCTGAAATTTGGAAAGAAGTCGGGTTTGAATGATTTTAGAAAAGGGGTTTATAAATGGTTTTCGAGATTATAAAAGGATAATTTTTGGAGATTTATAAAGAAGTTTTATAAAAGAATTTTGGGAATTTATAAAAGGGGCATTTATGAAATAAAAGAGATTTACGGAACGTATTAGTGTTTTGAATTATTGATATCTCTGTTTAATGACACATGGGATTTTAATCATTTTAGTATGATTTGAATTAGAAATCTTTCCGAGTATTTTGTAAATATACTTATGCTATTGTTTAAGTATATGAAAAAGTTTCCAAGTTTTTGAAAGTGAAATGGTTTGTGAATATAATTATACCATTGAGATAAGTATATGGTTATATTTTCTTAGTACCGAAAATGTTGTGTTTTGTGAATATAGTGTTTTGTGAAAATACTTATACCGTTGAAATAAGTATATGGAAGTGATTTCCAATTATTTATAAAGTGAATTTTATTAACAGAAGATCAATTTTGAGAGGCTTAGTGATTTCCATGGGAAATGTAATCTATGTTTGAATGATTGTTATTTGATAGCTAAATAACCGACTATCAAATATGAACCCAAAACGTAACTTTGGAAATATCTAGAAGAAAATGTGAGTTATATGGCACATTCATCTTCGATGATGCCGTACTACGCGTATAAATCTCATTTTGTTCTCCTAGAACAAATGATAAGGACATCTGTCCACTAACAATTAGGAGGTGATCTATGCTCTTATCTTTGACTTTATTTCCTAAAGAACCAGGATTGAGTGTACTCAAAACTATCGAATGTTGTTTCAAAGAGACCGAGATCAGATATGTTATCCGAAAACCACTTCGATCCAACTCAAGTGTTTCAATGTGAAGACATCTTGAAGATGATGAAATGGAAGACGAAGCTTTTTGAAGTGCAAGGGCTGCTTGCTACAAATTTAGAGGGTGGTTCAAAATGGATGTAGTAGAAGTAGTGCCTTTAGTTTGTTAATATCCTGAACAACTTGTATGGATGAATACTGGCATTGTATTGTTGCCTGAAGGGAAGTGTTAGCATTCCATGTGGGAAATGCTATATAAAGGTCAAACGTAGTCTCAAGCCTCATCAATCGGGAAGTGACAAAAATTGAGCATGCACCAGGGCAATGTGGGTCGCTCCCATCAGTGTATGGTCATCCCAAATCTAGATCGATTACTATCTACTCATGTATGCTTCGGGGCCCAAAATGGCGTGATCATATTTGGTACTAGTCAAGTGGTATGTCAGTCCTATGTGGTAGGGGAACAAGATGTTCTTGTCAGACCCCGGTGCATTTTATCTAGAGATGTACTATCGGAAGGTAGTTCCTTACCTTGTCATACTATGGAACCCATTCTCCAATACGAGCTTTATAGACTTAGTTGTGCCCAATACGTTGAAACATGAAATGAAAACATTTCAGCTATATTCATATTTCACTTTGACCCATAGACACTATTATAATATCAATGGATTTTCTATAGAAAATGTTTTGGTTATTGTAAGGTAAAAACCCATCTGTGTTTATGTGCGGCATCGTCTTACGAGATAACTTTTATTTTAAAAGGGTTTTTCCTAAATATAGAAATCCGTTGATTTGATAAGTGTTTTCTCATGCTGGTTTACCAGATTGATCCGGGCATTATTTCCTTTCAATGCTTGGGTCAGACCGAGCATATTTACAGATTTCTTTGGATGCATTGGAGCTCTAGAGATGAGCTAGAGGTCCAAGACGTATCTACATATTTCTTTGTGTTCCGCTTTGTCGTCTGTTGATTGTATGTATCAACAATTGTAAGAACATACTATTATAATTGTCCCGGCGAAATAGGTTAGTATTCTCTGATTGGTGTATGTATATTACATTTTTTTTCTTTTGTAAAGATTTTTTTGTACATTATAGATTATTTGTTCTGCTGTGAGATTCTGTATTGTTTATTTTCTTCTTTCTTCCTTCCTATTTTCCCCTAACAATTGGGTTTTTCGACATTTGATTGCTCGATGCAAAATACTTTGAACGTATTAGTGTCGATTTTCAAGGGTTGAAATCTCGTTCGCTATAGTAAACGAGAGAGTGAATTAATAAGCGAAGTGGAAATTTATGTAATGTTAATTTGTTGCTGTTGATGTGTATGTAAGTTTCACCGAGTGGTATGCGACTTCCGTATGGAATATATTTATTTACTCAACAATAGTATAATGTTGGGTAATCATTGAAGACCGAGTACTTAATACTTGCATATTAGTGAATTTTTCTATATTATAAACATATATTAATCGATATTATTTGGATTTCTGACTTGATGTGTGAGGTGTATTATATTATTTCTTTATTTTATTTTAAAGCAGGAATATGATTATCTCTACTTTTTAGTGGATCAGGGCATGCAATGCGGAATTCCTTACATAGATGTGATGGCCAGAATTTTGCTAGCCCTATCCTAGCTTGACCTACCATGGGGTTGCTTCTTGGTGGTTGTGACGACATGGCCCCATCTTCACATGGTCATAATCTGCTGCATTGGCTAACTGGACGAGGAGTACAGTACAAAGTGAGGTGGTTAACAATGGGAAGCGAGGTACGAGAAAGTGAGGAAGCAACGTGCATTTATTGTGTAACTAAAGACTGGTGAGGACGCTCATAAAATTTATAGTAGGGTCTCCATTTACATCTAAGAAGTTACGAGGCTCAGGTGTAGACTCAGTTTCTGGCAGTAACATTAACAATGGCAATAGCAGTAACAGTAGCGGTAATGAAGATGAAACTAAAGAATAAAATGAATAAATTAAATATAGTTGAATAAATATAAATGAATTAGTGTGTGCGGTGATGTGCGATGTGTGCGGTGTGTGTTATGTATGCAATGTGGTATGTGTGCAGTGATGTGCGATGTGCGATGTGTGCGATGTGTGTGGTGATGTGCGATGTGTGTGATGCATGTTCGATGTGTGTGGTATGGTGTGTGCAATGGATGCTTGATGTGTGTAGTGTGATATATGCGATGGATTTTTGATGCACATTGTGTGATGTGTATGATGGTGTTCGATGTCTTATAGATGTTTTGATGTATGATGTATACAACGACGATTGATGTGTTGTAGACATTTTTATTATTCCTTTGGTTGGATTTCTTTATTATGTCATGTATATGTTATTCCTTAAGATATCGTTATGTACTCATCATTGAATCTAAACACAATCTGACATGTTTATTATTTATATAATACTCAGGTCAGTCCACGACATTTCAGGTTTAGGGACAGGATGATCAGTTTGTGGATGTTGGGCATAGATGGAAGATAGAGTATTATTGTTGTATATCATTGCATATTATGATATTTCATGTATGTAAGGCATTGTGTTTTATACTAGACATATATTGTATATATTTGAGATAGTGGGTGTTTGACCTATTTTATATGCCAATCAGACGTGTATATCTTATATTATATTTGTATCGCTGCGTTGATGACTCCGTGTTCTCCATTCTTTTATATTGTATATTGTTTTGGCTTTGGGAACTACACGTGTTTGTTGCTTTGTACTGAAGCTGTTTACATCAAGGTGGGTGGTTTATATTATCCGATGCATTCAATGTTGGTCAAAGGGAATATTCACATCTATTTCACCCATATCGCCTCATTCTCCATGTTACTCGACAGTATTAGTCAGTAATACTTTTGGGTAATATGGATATAGAGGTGGGGTGTCACTTTTTTTGGTACCATAGTAGGTTTAGAACAATACATTGTATAAGAGACACGAGTGTTGGCCTTAGATATGACTTAGTGTCCATGTCCCCATGGATGTGGTAGATTATTGTTTATAGTTAAATGATAATAGGAATATATGATGATTATTGGGGTAATCTTTGGGGATGTACTTGTATTTTTTTCTATTATATAATATATTTCTTTTACCTTTTTCTAAGTGTAAGTCTTTGAATAAGATATAGAGTAATAGATGGAAATTGAAGAGGTAGGAGTAAATTGTCTGACAAGTAGTGTCGACATTGATGAAGTAGGTTAAACCTTTGTGTGACTTTGAAGTAACAACTGACTCGTTTGGTTAGGGAAGCTGTAAATGACCCTAATTCGAATCTCGTGTTGAGTATCTCACAATTCCAAATTGTGATGAGGCGAGATAAATAAGAAGATCCAATAGTGATCAGAGTGGCGCAGTGGAAGTATAAAGATTGCTTTCGATTAAATATCTTAATTGTTTGGTTGTTCTGATTGGATGATTGATGTTCGGATGTTTTTGTGTGATTACATTGATTGACGATGATTGGTCTGAAGGATCTGTCTTGAGTGTGGTATTTGGTAGGAGATATCATTTACGTTAGTATCCCATATGATTTTGGACGATTTGAACCCAACCGTGTCTTCGATTGCGAAGTTGCTATATGTGATAATGAAAATTATGTTCGCATAAAATAAAACAGTATAATTTTATATAAAATTAAAATGTGATTAAAATGAACATGAAGACGAAAGCATGCTTGTTTATTTTTGTGGATAGATAGATGATTAGTGATGTTTAGATTTTTCTAAGTGGAATTTTTTTATTTTACTATCATAGCTTATGTATATATGATTTAATACAAGCAAGCATATGTTTAATTAAAAATCTCTTTCGTAATAGTGTGTGCATATATGGTTTGGAAAGAGGTTTTGTCAAAGATTAAGTTATTTTAAGTATATAAAAGCATTTAAATATATTTACTTAAAGAAATTTTTTAAGCTGATTTTGTGTTAATTTATCCATTAAATGCTTAATGAATTCTGGTCGATGCATATGGCCAACGTTATTAATAAGGATTCTTAAACACTAGGACAAGACAAATAAACACAAGGTTTTGAAGAGTGATGTATTATTTTGAAGTGAAGTAATGTATTTTGAGCTATACTAAAAACCAATGTTTAGAGCTATGTTTCGAAGAAAGTTATATTAATTATTTTAAAGAGATTGGACTGATGATGGGAATATTTTGAAATGAGCAAATGTTTTAGAGAATGAAGAATCATTGTTTTGAAAGGGATATATAATTTGAGGAAAAGTATAAGTAATATTTGTTAATACCTCAGTTATTGATTTTGATGACAATAACCATATAAAATATAGAAGTTAATGTTTTGCCAATTTATATAGTATATATGGCATGATATTATACAAGTGATGAATCAAAAACTGTACAGTATAAAGACCCATGATAAAGATATGAAGACTCATGAGTTCAAAGACAAAGAAATGAACATCCCAAGGTTATAATTTAGTGTTTAGAGTTATTAGAATATATTGTTAAAGTCCTTGATATCAATCTCTGATCTTTATCTCCAATTTTTTATCCTTGATATTTTAAATAAAAATAAATTACTTAAATTTAAAAATATATTTTTCAAATATTTTATAAAAGTTTTTAAGAGTTCAAAATATTTAAAAACTATGTTCAAATTATTTTACAAAATATAGAATTTTCAAAACAATTTAAAAGAAAAGTATTTTAAAAAATTGTTAAGATATGTTGGGACACTTGTTTCTATATGTCGAAATATAGATCATTAGATTGTTTTTTAAATTTTAAATGGAAATGTCTTGTGGACACAACTCTTTATGAATAGATACATCTGTTCATTTACTATATAAAGGGAAGTGCAAACAAATTTTTAACTAATTGTTTACTTACTTACTTCCCACTCCTTACTCTCTTGAAAATTCTCTTAAAAAATATACTTTACATTCTTCAAAATCATATAGAATCAATTCATACTTCATTGTATTGATTCAATACTACTTTCTTACAGTTTTGAAAACATCTCTCCCATTTCAAAGATCAAAGTGCTATCAAAGAGGTTATAAGACCCGTTGTATCCAAAGTACAAGAATATGTCTTTGAAAAAACTATCAACTTTACTCGTGTTTGTATGGATGTGCAAGTGGGTATGCTTAGTAGCTCGGTAAATCTAATGGGTGACCTTATAGCCCAGTCAAATCAAGAGAGTTTACCCCCGGACTCGTGATACACGAGGGCGTGTCTCGTAGCCTTGAAATCGAGATTGTAATCTGGTTTGCGTTCTAACTAGTTTAAAGAATGGCATTTGAAAAGAGATCTATACAAGCAATTGTACATGGCTAGATGTAGGAGAAATCCGAACCAGTATAAAATCTCTGGTGTCATCTCTCTAACTTTTACTTTACTTTATTGCTTTTATATTTATCTGTGATTACATCCGTGACTGATTGTTAGTATAATTCTGTGTTGTTAATCCATGATTTAATATTAATCTTGAAAAAAATTTAAAAAGATTGGTATAAGTTAGAAAACTTTATTCACTCCTCTCTAGTGTTAAATTAGCCTCAAGATCCATCATTCCGCAACCGACATTTGGTATTAGAGCACTAGGTTTTCAAAAACTCAGAATTTGACTTTTCAAAAGTGTAAATGGCTAAAAATACTATTAGTACACCTATTAACAGTTTAGTCGAAGGACAATCTACTGCTAGATCCCCACTTTTTAATGGCAGTATTTACACTTATTGGTCATGTAGGACGAAGATTTATTTGCAATCTAATGGTTTAGATATTTGGAATATTACAGTGAGTATATTGAACCCCAGACCGACTTTTCACAGTGGACTGCTGAACAAAAGACATGATCACTTAATAAATATAAAGCCATGAATATTTTATATTGCTCATTAGATAAAAATGAATTTTATATAGTCTTTATTTGTAAGTCTACATATGATATTTGGAGAACATGGCAAGCTGCACATGAAGCCACTAGTAAAGTCAAACAGATTAAAATTTCCATGTTAACTAATCAGTTTCAATTATTTATAATGAATCTGAATGAGCCTAATTCTAATATGTATTGTAGGTTTCAAGATATTGTACATTCTTTAGTATCATTAGGTAAAAACTTTTCTGAAAAGTACCAAGTTAGAAAAGTCCTCAATTCACTCTCTTCAGAGTGGGATCAAAAGACAATAGAAATAGAAGAGGCAAATGGCATTAGCACTATAAAAATTGAAGAGTTAATAGGTAATTTAATGTCCTATGAAGCACAATTGCGGGAGAGAAGAGAATGCAAGGCCACGGAAAAGAAACCTATTGCTTTCAATGCAATAACTGTCGATCAGGATTCAGGTGATGACAATGATGAGGAAATTGCCTTCATGACTAGGAATATCAAAAGGTTCTTGAAGTATAGAAAGATGAACAACTTTTGTAGACCTGAAAACAAGACTCTTGGAAATGGAACTGCGATTAGATGTTTCAACTACGATGAACCTGGTCACCTATAGAGAGACAGTCTACACCAAAATAAATCAAGGATCTCGCTAGTTACTAATTCATCCAGGAAAAAGAAAAAAGGGCTTACACATCAACGGTAGATGATTCAGATACTACTTCAAGTGACAATGAGCCTAACATTGTGAATGCAAACATGTGTTTCATGACAATAGTAGATTAACCAGAACAGATCAAAAGAAAGGAACAAAAAGTGGTAATTTTTACACTTTTTTTTGGATTGTTGAATTTTGGAATAAAATATAGATTAATAATAATATTGGATGCATAGAAGTATATAGATATATACACATAGGAATCTTTTACCTTAGTTTTATTTTTGGATTTTTGGCCCATATGTTGACATTCACAAAGTCTATATGTAAACATATTAGCCTGAATTTTGAAATTCATTTTCAAATTCAAATTTCGAATTTTCCTCTCTTTTGTATTTATTCCAAAAATAGAAAAAAGCATCTTTTCAAAATGGAAATGTCAGTTTACTCTCTATTAAATCATCTTATCACTATCTATTCATTCACTCACTTTTCAAAATTCAAAATATATCTTCACTCTCTATCTCCTAAACTACTCAAAAATGGCATCCTCAAACCAACCACCAAAAACCTTAAGGCTCTCAAAAAAAATTCAAAGGCTTTCTTTTCAATGACAAAGAAGGCATTGACACTTATATTAAATACGCTACTTTTGAAAAGATATTTCCTTGAAGATTTGCAAAATTTGGTGATTTTTCTTCTTATGGTCTTCAAAATCTTTGTTCTCAAAATTATATTCTTGGTTTAGTCGACTCTTCTCAAAATGATTTCATTTATTACCCAGATTTAGTAAAAATGTTTTATGCAAATTCAAATGGAAAATTTTTAAAAGGAGAGGAGGGACAAGTTTAGAACAGTGTGAAAGGTACTACAATTATTTTAGATTATGAACTTTTGGGTCAAATACTTGGTTGCAAATTTAGCGGAATTGACCTCTTCACCTTTAAAATCGATGAACAAAATCGTGGAAGTTTTCCATGATATTTTTGAAAGCGATGAAGAATTTGATGTCAAACATAAAAATCTTAAACCAAAATCGAGACTTATGAGTCTCATTTTACAGCAAAGCATTATTTTGAGAACGGGTAATTACAATAACCTGACTCAAAATGTTTTTAAGGCTCTTTTTGAGATTTATGGAAATTAGGACATTAATTTGGCATAAGTTATCTTAGATGATTTTGTTTGAAAGAACATTTTTAGATATGGGAACACAATTTATCATGGTCTATATCTCACTAGAGTTTTTGAATATTTTATGTCGATTTGCAAGGAGAACCCACTTTACCTTGAATTTTTTTCAATAAATCCATCATATCTCTCATGCATATTCCTCCCTACTTTTAACCTTATGAGACTCTTCCCCAAAAGGAAGAAAGACAAGCGAGGGAAGAGCAACAAGAAATTAAAGAAGAGGAAGGAGAAGAAGAAAGCTATGAAATTCAAGGAGAAGATGAAGAAGAAGCGGAGGATGAAGTAGAAACTTCTCTTGAAAGTTTTGAGAGACCATCTCAAAGCTTAAACAAAGGAATTCTAACAATCAAGAGAAGATTATCAAAAACCAAAAGAAGTTAAGTAAGAAATTCACTAATCTTTCCAATAAAGTGGATAAGTATTTCGGAAGGATTATGAAGAAACTTGTGGAATCTCATTTTCTTAGTTATCCTTTTCTATTTATTTATCCATTGTATTTTTCTAGTTTTAATTTCTCTGTATTTCCTTAGTTTATTTCATGCTTTCTTCTTGTACTTTCGTTCATGCTATGTATAATCCTTTTCTAATCAATTCAAATTTGTTCTTACTGTTATATATTGTTCTATTAGTCTCTGGAAATCATTGAAATATAATAGTGTTAAGTAAAAACAAAAACTGTATCAAAAACCTAAAAATTGCAATTTCAGGCACATATGTCGACATACTATAGTAGTTTGGCAAAATTTTAAAATATTGTAACTACCATTAATTCAGATATTCCAAATGACTTTTCAATCCTTTTTAAGCTTGTTTCTTTTAGAAAAATTCAGTCATCATTTCATTTTCCATCCACTTCTATTCTCAACATTTTTCTTAACAAAAATGCCTTCTCCATACCAAAAACTTTGTGAAAACCTTGAAGAGACACTCCATTCATCCAAAGATATTCTCTCTTTTATTCTAAAGAATCATAGGCATTTGGAACTAAGCCAAATGCAAATGATAAAAGAGCAAAAGAAGCATTTTGATGCACTTCGCTGGTTGATTTCCTCCCTCATCAAAGATGATTAAACCAATAACCCAGAATGCTCAAACACGAAGAACAATGAAGATTGAGATGTCATCAAAGCAAATCCAATCTTTTGATCTGAAGGTTGGGTTGAAGTCCCTAGGAATATCTAGATTTCTGCTTGTTTTAATTCGTAAATGTGTATATTAAACTTATTTATTTTTAATATTGATATGTAAATAATTAATACTCTTTCGTTTGAGTTGATTACTATAAGTTTGATTTGCTATGATTATGTGGATTGTATAATAATTATGGTTAGAATTGTTAAGCATTAGATTTTAATTTGATTGTGTGTAAATAAAGCTTGCTTTTTTCCTATTTATTTTTCATCCATTTTCGTTGATGACAAAGGGAAAAAATAATACAAAATAACATATGCATATATTTATGGGGAGTTATGTAACTTTGGGAAAGTTATGTCATATTTTATATACAGGAATGTCTAACTACTGTCATTATCAAAAAGGGTGAGATTATCAATACCTTAGTTATTGATTTCGATGACAACAACCATATAAAATATAGATACTAATATTACACAGGTGCTGAATCGAAGATAGTACAGTATAAAGGCTCAAGATAAAGATACAAAGACTCATGAGTTCAAAGAGAAAGAAATGAAGGTCCCAAGGTTATAATTTGGTGTTTAGGGTCACTAGAATATATTGTTAAAGTCCTTGATAACAATCTCTGATCCTTATCTCCAATTTTTTATTCTTGATATTTTAAATAGAAATAAATTATTTAAATTTCAAAATTTATTTTTAAAATATTTCATAAAAGTTTTTAAGAGTTCAAAACATTTAAAACTATGTTGAATTTTTTTATAAAGTATAAGGTTTCCAAAACAATTAAAAAGAAAAGTATTTTCAAAAATTATAAGTAAATGTTGACATATTTGTTTTTATACGTCGACATATAGACCGTTGGATTATTTTTTAAATTTTGAATGGAAGTGTCTTTTGGACAAAACTCTTCATGAATAGATACATTTATTCATTTACTATATAAAGGGGAGTGCAAATGAATTTTTAACTAATTAATTGCTTGTTTTCTTCCCACTCCTTACTCTCTTGAAAATTCTCTTGAAAAATATAATCTACATTTTTCAAAATCATATAGAATCAATTCATACTTCATTGTATTGATTTAATTCTACTTTCTTACTATTTTGGGAACATCTCTCTCTCATTTCAAAGATCAAAGTGCTATCAAAGAGGCTATAGGATCCATTGTATCCAAAATACAAGAATTTGTTTTTGGAAAAACTATCAACTCTAATCGTGTTTTTGTAGGTGTGCTTGTAGCCCGTTCAAATCAAGTTGGTAAGTTTAATAGCTCGGTAAATATAGCGAGCGATCTTGTAGCTTGGTCAAATCAAGAGAGTTTGCCTCAGACTCGTGATACAGAAGGGTGTGGTTCGTAGCATCAAAATCGAAATTGTTATCTGGTTTACCTGCTACCTTGTTTAAGGATTGGCATTTGAAAAGAAATTTGTACAAGCAATTGTATAGGGCTAGATGTAAGAGAAATCCAAAACAGTATAAAATCTCTGGTGTCATCTCTCTAACTTTTACTTTGTTTTGTTGCTTCTATATTTATCTGTGATAGCATTTGTGATTGATTGTTAGTATAATTCTGTGTTGTCAATCTGTGTTTTAATATTAATCTTGAAAGAAATTTAAAAAGATTTATATAAGTTAGAAAACACTATTCACCCCCACTCTAGTGTTAAATTAGCCTTAAGATCCATTATTCCACAACCCACATTTGGTATTAGACCACTTGGATTTCAATAACTTGTAATCTGATTTTTGAAAAGTATATATGGTTAGCAATACTATTAGTACACCTGTTAACACTTCTGTAAAAGGACAATATACTACTAGACCCCCATTTTTTAATGGCAGCAATTACACTTATTGTTGATGTAGGACGAAGATTTATTTATAGTCTAATGGTTTAGATATTTGGAATATTACAAAGAACGAGTACACTGAACCCCAGACCGACTTTTCACAAAGGACTACTGAGCAAAAGACACATGCAGTTAATAGTTCTAAAGCTATGAATATTTTATATTTCTCATTAGATAAAAACGAATTTAATAGAGTTTCTATTTGTAAATCTACATATGATATTTAGAAAACATTGCAAGTTGCACATGAAACCACTAGTAATGTTAAACAGACTAAAATTTCCATATTAACAAATCAGTTTCAATTATTTAAAACAAATCAAGAATGCGTGTATTTCTGACCTGTATTGTAGTTTCCAAGCTATAGTACATTCTTTATTATTATTAGGTAAAAAAATTTTCCGAAGAGGACCAAGTTAGAATAGTCCACAATTTACTCTCTTTAGAGTGAGATCAAAAGACATTAGCAATAGAAGAGGAAAATGGCATTAACATTCTAAAAATAGAAAAATTAATAGGTAATTCAATGTCCTATGAAGCACAATTCCAGGAGAGAAGAGAAAGCAAGGCAGCAAAAAAGAAATATATTGATTTCAATGCAATAACTGCTGATCAGGACTAAGGTGATGACAATGATGATGAAATTGCCTTCATGACTAGGAATTTCAGAAAGTTCCTTATGTGTAGAAAGAAACAAATTTTGTAGACCTGAAAACAAGACTCTTGGAAATGGAACTGCGATTGGATTTTTCAACTGCGACGAAGCTGGTCATCTACAAAGAGACCATTCACATCAGAATAAATCAAGGATGTCGCCAATTACTAATTCATCCATAAAAAAAGCACCTACACATCTACATTAGATGATTCAGATACTATTTCAAGTGACAATGAACCTGATACTGGGAATGCAAGCATATGTTTCACAACAATAGTAGATTAATCAGAACAGATCAAAAGAAAGGAGCAAAAAGTGTTACTTTTACATTTAATATTTTTTGGATTATTGAATTTTGGAATAAAATAAAGATTAATAATAATATTGGATGCATATAAGTAGACACACACACAGGAAGCTTTTACCTTAGTTTTATTTTTGGATTTTCAGGCCATATATCGACGTACACAAAGTCTATATGTCGATATATTAGCCTGAATTTTAAATTCATTTTCATATTCAAATTGAATTTCTATCTCTTTTGCATTTATTCCAAAAACTAAAAGGCATCTTTTCAAAACTGAAATGTCAGTTCTCTCTCTATTAAATCATCTTATCTCTATCCATTCATCCACTCACTTTAATTCAAATTCAAAATATCTCTTCACTCTCTATTTCCTAAACTACTCAAAAATGGCATCTTTAAGCCAACCACCAAAAACCATAAGGCTCTCAAAAAGAATCAAAGGCTTTCTTTTTAATGACAAAGAAGCCATTGATAGATATGTTGAATATGCTACTTTCGGAAAGGTATTTCCCAGAAGATTTGCAAAATTTAGTAATTTTTCTTCTTACGACCTTCAAGATCTTTTCTCTCAAAATTATATTCTTGGTTTAGTCGATTCTTCTCAAAATGATTTTGTTTTTGTCCAGAATTAGTACAAATATTTTATGTGAATTTAAATGGAAATTTTTTAAAAGGAGAAGAGGGACAAGTTTATAGTAGTTAGAAAGGAACTACAATTATTTTAGATTGTGAACTTCTGGGTCAAATACGTAGTTGCAAATTAAGTGGAATTGACATCTTCACCTTTAAAATTGGTGAGCAAAATCGTGGAAGTTTTCCATGATATTTTTGAAACTGATGAAGAATTTGATTTCAAATCTTAGACCATCAAGACTTACGAGTCTCATTTTACAACAAAGCATCATTCCGAGAATGGGTAATTACAATAACCCGACTCAAAAAGTTTTAAGGCTCTTTTGAGATTTATGCAAATTATGACATCAATTGGGCACAAGTTATCTTAGTTGATTTTGTTCAAAAGAACATTTCTAGACATGAGAACACAATTTATCATGGTGTATATCTCACTTGGTTTTTTGAATATTTTGATGTCGGAGAACCCACTTTACCTCGAATTTTTTTCAATAAATCCATCATTTCTCTAATGCATATTCCTCCTTACTTTGAACCTTATGAGAATCCTCCCCAAAAGGAAGAAAGATTAGTGAGGGTAGAGCAACAAGAAATTGAAGAAGAGGAAGGAGAAGAAGAAAGTTGTTGAATTCAAGGAGAAGATTAAGAAGAGGAGGAAAAAGTAGAAACTTCTCTTGAAAGTTTTGAGAGACCATCTCAAAGCTTAAAAAGGAGTTCTAAACAACCAAGAGAAGATTACCAAAAATCAAAAGAAGTTAAGTAAGAAATTCACTAATCTTTCCAACAAAGTCGATAAGTATATTGGAAAGATTATGACGAAACTTGATTGAAGCTCATCTTCTTAATTATCTTTTTCTATCTAGTTATCCACTGTATTTTTCTAGCTTTTATTTCTTTGTATTTCCTTAGTCTAATTCATGTTATCTTCTTGTACTTTGGTTCATGCTATGTATCATCTTATTCTAATCAATGAAAATTTGTTCTTACTGTTATATATTGTTCTATTGGTCTCTGAAAATCATTGAAATATAATGGTATTAAGTAGAAACAAAAACTATATCGAAAACTTAAAAATTGCAATTTCAGGCACATATGTCGACATGCATATATTTATATGTCGACATACTATAGCTGTTTGGCAAAATTTTAAAATTTTAAAAGACTGTAACTACCATCAATTTAAATATTCCAAATGACTTTTTCACTCCTATTTAAGCCTATTTCTTCTAGAAAAATTCACTCATCATTTCATTTTCCATCCCTTTCCATTCTCCACACCAAAAACATTGTGAAAACCTTGAAGAGACTCCAATCATTAAAAGATATTTTCTCTTTTATTCTAAGGAATCAAAGGCATTTGGAATTAAGCTAAACGCAAATGATAAAAGAGCAAGAGAAGCATTTTGATGCTCTTCGTTTGTCGATTTCCTCACTCATCAAAGATGATCAAACCAATACCCTAGAATGCTCATATACCAAGGACAATGAAGATTAGGATGCCATCAAAGCAAATCCAATCTTTGGATCTGAAAGTTGGATTAAAGTCCCTAGGAATATCTAGATTTCTACTTGATTTAATTCGTAAGTGTGCATATTAAAACTTATTTAATTTTAATATTGATACGTAAAAAATTAATACTCTTTGGTTTGAATTAATTAATGTAAGTTTGATTTGGTGTAATTATATGGATTGTATAATAATTAGGATTAGATTAGTTAAATATTTGATTTTAATTTGATTCTGTGTGTTATAAATAAAATAAATAAATAAAGTTTGCTTTTTCATATTTATTATCCTTAATATTTAGTATATAGCTTAATAATTTTGATTGTTGTATTTCTTTATATATGTTATGATTACATCATATTAAATATACAATATTTTCTTTATTTATGTCTCACATATTACATCCTGATAATGTCATATTTAATATCCCTACTTTATGCTTTATTTTAGTCCAATCACAATTATGCAAGTGAATCCATATTAATCAGCATAGCACTTAATCCTTAATTATTAATTTTAACTCTATAGTTTATAAGTATATCATTTAGGGGGATTTGTAAAGATCCATTTCTTCGGCACTCGGAAATCAACACTAATACATCCTCGGTATCCACGTGCTGCAAATCCAAGTGTCGGAGGCCCGGTTCCTTAAGGGTAAAAAGAAAAGAAGACAGAACATAATCTTACACGAATGGAATAACATATACTATTTCATTATATAAAATATTTACAGTGAAAATTTTAAATACATTTATCAGAATTAAACATAGACTATTATAAATTTATATCTATACAAATGTGGAATAAAACAGCACACAAGTGCGGTGGAAAATGAGGTAATAGTCTACTAAAGGATCTTCTAACTCCATGCTTCGAGCTCTTCCAGACTGCTCCAAACTAAACTTGACTGCTAGGCTGTCCGAAAAAATAGGGCACCCAGAGTTTAAGGAAAGGGAAATAAACTCCAGGTCAGTCATGGGATTAGTGTGAGAAACTCAAAATACGAGTGTTTGAAAACAAAAGGTATTTCATAAGACCACGCTGCACATAAACATGGAACGGGTTTTTACCTTATGATAACCAAAACATTTCTATATGAAATTATTAATATTGTTTCTAATGACTTTCTTTGAAAAACGTTTTTCAAATAAACGTATTAAAATAGTTGAAATTGTTACATTGGTTAAATTTGACCGCATAATAGGTTTACAACTAAGTCCAAAGGCACTTATTGGAGAACAGATTTCATACAATGACAAGGTAAGAGACTACCATCCGTACAGTACACCTCTAGGGGGACGTACATAGGGTCCAGATACTGGGCGCCTAAACCAACACAGGACCGACCTACCACTTCCTTGATAGTACCGAACATGTCATCACCCCAGTCGTTCTCGACCTATCCGAGAGCTCTCTTAGCATACACAACATACTCAACATATATAGAGTAATCTAAAAAGGTGACGACATCTCCTAATGGGTGCGACCCACATAGCCCTACCGCTTCTACCCTATTTTTGTCATTTTTGGGGTGCGAAGCTTAAGGCAACCTTTACCTTTCGTAGCACACATTTCACTTTGAATGATACATTGCCATTTCACAATCACACAACTGATTTCTACAAACATTTAACTCCTAAGCTTGTACGTATCAGGAAAGGGTGTTAAGCTAAGAGAAGTTGCCTTCCCCGTCACCAAATGGATGATATGTTTATAGAGATCAATCAATGGGATCTCGAAATGCAACGTCAGACATTCGTCCATACAAGTTTTCTAGGAACAAGACAAACCAAAGGAACTCTCCTATCACATTCCGTCGAGAATCATCCCTAGGATTAGTAGTAAGCAACCCTTACATCGAAGATCAAATGAAGATACCACTACCATATATATACGATATAGGAAATTTCCTCTGAGGGTCAGTGACCAGTAGCCCTTCATTCTATTTACTATCATTCCAAGTCTTCACTTCGAATACATAAATTGGTTCGAAGTGGTTTTCAGATATGAATCACTCAAATCTAACCCCAATTCCTTCGAGCCAATCATCGATAAAAAGATATTAAGTAAATAAGTGCTTATCATTTGATTAATTACTTCCTTTTTATCAAAAATATCTTCTAGAGATATATATCTTTAAAACATTTTTTTCCAATATATATGGAATCATTAAATTTCTCTTTAACTTTGGAAATACCATATCATTTTCATAAGTCGTATTGCAAAACCTTTTTGAGTTAAAAAGGGTCGATAGAAATTATACTAATTCTACTCAACATCAACTTCCGTATTCAACCTTTACTATCCGTTAAATAATGGTGAAATCACCTTTTAAATTCACACAGGTTGTATGGGTTCCCTCCTTCGAATTTAATACTAAGTGTAAGAAGATTATCTTTATATAGTCCAAGTTGTATTAAATTTAAATTTGTAAAATTGAATCTTTTATACTTGCTCGTTTTCGACATTTCGACCTTATCTATTACTCGTCTAAGAAAGAGGTCAGGTGAGCCAGGGAACTGGTTGCTCCTGAACATTTCCTTAGTTTAAGCACCTCATGGATAGAAACATTCAGTCTACTCGTCGGCTTTTGGAGCCAAGATTAAATCACTTGATTATAATAGCTTTTCTTTAAATCATTTATTTAAACCTTTTAATATAAATTATAAAACCCTCAAATCATCTTTAAAACACTTATTTATTTATTTTAAAACGTTTATAAAAGATTTTGGGAAATAATAGTTAAGTTTACAGCTATATTTCAAAAGTTATTAAAAGTGCTGCAAAAAGTTCTTTGATAATGCTGCGAATAGGGTTTTTAATGCTTATTTGATCAAAACAACTTTTTGATCATTTAGAAATTCATTTTTATAACAAATCTCTTTTAAAACATTTATAGAATTTATTCCATATTTTTAAAGAATTAAAAATATCTATTTTAAAATTTTATCGTTTTGGTTTTCGAACTGCCAAAGCACGATTATTTTGAAAACTTGATTTGCTTATATTTCAAAATCTACTAAATGAAATCTTGAACGTTTTTTTTATTTGAAAACTATGATTATAAGAGTTCAGAAAATTCTTATTATAAAGAATTCTGACTTTGAATCCATTGTTTAAGTGGATTTAACTTTCTACGGCACGAAATCGTGAACCACCATTACGCGGCACGCCTATTTTTGACTCAATTTTCATAACTCATCAAAACTTCACCAAATCGGATTTTAGTGTTTATAAAATATTTATAAACCATTTTAAAGAGGTTTAACAATCTCATATACGCCGTTTCATTTATTAAACAAAGGTGATTTCCTTTGTGATATTCGACGTGTATTAAACGTGATTTGTTTCAATATCAAAGTAAACATATAATCAACATCCAAACTTAATGATCAAACATAGTAAACAACCATATCACATCATATATATATAGTTTCTCAACATTTCAAACCAAACTTGCTACCAACATTCACAAAATCAAACCCGAAAATGGGTCATCTTCCAACTGATTTGTGGACATGTTGCTCAAAGAATTTTAAAAAGTTAACAAAGGGAAAGTTCTTCTAAATTATTTTCTCTCCAATCTAAAAAAAATAAACACTTAATTCCAATTTGTTTGTAGGGTGATATAATCAAAAGAAAAGGAGGTAATCTCGGACCTAAAATCTGGGCCCGAAAATGCACTGCAAAGAAGTGAGATTTTGACATATCAAAGTTCAAATTTGCAAGAAGCAGTACACATAAAATATTGTAGCCACTGGAATTGAAAAAAAGAATTACTCCATTTGGTTCGGTTTTAAAGAAGTTATGATAGAATGAAGAAGATGAAAAATGAGTTGTGAAGATGGGTATTTATAGCCAAAGTTTAGAAACAAATATCTACAAGTGCATTTACCTTCCTACCCTCAACCCACACCGCTCCTTTCTCATCACCTTATGTAGTCTAACCCCTTTCCCTTGTGCCACCATCACTTTATTTTACTCCCAAGCCATGTGCATTGACTTATGGATGCCTAAGTATCAAGTTTTCTAAAATATCTTAGATATTTTTAACATATATGTGTACATGTATATTTGTATATTTATATATGTTCATGTGTGCATGTGACATGTATATATATGTACATATATGTGCACAAGAGAATAAACAATGTTACATCGACTTTGAACAACTTCCATTCGTTAAACCGTTGAAAATCGAGAAGCTGATTCCCGGTTATATTTTCACTTATAAATTAATTTACATATAAATGTAAAAAAAATTTGAAAACTCGTTTCTTATCATTTTTAAATAATTAAAATGATCACATTTGATTTATAAAACCATATAAATTAATATTAAATATTTGTTTACAAAAAGTGCTGTTATATCGATACGAGTTTTCTTATATTTTCAAATCAAGTATATATCTTTATAAAACTTTTATAAATGATTTATTATCACTTTATAACTAATTAAAATGAATTATTACCATTTTAAAAAAATTATCTAATTAATTATAATAACTATTAAATCATTAAATCTTAATTTAAATTCATAAGTCAATTATTAAGTTCGATGCCATTATTGATGATGTCGTAAATATATTTTTATTCCTAAAAATAAAATAAGTAATTTTATTTCATATTCCTGTTTAAATATAAAAATAAGTGTATGTGTCCAGCTCCGTGCGCGATATTTTACGATTGTAGAGCGGCTTATCGATAAAACGGTTTTCGGCCATTTTACCGATATTGTTCTAAAGTGTATATATTTTTAAATACTTATTCAAAATAAGATTGCCATCATTATTTATTCTTTGAGACAACATAATCCATGTTAAGAAGCCATATATTTGAATATTTAAAAATAAATATAATTTATCAAATTGATAAATTTGCGGGTCATTACATGTTTTTTATTTTTCACCCATTTTTGTTGATGATAAAGGAGGAGAGCAATATAAAATATACGCATGCATATATTTATGGGGAGTTATGTAACTCATGGGGAGTCATTTCATATTTTATATACAAGAATATCTAATTATTGTCATCATCAAAATGGGGAGATTGTTAATACCTCAATTATTGATTTTAATGACAATAACCATATGAAATATAGATACTAATATTTTGTCAAGTTATATGGTATATACTGCAAAATATTACATAGGTGCTGAATCGAAGGCTATATAGTATAAAGACTCAAGATAAAGATATGAAGACTCATGAGTTCAAAGATAATGAGATGAAGATTATATTTAGTGTTCAGAGTCATTAGAATATATTGTTAAAGTCTTTGATAGTAATTTTCGATCCCTATCTCCAATTTCTTAACCTTGATATTTTAAATAAAAATAAATTATTAAATTATTTAAATTTAAAATTGTATTTTTAAAATATTTTATAAAAGTTTTAAAGAGTTCAAAATATTTAAAAACTATATTCAAATTATTTAACAAAATATAGTATTTTCAAAACAATTTAAAAGAAAAGTATTTTCAAATATTACTACGATATGTCGATATACTTGTTTCTATATGTCAATATATGGACCATTGGATTGTATTTTTAAATTTTGAATGAAAGTATCTTATAGATGAAAGTGTGTACGCTTGTGCACACTAATTACGGATCGTGTAATATGGACTAATATATGCGGAATGTTATTTACAATTGCTATACAAGTAAATATTCAATAAACTAACTATATAGCAATTCACAGATATAGAATAGTAAATGCAGTAAACTGTAAAAATCACACCAGGGATTTTTATACTGGTTCGGACCTCCCGTCCTACGTCCAGTCCCAGACTTCTATCTGGATTTTCACAACCAACTACCTCGCTTCACCCGGAGGAACAGGTTTACAACACCCGAACAGCCGAACGGGATTTCGTGCCTCTTACAACTCGAGGACTTCAACAAAAAACAAATACAATTGTCGTTGACAACTTGTGCTCTTGATAACACTGATTTGTCACTTGTAGTACACCCTTCCTATAATCTTATCCTCAAAATATGTGAATGAATGTTTGTGAAGATTGAAGGAAGTATATTACTTATTTGAATCAAAAGATATGAAATAATTTCAATGATTCAATAAGCAATTTGAAGTAGAGAGCTTTTAGAATGCAAGAGTATTTAGAAATTAAGATCAGAATTTTAAAGCAAAGAATTGTTGTATTTCAATCAATGATTTAGATATGTTTATATAGAGAATAAATGGTTGTAACTCTTTGTGAAGAGTAGCCATTAACAGATGTGATCATTGATGAAAGGTAAGAGAAGCAACCATTGAAGAAAGAAGTGTCTTTTGGGAAAGGTTGCTTTCTGTTTAAAAACGGTCGACAGGTCAATAATGACCAGTAGACAAAATTTCAAATATATAGACGTTATGTGCATGTGTGCACGTTCATTGTGCAATTTACACAAGAACGGTCGACCGCCTGGTTTTGGACCGGTCGACCGGTCCCTGTTAAATTGCACAGTGAATGTGCAATGTCATCCAAAACGTATATACATCGATTCTATTGAGATGCATGATTATTTGAGGATAGATTTTAACAAAACTAATACTACTAACATACCAAATAATCAACCTCTAACGTATGAAGCTCGTTGTGTTTCAATGAATAACTTCTTTTTGTCGATCACGGTTTATCCCTTTGTCAGAAATCAAAACTATATAAAAATCTTGACTCAACATTCTCCCCCTTTTTGATTGATGACAACATAGTTATGAATCTCCCCCTGTATATGATCTCCCCCTGAGATTGTGCCTGTAACTCTATATTTTCCTGCATATATACTGTTAGCACAATTTTCTCCCCCTTTGTCATCGACAAAAAGGAGTTTGTTAAAATAGAGGATATAAATTATATAATCCAGAGTATAAGCAAAATAAAACTACTACCATAGATCAAGAGTTAAGAGTCACATAATATGATAATACCCAAGAGTCTAGTACGAATTAAAACGCGACACTATTTAGTACAAGTGCATGATAATGTCTTAAAGCAAGAACTAAAGTCATAATTTACACATAATAATAGATAAAGAGATAAACTAAAAGGATTCAATCTGACTCTGTCTCATCCTCCTCTTCTTCTTCTTCTTCTTCTTCTTCAACAAGCTGAGTTTTTCCGTATCCACGTCCATGACTCGTTCCCGAGCTTGTACCCTCCTCCGAGGATGTCCAAGCAAAAGTAGGAGGAGCTGGGCGCTTGCCAGGGTCTTGAGTTGGCATGGATGAGGATGATGCTCCACATGATATTGCTTCCCATATAGAACTGAAGAACGACTTAAGTTTGTTAAAGCGTTTATCCATTTTTGTGTCCATGCGCTTAAGTCGTGCTTCGAGAAGAAATTGATTTTGAGCAATAGTGTTAAGTGATTCTTTTGTTGAGGAAGATGATCTTAAAAGTTTAACTTCTTCAGGTTTAGGACGGGATGAACGGGAGGAAGCTTCTCTATGTCCTTGGTCTTTCCATTGTTCAAAAGGCATAATATTGAAGTATGGAGCTGGAAGCTTCATTCTTGTAATCGAAGCTTTGTTGATGGCTTTTGGTTTGGAAATAGAAGACTTTGGTGGTTCAATGCCACAATCGAGCAAGAGTCGCATAATATACTCGTTATAAAACAAGTGTGGCCTAGAACTATCATTTACTTTCAAGATCTCATCAAAGATCATACCAATCCAGTTTATACGAATGCCCCCATAGATTGCGTATAATGCCTTGAAATTTTCTTTATAGACGGCATCAAAATTTCCAATTCTTGGTAAAAGAGAGTGCATAAGAGTATGATGAAGAATTCTTGCAGACGGCCGTAAACCAATAGACTTAGTGCTATCCTTGTCATCTTCAGTAAATTGATGACTAATTTGATTACGGACATGAATATTGCAAAAGTCATTTGAGAATTTTTCACCAATAAACCGAGAACCAAGAACATTTGCCATCCTATCACATGAGATAAACACTTCTTTGCCACAGACAACGGACCAAAAGCAAAAATTGGGATCCTCGGGCTTGTTTTTCTCTAAATTTAGATTAGCATAGAATAACTTGTTCATGACATGGTTAATTTCCACATTGTTTTGATCATAGTCAAGTAGATTTGCAATGTCAGCATCCGTTGCGAAATCTAGGATACGATAGCTAGAGAAATCTGAGAATTTAACAAACGAACCCGGATGGATAGTAAAATCTTTCATGTCATTCCATCTCTTGAGTGAAATTGGATCCACAAGCCATTTCTTGATAGAGAGATCAATGGGTTGTGTTTCTAAGGTAGAAGCTTGCTTTAATTTCTTTTGTTGAGGAGCCATTAGGGATAAATTTGAAGAAAGAAATTTAATAAGAGAAGGTAGGGTTTCTGGGATTTGGGGGAAGAAGACTGGTTTGAAGTAAAAGAGAGAGATAGAAAAAAAAGTGAACGGAAAGTTATATTAAAAAAAAACAGAATATACGTAACCGGTCGACCGGTCAAAATGGGGCGGTCGACCGTTTTATCTAGAGTGCAAAACGGTCGACCGGTCCATTTTTAGCTGTCGACCGGTGCTGTTCTGGAAGCACAGTTCAGCCTGTTTTCAATTTACTGTGTCCTAGCCCATAACCGAGCCCATAAACCGAGCTCTGATACCAAATGAAAGTGTGTACGCTTGTGCACACTAATTACGGATCGTGTAATATGGACTAATATATGCGGAATGTTATTTACAATTGCTATACAAGTAAATATTCAATAAACTAACTATATAGCAATTCACAGATATAGAATAGTAAATGCAGTAAACTGTAAAAATCACACCAGGGATTTTTATACTGGTTCGGACCTCCCGTCCTACGTCCAGTCCCAGACTTCTATCTGGATTTTCACAACCAACTACCTCGCTTCATCCGGAGGAACAGGTTTACAACACCCGAACAGCCGAACGGGATTTCGTGCCTCTTACAACTCGAGGACTTCAACAAAAAACAAATACAATTGTCGTTGACAACTTGTGCTCTTGATAACACTGATTTGTCACTTGTAGTACACCCTTCCTATAATCTTATCCTCAAAATATGTGAATGAATGTTTGTGAAGATTGAAGGAAGTATATTACTTATTTGAATCAAAAGATATGAAATAATTCAATGATTCAATAAGCAATTTGAAGTAGAGAACTTTTAGAATGCAAGAGTATTTACAAATTAAGATCAGAATTTTAAAGCAAAGAATTGTTGTATTTCAATCAATGATTTAGATATGTTTATATAGAGAATAAATGGTTGTAACTCTTTGTGAAGAGTAGCCATTAACAGATGTGATCATTGATGAAAGGTAAGAGAAGCAACCATTGAAGAAAGAAGTGTCTTTTGGGAAAGGTTGCTTTCTGTTTAAAAACGGTCGACAGGTCAATAATGACCAGTAGACAAAATTTCAAATATATAGACGTTATGTGCATGTGTGCATGTTCATTATGCAATTTACACAGGAACGGTCGACCGCCTGGTTTTGGACCGGTCGACCGGTCCCTGTTAAATTGCACAGTGAATGTGCAATGTCATCCAAAACGTATATACATCGATTCTATTGAGATGCATGATTATTTGAGGATAGATTTTAACAAAACTAATACTACTAACATACCAAATAATCAACCTCTAACGTATGAAGCTCGTTGTGTTTCAATGAATAACTTCTTTTTATCGATCACGGTTTATCCCTTTGTCAGAAATCAAAACTATATAAAAATCTTGACTCAACATTCTCCCCCTTTTTGATTGATGACAACATAGTTATGAATCTCCCCCTATATATGATCTCCCCCTGAGATTGTGCCTGTAACTCTATATTTTCCTGCATATATACTGTTAGCACAATTTTCTCCCCCTTTGTCATCGACAAAAAGGAGTTTGTTAAAATAGAGGATATAAATTATATAATCCAGAGTATAAACAAAATAAAACTACTACCATAGCTCAAGAGTTAAGAGTCACATAATATGATAATACCCAAGAGTCTAGTACGAATTAAAACGCGACACTATTTAGTACAAGTGCATGATAATGTCTTAAAGCAAGAACTAAAGTCATAATATACACATAATAATAGATAAAGAGATAAACTAAAAGGATTCAATCTGACTCTATCTCACCCTCCTCTTCTTCTTCTTCTTCAACAAGCTGAGTTTTTCCGTATCCACGTCCATGACTCGTTCCCGAGCTTGTACCCTCCTCCGAGGATGTCCAAGCAAAAGTAGGAGGAGCTGGGCGCTTGCCAGGGTCTTGAGTTGGCATGGATGAGGATGATGCTCCACATGATATTGCTTCCCATGTAGAACTGAAGAACGACTTAAGTTTGTTAAAGCGTTTATCCATTTTTGTGTCCATGCGCTTAAGTCGTGCTTCGAGAAGAAATTGATTTTGAGCAATAGTGTTAAGTGATTCTTTTGTTGAGGAAGATGATCTTAAAAGTTTAACTTCTTCAGGTTTAGGACGGGATGAACGGGAGGAAGCTTCTCTATGTCCTTGGTCTTTCCATTGTTCAAAAGGCATAATATTGAAGTATGGAGCTGGAAGCTTCATTCTTGTAATCGAAGCTTTGTTGATGGCTTTTGGTTTGGAAATAGAAGACTTTGGTGGTTCAATGCCACAATCGAGCAAGAGTCGCATAATATACTCGTTATAAAACAAGTGTGGCCTAGAACTATCATTTACTTTCAAGATCTCATCAAAGATCATACCAATCCAGTTTATACGAATGCCCCCATAGATTGCGTATAATGCCTTGAAATTTTCTTTATAGACGGCATCAAAATTTCCAATTCTTGGTAAAAGAGAGTGCATAAGAGTATGATGAAGAATTCTTGCAGACAGCCGTAAACCAATAGACTTAGTGCTATCCTTGTCATCTTCAGTAAATTGATGACTAATTTGATTACGGACATGAATATTGCAAAAGTCATTTGAGAATTTTTCACCAATAAACCGAGAACCAAGAACATTTGCCATCCTATCACATGAGATAAACACTTCTTTGCCACAGACAACGGACCAAAAGCAAAAATTGGGATCCTCGGGCTTGTTGTTCTCTAAATTTAGATTAGCATAGAATAACTTGATCATGACATGGTTAATTTCCACATTGTTTTGATCTTAGTCAAGTAGATTTGCAATGTCAGCATCCGTTGCGAAATCTAGGATACGATAACTAGAGAAATCTGAGAATTTAACAAACGAACCCGGATGGATAGTAAAATCTTTCATGTCATTCCATCTCTTGAGTGAAATTGGATCCACAAGCCATTTCTTGATAGAGAGATCAATGGATTGTGTTTCTGAGGTAGAAGCTTGCTTTAATTTCTTTTGTTGAGGAGCCATTAGGGATAAATTTGAAGAAAGAAATTTAATAAGAGAAGGTAGGGTTTCTGGGATTTGGGGGAAGAAGACTGGTTTGAAGTAAAAGAGAGAGATAGAAAAAAAAGTGAACGGAAAGTTATATTAAAAAAAAACAGAATATACGTAACCGGTCGACCGGTCAAAATGGGGCGGTCGACCGTTTTTATCCAGAGTGCAAAACGGTCGACCGGTCCATTTTTAGCTGTCGATCGGTGCTGTTCTGGAAGCACAGTTCAGCCTTTTTTCAATTTACTGTGTCCTAGCCCATAACCGAGCCCATAACCGAGCTCTGATACCAAATGAAAGTGTGTACGCTTGTGCACACTAATTACGGATCGTGTAATATGGACTAATATATGCGGAATGTTATTTACAATTGCTATACAAGTAAATATTCAATAAACTAACTATATAGCAATTCACAGATATAGAATAGTAAATGCAGTAAACTGTAAAAATCACACCAGGGATTTTTATACTGGTTCGGACCTCCCGTCCTACGTCCAGTCCCAGACTTCTATCTGGATTTTCACAACCAACTACCTCGCTTCACCCAGAGGAACAGGTTTACAACACCCGAACAGCCGAACGGGATTTCGTGCCTCTAACAACTCGAGGACTTCAACAAAAAACAAATACAATTGTCGTTGACAACTTGTGCTCTTGATAACACTGATTTGTCACTTGTAGTACACCCTTCCTATAATCTTATCCTCAAAATATGTGAATTAATGTTTGTGAAGATTGAAGGAAGTATATTACTTATTTGAATCAAAAGATATGAAATAATTTCAATGATTCAATAAGCAATTTGAAGTAGAGAGCTTTTAGAATGCAAGAGTATTTAGAAATTAAGATCAGAATTTTAAAGCAAAGAATTGTTGTATTTCAATCAATGATTTAGATATGTTTATATAGAGAATAAATGGTTGTAACTCTTTGTGAAGAGTAGCCATTAACAGATGTGATCATTGATGAAAGGTAAGAGAAGCAACCATTGAAGAAAGAAGTGTCTTTTGGGAAAGGTTGCTTTCTGTTTAAAAACGGTCGACAGGTCAATAATGACCAGTAGACAAAATTTCAAATATATAGACGTTATGTGCATGTGTGCACGTTCATTGTGCAATTTACACAGGAACGGTCGACCGCCTGGTTTTGGACCGGTCGACCGGTCCCTGTTAAATTGCACAGTGAATGTGCAATGTCATCCAAAACGTATATACATCGATTCTATTGAGATGCATGATTATTTGAGGATAGATTTTAACAAAACTAATACTACTAACATACCAAATAATCAACCTCTAACGTATGAAGCTCGTTGTGTTTCAATGAATAACTTCTTTTTGTCGATCACGGTTTATCCCTTTGTCAGAAATCAAAACTATATAAAAATCTTGACTCAACATTCTCCCCCTTTTTGATTGATGACAACATAGTTATGAATCTCCCCCTGTATATGATCTCCCCCTGAGATTGTGCCTGTAACTCTATATTTTCCTGCATATATACTGTTAGCACAATTTTCTCCCCCTTTGTCATCGACAAAAAGGAGTTTGTTAAAATAGAGGATATAAATTATATAATCCAGAGTATAAGCAAAATTAAACTACTACCATAGATCAAGAGTTAAGAGTCACATAATATGATAATACCCAAGAGTCTAGTACGAATTAAAACGCGACACTATTTAGTACAAGTGCATGATAATGTCTTAAAGCAAGAACTAAAGTCATAATTTACACATAATAATAGATAAAGAGATAAACTAAAAGGATTCAATCTGACTCTGTCTCACCCTCCTCTTCTTCTTCTTCTTCAACAAGCTGAGTTTTTCCATATCCACGTCCATGACTCGTTCCCGAGCTTGTACCCTCCTCCGAGGATGTCCAAGCAAAAGTAGGAGGAGCTGGGCGCTTGCCAGGGTCTTGAGTTGGCATGGATGAGGATGATGCTCCACATGATATTGCTTCCCATATAGAACTGAAGAACGACTTAAGTTTGTTAAAGCGTTTATCCATTTTTGTGTCCATGCGCTTAAGTCGTGCTTCGAGAAGAAATTGATTTTGAGCAATAGTGTTAAGTGATTCTTTTGTTAAGGAAGATGATCTTAAAAGTTTAACTTCTTCAGGTTTAGGACGGGATGAACGGGAGGAAGCTTCTCTATGTCCTTGGTCTTTCCATTGTTCAAAAGGCATAATATTGAAGTATGGAGCTGGAAGCTTCATTCTTGTAATCGAAGCTTTGTTGATGGCTTTTGGTTTGGAAATAGAAGACTTTGGTGGTTCAATGCCACAATCGAGCAAGAGTCGCATAATATACTCGTTATAAAACAAGTGTGGCCTAGAACTATCATTTACTTTCAAGATCTCATCAAAGATCATACCAATCCAGTTTATACGAATGCCCCCATAGATTGCGTATAATGCCTTGAAATTTTCTTTATAGACGGCATCAAAATTTCCAATTCTTGGTAAAAGAGAGTGCATAAGAGTATGATGAAGAATTCTTGCAGACGGCCGTAAACCAATAGACTTAGTGCTATCCTTGTCATCTTCAGTAAATTGATGACTAATTTGATTACGGACATGAATATTGCAAAAGTCATTTGAGAATTTTTCACCAATAAACCGAGAACCAAGAACATTTGCCATCCTATCACATGAGATAAACACTTCTTTGCCACAGACAACGGACCAAAAGCAAAAATTGGGATCCTCGGGCTTGTTTTTCTCTAAATTTAGATTAGCATAGAATAACTTGATCATGACATGGTTAATTTCCACATTGTTTTGATCATAGTCAAGTAGATTTGCAATGTCAGCATCCGTTGCGAAATCTAGGATACGATAACTAGAGAAATCTGAGAATTTAACAAACGAACCCGGATGGATAGTAAAATCTTTCATGTCATTCCATCTCTTGAGTGAAATTGGATCCACAAGCCATTTCTTGATAGAGAGATCAATGGGTTGTGTTTCTGAGGTAGAAGCTTGCTTTAATTTCTTTTGTTGAGGAGCCATTAGGGATAAATTTGAAGAAAGAAATTTAATAAGAGAAGGTAGGGTTTCTGGGATTTGGGGGAAGAAGACTGGTTTGAAGTAAAAGAGAGAGATAGAAAAAAAGTGAACAGAAAGTTATATTAAAAAAAAACAGAATATACGTAACCAGTCGACCGGTCAAAATGGGGCGGTCGACCGTTTTTATCCAAAACGGTCGACCGGTCCATTTTTAGCTGTCGACCGGTGCTGTTCTGGAAGCACAGTTCAGCTTGTTTTCAATTTACTGTGTCCTAGCCCATAACCGAGCTCTGATACCAAATGAAAGTGTGTACGCTTGTGCACACTAATTACGGATCGTGTAATATGGACTAATATATGCGGAATGTTATTTACAATTGCTATACAAGTAAATATTCAATAAACTAACTATATAGCAATTCACAGATATAGAATAGTAAATGCAGTAAACTGTAAAAATCACACCAGGGATTTTTATACTGGTTCGGACCTCCCGTCCTACGTCCAGTCCCAGACTTCTATCTGGATTTTCACAACCAACTACCTCGCTTCACCCGGAGGAACAGGTTTACAACACCCGAACAGCCGAACGGGATTTCGTGCCTCTTACAACTCGAGGACTTCAACAAAAAACAAATACAATTGTCGTTGACAACTTGTGCTCTTGATAACACTGATTTGTCACTTGTAGTACACCCTTCCTATAATCTTATCCTAAAAATATGTGAATGAATGTTTGTGAAGATTGAAGGAAGTATATTACTTATTTGAATCAAAAGATATGAAATAATTTCAATGATTCAATAAGCAATTTGAAGTAGAGAGCTTTTAGAATGCAAGAGTATTTAGAAATTAAGATCAGAATTTTAAAGCAAAGAATTGTTGTATTTCAATCAATGATTTAGATATGTTTATATAGAGAATAAATGGTTGTAACTCTTTGTGAAGAGTAGCCATTAACAGATGTGATCATTGATGAAAGGTAAGAGAAGCAACCATTGAAGAAAGAAGTGTCTTTTGGGAAAGGTTGCTTTCTGTTTAAAAACGGTCGACAGGTCAATAATGACCAGTAGACAAAATTTCAAATATATAGACGTTATGTGCATGTGTGCACGTTCATTGTGCAATTTACACAGGAACGGTCGACCGCCTGGTTTTGGACCGGTCGACCGGTCCCTGTTAAATTGCACAGTGAATGTGCAATGTCATCCAAAACGTATATACATCGATTCTATTGAGATGCATGATTATTTGAGGATAGATTTTAACAAAACTAATACTACTAACATACCAAATAATCAACCTCTAACGTATGAAGCTCGTTGTGTTTCAATGAATAACTTCTTTTTGTCGATCACGGTTTATCCCTTTGTCAGAAATCAAAACTATATAAAAATCTTGACTCAACATTCTCCCCCTTTTTGATTGATGACAACATAGTTATGAATCTCCCCCTGTATATGATCTCCCCCTGAGATTGTGCCTGTAACTCTATATTTTCCTGCATATATACTGTTAGCACAATTTTCTCCCCCTTTGTCATCGACAAAAAGGAGTTTGTTAAAATAGAGGATATAAATTATATAATCCAGAGTATAAGTAAAATAAAACTACTACCATAAATCAAGAGTTAAGAGTCACATAATATGATAATACCCAAGAGTCTAGTACGAATTAAAACGCGACACTATTTAGTACAAGTGCATGATAATGTCTTAAAGCAAGAACTAAAGTCATAATTTACACATAATAATAGATAAAGAGATAAACTAAAAGGATTCAATCTGACTCTGTCTCACCCTCCTCTTCTTCTTCTTCTTCAACAAGCTGAGTTTTTCCGTATCCACGTCCATGACTCGTTCCCGAGCTTGTACCCTCCTCCGAGGATGTCCAAGCAAAAGTAGGAGGAGCTGGGCGCTTGCCAGGGTCTTGAGTTGGCATGGATGAGGATGATGCTCCACATGATATTGCTTCCCATATAGAACTGAAGAACGACTTAAGTTTGTTAAAGCGTTTATCCATTTTTGTGTCCATGCGCTTAAGTCGTGCTTCGAGAAGAAATTGATTTTGAGCAATAGTGTTAAGTGATTCTTTTGTTGAGGAAGATGATCTTAAAAGTTTAACTTCTTCAGGTTTAGGACGGGATGAACGGGAGGAAGCTTCTCTATGTCCTTGGTCTTTCCATTGTTCAAAAGGCATAATATTGAAGTATGGAGCTGGAAGCTTCATTCTTGTAATCGAAGCTTTGTTGATGGCTTTTGGTTTGGAAATAGAAGACTTTGGTGGTTCAATGCCACAATCGAACAAGAGTCGCATAATATACTCGTTATAAAACAAGTGTGGCCTAGAACTATCATTTACTTTCAAGATCTCATCAAAGATCATACCAATCCAGTTTATACGAATGCCCCCATAGATTGCGTATAATGCCTTGAAATTTTCTTTATAGACGGCATCAAAATTTCCAATTCTTGGTAAAAGAGAGTGCATAAGAGTATGATGAAGAATTCTTGCAGACGGCCGTAAACCAATAGACTTAGTGCTATCCTTGTCATCTTCAGTAAATTGATGACTAATTTGATTACGAACATGAATATTGCAAAAGTCATTTGAGAATTTTTCACCAATAAACCGAGAACCAAGAACATTTGCCATCCTATCACATGAGATAAACACTTCTTTGCCACAGACAACGGACCAAAAGCAAAAATTGGGATCCTCGGGCTTGTTTTTCTCTAAATTTAGATTAGCATAGAATAACTTGATCATGACATGGTTAATTTCCACATTGTTTTGATCATAGTCAAGTAGATTTGCAATGTCAGCATCCGTTGCGAAATCTAGGATACGATAACTAGAGAAATCTGAGAATTTAACAAAACGAACCCGGATGGATAGTAAAATCTTTCATGTCATTCCATCTCTTGAGTGAAATTGGATCCACAAGCCATTTCTTGATAGAGAGATCAATGGGTTGTGTTTCTGAGGTAGAAGCTTGCTTTAATTTCTTTTGTTGAGGAGCCATTAGGGATAAATTTGAAGAAAGAAATTTAATAAGAGAAGGTAGGGTTTCTGGGATTTGGGGGAAGAAGACTGGTTTGAAGTAAAAGAGAGAGATAGAAAAAAAAGTGAACGGAAAGTTATATTAAAAAAAAACAGAATATACGTAACCGGTCGACCGGTCAAAATGGGGCGGTCGACCGTTTTTATCCAGAGTGCAAAACGGTCGACCGGTCCATTTTTAGCTGTCGACCGGTGCTGTTCTGGAAGCACAGTTCAGCCTGTTTTCAATTTACTGTGTCCTAGCCCATAACCGAGCTCTGATACCAAATGAAAGTGTGTACGCTTGTGCACACTAATTACGGATCGTGTAATATGGACTAATATATGCGGAATGTTATTTACAATTGCTATACAAGTAAATATTCAATAAACTAACTATATAGCAATTCACAGATATAGAATAGTAAATGCAGTAAACTGTAAAAATCACACCAGGGATTTTTATACTGGTTCGGACCTCCCGTCCTACGTCCAGTCCCAGACTTCTATCTGGATTTTCACAACCAACTACCTCGCTTCACCCGGAGGAATAGGTTTACAACACCCGAACAGCCGAACGGGATTTCGTGCCTCTTACAACTCGAGGACTTCAACAAAAAACAAATACAATTGTCGTTGACAACTTGTGCTCTTGATAACACTGATTTGTCACTTGTAGTACACCCTTCCTATAATCTTATCCTCAAAATATGCGAATGAATGTTTGTGAAGATTGAAGGAAGTATATTACTTATTTGAATCAAAAGATATGAAATAATTTCAATGATTCAATAAGCAATTTGAAGTAGAGAGCTTTTAGAATGCAAGAGTATTTAGAAATTAAGATCAGAATTTTAAAGCAAAGAATTGTTGTATTTCAATCAATGATTTAGATATGTTTATATAGAGAATAAATGGTTGTAACTCTTTGTAAAGAGTAGCCATTAACAGATGTGATCATTGATGAAAGGTAAGAGAAGCAACCATTGAAGAAAGAAGTGTCTTTTGGGAAAGGTTGCTTTCTGTTTAAAAACGGTCGACAGGTCAATAATGACCAGTAGACAAAATTTCAAATATATAGACGTTATGTGCATGTGTGCACGTTCATTGTGCAATTTACACAGGAACGGTCGACCGCCTGGTTTTGGACCGGTCGACCGGTCCATGTTAAATTGCACAGTGAATGTGCAATGTCATCCAAAACGTATATACATCGATTCTATTGAGATGCATGATTATTTGAGGATAGATTTTAACAAAACTAATACTACTAACATACCAAATAATCAACCTCTAACGTATGAAGCTCGTTGTGTTTCAATGAATAACTTCTTTTTGTCGATCACGGTTTATCCCTTTGTCAGAAATCAAAACTATATAAAAATCTTGACTCAACATTCTCCCCCTTTTTGATTGATGACAACATAGTTATGAATCTCCCCCTGTATATGATCTCCCCCTGAGATTGTGCCTGTAACTCTATATTTTCCTGCATATATACTGTTAGCACAATTTTCTCCCCCTTTGTCATCGACAAAAAGGAGTTTGTTAAAATAGAGGATATAAATTATATAATCCAGAGTATAAGCAAAATAAAACTACTACCATAGATCAAGAGTTAAGAGTCACATAATATGATAATACCCAAGAGTCTAGTACGAATTAAAACGCGACACTATTTAGTACAAGTGCATGATAATGTCTTAAAGCAAGAACTAAAGTCATAATTTACACATAATAATAGATAAAGAGATAAACTAAAAGGATTCAATCTGACTCTGTCTCACCTTCCTCTTCTTCTTCTTCTTCTTCAACAAGCTGAGTTTTTCCGTATCCACGTCCATGACTCGTTCCCGAGCTTGTACCCTCCTCCGAGGATGTCCAAGCAAAAGTAGGAGGAACTGGGCGCTTGCCAGGGTCTTGAGTTGGCATGGATGAGGATGATGCTCCACATGATATTGCTTCCCATATAGAACTGAAGAACGACTTAAGTTTGTTAAAGCGTTTATCCATTTTTGTGTCCATGCGCTTAAGTCGTGCTTCGAGAAGAAATTGATTTTGAGCAATAGTGTTAAGTGATTCTTTTCTTGAGGAAGATGATCTTAAAAGTTTAACTTCTTCAGGTTTAGGACGGGATGAACGGGAGGAAGCTTCTCTATGTCCTTGGTCTTTCCATTGTTCAAAAGGCATAATATTGAAGTATGGAGCTGGAAGCTTCATTCTTGTAATCGAAGCTTTGTTGATGGCTTTTGGTTTGGAAATAGAAGACTTTGGTGGTTCAATGCCACAATCGAGCAAGAGTCGCATAATATACTCGTTATAAAACAAGTGTGGCCTAGAACTATCATTTACTTTCAAGATCTCATCAAAGATCATACCAATCCAGTTTATACGAATGCCCCCATAGATTGCGTATAATGCCTTGAAATTTTCTTTATAGACGGCATCAAAATTTCCAATTCTTGGTAAAAGAGAGTGCATAAGAGTATGATGAAGAATTCTTGCAGACGGCCGTAAACCAATAGACTTAGTGCTATCCTTGTCATCTTCAGTAAATTGATGACTAATTTGATTACGGACATGAATATTGCAAAAGTCATTTGAGAATTTTTCACCAATAAACCGAGAACCAAGAACATTTGCCATCCTATCACATGAGATAAACACTTCTTTGCCACAGACAACGGACCAAAAGCAAAAATTGGGATCCTCGGGCTTGTTTTTCTCTAAATTTAGATTAGCTTAGAATAACTTGATCATGACATGGTTAATTTCCACATTGTTTTGATCATAGTCAAGTAGATTTGCAATGTCAGCATCCGTTGCGAAATCTAGGATACGATAACTAGAGAAATCTGAGAATTTAACAAACGAACCCGGATGGATAGTAAAATCTTTCATGTCATTCCATCTCTTGAGTGAAATTGGATCCACAAGCCATTTCTTGATAGAGAGATCAATGGGTTCTGTTTCTGAGGTAGAAGCTTGCTTTAATTTCTTTTGTTGAGGAGCCATTAGGGATAAATTTGAAGAAAGAAATTTAATAAGAGAAGGTAGGGTTTCTGGGATTTGGGGGAAGAAGACTGGTTTGAAGTAAAAGAGAGAGATAGAAAAAAAAGTGAACGGAAAGTTATATTAAAAAAACAGAATATACGTAACCGGTCGACCGGTCAAAATGGGGCGGTCGACCGTTTTTATCCAGAGTGCAAAACGGTCGACCGGTCCATTTTTAGCTGTCGACCGGTGCTGTTCTGGAAGCACAGTTCAGCCTGTTTTCAATTTACTGTGTCCTAGCCCATAACCGAGCCCATAACCGAGCTCTGATACCAAATGAAAGTGTGTACGCTTGTGCACACTAATTACGGATCGTGTAATATGGACTAATATATGCGGAATGTTATTTACAATTGCTATACAAGTAAATATTCAATAAACTAACTATATAGCAATTCACAGATATAGAATAGTAAATGAAGTAAACTGTAAAAATCACACCAGGGATTTTTATACTGGTTCGGACCTCCCGTCCTACGTCCAGTCCCAGACTTCTATTTGGATTTTCACAACCAACTACCTCGCTTCACCCGGAGGAACAGGTTTACAACACCCGAACAGCCGAACGGGATTTCGTGCCTCTTACAACTCGAGGACTTCAACAAAAAACAAATACAATTGTCGTTGACAACTTGTGCTCTTGATAACACTGATTTGTCACTTGTAGTACACCCTTCCTATAATCTTATCCTCAAAATATGTGAATGAATGTTTGTGAAGATTGAAGGAAGTATATTACTTATTTGAATCAAAAGATATGAAATAATTTCAATGATTCAATAAGCAATTTGAAGTAGAGAGCTTTTAGAATGCAAGAGTATTTAGAAATTAAGATCAGAATTTTAAAGCAAAGAATTGTTGTATTTCAATCAATGATTTAGATATGTTTATATAGAGAATAAATGGTTGTAACTCTTTGTGAAGAGTAGCCATTAACAGATGTGATCATTGATGAAAGGTAAGAGAAGCAACCATTGAAGAAAGAAGTGTCTTTTGGGAAAGGTTGCTTTCTGTTTAAAAACGGTCGACAGGTCAATAATGACCAGTAGACAAAATTTCAAATATATAGACGTTATGTGCATGTGTGCACGTTCATTGTGCAATTTACACAGGAACGGTCGACCGCCTGGTTTTGGACCGGTCGACCGGTCCCTGTTAAATTGCACAGTGAATGTGCAATGTCATCCAAAACGTATATACATCGATTCTATTGAGATGCATGATTATTTGAGGATAGATTTTAACAAAACTAATACTACTAACATACCAAATAATCAACCTCTAACGTATGAAGCTCGTTGTGTTTCAATGAATAACTTCTTTTTGTCGATCACGGTTTATCCCTTTGTCAGAAATCAAAACTATATAAAAATCTTGACTCAACATTCTCCCCCTTTTTGATTGATGACAACATAGTTATGAATCTCCCCCTGTATATGATCTCCCCCTGAGATTGTGCCTGTAACTCTATATTTTCCTGCATATATACTGTTAGCACAATTTTCTCCCCCTTTGTCATCGACAAAAAGGAGTTTGTTAAAATAGAGGATATAAATTATATAATCCAGAGTATAAGCAAAATAAAACTACTACCATAGATCAAGAGTTAAGAGTCACATAATATGATAATACCCAAGAGTCTAGTACGAATTAAAACGCGACACTATTTAGTACAAGTGCATGATAATGTCTTAAAGCAAGAACTAAAGTCATAATTTACACATAATAATAGATAAAGAGATAAACTAAAAGGATTCAATCTGACTCTGTCTCACCCTCCTCTTCTTCTTCAACAAGCTGAGTTTTTCCGTATCCACGTCCATGACTCGTTCCCGAGCTTGTACCCTCCTCCGAGGATGTCCAAGCAAAAGTAGGAGGAGCTGGGCGCTTGCCAGGGTCTTGAGTTGGCATGGATGAGGATGATGCTCCACATGATATTGCTTCCCATATAAAACTGAAGAACGACTTAAGTTTGTTAAAGCGTTTATCCATTTTTGTGTCCATGCGCTTAAGTCGTGCTTCGAGAAGAAATTGATTTTGAGCAATAGTGTTAAGTGATTCTTTTGTTGAGGAAGACGATCTTAAAAGTTTAACTTCTTCAGGTTTAGGACGGGATGAACGGGAGGAAGCTTCTCTATGTCCTTGGTCTTTCCATTGTTCAAAAGGCATAATATTGAAGTATGGAGCTGGAAGCTTCATTCTTGTAATCGAAGCTTTGTTGATGGCTTTTGGTTTGGAAATAGAAGACTTTGGTGGTTCAATGCCACAATCGAGCAAGAGTCGCATAATATACTCGTTATAAAACAAGTGTGGCCTAGAACTATCATTTACTTTCAAGATCTCATCAAAGATCATACCAATCCAGTTTATACGAATGCCCCCATAGATTGCGTATAATGCCTTGAAATTTTCTTTATAGACGACATCAAAATTTCCAATTCTTGGTAAAAGAGAGTGCATAAGAGTATGATGAAGAATTCTTGCAGACGGCCGTAAACCAATAAACTTAGTGCTATCCTTGTCATCTTCAGTAAATTGATGACTAATTTGATTACGGACATGAATATTGCAAAAGTCATTTGAGAATTTTTCACCAATAAACCGAGAACCAAGAACATTTGCCATCCTATCACATGAGATAAACACTTCTTTGCCACAGACAACGGACCAAAAGCAAAAATTGGTATCCTCGGGCTTGTTTTTCTCTAAATTTAGATTAGCATAGAATAACTTGATCATGACATGGTTAATTTCCACATTGTTTTGATCATAGTCAAGTAGATTTGCAATGTCAGCATCCGTTGCGAAATCTAGGATACGATAACTAGAGACATCTGAGAATTTAACAAACGAACCCGGATGGATAGTAAAATCTTTCATGTCATTCCATCTCTTGAGTGAAATTGGATCCACAAGCCATTTCTTGATAGAGAGATCAATGGGTTGTGTTTCTGAGGTAGAAGCTTGCTTTAATTTCTTTTGTTGAGGAGCCATTAGGGATAAATTTGAAGAAAGAAATTTAATAAGAGAAGGTAGGGTTTCTGGGATTTGGGGGAAGAAGACTGGTTTGAAGTAAAAGAGAGAGATAGAAAAAAAAGTGAACGGAAAGTTATATTAAAAAAAAACAGAATATACGTAACCGGTCGACCGGTCAAAATGGGGCGGTCGACCGTTTTTATCCAGAGTGCAAAACGGTCGACCGGTCCATTTTTAGCTGTCGACCGGTGCTGTGCTGCACAGTTCAGCCTGTTTTCAATTTACTGTGTCCTAGCCCATAACCGAGCCCATAACCGAGCTCTGATACCAAATGAAAGTGTGTACGCTTGTGCACACTAATTACGGATCGTGTAATATGGACTAATATATGCGGAATGTTATTTACAATTGCTATACAAGTAAATATTCAATAAACTAACTATATAGCAATTCACAGATATAGAATAGTAAATGCAGTAAACTGTAAAAATCACACCAGGGATTTTTATACTGGTTCGGACCTCCCGTCCTACGTCCAGTCCCAGACTTCTATCTGGATTTTCACAACCAACTACCTCGCTTCACCCGGAGGAACAGGTTTACAACACCCGAACAGCCGAACGGGATTTCGTGCCTCTTACAACTCGAGGACTTCAACAAAAAACAAATACAATTGTCGTTGACAACTTGTGCTCTTGATAACACTGATTTGTCACTTGTAGTACACCCTTCCTATAATCCTATCCTCAAAATATGTGAATGAATGTTTGTGAAGATTGAAGGAAGTATATTACTTATTTGAATCAAAAGATATGAAATAATTTCAATGATTCAATAAGCAATTTGAAGTAGAGAGCTTTTAGAATGCAAGAGTATTTAGAAATTAAGATCAGAATTTTAAAGCAAAGAATTGTTGTATTTCAATCAATGATTTAGATATGTTTATATAGAGAATAAATGGTTGTAACTCTTTGTGAAGAGTAGCCATTAACAGATGTGATCATTGATGAAAGGTAAGAGAAGCAACCATTGAAGAAAGAAGTGTCTTTTGGGAAAGGTTGCTTTCTGTTTAAAAACGGTCGACAGGTCAATAATGACCAGTAGACAAAATTTCAAATATATAGACGTTATGTGCATGTGTGCACGTTCATTGTGCAATTTACACAGGAACGGTCGACCGCCTGGTTTTGGACCGGTCGACCGGTCCCTGTTAAATTGCACAGTGAATGTGCAATGTCATCCAAAACGTATATACATCGATTCTATTGAGATGCATGATTATTTGAGGATAGATTTTAACAAAACTAATACTACTAACATACCAAATAATCAACCTCTAACGTATGAAGCTCGTTGTGTTTCAATGAATAACTTCTTTTTGTCGATCACGGTTTATCCCTTTGTCAGAAATCAAAACTATATAAAAATCTTGACTCAACATTCTCCCCCTTTTTGATTGATGACAACATAGTTATGAATCTCCCCCTGTATATGATCTCCCCCTGAGATTGTGCCTGTAACTCTATATTTTCCTGCATATATACTGTTAGCACAATTTTCTCCCCCTTTGTCATCGACAAAAAGGAGTTTGTTAAAATAGAGGATATAAATTATATAATCCAGAGTATAAGCAAAATAAAACTACTACCATAGATCAAGAGTTAAGAGTCACATAATATGATAATACCCAAGAGTCTAGTACGAATTAAAACGCGACACTATTTAGTACAAGTGCATGATAATGTCTTAAAGCAAGAACTAAAGTCATAATTTACACATAATAATAGATAAAGAGATAAACTAAAAGGATTCAATCTGACTCTGTCTCACCCTCCTCCTCTTCTTCTTCTTCAACAAGCTGAGTTTTTCCATATCCACGTCCATGACTCGTTCCCGAGCTTGTACCCTCCTCCGAGGATGTCCAAGCAAAAGTAGGAGGAGCTAGGCGCTTGCCAGGGTCTTGAGTTGGCATGGATGAGGATGATGCTCCACATGATATTGCTTCCCATATAGAACCGAAGAACGACTTAAGTTTGTTAAAGCGTTTATCCATTTTTGTGTCCATGCGCTTAAGTCGTGCTTCGAGAAGAAATTGATTTTGAGCAATAGTGTCAAGTGATTCTTTTGTTGAGGAAGATGATCTTAAAAGTTTAACTTCTTCAGGTTTAGGACGAGATGAACGGGAGGAAGCTTCTCTATGTCCTTGGTCTTTCCATTGTTCAAAAGGCATAATATTGAAGTATGGAGCTGGAAGCTTCATTCTTGTAATCGAAGCTTTGTTGATGGCTTTTGGTTTGGAAATAGAAGACTTTGGTGGTTCAATGCCACAATCGAGCAAGAGTCGCATAATATACTCGTTATAAACCAAGTGTGGCCTAGAACTATCATTTACTTTCAAGATCTCATCAAAGATCATACCAATCCAGTTTATACGAATGCCCCCATAGATTGCGTATAATGCCTTGAAATTTTCTTTATAGACGGCATCAAAATTTCCAATTCTTGGTAAAAGAGAGTGCATAAGAGTATGATGAAGAATTCTTGCAGACGGCCGTAAACCAATAGACTTAGTGCTATCCTTGTCATCTTCAGTAAATTGATGACTAATTTGATTACGGACATGAATATTGCAAAAGTCATTTGAGAATTTTTCACCAATAAACCGAGAACCAAGAACATTTGCCATCCTATCACATGAGATAAACACTTCTTTGCCACAGACAACGGACCAAAAGCAAAAATTGGGATCCTCGGGCTTGTTTTTCTCTAAATTTAGATTAGCATAGAATAACTTGATCATGACATGGTTAATTTCCACATTGTTTTGATCATAGTCAAGTAGATTTGCAATGTCAGCATCCGTTGTGAAATCTAGGATACGATAACTAGAGAAATCTGAGAATTTAACAAACGAACCCGGATGGATAGTAAAATCTTTCATGTCATTCCATCTCTTGAGTGAAATTGGATCCACAAGCCATTTCTTGATAGAGAGATCAATGGGTTGTGTTTCTGAGGTAGAAGCTTGCTTTAATTTCTTTTGTTGAGGAGCCATTAGGGATAAATTTGAAGAAAGAAATTTAATAAGAGAAGGTAGGGTTTCTGGGATTTGGGGGAAGAAGACTGGTTTGAAGTAAAAGAGAGAGATAGAAAAAAAAGTGAACGGAAAGTTATATTAAAAAAAAAACAGAATATACGTAACCGGTCGACCGGTCAAAATGGGGCGGTCGACCGTTTTTATCCAGAGTGCAAAACGGTCGACCGGTCCATTTTTAGCTGTCGACCGGTGCTGTTCTGGAAGCACAGTTCAGCCTGTTTTCAATTTACTGTGTCCTAGCCCATAACCGAGCCCATAACCGAGCTCTGATACCAAATGAAAGTGTGTACGCTTGTGCACACTAATTACAGATCATGTAATATGGACTAATATATGCGGAATGTTATTTACAATTGCTATACAAGTAAATATTCAATAAACTAACTATATAGCAATTCACAGATATAGAATAGTAAATGCAGTAAACTGTAAAAATCACACCAGGGATTTTTATACTGGTTCGGACCTCCCGTCCTACGTCCAGTCCCAGACTTCTATCTGGATTTTCACAACAAACTACCTCGCTTCACCCGGAGGAAAAGGTTTACAACACCCGAACAGCCGAACGGGATTTCGTGCCTCTTACAACTCGAGGACTTCAACAAAAAACAAATACAATTGTCGTTGACAACTTGTGCTCTTGATAACACTGATTTGTCACTTGTAGTACACCCTTCCTATAATCTTATCCTCAAAATATGTGAATGAATGTTTGTGAAGATTGAAGGAAGTATATTACTTATTTGAATCAAAAGATATGAAATAATTTCAATGATTCAATAAGCAATTTGAAGTAGAGAGCTTTTAGAATGCAAGAGTATTTAGAAATTAAGATCAGAATTTTAAAGCAAAGAATTGTTGTATTTCAATCAATGATTTAGATATGTTTATATAGAGAATAAATGGTTGTAACTCTTTGTGAAGAGTAGCCATTAACAGATGTGATCATTGATGAAAGGTAAGAGAAGCAACCATTGAAGAAAGAAGTGTCTTTTGGGAAAGGTTGCTTTCTGTTTAAAAACGGTCGACAGGTCAATAATGACCAGTAGACAAAATTTCAAATATATAGACGTTATGTGCATGTGTGCACGTTCATTGTGCAATTTACACAGGAACGGTCGACCGCCTGGTTTTGGACCGGTCGACCGGTCCCTGTTAAATTGCACAGTGAATGTGCAATGTCATCCAAAACGTATATACATCGATTCTATTGAGATGCATGATTATTTGAGGATAGATTTTAACAAAACTAATACTACTAACATACCAAATAATCAACCTCTAACATATGAAGCTCGTTGTGTTTTAATGAATAACTTCTTTTTGTCGATCACGGTTTATCCCTTTGTCAGAAGTCAAAACTATATAAAAATCTTGACTCAACATTCTCCCCCTTTTTGATTGATGACAACATAGTTATGAATCTCCCCCTGTATATGATCTCCCCCTGAGATTGTGCCTGTAACTCTATATTTTCCTGCATATATACTGTTAGCACAATTTTCTCCCCCTTTGTCATCGACAAAAAGGAGTTTGTTAAAATAGAGGATATAAATTATATAATCCAGAGTATAAGCAAAATAAAACTACTACCATAGATCAAGAGTTAAGAGTCACATAATATGATAATACCCAAGAGTCTAGTACGAATTAAAACGCGACACTATTTAGTACAAGTGCATGATAATGTCTTAAAGCAAGAACTAAAGTCATAATTTACACATAATAATAGATAAAGAGATAAACTAAAAGGATTCAATCTGACTCTGTCTCACCCTCCTCTTCTTCTTCTTCTTCAACAAGCTGAGTTTTTCCGTATCCACGTCCATGACTCGTTCCCGAGCTTGTACCCTCCTCCGAGGATGTCCAAGCAAAAGTAGGAGGAGCTGGGCGCTTGCCAGGGTCTTGAGTTGGCATGGATGAGGATGATGCTCCACATGATATTGCTTCCCATATAGAACTGAAGAACGACTTAAGTTTGTTAAAGCGTTTATCCATTTTTGTGTCCATGCGCTTAAGTCGTGCTTCGAGAAGAAATTGATTTTGAGCAATAGTGTTAAGTGATTCTTTTGTTGAGGAAGATGATCTTAAAAGTTTAACTTCTTCAGGTTTAGGACGGGATGAACGGGAGGAAGCTTCTCTATGTCCTTGGTCTTTCCATTGTTCAAAAGGCATAATATTGAAGTATGGAGCTGGAAGCTTCATTCTTGTAATCGAAGCTTTGTTGATGGCTTTTGGTTTGGAAATAGAAGACTTTGGTGGTTCAATGCCACAATCGAGCAAGAGTCGCATAATATACTCGTTATAAAACAAGTGTGGCCTAGAACTATCATTTACTTTCAAGATCTCATCAAAGATCATACCAATCCAGTTTATACGAATGCCCCCATAGATTGCGTATAATATAATGCCTTGAAATTTTCTTTATAGACGGCATCAAAATTTCCAATTCTTGGTAAAAGAGAGTGCATAAGAGTATGATGAAGAATTCTTGCAGACGGCCGTAAACCAATAGACTTAGTGCTATCCTTGTCATCTTCAGTAAATTGATGACTAATTTGATTACGGACATGAATATTGCAAAAGTCATTTGAGAATTTTTCACCAATAAACCGAGAACCAAGAACATTTGCCATCCTATCACATGAGATAAACACTTCTTTGCCACAGACAACGGACCAAAAGCAAAAATTGGGATCCTCGGGCTTGTTTTTCTCTAAATTTAGATTAGCATAGAATAACTTGATCATGACATGGTTAATTTCCACATTGTTTTGATCATAGTCAAGTAGATTTGCAATGTCAGCATCCGTTGCGAAATCTAGGATACGATAACTAGAGAAATCTGAGAATTTAACAAACGAACCCGGATGGATAGTAAAATCTTTCATGTCATTCCATCTCTTGAGTGAAATTAGATCCACAAGCCATTTCTTGATAGAGAGATCAATGGGTTGTGTTTCTGAGGTAGAAGCTTGCTTTAATTTCTTTTGTTGAGGAGCCATTAGGGATAAATTTGAAGAAAGAAATTTAATAAGAGAAGGTAGGGTTTCTGGGATTTGGGGGAAGAAGACTGGTTTGAAGTAAAAGAGAGAGATAGAAAAAAAGTGAACGGAAAGTTATATTAAAAAAAAACAGAATATACGTAACCGGTCGACCGGTCAAAATAGGGCGGTCGACCGTTTTTATCCAGAGTGCAAAACGGTCGACCGGTCCATTTTTAGCTGTCGACCGGTGCTGTTCTGGAAGCACAGTTCAGCCTGTTTTCAATTTACTGTGTCCTAGCCCATAACCGAGCCCATAACCGAGCTCTGATACCAAATGAAAGTGTGTACGCTTGTGCACACTTATTACGGATCGTGTAATATGGACTAATATATGCGGAATGTTATTTACAATTGCTATACAAGTAAATATTCAATAAACTAACTATATAGCAATTCACAGATATAGAATAGTAAATGCAGTAAACTGTAAAAATCACACCAGGGATTTTTATACTGGTTCGGACCTCCCGTCCTACGTCCAGTCCCAGACTTCTATCTGGATTTTCACAACCAACTACCTCGCTTCACCCGGAGGAACACGTTTACAACACCCGAACAGCTGAACGGGATTTCGTGCCTCTTACAACTCGAGGACTTCAACAAAAAACAAATACAATTGTCGTTGACAACTTGTGCTCTTGATAACACTGATTTGTCACTTGTAGTACACCCTTCCTATAATCTTATCCTCAAAATATGTGAATGAATGTTTGTGAAGATTGAAGGAAGTATATTACTTATTTGAATCAAAAGATATGAAATAATTTCAATGATTCAATAAGCAATTTGAAGTAGAGAGCTTTTAGAATGCAAGAGTATTTAGAAATTAAGATCAGAATTTTAAAGCAAAGAATTGTTGTATTTCAATCAATGATTTAGATATGTTTATATAGAGAATAAATGGTTGTAACTCTTTGTGAAGAGTAGCCATTAACAGATGTGATCATTGATGAAAGGTAAGAGAAGCAACCATTGAAGAAAGAAGTGTCTTTTGGGAAAGGTTGCTTTCTGTTTAAAAACGGTCGACAGGTCAATAATGACCAGTAGACAAAATTTCAAATATATAGACGTTATGTGCATGTGTGCACGTTCATTGTGCAATTTACACAGGAACGGTCGACCGCCTGGTTTTGGACCGGTCGACCGGTCCCTGTTAAATTGCACAGTGAATGTGCAATGTCATCCAAAACGTATATACATCGATTCTATTGAGATGCATGATTATTTGAGGATAGATTTTAACAAAACTAATACTACTAACATACCAAATAATCAACCTCTAACGTATGAAGCTCGTTGTGTTTCAATGAATAACTTCTTTTTGTCGATCACGGTTTATCCCTTTGTCAGAAATCAAAACTATATAAAAATTTTGACTCAACATTCTCCCCCTTTTTGATTGATGACAACATAGTTATGAATCTCCCCCTGTATATGATCTCCCCCTGAGATTGTGCCTGTAACTCTATATTTTCCTGCATATATACTGTTAGCACAATTTTCTCCCCCTTTGTCATCGACAAAAAGGAGTTTGTTAAAATAGAGGATATAAATTATATAATCCAGAGTATAAGCAAAATAAAACTACTACCATAGATCAAGAGTTAAGAGTCACATAATATGATAATACCCAAGAGTCTAGTACGAATTAAAACGCGACACTATTTAGTACAAGTGCATGATAATGTGTCTTAAAGCAAGAACTAAAGTCATAATTTACACATAATAATAGATAAAGAGATAAACTAAAAGGATTCAATCTGACTCTGTCTCACCCTCCTCTTCTTCTTCTTCTTCAACAAGCTGAGTTTTTCCGTATCCACGTCCATGACTCGTTCCCGAGCTTGTACCCTCCTCCGAGGATGTCCAAGCAAAAGTAGGAGGAGCTGGGCGCTTGCCAGGGTCTTGAGTTGGCATGGATGAGGATGATGCTCCACATGATATTGCTTCCCATATAGAACTGAAGAACGACTTAAGTTTGTTAAAGCGTTTATCCATTTTTGTGTCCATGCGCTTAAGTCGTGCTTCGAGAAGAAATTGATTTTGAGCAATAGTGTTAAGTGATTCTTTTGTTGAGGAAGATGATCTTAAAAGTTTAACTTCTTCAGGTTTAGGACGGGATGAACGGGAGGAAGCTTCTCTATGTCCTTGGTCTTTCCATTGTTCAAAAGGCATAATATTGAAGTATGGAGCTGGAAGCTTCATTCTTGTAATCGAAGATTTGATGATGGCTTTTGGTTTGGAAATAGAAGACTTTGGTGGTTCAATGCCACAATCGAGCAAGAGTCGCATAATATACTCGTTATAAAACAAGTGTGGCCTAGAACTATCATTTACTTTCAAGATCTCATCAAAGATCATACCAATCCAGTTTATACGAATGCCCCCATAGATTGCGTATAATGCCTTGAAATTTTCTTTATAGACGGCATCAAAATTTCCAATTCTTGGTAAAAGAGAGTGCATAAGAGTATGATGAAGAATTCTTGCAGACGGCCGTAAACCAATAGGCGTAGTGCTATCCTTGTCATCTTCAGTAAATTGATGACTAATTTGATTACGGACATGAATATTGCAAAAGTCATTTGAGAATTTTTCACCAATAAACCGAGAACCAAGAACATTTGTCATCCTATCACATGAGATAAACACTTCTTTGCCACAGACAACGGACCAAAAGCAAAAATTGGGATCCTCGGGCTTGTTTTTCTCTAAATTTAGATTAGCATAGAATAACTTGATCATGACATGGTTAATTTCCACATTGTTTTGATCATAGTCAAGTAGATTTGCAATGTCAGCATCCGTTGTGAAATCTAGGATACGATAACTAAAGAAATCTGAGAATTTAACAAACGAACCCGGATGGATAGTAAAATCTTTCATGTCATTCCATCTCTTGAGTGAAATTGGATCCACAAGCCATTTCTTGATAGAGAGATCAATGGGTTGTGTTTCTGAGGTAGAAGCTTGCTTTAATTTCTTTTGTTGAGGAGCCATTAGGGATAAATTTGAAGAAAGAAATTTAATAAGAGAAGGTAGGGTTTCTGGGATTTGGGGGAAGAAGACTAGTTTGAAGTAAAAGAGAGAGATAGAAAAAAAAGTGAACGGAAAGTTATATTAAAAAAAACAGAATATACGTAACCGGTCGACCGGTCAAAATGGGGCGGTCGACCGTTTTTATCCAAAGTGCAAAACGGTCGACCGGTCCATTTTTAGCTGTCGACCGATGCTGTTCTGGAAGCACAGTTCAGCCTGTTTTCAATTTACTGTGTCCTAGCCCATAACCGAGCCCATAACCGAGCTCTTATACTAAATGAAAGTGTGTACGCTTGTGAACACTAATTACGGATCGTGTAATATGGACTAATATATGCGGAATGTTATTTACAATTGCTATACAAGTAAATATTCAATAAACTAACTATATAGCAATTCACAGATATAGAATAGTAAATGCAGTAAACTGTAAAAATCACACCAGGGATTTTTATACTGGTTCGGACCTCCCGTCCTACGTCCAGTCCCAGACTTCTATCTGGATTTTCACAACCAACTACCTCGCTTCACCCGGAGGAACAGGTTTACAACACCCGAACAGCCGAACGGGATTTCGTGCCTCTTACAACTCGAGGACTTCAACAAAAAACAAATACAATTGTCGTTGACAACTTGTGCTCTTGATAACACTGATTTGTCACTTGTAGTACACCCTTCCTATAATCTTATCCTCAAAATATGTGAATGAATGTTTGTGAAGATTGAAGGAAGTATATTACTTATTTGAATCAAAAGATATGAAATAATTTCAATGATTCAATAAGCAATTTGAAGTAGAGAGCTTTTAGAATGCAAGAGTATTTAGAAATTAAGATCAGAATTTTAAAGCAAAGAATTGTTGTATTTCAATCAATGATTTAGATATGTTTATATAGAGAATAAATGGTTGTAACTCTTTGTGAAGAGTAGCCATTAACAGATGTGATCATTGATGAAAGGTAAGAAAAGCAACCATTGAAGAAAGAAGTGTCTTTTGGGAAAGGTTGCTTTCTGTTTAAAAACGGTCGACAGGTCAATAATGACCAGTAGACAAAATTTCAAATATATAGACGTTATGTGCATGTGTGCACGTTCATTGTGCAATTTACACAGGAACGGTCGACCGCCTGGTTTTGGACCGGTCGACCGGTCCCTGTTAAATTGCACAGTGAATGTGCAATGTCATCCAAAACGTATATACATCGATTCTATTGAGATGCATGATTATTTGAGGATAGATTTTAACAAAACTAATACTACTAACATACCAAATAATCAACCTCTAACGTATGAAGCTCGTTGTGTTTCAATGAATAACTTCTTTTTGTCGATCACGGTTTATCCCTTTGTCAGAAATCAAAACTATATAAAAATCTTGACTCAACATTCTCCCCCTTTTTGATTGATGACAACATAGTTATGAATCTCCCCCTGTATATGATCTCCCCCTGAGATTGTGCCTGTAACTCTATATTTTCCTGCATATATACTGTTAGCACAATTTTCTCCCCCTTTGTCATCGACAAAAAGGAGTTTGTTAAAATAGAGGATATAAATTATATAATCCAGAGTATAAGCAAAATAAAACTACTACCATAGATCAAGAGTTAAGAGTCACATAATATGATAATACCCAAGAGTCTAGTACGAATTAAAACGCGACACTATTTAGTACAAGTGCATGATAATGTCTTAAAGCAAGAACTAAAGTCATAATTTACACATAATAATAGATAAAGAGATTAACTAAAAGGATTCAATCTGACTCTGTCTCACCCTCCTCCTCTTCTTCTTCTTCAACAAGCTGAGTTTTTCCGTATCCACGTCCATGACTCGTTCCCGAGCTTGTACCCTCCTCCGAGGATGTCCAAGCAAAAGTAGGAGGAGCTGGGCGCTTGCCAGGGTCTTGAGTTGGCATGGATGAGGATGATGCTCCACATGATATTGCTTCCCATATAGAACTGAAGAACGACTTAAGTTTGTTAAAGCGTTTATCCATTTTTGTGTCCATGCGCTTAAGTCGTGCTTCGAGAAGAAATTGATTTTGAGCAATAGTGTTAAGTGATTCTTTTGTTGAGGAAGATGATCTTAAAAGTTTAACTTCTTCAGGTTTAGGACGGGATGAACGGGAGGAAGCTTCTCTATGTCCTTGGTCTTTCCATTGTTCAAAAGGCATAATATTGAAGTATGGAGCTGGAAGCTTCATTCTTGTAATCGAAGCTTTGTTGATGGCTTTTGGTTTGGAAATAGAAGACTTTGGTGGTTCAATGCCACAATCGAGCAAGAGTTGCATAATATACTCGTTATAAAACAAGTGTGGCCTAGAACTATCATTTACTTTCAAGATCTCATCAAAGATCATACCAATCCAGTTTATACGAATGCCCCCATAGATTGCGTATAATGCCTTGAAATTTTCTTTATAGACGGCATCAAAATTTCCAATTCTTGGTAAAAGAGAGTGCATAAGAGTATGATGAAGAATTCTTGCAGACGGCCGTAAACCAATAGACTTAGTGCTATCCTTGTCATCTTCAGTAAATTGATGACTAATTTGATTACGGACATGAATATTGCAAAAGTCATTTGAGAATTTTTCACCAATAAACCGAGAACCAAGAACATTTGCCATCCTATCACATGAGATAAACACTTCTTTGCCACAGACAACGGACCAAAAGCAAAAATTGGGATCCTCGGGCTTGTTTTTCTCTAAATTTAGATTAGCATAGAATAACTTGATCATGACATGGTTAATTTCCACATTGTTTTGATCATAGTCAAGTAGATTTGCAATGTCAGCATCCGTTGCGAAATCTAGGATACGATAGCTAGAGAAATCTGAGAATTTAACAAACGAACCCGGATGGATAGTAAAATCTTTCATGTCATTCCATCTCTTGAGTGAAATTGGATCCACAAGCCATTTCTTGATAGAGAGATCAATGGGTTGTGTTTCTGAGGTAGAAGCTTGCTTTAATTTCTTTTGTTGAGGAGCCATTAGGGATAAATTTGAAGAAAGAAATTTAATAAGAGAAGGTAGGGTTTCTGGGATTTGGGGGAAGAAGACTGGTTTGAAGTAAAAGAGAGAGATAGAAAAAAAAGTGAACGGAAAGTTATATTAAAAAAAAAATAGAATATACGTAACCGGTCGACCGGTCAAAATGGGGCGGTCGACCGTTTTTATCCAGAGTGCAAAACGGTCGACCGGTCCATTTTTAGCTGTCGACCGGTGCTGTTCTGGAAGCACAGTTCAGCCTGTTTTCAATTTACTGTGTCCTAGCCCATAACCGAGCCCATAACCGAGCTCTGATACCAAATGAAAGTGTGTACGCTTGTGCACACTAATTACGGATCGTGTAATATGGACTAATATATGCGGAATGTTATTTACAATTGCTATACAAGTAAATATTCAATAAACTAACTATATAGCAATTCACAGATATAGAATAGTAAATGCAGTAAACTGTAAAAATCACACCAGGGATTTTTATACTGGTTCGGACCTCCCGTCCTACGTCCAGTCCCAGACTTCTATCTGGATTTTCACAACCAACTACCTCGCTTCACCCGGAGGAACAGGTTTACAACACCCGAACAGCCGAACGGGATTTCGTGCCTCTTACAACTCGAGGACTTCAACAAAAAACAAATACAATTGTCGTTGACAACTTGTGCTCTTGATAACACTGATTTGTCACTTGTAGTACACCCTTCCTATAATCTTATCCTCAAAATATGTGAATGAATGTTTATGAAGATTGAAGGAAGTATATTACTTATTTGAATCAAAAGATATGAAATAATTTCAATGATTCAATAAGCAATTTGAAGTAGAGAGCTTTTAGAATGCAAGAGTATTTAGAAATTAAGATCAGAATTTTAAAGCAAAGAATTGTTGTATTTCAATCAATGATTTAGATATGTTTATATAGAGAATAAATGGTTGTAACTCTTTGTGAAGAGTAGCCATTAACAGATGTGATCATTGATGAAAGGTAAGAGAAGCAACCATTGAAGAAAGAAGTGTCTTTTGGGAAAGGTTGCTTTCTGTTTAAAAACGGTCGACAGGTCAATAATGACCAGTAGACAAAATTTCAAATATATAGACGTTATGTGCATGTGTGCACGTTCATTGTGCAATTTACACAGGAACGGTCGACCGCCTGGTTTTGGACCGGTCGACCGGTCCCTGTTAAATTGCACAGTGAATGTGCAATGTCATCCAAAACGTATATACATCGATTCTATTGAGATGCATGATTATTTGAGGATAGATTTTAACAAAACTAATACTACTAACATACCAAATAATCAACCTCTAACGTATGAAGCTCGTTGTGTTTCAATGAATAACTTCTTTTTGTCGATCACGGTTTATCCCTTTGTCAGAAATCAAAACTATATAAAAATCTTGACTCAACATTCTCCCCCTTTTTGATTGATGACAACATAGTTATGAATCTCCCCCTGTATATGATCTCCCCCTGAGATTGTGCCTGTAACTCTATATTTTCCTGCATATATACTGTTAGCACAATTTTCTCCCCCTTTGTCATCGACAAAAAGGAGTTTGTTAAAATAGAGGATATAAATTATATAATCCAGAGTATAAGCAAAATAAAACTACTACCATAGATCAAGAGTTAAGAGTCACATAATATGATAATACCCAAGAGTCTAGTACGAATTAAAACGCGACACTATTTAGTACAAGTGCATGATAATGTCTTAAAGCAAGAACTAAAGTCATAATTTACACATAATAATAGATAAAGAGATAAACTAAAAGGATTCAATCTGACTCTGTCTCACCCTCCTCCTCTTCTTCTTCTTCAACAAGCTGAGTTTTTCCATATCCACGTCCATGACTCGTTCCCGAGCTTGTACCCTCCTCCGAGGATGTCCAAGCAAAAGTAGGAGGAGCTGGGCGCTTGCCAGGGTCTTGAGTTGGCATGGATGAGGATGATGCTCCACATGATATTGCTTCCCATATAGAACTGAAGAACGACTTAAGTTTGTTAAAGCGTTTATCCATTTTTGTGTCCATGCGCTTAAGTCGTGCTTCGAGAAGAAATTGATTTTGAGCAATAGTGTTAAGTGATTCTTTTGTTGAGGAAGATGATCTTAAAAGTTTAACTTCTTCAGGTTTAGGACGGGATGAACGGGAGGAAGCTTCTCTATGTCCTTGGTCTTTCCATTGTTCAAAAGGCATAATATTGAAGTATGGAGCTGGAAGCTTCATTCTTGTAATCGAAGCTTTGTTGATGGCTTTTGGTTTGGAAATAGAAGACTTTGGTGGTTCAATGCCACAATCGAGCAAGAGTCGCATAATATACTCGTTATAAAACAAGTGTGGCCTAGAACTATCATTTACTTTCAAGATCTCATCAAAGATCATACCAATCCAGTTTATACGAATACCCCCATAGATTGCGTATAATGCCTTGAAATTTTCTTTATAGACGGCATCAAAATTTCCAATTCTTGGTAAAAGAGAGTGCATTAGAGTATGATGAAGAATTCTTGCAGACGGCCGTAAACCAATAGACTTAGTGCTATCCTTGTCATCTTCAGTAAATTGATGACTAATTTGATTACGGACATGAATACTGCAAAAGTCATTTGAGAATTTTTCACCAATAAACCGAGAACCAAGAACATTTGCCATCCTATCACATGAGATAAACACTTCTTTGCCACAGACAACGGACCAAAAGCAAAAATTGGGATCCTCGGGCTTGTTTTTCTCTAAATTTAGATTAGCATAGAATAACTTGATCATGACATGGTTAATTTCCACATTGTTTTGATCATAGTCAAGTAGATTTGCAATGTCAGCATCCGTTGCGAAATCTAGGATACGATAACTAGAGAAATCTGAGAATTTAACAAACGAACCCGGATGGATAGTAAAATCTTTCATGTCATTCCATCTCTTGAGTGAAATTGGATCCACAAGCCATTTCTTGATAGAGAGATCAATGGGTTGTGTTTCTGAGGTAGAAGCTTGCTTTAATTTCTTTTGTTGAGGAGCCATTAGGGATAAATTTGAAGAAAGAAATTTAATAAGAGAAGGTAGGGTTTCTGGGATTTGGGGGAAGAAGACTGGTTTGAAGTAAAAGAGAGAGATAGAAAAAAAGTGAACGGAAAGTTATATTAAAAAAAAAACAGAATATACGTAACCGGTCGACCGGTCAAAATGGGGCGGTCGACCGTTTTTATCCAGAGTGCAAAACGGTCGACCGGTCCATTTTTAGCTGTCGACCGGTGCTGTTCTGGAAGCACAGTTCAGCTGTTTTCAATTTACTGTGTCCTAGCCCATAACCGAGCCCATAACCGAGCTCTGATACCAAATGAAAGTGTGTACGCTTGTGCACACTAATTACGGATCGTGTAATATGGACTAATATATGTGGAATGTTATTTACAATTGCTATACAAGTAAATATTCAATAAACTAACTATATAGCAATTCACAGATATAGAATAGTAAATGCAGTAAACTGTAAAAATCACACCAGGGATTTTTATACTGGTTCGGACCTCCCGTCCTACGTCCAGTCCCAGACTTCTATCTGGATTTTCACAACCAACTACCTCGCTTCACCCGGAGGAACAGGTTTACAACACCCGAACAGCCGAACGGGATTTCGTGCCTCTTACAACTCGAGGACTTCAACAAAAAACAAATACAATTGTCGTTGACAACTTGTGCTCTTGATAACACTGATTTGTCACTTGTAGTACACCCTTCCTATAATCTTATCCTCAAAATATGTGAATGAATGTTTGTGAAGATTGAAGGAAGTATATTACTTATTTGAATCAAAAGATATGAAATAATTTCAATGATTCAATAAGCAATTTGAAGTAGAGAGCTTTTAGAATGCAAGAGTATTTAGAAATTAAGATCAGAATTTTAAAGCAAAGAATTGTTGTATTTCAATCAATGATTTAGATATGTTTATATAGAGAATAAATGGTTGTAACTCTTTGTGAAGAGTAGCCATTAACAGATGTGATCATTGATGAAAGGTAAGAGAAGCAACCATTGAAGAAAGAAGTGTCTTTTGGGAAAGGTTGCTTTCTGTTTAAAAACGGTCGACAGGTCAATAATGACCAGTAGACAAAATTTCAAATATATAGACGTTATGTGCATGTGTGCACGTTCATTGTGCAATTTACACAGGAACGGTCGACCGCCTAGTTTTGGACCGGTCGACCGGTCCCTGTTAAATTGCACAGTGAATGTGCAATGTCATCCAAAACGTATATACATCGATTCTATTGAGATGCATGATTATTTGAGGATAGATTTTAACAAAACTAATACTACTAACATACCAAATAATCAACCTCTAACGTATGAAGCTCGTTGTGTTTCAATGAATAACTTCTTTTTGTCGATCACGGTTTATCCCTTTGTCAGAAATCAAAACTATATAAAAATCTTGACTCAACATTCTCCCCCTTTTTGATTGATGACAACATAGTTATGAATCTCCCCCTGTATATGATCTCCCCCTGAGATTGTGCCTGTAACTCTATATTTTCCTGCATATATACTGTTAGCACAATTTTCTCCCCCTTTGTCATCGACAAAAAGGAGTTTGTTAAAATAGAGGATATAAATTATATAATCCAGAGTATAAGCAAAATAAAACTACTACCATAGATCAAGAGTTAAGAGTCACATAATATGATAATACCCAAGAGTCTAGTACGAATTAAAACGCGACACTATTTAGTACAAGTGCATGATAATGTCTTAAAGCAAGAACTAAAGTCATAATTTACACATAATAATAGATAAAGAGATAAACTAAAAGGATCCAATCTGACTCTGTCTCACCCTCCTCTTCTTCTTCTTCAACAAGCTGAGTTTTTCCGTATCCACGTCCATGACTCGTTCCCGAGCTTGTACCCTCCTCCGAGGATGTCCAAGCAAAAGTAGGAGGAGCTGGGCGCTTGCCAGGGTCTTGAGTTGGCATGGATGAGGATGATGCTCCACATGATATTGCTTCCCATATAGAACTGAAGAACGACTTAAGTTTGTTAAAGCGTTTATCCATTTTTGTGTCCATGCGCTTAAGTCTTGCTTCGAGAAGAAATTGATTTTGAGCAATAGTGTTAAGTGATTCTTTTGTTGAGGAAGATGATCTTAAAAGTTTAACTTCTTCAGGTTTAGGACGGGATGAACGGGAGGAAGCTTCTCTATGTCCTTGGTCTTTCCATTGTTCAAAAGGCATAATATTGAAGTATGGAGCTGGAAGCTTCATTCTTGTAATCGAAGCTTTGTTGATGGCTTTTGGTTTGGAAATAGAAGACTTTGGTGGTTCAATGCCACAATCGAGCAAGAGTCGCATAATATACTCGTTATAAAACAAGTGTGGCCTAGAACTATCATTTACTTTCAAGATCTCATCAAAGATCATACCAATCCAGTTTATACGAATGCCCCCATAGATTGCGTATAATGCCTTGAAATTTTCTTTATAGACGGCATCAAAATTTCCAATTCTTGGTAAAAGAGAGTGCATAAGAGTATGATGAAGAATTCTTGCAGACGGCCGTAAACCAATAGACTTAGTGCTATCCTTGTCATCTTCAGTAAATTGATGACTAATTTGATTACGGACATGAATATTGCAAAAGTCATTTGAGAATTTTTCACCAATAAACCGAGAACCAAGAACATTTGCCATCCTATCACATGAGATAAACACTTCTTTGCCACAGACAACGGACCAAAAGCAAAAATTGGGATCCTCGGGCTTGTTTTTCTCTAAATTTAGATTAGCATAGAATAACTTGATCATGACATGGTTAATTTCCACATTGTTTTGATCATAGTCAAGTAGATTTGCAATGTCAGCATCCGTTGCGAAATCTAGGATACGATAACTAGAGAAATCTGAGAATTTAACAAACGAACCCGGATGGATAGTAAAATCTTTCATGTCATTCCATCTCTTGAGTGAAATTGGATCCACAAGCCATTTCTTGATAGAGAGATCAATGGGTTGTGTTTCTGAGGTAGAAGCTTGCTTTAATTTCTTTTGTTGAGGAGCCATTAGGGATAAATTTGAAGAAAGAAATTTAATAAGAGAAGGTAGGGTTTCTGGGATTTGGGGGAAGAAGACTGGTTTGAAGTAACAGAGAGAGAGATAGAAAAAAAAGTGAATGGAAAGTTATATTAAAAAAAACAGAATATACGTAACCGGTCGACCGGTCAAAATGGGGCGGTCGACCGTTTTTATCCAGAGTGCAAAACGGTCGACCGGTCCATTTTTAGCTGTCGACCGGTGCTGTTCTGGAAGCACAGTTCAGCCTGTTTTCAATTTACTGTGTCCTAGCCCATAACCGAGCCCATAACCGAGCTCTGATACCAAATGAAAGTGTGTACGCTTGTGCACACTAATTACGGATCGTGTAATATGGACTAATATATGTGGAATGTTATTTACAATTGCTATACAAGTAAATATTCAATAAACTAACTATATAGCAATTCACAGATATAGAATAGTAAATGCAGTAAACTGTAAAAATCACACCAGGGATTTTTATACTGGTTCGGACCTCCCGTCCTACGTCCAGTCCCAGACTTCTATCTGGATTTTCACAACCAACTACCTCGCTTCACCCGGAGGAACAGGTTTACAACACCCGAACAGCCGAACGGGATTTCGTGCCTCTTACAACTCGAGGACTTCAACAAAAAACAAATACAATTGTCGTTGACAACTTGTGCTCTTGATAACACTGATTTGTCACTTGTAGTACACCCTTCCTATAATCTTATCCTCAAAATATGTGAATGAATGTTTGTGAAGATTGAAGGAAGTATATTACTTATTTGAATCAAAAGATATGAAATAATTTCAATGATTCAATAAGCAATTTGAAGTAGAGAGCTTTTAGAATGCAAGAGTATTTAGAAATTAAGATCAGAATTTTAAAGCAAAGAATTGTTGTATTTCAATCAATGGTTTAGATATGTTTATATAGAGAATAAATGGTTGTAACTCTTTGTGAAGAGTAGCCATTAACAGATGTGATCATTGATGAAAGGTAAGAGAAGCAACCATTGAAGAAAGAAGTGTCTTTTGGGAAAGGTTGCTTTCTGTTTAAAAACGGTCGACAGGTCAATAATGACCAGTAGACAAAATTTCAAATATATAGACGTTATGTGCATGTGTGCACGTTCATTGTGCAATTTACACAGGAACGGTCGACCGCCTGGTTTTGGACCGGTCGACCGGTCCCTGTTAAATTGCACAGTGAATGTGCAATGTCATCCAAAACGTATATACATCGATTCTATTGAGATGCATGATTATTTGAGGATAGATTTTAACAAAACTAATACTACTAACATACCAAATAATCAACCTCTAACGTATGAAGCTCGTTGTGTTTCAATGAATAACTTCTTTTTGTCGATCACGGTTTATCCCTTTGTCAGAAATCAAAACTATATAAAAATCTTGACTCAACATTCTCCCCCTTTTTGATTGATGACAACATAGTTATGAATCTCCCCCTGTATATGATCTCCCCCTGAGATTGTGCCTGTAACTCTATATTTTCCTGCATATATACTGTTAGCACAATTTTCTCCCCCTTTGTCATCGACAAAAAGGAGTTTGTTAAAATAGAGGATATAAATTATATAATCCAGAGTATAAGCAAAATAAAACTACTACCATAGATCAAGAGTTAAGAGTCACATAATATGATAATACCCAAGAGTCTAGTACGAATTAAAACGCGACACTATTTAGTACAAGTGCATGATAATGTCTTAAAGCAAGAACTAAAGTCATAATTTACACATAATAATAGATAAAGAGATAAACTAAAAGGATCCAATCTGACTCTGTCTCACCCTCCTCTTCTTCTTCTTCAACAAGCTGAGTTTTTCCGTATCCACGTCCATGACTCGTTCCCGAGCTTGTACCCTCCTCCGAGGATGTCCAAGCAAAAGTAGGAGGAGCTGGGCGCTTGCCAGGGTCTTGAGTTGGCATGGATGAGGATGATGCTCCACATGATATTGCTTCCCATATAGAACTGAAGAACGACTTAAGTTTGTTAAAGCGTTTATCCATTTTTGTGTCCATGCGCTTAAGTCGTGCTTCGAGAAGAAATTGATTTTGAGCAATAGTGTTAAGTGATTCTTTTGTTGAGGAAGATGATCTTAAAAGTTTAACTTCTTCAGGTTTAGGACGGGATGAACGGGAGGAAGCTTCTCTATGTCCTTGGTCTTTCCATTGTTCAAAAGGCATAATATTGAAGTATGGAGCTGGAAGCTTCATTCTTGTAATCGAAGCTTTGTTGATGGCTTTTGGTTTGGAAATAGAAGACTTTGGTGGTTCAATGCCACAATCGAGCAAGAGTCGCATAATATACTCGTTATAAAACAAGTGTGGCCTAGAACTATCATTTACTTTCAAGATCTCATCAAAGATCATACCAATCCAGTTTATACGAATGCCCCCATAGATTGCGTATAATGCCTTGAAATTTTCTTTATAGACGGCATCAAAATTTCCAATTCTTGGTAAAAGAGAGTGCATAAGAGTATGATGAAGAATTCTTGCAGACGGCCGTAAACCAATAGACTTAGTGCTATCCTTGTCATCTTCAGTAAATTGATGACTAATTTGATTACGGACATGAATATTGCAAAAGTCATTTGAGAATTTTTCACCAATAAACCGAGAACCAAGAACATTTGCCATCCTATCACATGAGATAAACACTTCTTTGCCACAGACAACGGACCAAAAGCAAAAATTGGGATCCTCGGGCTTGTTTTTCTCTAAATTTAGATTAGCATAGAATAACTTGATCATGACATGGTTAATTTCCACATTGTTTTGATCATAGTCAAGTAGATTTGCAATGTCAGCATCCGTTGCGAAATCTAGGATACGATAACTAGAGAAATCTGAGAATTTAACAAACGAACCCGGATGGATAGTAAAATCTTTCATGTCATTCCATCTCTTGAGTGAAATTGGATCCACAAGCCATTTCTTGATAGAGAGATCAATGGGTTGTGTTTCTGAGGTAGAAGCTTGCTTTAATTTCTTTTGTTGAGGAGCCATTAGGGATAAATTTGAAGAAAGAAATTTAATAAGAGAAGGTAGGGTTTCTGGGATTTGGGGGAAGAAGACTGGTTTGAAGTAACAGAGAGAGAGATAGAAAAAAAAGTGAATGGAAAGTTATATTAAAAAAAACAGAATATACGTAACCGGTCGACCGGTCAAAATGGGGCGGTCGACCGTTTTTATCCAGAGTGCAAAACGGTCGACCGGTCCATTTTTAGCTGTCGACCGGTGCTGTTCTGGAAGCACAGTTCAGCCTGTTTTCAATTTACTGTGTCCTAGCCCATAACCGAGCCCATAACCGAGCTCTGATTCCAAATGAAAGTGTGTACGCTTGTGCACACTAATTACGGATCGTGTAATATGGACTAATATATGTGGAATGTTATTTACAATTGCTATACAAGTAAATATTCAATAAACTAACTATATAGCAATTCACAGATATAGAATAGTAAATGCAGTAAACTGTAAAAATCACACCAGGGATTTTTATACTGGTTCGGACCTCCCGTCCTACGTCCAGTCCCAGACTTCTATCTGGATTTTCACAACCAACTACCTCGCTTCACCCGGAGGAACAGGTTTACAACACCCGAACAGCCGAACGGGATTTCGTGCCTCTTACAACTCGAGGACTTCAACAAAAAACAAATACAATTGTCGTTGACAACTTGTGCTCTTGATAACACTGATTTGTCACTTGTAGTACACCCTTCCTATAATCTTATCCTCAAAATATGTGAATGAATGTTTGTGAAGATTGAAGGAAGTATATTACTTATTTGAATCAAAAGATATGAAATAATTTCAATGATTCAATAAGCAATTTGAAGTAGAGAGCTTTTAGAATGCAAGAGTATTTAGAAATTAAGATCAGAATTTTAAAGCAAAGAATTGTTGTATTTCAATCAATGGTTTAGATATGTTTATATAGAGAATAAATGGTTGTAACTCTTTGTGAAGAGTAGCCATTAACAGATGTGATCATTGATGAAAGGTAAGAGAAGCAACCATTGAAGAAAGAAGTGTCTTTTGGGAAAGGTTGCTTTCTGTTTAAAAACGGTCGACAGGTCAATAATGACCAGTAGACAAAATTTCAAATATATAGACGTTATGTGCATGTGTGCACGTTCATTGTGCAATTTACACAGGAACGGTCGACCGCCTGGTTTTGGACCGGTCGACCGGTCCCTGTTAAATTGCACAGTGAATGTGCAATGTCATCCAAAACGTATATACATCGATTCTATTGAGATGCATGATTATTTGAGGATAGATTTTAACAAAACTAATACTACTAACATACCAAATAATCAACCTCTAACGTATGAAGCTCGTTGTGTTTCAATGAATAACTTCTTTTTGTCGATCACGGTTTATCCCTTTGTCAGAAATCAATCTATATAAAAATCTTGACTCAACATTCTCCCCCTTTTTGATTGATGACAACATAGTTATGAATCTCCCCCTGTATATGATCTCCTCCTGAGATTGTGCCTGTAACTCTATATTTTCCTACATATATACTGTTAGCACAATTTTCTCCCCCTTTGTCATCGACAAAAAGGAGTTTGTTAAAATAGAGGATATAAATTATATAATCCAGAGTATAAGCAAAATAAAACTACTACCATAGATCAAGAGTTAAGAGTCACATAATATGATAATACCCAAGAGTCTAGTACGAATTAAAACGCGACACTATTTAGTACAAGTGCATGATAATGTCTTAAAGCAAGAACTAAAGTCATAATTTACACATAATAATAGATAAAGAGATAAACTAAAAGGATTCAATCTGACTCTGTCTCACCCTCCTCTTCTTCTTCTTCAACAAGCTGAGTTTTTCCGTATCCACGTCCATGACTCGTTCCCGAGCTTGTACCCTCCTCCGAGGATGTCCAAGCAAAAGTAGGAGGAGCTGGGCGCTTGCCAGGGTCTTGAGTTGGCATGGATGAGGATGATGCTCCACATGATATTGCTTCCCATATAGAACTGAAGAACGACTTAAGTTTGTTAAAGCGTTTATCCATTTTTGTGTCCATGCGCTTAAGTCGTGCTTCGAGAAGAAATTGATTTTGAGCAATAGTGCTAAGTGATTCTTTTGTTGAGGAAGATGATCTTAAAAGTTTAACTTCTTCAGGTTTAGGACGGGATGAACGGGAGGAAGCTTCTCTATGTCCTTGGTCTTTCCATTGTTCAAAACGCATAATATTGAAGTATGGAGCTGGAAGCTTCATTCTTGTAATCGAAGCTTTGTTGATGGCTTTTGGTTTGGAAATAGAAGACTTTGGTGGTTCAATGCCACAATCGAGCAAGAGTCGCATAATATACTCGTTATAAAACAAGTGTGGCCTAGAACTATCATTTACTTTCAAGATCTCATCAAAGATCATACCAATCCAGTTTATACGAATGCCCCCATAGATTGCGTATAATGCCTTGAAATTTTCTTTATAGACGGCATCAAAATTTCCAATTCTTGGTAAAAGAGAGTGCATAAGAGTATGATGAAGAATTCTTGCAGACGGCCGTAAACCAATAGACTTAGTGCTATCCTTGTCATCTTCAGTAAATTGATGACTAATTTGATTACGGACATGAATATTGCAAAAGTCATTTGAGAATTTTTCACCAATAAACCGAGAACCAAGAACATTTGCCATCCTATCACATGAGATAAACACTTCTTTGCCACAGACAACGGACCAAAAGCAAAAATTGGGATCCTCGGGCTTGTTTTTCTCTAAATTTAGATTAGCATAGAATAACTTGATCATGACATGGTTAATTTCCACATTGTTTTGATCATAGTCAAGTAGATTTGCAATGTCAGCATCCGTTGCGAAATCTAGGATACGATAACTAGAGAAATCTGAGAATTTAACAAACGAACCCGGATGGATAGTAAAATCTTTCATGTCATTCCATCTCTTGAGTGAAATTGGATCCACAAGCCATTTCTTGATAGAGAGATCAATGGGTTGTGTTTCTGAGGTAGAAGCTTGCTTTAATTTCTTTTGTTGAGGAGCCATTAGGGATAAATTTGAAGAAAGAAATTTAATAAGAGAAGGTAGGGTTTCTGGGATTTGGAGGAAGAAGACTGGTTTGAAGTAAAAGAGAGAGATAGAAAAAAAAGTGAACGGAAAGTTATATTAAAAAAAAACAGAATATACGTAACCGGTCGACCGGTCAAAATGGGGCGGTCGACCGTTTTTATCCAGAGTGCAAAACGGTCGACCGGTCCATTTTTAGCTGTCGATCGGTGCTGTTTTGGAAGCACAGTTCAGCCTGTTTTCAATTTACTGTGTCCTAGCCAATAACCGAGCCCATAACCGAGCTCTGATACCAAATGAAAGTGTGTACGCTTGTGCACACTAATTACGGATCGTGTAATATGGACTAATATATGCGGAATGTTATTTACAATTGCTATAGAAGTAAATATTCAATAAACTAACTATATAGCAATTCACAGATATAGAATAGTAAATGCAGTAAACTGTAAAAATCACACCAGGGATTTTTATACTGGTTCGGACCTCCCGTCCTACGTCCAGTCCCAGACTTCTATCTGGATTTTCACAACCAACTACCTCGCTTCACCCGGAGGAACAGGTTTTCAACACCCGAACAGCCGAACGGGATTTCGTGCCTCTTACAACTCGAGGACTTCAACAAAAAACAAGTACAATTGTCGTTGACAACTTGTGCTCTTGATAACACTGATTTGTCACTTGTAGTACACCCTTCCTATAATCTTATCCTCAAAATATGTGAATGAATGTTTGTGAAGATTGAAGGAAGTATATTACTTATTTGAATCAAAAGATATGAAATAATTTCAATGATTCAATAAGCAATTTGAAGTAGAGAGCTTTTAGAATGCAAGAGTATTTAGAAATTAAGATCAGAATTTTAAAGCAAAGAATTGTTGTATTTCAATCAATGATTTAGATATGTTTATATAGAGAATAAATGGTTGTAACTCTTTGTAAAGAGTAGCCATTAACAGATGTGATCATTGATGAAAGGTAAGAGAAGCAACCATTGAAGAAAGAAGTGTCTTTTGGGAAAGGTTGCTTTCTGTTTAAAAACGGTCGACAGGTCAATAATGACGAGTAGACAAAATGTCAAATATATAGACGTTATGTGCATGTGTGCACGTTCATTGTGCAATTTACACAGGAACGGTCGACCGCCTGGTTTTGGACCGGTCGACCGGTCCCTGTTAAATTGCACAGTGAATGTGCAATGTCATCCAAAACGTATATACATCGATTCTATTGAGATGCATGATTATTTGAGGATAGATTTTAACAAAACTAATACTACTAACATACCAAATAATCAACCTCTAACGTATGAAGCTCGTTGTGTTTCAATGAATAACTTCTTTTTGTCGATCACGGTTTATCCCTTTGTCAGAAATCAAAACTATATAAAAATCTTGACTCAACATTCTCCCCCTTTTTGATTGATGTTGGGCGTGTTCTCACCCAGAAGACCTCGAGACTAAGAAGCTTGATCCATTCGGCATACCCCATTCGGCATACCCCATCCGGCAGACCTCATTCGAGCTCATTCGGCAGAAAAACCTTTCCTATCTCCATAACCGGATCAACCTTCCTAACTCCCACCGAACCACCTCCTGCCGAACCAACCGGACCAACCCTCCTTCCAAACCAACCGGACCAGCCCTTGCCGAACCATCTCCACACTGGATCAACCTCACCATCCAACCACCGGTCCAAGCAACTACTGGTCCATTCTACACTCCAACCACCTCCGAACCAAGCAATGACGAACCAAGACGTACCAGGCCAGATCACATCAGCCCAGGCCCATCAGCAACTATACACATCCTAGACCCCTACCCCCAGCCTCACTCTATAAATAGAGGGGCAGGGGTACAACAATGGGGACAAGTTTGAGAGCTCAAGCACGGATAGAACTTTCAAACAACTTTCTTTTACTTGTATCAAAGCTTTGTACTTGTAATCAAAACAAGAGAAGAGAAATAACATATAAAGTGGACGTAGGCACATTCTGGCTGAACCACTATAAATCTGCGTGTCTTTTTACAGTTTAGCCCCTGCTTTTCATATATTTACATAAATCACCCAAATCACTAAGAACAACATAAGATCTACTAAATCATACAACTTTGAGGTGTTTGTCCATTTTTTGTGCAAACATTTTTGGTGCTTTCACTGAGAACTAGAAGCTCGAAGCTTCAGCTTCATCTACTTAACAAGTTTTCCTAACAGCATCGTCCGCCACTTGGAAAACATGCCTCCCAAACAGAGAAAAGATGTTAACAAAGGAAAAAACATCGCATCCAGCAGTCTTCTAGATCCAGCTGTCACGAATCAAGTAAATCGTCCTCCTCCAGCAACAGCAACAAATGAAGGACATGCTAGCCCAACCACTCCTGCCACAGAACAGGCTGCAGCAATTACTAGAGCAGATCTGGACAGAGTTGTGGTTGAAGTAACTAACCGCTTCACGTCCCAGCAGGAAGCCTTGGTGGACCATCTCATGTCACGCTTAAGGGATGCTGAAGAATCCAACCGCAACACTGAATCATGGGGCGAATCCCAGTCTGGAGGATCTCAGAGACAACAAAGATCTTCCTTCTTCGAAGGAGCTAACGGCAGAAGTAGCCGTGGTAGGAGCCGAGACCGAGCATAGCCCGAAGTTAGGCCTGAGGAAGCGTTTGGTACCGAACCCAACGGGGAAGGTACCGGGCGAAGGTCAACTGTAGCTGAGCCTGTCATGCTGCCTAGCCACAGAAACGCCAGTGAACGGGGCCGAGCTAGAGTCCAGCCCGAAGTTGGACCCGAGGAAGTGCTTAGATCAGAACCCAACAGGGGGAGATCAAGGCAAGGGCCAACTGTAGCTGACCCAAGCATGCTCCCAGAAGATCAAAGGCAGCCACTGGAAAATATGAGGAATGATAGACGATACCATCCCTACAGGTCATCTGGACGGAATCAATCCCACAGAACAGAACCAAACTCATTTCTATCTGCTCCAAGTTCTGATGAAAGGATGGCACGCTTATTCAGAGAGTGTGTCCAACGGGAGCAAAGAGATCGAGGGATAGGCGCTAGGGTAACCAGCCCTTTAGCCCGCAATATCGAAATTGCTATCACCCCCCGAGAATGGAAGATGCCAACAATGGAACCCTACAAAGGAACCTCCGATCCCGTTGTACACTTACAAAGGTACACGCAGCATATGCTCATGAGTGGAGCAACAGAGGGAGTACTATGCAAATGCTTCCCGCTCTTCTTGGCTGATCTTGCTACCTCCTGGTTCTGTCATCTACCCCAAGGATCCATCAGCTCGTGGGAAATGTTGAAAGAAAAATTTATCAGTCAATTCCGCATTCATGTGGAGCAACCTAAGGACGCTTATTCCTTATCCAGCGTCAAACAGAAACCTGGAGAAAAGCTGCAGCAATACCTAACCAGATTCAACGCCGCAGCAGCCGCAGTTCAAGATGCCGATGAGAAGCTTATCCTAATGGCCCTCTGCAGTGGTGTGCATCCGGACACTAAATTTGCTAGAAGATTGACAAAAGAAAAACCAGCTACTTTACCCGATTTCTTCCATGAAGCCGGAAAATACATGAGGCTTGAGGATGCTGCCGTTGAGGGGCAGTCCGGACAGCAAAATAAGACGACCCATGGCAATGCCCCTGCTGTGGCAAGGGACGTTCGAAGAAATGATTCCAGAGACAATGCTGGGGGCAAGAAGGTAGAAAAGCGCCTATATCGGCCAGGACCAAGATTCGACACTTACACCCCTTTGAACGAGTCCGTCGAAAATATCTTCCTTGCCACCCAAGGCGAAGTTAGATACAAACGCCCACCATACAAGAAAGAATCAGATAACGCACAGAAGTCTGGAAAATTCTGCCGCTTCCACGAATCTCATGGACATGATACCAACGAATGCCATCATCTCCGAGATCTGATTGAGGAACACATCAGAAGGAAGAAACTAGAACGTTATGTAAAAAGTCAAGACAGGACTCCAGCTCCTGCCAATGAAAACCCAAGGCTACCCTCACCAGGGACCGAATGAGGAAACCGCAACGCTAGTAGCTCTAGTCAAGAGAAGATAGTGGTCCATACCATCTCAGGAGGTCCGCACATCGCAGACAGAAGTTGGAGAGAGATGGAAAGATATGGGAAGTCGCTTAGAGACAATAAAGACTGTGTCAATACGGTTATAGAAGAGCGCCACCCAAAGCGGAAAGAAAGTGATGACATCACATTCAGTAAGCGTGACCTAGAAGGAAGACAGTACCCTCACATGGATCCCATGGTTATCTCTGCCCGACTCGGTCCCGCCGAAGTTTACCGAATCCTGGTAGACACTGGAAGCTCTGTAAATATCCTGTTCAAACACGCATTCGACAAAATGAAGCTATTAATAAAGGATGTATCTCCCTGCGATAAACCACTACACGGTTTCACTGGAGATGCGAAGATGCCCCTCGGGCAGCTGGACCTCTTTGTTGAGATCGGAAGCCATCCCCGCTCCGTTGTAAGGAAACAGACGTTTGTGCTGATAGAAAACCATTCGGCCTACAACGCCTTCTTAGGAAGACCAGCCTTGTCTGACTTCCAGATTGTCCTAGCCCCATGGTGCCTGAAAATGAAATTTCCAACAGACTATGGGGTAGGGGAAGTGGAAGGAGACCAGGATATTGCACGAGACTGCTATGTAACCGAACTTCGCAACAACCACAGGAAAGATAAAGGGAAAGGTGTAGAGATTGCCCTCTGCACAAAAAGCCTTGAAGCATAGCAACTAAAGAAAGCCCCTCCTCTTCGATACACCAGCGACCCTTTCAATGAATTAGACCCTAGGGACAAAGAGGAGGAGGCCACCGCCGAGCCTGCAGAGGCTATGGAGTTTATATCTGTAGACAAGCACGACTCAAGTAGGCTACTGAAAATTGGGTCCCAGTTGAAAGCTGAATTGAAGGAACAACTCCTTGATTTTCTCCGCCACAACTTGGATGTATTCGCTTGGTCACACGCTGACATGACCGGAATCTCCCCCGACATAGCATGCCACGTATTAAACATTGATCCTACCAAGGCGCCTGTAAAACAAAATAAGAGAAGTATGGGGGCAGGGCGATCAGCAGCCCTCGATGAAGAAGTAAAGAATCTACTCGCCAATGACTTCATACGAGAAGCTGTTTACCCAGAATGGATCGCCAACCCGGTACTAGTAAAGAAGGCTAATGGGAAGTGGCGGACCTGCATTGACTTCTCCAACCTAAACGACGCCTGCCCAAAGGATTGCTTCCCGCTTCCCAGAATCGACCAACTTGTAGACAGCACAGCCGGGCACGAACTCCTATCTTTTATGGATGCATACTCAGGATATAACCAAATTCCTATGCATGCTCCCGACCAAGACCACACTAGTTTCATCACCGACCGGGGTTTATACTGCTACAAAGTGATGCCTTTCGGACTTAAAAATGCAGGAGCCACCTACCAGCGCCTCGTCAACAAGATGTTTGCAGGGCTAATAGGACAAACTATGGAAGTATATGTGGACGACATGCTGGTGAAATCACGGAAAGCCAAAGATCACGTAAGCCACCTAGGCGAAATGTTCCAGGTACTTCGACAGTATGGAATGAAGTTGAATCCACTAAAGTGCTCCTTCGGAGTGTCATCGGGAAAATTCTTAGGGTTCATCGTCTATGCCCGAGGGATTGAAGCAAACCCTGAACAAGTCCGAGCATTAAGGGACATCAAGATACCTTCCACCCGAAAGGAAATGCAAAGCCTAAATGGAAAAGTGGCCGCCCTAAGCCGATTCATCTCCAAGGCAACGGACAAGTGCGTCCCCTTTTTCGAAGCTCTAAAGAAAGATAAAGGAAAGTTCGAATGGACGGACGAATGCTTAACCGCTTTCCTTAACCTAATCGAACACCTCCAGAAACCACCGGTACTCTCGACCCCAAGCGAAGGCGAAGAATTATACCTATACCTTGCTGTGTCATCTCACGCTTTGAGCGCTGCCTTGGTAAGGGAAGACAACCGCATGCAACGACCAGTTTACTTCGTCAGTAAAAGGTTTACTGGGGCAGAAGTCAGATATCCTAAACTTGAAAAGTTAGCATACTGTTTACTAATCACTTCACGAAAACTACGTCACTACTTCCAATCCCATTCCACCAAAGTTCTGACCGATCAACCACTAAGGCAGGTACTCCATCGTCCTGACACTTCCGAGCGACTACTTAAATGGTGTATTGAGCTGAGTCAATATGATATCACCTATCACCCTCGCACCGCCATCAAGGGACAAGCCATGGCTGATTTCATTGCAGAGTTCACTACCAACGAGGATTAGGAGCAACTGGAAATAACAGAAGATATCAAGTGGAATCTCTTTGTGGACGGTGCATCTAACGAACAAGGCTCGGGGGCAGGTGTGGTAATAATCACTCCCAGGGGAAATAAACTGCACTATGCTATAAGGTTGGAGTTCGCTGCCACCAACAACGATGCAGAATATGAAGCAGTGATAGCTGGACTAGAAATTGCCATAGAAATCGGAGCCAATTCTTTGTGTCTTCACAGCGATTCTCAACTTATTGTTAATCAAATACTAGGAGAATTCCAAGCTCGAGAGGAACGACTCATAGCATATCTAAAGAAGACCAAGTTGCTTCTCAGCCGATTGGATCAGTACTTAGTCAAACACATCCCTCGGGAAGAGAACCAAGAGGCCGACGAATTGGCAAAGCAAGCGAGTATGAGAGACATCGCCATCTTCGGGGCAGTAACCATCTCAAAGCAAACGGTCCCAAGTTTTGAGCAAGTGAATCTGATAGCTGCAGCCGAAGAAGCAACTTGGATGACTCCCATCCGAAACTACCTATAAAGTGGCACACTACCCGACGGGCGTAATGAAGTCAAGAAAATCTTGAGGAAAGCGTCCCGCTATACAATACAAGAAGACATCCTCTATCGGCGCGGTTTCTCTAACCCATTATTAAGGTGTGTCGCCGGAAGGGAAGCCAAGGAGATCTTATCCAACATCCATCAGGGGAGCTGTGGAGATCATACCGGGGGGCAAACATTAGCAAAAAAGATACTCCGATACGGATATTTCTGGCCCACCTTAAGCAAGGACGCCTTAGATTTCGTCAAGAGATGTGACAGATGCCAAAAATTTTCTAAGATTCCACGGCTACCAACAACTGAGATTACTCAAATGACCAGCCCTTGGCCCTTCGCAATATGGGGAATTGACTTAATTGGCGAGCTACCGATGGGCCGAGGCGGGGCCAAATATGCTATAGTGGCAGTTGATTATTTCACCAAATGGGTGGAAGCAGAACCTCTGAATAAAGTATCTTCAGCAAAAGTTATTAACTTCTTGATCAAAAATGTTCTGTGCAGGTATGGAGTCCCACTCAAAATCATATCAGACAATGGACTTCAGTTTGACAGCGAGGAATTTGCCAACTGGTGCCGAGAACACGGAATTCATAAAAGCTTCTCATCCGTAGCGTATCCCCAGGCAAACGGACAAGTCGAAGCAGTCAACAAAATTCTGAAAACTCTGATAAAAAAGAAGCTCGAAAAGTCAAAAGGCGCTTGGGTGGACGAACTCCCTACGGCACTGTGGGCTTACCGCACATCTTTCAGAACATCAACGGGGCACACTCCTTTCTCTTTGGCTTACGGATCGGAGGCTATGCTCCCGGTTGAAACCCTTGTTCCTTCCCACCGTAGGATCCACTATAACCCAGAGGAGAATGAAGAGCTCCTCAACATGTCTTTGGATCTAGTCGAGGAAAGAAGAAATGATGCAGTCCTTAAAGCAGCAGCCCACAAAAAAAAAGTGGCGGCACACTACAACTCCAAAGTCAAGCATCGTACCTTACAGGAAGGGGATCTTGTCCTCAAGCGAATCTTCCCTCGCCCCGGAGCACTAGACCCAATCTGGGATGGACCATATGTAATTCATAAAGATCTCCACAACGGAGCCTATATTTTGTCAACAGTGGACGGAGAGGTGTTCCAGAGGGCATGGAACATCCAACACCTCCGTCGATACTTTTCTTAACTTGTATTGCCCATATGAAGTGAATTAACAAAGAGAATCAGTGGACGTAGGCATTTTTGTGCCGAACCACTTTAAAAACCTTGTCTCTTTTTTAACTTGTTCCTTTGTATCTTGGCTGCTTGTTAACTTTATCCTTTTCTGTTGAACAAAATCCTGAGTATATAGCATTTCTATTCAAAGCACTCCACAACGCAATTTCACCTGGACAAGACCCAACAGGTACTATGCGAATCTATGCCCTCGCCAATGAGACACTTTTGCTCCAGCATCCCTCTGCTGCGGGTTAACTCATTGCTCGCGACGGCCCTTAAAGCCAACTGTAATGAGCCGATTATAAGCCACCGAGAAGGCCGACTATAGCCGAGGCAGCTCATTACGGCGTTAGGCTCGCCGGCAACTGTGAACCGACTATAAGCCCCAACATAAGGTGTGGCCAGCCAGGGGCTGTTCACAGTTGACGATCGGCACCCACGCTAGCCGGCCACAGTAAATCGAATAATACCCACGATTACGGGCCATAATGGCCCGGGTAGTTACTGTGCGCGATCTCGGCTCCGATGTGTCTTAAGTGCGGCTGTGGTAAAAAAGAATTAACTCCCCGCGGAGGCGTAAGATGGGTGACGAATGTCTCCAAGACCCACAGCTAGGGAAAGTGACTACAAAACCCGTTTGCCACGAACTTAAGCACATCGAAGGCCTTCCGTGATTGGAAGTTTTACCTTTTCACGTATTTCAATTTTACTTAAAAAGCTTTTTCCCTATCCCCTATAACAATCCCTAAAGTACATGATACAGAGTAGGAGATACTCGCCAATGGGTGCAGGGACTCACAATGGCAGGACATTCGACTACATTCCATGCTCGGTCATACAAGATATTCAAGACTGCCATCTACGATTAAAACATGAAAGGCGGTATTTTCTTCTTTTATGTACAAATACATGACTATAATCTGTTCACACCACACACTAATACTACAAGTCATGAAATTATGTTTTGAAACCAAAACCTGACATCAAACACAATTCAATTACAAGAATATGCATAGCTATATTTCTCATACGACATGTCGAAAAAGCAACAAACATTCAAGAAAATCAGCCCAAGTTAAAGAATTACACGTCAAAAATAAGACTATTTATTACAAGTGGCAAAATATTACAACCTAAAGGCTACGTTACTATCTTTTCGACTAACATATACAACACTGTCGAATCCATAAAAAGAGTTTTTTCAGGTATAATCAAGGAGCCGGCTGCAGTGGAGCTTTATCCTTGCCCTGTTGACCCCCTGTCCAGTCAAAAAAAAAGGAGGACTCATTAGCAATAAGCAACCAAGTTGATGGAGAAACTAAAAAGGGAGACTTACCAGCGCCTGCTTCCTGACTATCCTGATCGTCATCCTCTACCTGCACGCCTACCTCCTCGGCGGCAAGCAACCGCATACCTTCCTTCACCGCCACCTTCTCCTCCTTGGCAAACTGGGCAGTGACCGCATCCATGCTAAAGGCCACGCCACCATCTTTATCCGCATCGGCCTTGGCCTCCTCCAGAGCCCGAAGATAGATCTTAGCCATGATCCTGGGATAATCATCCATCCAGGATAGGTTGCCCTGCCTCCAGGTTCGGAAGTACATGTCCTGGAGCATTTCGTCCATCATCCCCTCATTCTCCTCAAACTCCCTCATCCGGGCCTCAGAAGCCAACAACCTCCCAACGGCAGCATCTCTCTTCGATCGGTATCTCGATCAGTCGGCTAGAAGGGATCCCCGCATTGCCTCCATCTCCTCCCTCAACTTAGCTTGAGCAAGCTCTGCAGCCTCAAGTTTCCCGGACAATTCCTCCACCTGCTCGAGATCCGCTTTCCGAACCTCGTCCACCGTGGCAATAGCCATGTCAATCCGCTCTTTGCAAGTAGCTTCCATTTTCCGCAATTCGGCCCGACTGGCCTCTTCCATGTTTTTCCTTAATCGTCCAGTAGCAGCCTCATGCTGAGAAATCTGAATAGCCTGATCCGCAAGCTGTTTGGCCTGATCCGAAACCACCAATCGAAGTCGGATATTGGCGCTCCCAATCTCCTCTCCGGCCTTAACCAGCCGGGCATGATGCCCCATCAGCTTCTTGGTCTCCTCCGCCACCCGATCAATATTAGCCTTGGCCTCGTCTCCCATAGTGATTATACGAGTAGTGAGTAAATCGAGATCTAAGGACTTAGCTTCATCAAGTACCCGTACCATGGGGTTGCGGGGGAGAAGGTGTTCACCAGTGGCTTCGTCAAAGGTAATATCATGAGAGCTCGGATCCAGATCAGGATGATCCGGAAATGGATTACGAGCCAAGTCAGGACGGTCGATATGAGTAACAGAAGGGTTTCCGGACGGGTGCGGAGAAGGTGCAAACTCGCTATCCTCCTCCGTGATATCATGAAGAGGCTGAGCCGGGAACTGAGGACCAGGCGAAGGTTCGGATAAAGGACGACTCCTCTTTCTCTGCTGAATACCCTCTTCGATAACCCCGAGAAGAGGACGGTAGCCGACTACATCCCCGGAGCGGTGGGTCGAAGGCTTTGGCTTGACAGAAGTTTTGGAAAGCTTGTACTGTTCAAGCCTGTGCCGAAAATCTGAGGCTTTGACCGTTTTACCTGCTCCTGATATGAAGAAAAAGTGTCACAAGCATATATTGTTCTATACTTCGAGAAAACACAGCAAATTAAAAGGAGAGAAACACATCTGTGGTTGTACAAACCCTGAGGAGGAATAGGATACTGCAATAGGTCCTGGATTTCATTCCAGGACGGGAGCGGATCATAAAATATTCCTAATTCCCTATCATTAGTGAAGCATGCAGGAGTCAAGAGTTCACCTTGAGTCGTCGGAGCCACCCTGGCTGGAATGGTCTGGGAAGACTCGCTTGCACCGGTCCCGGCTTTGTCCGCTTTCCTGGTTTTCTCTACCAAAGCCGGATCTTTGTCCAGCCCCTCGAAAGCCTGGTGGAACGCATCGTCCGTCCACTCCTGAATCTCGCCCGCTTGCCCAGGAAGCAAGGCCCCGATGCCATCACCACCTTCATCACCTTCCCGATCGTCTCCACCCTCGCCTCTTTCCTCCTCTATGTCTTCCTCCTCCCGGGTAAGTGGACAATTGCTGGGGGAGGGACCGTCCGACTTCTTGAGTTTCTTACCTCCGACGGCTGGAGGCTTTGTGAAAGGTTTCCTCTTGCTACTCTCTACCGTAACACCTTCCTTGGTCTGAGCAGCCGCCCTCTCCTCCGCCGTCTCCCTCAGCTTAACTACCGACTGCTGTGGAAGGATTAAGTTATACTCCAAAAGAATCGCATTTCTGATCAAGAAGGCAGATGATCTATATTTCCCGAGAATAGCTTCTATCTCAACCGCCGTCTGAACCAGGCGATCAGTCTCCACAACCGCAAAGCCACCTGTCGCTAGCAAAAATGAGGAAGTATGAGAAGAAGCATCGCAATCGAAATGGAAATTATAAGTAAAAGCACCATCTTACATCCAGAAGTAAAGCGCCGAATTGATACAGAGTCGTCCCTAACAAAGAACCATTCCTTCTTGAACATGCTGAATTTGGAATACAGATCCAAGACCGGCTTGAAGGTCACAGCTGACTCCAAGCTAATGTATGGGGACCCCTTCTTATAGCCCCTCAGGTTGTATAGATACCGGATCTCTCGGTTGGAAGGAGCACGACCATACTTCCTCCGGAAAATGACGAAGAGGCTCACCAGTATAGCATATGAGTTGGGTTGAAGCTGGAACGGGGCCACCTTAAGATATGTAAGGAAGCTGGCTATCCAAGCGTTCAGAGGAGGGATGGCACCACACATGCAGTGGTATCTGCTGTAGGCGAAGTACCCTTCAGTAGGATCATACGGCATAACATCTCTCCCAGGCAATAGCAAGCGCGCCCTATCAATTCCAAAGGATCGGGAAATGACATCGAGCCGCTCCTCCTTGAGGGAACTAGGAAAGCAATCGGGCGGGGAGTTCAGAAGCTCCTGAGGGCCGTACCAGTCCACTAGTGATCTCGGGGCAGATCCGTGACGTTCTGGATTCGGCTGAGCTGGGGGCACGGCAGAGGAACCTCCTTCACCCCCGGATTTCTTTTTGTCTGATCGAGTTTCCACTTTACGAGACATTATCTACAACACCAAAAAAACGTGTTGTTAGAACAAAGGAGGTAAAAAAGTAAGTATATAATATGGAATTTCACTCATAAAATCAGAATGTTCAAACTTTCGTTGTCATTCGGTAAAGTAAATGCAAAATTCTCAAGGCCGTTCGGTAGTTCTCATATCCATTCGGCATTCCCAACTCCATCCGTTTATACAGATATACAACTACCTTCGATAAACCATTTGTCCGACATAGAAAGGATCTCACCTGATTCAGTGAATATAGAGAAATTGATTCGGGCACCACGTTGATTCGGCTATCACTTTGATTCGGCTATCACTTTGATTCGGCTATCACTTTGATTCGGCTATCACTTTGATTCTGCTATCACTTTGATTCGGCTATCACTTTGATTCGGCTATCACTTTGATTCGGCTACCAGGTTGGTTCGGTTACCAGGTTGATTCGGCTACCACGTTTGACTCAGCTACGAAGTTTGATCCGGCAAGAGCAAATGTTTAGTTCGGCAGGTAGGAAATAGCAAAGGCGTACGGTCCCTACTTATAGACAAAAGGAGATGACCGGACCATCTGGTTCGGCATCCAAGGACCAATTGCAAATGTCAACCAAAGCACGCCATATTCAAGAATATGCCCCACTTTGGGGGGCAAATGTTGGGCATGTTCTCACCCAGAAGACCTCGAGACTAAGAAGCTTGATCCATTCGGCATACCCCATTCGGCATACCCCATCCGGCAGACCTCATTCGAGCTCATTCGGCAGACAAACCTTTCCTATCTCCATAACCGGATCAACCTTCCTAACTCCCACCGAACCACCTCCTGCCGAACCAACCGGACCAACCCTCCTGCCAAACCAACCGGACCAGCCCATGCCGAACCATCTCCACACCGGATCAACCTCACCATCCCACCACCGGTCCAAGCAACTACCGGTCCATTCTACACTCCAACCACCTCCGAACCAAGCAATGACGAACCAAGACGTACCAGGCCAGATCACATCAGCCCAGGCCCATCAGCAACTATACACATCCTAGACCCCTACCCCCAGCCTCACTCTATAAATAGAGGGGCAGGGGTACAACAATGGGGACAAGTTTGAGAGCTCAAGCACGGATAGAACTTTCAAACAACTTTCTTTTACTTGTATCAAAGTTTTGTACTTGTAATCAAAACAAGAGAAGAGAAATAACATATAAAGTGGACGTAGGCACATTCTGGCTGAACCACTATAAATCTGCGTGTCTTTTTACAGTTTAGCCCCTGCTTTTCATATATTTACATAAATCACCCAAATCACTAAGAACAACATAAGATCTACTAAATCATACAACTTTGAGGTGTTTGTCCATTTTTTGTGCAAACAATTGATGACAACATAGTTATGAATCGCCCCCTGTATATGATCTCCCCCTGAGATTGTGCCTGTAACTCTATATTTTCCTGCATATATACTGTTAGCACAATTTTCTCCCCCTTTGTCATCGACAAAAAGGAGTTTGTTAAAATAGAGGATATAAATTATATAATCCAGAGTATAAGCAAAATAAAACTACTACCATAGATCAAGAGTTAAGAGTCACATAATATGATAATACCCAAGAGTCTAGTACGAATTAAAACGCGACACTATTTAGTACAAGTGCATGATAATGTCTTAAAGCAAGAACTAAAGTCATAATTTACACATAATAATAGATAAAGAGATAAACTAAAAGGATTCAATCTGACTCTGTCTCACCCTCCTCTTCTTCTTCTTCAACAAGCTGAGTTTTTCCGTATCCACGTCCATGACTCGTTCCCGAGCTTGTACCCTCCTCCGAGGATGTCCAAGCAAAAGTAGGAGGAGCTGGGCGCTTGCCAGGGTCTTGAGTTGGCATGGATGAGGATGATGCTCCACATGATATTGCTTCCCATATAGAACTGAAGAACGACTTAAGTTTGTTAAAGCGTTTATCCATTTTTGTGTCCATGCACTTAAGTCGTGCTTCGAGAAGAAATTGATTTTGAGCAATAGTGTTAAGTGATTCTTTTGTTGAGGAAGATGATCTTAAAAGTTTAACTTCTTCAGGTTTAGGACGGGATGAACGGGAGGAAGCTTCTCTATGTCCTTGGTCTTTCCATTGTTCAAAAGGCATAATATTGAAGTATGGAGCTGGAAGCTTCATTCTTGTAATCGAAGCTTTGTTGATGGCTTTTGGTTTGGAAATAGAAGACTTTGGTGGTTCAATGCCACAATCGAGCAAGAGTCGCATAATATACTCGTTATAAAACAAGTGTGGCCTAGAACTATCATTTACTTTCAAGATCTCATCAAAGATCATACCAATCCAGTTTATACGAATGCCCCCAAAGATTGCGTATAATGCCTTGAAATTTTCTTTATAGACGGCATCAAAATTTCCAATTCTTGGTAAAAGAGAGTGCATAAGAGTATGATGAAGAATTCTTGCAGACGGCCGTAAACCAATAGACTTAGTGCTATCCTTGTCATCTTCAGTAAATTGATGACTAATTTGATTACGGACATGAATATTGCAAAAGTCATTTGAGAATTTTTCACCAATAAACCGAGAACCAAGAACATTTGCCATCCTATCACATGAGATAAACACTTCTTTGCCACAGACAACGGACCAAAAGCAAAAATTGGGATCCTCGGGCTTGTTTTTCTCTAAATTTAGATTAGCATAGAATAACTTGATCATGAAATGGTTAATTTCCACATTGTTTTGATCATAGTCAAGTAGATTTGCAATGTCAGCATCCGTTGCGAAATCTAGGATACGATAACTAGAGAAATCTGAGAATTTAACAAACGAACTCGGATGGATAGTAAAATCTTTCATGTCATTCCATCTCTTGAGTGAAATTGGATCCACAAGCCATTTCTTGATAGAGAGATCAATGGGTTGTGTTTCTGAGGTAGAAGCTTGCTTTAATTTCTTTTGTTGAGGAGCCATTAGGGATAAATTTGAAGAAATAAATTTAATAAGAGAAGGTAGGGTTTCTGGGATTTGGGGGAAGAAGACTGGTTTGAAGTAAAAGAGAGAGATAGAAAAAAAAGTGAACGGAAAGTTATATTAAAAAAAAACAGAATATACGTAACCGGTCGACCGGTCAAAATGGGGCGGTCGACCGTTTTTATCCAGAGTGCAAAACGGTCGACCGGTCCATTTTTAGCTATCGACCGGTGCTGTTCTGGAAGCACAGTTCAGCCTGTTTTCAATTTACTGTGTCCTAGCCCATAACCGAGCCCATAACCGAGCTCTGATACCAAATGAAAGTGTGTACGCTTGTGCACACTAATTACGGATCGTGTAATATGGACTAATATATGCGGAATGTTATTTACAATTGCTATACAAGTAAATATTCAATAAACTAACTATATAGCAATTCATAGATATAGAATAGTAAATGCAGTAAACTGTAAAAATCACACCAGGGATTTTTATACTGGTTCGGACCTCCCGTCCTACGTCCAGTCCCAGACTTCTATCTGGATTTTCACAACCAACTACCTCGCTTCACCCGGAGGAACAGGTTTACAACACCCGAACAGCCGAACGGGATTTCGTGCCCCTTACAACTCGAGGACTTCAACAAAAAACAAATACAATTTTCGTTGACAACTTGTGCTCTTGATAACACTGATTTGTCACTTGTAGTACACCCTTCCTATAATCTTATCCTCAAAATATGTGAATGAATGTTTGTGAAGATTGAAGGAAGTATATTACTTATTTGAATCAAAAGATATGAAATAATTTCAATGATTCAATAAGCAATTTGAAGTAGAGAGCTTTTAGAATGCAAGAGTATTTAGAAATTAAGATCAGAATTTTAAAGCAAAGAATTGTTGTATTTCAATCAATGATTTAGATATGTTTATATAGAGAATAAATGGTTGTAACTCTTTGTGAAGAGTAGCCATTAACAGATGTGATCATTGATGAAAGGTAAGAGAAGCAACCATTGAAGAAAGAAGTGTCTTTTGGGAAAGGTTGCTTTCTGTTTAAAAACGGTCGACAGGTCAATAATGACCAGTAGACAAAATTTCAAATATATAGACGTTATGTGCATGTGTGCACGTTCATTGTGCAATTTACACAGGAACGGTCGACCGCCTGGTTTTGGACCGGTCGACCGGTCCCTGTTAAATTGCACAGTGAATGTGCAATGTCATCCAAAACGTATATACATCGATTCTATTGAGATGCATGATTATTTGAGGATAGATTTTAACAAAACTAATACTACTAACATACCAAATAATCAACCTCTAACGTATGAAGCTCGTTGTGTTTCAATGAATAACTTCTTTTTGTCGATCACGGTTTATCCCTTTGTCAGAAATCAAAACTATATAAAAATCTTGACTCAACATTCTCCCCCTTTTTGATTGATGACAACATAGTTATGAATCTCCCCCTGTATATGATCTCCCCCTGAGATTGTGCCTGTAACTCTATATTTTCCTGCATATATACTGTTAGCACAATTTTCTCCCCCTTTGTCATCGACAAAAAGGAGTTTGTTAATATAGAGGATATAAATTATATAATCCAGAGTATAAGCAAAATAAAACTACTACCATAGATCAAGAGTTAAGAGTCACATAATATGATAATACCCAAGAGTCTAGTACGAATTAAAACGCGACACTATTTAGTACAAGTGCATGATAATGTCTTAAGGCAAGAACTAAAGTCATAATTTACACATAATAATAGATAAAGAGATAAACTAAAAGGATTCAATCTGACTCTGTCTCACCCTCCTCTTCTTCTTCTTCTTCAACAAGCTGAGTTTTTCCGTATCCACGTCCATGACTCGTTCCCGAGCTTGTACCCTCCTCCGAGGATGTCCAAGCAAAAGTAGGAGGAGCTGGGCGCTTGCCAGGGTCTTGAGTTGGCATGGATGAGGATGATGCTCCACATGATATTGCTTCCCATATAGAACTGAAGAACGACTTAAGTTTGTTAAAGCGTTTATCCATTTTTGTGTCCATGCGCTTAAGTCGTGCTTCGAGAAGAAATTGATTTTGAGCAATAGTGTTAAGTGATTCTTTTGTTGAGGAAGATGATCTTAAAAGTTTAACTTCTTCAGGTTTAGGACGGGATGAACGGGAGGAAGCTTCTCTATGTCCTTGGTCTTTCCATTGTTCAAAAGGCATAATATTGAAGTATGGAGCTGGAAGCTTCATTCTTGTAATCGAAGCTTTGTTGATGGCTTTTGGTTTGGAAATAGAAGACTTTGGTGGTTCAATGCCACAATCGAGCAAGAGTCGCATAATATACTCGTTATAAAACAAGTGTGGCCTAGAACTATCATTTACTTTCAAGATCTCATCAAAGATCATACCAATCCAGTTTATACGAATGCCCCCATAGATTGCGTATAATGCCTTGAAATTTTCTTTATAGACGGCATCAAAATTTCCAATTCTTGGTAAAAGAGAGTGCATAAGAGTATGATGAAGAATTCTTGCAGACGGCCGTAAACCAATAGACTTAGTGCTATCCTTGTCATCTTCAGTAAATTGATGACTAATTTGATTACGGACATGAATATTGCAAAAGTCATTTGAGAATTTTTCACCAATAAACCGAGAACCAAGAACATTTGCCATCCTATCGCATGAGATAAACACTTCTTTGCCACAGACAATGGACCAAAAGCAAAAATTTGAATCCTCGGGCTTGTTTTTCTCTAAATTTAGATTAGCATAGAATAACTTGATCATGACATGGTTAATTTCCACATTGTTTTGATCATAGTCAAGTAGATTTGCAATGTCAGCATCCGTTGCGAAATCTAGGATACGATAACTAGAGAAATTTGAGAATTTAACAAACGAACCCGGATGGATAGTAAAATCTTTCATGTCATTCCATCTCTTGAGTGAAATTGGATCCACAAGCCATTTCTTGATAGAGAGATCAATGGGTTGTGTTTCTGAGGTAGAAGCTTGCTTTAATTTCTTTTGTTGAGGAGCCATTAGGGATAAATTTGAAGAAAGAAATTTAATAAGAGAAGGTAGGGTTTCTGGGATTTGGGGGAAGAAGACTGGTTTGAAGTAAAAGAGAGAGATAGAAAAAAAAGTGAACGGAAAGTTATATTAAAAAAAAACAGAATATACGTAACCGGTCGACCGGTCAAAATGGGGCGGTCGACCGTTTTTATCCAGAGTGCAAAACGGTCGACCGGTCCATTTTTAGCTGTCGACCGGTGCTGTTCTGGAAGCACAGTTCAGCCTGTTTTCAATTTACTGTGTCCTAGCCCATAACCGAGCCAATAACCGAGCTCTTATACCAAATGAAAGTGTGTACGCTTGTGCAGACTAATTACGGATCGTGTAATATGGACTAATAAATGCGGAATGTTATTTACAATTGCTATACAAGTAAATATTCAATAAACTAACTATATAGCAATTCACAGATATAGAATAGTAAATGCAGTAAACTGTAAAAATCACACCAGGGATTTTTATACTGGTTCGGACCTCCCATCCTACGTCCAGTCCCAGACTTCTATCTGGATTTTCACAACCAACTACCTCGCTTCACCCGGAGGAACAGGTTTACAACACCCGAACAGCCGAACGGGATTTCGTGCCTCTTACAACTCGAGGACTTCAACAAAAAACAAATACAATTGTCGTTGACAACTTGTGCTCTTGATAACACTGATTTGTCACTTGTAGTACACCCTTCCTATAATCTTATCCTCAAAATATGTGAATGAATGTTTGTGAAGATTGAAGGAAGTATATTACTTATTTGAATCAAAAGATATGAAATAATTTCAATGATTCGATAAGCAATTTGAAGTAGAGAGCTTTTAGAATGCAAGAGTATTTAGAAATTAAGATCAGAATTTTAAAGCAAAGAATTGTTGTATTTCAATCAATGATTTAGATATGTTTATATAGAGAATAAATGGTTGTAACTCTTTGTGAAGAGTAGCCATTAACAGATGTGATCATTGATGAAAGGTAAGAGAAGCAACCATTGAAGAAAGAAGTGTCTTTTGGGAAAGGTTGCTTTCTGTTTAAAAACGGTCGACAGGTCAATAATGACCAGTAGACAAAATTTCAAATATATAGACGTTATGTGCATGTGTGCACGTTCATTGTGCAATTTACACAGGAACGGTCGACCGCCTGGTTTTGGACCGGTCGACCGGTCCCTGTTAAATTGCACAGTGAATGTGCAATGTCATCCAAAACCTATATACATCGATTCTATTGAGATGCATGGTTATTTGAGGATAGATTTTAACAAAACTAATACTACTAACATACCAAATAATCAACCTCTAACGTATGAAGCTCATTGTGTTTCAATGAATAACTTCTTTTTGTCGATCACGGTTTATCCCTTTGTCAGAAATCAAAACTATATAAAAATCTTGACTCAACATTCTCCCCCTTTTTGATTGATGACAACATAGTTATGAATCTCCCCCTGTATATGATCTCCCCCTGAGATTGTGCCTGTAAATCTATATTTTCATGCATATATACTGTTAGCACAATTTTCTCCCCCTTTGTCATCGACAAAAAGGAGTTTGTTAAAATAGAGGATATAAATTATATAATCTAGAGTATAAGTAAAATAAAACTACTACCATAGATCAAGAGTTAAGAGTCACATAATATGATAATACCCAAGAGTCTAGTACGAATTAAAACGCGACACTATTTAGTACAAGTGCATGATAATGTCTTAAAGCAAGAACTAAAGTCATAATTTACACATAATAATAGATAAAGAGATAAACTAAAAGGATTCAATCTGACCCTGTCTCACCCTCCTCTTCTTCTTCTTCTTCAACAAGCTGAGTTTTTCCGTATCCACGTCCATGACTCGTTCTCGAGCTTGTACCCTCCTCCGAGGATGTCCAAGCAAAAGTAGGAGGAGCTGGGCGCTTGCCAGGGTCTTGAGTTGGCATGGATGAGGATGATGCTCCACATGATATTGCTTCCCATATAGAACTGAAGAACGACTTAAGTTTGTTAAAGCGTTTATCCATTTTTGTGTCCATGCGCTTAAGTCGTGCTTCGAGAAGAAATTGATTTTGAGCAATAGTGTTAAGTGATTCTTTTGTTGAGGAAGATGATCTTAAAAGTTTAACTTCTTCAGGTTTAGGACGGGATGAACGGGAGGAAGCTTCTCTATGTCCTTGGTCTTTCCATTGTTCAAAAGGCATAATATTGAAGTATGGAGCTGGAAGCTTCATTCTTGTAATCGAAGCTTTGTTGATGGCTTTTGGTTTGGAAATAGAAGACTTTGGTGGTTCAATGCCACAATCGAGCAAGAGTCGCATAATATACTCGTTATAAAACAAGTGTGGCCTAGAACTATCATTTACTTTCAAGATCTCATCAAAGATCATACCAATCCAGTTTATACGAATGCCCCCATAGATTGCGTATAATGCCTTGAAATTTTCTTTATAGACGGCATCAAAATTTCCAATTCTTGGTAAAAGAGAGTGCATAAGAGTATGATGAAAAATTCTTGCAGACGGCCGTAAACCAATAGACTTAGTGCTATCCTTGTCATCTTCAGTAAATTGATGACTAATTTGATTACGGACATGAATATTGCAAAAGTCATTTGAGAATTTTTCACCAATAAACCGAGAACCAAGAACATTTGCCATCCTATCGCATGAGATAAACACTTCTTTGCCACAGACAATGGACCAAAAGCAAAAATTGGGATCCTCGGGCTTGTTTTTCTCTAAATTTAGATTAGCATAGAATAACTTGATCATGACATGGTTAATTTCCACATTGTTTTGATCATAGTCAAGTAGATTTGCAATGTCAGCATCCGTTGCGAAATCTAGGATACGATAACTAGAGAAATCTGAGAATTTAACAAACGAACCCGGATGGATAGTAAAATCTTTCATGTCATTCCATCTCTTGAGTGAAATTGGATCCACAAGCCATTTCTTGATAGAGAGATCAATGGGTTGTGTTTCTGAGGTAGAAGCTTGCTTTAATTTCTTTTGTTGAGGAGCCATTAGGGATAAATTTGAAGAAAGAAATTTAATAAGAGAAGGTAGGGTTTCTGGGATTTGGGGGAAGAAGACTGGTTTGAAGTAAAAGAGAGAGATAGAAAAAAAAGTGAACGGAAAGTTATATTAAAAAAAAACAGAATATACGTAACCGGTCGACCGGTCAAAATGGGGCGGTCGACCGTTTTTATCCAGAGTGCAAAACGGTCGACCGGTCCATTTTAAGCTGTCGACCGGTGCTGTTCTGGAAGCACAGTTCAGCCTGTTTTCAATTTACTGTGTCCTAGCCCATAACCGAGCCAATAACCGAGCTCTTATACCAAATGAAAGTGTGTACGCTTGTGCAGACTAATTACGGATCGTGTAATATGGACTAATAAATGCGGAATGTTATTTACAATTGCTATACAAGTAAATATTCAATAAACTAACTATATAGCAATTCACAGATATAGAATAGTAAATGCAGTAAACTGTAAAAATCACACCAGGGATTTTTATACTGGTTCGGACCTCCCATCCTACGTCCAGTCCCAGACTTCTATCTGGATTTTCACAACCAACTACCTCGCTTCACCCGGAGGAACAGGTTTACAACACCCGAACAGCCGAACGGGATTTCGTGCCTCTTACAACTCGAGGACTTCAACAAAAAACAAATACAATTGTCGTTGACAACTTGTGCTCTTGATAACACTGATTTGTCACTTGTAGTACACCCTTCCTATAATCTTATCCTCAAAATATGTGAATGAATGTTTGTGAAGATTGAAGGAAGTATATTACTTATTTGAATCAAAAGATATGAAATAATTTCAATGATTCAATAAGCAATTTGAAGTAGAGAGCTTTTAGAATGCAAGAGTATTTAGAAATTAAGATCAGAATTTTAAAGCAAAGAATTGTTGTATTTCAATCAATGATTTAGATATGTTTATATAGAGAATAAATGGTTGTAACTCTTTGTGAAGAGTAGCCATTAACAGATGTGATCATTGATGAAAGGTAAGAGAAGCAACCATTGAAGAAAGAAGTGTCTTTTGGGAAAGGTTGCTTTCTGTTTAAAAACGGTCGACAGGTCAATAATGACCAGTAGACAAAATTTCAAATATATAGACGTTATGTGCATGTGTGCACGTTCATTGTGCAATTTACACAGGAACGGTCGACCGCCTGGTTTTGGACCGGTCGACCGGTCCCTGTTAAATTGCACAGTGAATGTGCAATGTCATCCAAAACCTATATACATCGATTCTATTGAGATGCATGGTTATTTGAGGATAGATTTTAACAAAACTAATACTACTAACATACCAAATAATCAACCTCTAACGTATGAAGCTCATTGTGTTTCAATGAATAACTTCTTTTTGTCGATCACGGTTTATCCCTTTGTCAGAAATCAAAACTATATAAAAATCTTGACTCAACATTCTGCCCCTTTTTGATTGATGACAACATAGTTATGAATCTCCCCCTGTATATGATCTCCCCCTGAGATTGTGCCTGTAAATCTATATTTTCATGCATATATACTGTTAGCACAATTTTCTCCCCCTTTGTCATCGACAAAAAGGAGTTTGTTAAAATAGAGGATATAAATTATATAATCTAGAGTATAAGCAAAATAAAACTACTACCATAGATCAAGAGTTAAGAGTCACATAATATGATAATACCCAAGAGTCTAGTACGAATTAAAACGCGACACTATTTAGTACAAGTGCATGATAATGTCTTAAAGCAAGAACTAAAGTCATAATTTACACATAATAATAGATAAAGAGATAAACTAAAAGGATTCAATCTGACTCTGTCTCACCCTCCTCCTCTTCTTCTTCTTCTTCAACAAGCTGAGTTTTTCCGTATCCACGTCCATGACTCGTTCTCGAGCTTGTACCCTCCTCCGAGGATGTCCAAGCAAAAGTAGGAGGAGCTGGGCGCTTGCCAGGGTCTTGAGTTGGCATGGATGAGGATGATGCTCCACATGATATTGCTTCCCATATAGAACTGAAGAACGACTTAAGTTTGTTAAAGCGTTTATCCATTTTTGTGTCCATGCGCTTAAGTCGTGCTTCGAGAAGAAATTGATTTTGAGCAATAGTGTTAAGTGATTCTTTTGTTGAGGAAGATCATCTTAAAAGTTTAACTTCTTCAGGTTTAGGACGGGATGAACGGGAGGAAGCTTCTCTATGTCCTTGGTCTTTCCATTGTTCAAAAGGCATAATATTGAAGTATGGAGCTGGAAGCTTCATTCTTGTAATCGAAGCTTTGTTGATGGCTTTTGGTTTGGAAATAGAAGACTTTGGTGGTTCAATGCCACAATCGAGCAAGAGTCGCATAATATACTCGTTATAAAACAAGTGTGGCCTAGAACTATCATTTACTTTCAAGATCTCATCAAAGATCATACCAATCCAGTTTATACGAATGCCCCCATAGATTGCGTATAATGCCTTGAAATTTTCTTTATAGACGGCATCAAAATTTCCAATTCTTGGTAAAAGAGAGTGCATAAGAGTATGATGAAGAATTCTTGCAGACGGCCGTAAACCAATAGACTTAGTGCAATCCTTGTCATCTTCAGTAAATTGATGACTAATTTGATTACGGACGTGAATATTGCAAAAGTCATTTGAGAATTTTTCACCAATAAACCGAGAACCAAGAACATTTGCCATCCTATCACATGAGATAAACACTTCTTTGCCACAGACAACGGACCAAAAGCAAAAATTGGGATCCTCGGGCTTGTTTTTATCTAAATTTAGATTAGCATAGAATAACTTGATCATGACATGGTTAATTTCCACATTGTTTTGATCATAGTCAAGTAGATTTGCAATGTCAGCATCCGTTGCGAAATCTAGGATACGATAACTAGAGAAATCTGAGAATTTAACAAACGAACCCGGATGGATAGTAAAATCTTTCATGTCATTCCATCTCTTGAGTGAAATTGGATCCACAAGCCATTTCTTGATAGAGAGATCAATGGGTTGTGTTTCTGAGGTAGAAGCTTGCTTTAATTTCTTTTGTTGAGGAGCCATTAGGGATAAATTTGAAGAAAGAAATTTAATAAGAGAAGGTAGGGTTTCTGGGATTTGGGGGAAGAAGACTGGTTTGAAGTAAAAGAGAGAGATAGAAAAAAAAGTGAACGGAAAGTTATATTAAAAAAAAAACAGAATATACGTAACCGGTCGACCGGTCAAAATGGGGCGGTCGACCGTTTTTATCCAGAGTGCAAAACGGTCGACCGGTCCATTTTTAGCTGTCGACCGGTGCTGTTCTGGAAGCACAGTTCAGCCTGTTTTCAATTTACTATGTCCTAGCCCATAACCGAGCCCATAACCGAGCTCTGATACCAAATGAAAGTGTGTACGCTTGTGCACACTAATTACGGATCGTGTAATATGGACTAATATATGTGGAATGTTATTTACAATTGCTATACAAGTAAATATTCAATAAACTAACTATATAGCAATTCACAGATACAGAATAGTAAATGCAGTAAACTGTAAAAATCACACCAGGGATTTTTATACTGGTTCGGACCTCCCGTCCTACGTCCAGTCCCAGACTTCTATCTGGATTTTCACAACCAACTACCTCGCTTCACCCGGAGGAACAGGTTTACAACACCCGAATAGCCGAACGGGATTTCGTGCCTCTTACAACTCGAGGACTTCAACAAAAAACAAATACAATTGACGTTGACAACTTGTGCTCTTGATAACACTGATTTGTCACTTGTAGTACACCCTTCCTATAATCTTATCCTCAAAATATGTGAATGAATGTTTTTGAAGATTGAAGGAAGTATATTACTTATTTGAATCAAAAGATATGAAATAATTTCAATGATTCAATAAGCAATTTGAAGTAGAGAGCTTTTAGAATGCAAGAGTATTTAGAAATTAAGATCAGAATTTTAAAGCAAAGAATTGTTGTATTTCAATCAATGATTTAGATATGTTTATATAGAGAATAAATGGTTGTAACTCTTTGTGAAGAGTAGCCATTAACAGATGTGATCATTGATGAAAGGTAAGAGAAGCAACCATTGAAGAAAGAAGTGTCTTTTGGGAAAGGTTGCTTTCTGTTTAAAAACGGTCGACAGGTCAATAATGACCAGTAGACAAAATTTCAAATATATAGACGTTATGTGCATGTGTGCACGTTCATTGTGCAATTTACACAGGAACGGTCGACCGCCTGGTTTTGGACCGGTCGACCGGTCCCTGTTAAATTGCACAGTGAATGTGCAATGTCATCCAAAACGTATATACATCGATTCTATTGAGATGCATGATTATTTGAGGATAGATTTTAACAAAACTAATACTACTAACATACCAAATAATCAACCTCTAACGTATGAAGCTCGTTGTGTTTCAATGAATAACTTCTTTTTGTCGATCACGTTTTATCCCTTTGTCAGAAATCAAAACTATATAAAAATCTTGACTCAACATTCTCCCCCTTTTTGATTGATGACAACATAGTTATGAATCTCCCCCTGTATATGATCTCCCCCTGAGATTGTGCCTGTAACTCTATATTTTCCTGCATATATACTGTTAGCACAATTTTCTCCCCCTTTGTCATCGACAAAAAGGAGTCTGTTAAAATAGAGGATATAAATTATATAATCCAGAGTATAAGCAAAATAAAACTTCTACCATAGATCAAGAGTTAAGAGTCACATAATATGATAATACCCAAGAGTCTAGTACGAATTAAAACGCGACACTATTTAGTACAAGTGCATGATAATGTCTTAAAGCAAGAACTAAAGTCATAATTTACACATAATAATAGATAAAGAGATAAACTTAAAGGATTCAATCTGACTCTGTCTCACCCTCCTCTTCTTCTTCTTCTTCTTCAACAAGCTGAGTTTTTCCGTATCCACGTCCATGACTCGTTCCCGAGCTTGTACCCTCCTCCGAGGATGTCCAAGCAAAAGTAGGAGGAGCTGGGCGCTTGCCAGGGTCTTGAGTTGGCATGGATGAGGATGATGCTCCACATGATATTGCTTCCCATATAGAACTGAAGAATGACTTAAGTTTGTTAAAGCGTTTATCCATTTTTGTGTCCATGCGCTTAAGTCGTGCTTCGAGAAGAAATTGATTTTGAGCAATAGTGTTAAGTGATTCTTTTGTTGAGGAAGATGATCTTAAAAGTTTAACTTCTTCAGGTTTAGGACGAGATGAACGGGAGGAAGCTTATCTATGTCCTTGGTCTTTCCATTGTTCAAAAGGCATAATATTGAAGTATGGAGCTGGAAGCTTCATTCTTGTAATCGAAGCTTTGTTGATGGCTTTTGGTTTGGAAATAGAAGACTTTGGTGGTTCAATGCCACAATCGAGCAAGAGTCGCATAATATACTCGTTATAAAACAAGTGTGGCCTAGAACTATCATTTACTTTCAAGATCTCATCAAAGATCATACCAATCCAGTTTATACGAATGCCCCCATAGATTGCGTATAATGCCTTGAAATTTTCTTTATAGACGGCATCAAAATTTCCAATTCTTGGTAAAAGAGAGTGCATAAGAGTATGATGAAGAATTCTTGCAGACGGCCGTAAACCAATAGACTTAGTGCTATCCTTGTCATCTTCAGTAAATTGATGACTAATTTGATTACGGACATGAATATTGCAAAAGTCATTTGAGAATTTTTCACCAATAAACCGAGAACCAAGAACATTTGCCATCCTATCACATGAGATAAACACTTCTTTGCCACAGACAACGGACCAAAAGCAAAAATTGGGATCCTCGGGCTTGTTTTTCTCTAAATTTAGATTAGCATAGAATAACTTGATCATGACATGGTTAATTTCCACATTGTTTTGATCATAGTCAAGTAGATTTGCAATGTCAGCATCCGTTGCGAAATCTAGGATACGATAACTAGAGAAATCTGAGAATTTAACAAACGAACCCGGATGGATAGTAAAATCTTTCATGTCATTCCATCTCTTGAGTGAAATTGGATCCACAAGCCATTTCTTGATAGAGAGATCAATGGGTTGTGTTTCTGAGGTAGAAGCTTGCTTTAATTTCTTTTGTTGAGGAGCCATTAGGGATAAATTTGAAGAAAGAAATTTAATAAGAGAAGGTAGGGTTTCTGGGATTTGGGGGAAGAAGACTGGTTTGAAGTAAAAGAGAGAGATAGAAAAAAAAGTGAACGGAAAGTTATATTAAAAAAAAACAGAATATACGTAACCAGTCGACCGGTCAAAATGGGGCGGTCGACCGTTTTTATCCAGAGTGCAAAACGGTCGACCGGTCCATTTTTAGCTGTCGACCGGTGCTGTTCTGGAAGCACAGTTCAGCCTGTTTTCAATTTACTGTGTCCTAGCCCATAACCGAGCCCATAACCGAGCTCTATTACCAATTGAAAGTGTGTACGCTTGTGCACACTAATTACGGATCGTGTAATATGGACTAATATATGCGGAATGTTATTTACAATTGCTATACAAGTAAATATTCAATAAACTAACTATATAGCAATTCACAGATATAGAATAGTAAATGCAGTAAACTGTAAAAATCACACCAGGGATTTTTATACTGGTTCGGACCTCCCGTCCTACGTCCAGTCCCAGACTTCTATCTGGATTTTCACAACCAACTAACTCGCTTCACGAGGAGGAACAGGTTTACAACACCCGAACAGCCGAACGGGATTTCGTGCCTCTTACAACTCGAGGACTTCAACAAAAAACAAATACAATTGTCGTTGACAACTTGTGCTCTTGATAACACTGATTTGTCACTTGTAGTACACCCTTCCTATAATCTTATCCTCAAAATATGTGAATGAATGTTTGTGAAGATTGAAGGAAGTATATTACTTATTTGAATCAAAAGATATGAAATAATTTCAATGATTCAATAAGCAATTTGAAGTAGAGAGCTTTTAGAATGCAAGAGTATTTAGAAATTAAGATCAGAATTTTAAAGCAAAGAATTGTTGTATTTCAATCAATGATTTAGATATGTTTATATAGAGAATAAATGGTTGTAACTCTTTGTGAAGAGTAGCCATTAACAGATGTGATCATTGATGAAAGGTAAGAGAAGCAACCATTGAAGAAAGAAGTGTCTTTTGGGAAAGGTTGCTTTCTATTTAAAAACGGTCGACAGGTCAATAATGACCAGTAGACAAAATTTCAAATATATAGACGTTATGTGCATGTGTGCACGTTCATTGTGAAATTTACACAGGAACGGTCGACCGCCTGGTTTTGGACCGGTCGACCGGTCCCTGTTAAATTGCACAGTGAATGTGCAATGTCATCCAAAACGTACATACATCGATTCTATTGAGATGCATGATTATTTGAGGATAGATTTTAACAAAACTAATACTACTAACATACCAAATAATCAACCTCTAACGTATGAAGCTCGTTGTGTTTCAATGAATAACTTCTTTTTGTCGATCACGGTTTATCCCTTTGTCAGAAATCAAAACTATATAAAAATCTTGACTCAACATTCTCCCCCTTTTTGATTGATGACAACATAGTTATGAATCTCCCCCTGTATATGATCTCCCCCTGAGATTGTGCCTGTAACTCTATATTTTCCTGCATATATACTGTTAGCACAATTTTCTCCCCCTTTGTCATCGACAAAAAGGAGTTTGTTAAAATAGAGGATATAAATTATATAATCCAGAGTATAAGCAAAATAAAACTACTACCATAGATCAAGAGTTAAGAGTCACATAATATGATAATACCCAAGAGTCTAGTACGAATTAAAATGCGACACTATTTAGTACAAGTGCATGATAATGTCTTAAAGCAAGAACTAAAGTCATAATTTACACATAATAATAGATAAAGAGATAAACTAAAAGGATTCAATCTGACTCTGTCTCACCCTCCTCCTCTTCTTCTTCTTCTTCAACAAGCTGAGTTTTTCCGTATCCACGTCCATGACTCGTTCCCGAGCTTGTACCCTCCTCCGAGGATGTCCAAGCAAAAGTAGGAGGAGCTGGGCGCTTGCCAGGGTCTTGAGTTGGCATGGATGAGGATGATGCTCCACATGATATTGCTTCCCATATAGAACTGAAGAACGACTTAAGTTTGTTAAAGCGTTTATCCATTTTTGTGTCCATGCGCTTAAGTCGTGCTTCGAGAAGAAATTGATTTTGAGCAATAGTGTTAAGTGATTCTTTTGTTGAGGAAGATGATCTTAAAAGTTTAACTTCTTCAGGTTTAGGACGGGATGAACGGGAGGAAGCTTCTCTATGTCCTTGGTCTTTCCATTGTTCAAAAGGCATAATATTGAAGTATGGAGCTGGAAGCTTCATTCTTGTAATCGAAGCTTTGTTGATGGCTTTTGGTTTGGTAATAGAAGACTTTGGTGGTTCAATGCCACAATCGAGCAAGAGTCGCATAATATACTCGTTATAAAACAAGTGTGGCCTAGAACTATCATTTACTTTCAAGATCTCATCAAAGATCATACCAATCCAGTTTATACGAATGCCCCCATAGATTGCGTATAATGCCTTGAAATTTTCTTTATAGACGGCATCAAAATTTCCAATTCTTGGTAAAAGAGAGTGCATAAGAGTATGATGAAGAATTCTTGCAGACGGCCGTAAACCAATAGACTTAGTGCTATCCTTGTCATCTTCAGTAAATTGATGACTAATTTGATTACGGACATGAATATTGCAAAAGTCATTTGAGAATTTTTCACCAATAAACCGAGAACCAAGAACATTTGCCATCCTATCACATGAGATAAACACTTCTTTGCCACAGACAACGGACCAAAAGTAAAAATTGGGATCCTCGGGCTTGTTTTTCTCTAAATTTAGATTAGCATAGAATAACTTGATCATGACATGGTTAATTTCCACATTGTTTTGATCATAGTCAAGTAGATTTGCAATGTTAGCAACCGTTGCGAAATCTAGGATACGATAACTAGAGAAATCTGAGAATTTAACAAACGAACCCGGATGGATAGTAAAATCTTTCATGTCATTCCATCTCTTGAGTGAAATTGGATCCACAAGCCATTTCTTGATAGAGAGATCAATGGGTTGTGTTTCTGAGGTAGAAGCTTGCTTTAATTTCTTTTGTTGAGGAGCCATTAGGGATAAATTTGAAGAAAGAAATTTAATAAGAGAAGGTAGGGTTTCTGGGATTTGGGGGAAGAAGACTGGTTTGAAGTAAAAGAGAGAGATAGAAAAAAAAGTGAACGGAAAGTTATATTAAAAAAAAACAGAATATACGTAACCGGTCGACCGGTCAAAATGGGGCGGTCGACCGTTTTTATCCAGAGTGCAAAACGGTCGACCGGTCCATTTTTAGCTGTCGACCGGTGCTGTTCTGGAAGCACAGTTCAGCCTGTTTTCAATTTACTGTGTCCTAGCCCATAACCGAGCCCATAACCGAGCTCTGATACCAAATGAAAGTGTGTACGCTTGTGCACACTAATTACGGATCGTGTAATATGGACTAATATATGCGGAATGTTATTTACAATTGCTATACAAGTAAATATTCAATAAACTAACTATATAGCAATTCACAGATATAGAATAGTAAATGCAGTAAACTGTAAAAATCACACCAGGGATTTTTATACTGGTTCGGACCTCCCGTCCTACGTCCAGTCCCAGACTTCTATCTGGATTTTCACAACCAACTACCTCGCTTCACCCGGAGGAACAGGTTTACAACACCCGAACAGCCGAACGGGATTTCGTGCCTCTTACAACTCGAGGACTTCAACAAAAAACAAATACAATTGTCGTTGACAACTTGTGCTCTTGATAACACTGATTTGTCACTTGTAGTACACCCTTCCTATAATCTTATCCTCAAAATATGTGAATGAATGTTTGTGAAGATTGAAGGAAGTATATTACTTATTTGAATCAAAAGATATGAAATAATTTCAATGATTCAATAAGCAATTTGAAGTAGAGAGCTTTTAGAATGCAAGAGTATTTAGAAATTAAGATCGGAATTTTAAAGCAAAGAATTGTTGTATTTCAATCAATGATTTAGATATGTTTATATAGAGAATAAATGGTTGTAACTCTTTGTGAAGAGTAGCCATTAACAGATGTGATCATTGATGAAAGGTAAGAGAAGCAACCATTGAAGAAAGAAGTGTCTTTTGGGAAAGGTTGCTTTCTGTTTAAAAACGGTCGACAGGTCAATAATGACCAGTAGACAAAATTTCAAATATATAGACGTTATGTGCATGTGTGCACGTTCATTGTGCAATTTACACAGGAACGGTCGACCGCCTGGTTTTGGACCGGTCGACCGGTCCCTGTTAAATTGCACAGTGAATGTGCAATGTCATCCAAAACGTATATACATCGATTCTATTGAGATGCATGATTATTTGAGGATAGATTTTAACAAAACTAATACTACTAACATACCAAATAATCAACCTCTAACGTATGAAGCTCGTTGTGTTTCAATGAATAACTTCTTTTTGTCGATCACGGTTTATCCCTTTGTCAGAAATCAAAACTATATAAAAATCTTGACTCAACATTCTCCCCCTTTTTGATTGATGACAACATAGTTATGAATCTCCCCCTGTATATGATCTCCCCCTGAGATTGTGCCTGTAACTCTATATTTTCCTGCATATATACTGTTAGCACAATTTTCTCCCCCTTTGTCATCGACAAAAAGGAGTTTGTTAAAATAGAGGATATAAATTATATAATCCAGATTATAAGCAAAATAAAACTACTACCATAGATCAAGAGTTAAGAGTCACATAATATGATAATACCCAAGAGTCTAGTACGAATTAAAATGCGACACTATTTAGTACAAGTGCATGATAATGTCTTAAAGCAAGAACTAAAGTCATAATTTACACATAATAATAGATAAAGAGATAAACTAAAAGGATTCAATCTGACTCTGTCTCACCCTCCTCCTCTTCTTCTTCTTCTTCAACAAGCTGAGTTTTTCCGTATCCACGTCCATGACTCGTTCTCGAGCTTGTACCCTCCTCCGAGGATGTCCAAGCAAAAGTAGGAGGAGCTGGGCGCTTGCCAGGGTCTTGAGTTGGCATGGATGAGGATGATGCTCCACATGATATTGCTTCCCATATAGAACTGAAGAACGACTTAAGTTTGTTAAAGCGTTTATCCATTTTTGTGTCCATGCGCTTAAGTCGTGCTTCGAGAAGAAATTGATTTTGAGCAATAGTGTTAAGTGATTCTTTTGTTGAGGAAGATGATCTTAAAAGTTTAACTTCTTCAGGTTTAGGACGGGATGAACGGGAGGAAGCTTCTCTATGTCCTTGGTCTTTCCATTGTTCAAAAGGCATAATATTGAAGTATGGAGCTGGAAGCTTCATTCTTGTAATCGAAGCTTTGTTGATGGCTTTTGGTTTGGTAATAGAAGACTTTGGTGGTTCAATGCCACAATCGAGCAAGAGTCGCATAATATACTCGTTATAAAACAAGTGTGGCCTAGAACTATCATTTACTTTCAAGATCTCATGAAAGATCATACCAATCCAGTTTATACGAATGCCCCCATAGATTGCGTATAATGCCTTGAAATTTTCTTTATAGACGGCATCAAAATTTCCAATTCTTGGTAAAAGAGAGTGCATAAGAGTATGATGAAGAATTCTTGCAGACGGCCGTAAACCAATAGACTTAGTGCTATCCTTGTCATCTTCAGTAAATTGATGACTAATTTGATTACGGACATGAATATTGCAAAAGTCATTTGAGAATTTTTCACCAATAAACCGAGAACCAAGAACATTTGCCATCCTATCACATGAGATAAACACTTCTTTGCCACAGACAACGGACCAAAAGCAAAAATTGGGATCCTCGGGCTTGTTTTTCTCTAAATTTAGATTAGCTTAGAATAACTTGATCATGACATGGTTAATTTCCACATTGTTTTGATCATAGTCAAGTAGATTTGCAATGTCAGCATCCGTTGCGAAATCTAGGATACGATAACTAGAGAAATCTGAGAATTTAACAAACGAACCCGGATGGATAGTAAAATCTTTCATGTCATTCCATCTCTTGAGTGAAATTGGATCCACAAGCCATTTCTTGATAGAGAGATCAATGGGTTGTGTTTCTGAGGTAGAAGCTTTCTTTAATTTCTTTTGTTGAGGAGCCATTAGGGATAAATTTGAAGAAAGAAATTTAATAAGAGAAGGTAGGGTTTCTGGGATTTGGGGGAAGAAGACTGGTTTGAAGTAAAAGAGAGAGATAGAAAAAAAAGTGAACGGAAAGTTATATTAAAAAAAAAACAGAATATACGTAACCGGTCGACCGGTCAAAATGGGGCGGTCGACCGTTTTTATCCAGAGTGCAAAACGGTCGACCGGTCCATTTTTAGCTGTCGACCGGTGCTGTTCTGGAAGCACAGTTCAGCCTGTTTTCAATTTACTGTGTCCTAGCCCATAACCGAGCCCATAACCGAGCTCTGATACCAAATGAAAGTGTGTACGCTTGTGCACACTAATTACGGATCGTGTAATATGGACTAATATATGCGGAATGTTATTTACAATTGCTATACAAGTAAATATTCAATAAACTAACTATATAGCAATTCACAGATATAGAATAGTAAATGCAGTAAACTATAAAAATCACACCAGGGATTTTTATACTGGTTCGGACCTCCCGTCCTACGTCCAGTCCCAGACTTCTATCTGGATTTTCACAACCAACTACCTCGCTTCACCCGGAGGAACAGGTTTACAACACCCGAACAGCCGAACGGGATTTCGTGCCTCTTACAACTCGAGGACTTCAACAAAAAACAAATACAATTGTCGTTGACAACTTGTGCTCTTGATAACACTGATTTGTCACTTGTAGTACACCCTTCCTATAATCTTATCCTCAAAATATGTGAATGAATGTTTGTGAAGATTGAAGGAAGTATATTACTTATTTGAATCAAAAGATATGAAATAATTTCAATGATTCAATAAGCAATTTGAAGTAGAGAGCTTTTAGAATGCAAGAGTATTTAGAAATTAAGATCAGAATTTTAAAGCAAAGAATTGTTGTATTTCAATCAATGATTTAGATATGTTTATATAGAGAATAAATGGTTGTAACTCTTTGTGAAGAGTAGCCATTAACAGATGTGATCATTGATGAAAGGTAAGAGAAGCAACCATTGAAGAAAGAAGTGTCTTTTGAGAAAGGTAGCTTTCTGTTTAAAAACGGTCGACAGGTCAATAATGACCAGTAGACAAAATTTCAAATATATAGACGTTATGTGCATGTGTGCACGTTCATTGTGCAATTTATACAGGAACGGTCGACCGCCTGGTTTTGGACCGGTCGACCGGTCCCTGTTAAATTGCACAGTGAATGTGCAATGTCATCCAAAACGTATATACATCGATTCTATTGAGATGCATGATTATTTGAGGATAGATTTTAACAAAACTAATACTACTAACATACCAAATAATCAACCTCTAACGTATGAAGCTCGTTGTGTTTCAATGAATAACTTCTTTTTGTCGATCACGGTTTATCCCTTTGTCAGAAATCAAAACTATATAAAAATCTTGACTCAACATTCTCCCCCTTTTTGATTGATGACAACATAGTTATGAATCTCCCCCTGTATATGATCTCCCCCTGAGATTGTGCCTGTAACTCTATATTTTCCTGCATATATACTGTTAGCACAATTTTCTCCCCCTTTGTCATCGACAAAAAGGAGTTTGTTAAAATAGAGGATATAAATTATATAATCCAGAGTATAAGCAATATAAAACTACTACCATAGATCAAGAGTTAAGAGTCACATAATATGATAATACCCAAGAGTCTAGTACGAATTAAAACACGACACTATTTAGTACAAGTGCATGATAATGTCTTAAAGCAAGAACTAAAGTCATAATTTACACATAATAATAGATAAAGAGATAAACTAAAAGGATTCAATCTGACTCTGTCTCACCCTCCTCTTCTTCTTCTTCTTCAACAAGCTGAGTTTTTCCGTATCCACGTCCATGACTCGTTCCCGAGCTTGTACCCTCCTTCGAGGATGTCCAAGCAAAAGTAGGAGGAGCTGGGCGCTTGCCATGGTCTTGAGTTGGCATGGATGAGGATGATGCTCCACATGGTATTGCTTCCCATATAGAACTGAAGAACGACTTAAGTTTGTTAAAGCGTTTATCCATTTTTTTGTCCATGCGCTTAAGTCGTGCTTCGAGAAGAAATTGATTTTGAGCAATAGTGTTAAGTGATTCTTTTGTTGAGGAAGATGATCTTAAAAGTTTAACTTCTTCAGGTTTAGGACGGGATGAACGGGAGGAAGCTTCTCTATGTCCTTGGTCTTTCCATTGTTCAAAAGGCATAATATTGAAGTATGGAGCTGGAAGCTTCATTCTTGTAATCGAAGCTTTTTTGATGGCTTTTGGTTTGGAAATAGAAGACTTTGGTGGTTCAATGCCACAATCGAGTAAGAGTCGCATTATATACTCGTTATAAAACAAGTGTGGCCTAGAACTATCATTTACTTTCAAGATCTCATCAAAGATCATACCAATCCAGTTTATACGAATGCCCCCATAGATTGCGTATAATGCCTTGAAATTTTCTTTATAGACGGCCTCAAAATTTCCAATTCTTGGTAAAAGAGAGTGCATAAGAGTATGATGAAGAATTCTTGCAGACGGCCGTAAACCAATAGACTTAGTGCTATCCTTGTCATCTTCAGTAAATTGATGACTAATTTGATTACGGACATGAATATTGCAAAAGTCATTTGAGAATTTTTCACCAATAAACCGAGAACCAAGAACATTTGCCATCCTATCACATGAGATAAACACTTCTTTGCCACAGACAATGGACCAAAAGCAAAAATTGGGATCTTCGGGCTTGTTTTTCTCTAAATTTAGATTAGCATAGAATAACTTGATCATGACATGGTTAATTTCCACATTGTTTTGATCATAGTCAAGTAGATTTGCAATGTTAGCAACCGTTGCGAAATCTAGGATACGATAACTAGAGAAATCTGAGAATTTAACAAACGAACCCGGATGGATAGTAAAATCTTTCATGTCATTTCATCTCTTGAGTGAAATTGGATCCACAAGCCATTTCTTGATAGAGAGATCAATGGGTTGTGTTTCTGAGGTAGAAGCTCGCTTTAATTTCTTTTGTTGAGGAGCCATTAGGGATAAATTTGAAGAAAGAAATTTAATAAGAGAAGGTAGGGTTTCTGGGATTTGGGGGAAGAAGACTGGTTTGAAGTAAAAGAGAGAGATAGAAAAAAAAGTGAACGGAAAGTTATATTAAAAAAAAACAGAATATACGTAACCGGTCGACCGGTCAAAATGGGGCGGTCGACCGTTTTTATCCAGAGTGCAAAACGGTCGACCGGTCCATTTTTAGCTGTCGACCGGTGCTGTTTTGGAAGCACAGTTCAACCTGTTTTCAATTTACTGTGTCCTAGCCCATAACCGAGCCCATAACCGAGCTCTGATACCAAATGAAAGTGTGTACGCTTGTGCACACTAATTACGGATCGTGTAATATGGACTAATATATGCGGAATGTTATTTACAATTGCTATACAAGTAAATATTCAATAAACTAACTATATAGCAATTCACAGATATAGAATAGTAAATGCAGTAAACTGTAAAAATCACACCAGGGATTTTTATACTGGTTCGGACCTCCCGTCCTACGTCCAGTCCCAGACTTCTATCTGGATTTTCACAACCAACTACCTCGCTTCACCCGGAGGAACAGGTTTACAACACCCGAACAGCCGAACGGGATTTCGTGCCTCTTACAACTCGAGGACTTCAACAAAAAACAAATACAATTGTCGTTGACAACTTGTGCTCTTGATAACACTGATTTGTCACTTGTAGTACACCCTTCCTATAATCTTATCCTCAAAATATGTGAATGAATGTTTGTGAAGATTGAAGGAAGTATATTACTTATTTGAATCAAAAGATATGAAATAATTTCAATGATTCAATAAGCAATTTGAAGTAGAGAGCTTTTAGAATGCAAGAGTATTTAGAAATTAAGATCAGAATTTTAAAGCAAAGAATTGTTGTATTTCAATCAATGATTTAGATACGTTTATATAGAGAATAAATGGTTGTAACTCTTTGTGAAGAGTAGCCATTAACAGATGTGATCATTGATGAAAGGTAAGAGAAGCAACCATTGAAGAAAGAAGTGTCTTTTGGGAAAGGTTGTTTTCTGTTTAAAAACGGTCGACAGGTCAATAATGACCAGTAGACAAAATTTCAAATATATAGACGTTATGTGCATGTGTGCACGTTCATTGTGCAATTTACACAGGAACGGTCGACCGCCTGGTTTTGGACCGGTCGACCGGTCCCTGTTAAATTGCACAGTGAATGTGCAATGTCATCCAAAACGTATATACATCGATTCTATTGAGATGCATGATTAGTTGAGGATAGATTTTAACAAAACTAATACTACTAACATACCAAATAATCAACCTCTAACGTATGAAGCTCGTTGTGTTTCAATGAATAACTTATTTTTGTCGATCACGGTTTATCCCTTTGTCAGAAATCAAAACTATATAAAAATCTTGACTCAACATTCTCCCCCTTTTTGATTGATGACAACATAGTTATGAATCTCCCCCTGTATATGATCTCCCCCTGAGATTGTGCCTGTAACTCTATATTTTCCTGCATATATACTGTTAGCACAATTTTCTCCCCCTTTGTCATCGACAAAAAGGAGTTTGTTAAAATAGAGGATATAAATTATATAATCCAGAGTATAAGCAATATAAAACTACTACCATAGATCAAGAGTTAAGAGTCACATAATATGATAATACCCAAGAGTCTAGTACGAATTAAAACACGACACTATTTAGTACAAGTGCATGATAATGTCTTAAAGCAAGAACTAAAGTCATAATTTACACATAATAATAGATAAAGAGATAAACTAAAAGGATTCAATCTGACTCTGTCTCACCCTCCTCTTCTTCTTCTTCTTCAACAAGCTGAGTTTTTCCGTATCCACGTCCATGACTCGTTCCCGAGCTTGTACCCTCCTCCGAGGATGTCCAAGCAAAAGTAGGAGGAGCTGGGCGCTTGCCAGGGTCTTGAGTTGGCATGGATGAGGATGATGCTCCACATGATATTGCTTCCCATATAGAACTGAAGAACGACTTAAGTTTGTTAAAGCGTTTATCCATTTTTTTGTCCATGCGCTTAAGTCGTGCTTCGAGAAGAAATTGATTTTGAGCAATAGTGTTAAGTGATTCTTTTGTTGAGGAAGATGATCTTAAAAGTTTAACTTCTTCAGGTTTAGGACGGGATGAACGGGAGGAAGCTTCTCTATGTCCTTGGTCTTTCCATTGTTCAAAAGGCATAATATTGAAGTATGGAGCTGGAAGCTTCATTCTTGTAATCGAAGCTTTGTTGATGGCTTTTGGTTTGGAAATAGAAGACTTTGGTGGTTCAATGCCACAATCGAGCAAGAGTCGCATAATATACTCGTTATAAAACAAGTGTGGCCTAGAACTATCATTTACTTTCAAGATCTCATCAAAGATCATACCAATCCAGTTTATACGAATGCCCCCATAGATTGCGTATAATGCCTTGAAATTTTCTTTATAGACGGCATCAAAATTTCCAATTCTTGGTAAAAGAGAGTGCATAAGAGTATGATGAAGAATTCTTGCAGACGGCCGTAAACCAATAGACTTAGTGCTATCCTTGTCATCTTCAGTAAATTGATGACTAATTTGATTACGGACATGAATATTGCAAAAGTCATTTGAGAATTTTTCACCAATAAACCGAGAACCAAGAACATTTGCCATCCTATCACATGAGATAAACACTTCTTTGCCACAGACAATGGACCAAAAGCAAAAATTGGGATCCTCGGGCTTGTTTTTCTCTAAATTTAGATTAGCATAGAATAACTTGATCATGACATGGTTAATTTCCACATTGTTTTGATCATAGTCAAGTAGATTTGCAATGTTAGCAACCGTTGCGAAATCTAGGATACGATAACTAGAGAAATCTGAGAATTTAACAAACAAACCCGGATGGATAGTAAAATCTTTCATGTCATTTCATCTCTTGAGTGAAATTGGATCCACAAGCCATTTCTTGATAGAGAGATCAATGGGTTGTGTTTCTGAGGTAGAAGCTTGCTTTAATTTCTTTTGTTGAGGAGCCATTAGGGATAAATTTGAAGAAAGAAATTTAATAAGAGAAGGTAGGGTTTCTGGGATTTGGGGGAAGAAGACTGGTTTGAAGTAAAAGAGAGAGATAGAAAAAAAAGTGAATGGAAAGTTATATTAAAAAAAACAGAATATACGTAACCGGTCGACCGGTCAAAATGGGGCGGTCGACCGTTTTTATCCAGAGTGCAAAACGGTCGACCGGTCCATTTTTAGCTGTCGACCGGTGCTGTTTTGGAAGCACAGTTCAGCCTGTTTTCAATTTACTGTGTCCTAGCCCATAACCGAGCCCATAACCGAGCTCTGATACCAAATGAAAGTGTGTACGCTTGTGCACACTAATTACGGATCGTGTAATATGGACTAATATATGCGGAATGTTATTTACAATTGCTATACAAGTAAATATTCAATAAACTAACTATATAGCAATTCACAGATATAGAATAGTAAATGCAGTAAACTGTAAAAATCACACCAGGGATTTTTATACTGGTTCGGACCTCCCGTCCTACGTCCAGTCCCAGACTTCTATCTGGATTTTCACAACCAACTACCTCGCTTCAGCCGGAGGAACAGGTTTACAACACCCGAACAGCCGAACGGGATTTCGTGCCTCTTACAACTCGAGGACTTCAACAAAAAACAAATACAATTGTCGTTGACAACTTGTGCTCTTGATAACACTGATTTGTCACTTGTAGTACACCCTTCCTATAATCTTATCCTCAAAATATGTGAATGAATGTTTGTGAAGATTGAAGGAAGTATATTACTTATTTGAATCAAAAGATATGAAATAATTTCAATGATTCAATAAGCAATTTGAAGTAGAGAGCTTTTAGAATGCAAGAGTATTTAGAAATTAAGATCGGAATTTTAAAGCAAAGAATTGTTGTATTTCAATCAATGATTTAGATATGTTTATATAGAGAATAAATGGTTGTAACTCTTTGTGAAGAGTAGCCATTAACAGATGTGATCATTGATGAAAGGTAAGAGAAGCAACCATTGAAGAAAGAAGTGTCTTTTGGGAAAGGTTGCTTTCTGTTTAAAAACGGTCGACAGGTCAATAATGACCAGTAGACAAAATTTCAAATATATAGACGTTATGTGCATGTGTGCACGTTCATTGTGCAATTTACACAGGAACGGTCGACCGCCTGGTTTTGGACCGGTCGACCGGTCCCTGTTAAATTGCACAGTGAATGTGCAATGTCATCCAAAACGTATATACATCGATTCTATTGAGATGCATGATTATTTGAGGATAGATTTTAACAAAACTAATACTACTAACATACCAAATAATCAACCTCTAACGTATGAAGCTCGTTGTGTTTCAATGAATAACTTCTTTTTGTCGATCACGGTTTATCCCTTTGTCAGAAATCAAAACTATATAAAAATCTTGACTCAACATTCTCCCCCTTTTTGATTGATGACAACATAGTTATGAATCTCCCCCTGTATATGATCTCCCCCTGAGATTGTGCCTGTAACTCTATATTTTCCTACATATATACTGTTAGCACAATTTTCTCCCCCTTTGTCATCGACAAAAAGGAGTTTGTTAAAATAGAGGATATAAATTATATAATCCAGAGTATAAGCAAAATAAAACTACTACCATAGATCAAGAGTTAAGAGTCACATAATATGATAATACCCAAGAGTCTAGTACGAATTAAAACGCGACACTATTTAGTACAAGTGCATGATAATGTCTTAAAGCAAGAACTAAAGTCATAATTTACACATAATAATAGATAAAGAGATAAACTAAAAGGATTCAATCTGACTCTATCTCACCCTCCTCTTCTTCTTCTTCTTCAACAAGCTGAGTTTTTCCGTATCCACGTCCATGACTCGTTCCCGAGCTTGTACCCTCCTCCGAGGATGTCCAAGCAAAAGTAGGAGGAGCTGGGCGCTTGCCAGGGTCTTGAGTTGGCATGGATGAGGATGATGCTCCACATGATATTGCTTCCCATATAGAACTGAAGAACGACTTAAGTTTGTTAAAGCGTTTATCCATTTTTATGTCCATGCGCTTAAGTCGTGCTTCGAGAAGAAATTGATTTTGAGCAATAGTGTTAAGTGATTCTTTTGTTGAGGAAGATGATCTTAAAAGTTTAACTTTTTCAGGTTTAGGACGGGATGAACGGGAGGAAGCTTCTCTATGTCCTTGGTCTTTCCATTGTTCAAAAGGCATAATATTGAAGTATGGAGCTGGAAGCTTCATTCTTGTAATCGAAGCTTTGTTGATGGCTTTTGGTTTGGAAATAGAAGACTTTGGTGGTTCAATGCCACAATCGAGCAAGAGTCGCATAATATACTCGTTATAAAACAAGTGTGGCCTAGAACTATCATTTACTTTCAAGATCTCATCAAAGATCATACCAATCCAGTTTATACGAATGCCCCCATAGATTGCGTATAATGCCTTGAAATTTTCTTTATAGACGGCATCAAAATTTCCAATTCTTGGTAAAAGAGAGTGCATAAGAGTATGATGAAGAATTCTTGCAGACGGCCGTAAACCAATAGACTTAGTGCTATCCTTGTCATCTTCAGTAAATTGATGACTAATTTGATTACGGACATGAATATTGCAAAAGTCATTTGATAATTTTTCACCAATAAACCGAGAACCAAGAACATTTTCCATCCTATCACATGAGATAAACACTTCTTTGCCATAGACAACGGACCAAAAGCAAAAATTGGGATCCTCGGGCTTGTTTTTCTCTAAATTTAGATTAGCATAGAATAACTTGATCATGACATGGTTAATATCCACATTGTTTTGATCATAGTCAAGTAGATTTGCAATGTCAGCATCCGTTGCGAAATCTAGGATATGATAACTAGAGAAATCTGAGAATTTAACAAACGAACCCGGATGGATAGTAAAATCTTTCATGTCATTCCATCTCTTGAGTGAAATTGGATCCACAAGCCATTTCTTGATAGAGAGATCAATGGGTTGTGTTTCTGAGGTAGAAGCTTGCTTTAATTTCTTTTGTTAAGGAGCCATTAGGGATAAATTTGAAGAAAGAAATTTAATAAGAGAAGGTAGGGTTTCTGGGATTTGGGGGAAGAAGACTGGTTTGAAGTAAAAGAGAGAGATAGAAAAAAAAGTGAACGGAAAGTAATATTAAAAAAAAACAGAATATACGTAACCGGTCGACCGGTCAAAATGGGGCAGTCGACCGTTTTTATCCAGAGTGCAAAACGGTCGACCGGTCCATTTTTAGCTGTCGACCGGTGCTGTTCTGGAAGCACAGTTCAGCCTGTTTTCAATTTACTGTGTCCTAGCCCATAACCGAGCCCATAACCGAGCTCTGATACCAAATGAAAGTGTGTACGCTTGTGCACACTAATTACGGATCGTGTAATATGGACTAATATATGCGGAATGTTATTTACAATTGCTATACAAGTAAATATTCAATAAACTAACTATATAGCAATTCACAGATATAGAATAGTAAATGCAGTAAACTGTAAAAATCACACCAGGGATTTTTATACTGGTTCGGACCTCCCGTTTGAATCAAAAGATATGAAATAATTTCAATGATTCAATAAGCAATTTGAAGTAGAGAGCTTTTAGAATGCAAGAGTATTTAGAAATTAAGATCAGAATTTTAAAGCAAAGAATTGTTGTATTTCAATCAATGATTTAGATATGTTTATATAGAGAATAAATGGTTGTAACTCTTTGTGAAGAGTAGCCATTAACAGATGTGATCATTGATGAAAGGTAAGAGAAGCAACCATTGAAGAAAGAAGTGTCTTTTGGGAAAGGTTGCTTTCTGTTTAAAAACGGTTGACAGGTCAATAATGACCAGTAGACAAAATTTCAAATATATAGACGTTATGTGCATGTGTGCACGTTCATTGTGCAATTTACACAGGAACGGTCGACCGCCTGGTTTTGGACCGGTCGACCGGTCCCTGTTAAATTGCACAGTGAATGTGCAATGTCATCCAAAACGTATATACATCGATTCTATTGAGATGCATGATTATTTGAGGATAGATTTTAACAAAACTAATACTACTAACATACCAAATAATCAACCTCTAACGTATGAAGCTCGTTGTGTTTCAATGAATAACTTCTTTTTGTCGATCACGGTTTATCCCTTTGTCAGAAATCAAAACTATATAAAAATCTTGACTCAACATTCTCCCCCTTTTTGATTGATGACAACATAGTTATGAATCTCCCCCTGTATATGATCTCCCCCTGAGATTGTGCCTGTAACTCTATATTTTCCTGCATATATACTGTTAGCACAATTTTCTCCCCCTTTGTCATCGACAAAAAGGAGTTTGTTAAAATAGAGGATATAAATTATATAATCCAGAGTATAAGCAAAATAAAACTACTACCATAGATCAAGAGTTAAGAGTCACATAATATGATAATACCCAAGAGTCTAGTACGAATTAAAATGCGACACTATTTAGTACAAGTGCATGATAATGTCTTAAAGCAAGAACTAAAGTCATAATTTACACATAATAATAGATAAAGAGATAAACTAAAAGGATTCAATCTGACTCTGTCTCACCCTCCTCCTCTTCTTCTTCTTCTTCAACAAGCTGAGTTTTTCCGTATCCACGTCCATGACTCGTTCTCGAGCTTGTACCCTCCTCCGAGGATGTCCAAGCAAAAGTAGGAGGAGCTGGGCGCTTGCCAGGGTCTTGAGTTGGCATGGATGAGGATGATGCTCCACATGATATTGCTTCCCATATAGAACTGAAGAACGACTTAAGTTTGTTAAAGCGTTTATCCATTTTTGTGTCCATGCGCTTAAGTCGTGCTTCGAGAAGAAATTGATTTTGAGCAATAGTGTTAAGTGATTCTTTTGTTGAGGAAGATGATCTTAAAAGTTTAACTTCTTCAGGTTTAGGACGGGATGAACGGGAGGAAGCTTCTCTATGTCCTTGGTCTTTCCATTGTTCAAAAGGCATAATATTGAAGTATGGAGCTGGAAGCTTCATTCTTGTAATCGAAGCTTTGTTGATGGCTTTTGGTTTGGTAATAGAAGACTTTGGTGGTTCAATGCCACAATCGAGCAAGAGTCGCATAATATACTCGTTATAAAACAAGTGTGGCCTAGAACTATCATTTACTTTCAAGATCTCATGAAAGATCATACCAATCCAGTTTATACGAATGCCCCCATAGATTGCGTATAATGCCTTGAAATTTTCTTTATAGACGGCATCAAAATTTCCAATTCTTGGTAAAAGAGAGTGCATAAGAGTATGATGAAGAATTCTTGCAGACGGCCGTAAACCAATAGACTTAGTGCTATCCTTGTCATCTTCAGTAAATTGATGACTAATTTGATTACGGACATGAATATTGCAAAAGTCATTTGAGAATTTTTCACCAATAAACCGAGAACCAAGAACATTTGCCATCCTATCACATGAGATAAACACTTCTTTGCCACAGACAACGGACCAAAAGCAAAAATTGGGATCCTCGGGCTTGTTTTTCTCTAAATTTAGATTAGCTTAGAATAACTTGATCATGACATGGTTAATTTCCACATTGTTTTGATCATAGTCAAGTAGATTTGCAATGTCAGCATCCGTTGCGAAATCTAGGATACGATAACTAGAGAAATCTGAGAATTTAACAAACGAACCCGGATGGATAGTAAAATCTTTCATGTCATTCCATCTCTTGAGTGAAATTGGATCCACAAGCCATTTCTTGATAGAGAGATCAATGGGTTGTGTTTCTGAGGTAGAAGCTTGCTTTAATTTCTTTTGTTGAGGAGCCATTAGGGATAAATTTGAAGAAAGAAATTTAATAAGAGAAGGTAGGGTTTCTGGGATTTGGGGGAAGAAGACTGGTTTGAAGTAAAAGAGAGAGATAGAAAAAAAAGTGAACGGAAAGTTATATTAAAAAAAAAACAGAATATACGTAACCGGTCGACCGGTCAAAATGGGGCGGTCGACCGTTTTTATCCAGAGTGCAAAACGGTCGACCGGTCCATTTTTAGCTGTCGACCGGTGCTGTTCTGGAAGCACAGTTCAGCCTGTTTTCAATTTACTGTGTCCTAGCCCATAACCGAGCCCATAACCGAGCTCTGATACCAAATGAAAGTGTGTACGCTTGTGCACACTAATTACGGATCGTGTAATATGGACTAATATATGCGGAATGTTATTTACAATTGCTATACAAGTAAATATTCAATAAACTAACTATATAGCAATTCACAGATATAGAATAGTAAATGCAGTAAACTATAAAAATCACACCAGGGATTTTTATACTGGTTCGGACCTCCCGTCCTACGTCCAGTCCCAGACTTCTATCTGGATTTTCACAACCAACTACCTCGCTTCACCCGGAGGAACAGGTTTACAACACCCGAACAGCCGAACGGGATTTCGTGCCTCTTACAACTCGAGGACTTCAACAAAAAACAAATACAATTGTCGTTGACAACTTGTGCTCTTGATAACACTGATTTGTCACTTGTAGTACACCCTTCCTATAATCTTATCCTCAAAATATGTGAATGAATGTTTGTGAAGATTGAAGGAAGTATATTACTTATTTGAATCAAAAGATATGAAATAATTTCAATGATTCAATAAGCAATTTGAAGTAGAGAGCTTTTAGAATGCAAGAGTATTTAGAAATTAAGATCAGAATTTTAAAGCAAAGAATTGTTGTATTTCAATCAATGATTTAGATATGTTTATATAGAGAATAAATGGTTGTAACTCTTTGTGAAGAGTAGCCATTAACAGATGTGATCATTGATGAAAGGTAAGAGAAGCAACCATTGAAGAAAGAAGTGTCTTTTGAGAAAGGTAGCTTTCTGTTTAAAAACGGTCGACAGGTCAATAATGACCAGTAGACAAAATTTCAAATATATAGACGTTATGTGCATGTGTGCACGTTCATTGTGCAATTTATACAGGAACGGTCGACCGCCTGGTTTTGGACCGGTCGACCGGTCCCTGTTAAATTGCACAGTGAATGTGCAATGTCATCCAAAACGTATATACATCGATTCTATTGAGATGCATGATTATTTGAGGATAGATTTTAACAAAACTAATACTACTAACATACCAAATAATCAACCTCTAACGTATGAAGCTCGTTGTGTTTCAATGAATAACTTCTTTTTGTCGATCACGGTTTATCCCTTTGTCAGAAATCAAAACTATATAAAAATCTTGACTCAACATTCTCCCCCTTTTTGATTGATGACAACATAGTTATGAATCTCCCCCTGTATATGATCTCCCCCTGAGATTGTGCCTGTAACTCTATATTTTCCTGCATATATACTGTTAGCACAATTTTCTCCCCCTTTGTCATCGACAAAAAGGAGTTTGTTAAAATAGAGGATATAAATTATATAATCCAGAGTATAAGAAATATAAAACTACTACCATAGATCAAGAGTTAAGAGTCACATAATATGATAATACCCAAGAGTCTAGTACGAATTAAAACACGACACTATTTAGTACAAGTGCATGATAATGTCTTAAAGCAAGAACTAAAGTCATAATTTACACATAATAATAGATAAAGAGATAAACTAAAAGGATTCAATCTGACTCTGTCTCACCCTCCTCTTCTTCTTCTTCTTCTTCAACAAGCTGAGTTTTTCCGTATCCACGTCCATGACTCGTTCCCGAGCTTGTACCCTCCTTCGAGGATGTCCAAGCAAAAGTAGGAGGAGCTGGGCGCTTGCCATGGTCTTGAGTTGGCATGGATGAGGATGATGCTCCACATGATATTGCTTCCCATATAGAACTGAAGAACGACTTAAGTTTGTTAAAGCGTTTATCCATTTTTTTGTCCATGCGCTTAAGTCGTGCTTCGAGAAGAAATTGATTTTGAGCAATAGTGTTAAGTGATTCTTTTGTTGAGGAAGATGATCTTAAAAGTTTAACTTCTTCAGGTTTAGGACGGGATGAACGGGAGGAAGCTTCTCTATGTCCTTGGTCTTTCCATTGTTCAAAAGGCATAATATTGAAGTATGGAGCTGGAAGCTTCATTCTTGTAATCGAAGCTTTTTTGATGGCTTTTGGTTTGGAAATAGAAGACTTTGGTGGTTCAATGCCACAATCGAGTAAGAGTCGCATTATATACTCGTTATAAAACAAGTGTGGCCTAGAACTATCATTTACTTTCAAGATCTCATCAAAGATCATACCAATCCAGTTTATACGAATGCCCCCATAGATTGCGTATAATGCCTTGAAATTTTCTTTATAGACGGCCTCAAAATTTCCAATTCTTGGTAAAAGAGAGTGCATAAGAGTATGATGAAGAATTCTTGCAGACGGCCGTAAACCAATAGACTTAGTGCTATCCTTGTCATCTTCAGTAAATTGATGACTAATTTGATTACGGACATGAATATTGCAAAAGTCATTTGAGAATTTTTCACCAATAAACCGAGAACCAAGAACATTTGCCATCCTATCACATGAGATAAACACTTCTTTGCCACAGACAATGGACCAAAAGCAAAAATTGGGATCCTCGGGCTTGTTTTTCTCTAAATTTAGATTAGCATAGAATAACTTGATCATGACATGGTTAATTTCCACATTGTTTTGATCATAGTCAAGTAGATTTGCAATGTTAGCAACCGTTGCGAAATCTAGGATACGATAACTAGAGAAATCTGAGAATTTAACAAACGAACCCGGATGGATAGTAAAATCTTTCATGTCATTTCATCTCTTGAGTGAAATTGGATCCACAAGCCATTTCTTGATAGAGAGATCAATGGGTTGTGTTTCTGAGGTAGAAGCTCGCTTTAATTTCTTTTGTTGAGGAGCCATTAGGGATAAATTTGAAGAAAGAAATTTAATAAGAGAAGGTAGGGTTTCTGGGATTTGGGGGAAGAAGACTGGTTTGAAGTAAAAGAGAGAGATAGAAAAAAAAGTGAACGGAAAGTTATATTAAAAAAAAACAGAATATACGTAACCGGTCGACCGGTCAAAATGGGGCGGTCGACCGTTTTTATCCAGAGTGCAAAACGGTCGACCGGTCCATTTTTAGCTGTCGACCGGTGCTGTTTTGGAAGCACAGTTCAACCTGTTTTCAATTTACTGTGTCCTAGCCCATAACCGAGCCCATAACCGAGCTCTGATACCAAATGAAAGTGTGTACGCTTGTGCACACTAATTACGGATCGTGTAATATGGACTAATATATGCGGAATGTTATTTACAATTGCTATACAAGTAAATATTCAATAAACTAACTATATAGCAATTCACAGATATAGAATAGTAAATGCAGTAAACTGTAAAAATCACACCAGGGATTTTTATACTGGTTCGGACCTCCCGTCCTACGTCCAGTCCCAGACTTCTATCTGGATTTTCACAACCAACTACCTCGCTTCACCCGGAGGAACAGGTTTACAACACCCGAACAGCCGAACGGGATTTCGTGCCTCTTACAACTCGAGGACTTCAACAAAAAACAAATACAATTGTCGTTGACAACTTGTGCTCTTGATAACACTGATTTGTCACTTGTAGTACACCCTTCCTATAATCTTATCCTCAAAATATGTGAATGAATGTTTGTGAAGATTGAAGGAAGTATATTACTTATTTGAATCAAAAGATATGAAATAATTTCAATGATTCAATAAGCAATTTGAAGTAGAGAGCTTTTAGAATGCAAGAGTATTTAGAAATTAAGATCAGAATTTTAAAGCAAAGAATTGTTGTATTTCAATCAATGATTTAGATACGTTTATATAGAGAATAAATGGTTGTAACTCTTTGTGAAGAGTAGCCATTAACAGATGTGATCATTGATGAAAGGTAAGAGAAGCAACCATTGAAGAAAGAAGTGTCTTTTGGGAAAGGTTGTTTTCTGTTTAAAAACGGTCGACAGGTCAATAATGACCAGTAGACAAAATTTCAAATATATAGACGTTATGTGCATGTGTGCACGTTCATTGTGCAATTTACACAGGAACGGTCGACCGCCTGGTTTTGGACCGGTCGACCGGTCCCTGTTAAATTGCACAGTGAATGTGCAATGTCATCCAAAACGTATATACATCGATTCTATTGAGATGCATGATTAGTTGAGGATAGATTTTAACAAAACTAATACTACTAACATACCAAATAATCAACCTCTAACGTATGAAGCTCGTTGTGTTTCAATGAATAACTTCTTTTTGTCGATCACGGTTTATCCCTTTGTCAGAAATCAAAACTATATAAAAATCTTGACTCAACATTCTCCCCCTTTTTGATTGATGACAACATAGTTATGAATCTCCCCCTGTATATGATCTCCCCCTGAGATTGTGCCTGTAACTCTATATTTTCCTGCATATATACTGTTAGCACAATTTTCTCCCCCTTTGTCATCGACAAAAAGGAGTTTGTTAAAATAGAGGATATAAATTATATAATCCAGAGTATAAGCAATATAAAACTACTACCATAGATCAAGAGTTAAGAGTCACATAATATGATAATACCCAAGAGTCTAGTACGAATTAAAACACGACACTATTTAGTACAAGTGCATGATAATGTCTTAAAGCAAGAACTAAAGTCATAATTTACACATAATAATAGATAAAGAGATAAACTAAAAGGATTCAATCTGACTCTGTCTCACCCTCCTCTTCTTCTTCTTCTTCAACAAGCTGAGTTTTTCCGTATCCACGTCCATGACTCGTTCCCGAGCTTGTACCCTCCTCCGAGGATGTCCAAGCAAAAGTAGGAGGAGCTGGGCGCTTGCCAGGGTCTTGAGTTGGCATGGATGAGGATGATGCTCCACATGATATTGCTTCCCATATAGAACTGAAGAACGACTTAAGTTTGTTAAAGCGTTTATCCATTTTTTTGTCCATGCGCTTAAGTCGTGCTTCGAGAAGAAATTGATTTTGAGCAATAGTGTTAAGTGATTCTTTTGTTGAGGAAGATGATCTTAAAAGTTTAACTTCTTCAGGTTTAGGACGGGATGAACGGGAGGAAGCTTCTCTATGTCCTTGGTCTTTCCATTGTTCAAAAGGCATAATATTGAAGTATGGAGCTGGAAGCTTCATTCTTGTAATCGAAGCTTTGTTGATGGCTTTTGGTTTGGAAATAGAAGACTTTGGTGGTTCAATGCCACAATCGAGCAAGAGTCGCATAATATACTCGTTATAAAACAAGTGTGGCCTAGAACTATCATTTACTTTCAAGATCTCATCAAAGATCATACCAATCCAGTTTATACGAATGCCCCCATAGATTGCGTATAATGCCTTGAAATTTTCTTTATAGACGGCATCAAAATTTCCAATTCTTGGTAAAAGAGAGTGCATAAGAGTATGATGAAGAATTCTTGCAGACGGCCGTAAACCAATAGACTTAGTGCTATCCTTGTCATCTTCAGTAAATTGATGACTAATTTGATTACGGACATGAATATTGCAAAAGTCATTTGAGAATTTTTCACCAATAAACCGAGAACCAAGAACATTTGCCATCCTATCACATGAGATAAACACTTCTTTGCCACAGACAATGGACCAAAAGCAAAAATTGGGATCCTCGGGCTTGTTTTTCTCTAAATTTAGATTAGCATAGAATAACTTGATCATGACATGGTTAATTTCCACATTGTTTTGATCATAGTCAAGTAGATTTGCAATGTTAGCAACCGTTGCGAAATCTAGGATACGATAACTAGAGAAATCTGAGAATTTAACAAACGAACCCGGATGGATAGTAAAATCTTTCATGTCATTTCATCTCTTGAGTGAAATTGGATCCACAAGCCATTTCTTGATAGAGAGATCAATGGGTTGTGTTTCTGAGGTAGAAGCTTGCTTTAATTTCTTTTGTTGAGGAGCCATTAGGGATAAATTTGAAGAAAGAAATTTAATAAGAGAAGGTAGGGTTTCTGGGATTTGGGGGAAGAAGACTGGTTTGAAGTAAAAGAGAGAGATAGAAAAAAAAGTGAATGGAAAGTTATATTAAAAAAAACAGAATATACGTAACCGGTCGACCGGTCAAAATGGGGCGGTCGACCGTTTTTATCCAGAGTGCAAAACGGTCGACCGGTCCATTTTTAGCTGTCGACCGGTGCTGTTTTGGAAGCACAGTTCAGCCTGTTTTCAATTTACTGTGTCCTAGCCCATAACCGAGCCCATAACCGAGCTCTGATACCAAATGAAAGTGTGTACGCTTGTGCACACTAATTACGGATCGTGTAATATGGACTAATATATGCGGAATGTTATTTACAATTGCTATACAAGTAAATATTCAATAAACTAACTATATAGCAATTCACAGATATAGAATAGTAAATGCAGTAAACTGTAAAAATCACACCAGGGATTTTTATACTGGTTCGGACCTCCCGTCCTACGTCCAGTCCCAGACTTCTATCTGGATTTTCACAACCAACTACCTCGCTTCAGCCGGAGGAACAGGTTTACAACACCCGAACAGCCGAACGGGATTTCGTGCCTCTTACAACTCGAGGACTTCAACAAAAAACAAATACAATTGTCGTTGACAACTTGTGCTCTTGATAACACTGATTTGTCACTTGTAGTACACCCTTCCTATAATCTTATCCTCAAAATATGTGAATGAATGTTTGTGAAGATTGAAGGAAGTATATTACTTATTTGAATCAAAAGATATGAAATAATTTCAATGATTCAATAAGCAATTTGAAGTAGAGAGCTTTTAGAATGCAAGAGTATTTAGAAATTAAGATCGGAATTTTAAAGCAAAGAATTGTTGTATTTCAATCAATGATTTAGATATGTTTATATAGAGAATAAATGGTTGTAACTCTTTGTGAAGAGTAGCCATTAACAGATGTGATCATTGATGAAAGGTAAGAGAAGCAACCATTGAAGAAAGAAGTGTCTTTTGGGAAAGGTTGCTTTCTGTTTAAAAACGGTCGACAGGTCAATAATGACCAGTAGACAAAATTTCAAATATATAGACGTTATGTGCATGTGTGCACGTTCATTGTGCAATTTACACAGGAACGGTCGACCGCCTGGTTTTGGACCGGTCGACCGGTCCCTGTTAAATTGCACAGTGAATGTGCAATGTCATCCAAAACGTATATACATCGATTCTATTGAGATGCATGATTATTTGAGGATAGATTTTAACAAAACTAATACTACTAACATACCAAATAATCAACCTCTAACGTATGAAGCTCGTTGTGTTTCAATGAATAACTTCTTTTTGTCGATCACGGTTTATCCCTTTGTCAGAAATCAAAACTATATAAAAATCTTGACTCAACATTCTCCCCCTTTTTGATTGATGACAACATAGTTATGAATCTCCCCCTGTATATGATCTCCCCCTGAGATTGTGCCTGTAACTCTATATTTTCCTACATATATACTGTTAGCACAATTTTCTCCCCCTTTGTCATCGACAAAAAGGAGTTTGTTAAAATAGAGGATATAAATTATATAATCCAGAGTATAAGCAAAATAAAACTACTACCATAGATCAAGAGTTAAGAGTCACATAATATGATAATACCCAAGAGTCTAGTACGAATTAAAACGCGACACTATTTAGTACAAGTGCATGATAATGTCTTAAAGCAAGAACTAAAGTCATAATTTACACATAATAATAGATAAAGAGATAAACTAAAAGGATTCAATCTGACTCTATCTCACCCTCCTCTTCTTCTTCTTCTTCAACAAGCTGAGTTTTTCCGTATCCACGTCCATGACTCGTTCCCGAGCTTGTACCCTCCTCCGAGGATGTCCAAGCAAAAGTAGGAGGAGCTGGGCGCTTGCCAGGGTCTTGAGTTGGCATGGATGAGGATGATGCTCCACATGATATTGCTTCCCATATAGAACTGAAGAACGACTTAAGTTTGTTAAAGCGTTTATCCATTTTTATGTCCATGCGCTTAAGTCGTGCTTCGAGAAGAAATTGATTTTGAGCAATAGTGTTAAGTGATTCTTTTGTTGAGGAAGATGATCTTAAAAGTTTAACTTTTTCAGGTTTAGGACGGGATGAACGGGAGGAAGCTTCTCTATGTCCTTGGTCTTTCCATTGTTCAAAAGGCATAATATTGAAGTATGGAGCTGGAAGCTTCATTCTTGTAATCGAAGCTTTGTTGATGGCTTTTGGTTTGGAAATAGAAGACTTTGGTGGTTCAATGCCACAATCGAGCAAGAGTCGCATAATATACTCGTTATAAAACAAGTGTGGCCTAGAACTATCATTTACTTTCAAGATCTCATCAAAGATCATACCAATCCAGTTTATACGAATGCCCCCATAGATTGCGTATAATGCCTTGAAATTTTCTTTATAGACGGCATCAAAATTTCCAATTCTTGGTAAAAGAGAGTGCATAAGAGTATGATGAAGAATTCTTGCAGACGGCCGTAAACCAATAGACTTAGTGCTATCCTTGTCATCTTCAGTAAATTGATGACTAATTTGATTACGGACATGAATATTGCAAAAGTCATTTGATAATTTTTCACCAATAAACCGAGAACCAAGAACATTTGCCATCCTATCACATGAGATAAACACTTCTTTGCCATAGACAACGGACCAAAAGCAAAAATTGGGATCCTCGGGCTTGTTTTTCTCTAAATTTAGATTAGCATAGAATAACTTGATCATGACATGGTTAATATCCACATTGTTTTGATCATAGTCAAGTAGATTTGCAATGTCAGCATCCGTTGCGAAATCTAGGATATGATAACTAGAGAAATCTGAGAATTTAACAAACGAACCCGGATGGATAGTAAAATCTTTCATGTCATTCCATCTCTTGAGTGAAATTGGATCCACAAGCCATTTCTTGATAGAGAGATCAATGGGTTGTGTTTCTGAGGTAGAAGCTTGCTTTAATTTCTTTTGTTAAGGAGCCATTAGGGATAAATTTGAAGAAAGAAATTTAATAAGAGAAGGTAGGGTTTCTGGGATTTGGGGGAAGAAGACTGGTTTGAAGTAAAAGAGAGAGATAGAAAAAAAAGTGAACGGAAAGTAATATTAAAAAAAAACAGAATATACGTAACCGGTCGACCGGTCAAAATGGGGCAGTCGACCGTTTTTATCCAGAGTGCAAAACGGTCGACCGGTCCATTTTTAGCTGTCGACCGGTGCTGTTCTGGAAGCACAGTTCAGCCTGTTTTCAATTTACTGTGTCCTAGCCCATAACCGAGCCCATAACCGAGCTCTGATACCAAATGAAAGTGTGTACGCTTGTGCACACTAATTACGGATCGTGTAATATGGACTAATATATGCGGAATGTTATTTACAATTGCTATACAAGTAAATATTCAATAAACTAACTATATAGCAATTCACAGATATAGAATAGTAAATGCAGTAAACTGTAAAAATCACACCAGGGATTTTTATACTGGTTCGGACCTCCCGTTTGAATCAAAAGATATGAAATAATTTCAATGATTCAATAAGCAATTTGAAGTAGAGAGCTTTTAGAATGCAAGAGTATTTAGAAATTAAGATCAGAATTTTAAAGCAAAGAATTGTTGTATTTCAATCAATGATTTAGATATGTTTATATAGAGAATAAATGGTTGTAACTCTTTGTGAAGAGTAGCCATTAACAGATGTGATCATTGATGAAAGGTAAGAGAAGCAACCATTGAAGAAAGAAGTGTCTTTTGGGAAAGGTTGCTTTCTGTTTAAAAACGGTCGACAGGTCAATAATGACCAGTAGACAAAATTTCAAATATATAGACGTTATGTGCATGTGTGCACGTTCATTGTACAATTTACACAAGAACGGTCGACCGCCTGGTTTTGGACCGGTCGACCGGTCAACTGTTAAATTGCACAATGAATGTGCAATGTCATCCAAAACGTATATACATCGATTCTATTGAGATGCATGATTATTTGAGGATAGATTTTAACAAAACTAATACTACTAACATACCAAATAATCAACCTCTAACGTATGAAGCTCGTTGTGTTTCAATGAATAACTTCTTTTTGTCGATCACGGTTTATCCCTTTGTCAGAAATCAAAACTATATAAAAATCTTGACTCAACAATAGACACTACTCTTCGTGAATGGATATATCTGTTTTCGTTTATTTACTATATAAAGGGGAGTGTAAACAATTTTTTAACTAATTAATTACTTACTTCTTCCCACTCCTTACTCTCATAAAAATTCTCTTGAATAATATACTCCACATTCTTCAAAATCATACATAATCAATTTATACTTCATTGTATTGATTCAATACCGCTTTCTTACTATTTTTGGAATCATCTCTCTCATTCCTGGATCAAAGTGCTATCAAAGAGGCTATATGATCCATTGTATCCAAAGTAAAATAATTTGCCTATTGAAAAACTATTAACTCCACTCGTGCTTGTGTGGGTGCGCTAGTAGCCCATTCAAATAAAGTAGGTATGCTCAGTAGCTCTGTAAATCTAGTGGATGATCTTGTAGCCCGATCAAGTCAAGAAAGTTTACCCAAACTCATGATACTGAAGGGTGTGTTCCGTGGCTTCGAAATTGAGATTGTAATTTGTTTTTCCTTTTACCTAGATCAAAGATTGGCATTTAAGAATAAATTTGTACAAGCAATTACGTGAGACTGGATGTAGGAGAAATCTAAACCAATATAAAATCACAGGTGCCATCTCTCTAAATTTTACTTTACTTTATTGCTTTTATATTTATCTGTGATTGCATCTATGACTGATTATTAGTATAATTTTGTGTTGTTAATTTGCGATTTAATATTAATCTTGAAAGAAAATTAAAAAGATTTACATGAATTTGAAAACACTATTCACCCTTCGCTAGTGTTAATTAGCCTTAAGATCTATTATTGCACAACCCACAATATTTTGGTAAAATGTTTCTAAGGGAAGGTGTAATTTTAAAGAAGTATTTGAGCTAAGATTTGGATACACGCACATATAAAGATTTAAGAAATGAAAAAAAACTAGATAAGAGATATTATTTTGAGATGGTGATTTAGTAAAGTTGAGATATGAAAATTATATAATACTTTGATATTTTAGAAATTGTTTTGATTTGAGTACACACACATATCCGTGTGTGTATGAATGTGAGTACTATTATGGTGAGGTAATGATTTGTTTAGAAAAATAATAAAGATATTTTTCTACGTTTAGATACCTGATATGATGATTGTAGTCATCGAGCATTAGTGGATATCTTTGTAGTTAAAGCGCTTAACGGTTCTATAGCGGTGGAGGTGCGAAATGTTATAGCGGGGATAAAGCGAGAATAAAGCGGGGATATTGCGGAGGTGCAAAAAACTTCATTAAATATAACACCAAATATTAAAAGTTAATTTATTATCATTCTCACATCATTTGTATAGGAAAAGGAATTATTATTTAATCTTATATAACAAAATTGAAGAATATCATGATTTATGCAGTTCAAATTTGGTGATAACAATAGATTTCTAACTTGTATTGAGCATTATACATTAAAATTAGGTCTTTACCCTAACTTTATTGATTTGGTTCAAAGAAGAACTACTCAAATCAAACATTTTATATTAATTGTGCTAAAGAAGATCCTAAAATGCCTTGATTTAGTAGCTGTAGTGAAAAATAGCGGGGCATAAAGTGGATCTACTATTCATTAGCGCTATATTGAAAAAGCATAGCGGTCGAAGAGTGCTATGTGCTATAGCGGGGATTTTGTGAGGCTTTAGCAGGGCTTTAACTGCAAAGGTGGATAACTGAAGTCAATGGCGAGAAAATGTTGATCACATGGTCAATACCGTAGCCAATTGGCAAAGTAAAACACTAGAAATTCGTGGTGTTGCATTATTGCTAAATTTGTAGATATATATTAATTTGAAATTAGTATGGTTTGTGATGTTGTGATTGTATTTTTGCCACGTTAAATGTTGTTTGTGACTTGGATGAGTGTTATGACTGATTTTGTGATATGATGCTTATGATATAAGAGTACACATACATAAGTATTTAATTGGAAAATAATTTTTGAAATTAATATAGTGCTATAAAGCAAGTAAAGTGTTGAAATATTTTGGAAGAAGTTTTGAAATAGAATGGTATTTCATGAATAATAGAAATCATTTTGAAAATATATTTGAAAGAAAGTGATTGTTAACGGTTTTGGAAAATTTTGAAATGATGGTGGTATATCTGAAAGTGAAAGATATTTTTGAAAGTGAGCTTTTTGATTGAAAGATGTATTAAAATCATTTTGACTTCAAGAAGAAAAGAAGAAGGAAGTGTGGTTATCTAATGAAAAAAAGTTTAGTGATAGTTGCTAAATAAATTTTTTGAGGTTTTCATTAATTAAATTTGAAGTTAGTTATTTGAACAATTATTGTTTTATACAAATGAAGAATTTTAGACAATATAGAGTAATGTTGAGTTAAAACTATAATTAGTTTTAACCTTTAATCTCAAACTAATGATCCGTTTGTAACGATTTTAATTTCATTAGAAAGCAAATTTTGTTTGAAATACAATGCCAAAATTTTAGATTTACTATGGTTTATACATGAATTAAAACGGATGTATGTTGCTGTCTTAAAATGCAAATTGCATAAAAACAGAGTTGAACTCATTTACTCGTAACTTTTGAATGGTATGTCCAATTTCGATGATCATGCCCATTCCGAAAAGTTTAAAGCATAAGAACCAATTTTTGTTTTAAGGGGTTTGCATAATTTTGATGTTTTAAGGATAAAAATGGTGTTTTATTAAGTGGATCTACACTTATAACCTAATTTCAGAATTCCTTACTTTTAGAATACTTTCATAACTCATTTGGTACTTGGTTTTTTGATGATCTGAGAGATGCTTATGAATGCTATTGCACGGTGTAATAACTCTGTTTTAAAATCTTTATCTAATTTTTTAGTTTTAAAAATGCTGAGTAGTGGCTTAAATTAAAAATGCATGTTGCATATATTAATTAGACTTATGCAAGCTTATCATATTTTACTATTTGACTAATGTTTGAATTTGAGTTAAGTATAGGTGTTAAGAGGCATATTTAGAGTTATTAGAGATGTTGGCTCGCTAAATAATAAGCTAGCTTGTAACGACCCGGAATTTTGGACCATTCGCATCCATTATAAGTGTATAGGTAGACACTCATGCCGGAGTTGAATTGCTCAAAATACCGCGTTGTTAATTTAAATTTGGCAAAACTGAACATATACAGTAAATAAATAATCACAGATCACAGACACAGAGTAATAAGTGCAGCGGAAATAAAAGAGATAGTAGTTCATGAAGCTACTATATAAATGTATAAGTTACATCAGAGTTTACAACAGAAGAGTAATACGATACATCAAATACAAAGCAGAATACATCACTGGAATCATCGATTACTGAAAGCAGAATAGATGGCTGGATCTTCAAGCAAAGCTCCAACTCCAAAGGTGAGTCTCGAATACTGGTACACTCGGTCTGACCCGAGCGTAAAGCAAAATACAAAACACTCGAGTCAGGATTAACATTCTTATATCAATAAATCCAACTCAAGTGAAACAGCAATTGAAATACAAGTAACTCAAAGGATGTTTGGAATAACCATCCTTTAAGGATCCGTTAAACTATCTACTAGGTAGTAATGTACGCTAAGTAGATAATGTCTATCAGTAATATAAAGATATCAAAATAGTGTTAAGTCATGGCCCATTCCACCCTTAACACATTTTTATTCCCAAAAGCATATACAAGACCGTAGTTTCCCCAAAACCGGAAGTCACCAGAGGGCAATCCATATACTAAAGGTACAAAACAAATTCGTAGTGGTCGCGAATAAAGGGATACAAGTATGACAAGGCACATGAGGCAATACCCAAGGTAGTGACACTACCGTTCGCCTGATCCGGACTGGTGAGAACGCAACACCGCAGCGCCCGCAACACCGTGAAACAACACTCCCAAAATCAAGGGTGCACCAATCGACAACAAGTAATGAGTAGTTCGAAGAAGTGTGTCCACTTGAGGTAGCTAATCCTCCATTGGCCCGGCACGGCTCCTGTTTTAGTCATTTCCAATTTGACACAAGTGTCAAGGCTATCCATCATCGTTCTCTTTCTTCAGTCATCACGTACATCATTCCAACCACTTCATTCTGGATCATCACTCCGCGCATAGTTATTAAAGTGGTTTCGGTTTAGATAGAGAGTATATCCATTATCGATCCCGGTCTCTTTAATAACTTTCGTAATTATTACACCGATTGGTCGTTTATTTATTTCAAAACCAAATCAATTACAATTTCAATTAGAATTTGTAAACCAACATTTCATTTGTCTTTCGAAATCAATTTCCAAAATTTACGTTTCAAAACTTCCAAATTATCGTTTCAAAAACTTATAATTCAATTTCAATCTTTATTTAAAACCATTCAAATATTGATTCAAGTTCGTATATAAGTTTCATTTCGAAAACATTTAAATTAATTTAATTTAACATTCAAATCAATTTAAATTCATTTATCGGTTTCATTCAATATTCATTAAGTAAATTTGTCATTTAAAACAATTTCTATTAAATTTCCAATTCATTAAATCCATTATTTAAATTCAACTTCATTATATCAAAACTTACCAATTTAATTAAATTATATTCATCAAACTGAATTCTTTAAATTTCAAGTCTTATATTAATTTCAATAAATCACATTTTATTTCTTGTTAAAGAAATTCAATTTCACTTATTTACTTACTTAAATAATTTTCCAAAACTTAATTTAATAAAGAAAACTCAATTTCAATTATTTACGAAGTAAAAATTCACTTATTCAAAAGTTCAATTTCTCTTATCAAAGAATTCAAATTTTTATTTAATTATCAAATAATTCAATCTTATTTAATTATTAAATAATTCAAAACTTAATTATTAAATAATTTCAAAGTTTAATAATTTCAAACTTAATTATTAAATCATTTCAAACTTAATTCAATCATTTCTCAAATTAAACAACATTCTTTCATCAATTACATTGTTAATATTTTGTTTCATATGATTAAATATATACAGTTTCCTTTCATAAAAATTCAAATTCCAACTTCATTTCAAAACCATATTATTTATTCAAATAAAATCTTCGTTTATTTTTAAATCAAATTATTGACCAATCGGTTTTTGTTTAATTTCCTATCCTAGGTCAAGTTCAATTTGGGTATTTATCATTTCAACCCGATTCCAATTCAATTCAAAATCAAAGCATATCAAAGGGAACTTGCAGTGTGATAGCTGGGATGGTGTCAAAGTAAATAAACAAGCAATAACAACAAACAATAACAATCCAATAATCAATTTAAATAATCCCGAAATAATCGTATTAATTCGCATTGTTATTTGTACGACTTAATATAATTATTTCTAGAATCTACACTATCATTTCATGTAGATTAAAGATTATTACATTACGGTTTTCACTTGTCATTCAATTTCAATTTTTATACATCATCAATTTAACAACATACATTCAGTGGTTCAAGGTGTAATTAACAAATCCTACGTGTCAACAAATTCAACAGTTAAAGGGGTCATATTATACAATGTCATTAAATCAAATTTAACATTTAACTATCCTATATCAAGTTCAATTGCATACTATTTATCGTTTAACACTAACAATTTAACGTCCAATATAAACATCAACAATCAATCAATTATCAGCCAAACTGTATTATCATCGCATAAATAATTAACAGATGATGGTGTTAGATGTCACAGGTGAACTGATACAGGTAATAACATATATAACAGTGAAATTAACTAACAGCAGCATTTTTCAATTGTCGTTTCAATTGAAATCAAATTTAATAAATAAAAGAACGTTAATCGTGAGTGAGTGCTAACCTTTCGAGGCTAGAGAGAGAACGGAATGAGAAGAGATACGAACCCAAACACAGATTTCGAAGCAAAGCAATATTGGCAAGAATCGACGACGAACAATCTGATAGATAGGAATCGATGAGAACAATCGAACCAGCTAAATTTTTTTTTAGACGAGATGTATATTCTGTTATTATTCCACTTAAACCCAATATTCATTTCAAATACATATACATTTTACACAAATCTTAAGTTTAAATATACACTGACATCAAACATATATACACATTATATTCTTAAATCAATATATAAATGTTAAAACAAGCATATATGTGTTTTAAAAATCATTGTCTTAAAACAAAACATATATATTAAAATAAAACACCCATGTCCACAAAATCAAATATATATATATATATATATATACGTATTATATTTTAATCAGTACCTAAAATATATTGTAACCTATATACTTACTTTATGAACATATTGTATGTTACACAGGTGATTTTTAACATATATATCCTAAGCTAACCTTTAAATATATTATCTTACAGAAACTGGTATATTAGCAATTTACAACTTTTGTAACCAACTATATATATATATATCAAAGCTAGTGACAATATACTTTTTTTTTATCAGTAGTTGTACGCAACATCATACAACAATAAGAATTATATAATATTATTAAATATACTTAAGCTGTACGAACCCTTTGAATCATATCATTAAAACCAAGAAAAAAAATAAATAAATATTTTCTACTCAATATAAAATGACGCATACTTCTTTTAAACCCGTAATAGCTTCAGATCCAAATAAAAAAAGTTTTCATCCTACACTATAAATAAGCTAACATGCAAAACCTACCAATATTGTTAGGAATCAATACGTCACTTAAATCTAGTTATAATAACATATATATGTTAACAACATCTATTCAAAATCAACACGTCCCTTATTATAATTCAAAACCCATCCATTTTTTTATAAAGCAGATCAATATAGGTACCAGCAAACAAACATAGCTTCTGACAAAATTTTGTATCCATATATGAACTTATACTTTATATACGAGTTGTTGCCTTATACTTAAAATTATAAATATATGACTCAAAAGTAAACCGCAAGCTATCTAACAGTAAAACAAAACAAACCTTTACACTTTATACATACGACAAATCACATAACCAAAGTACAATATATATACTTCATAAAATATACAATATATTTAAAACTAACCAGTATATATACGCATATAACAGAACATACTAACTATAATTTTTTTATAACAACTCAACTTTTATAAACTGTATATATATGTACTGACATATTATATATATACTATGACAAATATATTAAACCAGAGAATGACTTAACCTGCTACATTAAAACTATATGCTACTTCAATAAATATTTATATAACAGATCCTATATACAAGTACCTTGTATAACAGAGATGAAAGTGCTACTGAGTGAAGTGAGGCTCGGCGAGCGGCAACCGTGGAGGATCGAGGTGAGAGGCCGATGGGAGGAAAGATGAGTGGCTGCGGTGGTCGAGTGACGACAGGGGCATGCTCGGTTTGCCAGGAGAATGGGAGGTTGGTGGTGAGGCACGACAAGTCAGGTCGGAAGTGAGAGGTCGGTCGGCGCTGACGTGGTGTAGACCGATGAGGTTGGTGGACACGAGGCTTGCGAGCTGCTATATGAAAATATATGAACTGAAGCATTGAATTCTCAGTTTTGATACTCAGGCTATTAAAGCTTTAGAGAATATGAAAGTAGCTATTTGTCATCGGCTTCAGGCTATTGTACCAGGTGATTGAAGACGGTGATGGGCTTGCTGGCTTTGGGATAAGAAAATGAACAAGCAAGTGAATGGGAAGAATGATATTGCAAGTCTCAGGCCATTGAATTTAGGACGTGAGTTTTGGAATATATGAAACTTTTTAGTGAAGAGTGCAGGAAACGTGAATTGAAGTCAAAAGGATTCAAACAGATGTACATTGAAAAGTCACGGCTATTGGTACCTTTGAGCAAAAAGGGAAAATGGGTTTTATGAAAAAGAGGAAGAACAGCTTAACAATTATATATATTTCTTACGCCGAACGTCTTAAGCAGCGAATTTAAACCAATTGATCTTGGACCATGGATAAAGGAATGGTAACGGTCACAACATAGAGATACAGCTGTAAATAATTAAAGCCAATTATTATTGTTATTCGGGTGCACGTTTCAAAATTTTGAAATGCAAAAGAAAATAAAAGGCCACGGATCCGAAACGATACGATTACTGGTTTCGCGGATTTCGCTGTGAACCGGGCTTCAAAATACACAAACTAATATACCGTAGAGATCAACACGATGGGACGATCAAAACGATATATATATATCAGTGGTACGATTGAATTATAAAAATTCAAAATTTCTAATAGCGGAAAATGCAAGAAAAACACTGAAAAATAAGATCGACGGAGCCAAAGATTTCCGAATTTGGAAAAACGACAAACTGACATCTTGCTCAGAAGATGGTTTAGAATTTTTCTATGTAAAAATATTTAGGTTTCGGAAACATTCATTTTCATCGCTTTTTAACTGATTAAATTGAAGTGAATTTACGCGCGAAATAAACTTTCATATTTTCGGACGAAAATTTACCAGTTGCTATGTTTAACTAGACGTAATCCAAGTATTAAATTTTTATTTCAAAATTTTATCGTTTAAAATTTCACAAAATTTCAACTAATTACGTTATTAAAACAGTTGAAATTTACGGGTCGTTACACTCTCCCCCACTCAAAACTTTTCGTCCCCGAAAAGGAACGAGGTAGGAGAATAGAAACAACCAGAAAGAAAAACGGATTTGAAATATAAAATAACAATTAATTTAAACCATATAAATTCAAATTTAAATTAATTGATATTCAATAATTGATTTAATCTATTTGATTTCACTAAAATCAATCTCATCTATTTCTAAATTCATTATCTTATTATCCAATTATCTTCAATTTACAATTTCTAAAATCATAAATTTGAATAGTCTTTTATTATAATCATATTTTCTTCAACAATTGTAAATTCTTCTTTATTCCAAATTATTGTTAAATTTATTCTACTCAATATATCTAATCACATATATTTAATCCATATAAATTAATTTAAACCATAAAAGTTTCGATTTAAATTAATTTATATTTACTAATTGCTTTTAAATTCAAGGTATTTTCATAAGTTGATCAAATTCCAATTTATTAACTCTTTCATAACAAATTTATTTGTCTCATCTATTATTCAGTTAACTTATTATTCTGTTTATTTCAATTAACATTTTATAATTAAAATTTAAGTGTATAACATTTATTATAACCACTAAAATTTTATTTAAAAATTCAATTTATCTTATATATTATCCAATTACATATTCAACTTCTGAATGATTTAGGTAAGTTGTATTAGGATGCAGTTGAACATTATACAAATAAAATATTCCCAATTCAATTATTCAAGTTTAAATATTTATTCCAAATTTTGGTTTTATTTATATTTAAAATCATCCTTTAACAAAATTTAAGAATTAGATTTCCGATTAACTTTAAACAATTTAGAGATATATATAATGTATTTATATCAAATCAAATCAAATTTTAAAATAAGATACCTATATATATATAAATCAAATTATACTGAAGAAATTCAAATCAAATTTTTTCAAAACAAAACCGTAGCAAAGCTACAGAATAGTATCTCCACTTCGAAACTCGAAAATGAATGTCGATGATGCGGCCGCCATCACCGAAATTATTTTCCAGCGACAAAGAGTTGGGCACTGATAAAACATCTAAAATTTCTTTGGAATGATTTCTATTTGAAAATATTTTGAATACTACACATTTTAAAACTTTCAAATCAAAGTTTGAAATGAACGGAAATTTAAATTCTCAAATTCTTTATTTAAATTCCTTTCAAATCCCAAATCAAATTATAACCAAGTTTCATAAATTCATTTATTTATATTATGCAATAATCAATGGTTTACAAAACAATAAATGAAAATCAAGTATTAATATTTCTGACAACAAATTTATTAACAATTTAATTTCAGAAAACTTATATTTATATATAATATAATCATACAAAACTTTTGTTTTATTTACCAAAGTTGAAAACGAAATTGTGTCAGTTTGCTCTGCTCAAGTGTTTTGGAAATCCTATCGATAGCGTTGATCAGACGAATCGATCGGAAACCCAAATCAACATCAACAACTCAAACAACACAATATATAAAACATTTTTATATAAATTTAAAAATACACTTTCTCGCTCGACGATACAAGAATGGATTCAAAGCAAGGATAGAGATTCAAATTTTGATGGACTCAAATCAAAGAGAATTCTGATTCGAAGACAAATTCGAAAGAAAAGATAAGATGATTCAATAACAGAATCGGGAGATGGTAAGTTTATTTAATTCATGGGCAACCTTAACCGGGCCGTCCGTAACTTCAAGAATAAGATCGATGATGAATTCCGAGGTAAATCAACACTCGATCTCAAGAGATGGGATTCAGGTATAGCAGGGAATAGATAGCATCGTAAACCGAGGACACACAAATCTCCGGTAAATCGATGCCTATTATAAAGGAGTTTTTGCTCCTTTACGAATCATTCGAAGATTGGCGAGACCGCCGACCTATTATAGATATCATTCAAAATGGAGTTGTGGGTTGCTCCAGAATTGAAAGAAGACGAATAGTGGAGGACACGAATGAATTTCGGAACCGAGGAGAACGTTCCAAAAATTCAAAGGAATTGAGTCAAATGAAGAGATTGAAACTCGAATGAGAGTGATTCCATAAATACATTTACCCTATATGTTGAGTTTTGCCTAGAGCTACCAAAGCTCTGATACCAACTATAACGACCCGGAATTTTGGACCATTCGCATCCATTATAAGTGTATAGTTAGACACTCATGCCGGAGTTGAATTGCTCAAAATACCGCGTTGTTAATTTAAATTTGGCAAAACTGAACATATACAGTAAATAAATAATCACAGATCACAGACACAGAGTAATAAGTGCAGCGGAAATAAAAGAGATAGTAGTTCATGAAGCTACTATATAAATGTATAAGTTACATCAGAGTTTACAACAGAAGAGTAATACGATACATCAAATACAAAGCAGAATACATCACTGGAATCATCGATTACTAAAAGCAGAATAGATGGCTGGATCTTCAAGCAAAGCTCCAACTCCAAAGGTGAGTCTCAAATACTGGTACACTCGGTCTGACCCGAGCGTAAAGCAAAATACAAAACACTCGAGTCAGGATTAACATTCTTATATCAATAAATCCAACTCAAGTGAAATAGCAATTGAAATACAAGTAACTCAAAGGATGTTTGGAATAACCATCCTTTAAGGATCTGTTAAACTATCTACTAGGTAGTAATGTACGCTAAGTAGATAATGTCTATCAGTAATATAAAGATATCAAAATAGTGTTAAGTCATGGCCCATTCCACCCTTAACACATTTTTATTCCCAAAAGCATATACAAGACCGTAGTTTCCCCAAAACCGGAAGTCACCAGAGGCAATCCATATACTAAAGGTACAAAACAAATTCGTAGTGGTCGCGAATAAAGGGATACAAGTATGACAAGGAACATGAGGCAATACCCAAGGTAGTGACACTACCGTTCGCCTGATCCGGACTGGTGAGAACGCAACGCCGCAGCGCCCGCAACACCGTGAAACAACACTCCCAAAATCAAGGGTGCACCAATCGACAACAAGTAATGAGTAGTTCGAAGAAGTGTGTCCACTTGAGGTAGCTAATCCTCCATTGGCCCGGCACGGCTCCTGTTTTAGTCATTTCCAATTTGACACAAGTGTCAAGGCTATCCATCATCGTTCTCTTTCTTCAGTCATCACGTACATCATTCCAACCACTTCATTCTGGATCATCACTCCGTGCATAGTTATTAAAGTGGTTTCGGTTTAGATAGAGAGTATATCCATTACCGATCCCGGTCTCTTTAATAACTTTCGTAATTATTACACCGATTGGTCGTTTATTTATTTCAAAACCAAATCAATTACAATTTCAATTAGAATTTGTAAACCAACATTTCATTTCTCTTTTGAAATCAATTTCCAAAATTTACGTTTCAAAACTTCCAAATTATCGTTTCAAAATCTTATAATTCAATTTCAATCTTTATTTAAAACCATTCAAATATTGATTCAAGTTCGTATATAAGTTTCATTTCGAAAACATTTAAATTAATTTAATTTAACATTCAAATCAATTTAAATTCATTTATCGGTTTCATTCAATATTCATTAAGTAAATTTGTCATTTAAAACAATTTCTATTAAATTTCCAATTCATTAAATCCATTATTTAAATTCAACTTCATTATATCAAAACTTACCAATTTAATTAAATTATATTCATCAAACTGAATTCTTTAAATTTCAAGTCTTATATTAATTTCAATAAATCACATTTTATTTCTTGTTAAAGAAATTCAATTTCACTTATTTACTTACTTAAATAATTTTCCAAAACTCAATTTAATAAAGAAAACTCAATTTCAATTATTTACGAAGTAAAAATTCACTTATTCAAAAGTTCAATTTCTCTTATCAAAGAATTCAAATTTTTATTTAATTATCAAATAATTCAATCTTATTTAATTATTAAATAATTTCAAAGTTTAATAATTTCAAACTTAATTATTAAATCATTTCAAACTTAATTCAATCATTTCTCAAATTAAACAACATTCTTTCATCAATTACATTGTTAATATTTTGTTTCATATGATTAAATATTAACAGTTTCCTTTCATAAAAATTCAAATTCCAACTTCATTTCAAAACCATATTATTTATTCAAATAAAATCTTCGTTTATTTTTAAATCAAATTATTGACCAATCGGTTTTTGTTTAATTTCCTATCCTAGGTCAAGTTCAATTTGGGTATTTATCATTTCAACCCGATTCCAATTCAATTCAAAATCAAAGCATATCAAAGGGAACTTGCAGTGTGATAGCTGGGATGGTGTCAAAGTAAATAAACAAGCAATAACAACAAACAATAACAATCCAATAATCAATTTAAATAATCCCGAAATAATCGTATTAATTCGCATTGTTATTTGTACGACTTAATATAATTATTTCTAGAATCTACACTATCATTTCATGTAGATTAAAGATTATTACATTACGGTTTTCACTTGTCATTCAATTTCAATTTTTATACATCATCAATTTAACAACATACATTCAGTGGTTCAAGGTGTAATTAACAAATCCTACGTGTCAACAAATTCAACAGTTAAAGGGGTCATATTATACAATGTCATTAAATCAAATTTAACATTTAACTATCCTATATCAAGTTCAATTGCATACTATCTATCGTTTAACACTAACAATTTAACGTTCAATATAAACATCAACAAACAATCAATTATCAGCCAAACTGTATTATCATCGCATAAATAATTAACAGATGATGGTGTTAGATGTCACAGGTGAACTGATACAGGTAATAACATATATAACAGTGAAATTAACTAACAGCAGCATATTTCAATTGTCGTTTCAATTGAAATCAAATTTAATAAATAAAAGAACGTTAATCGTGAGTGAGTGCTCACCTTTCGAGGCTAGAGAGAGAACGGAATGAGAAGAGATACGAACCCAAACACAGATTTCGAAGCAAAGCAATATTGGCAAGAATCGACGACGAACAATTTGATAGATAGGAATCGATGAGAACAATCGAACCAGCTAAATTTTTTTTTTAGACGAGATGTGTATTCTATTATTATTCCACTTAAACCCAATATTCATTTCAAATACATAATTTTACACAAATCTTAAGTTTAAATATACACTGACATCAAACATATATACACATTATATTCTTAAATCAATATATAAATGTTAAAACAAGCATATATGTGTTTTTAAAATCATTGTCTTAAACCAAAACATATATATTAAAATAAAACACCCATGTCCACAAAATCAAATATATATATATATATATATATACGTATTATATTTTAATCAGTGCCTAAAATATATTGTAACCTATACACTTACTTTATGAACATATTGTATGTTACACAGGTGATTTTTAACATATATATCCTAAGCTAACCTTTAAATATATTATCTTACAGAAACTGGTATATTAGCAATTTACAACTTTTGTAACCAACTATATATATATATATCAAAGCTAGTGACAATATACTTTTTTTTATCAGCAGTTGTACGCAACATCATACAACAATAAGAATTATATAATATTATTAAATATACTTAAGCTGTACGAACCCTTTGAATCATATCATTAAAACCAAGAAAAAAAATAAATAATATTTTCTACTCAATATAAAATGACGCATACTTCTTTTAAACCCGTAATAGCTTCAGATCCAAATAAAAAAAGTTTTCATCCTACACTATAAATAAGCTAACATGCAAAACCTACCAATATTGTTAGGAATCAATACGTCACTTAAATCTAGTTATAATAACATATATATGTTAACAACATCTATTCAAAATCAACACGTCCCTTATTATAATTCAAAACCCGTCCATTTTTTATTTTTTTATAAAGCAGATCAATATAGGTACCAGCAAACAAACATAGCTTCTGACAAAATTTTGTATCCATATATGGACTTATACTTTATAAACGAGTTGTTGCCTTATACTTAAAATTATAAATATATGACTCAAAAGTAAACCGCAAGCTATCTAACAGTAAAACAAAACAAACCTTTACACTTTATACATACGACAAATCACATAACCAAAGTACAATATATATACTTCATAAAATATACAATATATTTAAAACTAACCAGTATATATACGCATATAACAGAACATACTAACTATAATTTTTTTATAACAACTCAACTTTTATAAACTGTATATATATGTACTGACATATTATATATATACTATGACAAATATATTAAACTAGAGAATGACTTAACCTGCTACATTAAAACTATACGCTACTTCAATAAATATTTATATAACAGATCCTATATACAAGTACCTTGTATAACAGAGATGGAAGTGCTGCTGAGTGAAGTGAGGCTCGGCGAGCGGCAACCGTGGAGGATCGAGGTGAGAGGCCGATGGGAGGAAAGATGAGCGGCTGCGGTGGTCGAGTGACGACAGGGGCATGCTCGGTTTGCCAGTAGAATGGGAGGTCGGTGGTGAGGCACGACAAGTCAGGTCGGAAGTGAGAGGTCGGTTGGCGCTGACGTGGTGTAGACCGACGAGGTTGGTGTACACGAGGCTTGCGAGCTGCTATATGAAAATATATGAACTGAAGCTTTGAATTCTCAGTTTTGATACTCAGGCTATTAAAGCTTTAGAGAATATGAAAGTAGCTATTTGTCATCGGCTTCAGGCTATTGTAGCAGGTGATTGAAGACAGTGATGGGCTTGCTGGCTTTGGGATAAGAAAATGAACAAGCAAGTGAATGGGAAGAATGATATTGCAAGGCCATTGAATTTAGGACGTGAGTTTTGGAATATATGAAACCTTTTAGTGAAGAGTGCAGGAAACGTGAATTGAAGTCAAAAGGATTCAAACAGATGTACATTGAAAAGTCACGGCTATTGGTACCTTTGAGCAAAAAGGGAAAATGGGTTTTATGAAAAAGAGGAAGAACAGCTCAACAATTATATATATTTATTACGCCGAACGTCTTAAGCAGGGAATTTAAACCAATTGATCTTGGACCGTGGATAAAGGAATGGTAACGGTCACAACACAGAGATACAGCTGTAAATAATTAAAGCCAATTATTATTGTTATTCGGGTGCACGTTTCAAATTTTTGAAATGCAAAAGAAAATAAAAGGCCACGGATCCGAACCGATACGATTACTGGTTTTGCGGATTTCGCTGTGAACCGGGCTTCAAAATACACAAACTAATATACTGTAGAGATCAACACGATGGGACGATCAAAACGATATATAGATATCAGTGGTACGATTGAATTATAAAAATTCAAAATTTCTAATAGCGGAAAATGCAAGAAAAACATTGAAAAATAAGATCGACGGAGCCAAAGATGTCCGAATTTGGAAAAACGACAAACTGACATCTTGCTCAGAAGATGGTTTAGAATTTTTCTATGTAAAAATATTTAGGTTTCGGAAACATTCATTTTCATCGCTTTTTAACTGATTAAATTGAAGTGAATTTACGCGCGAAATAAACTTTCATATTTTCGGACGAAAATTTACCAGTTGCTATGTTTAACTAGACGTATTCCAAATATTAAATTTTTATTTCAAAATTTTATCGTTTAAAATTTCACAAAATTTCAACTAATTACGTTATTAAAACAGTTGAAATTTACGGGTCGTTACATAGCTTGCTTAAAACGCTAATAAAAAGGTACATTTTTACACTGTACTGAAGCATAATGTGATATTATATTGTTTCCTCATGATTCGGGACGCCTCGTGTTGGGTTGTGTGCGTGCGCGTATTGTGATATATTATATTTTGATTTTACGAAGGAGTCTCTGCCGAAATTATCCGAAAAATCCGACACGTAGATTTTTTTTACAGAATTTATCGTATGCGAAGAACAGAAAGTTGTTATTTGAATCTATTTAAAATCATAACATACGATAAAATGAGTTGGAGTGCACGTTCATTGTGCAATTTACACAGGAACGGTCGACCGCCTGGTTTTGGACCGGTCGACCGGTCCCTGTTAAATTGCACAGTGAATGTGCAATGTCATCCAAAATGTATATACATCGATTCTATTGAGATGCATGATTATTTGAGGATAGATTTTAACAAAACTAATACTACTAACATACCAAATAATCAACCTCTAACGTATGAAGCTCGTTGTGTTTCAATGAATAACTTCTTTTTGTCGATCACGGTTTATCCCTTTGTCAGAAATCAAAACTATATAAAAATCTTGACTCAACATTCTCCCCCTTTTTGATTGATGACAACATAGTTATGAATCTCCCCCTGTATATGATCTCCCCCTGAGATTGTGCCTGTAACTCTATATTTTCCTGCATATATACTGTTAGCACAATTTTCTCCCCCTTTGTCATCGACAAAAAGGAGTTTGTTAAAATAGAGGATATAAATTATATAATCCAGAGTATAAGCAAAATAAAACTACTACCATAGATCAAGAGTTAAGAGTCACATAATATGATAATACCCAAGAGTCTAGTACGAATTAAAACGCGACACTATTTAGTACAAGTGCATGATAATGTCTTAAAGCAAGAACTAAAGTCATAATTTACACATAATAATAGATAAAGAGATAAACTAAAAGGATCCAATCTGACTCTGTCTCACCCTCCTCTTCTTCTTCTTCTTCAACAAGCTGAGTTTTTCCGTATCCACGTCCATGACTCGTTCCCGAGCTTGTACCCTCCTCCGAGGATGTCCAAGCAAAAGTAGGAGGAGCTGGGCGCTTGCCAGGGTCTTGAGTTGGCATGGATGAGGATGATGCTCCACATGATATTGCTTCCCATATAGAACTGAAGAACGACTTAAGTTTGTTAAAGCGTTTATCCATTTTTGTGTCCATGCGCTTAAGTCGTACTTCGAGAAGAAATTGATTTTGAGCAATAGTGTTAAGTGATTCTTTTGTTGAGGAAGATGATCTTAAAAGTTTAACTTCTTCAGGTTTAGGACGGGATGAACGGGAGGAAGCTTCTCTATGTCCTTGGTCTTTCCATTGTTCAAAAGGCATAATATTGAAGTATGGAGCTGGAAGCTTCATTCTTGTAATCGAAGCTTTGTTGATGGCTTTTGGTTTGGAAATAGAAGACTTTGGTGGTTCAATGCCACAATCGAGCAAGAGTCGCATAATATACTCGTTATAAAACAAGTGTGGCCTAGAACTATCATTTACTTTCAAGATCTCATCAAAGATCATACCAATCCAGTTTATACGAATGCCCCCATAGATTGCGTATAATGCCTTGAAATTTTCTTTATAGACGGCATCAAAATTTCCAATTCTTGGTAAAAGAGAGTGCATAAGAGTATGATGAAGAATTCTTGCAGACGGCCGTAAACCAATAGACTTAGTGCTATCCTTGTCATCTTCAGTAAATTGATGACTAATTTGATTACGGACATGAATATTGCAAAATTCATTTGAGAATTTTTCACCAATAAACCGAGAACCAAGAACATTTTCCATCCTATCACATGAGATAAACACTTCTTTGCCACAGACAACGGACCAAAAGCAAAAATTGGGATCCTCGGGCTTGTTTTTCTCTAAATTTAGATTAGCATAGAATAACTTGATCATGACATGGTTAATTTCCACATTGTTTTGATCATAGTCAAGTAGATTTGCAATGTCAGCATCCGTTGCCAAATCTAGGATACGATAACTAGAGAAATATGAGAATTTAACAAACGAACCCGGATGGATAGTAAAATCTTTCATGTCATTCCATCTCTTGAGTGAAATTGGATCCACAAGCCATTTCTTGATAGAGAGATCAATGGGTTGTGTTTCTGAGGTAGAAGCTTGCTTTAATTTCTTTTGTTGAGGAGCCATTAGGGATAAATTTGAAGAAAGAAATTTAATAAGAGAAGGTAGGGTTTCTGGGATTTGGGGAAGAAGACTGGTTTGAAGTAAAAGAGAGAGATAGAAAAAAAAGTGAACGGAAAGTTATATTAAAAAAAAACAGAATATACGTAACCGGTCGACCGGTCAAAATGGGGCGGTCGACCGTTTTTATCTAGAGTGCAAAACGGTCGACCGGTCCATTTTTAGCTGTCGACCGGTGCTGTTCTGGAAGCACAGTTCAGCCTGTTTTCAATTTACTGTGTCCTAGCCCATAACCGAGCCCATAACCGAGCTCTGATACCAAATGAAAGTGTGTATGCTTGTGCACACTAATTACGGATCGTGTAATATGGACTAATATATGCGGAATGTTATTTACAATTGCTATACAAGTAAATATTCAATAAACTAACTATATAGCAATTCACAGATATAGAATAGTAAATGCAGTAAACTGTAAAAATCACACCAGGGATTTTTATACTGGTTCAGACCTCCCGTCCTACGTCCAGTCCCAGACTTCTATCTGGATTTTCGCAACCAACTACCTCGCTTCACCCGGAGGAACAGGTTTACAACACCCGAACAGCCGAACGGGATTTCGTGCCTCTTACAACTCGAGGACTTCAACAAAAAACAAATACAATTGTCGTTGACAACTTGTGCTCTTGATAACACTGATTTGTCACTTGTAGTACACCCTTCCTATAATCTTATCCTCAAAATATGTGAATGAATGTTTGTGAAGATTGAAGGAAGTATATTACTTATTTGAATCAAAAGATATGAAATAATTTCAATGATTCAATAAGCAATTTGAAGTAGAGAGCTTTTAGAATGCAAGAGTATTTAGAAATTAAGATCAGAATTTTAAAGCAAAGAATTGTTGTATTTCAATCAATGATTTAGATATGTTTATATAGAGAATAAATGGTTGTAACTCTTTGTGAAGAGTAGCCATTAACAGATGTGATCATTGATGAAAGGTAAGAGAAGCAACCATTGAAGAAAGAAGTGTCTTTTGGGAAAGGTTGCTTTCTGTTTAAAAACGGTCGACAGGTCAATAATGACCAGTAGACAAAATTTCAAATATATAGACGTTATGTGCATGTGTGCACGTTCATTGTGCAATTTACACAGGAACGGTCGACCGCCTGGTTTTGGACCGGTCGACCGGTCCCTGTTAAATTGCACAGTGAATGTGCAATGTCATCCAAAACGTATATACATCGATTCTATTGAGATGCATGATTATTTGAGGATAGATTTTAACAAAACTAATACTACTAACATACCAAATAATCAACCTCTAACGTATGAAGCTCGTTGTGTTTCAATGAATAACTTCTTTTTGTCGATCACGGTTTATCCCTTTGTCAGAAATCAAAACTATATAAAAATCTTGACTCAACATTCTCCCCCTTTTTGATTGATGACAACATAGTTATGAATCTCCCCCTGTATATGATCTCCCCCTGAGATTGTGCCTGTAACTCTATATTTTCCTGCATATATACTGTTAGCACAATTTTCTCCCCCTTTGTCATCGACAAAAAGGAGTTTGTTAAAATAGAGGATATAAATTATATAATCCAGAGTATAAGCAAAATAAAACTACTACCATAGATCAAGAGTTAAGAGTCACATAATATGATAATACCCAAGAGTCTAGTACGAATTAAAACGCGACACTATTTAGTACAAGTGCATGATAATGTCTTAAAGCAAGAACTAAAGTCATAATTTACACATAATAATAGATAAAGAGATAAACTAAAAGGATTCAATCTGACTCTGTCTCACCCTCCTCTTCTTCTTCTTCTTCAACAAGCTGAGTTTTTCCGTATCCACGTCCATGACTCGTTCCCGAGCTTGTACCCTCCTCCGAGGATGTCCAAGCAAAAGTAGGAGGAGCTGGGCGCTTGCCAGGGTCTTGAGTTGGCATGGATGAGGATGATGCTCCACATGATATTGCTTCCCATATAGAACTGAAGAACGACTTAAGTTTGTTAAAGCGTTTATCCATTTTTGTGTCCATGCGCTTAAGTCGTGCTTCGAGAAGAAATTGATTTTGAGCAATAGTGTTAAGTGATTCTTTTGTTGAGGAAGATGATCTTAAAAGTTTAACTTCTTCAGGTTTAGGACGGGATGAACGGGAGGAAGCTTCTCTATGTCCTTGGTCTTTCCATTGTTCAAAAGGCATAATATTGAAGTATGGAGCTGGAAGCTTCATTCTTGTAATCGAAGCTTTGTTGATGGCTTTTGGTTTGGAAATAGAAGACTTTGGTGGTTCAATGCCACAATCGAGCAAGAGTCGCATAATATACTCGTTATAAAACAAGTGTGGCCTAGAACTATCATTTACTTTCAAGATCTCATCAAAGATCATACCAATCCAGTTTATACGAATGCCCCCATAGATTGCGTATAATGCCTTGAAATTTTCTTTATAGACGGCATCAAAATTTCCAATTCTTGGTAAAAGAGAGTGCATAAGAGTATGATGAAGAATTCTTGCAGACGGCCGTAAACCAATAGACTTAGTGCTATCCTTGTCATCTTCAGTAAATTGATGACTAATTTGATTACGGACATGAATATTGCAAAAGTCATTTGAGAATTTTTCACCAATAAACCGAGAACCAAGAACATTTGCCATCCTATCACATGAGATAAACACTTCTTTGCCACAGACAACGGACCAAAAGCAAAAATTGGGATCCTCGGGCTTGTTTTTCTCTAAATTTAGATTAGCATAGAATAACTTGATCATGACATGGTTAATTTCCACATTGTTTTGATCATAGTCAAGTAGATTTGCAATGTCAGCATCCGTTGCGAAATCTAGGATACGATAACTAGAGAAATCTGAGAATTTAACAAACGAACCCGGATGGATAGTAAAATCTTTCATGTCATTCCATCTCTTGAGTGAAATTGGATCCACAAGCCATTTCTTGATAGAGAGATCAATGGGTTGTGTTTCTGAGGTAGAAGCTTGCTTTAATTTCTTTTGTTGAGGAGCCATTAGGGATAAATTTGAAGAAAGAAATTTAATAAGAGAAGGTAGGGTTTCTGGGATTTGGGGGAAGAAGACTGGTTTGAAGTAAAAGAGAGAGATAGAAAAAAAAGTGAACGGAAAGTTATATTAAAAAAAAACAGAATATACGTAACCGGTCGACCGGTCAAAATGGGGCGGTCGACCGTTTTTATCCAGAGTGCAAAACGGTCGACCGGTCCATTTTTAGCTGTCGACCGGTGCTGTTCTGGAAGCACAGTTCAGCCTGTTTTCAATTTACTGTGTCCTAGCCCAAAACCGAGCCCAAAACCGAGCTCTGATACCAAATGAAAGTGTGTACGCTTGTGCACACTAATTACGGATCGTGTAATATGGACTAATATATGCGGAATGTTATTTACAATTGCTATACAAGTAAATATTCAATAAACTAACTATATAGCAACTCACAGATATAGAATAGTAAATGCAGTAAACTGTAAAAATCACACCAGGGATTTTTATACTGGTTCGGACCTCCCGTCCTACGTCCAGTCCCAGACTTCTATCTGGATTTTCACAACCAACTACCTCGCTTCACCCGGAGGAACAGGTTTACAACACCCGAACAGCCGAACGGGATTTCGTGCCTCTTACAACTCGAGGACTTCAACAAAAAACAAATACAATTGTCGTTGACAACTTGTGCTCTTGATAACACTGATTTGTCACTTGTAGTACACCCTTCCTATAATCTTATCCTCAAAATATGTGAATGAATGTTTGTGAAGATTGATGGAAGTATATTACTTATTTGAATCAAAAGATATGAAATAATTTCAATGATTCAATAAGCAATTTGAAGTAGAGAGCTTTTAGAATGCAAGAGTATTTAGAAATTAAGATCAGAATTTTAAAGCAAAGAATTGTTGTATTTCAATCAATGATTTAGATATGTTTATATAGAGAATAAATGGTTGTAACTCTTTGTGAAGAGTAGCCATTAACAGATGTGATCATTGATGAAAGGTAAGAGAAGCAACCATTGAAGAAAGAAGTGTCTTTTGGGAAAGGTTGCTTTCTGTTTAAAAATGGTCGACAGGTCAATAATGACCAGTAGACAAAATTTCAAATATATAGACGTTATGTGCATGTGTGCACGTTCATTGTGCAATTTACACAGGAACGGTCGACCGCCTGGTTTTGGACCGGTCGACCGGTCCCTGTTAAATTGCACAGTGAATGTGCAATGTCATCCAAAACGTATATACATCGATTCTATTGAGATGCATGATTATTTGAGGATAGATTTTAACAAAACTAATACTACTAACATACCAAATAATCAACCTCTAACGTATGAAGCTCGTTGTGTTTCAATGAATAACTTCTTTTTGTCGATCATGGTTTATCCCTTTGTCAGAAATCAAAACTATATAAAAATCTTTACTCAACATTCTCCCCCTTTTTGATTGATGACAACATAGTTATGAATCTCCCCCTGTATAGGATCTCCCCCTGAGATTGTGCCTGTAACTCTATATTTTCCTGCATATATACTGTTAGCACAATTTTCTCCCCCTTTGTCATCGACAAAAAGGAGTTTGTTAAAATAGAGGATATAAATTATATAATCCAGAGTATAAGCAAAATAAAACTACTACCATAGATCAAGAGTTAAGAGTCACATAATATGATAATACCCAAGAGTCTAGTACGAATTAAAACGCAACACTATTTAGTACAAGTGCATGATAATGTCTTAAAGCAAGAACTAAAGTCATAATTTACACATAATAATAGATAAAGAGATAAACTAAAAGGATTCAATCTGACTCTGTCTCACCCTCCTCCTCTTCTTCTTCTTCAACAAGCTGAGTTTTTCCGTATCCACGTCCATGACTCGTTCCCGAGCTTGTACCCTCCTCCGAGGATGTCCAAGCAAAAGTAGGAGGAGCTGGGCGCTTGCCAGGGTCTTGAGTTGGCATGGATGAGGATGATGCTCCACATGATATTGCTTCCCATATAGAACTGAAGAACGACTTAAGTTTGTTAAAGCGTTTATCCATTTTTGTGTCCATGCGCTTAAGTCGTGCTTCGAGAAGAAATTGATTTTGAGCAATAGTGTTAAGTGATTCTTTTGTTGAGGAAGATGATCTTAAAAGTTTAACTTCTTCAGGTTTAGGACGGGATGAACGGGAGGAAGCTTCTCTATGTCCTTGGTCTTTCCATTGTTCAAAAGGCATAATATTGAAGTATGGAGCTGGAAGCTTCATTCTTGTAATCGAAGCTTTGTTGATGGCTTTTGGTTTGGAAATAGAAGACTTTGGTGGTTCAATGCCACAATCGAGCAAGAGTCGCATAATATACTCGTTATAAAACAAGTGTGGCCTAGAACTATCATTTACTTTCAAGATCTCATCAAAGATCATACCAATCCAGTTTATACGAATGCCCCCATAGATTGCGTATAATGCCTTGAAATTTTCTTTATAGACGGCATCAAAATTTCCAATTCTTGGTAAAAGAGAGTGCATAAGAGTATGATGAAGAATTCTTACAGACGGCCGTAAACCAATAGACTTAGTGCTGTCCTTGTCATCTTCAGTAAATTGATGACTAATTTGATTACGGACATGAATATTGCAAAAGTCATTTGAGAATTTTTCACCAATAAACCGAGAACCAAGAACATTTGCCATCCTATCACATGAGATAAACACTTCTTTGCCACAAACAACGGACCAAAAGCAAAAATTGGGATCCTCGGGCTTGTTTTTCTCTAAATTTAGATTAGCATAGAATAACTTGATCATGACATGGTTAATTTCCACATTGTTTTGATCATAGTCAAGTAGATTTGCAATGTCAGCATCCGTTGCAAAATCTAGGATACGATAACTAGAGAAATCTGAGAATTTAACAAACGAACCCGGATGGATAGTAAAATCTTTCATGTCATTCCATCTCTTGAGTGAAATTGGATCCACAAGCCATTTCTTGATAGAGAGATCAATGGGTTGTGTTTCTGAGGTAGAAGCTTGCTTTAATTTCTTTTGTTGAGGAGCCATTAGGGATAAATTTGAAGAAAGAAATTTAATAAGAGAAGGTAGGGTTTCTGGGATTTGGGGGAAGAAGACTGGTTTGAAGTAAAAGAGAGAGATAGAAAAAAAAGTGAACGGAAAGTTATATTAAAAAAAAACAGAATATACGTAACCGGTCGACCGGTCAAAATGGGGCGGTCGACCGTTTTTATCCAGAGTGCAAAACGGTCGACCGGTCCATTTTTAGCTGTCGACCGGTGCTGTTCTGGAAGCACAGTTCAGCCTGTTTTCAATTTACCGTGTCCTAGCCCATAACCGAGCCCATAACCGAGCTCTGATACCAAATGAAAGTGTGTGCGCTTGTGCACACTAATTACGGATCGTGTAATATGGACTAATATATGCGGAATGTTATTTACAATTGCTATACAAGTAAATATTCAATAAACTAACTATATAGCAATTCACAGATATAGAATAGTAAATGCAGTAAACTGTAAAAATCACACCAGGGATTTTTATACTGATTCGGACCTCCCGTCCTACGTCCAGTCCCAGACTTCTATCTGGATTTTCACAACCAACTACCTCGCTTCACCCGGAGGAACAGGTTTACAACACCCGAACAGCCGAACGGGATTTCATGCCTCTTACAACTCGAGGACTTCAACAAAAAACAAATACAATTGTCGTTGACAACTTGTGCTCTTGATAACACTGATTTGTCACTTGTAGTACACCCTTCCTATAATCTTATCCTCAAAATATGTGAATGAATGTTTGTGAAGATTGAAGGAAGTATATTACTTATTTGAATCAAAAGATATGAAATAATTTCAATGATTCAATAAGCAATTTGAAGTAGAGAGCTTTTAGAATGCAAGAGTATTTAGAAATTAAGATCAGAATTTTAAAGCAAAGAATTGTTGTATTTCAATCAATGATTTAGATATGTTTATATAGAGAATAAATGGTTGTAACTCTTTGTGAAGAGTAGCCATTAACAGATGTGATCATTGATGAAAGGTAAGAGAAGCAACCATTGAAGAAAGAAGTGTCTTTTGGGAAAGGTTGCTTTGTGTTTAAAAACGGTCGACAGGTCAATAATGACCAGTAGACAAAATTTCAAATATATAGACGTTATGTGCATGTGTGCACGTTCATTGTGCAATTTACACAGGAACGGTCGACCGCCTGGTTTTGGACCGGACGACCGGTCCCTATTAAATTGCACAGTGAATGTGCAATGTCACCCAAAACGTATATACATCGATTCTATTGAGATGCATGATTATTTGAGGATAGATTTTAACAAAACTAATACTACTAACATACCAAATAATCAACCTCTAACGTATGAAGCTCGTTGTGTTTCAATGAATAACTTCTTTTTGTCGATCACGGTTTATCCCTTTGTCAGAAATCAAAACTATATAAAAATCTTGACTCAACATTCTCCCCCTTTTTGATTGATGACAACATAGTTATGAATCTCCCCCTGTATATGATCTCCCCCTGAGATTGTGCCTGTAACTCTATATTTTCCTGCATATATACTGTTAGCACAATTTTCTCCCCCTTTGTCATCGACAAAAAGGAGTTTGTTAAAATAGAGGATATAAATTATATAATCCAGAGTATAAGCAAAATAAAACTACTACCATAGATCAAGAGTTAAGAGTCACATAATATGATAATACCCAAGAGTCTAGTACGAATTAAAACGCGACACTATTTAGTACAAGTGCATGATAATGTCTTAAAGCAAGAACTAAAGTCATAATTTACACATAATAATAGATAAAGAGATAAACTAAAAGGATTCAATCTGACTCTGTCTCACCCTCCTCTTCTTCTTCTTCTTCAACAAGCTGAGTTTTTCCGTATCCACGTCCATGACTCGTTCCCGAGCTTGTACCCTCCTCCGAGGATGTCCAAGCAAAAGTAGGAGGAGCTGGGCGCTTGCCAGGGTCTTGAGTTGGCATGGATGAGGATGATGCTCCACATGATATTGCTTCCCATATAGAACTGAAGAACGACTTAAGTTTGTTAAAGCGTTTATCCATTTTTGTGTCCATGCGCTTAAGTCGTGCTTCGAGAAGAAATTGATTTTGAGCAATAGTGTTAAGTGATTCTTTTGTTGAGGAAGATGATCTTAAAAGTTTAACTTCTTCAGGTTTAGGACGGGATGAACGGGAGGAAGCTTCTCTATGTCCTCGGTCTTTCCATTGTTCAAAAGGCATAATATTGAAGTATGGAGCTGGAAGCCTCATTCTTGTAATCGAAGCTTTGTTGATGGCTTTTGGTTTGGAAATAGAAGACTTTGGTGGTTCAATGCCACAATCGAGCAAGAGTCACATAATATACTCGTTATAAAACAAGTGTGGCCTAGAACTATCATTTACTTTCAAGATCTCATCAAAGATCATACCAATCCAGTTTATACGAATGCCTCCATAGATTGCGTATAATGCCTTGAAATTTCCTTTATAGACGGCATCAAAATTTCCAATTCTTGGTAAAAGAGAGTGCATAAGAGTATGATGAAGAATTCTTGCAGACGGTCGTAAACCAATAGACTTAGTGCTATCCTTGTCATCTTCAGTAAATTGATGACTAATTTGATTACGGACATGAATATTGCAAAAGTCATTTGAGAATTTTTCACCAATAAACCGAGAACCAAGAACATTTGCCATCCTATCACATGAGATAAACACTTCTTTGCCACAGACAACGGACCAAAAGCAAAAATTGGGATCCTCGGTCTTGTTTTTCTCTAAATTTAGATTAGCATAGAATAACTTGATCATGACATGGTTAATTTCCACATTGTTTTGATCATAGTCAAGTAGATTTGCAATGTCAGCATCCGTTGCGAAATCTAGGATACGATAACTAGAGAAATCTGAGAATTTAACAAACGAACCCGGATGGATAGTAAAATCTTTCATGTCATTCCATCTCTTGAGTGAAATTGGATCCACAAGCCATTTCTTGATAGAGAGATCAATGGGTTGTGTTTCTGAGGTAGAAGCTTGCTTTAATTTCTTTTGTTGAGGAGCCATTAGGGATAAATTTGAAGAAAGAAATTTAATAAGAGAAGGTAGGGTTTCTGGGATTTGGGGGAAGAAGACTGGTTTGAAGTAAAAGAGAGAGATAGAAAAAAAAGTGAACGGAAAGTTATATTAAAAAAAAACAGAATATACGTAACCGGTCGACCGGTCAAAATGGGGCGGTCGACCGTTTTTATCCAGAGTGCAAAACGGTCGACCGGTCCATTTTTAGCTGTCGACCGGTGCTGTTCTGGAAGCACAGTTCAGCCTGTTTTCAATTTACTGTGTCCTAGCCCATAACCGAGCCCATAACCGAGCTCTGATACCAAATGAAAGTGTGTACGCTTGTGCACACTAATTACGGATCGTGTAATATGGACTAATATATGCGGAATGTTATTTACAATTGCTATACAAGTAAATATTCAATAAACTAACTATATAGCAATTCACAGATATAGAATAGTAAATGCAGTAAACTGTAAAAATCACACCAGGGATTTTTATACTGGTTCGGACCTCCCGTCCTATGTCCAGTCCCAAACTTCTATCTGGATTTTCACAACCAACTACCTCGCTTCACCCGGAGGAACAGGTTTACAACACCCGAACAGCCGAACGGGATTTCGTGCCTCTTACAACTCGAGGACTTCAACAAAAAACAAATACAATTGTCGTTGACAACTTGTGCTCTTGATAACACTGATTTGTCACTTGTAGTACACCCTTCCTATAATCTTATCCTCAAAATATGTGAATGAATGTTTGTGAAGATTAAAGGAAGTATATTACTTATTTGAATCAAAAGATATGAAATAATTTCAATGATTCAATAAGCAATTTGAAGTAGAGAGCTTTTAGAATGCAAGAGTATTTAGAAATTAAGATCAGAATTTTAAAGCAAAGAATTGTTGTATTTCAATCAATGATTTAGATATGTTTATATAGAGAATAAATGGTTGTAACTCTTTGTGAAGAGTAGCCATTAACAGATGTGATCATTGATGAAAGGTAAGAGAAGCAACCATTGAAGAAAGAAGTGTCTTTTGGGAAAGGTTGCTTTCTATTTAAAAACGGTCGACAGGTCAATAATGACCAGTAGACAAAATTTCAAATATATAAACGTTATGTGCATGTGTGCACGTTCATTGTGCAATTTACACAGGAACGGTCGACCGCCTGGTTTTGGACCGGTCGACCGGTCCCTGTTAAATTGCACAGTGAATGTGCAATGTCATCCAAAACGTATATACATCGATTCTATTGAGATGCATGATTATTTGAGGATAGATTTTAACAAAACTAATACTACTAACATACCAAATAATCAACCTCTAACGTATGAAGTTCGTTGTGTTTCAATGTATAACTTCTTTTTGTCGATCACGGTTTATCCCTTTGTCAGAAATCAAAACTATATAAAAATCTTGACTCAACATTCTCCCCCTTTTTGATTGATGACAACATAGTTATGAATCTCCCCCTGTATATGATCTCCCCCTGAGATTGTGCCTGTAACTCTATATTTTCCTGCATATATACTGTTAGCACAATTTTCTCCCCCTTTGTCATCGACAAAAAGGAGTTTGTTAAAATAGAGGATATAAATTATATAATCCAGAGTATAAGCAAAATAAAACTACTACCATAGATCAAGAGTTAAGAGTCACATAATATGATAATACCCAAGAGTCTAGTACGAATTAAAACGCGACACTATTTAGTACAAGTGCATGATAATGTCTTAAAGCAAGAACTAAAGTCATAATTTACACATAATAATAGATAAAGAGATAAACTAAAAGGATTCAATCTGACTCTGTCTCACCCTCCTCCTCTTCTTCTTCAACAAGCTGAGTTTTTCCGTATCCACATCCATGACTCGTTCCCGAGCTTGTACCCTCCTCCGAGGATGTCCAAGCAAAAGTAGGAGGAGCTGGGCGCTTGCCAGGGTCTTGAGTTGGCATGGATGAGGATGATGCTCCACATGATATTGCTTCCCATATAGAACTGAAGAACGACTTAAGTTTGTTAAAGCGTTTATCCATTTTTGTGTCCATGCGCTTAAGTCGTGCTTCGAGAAGAAATTGATTTTGAGCAATAGTGTTAAGTGATTCTTTTGTTGAGGAAGATGATCTTAAAAGTTTAACTTCTTCAGGTTTAGGACGGGATGAACGGGAGGAAGCTTCTCTATGTCCTTGGTCTTTCCATTGTTCAAAAGGCATAATATTGAAGTATGGAGCTGGAAGCTTCATTCTTGTAATCGAAGCTTTGTTGATGGCTTTTGGTTTGGAAATAGAAGACTTTGGTGGTTCAATGCCACAATCGAGCAAGAGTCGCATAATATACTCGTTATAAAACAAGTGTGGCCTAGAACTATCATTTACTTTCAAGATCTCATCAAAGATCATACCAATCCAGTTTATACGAATGCCCACATAGATTGCGTATAATGCCTTGAAATTTTCTTTATAGACGGCATCAAAATTTCCAATTCTTGGTAAAAGAGAGTGCATAAGAGTATGATGAAGAATTCTTGCAGACGGCCGTAAACCAATAGACTTAGTGCTATCCTTGTCATCTTCAGTAAATTGATGACTAATTTGATTACGGACATGAATATTGCAAAAGTCATTTGAGAATTTTTCACCAATAAACCGAGAACCAAGAACATTTGCCATCCTATCACATGAGATAAACACTTCTTTGCCACAGACAACGGACCAAAAGCAAAAATTGGGATCCTCGGGCTTGTTTTTCTCTAAATTTAGATTAGCATAGAATAACTTGATCATGACATGGTTAATTTCCACATTGTTTTGATCATAGTCAAGTAGATTTGCAATGTCAGCATCCATTGCGAAATCTAGGATACGATAACTAGAGAAATCTGAGAATTTAACAAACGAACCCGGATGGATAGTAAAATCTTTCATGTCATTCCATCTCTTGAGTGAAATTGGATCCACAAGCCATTTCTTGATAGAGAGATCAATGGGTTGTGTTTCTGAGGTAGAAGCTTGCTTTAATTTCTTTTGTTGAGGAGCCATTAGGGATAAATTTGAAGAAAGAAATTTAATAAGAGAAGGTAGGGTTTCTGGGATTTGGGGGAAGAAGACTGGTTTGAAGTAAAAGAGAGAGATAGAAAAAAAAGTGAACAGAAAGTTATATTAAAAAAAAACAGAATATACGTAACCGGTCGACCGGTCAAAATGGGGCGGTCGACCGTTTTTATCCAGAGTGCAAAACGGTCGACCGGTCCATTTTTAGCTGTCGACCGGTGCTGTTCTGGAAGCACAGTTTAGCCTGTTTTCAATTTACTGTGTCCTAGCCCATAACCGAGCCCATAACCAAGCTCTGATACCAAATGAAAGTGTGTACGCTTGTGCACACTAATTACGGATCGTGTAATATGGACTAATATATGCGGAATGTTATTTACAATTGCTATACAAGTAAATATTCAATAAACTAACTATATAGCAATTCATAGATATAGAATAGTAAATGCAGTAAACTGTAAAAATCACACCAGGGATTTTTATATTGGTTCGGACCTCCCGTCCTACGTCCAGTCCCAGACTTCTATCTGGATTTTCACAACCAACTACCTCGCTTCACCCGGAGGAACAGGTTTACAACACCCGAACAGCTGAACGGGATTTCGTGCCTCTTACAACTCGAGGACTTCAACAAAAAACAAATACAATTGTCGTTGACAACTTGTGCTCTTGATAACACTGATTTGTCACTTGTAGTACACCCTTCCTATAATCTTATCCTCAAAATATGTGAATGAATGTTTGTGAAGATTGAAGGAAGTATATTACTTATTTGACTCAAAAGATATGAAATAATTTCAATGATTCAATAAGCAATTTGAAGTAGAGAGCCTTTAGAATGCAAGAGTATTTAGAAATTAAGATCATAATTTTAAAGCAAAGAATTGTTGTATTTCAATCAATGATTTAGATATGTTTATATAGAGAATAAATGGTTGTAACTCTTTGTGAAGAGTAGCCATTAACAGATGTGATCATTGATGAAAGGTAAGAGAAGCAACCATTGAAGAAAGAAGTGTCTTTTGGGAAAGGTTACTTTCTGTTTAAAAACGGTCGACAGGTCAATAATGACCAGTAGACAAAATTTCAAATATATAGACGTTATGTGCATGTGTGCACGTTCATTGTGCAATTTACACAAGAACGGTCGACCGCCTGGTTTTGGACCGGTCGACCGGTCCCTATTAAATTGCACAGTGAATGTGCAATGTCATCCAAAACGTATATACATCGATTCTATTGAGATGCATGATTATTTGAGGATAGATTTTAACAAAACTAATACTACTAACATACCAAATAATCAACCTCTAACGTATGAAGCTCGTTGTGTTTCAATGAATAACTTCTTTTTGTCGATCACGGTTTATCCCTTTGTCAGAAATCAAAACTATATAAAAATCTTGACTCAACATTCTCCCCCTTTTTGATTGATGACAACATAGTTATGAATCTCCCCCTGTATATGATCTCCTCCTGAGATTGTGCCTGTAACTCTATATTTTCCTGCATATATACTGTTAGCACAATTTTCTCCCCCTTTGTCATCGACAAAAAGGAGTTTGTTAAAATAGAGGATATAAATTATATAATCCAGAGTATAAGCAAAATAAAACTACTACCATAGATCAAGAGTTAAGAGTCACATAATATGATAATACCCAAGAGTCTAGTACGAATTAAAACGCGACACTATTTAGTACAAGTGCATGATAATGTCTTAAAGCAAGAACTAAAGTCATAATTTACACATAATAATAGATAAAGAGATAAACTAAAAGGATTCAATCTGACTCTGTCTCACCCTCCTCTTCTTCTTCTTCAACAAGCTGAGTTTTTCCGTATCCACGTCCATGACTCGTTCCCGAGCTTGTACCCTCCTCCGAGGATGTCCAAGCAAAAGTAGGAGGAGCTGGGCGCTTGCCAGGGTCTTGAGTTGGCATGGATGAGGATGATGCTCCACATGATATTGCTTCCCATATAGAACTGAAGAACGACTTAAGTTTGTTAAAGCGTTTATCCATTTTTGTGTCCATGCGCTTAAGTCGTGCTTCGAGAAGAAATTGATTTTGAGCAATAGTGTTAAGTGATTCTTTTGTTGAGGAAGATGATCTTAAAAGTTTAACTTCTTCAGGTTTAGGACGGGATGAACGGGAGGAAGCTTCTCTATGTCCTTGGTCTTTCCATTGTTCAAAAGGCATAATATTGAAGTATGGAGCTGGAAGCTTCATTCTTGTAATCGAAGCTTTGTTGATGGCTTTTGGTTTGGATATAGAAGACTTTGGTGGTTCAATGCCATAATCGAGCAAGAGTCGCATAATATACTCGTTATAAAACAAGTGTGGCCTAGAACTATCATTTACTTTCAAGATCTCATCAAAGATCATACCAATCTAGTTTATACGAATGCACCCATAGGTTTCGTATAATGCCTTGAAATTTTCTTAATAGACGGCATCAAAATTTCCAATTCTTGGTAAAAGAGAGTGCATAAGAGTATGATGAAGAATTCTTGCAGACGGCCGTAAACCAATAGACTTAGTGCTATCCTTGTCATCTTCAGTAAATTGATGACTAATTTGATTACGGACATGAATATTGCAAAAGTCATTTGAGAATTTTTCACCAATAAACCGAGAACCAAGAACATTTGCCATCCTATCACATGAGATAAACACTTCTTTGCCATAGACAACGGACCAAAAGCAAAAATTGGGATCCTCGGGCTTGTTTTTCTCTAAATTTAGATTAGCATAGAATAACTTGATCATGACATGGTTAATTTCCACATTGTTTTGATCATAGTCAAGTAGATTTGCAATGTCAGCATCCGTTGCGAAATCTAGGATACGATAACTAGAGAAATCTGAGAATTTAACAAACGAACCCGGATGGATAGTAAAATCTTTCATGTCATTCCATCTCTTGAGTGAAATTGGATCCACAAGCCATTTCTTGATAGAGAGATCAATGGGTTGTGTTTCTGAGGTAGAAGCTTGCTTTAATTTCTTTGTTGAGGAGCCATTAGGGATAAATTTGAAGAAAGAATTTTAATAAGAGAAGGTAGGGTTTCTGGGATTTGGGGGAAGAAGACTGGTTTGAAGTAAAAGAGAGAGATAGAAAAAAAAGTGAACGGAAAGTTATATTAAAAAAAAACAGAATATACGTAACCGGTCGACCGGTCAAAATGGGGCGGTCGACCGTTTTTATCCAGAGTGCAAAACGGTCGACCGGTCCATTTTTAGCTGTCGACCGGTGCTGTTCTGGAAGCACAGTTCAGCCTGTTTTCAATTTACTGTGTCCTAGCCCATAACCGAGCCCATAACCAAGCTCTGATACCAAATGAAAGTGTGTACGCTTGTGCACACTAATTACGGATCGTGTAATATGGACTAATATATGCGGAATGTTATTTACAATTGCTATACAAGTAAATATTCAATAAACTAACTATATAGCAATTCACAGATATAGAATAGTAAATGCAGTAAACTGTAAAAATCACACCAGGGATTTTTATACTGGTTCGGACCTCCCGTCCTACGTCCAGTCCCAGACTTCTATCTGGATTTTCACAACCAACTACCTCGCTTCACCCGGAGGAACAGGTTTACAACACCCGAACAGCCGAACGGGATTTCGTGCCTCTTACAACTTGAGGACTTCAACAAAAAACAAATACAATTGTCGTTGACAACTTGTGCCCTTGATAACACTGATTTGTCACTTGTAGTACACCCTTCCTATAATCTTATCCTCAAAATATGTGAATGAATGTTTGTGAAGATTGAAGGAAGTATATTACTTATTTGAATCAAAAGATATGAAATAATTTCAATGATTCAATAAGCAATTTGAAGTAGAGAGCTTTTAGAATGCAAGAGTATTTAGAAATTAAGATCAGAATTTTAAAGCAAAGAATTGTTGTATTTCAATCAATGATTTAGATATGTTTATATAGAGAATAAATGGTTGTAACTCTTTGTGAAGAGTAGCCATTAACAGATGTGATCATTGATTAAAGGTAAGAGAAGCAACCATTGAAGAAAGAAGTGTCTTTTGGGAAAGGTTGCTTTCTATTTAAAAACGGTCGACAGGTCAATAATGACCAGTAGACAAAATTTCAAATATATAGACGTTATGTGCATGTGTGCACGTTCATTGTGAAATTTACACAGGAACGGTCGACCGCCTGGTTTTGGACCGGTCGACCGGTCCCTGTTAAATTGCACAGTGAATGTGCAATGTCATCCAAAACGTACATACATCGATTCTATTGAGATGCATGATTATTTGAGGATAGATTTTAACAAAACTAATACTACTAACATACCAAATAATCAACCTCTAACGTATGAAGCTCGTTGTGTTTCAATGAATAACTTCTTTTTGTCGATCACGGTTTATCCCTTTGTCAGAAATCAAAACTATATAAAAATCTTGACTCAACATTCTCCCCCTTTTTGATTGATGACAACATAGTTATGAATCTCCCCCTGTATATGATCTCCCCCTGAGATTGTGCCTGTAACTCTATATTTTCCTGCATATATACTGTTAGCACAATTTTCTCCCCCTTTGTCATCGACAAAAAGGAGTTTGTTAAAATAGAGGATATAAATTATATAATCCAGAGTATAAGCAAAATAAAACTACTACCATAGATCAAGAGTTAAGAGTCACATAATGTGATAATACCCAAGAGTCTAGTACGAATTAAAACGCGACACTATTTAGTACAAGTGCATGATAATGTCTTAAAGCAAGAACTAAAGTCATAATTTACACATAATAATAGATAAAGAGATAAACTAAAAGGATTCAATCTGACTCTGTCTCACCCTCCTCTTCTTCTTCTTCAACAAGCTGAGTTTTTCCGTATCCACGTCCATGACTCGTTCCCGAGCTTGTACCCTCCTCCGAGGATGTCCAAGCAAAAGTAGGAGGAGCTGGGCGCTTGCCAGGGTCTTGAGTTGGCATGGATGAGGATGATGCTCCACATGATATTGCTTCCCATATAGAACTGAAGAACGACTTAAGTTTGTTAAAGCGTTTATCCATTTTTGTGTCCATGCGCTTAAGTCGTGCTTCGAGAAGAAATTGATTTTGAGCAATAGTATTAAGTGATTCTTTTGTTGAGGAAGATGATCTTAAAAGTTTAACTTCTTCAGGTTTAGGATGGGATGAACGGGAGGAAGCTTCTCTATGTCCTTGGTCTTTCCATTGTTCAAAAGGCATAATATTGAAGTATGGAGCTGGAAGCTTCATTCTTGTAATCGAAGCTTTGTTGATGGCTTTTGGTTTGGAAATAGAAGACTTTGGTGGTTCAATGCCACAATCGAGCAAGAGTCGCATAATATACTCGTTATAAAACAAGTGTGGCCTAGAACTATCATTTACTTTCAAGATCTCATCAAAGATCATACCAATCCAGTTTATACGAATGCCCCCATAGATTGCGTATAATGCCTTGAAATTTTCTTTATAGACGGCATCAAAATTTCCAATTCTTGGTAAAAGAGAGTGCATAAGAGTATGATGAAGAATTCTTGCAGACGGCCGTAAACCAATAGACTTAGTGCTATCCTTGTCATCTTCAGTAAATTGATGACTAATTTGATTACGGACATGAATATTGCAAAAGTCATTTGAGAATTTTTCACCAATAAACCGAGAACCGAGAACATTTGCCATCCTATCACATGAGATAAACACTTCTTTGCCACAGACAACGGACCAAAAGCAAAAATTGGGATCCTCGGGCTTGTTTTTCTCTAAATTTAGATTAGCATAGAATAACTTGATCATGACATGGTTAATTTCCACATTGTTTTGATCATAGTCAAGTAGATTTGCAATGTCAGCATCCGTTGCGAAATCTAGGATACGATAACTAGAGAAATCTGAGAATTTAACAAACGAACCCGGATGGATAGTAAAATCTTTCATGTCATTCCATCTCTTGAGTGAAATTGGATCCACAAGCCATTTCTTGATAGAGAGATCAATGGGTTGTGTTTCTGAGGTAGAAGCTTGCTTTAATTTCTTTTGTTGAGGAGCCATTAGGGATAAATTTGAAGAAAGAAATTTAATAAGAGAAGGTAGGGTTTCTGGGATTTCGGGGAAGAAGACTGGTTTGAAGTAAAAGAGAGAGATAGAAAAAAAAGTGAACGGAAAGTTATATTAAAAAAAAACAGAATATACGTAACCGGTCGACCGGTCAAAATGGGGCGGTCGACCGTTTTTATCCAGAGTGCAAAACGGTCGACCGGTCCATTTTTAGCTGTCGACCGGTGCTGTTCTTGAAGCACAGTTCAGCCTGTTTTCAATTTACTGTGTCCTAGCCCATAACCGACCCCATAACCGAGCTCTGATACCAAATGAAAGTGTGTACGCTTGTGCACACTAATTACGGATCGTGTAATATGGACTAATATATGCGGAATGTTATTTACAATTGCTATACAAGTAAATATTCAATAAACTAACTATATAGCAATTCACAGATATAGAATAGTAAATGCAGTAAACTGTAAAAATCACACTAGGGATTTTTATACTGGTTCGGACCTCCCGTCCTACGTCCAGTCCCAGACTTCTATCTGGATTTTCACAACCAACTACCTCGCTTCACCCGGAGGAACAGGTTTACAACACCCGAACAGCCGAACGGGATTTCGTGCCTCTTACAACTCGAGGACTTCAACAAAAAACAAATACAATTGTCGTTGACAACTTGTGCTCTTGATAACACTGATTTGTCACTTGTAGTACACCTTTCCTATAATCTTATCCTCAAAATATGTGAATGAATGTTTGTGAAGATTGAAGGAAGTATATTACTTATTTGAATCAAAAGATATGAAATAATTTCAATGATTCAATAAGCAATTTGAAGTAGAGAGCTTTTAGAATGCAAGAGTATTTAGAAATTAAGATCAGAATTTTAAAGCAAAGAATTGTTGTATTTCAATCAATGATTTAGATATGTTTATATAGAGAATAAATGGTTGTAACTCTTTGTGAAGAGTAGCCATTAACAGATGTGATCATTGATGAAAGGTAAGAGAAGCAACCATTGAAGAAAGAAGTGTCTTTTGGGAAAGGGTGCTTTCTGTTTAAAAACGGTCGACAGGTCAATAATGACCAGTAGACAAAATTTCAAATATATAGACGTTATGTGCATGTGTGCACGTTCATTGTGCAATTTACACAGGAACGGTCGACCGCCTGGTTTTGGACCGGTCGACCGGTCCCTGTTAAATTGCACAGTGAATGTGCAATGTCATCCAAAACGTATATACATCGATTCTATTGAGATGCATGATTATTTGAGGATAGATTTTAACAAAACTAATACTACTAACATACCAAATAATCAACCTCTAACGTATGAAGCTCGTTGTGTTTCAATGAATAACTTCTTTTTGTCGATCACGGTTTATCCCTTTGTCAGAAATCAAAACTATATAAAAATCTTGACTCAACATTCTCCCCCTTTTTGATTGATGACAACATAGTTATGAATCTCCCCCTGTATATGATCTCCCCCTGAGATTGTGCCTGTAACTCTATATTTTCCTGCATATATACTGTTAGCACAATTTTCTCCCCCTTTGTCATCGACAAAAAGGAGTTTGTTAAAATAGAGGATATAAATTATATAATCCAGAGTATAAGCAAAATAAAACTACTACCATAGATCAAGAGTTAAGAGTCACATAATATGATAATACCCAAGAGTCTAGTACGAATTAAAATGCGACACTATTTAGTACAAGTGCATGATAATGTCTTAAAGCAAGAACTAAAGTCATAATTTACACATAATAATAGATAAAGAGATAAACTAAAAGGATTCAGTCTGACTCTGTCTCACCCTCCTCTTCTTCTTCTTCTTCAACAAGCTGAGTTTTTCCGTATCCACGTCCATGACTCGTTCCCGAGCTTGTACCCTCCTCCGAGGATGTCCAAGCAAAAGTAGGAGGAGCTGGGCGCTTGCCAAGGTCTTGAGTTGGCATGGATGAGGATGATGCTCCACATGATATTGCTTCCCATATAGAACTGAAGAACGACTTAAGTTTGTTAAAGCGTTTATCCATTTTTGTGTCCATGCGCTTAAGTCGTGCTTCGAGAAGAAATTGATTTTGAGCAATAGTGTTAAGTGATTCTTTTGTTGAGGAAGATGATCCTAAAAGTTTAACTTCTTTAGGTTTAGGACGGGATGAACGGGAGGAAGCTTCTCTATGCCCTTGGTCTTTCCATTGTTCAAAAGGCATAATATTGAAGTATGGAGCTGGAAGCTTCATTCTTGTAATCGAAGCTTTGTTGATGGCTTTTGGTTTGGAAATAGAAGACTTTGGTGGTTCAATGCCACAATCGAGCAAGAGTCGCATAATATACACGTTATAAAACAAGTGTGGCCTAGAACTATCATTTACTTTCAAGATCTCATCAAAGATCATACCAATCCAGTTTATACGAATGCCCCCATAGATTGCGTATAATGCCTTGAAATTTTCTTTATAGACGGCATCAAAATTTCCAATTCTTGGTAAAAGAGAGTGCATAAGAGTATGATGAAGAATTCTTGCAGACGGCCGTAAACCAATAGACTTAGTGCTATCCTTGTCATCTTCAGTAAATTGATGACTAATTTGATTACGGACATGAATATTGCAAAAGTCATTTGAGAATTTTTCACCAATAAACCGAGAACCAAGAACATTTGCCATCCTATCACATGAGATAAACACTTCTTTGCCACAGACAACGGACCAAAAGCAAAAATTGGGATCCTCGGGCTTGTTTTTCTCTAAATTTAGATTAGCATAGAATAACTTGATCATGACATGGTTAATTTCCACATTGTTTTGATCATAGTCAAGTAGATTTGCAATGTCAGCATCCGTTGCGAAATCAGGGATACGATAACTAGAGAAATCTGAGAATTTAACAAACGAACCCGGATGGATAGTAAAATCTTTCATGTCATTCCATCTCTTGAGTGAAATTGGATCCACAAGCCATTTCTTGATAGAGAGATCAATGGGTTGTGTTTCTGAGGTAGAAGCTTGCTTTAATTTCTTTTGTTGAGGAGCCATTAGGGATAAATTTGAAGAAAGAAATTTAATAAGAGAAGGTAGGGTTTCTGGGATTTGGGGGAAGAAGACTGGTTTGAAGTAAAAGAGAGAGATAGAAAAAAAAGTGAACGGAAAGTTATATTAAAACAAAAACAAAATATACGTAACCGGTCGACCGGTCAAAATGGGGCGGTCGACCGTTTTTATCCAGAGTGCAAAACGGTCGACCGGTCCATTTTTAGCTGTCGACCGGTGCTGTTCTGGAAGCACAGTTCAGCCTGTTTTCAATTTACTGTGTCCTAGCCCATAACCGAGCCCATAACCGAGCTCTGATACCAAATGAAAGTGTGTACGCTTGTACACACTAATTACGGATCGTGTAATATGGACTAATATATGTAGAATGTTATTTACAATTGCTATACAAGTAAATATTCAATAAACTAACTATATAGCAATTCACAGATATAGAATAGTAAATGCAGTAAACTGTAAAAATCACACCAGGGATTTTTATACTGGTTCGGACCTCCCGTCCTACGTCCAGTCCCAGACTTCTATCTGGATTTTCACAACCAACTACCTCGCTTCACCCGGAGGAATAGGTTTACAACACCCGAACAGCCGAACGGGATTTCGTGCCTCTTACAACTCGAGGACTTCAACAAAAAACAAATACAATTGTCGTTGACAACTTGTGCTCTTGATAACACTGATTTGTCACTTGTAGTACACCCTTCCTATAATCTTATCCTCAAAATATGTGAATGAATGTTTGTGAAGATTGAAGGAAGTATATTACTTATTTGAATCAAAAGATATGAAATAATTTCAATGATTCAATAAGCAATTTGAAGTAGAGAGCTTTTAGAATGCAAGAGTATTTAGAAATTAAGATCAGAATTTTATAGCAAAGAATTGTTGTATTTCAATCAATGATTTAGATATGTTTATATAGAGAATAAATGGTTGTAACTCTTTGTGAAGAGTAGCCATTAACAGATGTGATCATTGATGAAAGGTAAGAGAAGCAACCATTGAAGAAAGAAGTGTCTTTTGGGAAAGGTTGCTTTCTGTTTAAAAACGGTCGACAGGTCAATAATGACCAGTAGACAAAATTTCAAATATATAGACGTTATGTGCATGTGTGCACGTTCATTGTGCAATTTACACAGGAACGGTCGACCGCCTGGTTTTGGACCGGTCGACCGGTCCCTGTTAAATTGCACAGTGAATGTGAAATGTCATCCAAAACGTATATACATCGATTCTATTGAGATGCATGATTATTTGAGGATAGATTTTAACAAAACTAATACTACTAACATACCAAATAATCAACCTCTAACGTATGAAGCTCGTTGTGTTTCAATGAATAACTTCTTTTTGTCGATCACGGTTTATCCCTTTGTCAGAAATCAAAACTATATAAAAATCTTGACTGAACATTCTCCCCCTTTTTGATTGATGACAACATAGTTATGAATCTCCACCTGTATATGATCTCCCCCTGAGATTGTGCCTGTAACTCTATATTTTCCTGCATATATACTGTTAGCACAATTTTCTCCCCCTTTGTCATCGACAAAAAGGAGTTTGTTAAAATAGAGGATATAAATTATATAATCCAGAGTATAAGCAAAATAAAACTACTACCATAGATCAAGAGTTAAGAGTCACATAATATGATAATACCCAAGAGTCTAGTACGAATTAAAACGCGACACTATTTAGTACAAGTGCTTGATAATGTCTTAAAGCAAGAACTAAAGTCATAATTTACACATAATAATAGATAAAGAGATAAACTAAAAGGATTCAATCTGACTCTGTCTCACCCTCCTCTTCTTCTTCTTCTTCTTCAACAAGCTGAGTTTTTCCGTATCCACGTCCATGACTCGTTCCCGAGCTTGTACCCTCCTCCGAGGATGTCCAAGCAAAAGTAGGAGGAGCTGGGCGCTTGCCAGGGTCTTGAGTTGGCATGGATGAGGATGATGCTCCACATGATATTGCTTCCCATATAGAACTGAAGAACGACTTAAGTTTGTTAAAGCGTTTATCCATTTTTGTGTCCATGCGCTTAAGTCGTGCTTCGAGAAGAAATTGATTTTGAGCAATAGTGTTAAGTGATTCTTTTGTTGAGGAAGATGATCTTAAAAGTTTAACTTCTTCAGGTTTAGGACGGGATGAACGGGAGGAAGCTTCTCTATGTCCTTGGTCTTTCCATTGTTCAAAAGGCATAATATTGAAGTATGGAGCTGGAAGCTTCATTCTTGTAATCGAAGCTTTGTTGATGGCTTTTGGTTTGGAAATAGAAGACTTTGGTGGTTCAATGCCATAATCGAGCAAGAGTCGCATAATATACTCGTTATAAAACAAGTGTGGCCTAGAACTATCATTTACTTTCAAGATCTCATCAAAGATCATACCAATCCAGTTTATACGAATGCCCCCATAGATTGCGTATAATGCCTTGAAATTTTCTTTATAGACGGCATCAAAATTTCCAATTCTTGGTAAAAGAGAGTGCATAAGAGTATGATGAAGAATTCTTGCAGACGGCCGTAAACCAATAGACTTAGTGCTATCCTTGTCATCTTCAGTAAATTGATGACTAATTTGATTACGGACATGAATATTGCAAAAGTCATTTGAGAATTTTTCACCAATAAACCGAGAACCAAGAACATTTGCCATCCTATCACATGAGATAAACACTTCTTTGCCACAGACAACGGACCAAAAGCAAAAATTGGGATCCTCGGGCTTGTTTTTCTCTAAATTTAGATTAGCATAGAATAACTTGATCATGACATGGTTAATTTCCACATTGTTTTGATCATAGTCAAGTAGATTTGCAATGTCAGCATCCGTTGCGAAATCTAGGATACGATAACTAGAGAAATCTGAGAATTTAACAAACGAACCCGGATGGATAGTAAAATCTTTCATGTCATTCCATCTCTTGAGTGAAATTGGATCCACAAGCCATTTCTTGATAGAGAGATCAATGGGTTGTGTTTCTGAGGTAGAAGCTTGCTTTAATTTCTTTTGTTGAGGAGCCATTAGGGATAAATTTGAAGAAAGAAATTTAATAAGAGAAGGTAGGGTTTCTGGGATTTGGGGGAAGAAGACTGGTTTGAAGTAAAAGAGAGAGATAGAAAAAAAAGTGAACGGAAAGTTATATTAAAAAAAACAGAATATACGTAACCGGTCGACCGGTCAAAATGGGGCGGTCGACCGTTTTTATCCAGAGTGCAAAACGGTCGACCGGTCCATTTTTAGCTGTCGACCGGTGCTGTTGTGGAAGCACAGTTCAGCCTGTTTTCAATTTACTGTGTCCTAGCCCATAACCGAGCCCATAACCGAGCTCTGATACCAAATGAAAGTGTGTACGCTTGTGCACACTAATTACGGATCGTGTAATATGGACTAATATATGCGGAATGTTATTTACAATTGCTATACAAGTAAATATTCAATAAACTAACTATATAGCAATTCACAGATATAGAATAGTAAATGCAGTAAACTGTAAAAATCACACCAGGGATTTTTATACTGGTTCGGACCTCCCGTCCTACGTCCAGTCCCAGACTTCTATCTGGATTTTCACAACCAACTACCTCGCTTCACCCGGAGGAACAGGTTTACAACACCCGAACAGCCGAACGGGATTTCGTGCCTCTTACAACTCGAGGACTTCAACAAAAAACAAATACAATTGTCGTTGACAACTTGTGCTCTTGATAACACTGATTTGTCACTTGTAGTACACCCTTCCTATAATCTTATCCTCAAAATATGTGAATGAATGTTTGTGAAGATTGAAGGAAGTATATTACTTATTTGAATCAAAAGATATGAAATAATTTCAATGATTCAATAAGCAATTTGAAGTAGAGAGCTTTTAGAATGCAAGAGTATTTAGAAATTAAGATCAGAATTTTAAAGCAAAGATTTGTTGTATTTCAATCAATGATTTAGATATGTTTATATAGAGAATAAATGGTTGTAACTCTTTGTGAAGAGTAGCCATTAACAGATGTGATCATTGATGAAAGGTAAGAGAAGCAACCATTGAAGAAAGAAGTGTCTTTTGGGAAAGGTTGCTTTCTGTTTAAAAACGGTCGACAGGTCAATAATGACCAGTAGACAAAATTTCAAATATATAGACGTTATGTGCATGTGTGCACGTTCATTGTGCAATTTACACAGGAACGGTCGACCGCCTGGTTTTGGACCGGTCGACCGGTCCCTGTTAAATTGCATAGTGAATGTGCAATGTCATCCAAAACGTATATACATCGATTCTATTGAGATGCATGATTATTTGAGGATAGATTTTAACAAAACTAATACTACTAACATACCAAATAATCAACCTCTAACGTATGAAGCTCGTTGTGTTTCAATGAATAACTTCTTTTTGTCGATCACGGTTTATCCCTTTATCAGAAATCAAAACTATATAAAAATCTTGACTCAACATTCTCCCCCTTTTTGATTGATGACAACATAGTTATGAATCTCCCCCTGTATATGATCTCCCCCTGAGATTGTGCCTGTAACTCTATATTTTCCTGCATATATACTGTTAGCACAATTTTCTCCCCCTTTGTCATCGACAAAAAGGAGTTTGTTAAAATAGAGGATATAAATTATATAATCCAGAGTATAAGCAAAATAAAACTACTACCATAGATCAAGAGTTAAGAGTCACATAATATGATAATACCCAAGAGTCTAGTACGAATTAAAACGCGACACTATTTAGTACAAGTGCATGATAATGTCTTAAAGCAAGAACTAAAGTCATAATTTACACATAATAATAGATAAAGAGATAAACTAAAAGGATTCAATCTGACTCTGTCTCACCCTCCTCTTCTTCTTCTTCTTCAACAAGCTGAGTTTTTCCGTATCCACGTCCATGACTCGTTCCCGAGCTTGTACCCTCCTCCGAGGATGTCCAAGCAAAAGTAGGAGGAGCTGGGCGCTTGCCAGGGTCTTGAGTTGGCATGGATGAGGATGATGCTCCACATGATATTGCTTCCCATATAGAACTGAAGAACGACTTAAGTTTGTTAAAGCGTTTATCCATTTTTGTGTCCATGCGCTTAAGTCGTGCTTCGAGAAGAAATTGATTTTGAGCAATAGTGTTAAGTGATTCTTTTGTTGAGGAAGATGATCTTAAAAGTTTAACTTCTTCAGGTTTAGGACGGGATGAACGGGAGGAAGCTTCTCTATGTCCTTGGTCTTTCCATTGTTCAAAAGGCATAATATTGAAGTATGGAGCTGGAAGCTTCATTCTTGTAATCGAAGCTTTGTTGATGGCTTTTGGTTTGGAAATAGAAGACTTTGGTGGTTCAATGCCACAATCGAGCAAGAGTCGCATAATATACTCGTTATAAAACAAGTGTGGCCTAGAACTATCATTTACTTTCAAGATCTCATCAAAGATCATACCAATCCAGTTTATACGAATGCCCCCATAGATTGCGTATAATGCCTTGAAATTTTCTTTATAGACGGCATCAAAATTTCCAATTCTTGGTAAAAGAGAGTGCATAAGAGTATGATGAAGAATTCTTGCAGACGGCCGTAAACCAATAGACTTAGTGCTATCCTTGTCATCTTCAGTAAATTGATGACTAATTTGATTACGGACATGAATATTGCAAAAGTCATTTGAGAATTTTTCACCAATAAACCGAGAACCAAGAACATTTGCCATCCTATCACATGAGATAAACACTTCTTTGCCACAGACAACGGACCAAAAGCAAAAATTGGGATCCTCGGGCTTGTTTTTCTCTAAATTTAGATTAGCATAGAATAACTTGATCATGACATGGTTAATTTCCACATTGTTTTGATCATAGTCAAGTAGATTTGCAATGTCAGCATCCGTTGCGAAATCTAGGATACGATAACTAGAGAAATCTGAGAATTTAACAAACGAACCCGGATGGATAGTAAAATCTTTCATGTCATTCCATCTCTTGAGTGAAATTGGATCCACAAGCCATTTCTTGATAGAGAGATCAATGGGTTGTGTTTCTGAGGTAGAAGCTTGCTTTAATTTCTTTTGTTGAGGAGCCATTAGGGATAAATTTGAAGAAAGAAATTTAATAAGAGAAGGTAGGGTTTCTGGGATTTGGGGGAAGAAGACTGGTTTGAAGTAAAAGAGAGAGATAGAAAAAAAAGTGAACGGAAAGTTATATTAAAAAAAACAGAATATACGTAACCGGTCGACCGGTCAAAATGGGGCGGTCGACCGTTTTTATCCAGAGTGCAAAACGGTCGACCGGTCCATTTTTAACTGTCGACCGGTGCTGTTCTTGAAGCACAGTTCAGCCTGTTTTCAATTTACTGTGTCCTAGCCCATAACCGAGCCCATAACCGAGCTCTGATACCAAATGAAAGTGTGTACGCTTGTGCACACTAATTACGGATCGTGTAATATGGACTAATATATGCAGAATGTTATTTACAATTGCTATACAAGTAAATATTCAATAAACTAACTATATAGCAATTCACAGATATAGAATAGTAAATGCAGTAAACTGTAAAAATCACACCAGGGATTTTTATACTGGTTCGGACCTCCCGTCCTACGTCCAGTCCCAGACTTCTATCTGGATTTTCACAACCAACTACCTCGCTTCACCCGGAGGAACAGGTTTACAACACCCGAACAGCCGAACGGGATTTCGTGCCTCTTACAACTCGAGGACTTCAACAAAAAACAAATACAATTGTCATTGACAACTTGTGCTCTTGATAACACTGATTTGTCACTTGTAGTACACCCTTCCTATAATCTTATCCTCAAAATATGTGAATGAATGTTTGTGAAGATTGAAGGAAGTATATTACTTATTTGAATCAAAAGATATGAAATAATTTCAATGATTCAATAAGCAATTTGAAGTAGAGAGCTTTTAGAATGCAAGAGTATTTAGAAATTAAGATCAGAATTTTAAAGCAAAGAATTGTTGTATTTCAATCAATGATTTAGATATGTTTATATAGAGAATAAATGGTTGTAACTCTTTGTGAAGAGTAGCCATTAACAGATGTGATCATTGATGAAAGGTAAGAGAAGCAACCATTGAAGAAAGAAGTGTCTTTTGGGAAAGGTTGCTTTCTGTTTAAAAACGGTCGACAGGTCAATAATGACCAGTAGACAAAATTTCAAATATATAGACGTTATGTGCATGTGTGCACGTTCATTGTGCAATTTACACAGGAACGGTCGACCGCCTGGTTTTGGACCGGTCGACCGGTCCCTGTTAAATTGCACAGTGAATGTGCAATGTCATCCAAAACGTATATACATCGATTCTATTGAGATGCATGATTATTTGAGGATAGATTTTAACAAAACTAATACTACTAACATACCAAATAATCAACCTCTAACGTATGAAGCTCGTTGTGTTTCAATGAATAACTTCTTTTTGTCGATCACGGTTTATCCCTTTATCAGAAATCAAAACTATATAAAAATCTTGACTCAACATTCTCCCCCTTTTTGATTGATGACAACATAGTTATGAATCTCCCCCTGTATATGATCTCCCCCTGAGATTGTGCCTGTAACTCTATATTTTCCTGCATATATACTGTTAGCACAATTTTCTCCCCCTTTGTCATCGACAAAAAGGAGTTTGTTAAAATAGAGGATATAAATTATATAATCCAGAGTATAAGCAAAATAAAACTACTACCATAGATCAAGAGTTAAGAGTCACATAATATGATAATACCCAAGAGTCTAGTACGAATTAAAACGCGACACTATTTAGTACAAGTGCATGATAATGTCTTAAAGCAAGAACTAAAGTCATAATTTACACATAATAATAGATAAAGAGATAAACTAAAAGGATCCAATCTGACTCTGTCTCACCCTCCTCTTCTTCTTCTTCTTCTTCAACAAGCTGAGTTTTTCCGTATCCACGGCCATGACTCGTTCCCGAGCTTGTACCCTCCTCCGAGGATGTCCAAGCAAAAGTAGGAGGAGCTGGGCGCTTGCCAGGGTCTTGAGTTGGCATGGATGAGGATGATGCTCCACATGATATTGCTTCCCATATAGAACTGAAGAACGACTTAAGTTTGTTAAAGCGTTTATCCATTTTTGTGTCCATGCGCTTAAGTCGTGCTTCGAGAAGAAATTGATTTTGAGCAATAGTGTTAAGTGATTCTTTTGTTGAGGAAGATGATCTTAAAAGTTTAACTTCTTCAGGTTTAGGACGGGATGAACGGGAGGAAGCTTCTCTATGTCCTTGGTCTTTCCATTGTTCAAAAGGCATAATATTGAAGTATGGAGCTGGAAGCTTCATTCTTGTAATCGAAGCTTTGTTGATGGCTTTTGGTTTGGAAATAGAAGACTTTGGTGGTTCAATGCCACAATCGAGCAAGAGTCGCATAATATACTCGTTATAAAACAAGTGTGGCCTAGAACTATCATTTACTTTCAAGATCTCATCAAAGATCATACCAATCCAGTTTATACGAATGCCCCCATAGATTGCGTATAATGCCTTGAAATTTTCTTTATAGACGGCATCAAAATTTCCAATTCTTGGTAAAAGAGAGTGCATAAGAGTATGATGAAGAATTCTTGCAGACGGCCGTAAACCAATAGACTTAGTGCTATCCTTGTCATCTTCAGTAAATTGATGACTAATTTGATTACGGACATGAATATTGCAAAAGTCATTTGAGAATTTTTCACCAATAAACCGAGAACCAAGAACATTTGCCATCCTATCACATGAGATAAACACTTCTTTGCCACAGACAACGGACCAAAAGCAAAAATTGGGATCCTCGGGCTTGTTTTTCTCTAAATTTAGATTAGCATAGAATAACTTGATCATGACATGGTTAATTTCCACATTGTTTTGATCATAGTCAAGTAGATTTGCAATGTCAGCATCCGTTGCGAAATCTAGGATACGATAACTAGAGAAATCTGAGAATTTAACAAACGAACCCGGATGGATAGTAAAATCTTTCATGTCATTCCATCTCTTGAGTGAAATTGGATCCATAAGCCATTTCTTGATAGAGAGATCAATGGGTTGTGTTTCTGAGGTAGAAGCTTGCTTTAATTTCTTTTGTTGAGGAGCCATTAGGGATAAATTTGAAGAAAGAAATTTAATAAGAGAAGGTAGGGTTTCTGGGATTTGGGGGAAGAAGACTGGTTTGTAGTAAAAGAGAGAGATAGAAAAAAAGTGAACGGAAAGTTATATTAAAAAAAACAGAATATACGTAACCGGTCGACCGGTCAAAATGGGGCGGTCGACCGTTTTTATCCAGAGTGCAAAACGGTCGACCGGTCCATTTTTAGCTGTCGACCGGTGCTGTTCTGGAAGCACAGTTCAGCCTGTTTTCAATTTACTGTGTCCTAGCCCATAACCGAGCCCATAACCGAGCTCTGATACCAAATGAAAGTGTGTACGCTTGTGCACACTAATTACGGATCGTGTAATATGGACTAATATATGCGGAATGTTATTTACAATTGCTATACAAGTAAATATTCAATAAACTAACTATATAGGAATTCACAGATATAGAATAGTAAATGCAGTAAACTGTAAAAATCACACCAGGGATTTTTATATTGGTTCGGACCTCCCGTCCTACGTCCAGTCCCAGACTTCTATCTGGATTTTCACAACCAACTACCTCGCTTCACCCGGAGGAGCAGGTTTACAACACCCGAACAGCCGAACGGGATTTCGTGCCTCTTACAACTCGAGGACTTCAACAAAAAACAAATACAATTGTCGTTGACAACTTGTGCTCTTGATAACACTGATTTGTCACTTGTAGTACACCCTTCCTATAATCTTATCCTCAAAATATGTGAATGAATGTTTGTGAAGATTGAAGGAAGTATATTACTTATTTGAATCAAAAGATATGAAATAATTTCAATGATTCAATAAGCAATTTGAAGTAGAGAGCTTTTAGAATGCAAGAGTATTTAGAAATTAAGATCAGAATTTTAAAGCAAAGAATTGTTGTATTTCAACCAATGATTTAGATATGTTTATATAGAGAATAAATGGTTGTAACTCTTTGTGAAGAGTAGCCATTAACAGATGTGATCATTGATGAAAGGTAAGAGAAGCAACCATTGAAGAAAGAAGTGTCTTTTGGGAAAGGTTGCTTTCTGTTTAAAAACGGTCGACAGGTCAATAATGACTAGTAGACAAAATTTCAAATATATAGACGTTATGTGCATGTGTGCACGTTCATTGTGCAATTTACACAGGAACGGTCGACCGCCTGGTTTTGGACCGGTCGACCGGTCCCTGTTAAATTGCACAGTGAATGTGCAATGTCATCCAAAACGTATATACATCGATTCTATTGAGATGCATGATTATTTGAGGATAGATTTTAACAAAACTAATACTACTAACATACCAAATAATCAACCTCTAACGTATGAAGCTCGTTGTGTTTCAATGAATAACTTCTTTTTGTCGATCACGGTTTATCCCTTTGTCAGAAATCAAAACTATATAAAAATCTTGACTCAACATTCTCCCCCTTTTTGATTGATGACAACATAGTTATGAATCTCCCCCTGTATATGATCTCCCCCTGAGATTGTGCCTGTAACTCTATATTTTCCTGCATATATACTGTTAGCACAATTTTCTCCCCCTTTGTCATCGACAAAAAGGAGTTTGTTAAAATAGAGGATATAAATTATATAATCCAGAGTATAAGCAAAATAAAACTACTACCATAGATCAAGAGTTAAGAGTCACATAATATGATAATACCCAAGAGTCTAGTACGAATTAAAACGTGACACTATTTAGTACAAGTGCATGATAATGTCTTAAAGCAAGAACTAAAGTCATAATTTACACATAATAATAGATAAAGAGATAAACTAAAAGGATTCAATCTGACTCTGTCTCACCCTCCTCTTCTTCTTCTTCTTCAACAAGCTGAGTTTTTCCGTATCCACGTCCATGACTCGTTCCCGAGCTTGTACCCTCCTCCGAGGATGTCCAAGCAAAAGTAGGAGGAGCTGGGCGCTTGCCAGGGTCTTGAGTTGGCATGGATGAGGATGATGCTCCACATGATATTGCTTCCCATATAGAACTGAAGAACGACTTAAGTTTGTTAAAGTGTTTATCCATTTTTGTGTCCATGCGCTTAAGTCGTGCTTCGAGAAGAAATTGATTTTGAGCAATAGTGTTAAGTGATTCTTTTGTTGAGGAAGATGATCTTAAAAGTTTAACTTCTTCAGGTTTAGGACGGGATGAACGGGAGGAAGCTTCTCTATGCCCTTGGTCTTTCCATTGTTCAAAAGGCATAATATTGAAGTATGGAGCTGGAAGCTTCATTCTTGTAATCGAAGCTTTGTTGATGGCTTTTGGTTTGGAAATAGAAGACTTTGGTGGTTCAATGCCACAATCGAGCAAGAGTCGCATAATATACTCGTTATAAAACAAGTGTGGCCTAGAACTATCATTTACTTTCAAGATCTCATCAAAGATCATACCAATCCAGTTTATACGAATGCCCCCATAGATTGCGTATAATGCCTTGAAATTTTCTTTATAGACGGCATCAAATTTTCCAATTCTTGGTAAAAGAGAGTGCATAAGAGTATGATGAAGAATTCTTGCAGACGGCCGTAAACCAATAGACTTAGTGCTATCCTTGTCATCTTCAGTAAATTGATGACTAATTTGATTACGGACATGAATATTGCAAAAGTCATTTGAGAATTTTTCACCAATAAACCGAGAACCAAGAACATTTGCCATCCTATCACATGAGATAAACACTTCTTTGCCACAGACAACGGACCAAAAGCAAAAATTGGGATCCTCGGGCTTGTTTTTCTCTAAATTTAGATTAGCATAGAATAATTTGATCATGACATGGTTAATTTCCACATTGTTTTGATCATAGTCAAGTAGATTTGCAATGTAAGCATCCGTTGCGAAATCTAGGATACGATAACTAGAGAAATCTGAGAATTTAACAAATGAACCCGGATAGATAGTAAAATCTTTCATGTCATTCCATCTCTTGAGTGAAATTGGATCCACAAGCCATTTCTTGATAGAGAGATCAATGGGTTGTGTTTCTGAGGTAGAAGCTTGCTTTAATTTCTTTTGTTGAGGAGCCATTAGGGATAAATTTGAAGAAAGAAATTTAATAAGAGAAGGTAGGGTTTCTGGGATTTGGGGGAAGAAGACTGGTTTGAAGTAAAAGAGAGAGATAGAAAAAAAAGTGAACGGAAAGTTATATTAAAAAAAACAGAATATACGTAACCGGTCGACCGGTCAAAATGGGTCGGTCGACCGTTTTTATCCAGAGTGCAAAACTGTCGACCGGTCCATTTTTAGCTGTCGACCGGTGCTGTTCTGGAAGCGCAGTTCAGCTTGTTTTCAATTTACTGTGTCCTAGCCCATAACCGAGCCCATAACCGAGCTCTGATACCAAATGAAAGTGTGTACGCTTGTGCACACTAATTACGGATCGTTTAATATGGACTAATATATGCGGAATGTTATTTACAATTGCTATACAAGTAAATATTCAATAAACTAACTATATAGCAATTCACAGATATAGAATAGTAAATGCAGTAAACTGTAAAAATCACACCAGGGATTTTTATACTGGTTCGGACCTCCCGTCCTACGTCCAGTCCCAGACTTCTATCTGGATTTTCACAACCAACTACCTCGCTTCACCTGGAGGAACAGGTTTACAACACCCGAACAGCCGAACGGGATTTCGTGCCTCTTACAACTCGAGGACTTCAACAAAAAACAAATACAATTGTCGTTGACAACTTGTGCTCTTGATAACACTGATTTGTCACTTGTAGTACACCCTTCCTATAATCTTATCCTCAAAATATGTGAATGAATGTTTGTGAAGATTGAAGGAAGTATATTACTTATTTGAATCAAAAGATATGAAATAATTTCAATGATTCAATAAGCAATTTGAAGTAGAGAGCTTTTAGAATGCAAGAGTATTTAGAAATTAAGATCAGAATTTTAAAGCAAAGAATTGTTGTATTTCAATCAATGATTTAGATATGTTTATATAGAGAATAAATGGTTGTAACTCTTTGTGAAGAGTAGCCATTAACAGATGTGATCATTGATGAAAGGTAAGAGAAGCAACCATTGAAGAAAGAAGTGTCTTTTGGGAAAGGTTGCTTTCTGTTTAAAAACGGTCGACAGGTCAATAATGACCAGTAGACAAAATTTCAAATATATAGACGTTATGTGCATGTGTGCACGTTCATTGTGCAATTTACACAGGAACGGTCGACCGCCTGGTTTTGGACCGGTCGACCGGTCCCTGTTAAATTGCACAGTGAATGTGCAATGTCATCCAAAACGTATATACATCGATTCTATTGAGATGCATGATTATTTGAGGATAGATTTTAACAAAACTAATACTACTAACATACCAAATAATCAACCTCTAACGTATGAAGCTCGTTGTGTTTCAATGAATAACTTCTTTTTGTCGATCACGGTTTATCCCTTTGTCAGAAATCAAAACTATATAAAAATCTTGACTCAACATTCTCCCCCTTTTTGATTGATGACAACATAGTTATGAATCTCCCCCTGTATATGATCTCCCCCTGAGATTGTGCCTGTAACTCTATATTTTCCTTTATATATACTGTTAGCACAATTTTCTCCCCCTTTGTCATCGACAAAAAGGAGTTTGTTAAAATAGAGGATATAAATTATATAATCCAGAGTATAAGCAAAATAAAACTACTACCATAGATCAAGAGTTAAGAGTCACATAATATGATAATACCCAAGAGTCTAGTACGAATTAAAACGCGACACTATTTAGTACAAGTGCATGATAATGTCTTAAAGCAAGAACTAAAGTCATAATTTACACATAATAATAGATAAAGAGATAAACTAAAAGGATTCAATCTGACTCTGTCTCACCCTCCTCCTCTTCTTCTTCTTCAACAAGCTGAGTTTTTCCATATCCACGTCCATGACTCGTTCCCGAGCTTGTACCCTCCTCCGAGGATGTCCAAGCAAAAGTAGGAGAAGCTGGGCGCTTGCCAGGGTCTTGAGTTGGCATGGATGAGGATGATGCTCCACATGATATTGCTTCCCATATAGAACTGAAGAACGACTTAAGTTTGTTAAAGCGTTTATCCATTTTTGTGTCCATGCGCTTAAGTCGTGCTTCGAGAAGAAATTGATTTTGAGCAATAGTGTTAAGTGATTCTTTTGTTGAGGAAGATGATCTTAAAAGTTTAACTTCTTCAGGTTTAGGACGGGATGAACGGGAGGAAGCTTCTCTATGTCCTTGGTCTTTCCATTGTTCAAAAGGCATAATATTGAAGTATGGAGCTGGAAGCTTCATTCTTGTAATCGAAGCTTTGTTGATGGCTTTTGGTTTGGAAATAGAAGACTTTGGTGGTTCAATGCCACAATCGAGCAAGAGTCGCATAATATACTCGTTATAAAACAAGTGTGGCCTAGAACTATCATTTACTTTCAAGATCTCATCAAAGATCATACCAATCCAGTTTATACGAATGCCCCCATAGATTGCGTATAATGCCTTGAAATTTTCTTTATAGACGGCATCAAAATTTCCAATTCTTGGTAAAAGAGAGTGCATAAGAGTATGATGAAGAATTCTTGCAGACGGCCGTAAACCAATAGACTTAGTGCTATCCTTGTCATCTTCAGTAAATTGATGACTAATTTGATTACGGACATGAATATTGCAAAAGTCATTTGAGAATTTTTCACCAATAAACCGAGAACCAAGAACATTTGCCATCCTATCACATGAGATAAACACTTCTTTGCCACAGACAACGGACCAAAAGCAAAAATTGGGATCCTCGGGCTTGTTTTTCTCTAAATTTAGATTAGCATAGAATAACTTGATCATGACATGGTTAATTTCCACATTGTTTTGATCATAGTCAAGTAGATTTGCAATGTCAGCATCCGTTGCGAAATCTAGGATACGATAACTAGAGAAATCTGAGAATTTAACAAACGAACCCGGATGGATAGTAAAATCTTTCATGTCATTCCATCTCTTGAGTGAAATTGGATCCACAAGCCATTTCTTGATAGAGAGATCAATGGGTTGTGTTTCTGAGGTAGAAGCTTGCTTTAATTTCTTTTGTTGAGGAGCCATTAGGGATAAATTTGAAGAAAGAAATTTAATAAGAGAAGGTAGGGTTTCAGGGATTTGGGGGAAGAAGACTGGTTTGAAGTAAAAGAGAGAGATAGAAAAAAAAGTGAACGGAAAGTTATATTAAAAAAAACAGAATATACGTAACCGGTCGACCGGTCAAAATGGGGCGGTCGACCGTTTTTATCCAGAGTGCAAAACGGTCGACCGGTCCATTTTTAGCTGTCGACCGGTGCTATTCTGGAAGCACAGTTCAGCCTGTTTTCAATTTACTGTGTCCTAGCCCATAACCGAGCCCATAACCGAGCTCTGATACCAAATGAAAGTGTGTACGCTTGTGCACACTAATTACGGATCGTGTAATATGGACTAATATATGCGGAATGTTATTTACAATTGCTATACAAGTAAATATTCAATAAACTAACTATATAGCAATTCACAGATATAGAATAGTAAATGCAGTAAACTGTAAAAATCACACCAGGGGATTTTATACTGGTTCGGACCTCCCGTCCTACGTCCAGTCCCAGACTTCTATCTGGATTTTCACAACCAACTACATCGCTTCACCCGGAGGAACAGGTTTACAACACCCGAACAGCCGAACGGGATTTCGTGCCTCTTACAACTCGAGGACTTCAACAAAAAACAAATACAATTGTCGTTGACAACTTGTGCTCTTGATAACACTGATTTGTCACTTGTAGTACACCCTTCCTATAATCTTATCCTCAAAATATGTGAATGAATGTTTGTGAAGATTGAAGGAAGTATATTACTTATTTGAATCAAAAGATATGAAATAATTTCAATGATTCAATAAGCAATTTGAAGTAGAGAGCTTTTAGAATGCAAGAGTATTTAGAAATTAAGATCAGAATTTTAAAGCAAAGAATTGTTGTATTTCAATCAATGATTTAGATATGTTTATATAGAGAATAAATGGTTGTAACTCTTTGTGAAGAGTAGCCATTAACAGATGTGATCATTGATGAAAGGTAAGAGAAGAAACCATTGAAGAAAGAAGTGTCTTTTGGGAAAGGTTGCTTTCTGTTTAAAAACGGTCGACAGGTCAATAATGACCAGTAGACAAAATTTCAAATATATAGACGTTATGTGCATGTGTGCACGTTCATTGTGCAATTTACACAGGAACGGTCGACCGCCTGGTTTTGGACCGGTCGACCGGTCCCTGTTAAATTGCACAGTGAATGTGCAATGTCATCCAAAACGTATATACATCGATTCTATTGAGATGCATGATTATTTGAGGATAGATTTTAACAAAACTAATACAACTAACATACCAAATAATCAACCTCTAACGTATGAAGCTCGTTGTGTTTCAATGAATAACTTCTTTTTGTCAATCACGGTTTATCCCTTTGTCAGAAATCAAAACTATATAAAAATCTTGACTCAACATTCTCCCCCTTTTTGATTGATGACAACATAGTTATGAATCTCCCCCTGTATATGATCTCCCCCTGAGATTGTGCCTGTAACTCTATATTTTCCTACATATATACTGTTAGCACAATTTTCTCCCCCTTTGTCATCGACAAAAAGGAGTTTGTTAAAATAGAGGATATAAATTATATAATCCAGAGTATAAGCAAAATAAAACTACTACCATAGATCAAGAGTTAAGAGTCACATAATATGATAATACCCAAGAGTCTAGTACGAATTAAAACGCGACACTATTTAGTACAAGTGCATGATAATGTCTTAAAGCAAGAACTAAAGTCATAATTTACACATAATAATAGATAAAGAGATAAACTAAAAGGATTCAATCTGACTCTGTCTCACCCTCCTCTTCTTCTTCTTCTTCTTCAACAAGCTGAGTTTTTCCGTATCCACGTCCATGACTCGTTCCCGAGCTTGTACCCTCCTCCGAGGATGTCCAAGCAAAAGTAGGAGGAGCTGGGCGCTTGCCAGGGTCTTGAGTTGGCATGGATGAGGATGATGCTCCACATGATATTGCTTCCCATATAGAACTGAAGAACGACTTAAGTTTGTTAAAGCGTTTATCCATTTTTGTGTCCATGCGCTTAAGTCGTGCTTCGAGAAGAAATTGATTTTGAGCAATAGTGTTAAGTGATTCTTTTGTTGAGGAAGATGATCTTAAAAGTTTAACTTCTTCAGGTTTAGGACGGGATGAACGGGAGGAAGCTTCTCTATGTCCTTGGTCTTTCCATTGTTCAAAAGGCATAATATTGAAGTATGGAGCTGGAAGCTTCATTCTTGTAATCGAAGCTTTGTTGATGGCTTTTGGTTTGGAAATAGAAGACTTTGGTGGTTCAATGCCACAATCGAGCAAGGGTCGCATAATATACTCGTTATAAAACAAGTGTGGCCTAGAACTATCATTTACTTTCAAGATCTCATCAAAGATCATACCAATCCAGTTTATACGAATACCCCCATAGATTGCGTATAATGCCTTGAAATTTTCTTTATAGACGGCATCAAAATTTCCAATTCTTGGTAAAAGAGAGTGCATAAGAGTATGATGAAGAATTCTTGCAGACGGCCGTAAACCAATAGACTTAGTGCTATCCTTGTCATCTTCAGTAAATTGATGACTAATTTGATTACGGACATGAATATTGCAAAAGTCATTTGAGAATTTTTCACCAATAAACCGAGAACCAAGAACATTTGCCATCCTATCACATGAGATAAACACTTCTTTGCCACAGACAACGGACCAAAAGCAAAAATTGGGATCCTCGGACTTGTTTTTCCCTAAATTTAGATTAGCATAGAATAACTTGATCATGACATGGTTAATTTCCACATTGTTTTGATCATAGTCAAGTAGATTTGCAATGTCAGCATCCGTTGCAAAATCTAGGATACGATAACTAGAGAAATCTGAGAATTTAACAAACGAACCCGGATGGATAGTAAAATCTTTCATGTCATTCCATCTCTTGAGTGAAATTGGATCCACAAGCCATTTCTTGATAGAGAGATCAATGGGTTGTGTTTCTGAGGTAGAAGCTTGCTTTAATTTCTTTTGTTGAGGAGCCATTAGGGATAAATTTGAAGAAAGAAATTTAATAAGAGAAGGTAGGGTTTCTGGGATTTGGGGGAAGAAGACTGGTTTGAAGTAAAAGAGAGAGATAGAAAAAAAAGTGAACGGAAAGTTATATTAAAAAAAACAGAATATACGTAACCGGTCGACCGGTCAAAATGGGGCGGTCGACCGTTTTTATCCAGAGTGCAAAACGGTCGACCGGTCCATTTTTAGCTGTCGACCGGTGCTGTTCTGGAAGCACAGTTCAGCCTGTTTTCAATTTACTGTGTCCTAGCCCATAACCTAGCTCTGATACCAAATGAAAGTGTGTACGCTTGTGCACACTAATTACGGATCGTGTAATATGGACTAATATATGCGGAATGTTATTTACAATTGCTATACAAGTAAATATTCAATAAACTAACTATATAGCAATTCACAGATATAGAATAGTAAATGCAGTAAACTGTAAAAATCACACCAGGGATTTTTATACTGGTTCGGACCTCCCGTCCTACGTCCAGTCCCAGACTTCTATCTGGATTTTCACAACCAACTACATCGCTTCACCCGGAGGAACAGGTTTACAACACCCGAACAGCCGAACGGGATTTCGTGCCTCTTACAACTCGAGGACTTCAACAAAAAACAAATACAATTGTCGTTGACAACTTGTGCTCTTGATAACACTGATTTGTCACTTGTAGTACACCCTTCCTATAATCTTATCCTCAAAATATGTGAATGAATGTTTGTGAAGATTGAAGGAAGTATATTACTTATTTGAATCAAAAGATATGAAATAATTTCAATGATTCAATAAGCAATTTGAAGTAGAGAGCTTTTAGAATGCAAGAGTATTTAGAAATTAAGATCAGAATTTTAAAGCAAAGAATTGTTGTATTTCAATCAATGATTTAGATATGTTTATATAGAGAATAAATGGTTGTAACTCTTTGTGAAGAGTAGCCATTAATAGATGTGATCATTGATGAAAGGTAAGAGAAGCAACCATTGAAGAAAGAAGTGTCTTTTGGGAAAGGTTGCTTTCTGTTTAAAAACGGTCGACAGGTCAATAATGACCAGTAGACAAAATTTCAAATATATAGACGTTATGTGCATGTGTGCACGTTCATTGTGCAATTTACACAGGAACGGTCGACCGCCTGGTTTTGGACCGGTCGACCGGTCCCTGTTAAATTGCACAGTGAATGTGCAATGTCATCCAAAACGTATATACATCGATTCTATTGAGATGCATGATTATTTGAGGATAGATTTTAACAAAACTAATACTACTAACATACCAAATAATCAACCTCTAACGTATGAAGCTCGTTGTGTTTCAATGAATAACTTCTTTTTGTCAATCACGGTTTATCCCTTTGTCAGAAATCAAAACTATATAAAAATCTTGACTCAACATTCTCCCCCTTTTTGATTGATGACAACATAGTTATGAATCTCCCCCTGTATATGATCTCCCCCTGAGATTGTGCCTGTAACTCTATATTTTCCTGCATATATACTGTTAGCACAATTTTCTCCCCCTTTGTCATCGACAAAAAGGAGTTTGTTAAAATAGAGGATATAAATTATATAATCCAGAGTATAAGCAAAATAAAACTACTACCATAGATCAAGAGTTAAGAGTCACATAATATGATAATACCCAAGAGTCTAGTACGAATTAAAACGCGACACTATTTAGTACAAGTGCATGATAATGTCTTAAAGCAAGAACTAAAGTCATAATTTACACATAATAATAGATAAAGAGATAAACTAAAAGGATTCAATCTGACTCTGTCTCACCCTCCTCTTCTTCTTCTTCTTCAACAAGCTGAGTTTTTCCGTATCCACGTCCATGACTCGTTCCCGAGCTTGTACCCTCCTCCGAGGATGTCCAAGCAAAAGTAGGAGGAGCTGGGCGCTTGCCAGGGTCTTGAGTTGGCATGGATGAGGATGATGCTCCACATGATATTGCTTCCCATATAGAACTGAAGAACGACTTAAGTTTGTTAAAGCGTTTATCCATTTTTGTGTCCATGCGCTTAAGTCATGCTTCGAGAAGAAATTGATTTTGAGCAATAGTGTTAAGTGATTCTTTTGTTGAGGAAGATGATCTTAAAAGTTTAACTTCTTCAGGTTTAGGACGGGATGAACGGGAGGAAGCTTCTCTATGTCCTTGGTCTTTCCATTGTTCAAAAGGCATAATATTGAAGTATGGAGCTGGAAGCTTCATTCTTGTAATCGAAGCTTTGTTGATGGCTTTTGGTTTGGAAATAGAAGACTTTGGTGGTTCAATGCCACAATCGAGCAAGAGTCGCATAATATACTCGTTATAAAACAAGTGTGGCCTAGAACTATCATTTACTTTCAAGATCTCATCAAAGATCATACCAATCCAGTTTATACGAATACCCCCATTGATTGCGTATAATGCCTTGAAATTTTCTTTATAGACGGCATCAAAATTTCCAATTCTTGGTAAAAGAGAGTGCATAAGAGTATGATGAAGAATTCTTGCAGGCGGCCGTAAACCAATAGACTTAGTGCTATCCTTGTCATCTTCAGTAAATTGATGACTAATTTGATTACGGACATGAATATTGCAAAAGTCATTTGAGAATTTTTCACCAATAAACCGAGAACCAAGAACATTTGCCATCCTATCACATGAGATAAACACTTCTTTGCCACAGACAACGGACCAAAAGCAAAAATTGGGATCCTCGGACTTGTTTTTCTCTAAATTTAGATTAGCATAGAATAACTTGATCATGACATGGTTAATTTCCACATTGTTTTGATCATAGTCAAGTAGATTTGCAATGTCAGCATCCGTTGCGAAATCTAGGATACGATAACTAGAGAAATCTGAGAATTTAACAAACGAACCCGGATGGATAGTAAAATCTTTCATGTCATTCCATCTCTTGAGTGAAATTGGATCCACAAGCCATTTCTTGATAGAGAGATCAATGGGTTGTGTTTCTGAGGTAGAAGCTTGCTTTAATTTCTTTTGTTGAGGAGCCATTAGGGATAAATTTGAAGAAAGAAATTTAATAAGAGAAGGTAGGGTTTCTGGGATTTGGGGGAAGAAGACTGGTTTGAAGTAAAAGAGAGAGATAGAAAAAAAAGTGAACGGAAAGTTATATTAAGAAAAAACAGAATATACGTAATCGGTCGACCGGTCAAAATGGGGCGGTCAACCGTTTTTATCCAGAGTGCAAAACAGTCGATCGGTCAATTTTTAGCTGTCGACCGGTGCTGTTCTGGAAGCACAGTTCAGCCTGTTTTCAATTTACTGTGTCCTAGCCCATAACCGAGCCCATAACCGAGCTCTGATACCAAATGAAAGTGTGTACGCTTGTGCACACTAATTACGGATCGTGTAATATGGACTAATATATGCGGAATGTTATTTACAATTGCTATACAAGTAAATATTCAATAAACTAACTATATAGCAATTCACAGATATAGAATAGTAAATGTAGTAAATTGTAAAAATCACACCAGGGATTTTTATACTGGTTCAGACCTCCCGTCCTACGTCCAGTCCCAGACTTCTATCTGGATTTTCACAACCAACTACCTCGCTTCACCCGGAGGAACAGGTTTACAACACCCGAACAGCCGAATGGGATTTCGTGCCTCTTACAACTCGAGGACTTCAACAAAAAACAAATACAATTGTCGTTGACAACTTGTGCTCTTGATAACACTGATTTGTCACTTGTAGTACACCCTTCCTATAATCTTATCCTCAAAATATGTGAATGAATGTTTGTGAAGATTGAAGGAAGTATATTACTTATTTGAATCAAAAGATATGAAATAATTTCAATGATTCAATAAGTAATTTGAAGTAGAGAGCTTTTAGAATGCAAGAGTATTTAGAAATTAAGATCAGAATTTTAAAGCAAAGAATTGTTGTATTTCAATCAATGATTTAGATATGTTTATATAGAGAATAAATGGTTGTAACTCTTTGTGAAGAGTAGCCATTAACAGATGTGATCATTGATGAAAGGTAAGAGAAGCAACCATTGAAGAAAGAAGTGTCTTTTGGGAAAGGTTGCTTTCTGTTTAAAAATGGTCGACAGGTCAATAATGACCAGTAGACAAAATTTCAAATATATAGACGTTATGTGCATGTGTGCACGTTCATTGTGCAATTTACACAGGAACGGTCGACCGCCTGGTTTTGGACCGGTCGACCGGTCCCTGTTAAATTGCACAGTGAATGTGCAATGTCATCCAAAACGTATATACATCGATTCTATTGAGATGCATGATTATTTGAGGATAGATTTTAACAAAACTAATACTACTAACATACCAAATAATCAACCTCTAACGTATGAAGCTCGTTGTGTTTCAATGAATAACTTCTTTTTGTCGATCACGGTTTATCCCTTTGTCAGAAATCAAAACTATACAAAAATCTTGACTCAACATTCTCCCCCTTTTTGATTGATGACAACATAGTTATGAATCTCCCCCTGTATATGATCTCCCCCTGAGATTGTGCCTGTAACTCTATATTTTCCTGCATATATACTGTTAGCACAATTTTCTCCCCCTTTGTCATCGACAAAAAGGAGTTTGTTAAAATAGAGGATATAAATTATATAATCCAGAGTATAAGCAAAATAAAACTACTACCATAGATCAAGAGTTAAGAGTCACATAATATGATAATACCCAAGAGTCTAGTACGAATTAAAACGCGACACTATTTAGTACAAGTGCATGATAATGTCTTAAAGCAAGAACTAAAGTCATAATTTACACATAATAATAGATAAAGAGATAAACTAAAAGGATTCAATCTGACTCTGTCTCACCCACCTCTTCTTCTTCTTCTTCAACAGGCTGAGTTTTTCTGTATCCACGTCCATGACTCGTTCCCGAGCTTGTACCCTCCTCCGAGGATGTCCAAGCAAAAGTAGGAGGAGCTGGGCGCTTGCCAGGGTCTTGAGTTGGCATGGATGAGGATGATGCTCCACATGATATTGCTTCCCATATAGAACTGAAGAACGACTTAAGTTTGTTTAAGCGTTTATCCATTTTTGTGTCCATGCGCTTAAGTCGTGCTTCGAGAAGAAATTGATTTTGAGCAATAGTGTTAAGTGATTCTTTTGTTGAGGAAGATGATCTTAAAAGTTTAACTTCTTCAGGTTTAGGACGGGATGAACGGGAGGAAGCTTCTCTATGTCCTTTGGTCTTTCCATTGTTCAAAAGGCATAATATTGAAGTATGGAGCTGGAAGCTTCATTCTTGTAATCGAAGCTTTGTTGATGGCTTTTGGTTTGGAAATAGAAGACTTTGGTGGTTCAATGCCACAATCGAGCAAGAGTCGCATAATATACTCGTTATAAAACAAGTGTGGCCTAGAACTATCATTTACTTTCAAGATCTCATCAAAGATCATACCAATCCAGTTTATACGAATGCCCCCATAGATTGCGTATAATGCCTTGAAATTTTCTTTATAGACGGCATCAAAATTTCCAATTCTTGGTAAAAGAGAGTGCATAAGAGTATGATGAAGAATTCTTGCAGACGGCCATAAACCAATAGACTTAGTGCTATCCTTGTCATCTTCAGTAAATTGATGACTAATTTGATTACGGACATGAATATTGCAAAAGTCATTTGAGAATTTTTCACCAATAAACCGAGAACCAAGAACATTTGCCATCCTATCACATGAGATAAACACTTCTTTGCCACAGACAACGGACCAAAAGCAAAAATTAGGATCCTCGGGCTTGTTTTTCTCTAAATTTAGATTAGCATAGAATAACTTGATCATGACATGGTTAATTTCCACATTGTTTTGATCATAGTCAAGTAGATTTGCAATGTCAGCATCCGTTGCGAAATCTAGGATACGATAACTAGAGAAATCTGAGAATATAACAAACGAACCCGGATGGATAGTAAAATCTTTCATGTCATTCCATCTCTTGAGTGAAATTGGATCCACAAGCCATTTCTTGATAGAGAGATCAATGGGTTGTGTTTCTGAGGTAGAAGCTTGCTTTAATTTCTTTTGTTGAGGAGCCATTAGGGATAAATTTGAAGAAAGAAATTTAATAAGAGAAGGTAGGGTTTCTGGGATTTGGGGGAAGAAGACTGGTTTGAAGTAAAAGAGAGAGATAGAAAAAAAAGTGAACGGAAAGTTATATTAAAAAAAAACAGAATATACGTAACCGGTCGACCGGTCAAAATGGGGCGGTCGACCGTTTTTATCCAGAGTGCAAAACGGTCGACCGGTCCATTTTTAGCTGTCGACCGGTGCTGTTCTGGAAGCACAGTTCAGCCTGTTTTCAATTTACTGTGTCCTAGCCCATAACCGAGCCCATAACCGAGCTCTGATACCAAATGAAAGTGTGTACGCTTGTGCACACTAATTGCGGATCGTGTAATATGGACTAATATATGCGGAATGTTATTTACAATTGCTATACAAGTAAATATTCAATAAACTAACTATATAGCAATTCACAGATATAGAATAGTAAATGCAGTAAACTGTAAAAATCACACCAGGGATTTTTATACTGGTTCGGACCTCCCGTCCTACGTCCAGTCCCAGACTTCTATCTGGATTTTCACAACCAACTACCTCGCTTCACCCGAAGGAACAGGTTTACAACACCCGAACAGCCGAACGGGATTTCGTGCCTCTTACAACTCGAGGACTTCAACAAAAAACAAATACAATTGTCGTTGACAACTTGTGCTCTTGATAACACTGATTTGTCACTTGTAGTACACCCTTCCTATAATCTTATCCTCAAAATATGTGAATGAATGTCTGTGAAGATTGAAGGAAGTATATTACTTATTTGAATCAAAAGATATGAAATAATTTCAATGATTCAATAAGCAATTTGAAGTAGAGAGCTTTTAGAATGCAAGAGTATTTAGAAATTAAGATCAGAATTTTAAAGCAAAGAATTGTTGTATTTCAATCAATGATTTAGATATGTTTATATAGAGAATAAATGGTTGTAACTCTTTGTGAAGAGTAGCCATTAACAGATGTGATCATTGATGAAAGGTAAGAGAAGCAACCATTGAAGAAAGAAGTGTCTTTTGGGAAAGGTTGCTTTCTGTTTAAAAACGGTCGACAGGTCAATAATGACCAGTAGACAAAATTTCAAATATATAGACGTTATGTGCATGTGTGCACGTTCATTGTGCAATTTACACAGGAACGGTCGACCGCCTGGTTTTGGACCGGTCGACCGGTCCCTGTTAAATTGCACAGTGAATGTACAATGTCATCCAAAACGTATATACATCGATTCTATTGAGATGCATGATTATTTGAGGATAGATTTTAACAAAACTAATACTACTAACATACCAAATAATCAACCTCTAACGTATGAAGCTCGTTGTGTTTCAATGAATAACTTCTTTTTGTCGATCACGGTTTATCCCTTTGTCAGAAATCAAAACTATACAAAAATCTTGACTCAACATTCTCCCACTTTTTGATTGATGACAACATAGTTATGAATCTCCCCCTGTATATGATCTCCCCTTGAGATTGTGCCTGTAACTCTATATTTTGCTGCATATATACTGTTAGCACAATTTTCTCCCCCTTTGTCATCGACAAAAAGGAGTTTGTTAAAATAGAGGATATAAATTATATAATCCAGAGTATAAGCAAAATAAAACTACTACCATAGATCAAGAGTTAAGAGTCACATAATATGATAATACCCAAGAGTCTAGTACGAATTAAAACGCGACACTATTTAGTACAAGTGCATGATAATGTCTTAAAGCAAGAACTAAAGTCATAATTTACACATAATAATAGATAAAGAGATAAACTAAAAGGATTCAATCTGACTCTGTCTCACCCTCCTCTTCTTCTTCTTCTTCAACAAGCTGAGTTTTTCCGTATCCACGTCCATGACTCGTTCCCGAGCTTGTACCCTCCTCCGAGGATGTCCAAGCAAAAGTAGGAGGAGCTGGGCGCTTGCCAGGGTCTTGAGTTGGCATGGATGAGGATGATGCTCCACATGATATTGCTTCCCATATAGAACTGAAGAACGACTTAAGTTTGTTAAAGCGTTTATCCATTTTTGTGTCCATGCGCTTAAGTCGTGCTTCGAGAAGAAATTGATTTGAGCAATAGTGTTAAGTGATTCTTTTGTTGAGGAAGATGATCTTAAAAGTTTAACTTCTTCAGGTTTAGGACGGGATGAACGGGAGGAAGCTTCTCTATGCCCTTGGTCTTTCCATTGTTCAAAAGGCATAATATTGAAGTATGGAGCTGGAAGCTTTATTCTTGTAATCGAAGCTTTGTTGATGGCTTTTGGTTTGGAAATAGAAGACTTTGGTGGTTCAATGCCACAATCGAGCAAGAGTCGCATAATATACTCGTTATAAAACAAGTGTGGCCTAGAACTATCATTTACTTTCAAGATCTCATCAAAGATCATACCAATCCAGTTTATACGAATGCCCCCATAGATTGCGTATAATGCCTTGAAATTTTCTTTATAGACGGCATCAAAATTTCCAATTCTTGGTAAAAGAGAGTGCATAAGAGTATGATGAAGAATTCTTGCAGACGGCCGTAAACCAATAGACTTAGTGCTATCCTTGTCATCTTCAGTAAATTGATGACTAATTTGATTACGGACATGAATATTGCAAAAGTCATTTGAGAATTTTTCACCAATAAACCGAGAACCAAGAACATTTGCCATCCTATCACATGAGATAAACACTTCTTTGCCACAGACAACGGACCAAAAGCAAAAACTGGGATCCTCGGGCTTGTTTTTCTCTAAATTTAGATTAGCATAGAATAACTTGATCATGACATGGTTAATTTCCACATTGTTTTGATCATAGTCAAGTAGATTTGCAATGTCAGCATCCGTTGCGAAATCTAGGATACGATAACTAGAGAAATCTGAGAATTTAACAAACGAACCCGGATGGATAGTAAAATCTTTCATGTCATTCCATCTCTTGAGTGAAATTGGATCCACAAGCCATTTCTTGATAGAGAGATCAATGGGTTGTGTTTCTGAGGTAGAAGCTTGCTTTAATTTCTTTTGTTGAGGAGCCATTAGGGATAAATTTGAAGAAAGAAATTTAATAAGAGAAGGTAGGGTTTCTGGGATTTGGGGGAAGAAGACTGGTTTGAAGTAAAAGAGAGAGATAGAAAAAAAACTGATCGGAAAGTTATATTAAAAAAAACAGAATATACGTAACCGGTCGACCGGTCAAAATGGGGCGGTCGACCGTTTTTATCCAGAGTGCAAAACGGTCGACCGGTCCATTTTTAGCTGTCGACCGGTGCTGTTCTGGAAGCACAGTTCAGCCTGTTTTCAATTTACTGTGTCCTAGCCCATAACCGAGCCCATAACCGAGCTCTGATACCAAATGAAAGTGTGTACGCTTGTGCACACTAATTACGGATCGTGTAATATGGACTAATATATGCGGAATGTTATTTACAATTGCTATACAAGTAAATATTCAATAAACTAACTATATAGCAATTCACAGATATAGAATAGTAAATGCAGTAAACTGTAAAAATCACACCAGGGATTTTTATACTGGTTCGGACCTCCCGTCCTACGTCCAGTCCCAGACTTCTATCTGGATTTTCACAACCAACTACCTCGCTTCACCCGGAGGAACAGGTTTACAACACCCGAACAGCCGAACGGGATTTCGTGCCTCTTACAACTCGAGGACTTCAACAAAAAACAAATACAATTGTCGTTGACAACTTGTGCTCTTGATAACACTGATTTGTCACTTGTAGTACACCCTTCCTATAATCTTATCCTCAAAATATGTGAATGAATGTTTGTGAAGATTGAAGGAAGTATATTACTTATTTGAATCAAAAGATATGAAATAATTTCAATGATTCAATTAGCAATTTGAAGTAGAGAGCTTTTAGAACGCAAGAGTATTTAGAAATTAAGATCAGAATTTTAAAGCAAAGAATTGTTGTATTTCAATCAATGATTTAGATATGTTTATATAGAGAATAAATGGTTGTAACTCTTTGTGAAGAGTAGCCATTAACAGATGTGATCATTGATGAAAGGTAAGAGAAGCAACCATTGAAGAAAGAAGTGTCTTTTGGGAAAGGTTGCTTTCTGTTTAAAAACGGTCGACTGGTCAATAATGACCAGTAGACAAAATTTCAAATATATAGACGTTATGTGCATGTGTGCACGTTCATTGTGCAATTTACACAGGAACGGTCGACCGTCTGGTTTTGGACCGGTCGACCGGTCCCTGTTAAATTGCACAGTGAATGTGCAATGTCATCCAAAACATATATACATCGATTCTACTGAGATGCATGATTATTTGAGGATAGATTTTAACAAAACTAATACTACTAACATACCAAATAATCAACCTCTAACGTATGAAGCTCGTTGTGTTTCAATGAATAACTTCTTTTTGTCGATCACGGTTTATCCCTTTGTCAGAAATCAAAACTATATAAAAATCTTGACTCAACATTCTCCCCCTTTTTGATTGATGACAACATAGTTATGAATCTCCCCCTTTATATGATCTCCCCCTGAGATTGTGCCTGTAACTCTATATTTTCCTGCATATATACTGTTAGCACAATTTTCTCCCCCTTTGTCATCGACAAAAAGGAGTTTGTTAAAATAGAGGATATAAATTATATAATCCAGAGTATAAGCAAAATAAAACTACTACCATAGATCAAGAGTTAAGAGTCACATAATATGATAATACCCAAGAGTCTAGTACGAATTAAAACGCGACACTATTTAGTACAAGTGCATGATAATGTCTTAAAGCAAGAACTAAAGTCATAATTTACACATAATAATAGATAAAGAGATAAACTAAAAGGATTCAATCTGACTCTGTCTCACCCTCCTCTTCTTCTTCTTCTTCAACAAGCTGAGTTTTTCCGTATCCACGTCCATGACTCGTTCCCGAGCTTGTACCCTCCTCCGAGGATGTCCAAGCAAAAGTAGGAGGAGCTGGGCGCTTGCCAGGGTCTTGAGTTGGCATGGATGAGGATGATGCTCCACATGATATTGCTTCCCATATAGAACTGAAGAACGACTTAAGTTTGTTAAAGCGTTTATCCATTTTTGTGTCCATGCGCTTAAGTCGTGCTTCGAGAAGAAATTGATTTTGAGCAATAGTGTTAAGTGATTCTTTTGTTGAGGAAGATGATCTTAAAAGTTTAACTTCTTCAGGTTTAGGACGGGATGAACGGGAGGAAGCTTCTCTATGTCCTTGGTCTTTCCATTGTTCAAAAGGCATAATATTGAAGTATGGAGCTGGAAGCTTCATTCTTGTAATCGAAGCTTTGTTGATGGCTTTTGGTTTGGAAATAGAAGACTTTGGTGGTTCAATGCCACAATCGAGCAAGAGTCGCATAATATACTCGTTATAAAACAAGTGTGGCCTAGAACTATCATTTACTTTCAAGATCTCATCAAAGATCATACCAATCCAGTTTATACGAATGCCCCCATAGATTGCGTATAATGCCTTGAAATTTTCTTTATAGACGGCATCAAAATTTCCAATTCTTGGTAAAAGAGAGTGCATAAGAGTAGGATGAAGAATTCTTGCAGACGGCCGTAAACCAATAGACTTAGTGCTATCCTTGTCATCTTCAGTAAATTGAAGATTAATTTGATTACGGACATGAATATTGCAAAAGTCATTTGAGAATTTTTCACCAATAAACCGAGAACCAAGAACATTTGCCATCCTATCACATGAGATAAACACTTCTTTGCCACAGACAACGGACCAAAAGCAAAAATTGGGATCCTCGGGCTTGTTTTTCTCTAAATTTAGATTAGCATAGAATAACTTGATCATGACATGGTTAATTTCCACATTGTTTTGATCATAGTCAAGTAGATTTGCAATGTCAGCATCCGTTGCGAAATCTAGGATACGATAACTAGAGAAATCTGAGAATTTAACAAACGAACCCGGATGGATAGTAAAATCTTTCATGTCATTCCATCTCTTGAGTGAAATTGGATCCACAAGCCATTTCTTGATAGACAGATCAATGGGTTGTGTTTCTGAGGTAGAAGCTTGCTTTAATTTTTTTGTTGAGGAGCCATTAGGGATAAATTTGAAGAAAGAAATTTAATAAGAGAAGGTAGGGTTTCTGGGATTTCGGGGAAGAAGACTGGTTTGAAGTAAAAGAGAGAGATAGAAAAAAAAGTGAATGGAAAGTTATATTAAAAAAAAAACAGAATATACGTAACCGGTCGACCGGTCAAAATGGGGCGGTCGACCGTTTTTATCCAGAGTGCAAAACGGTCGACCGGTCCATTTTTAGCTGTCGACCGGTGCTGTTCTGGAAGCACAGTTCAGCCTGTTTTCAATTTACTGTGTCCTAGCCCATAACCGAGCCCATAACCGAGCTCTGATACCAAATGAAAGTGTGTACGCTTGTGCACACTAATTACGGATCGTGTAATATGGACTAATATATGCGGAATGTTATTTACAATTGCTATACAAGTAAATATTCAATAAACTAACTATATAGCAATTCACAGATATAGAATAGTAAATGCAGTAAACTGTAAAAATCACACCAGGGATTTTTATACTGGTTCGGACCTCCCGTCCTACGTCCAGTCCCAGACTTCTATCTGGATTTTCACAACCAACTACCTCGCTTCACCCGGAGGAACAGGTTTACAACACCCGAACAGCCGAACGGGATTTCGTGCCTCTTACAACTCGAGGACTTCAACAAAAAACAAATACAATTGTCGTTGATAACTTGTGCTCTTGATAACACTGATTTGTCACTTGTAGTACACCCTTCCTATAATCTTATCCTCAAAATATGTGAATGAATGTTTGTGAAGATTGAAGGAAGTATATTACTTATTTGAATCAAAAGATATGAAATAATTTCAATGATTCAATAAGCAATTTGAAGTAGAGAGCTTTTAGAATACAAGAGTATTTAGAAATTAAGATCAGAATTTTAAAGCAAAGAATTGTTGTATTTCAATCAATGATTTAGATATGTTTATATAGAGAATAAATGGTTGTAACTCTTTGTGAAGAGTAGCCATTAACAGATGTGATCATTGATGAAAGGTAAGAGAAGCAACCATTGAAGAAAGAAGTGTCTTTTGGGAAAGGTTGCTTTCTGTTTAAAAACGGTCGACAGGTCAATAATGACCAGTAGACAAAATTTCAAATATATAGACGTTATGTGCATGTGTGCACGTTCATTGTGCAATTTACACAGGAACGGTCGACCGCCTGGTTTTGGACCGGTCGACCGGTCCCTGTTAAATTGCAAAGTGAATGTGCAATGTCATCCAAAACGTATATACATCGATTCTATTGAGATGCATGATTATTTGAGGATAGATTTTAACAAAACTAATACTACTAACATACCAAATAATCAACCTCTAACGTATGAAGCTCGTTGTCTTTCAATGAATAACTTCTTTTTGTCGATCACGGTTTATCCCTTTGTCAGAAATCAAAACTATATAAAAATCTTGACTCAACATTCTCCCCCTTTTTGATTGATGACAACATAGTTATGAATCTCCCCCTGAGATTGTGCCTGTAACTCTATATTTTCCTGCATATATACTGTTAGCACAATTTTCTCCCCCTTTGTCATCGACAAAAAGGAGTTTGTTAAAATAGAGGATATAAATTATATAATCCAGAGTATAAGCAAAATAAAACTACTACCATAGATCAAGAGTTAAGAGTCACATAATATGATAATACCCAAGAGTCTAGTACGAATTAAAATGCGACACTATTTAGTACAAGTGCATGATAATGTCTTAAAGCAAGAACTAAAGTCATAATTTACACATAATAATAGATAAAGAGATAAACTAAAAGGATTCAATCTGACTCTGTCTCACCCTCCTCTTCTTCTTCTTCTTCTTCAACAAGCTGAGTTTTTCCGTATCCACGTCCATGACTCGTTCCCGAGCTTGTACCCTCCTCCGAGGATGTCCAAGCAAAAGTAGGAGGAGCTGGGCGCTTGCCAGGGTCTTGAGTTGGCATGGATGAGGATGATGCTCCACATGATATTGCTTCCCATATAGAACTGAAGAACGACTTAAGTTTGTTAAAGCGTTTATCCATTTTTGTGTCCATGCGCTTAAGTCGTGCTTCGAGAAGAAATTGATTTTGAGCAATAGTGTTAAGTGATTCTTTTGTTGAGGAAGATGATCTTAAAAGTTTAACTTCTTCAGGTTTAGGACGGGATGAACGGGAGGAAGCTTCTCTATGTCCTTGGTCTTTCCATTGTTCAAAAGGCATAATATTGAAGTATGGAGCTGGAAGCTTCATTCTTGTAATCGAAGCTTTGTTGATGGCTTTTGGTTTGGAAATAGAAGACTTTGGTGGTTCAATGCCACAATCGAGCAAGAGTCGTATAATATACTCGTTATAAAACAAGTGTGGCCTAGAACTATCATTTACTTTCAAGATCTCATCAAAGATCATACCAATCCAGTTTATACGAATGCCCCCATAGATTGCGTATAATGCCTTGAAATTTTCTTTATAGACGGCATCAAAATTTCCAATTCTTGGTAAAAGAGAGTGCATAAGAGTATGATGAAGAATTCTTGCAGACGGCCGTAAACCAATAGACTTAGTGCTATCCTTGTCATCTTCAGTAAATTGATGACTAATTTGATTACGGACATGAATATTGCAAAAGTCATTTGAGAATTTTTCACCAATAAACCGAGAACCAAGAACATTTGCCATCCTATCACATGAGATAAACACTTCTTTGCCACAGACAACGGACCAAAAGCAAAAATTGGGATCCTCGGGCTTGTTTTTCTCTAAATTTAGATTAGCATAGAATAACTTGATCATGACATGGTTAATTTCCACATTGTTTTGATCATAGTCAAGTAGATTTGAAATGTCAGCATCCGTTGCGAAATCTAGGATACGATTACTAGAGAAATCTGAGAATTTAACAAACGAACCCGGATGGATAGTAAAATCTTTCATGTCATTCCATCTCTTGAGTGAAATTGGATCCACAAGCCATTTCTTGATAGAGAGATCAATGGGTTGTGTTTCTGAGGTAGAAGCTTGCTTTAATTTCTTTTGTTGAGGAGCCATTAGGGATAAATTTGAAGAAAGAAAATTAATAAGAGAAGGTAGGGTTTCTGGGATTTGGGGGAAGAAGACTGGTTTGAAGTAAAAGAGAGAGATAGAAAAAAAAGTGAACGGAAAGTTATATTAAAAAAAAACAGAATATACGTAACCGGTCGACCGGTCAAAATGGGGCGGTCGACCGTTTTTATCCAGAGTGCAAAACGGTCGACCGGTCCATTTTTAGCTGTCGACCAGTGCTGTTCACAGTTCAGCCTGTTTTCAATTTACTGTGTCCTAGCCCATAACCGAGCCCATAACCGAGCTCTGATACCAAATGAAAGTGTGTACGCTTGTGCACACTAATTACGGATCGTGTAATATGGACTAATATATGCGGAATGTTATTTACAATTGCTATACAAGTAAATATTCAATAAACTAACTATATAGCAATTCACAGATATAGAATAGTAAATGCAGTAAACTGTAAAAATCACACCAGGGATTTTTATACTGGTTCGGACCTCCCGTCCTACGTCCAGTCCCAGACTTCTATCTGGATTTTCACAACCAACTACCTCGCTTCACCCGGAGGAACAGGTTTACAACACCCGAACAGCCGAACGGGATTTCGTGCCTCTTACAACTCGAGGACTTCAACAAAAAACAAATACAATTTTCGTTGACAACTTGTGCTCTTGATAACACTGATTTGTCACTTGTAGTACACCCTTCCTATAATCTTATCCTCAAAATATGTGAATGAATGTTTGTGAAGATTGAAGGAAGTATATTACTTATTTGAATCAAAAGATATGAAATAATTTCAATGATTCAATAAGCAATTTGAAGTAGAGAGCTTTTAGAATGCAAGAGTATTTAGAAATTAAGATCAGAATTTTAAAGCAAAGAATTGTTGTATTTCAATCAATGATTTAGATATGTTTATATAGAGAATAAATGGTTGTAACTCTTTGTGAAGAGTAGCCATTAACAGATGTGATCATTGATGAAAGGTAAGAGAAGCAACCATTGAAGAAAGAAGTGTCTTTTGGGAAAGGTTGCTTTCTGTTTAAAAACGGTCGACAGGTCAATAATGACCAGTAGACAAAATTTCAAATATATAGACGTTATGTGCATGTGTGCACGTTCATTGTGCAATTTACACAGGAACGGTCGACCGCCTGGTTTTGGACCGGTCGACCGGTCCCTGTTAAATTGCACAATGAATGCGCAATGTCATCCAAAATGTATATACATCGATTCTATTGAGATGCATGATTATTTGAGGATAGATTTTAACAAAACTAATACTACTAACATACCAAATAATCAACCTCTAACGTATGAAGCTCGTTGTGTTTCAATGAATAACTTCTTTTTGTCGATCACGGTTTATCCCTTCGTCAGAAATCAAAACTATATAAAAATCTTGACTCAACGTTCTCCCCCTTTTTGATTGATGACAACATAGTTATGAATCTCCCCCTGTATATGATCTCCCCCTGAGATTGTGCCTGTAACTCTATATTTTCCTGCATATATACTGTTAGCACAATTTTCTCCCCCTTTGTCATCGACAAAAAGGAGTTTGTTAAAATAGAGGATATAAATTATATAATCCAGAGTATAAGCAAAATAAAACTACTACCATAGATCAAGAGTTAAGAGTCACATAATATGATAATACCCAAGAGTCTAGTACGAATTAAAACGCGACACTATTTAGTACAAGTGCATGATAATGTCTTAAAGCAAGAACTAAAGTCATAATTTACACATAATAATAGATAAAGAGATAAACTAAAAGGATTCAATCTAACTCTGTCTCACCCTCCTCTTCTTCTTCTTCTTCAACAAGCTGAGTTTTTCCGTATCCACGTCCATGACTCGTTCCCGAGCTTGTACCCTCCTCCGAGGATGTCCAAGCAAAAGTAGGAGGAGCTGGGCGCTTGCCAGGGTCTTGAGTTGGCATGGATGAGGATGATGCTCCACATGATATTGCTTCCCATATAGAACTGAAGAACGACTTAAGTTTGTTAAAGCGTTTATCCATTTTTGTGTCCATGCGCTTAAGTCGTGCTTCGAGAAGAAATTGATTTTGAGCAATAGTGTTAAGTGATTCTTTTGTTGAGGAAGATGATCTTAAAAGTTTAACTTCTTCAGGTTTAGGACGGGATGAACGGGAGGAAGCTTCTCTATGTCCTTGGTCTTTCCATTGTTCAAAAGGCATAATATTGAAGTATGGAGCTGGAAGCTTCATTCTTGTAATCGAAGCTTTGTTGATGGCTTTTGGTTTGGAAATAGAAGACTTTGGTGGTTCAATGCCACAATCGAGCAAGAGTCGCATAATATACTCGTTATAAAACAAGTGTGGCCTAGAACTATCATTTACTTTCAAGATCTCATCAAAGATCATACCAATCCAGTTTATACGAATGCCCCCATAGATTGCGTATAATGCCTTGAAATTTTCTTTATAGACGGCATCAAAATTTCCAATTCTTGGTAAAAGAGAGTGCATAAGAGTATGATGAAGAATTCTTGCAGACGGCCGTAAACCAATAGACTTAGTGCTATCCTTGTCATCTTCAGTAAATTGATGACTAATTTGATTACGGACATGAATATTGCAAAAGTCATTTGAGAATTTTTCACCAATAAACCGAGAACCAAGAACATTTGCCATCCTATCACATGAGATAAACACTTCTTTGCCACAGACAACGGACCAAAAGCAAAAATTAGGATCCTCGGGCTTGTTTTTCTCTAAATTTAGATTAGCATAGAATAACTTGATCATGACATGGTTAATTTCCACATTGTTTTGATCATAGTCAAGTAGATTTGCAATGTCAGCATCCGTTGCGAAATCTAGGATACGATAACTAGAGAAATCTGAGAATTTAACAAACGAACCCGGATGGATAGTAAAATCTTTCATGTCATTCCATCTCTTGAGTGAAATTGGATCCACAAGCCATTTCTTGATAGAGAGATCGATGGGTTGTGTTTCTGAGGTAGAAGCTTGCTTTAATTTCTTTTGTTGAGGAGCCATTAGGGATAAATTTGAAGAAAGAAATTTAATAAGAGAAGGTAGGGTTTCTGGGATTTGGGGGAAGAAGACTGGTTTGAAGTAAAAGAGAGAGATAGAAAAAAAAGTGAACGGAAAGTTATATTAAAAAAAAACAGAATATACGTAACCGGTCGACCGGTCAAAATGGGGCGGTCGACCGTTTTTATCCAGAGTGCAAAACGGTCGACCGGTCCATTTTTAGCTGTCGACCAGTGCTGTTCTGGAAGCACAGTTCAGCCTGTTTTCAATTTACTGTGTCCTAGCCCATAACCGAGCCCATAACCGAGCTCTGATACCAAATGAAAGTGTGTACGCTTGTGCACACTAATTACGGATCGTGTAATATGGACTAATATATGCGGAATGTTATTTACAATTGCTATACAAGTAAATATTCAATAAACTAACTATATAGCAATTCACAGATATAGAATAGTAAATGCAGTAAACTGTAAAAATCACACCAGGGATTTTTATACTGGTTCGGACCTCCCGTCCTACGTCCAGTCCCAGACTTCTATTTGGATTTTCACAACCAACTACCTCGCTTCACCCGGAGGAACAGGTTTATAACACCCGAACAGCCGAACGGGATTTCGTGCCTCTTACAACTTGAGGACTTCAACAAAAAACAAATACAATTGTCGTTGACAACTTGTGCTCTTGATAACACTGAATTGTCACTTGTAGTACACCCTTCCTATAATCTTATCCTCAAAATATGTGAATGAATGTTTGTGAAGATTGAAGGAAGTATATTACTTATTTGAATCAAAAGATATGAAATAATTTCAATGATTCAATAAGCAATTTGAAGTAGAGAGCTTTTAGAATGCAAGAGTATTTAGAAATTAAGATCAGAATTTTAAAGCAAAGAATTGTTGTATTTCAATCAATGATTTAGATATGTTTATATAGAGAATAAATGGTTGTAACTCTTTGTGAAGAGTAGCCATTAACAGATGTGATCATTGATGAAAGGTAAGAGAAGCAACCATTGAAGAAAGAAGTGTCTTTTGGGAAAGGTTGCTTTCTGTTTAAAAACGGTCGACAGGTCAATAATGACCAGTAGACAAAATTTCAAATATATAGACGTTATGTGCATGTGTGCACGTTCATTGTGCAATTTACACAGGAACGGTCGACCGCCTGGTTTTGGACCGGTCGACTGGTCCTTGTTAAATTGCACAGTGAATGTGCAATGTCATCCAAAACGTATATACATCGATTCTATTGAGATGCATGATTATTTGAGGATAGATTTTAACAAAACTAATACTACTAACATACCAAATAATCAACCTCTAACGTATGAAGCTCGTTGTGTTTCAATGAATAACTTCTTTTTGTCGATCACGGTTTATCCCTTTGTCAGAAATCAAAACTATATAAAAATCTTGACTCAACATTCTTCCCCTTTTTGATTGATGACAACATAGTTATGAATCTCCCCCTGTATATGATCTCCCCCTGTGATTGTGCCTGTAACTCTATATTTTCCTGCATATATACTGTTAGCACAATTTTCTCCCCCTTTGTCATCGACAAAAAGGAGTTTGTTAAAATAGAGGATATAAATTATATAATCCAGAGTATAAGCAAAATAAAACTACTACCATAGATCAAGAGTTAAGAGTCACATAATATGATAATACCCAAGAGTCTAGTACGAATTAAAACGCGACACTATTTAGTACAAGTGCATGATAATGTCTTAAATCAAGAACTAAAGTCATAATTTACACATAATAATAGATAAAGAGATAAACTAAAAGGATTCAATCTGACTCTGTCTCACCCTCCTCTTCTTCTTCTTCTTCTTCAACAAGCTGAGTTTTTCCGTATCCACGTCCATGACTCGTTCCCGAGCTTGTACCCTCCTCCGAGGATGTCTAAGCAAAAGTAGGAGGAGCTGGGCGCTTGCCAGGGTCTTGAGTTGGCATGGATGAGGATGATGCTCCACATGATATTGCTTCCCATATAGAACTGAAGAACGACTTAAGTTTGTTAAAGCGTTTATCCATTTTTGTGTCCATGCGCTTAAGTCATGCTTCGAGAAGAAATTGATTTTGAGCAATAGTGTTAAGTGATTCTTTTGTTGAGGAAGATGATCTTAAAAGTTTAACTTCTTCAGGTTTAGGACGGGATGAACGGGAGGAAGCTTCTCTATGTCCTTGGTCTTTCCATTGTTCAAAAGGCATAATATTGAAGTATGGAGCTGGAAGCTTCATTCTTGTAATCGAAGCTTTGTTGATGGCTTTTGGTTTGGAAATAGAAGACTTTGGTGGTTCAATGCCACAATCGAGCAAGAGTCGCATAATATACTCGTTATAAAACAAGTGTGGCCTAGAACTATCATTTACTTTCAAGATCTCATCAAAGATCATACCAATCTAGTTTATACGAATGCCCCCATAGATTGCGTATAATGCCTTGAAATTTTCTTTATAGACGGCATCAAAATTTCCAATTCTTGGTAAAAGAGAGTGCATAAGAGTATGATGAAGAATTCTTGCAGACGGCCGTAAACCAATAGACTTAGTGCTATCCTTGTCATCTTCAGTAAATTGATGACTAATTTGATTACGGACATGAATATTGCAAAAGTCATTTGAGAATTTTTCACCAATAAACCGAGAACCAAGAACATTTGCCATCCTATCACATGAGATAAACACTTCTTTGCCACAGACAACGGACCAAAAGCAAAAATTGGGATCCTCGGGCTTGTTTTTCTCTAAATTTAGATTAGCATAGAATAACTTGATCATGACATGGTTAATTTCCACATTGTTTTGATCATAGTCAAGTAGATTTGCAATGTCAGCATCCGTTGCGAAATCTAGGATACGATAACTAGAGAAATCTGAGAATTTAACAAACGAACCCGGATGGATAGTAAAATCTTTCATGTCATTCCATCTCTTGAGTGAAATTGGATCCACAAGCCATTTCTTGATAGAGAGATCAATGGGTTGTGTTTCTGAGGTAGAAGCTTGCTTTAATTTCTTTTGTTGAGGAGCCATTAGGGATAAATTTGAAGAAAGAAATTTAATAAGAGAAGGTAGGGTTTCTGGGATTTGGGGGAAGAAGACTGGTTTGAAGTAAAAGAGAGAGATAGAAAAAAAAGTGAACGGAAAGTTATATTAAAAAAACAGAATATACGTAACCGGTCGACCGGTCAAAATGGGGCGGTCGACCGTTTTTATCCAGAGTGCAAAACGGTCGACCGGTCCATTTTTAGCTGTCGACCGGTGCTGTTCTGGAAGCACAGTTCAGCCTGTTTTCAATTTACTGTGTCCTAGCCCATAACCGAGCCCATAACCGAGCTCTGATACCAAATGAAAGTGTGTACGCTTGTGCACACTAATTACGGATCGTGTAATATGGTCTAATATATGCGGAATTTTATTTACAATTGCTATACAAGTAAATATTCAATAAACTAACTATATAGCAATTCACAGATATAGAATAGTAAATGCAGTAAACTGTAAAAATCACACCAGGGATTTTTATACTGGTTCGGACCTACCGTCCTACGTCCAGTCCCAGACTTCTATCTGGATTTTCACAACCAACTACCTCGCTTCACCCGGAGGAACATGTTTACAACACCCGAACAGCCGAACGGGATTTCGTGCCTCTTACAACTCGAGGACTTCAACAAAAAACAAATACAATTGTCGTTGACAACTTGTGCTCTTGATAACACTGATTTGTCACTTGTAGTACACCCTTCCTATAATCTTATCCTCAAAATATGTGAATGAATGTTTGTGAAGATTGAAGGAAGTATATTACTTATTTGAATCAAAAGATATGAAATAATTTCAATGATTCAATAAGCAATTTGAAGTAGAGAGCTTTTAGAATGCAAGAGTATTTAGAAATTAAGATCAGAATTTTAAAGCAAAGAATTGTTGTATTTCAATCAATGATTTAGATATGTTTATATAGAGAATAAATGGTTGTAACTCTTTGTGAAGAGTAGCCATTAACAGATGTGATCATTGATGAAAGGTAAGAGAAGCAACCATTGAAGAAAGAAGTGTCTTTTGGGAAAGGTTGCTTTCTGTTTAAAAACAGTCGACAGGTCAATAATGACCAGTAGACAAAATTTCAAATATATAGACGTTATGTGCATGTGTGCACGTTCATTGTGCAATTTACACAGGAACGGTCGACCGCCTGGTTTTGGACCGGTCGACCGGTCCCTGTTAAATTGCACAGTGAATGTGCAATGTCATCCAAAACGTATATACATCGATTCTATTAAGATGCATGATTATTTGAGGATAGATTTTAACAAAACTAATACTACTAACATACCAAATAATCAACCTCTAACGTATGAAGCTCGTTGTGTTTCAATGAATAACTTCTTTTTGTCGATCACGGTTTATCCCTTTGTCAGAAATCAAAACTATATAAAAATCTTGACTCAACATTCTCCCCCTTTTTGATTGATGACAACATAGTTATGAATCTCCCCCTTTATATGATCTCCCCCTGAGATTGTGCCTGTAACTCTATATTTTCCTGCATATATACTGTTAGCACAATTTTCTCCCCCTTTGTCATCGACAAAAAGGAGTTTGTTAAAATAGAGGATATAAATTATATAATCCAGAGTATAAGCAAAATAAAACTACTACCATAGATCAAGAGTTAAGAGTCACATAATATGATAATACCCAAGAGTCTAGTACGAATTAAAACGCGACACTATTTAGTACAAGTGCATGATAATGTCTTAAAGCAAGAACTAAAGTCATAATTTACACATAATAATAGATAAAGAGATAAACTAAAAGGATTCAATCTGACTCTGTCTCACCCTCCTCTTCTTCTTCTTCTTCAACAAGCTGAGTTTTTCAGTATCCACGTCCATGACTCGTTCCCGAGCTTGTACCCTCCTCATAGGATGTCCAAGCAAAAGTAGGAGGAGCTGGGCGCTTGCCAGGGTCTTGAGTTGGCATGGACGAGGATGATGCTCCACATGATATTGCTTCCCATATAGAACTGAAGAACGACTTAAGTTTGTTAAAGCATTTATCCATTTTTGTGTCCATGCGCTTAAGTCGTGCTTCGAGAAGAAATTGATTTTGAGCAATAGTGTTAAGTGATTCTTTTGTTGAGGAAGATGATCTTAAAAGTTTAACTTCTTCAGGTTTAGGACGGGATGAACGGGAGGATGCTTCTCTATGCCCTTGGTCTTTCCATTGTTCAAAAGGCATAATATTGAAGTATGGAGCTGGAAGCTTCATTCTTGTAATCGAAGCTTTGTTGATGGCTTTTGGTTTGGAAATAGAAGACTTTGGTGGTTCAATGCCACAATCGAGCAAGAGTCGCATAATATACTCGTTATAAAACCAGTGTGGCCTAGAACTATCATTTACTTTCAAGATCTCATCAAAGATCATACCAATCCAGTTTATACGAATGGATTCATAGATTGCGTGTAATGCCTTGAAATTTTCTTTATAGACGGCATCAAAATTTCCAATTCTTGGTAAAAGAGAGTGCATAAGAGTATGATGAAGAATTCTTGCAGACGGCCGTAAACCAATAGACTTAGTGCTATCCTTGTCATCTTCAGTAAATTGATGACTAATTTGATTACGGACATGAATATTGCAAAAGTCATTTGAGAATTTTTCACTAATAAACCGAGAACCAAGAACATTTGCCATCCTATCACATGAGATAAACACTTCTTTGCCACAGACAACGGACCAAAAGCAAAAATTGGGATCCTCGGGCTTGTTTTTCTCTAAATTTAGATTAGCATAGAATAACTTGATCATGACATGGTTAATTTCCACATTGTTTTGATCATAGTCAAGTAGATTTGCAATGTCAGCATCCGTTGCGAAATCTAGGATACGATAACTAGAGAAATCTGAGAATTTAACAAACGAACCCGGATGGATAGTAAAATCTTTCATGTCATTCCATCTCTTGAGTGAAATTGGATCCACAAGCCATTTCTTGATAGAGAGATCAATGGGTTGTGTTTCTGAGGTAGAAGCTTGCTTTAATTTCTTTTGTTGAGGAGCCATTAGGGATAAATTTGAAGAAAGAAATTTAATAAGAGAAGGTAGTGTTTCTGGGATTTGGGGGAAGAAGACTGGTTTGAAGTAAAAGAGAGAGATAGAAAAAAAAGTGAACGGAAAGTTATATTAAAAAAAACAAAATATACGTAACCGGTCGACCGGTCAAAATGGGGCGGTCGACCGTTTTTATCCAGAGTGCAAAACGGTCGACCGGTCCATTTTTAGCTGTCGACCGGTGCTGTTCTGGAAGCACAGTTCAGCCTGTTTTCAATTTACTGTGTCCTAGCCCATAACCGAGCCCATAACCGAGCTCTGATACCAAATGAAAGTGTGTACGCTTGTGCATACTAATTACGGATCGTGTAATATGGACTAATATATGCGGAATGTTATTTGCAATTGCTATACAAGTAAATATTCAATAAACTAACTATATAGCAATTCACAGATATAGAATAGTAAATGCAGTAAACTGTAAAAATCACACCAGGGATTTTTATACTGGTTCGGACCTCCCGTCCTACGTCCAGTCCCAGACTTCTATCTGGATTTTCACAACCAACTACCTCGCTTCACCCGGAGGAACAGGTTTACAACACCCGAACAGCCGAACGGGATTTCGTGCCTCTTACAACTCGAGGACTTCAACAAAAAACAAATACAATTGTCGTTGACAACTTGTGCTCTTGATAACACTGATTTGTCACTTGTAGTACACCCTTCCTATAATCTTATCCTCAAAATATGTGAATGAATGTTTGTGAAGATTGAAGGAAGTATATTACTTATTTGAATCAAAAGACATGAAATAATTTCAATGATTCAATAAGCAATTTGAAGTAGAGAGCTTTTAGAATGCAAGAGTATTTAGAAATTAAGATCAGAATTTTAAAGCAAAGAATTGTTGTATTTCAATCAATGATTTAGATATGTTTATATAGAGAATAAATGGTTGTAACTCTTTGTGAAGAGTAGCCATTAACAGATGTGATCATTGATGAAAGGTAAGAGAAGCAACCATTGAAGAAAGAAGTGTCTTTTGGGAAAGGTTGCTTTCTGTTTAAAAACGGTCGACAGGTCAATAATGACCAGTAGACAAAATTTCAAATATATAGACGTTATGTGCATGTGTGCACGTTCATTGTGCAATTTACACAGGAACGGTCGACCGCCTGGTTTTTGACCGGTCGACCGGTCCCTGTTAAATTGCACAGTGAATGTGCAATGTCATCCAAAACGTATATACATCGATTCTATTGAGATGCATGATTATTTGAGGATAGATTTTAACAAAACTAATACTACTAACATACCAAATAATCAACCTCTAACGTATGAAGCTCCTTGTGTTTCAATGAATAACTTCTTTTTGTCGATCACGGTTTATCCCTTTGTCAGAAATCAAAACTATATAAAAATCTTGACTCAACATTCTCCCCCTTTTTGATTGATGACAACATAGTTATGAATCTCCCCCTGTATATGATCTCCCCCTGAGATTGTGCCTGTAACTCTATATTTTCCTGCATATATACTGTTAGCACAATTTTCTCCCCCTTTGTCATCGACAAAAAGGAGTTTGTTAAAATAGAGGATATAAATTATATAATCCAGAGTATAAGCAAAATAAAACTACTACCATAGATCAAGAGTTAAGAGTCACATAATATGATAATACCCAAGAGTCTAGTACGAATTAAAACGCGACACTATTTAGTACAAGTGCATGATAATGTCTTAAAGCAAGAACTAAAGTCATAATTTACACATAATAATAGATAAAGAGATAAACTAAAAGGATTCAATCTGACTCTGTCTCACCCTCCTCTTCTTCTTCTTCAACAAGCTGGGTTTTTCCGTATCCACGTCCATGACTCGTTCCCGAGCTTGTACCCTCCTCCGAGGATGTCCAAGCAAAAGTAGGAGGAGCTGGGCGCTTGCCAGGGTCTTGAGTTGGCATGGAAGAGGATGATGCTCCACATGATATTGCTTCCCATATAGAACTGAAGAACGACTTAAGTTTGTTAAAGCATTTATCCATTTTTGTGTCCATGCGCTTAAGTCGTGCTTCGAGAAGAAATTGATTATAGCAATAGTGTTAAGTGATTCTTTTGTTGAGGAAGATGATCTTAAAAGTTTAACTTCTTCAGGTTTAGGACGGGATGAACGGGAGGATGCTTCTCTATGCCCTTGGTCTTTCCATTGTTCAAAAGGCATAATATTGAAGTATGGAGCTGGAAGCTTCATTCTTGTAATCGAAGCTTTGTTGATGGCTTTTGGTTTGGAAATAGAAGACTTTGGTGGTTCAATGCCACAATCGAGCAAAAGTCGCATAATATACTAGTTATAAAACAAGTGTGGCCTAGAACTATCATTTACTTTCAAGATCTCATCAAAGATCATACCAATCAAGTTTATACGAATGCCCCCATAGATTGCGTATAATGCCTTGAAATTTTCTTTATAGACGGCATCAAATTTTCCAATTCTTGGTAAAAGAGAGTGCATAAGAGTATGATGAAGAATTCTTGCAGACGGCCGTAAACCAATAGACTTAGTGCTATCCTTGTCATCTTCAGTAAATTGATGACTAATTTGATTACGGACATGAATATTGCAAAAGTCATTTGAGAATTTTTCACCAATAAACCGAGAACCAAGAACATTTGCCATCCTATCACATGAGATAAACACTTCTTTGCCACAGACAACGAACCAAAAGCAAAAATTGGGATCCTCGGGCTTGTTTTTCTCTAAATTTAGATTAGCATAGAATAACTTGATCATGACATGGTTAATTTCCACATTGTTTTGATCATAGTCAAGTAGATTTGCAATGTCAACATCCGTTGTGAAATCTAGGATACGATAACTAGAGAAATCTGAGAATTTAACAAACGAACCCGGATGGATAGTAAAATCTTTCATGTCATTCCATCTCTTGAGTGAAATTGGATCCACAAGCCATTTCTTGATAGAGAGATCAATGGGTTGTGTTTCTGAGGTAGAAGCTTGCTTTAATTTATTTTGTTGAGGAGCCATTAGGGATAAATTTGAAGAAAGAAATTTAATAAGAGAAGGTAGGGTTTCTGGGATTTGGGGGAAGAAGACTGGTTTGAAGTAAAAGAGAGAGATAGAAAAAAAAGTGAACGGAAAGTTATATTAAAAAAAACAGAATATACGTAACCGGTCGACCGGTCAAAATGGGGCGGTCGACCGTTTTTATCCAGAGTGCAAAACGGTCGACCGGTCCATTTTTAGCTGTCGACCGGTGCTGTTCTGGAAGCACAGTTCAGCCTGTTTTCAATTTACTGTGTCCTAGCCCATAACCGAGCTCTGATACCAAATGAAAGTGTGTACGCTTGTGCACACTAATTACGGATCGTGTAATATGGACTAATATATGCGGAATGTTATTTACAATCGCTATACAAGTAAATATTCAATAAACTAACTTTATAGCAATTCACAGATATAGAATAGTAAATGCAGTAAACTGTAAAAATCACACCAGGGATTTTTATACTGGTTCGGACCTCCCGTCCTACGTCCAGTCCCAGACTTCTATTTGGATTTTCACAACCAACTACCTCGCTTCACCCGGAGGAACAGGTTTACAACACCCGAACAGCCGAACGGGATTTCGTGCCTCTTACAACTCGAGGACTTCAACAAAAAACAAATACAATTGTCGTTGACAACTTGTGCTCTTGATAACACTGATTTGTCACTTGTAGTACACCCTTCCTATAATCTTATCCTCAAAATATGTGAATGAATGTTTGTGAAGATTGAAGGAAGTATATTACTTATTTGAATCAAAAGATATGAAATAATTTCAATGATTCAATAAGCAATTTGAAGTAGAGAGCTTTTAGAATGCAAGAGTATTTAGAAATTAAGATCAGAATTTTAAAGCAAAGAATTGTTGTATTTCAATCAATGATTTAGATATGTTTATATAGAGAATAAATGGTTGTAACTCTTTGTGAAGAGTAGCCATTAACATATGTGATCATTGATGAAAGGTAAGAGAAGCAACCATTGAAGAAAGAAGTGTCTTTTGGGAAAGGTTGCTTTCTGTTTAAAAACGGTCGACAGGTCAATAATGACCAGTAGACAAAATTTCAAATATATAGACGTTATGTGCATGTGTGCACGTTCATTGTGCAATTTACACAGGAACGGTCGACCGCCTGGTTTTGGACCGGTCGACCGGTCCCTGTTAAATTGCACAGTGAATGTGTAATGTCATCCAAAATGTATATACATCGATTCTATTGAGATGCATGATTATTTGAGGATAGATTTTAACAAAACTAATACTACTAACATACCAAATAATCAACCTCTAACGTATGAAGCTCGTTGTGTTTCAATGAATAACTTCTTTTTATCGATCACGGTTTATCCCTTTGTCAGAAATCAAAACTATATAAAAATCTTGACTCAACATTCTCCCCCTTTTTGATTGATGACAACATAGTTATGAATCTCCCCCTGTATATGATCTCCCCCTGAGATTGTGCCTGTAACTCTATATTTTCCTGCATATATACTGTTAGCACAATTTTCTCCCCCTTTGTCATCGACAAAAAGGAGTTTGTTAAAATAGAGGATATAAATTATATAATCCAGAGTATAAGCAAAATAAAACTACTACCATAGATCAAGAGTTAAGAGTCACATAATATTATAATACCCAAGAGTCTAGTACGAATTAAAACACGATACTATTTAGTACAAGTGCATGATAATGTCTTAAAGCAAGAACTAAAGTCATAATTTACACATAATAATAGATAAAGAGATAAACTAAAAGGATTCAATCTGACTCTGTCTCACCCTCCTCTTCTTCTTCTTCTTCTTCAACAAGCTGAGTTTTTCCGTATCCACGTCCATGACTCGTTCCCGAGCTTGTACCCTCCTCCGAGGATGTCCAAGAAAAAGTAGGAGGAGCTGGGCGCTTGCCAGGGTCTTGAGTTGGCATGGATGAGGATGATGCTCCACATGATATTGCTTCCCATATAGAACTGAAGAACGACTTAAGTTTGTTAAAGCGTTTATCCATTTTTGTGTCCATGCGCTTAAGTCGTGCTTCGAGAAGAAATTGATTTTGAGCAATAGTGTTAAGTGATTCTTTTGTTGAGGAAGATGATCTTAAAAGTTTAACTTCTTCAGGTTTAGGACGGGATGAATGGGAAGAAGCTTCTCTATGTCCTTGGTCTTTCCATTGTTCAAAAGGCATAATATTGAAGTATGGAGCTGGAAGCTTCATTCTTGTAATCGAAGCTTTGTTGATGGCTTTTGGTTTGGAAATAGAAGACTATGGTGGTTCAATGCCACAATCGAGCAAGAGTCGCATAATATACTCGTTATAAAACAAGTGTGGCCTAGAACTATCATTTACTTTCAAGATCTCATCAAAGATCATACCAATCCAGTTTATACGAATGCCCCCATAGATTGCGTATAATGCCTTGAAATTTTCTTTATAGACGGCATCAAAATTTCCAATTCTTGGTAAAAGAGAGTGCATAAGAGTATGATGAAGAATTCTTGCAGACGGCCGTAAACCAATAGACTTAGTGCTATCCTTGTCATCTTCAGTAAATTGATGACTAATTTGATTACGGACATGAATATTGCAAAAGTCATTTGAGAATTTTTCACCAATAAACCGAGAACCAAGAACATTTGCCATCCTATCACATGAGATAAACACTTCTTTGCCACAGACAACGGACCAAAAGCAAAAATTGGGATCCTCGGGCTTGTTTTTCTCTAAATTTAGATTAGCATAGAATAACTTGATCATGACATGGTTAATTTCCACATTGTTTTGATCATAGTCAAGTAGATTTGCAATGTCAGCATCCGATGCGAAATCTAGGATACGGTAACTAGAGAAATCTGAGAATTTAACAAACGAACCCGGATGGATAGTAAAATCTTTCATGTCATTCCATCTCTTGAGTGAAATTGGATCCACAAGCCATTTCTTGATAGAGAGATCAATGGGTTGTGTTTCTGAGGTAGAAGCTTGCTTTAATTTCTTTTGTTGAGGAGCCATTAGGGATAAATTTGAAGAAAGAAATTTAATAAGAGAAGGTAGGGTTTCTGGGATTTGGGGGAAGAAGACTGGTTTGAAGTAAAAGAGAGAGATAGAAAAAAAAGTGAACGGAAAGTTATATAAAAAAAACAGAATATACGTAACCGGTCGACCGGTCAAAATGGGGCGGTCGACCGTTTTTATCCAGAGTGCAAAACGGTCGACCGGTCCATTTTTAGCTGTCGACCGGTGCTGTTCTGGAAGCACAGTTCAGCCTGTTTTCAATTTACTGTGTCCTAGCCCATAACCGAGCCCATAACCGAGCTCTGATACCAAATGAAAGTGTGTACGCTTGTGCACACTAATTACGGATCGTGTAATATGGACTAATATATGCGGAATGTTATTTACAATTGCTATACAAGTAAATATTCAATAAACTAACTATATAGCAATTCACAGATATAGAATAGTAAATGCAGTAAACTGTAAAAATCACACCAGGGATTTTTATACTGGTTCGGACCTCCCGTCCTACGTCCAGTCCCAGACTTCTATCTAGATTTTCACAACCAACTACCTCGCTTCACCCGGAGGAACAGGTTTACAACACCCGAACAGCCGAACGGGATTTCGTGCCTCTTACAACTCGAGGACTTCAACAAAAAACAAATACAATTGTCATTGACAACTTGTGCTCTTGATAACACTGATTTTTCAATTGTAGTACACCCTTCCTATAATCTTATCCTCAAAATATGTGAATGAATGTTTGTGAAGATTGAAGGAAGTATATTACTTATTTGAATCAAAAGATATGAAATAATTTCAATGATTCAATAAGCAATTTGAAGTAGAGAGCTTTTAGAATGCAAGAGTATTTAGAAATTAAGATCAGAATTTTAAAGCAAAGAATTGTTGTATTTCAATCAATGATTTAGATATGTTTATATAGAGAATAAATGGTTGTAACTCTTTGTGAAGAGTAGCCATTAACAGATGTGATCATTGATGAAAGGTAAGAGAAGCAACCATTGAAGAAAGAAGTGTCTTTTGGGAAAGGTTGCTTTCTGTTTAAAAACGGTCGACAGGTCAATAATGACCAGTAGCATAATTTCAAATATATAGACGTTATGTGCATGTGTGCACGTTCATTGTGCAATTTACACAGGAACGGTCGACCGCCTGGTTTTGGACCGGTCGACCAGTCCCTGTTAAATTGCACAGTGAATGTGCAATGTCATCCAAAACGTATATACATCGATTCTATTGAGATGCATGATTATTTGAGGATAGATTTTAACAAAACTAATACTACTAACATACCAAATAATCAACCTCTAACGTATGAAGCTCGTTGTGTTTCAATGAATAACTTCTTTTTGTCGATCACGGTTTATCCCTTTGTCAGAAATCAAAACTATATAAAAATCTTGACTCAACATTCTCCCCCTTTTTGATTGATGACAACATAGTTATGAATCTCCCCCTGTATATGATCTCCCCCTGAGATTGTGCCTGTAACTCTATATTTTCCTGCATATATACTGTTAGCACAATTTTCTCCCCCTTTGTCATCGACAAAAAGGAGTTTGTTAAAATAGAGGATATAAATTATATAATCCAGAGTATAAGCAAAATAAAACTACTACCATAGATCAAGAGTTAAGAGTCACATAATATGATAATACCCAAGAGTCTAGTACGAATTAAAACGCGACACTATTTAGTACAAGTGCATGATAATGTCTTAAAGCAAGAACTAAAGTCATAATTTACACATAATAATAGATAAAGAGATAAACTAAAAGGATTCAATCTGACTCTGTCTCACCCTCCTCTTCTTCTTCTTCTTCAACAAGCTGAGTTTTTCCGTATCCACGTCCATGACTCGTTCCCGAGCTTGTACCCTCCTCCGAGGATGTCTAAGCAAAAGTAGGAGGAGCTGGGCGCTTGCCAGGGTCTTGAGTTGGCATGGATGAGGATGATGCTCCACATGATATTGCTTCCCATATAGAACTGAAGAACGACTTAAGTTTGTTAAAGCGTTTATCCATTTTTGTGTCCATGCGCTTAAGTCGTGCTTCGAGAAGAAATTGATTTTGAGCAATAGTGTTAAGTGATTCTTTTGTTGAGGAAGATGATCTTAAAAGTTTAACTTCTTCAGGTTTAGGACGGGATGAACGGGAGGAAGCTTCTCTATGTCCTTGGTCTTTCCATTGTTCAAAAGGCATAATATTGAAGTATGGAGCTGGAAGCTTCATTCTTGTAATCGAAGCTTTGTTGATGGCTTTTGGTTTGGAAATAGAAGACTTTGGTGGTTCAATGCCACAATCGAGCAAGAGTCGCATAATATACTCGTTATAAAACAAGTGTGGCCTAGAACTATCATTTACTTTCAAGATCTCATCAAAGATCATACCAATCCAGTTTATACGAATGGATTCATAGATTGCGTGTAATGCCTTGAAATTTTCTTTATAGACGGCATCAAAATTTCCAATTCTTGGTAAAAGAGAGTGCATAAGAGTATGATGAAGAATTCTTGCAGACGGCCGTAAACCAATAGACTTAGTGCTATCCTTGTCATCTTCAGTAAATTGATGACTAATTTGATTACGGACATGAATATTGCAAAAGTCATTTGAGAATTTTTCACCAATAAACCGAGAACCAAGAACATTTGCCATCCTATCACATGAGATAAACACTTCTTTGCCACAGACAACGGACCAAAAGCAAAAATTGGGATCCTCGGGCTTGTTTTTCTCTAAATTTAGATTAGCATAGAATAACTTGATCATGACATGGTTAATTTCCACATTGTTTTGATCATAGTCAAGTAGATTTGCAATGTCAGCATCCGTTGCGAAATCTAGGATACGATAACTAGAGAAATCTGAGAATTTAACAAACGAACCCGGATGGATAGTAAAATCTTTCATGTCATTCCATCTCTTGAGTGAAATTGGATCCACAAGCCATTTCTTGATAGAGAGATCAATGGGTTGTGTTTCTGAGGTAGAAGCTTGCTTTAATTTCTTTTGTTGAGGAGCCATTAGGGATAAATTTGAAGAAAGAAATTTAATAAGAGAAGGTAGGGTTTCTGGGATTTGGGGGAAGAAGACTGGTTTGAAGTAAAAGAGAGAGATAGAAAAAAAAGTGAACGAAAAGTTATATTAAAAAAAACAGAATATACGTAACCGGTCGACCGGTCAAAATGGGGCGGTCGACCGTTTTTATCCAGAGTGCAAAACGGTCGACCGGTCCATTTTTAGCTGTCGACCGGTGCTGTTCTGGAAGCACAGTTCAGCCTGTTTTCAATTTACTGTGTCCTAGCCCATAACCGAGCCCATAACCGAGCTCTGATACCAAATGAAAGTGTGTACGCTTGTGCACACTAATTACGGATCGTGTAATATGGACTAATATATGCGGAATGTTATTTACAATTGCTATACAAGTAAATATTCAATAAACTAACTATATAGCAATTCACAGATATAGAATAGTAAATGCAGTAAACTGTAAAAATCACACCAGGGATTTTTATACTGGTTCGGACCTCCCGTCCTACGTCCAGTCCCAGACTTCTATCTGGATTTTCACAACCAACTACCTCGCTTCACCCGGAGGAACAGGTTTACAACACCCGAACAGCCGAACGGGATTTCGTGCCTCTTACAACTCGAGGACTTCAACAAAAAACAAATACAATTGTCATTGACAACTTGTGCTCTTGATAACACTGATTTTTCACTTGTAGTACACCCTTCCTATAATCTTATCCTCAAAATATGTGAATGAATGTTTGTGAAGATTGAAGGAAGTATATTACTTATTTGAATCAAATGATATGAAATAATTTCAATGATTCAATAAGCAATTTGAAGTAGAGAGCTTTTAGAATGCAAGAGTATTTAGAAATTAAGATCAGAATTTTAAAGCAAAGAATTGTTGTATTTCAATCAATGATTTAGATATGTTTATATAGAGAATAAATGGTTGTAACTCTTTGTGAAGAGTAGCCATTAACAGATGTGATCATTGATGAAAGGTAAGAGAAGCAACCATTGAAGAAAGAAGTGTCTTTTGGGAAAGGTTGCTTTCTGTTTAAAAACGGTCGACAGGTCAATAATGACCAGTAGACATAATTTCAAATATATAGACGTTATGTGCATGTGTGCACGTTCATTGTGCAATTTACACAGGAACGGTCGACCGCCTGGTTTTGGACCGGTCGACCAGTCCCTGTTAAATTGCATAGTGAATGTGCAATGTCATCCAAAACGTATATACATCGATTCTATTGAGATGCATGATTATTTGAGGATAGATTTTAACAAAACTAATACTACTAACATACCAAATAATCAACCTCTAACGTATGAAGCTCGTTGTGTTTCAATGAATAACTTCTTTTTGTCGATCACGGTTTATCCCTTTGTCAGAAATCAAAACTATATAAAAATCTTGACTCAACATTCTCCCCCTTTTTGATTGATGACAACATAGTTATGAATCTCCCCCTGTATATGATCTCCCCCTGAGATTGTGCCTGTAACTCTATATTTTCCTGCATATATACTGTTAGCACAATTTTCTCCCCCTTTGTCATCGACAAAAAGGAGTTTGTTAAAATAGAGGATATAAATTATATAATCCAGAGTATAAGCAAAATAAAACTACTACCATAGATCAAGAGTTAAGAGTCACATAATATGATAATACCCAAGAGTCTAGTACGAATTAAAACGCGACACTATTTAGTACAAGTGCATGATAATGTCTTAAAGCAAGAACTAAAGTCATAATTTACACATAATAATAGATAAAGAGATAAACTAAAAGGATTCAATCTGACTCTGTCTCACCCTCCTCTTCTTCTTCTTCTTCAACAAGCTGAGTTTTTTCGTATCCACGTCCATGACTCGTTCCCGAGCTTGTACCCTCCTCCGAGGATGTCTAAGCAAAAGTAGGAGGAGCTGGGCGCTTGCCAGGGTCTTGAGTTGGCATGGATGAGGATGATGCTCCACATGATATTGCTTCCCATATAGAACTGAAGAACGACTTAAGTTTGTTAAAGCGTTTATCCATTTTTGTGTCCATGCGCTTAAGTCGTGCTTCGAGAAGAAATTGATTTTGAGCAATAGTGTTAAGTGATTCTTTTGTTCAGGAAGATGATCTTAAAAGTTTAACTTCTTCAGGTTTAGGACGGGATGAACGGGAGGAAGCTTCTCTATGTCCTTGGTCTTTCCATTGTTCAAAAGGCATAATATTGAAGTATGGAGCTGGAAGCTTCATTCTTGTAATCGAAGCTTTGTTGATGGCTTTTGGTTTGGAAATAGAAGACTTTGGTGGTTCAATGCCACAATCGAGCAAGAGTCGCATAATATACTCGTTATAAAACAAGTGTGGCCTAGAACTATCATTTACTTTCAAGATCTCATCAAAGATCATACCAATCCAATTTATACGAATGCCTTCATAGATTGCGTATAATGCCTTGAAATTTTCTTTATAGACGGCATCAAAATTTCCAATTCTTGGTAAAAGAGAGTGCATAAGAGTATGATGAAGAATTCTTGCAGACGGCCGTAAACCAATAGACTTAGTGCTATCCTTGTCATCTTCAGTAAATTGATGACTAATTTGATTACGGACATGAATATTGCAAAAGTCATTTGAGAATTTTTCACCAATAAACCGAGAACCAAGAACATTTGCCATCCTATCACATGAGATAAACACTTCTTTGCCACAGACAACGGACCAAAAGCAAAAATTGGGATCCTCGGGCTTGTTTTTCTCTAAATTTAGATTAGCATAGAATAACTTGATCATGACATGGTTAATTTCCACATTGTTTTGATCATAGTCAAGTAGATTTGCAATGTCAGCATCCGTTGCGAAATCTAGGATACGATAACTAGAGAAATCTGAGAATTTAACAAACGAACCCGGATGGATAGTAAAATCTTTCATGTCATTCCATCTCTTGAGTGAAATTGGATCCACAAGCCATTTCTTGATAGAGAGATCAATGGGTTGTGTTTCTGAGGTAGAAGCTTGCTTTAATTTCTTTTGTTGAGGAGCCATTAGGGATAAATTTGAAGAAAGATATTTAATAAGAGAAGGTAGGGTTTCTAGGATTTGGGGGAAGAAGACTGGTTTGAAGTAAAAGAGAGATAGAAAAAAAAGTGAACGGAAAGTTATATTAAAAAAAACAGAATATACGTAACCGGTCGACCGGTCAAAATGGGGCGGTCGACCGTTTTTATCCAGAGTGCAAAACGGTCGACCGGTCCATTTTTAGCTGTCGACCGGTGCTGTTCTGGAAGCACAGTTCAGCCTGTTTTCAATTTACTGTGTCCTAGCCCATAACCGAGCCCATAACCGAGCTCTGATACCAAATGAAAGTGTGTACGCTTGTGCACACTAATTACGGATCGTGTAATATGGACTAATATATGCGGAATGTTATTTACAATTGCTATACAAGTAAATATTCAATAAACTAACTATATAGCAATTCACAGATATAGAATAGTAAATGCAGTAAACTGTAAAAATCACACCAGGGATTTTTATACTGGTTCGGACCTCCCGTCCTACGTCCAGTCCCAGACTTCTATCTGGATTTTCACAACCAACTACCTCGCTTCACCCGGAGGAAAAGGTTTACAACACCCGAACAGCCGAACGGGATTTCGTGCCTCTTACAACTCGAGGACTTCAACAAAAAACAAATACAATTGTCGTTGACAACTTGTGCTCTTGATAACACTGATTTGTCACTTGTAGTACACCCTTCCTATAATCTTATCCTCAAAATATGTGAATGAATGTTTGTGAAGATTGAAGGAAGTATATTACTTATTTGAATCAAAAGATATGAAATAATTTCAATGATTCAATAAGCAATTTGAAGTAGAGAGCTTTTAGAATGCAAGAGTATTTATAAATTAAGATCAGAATTTTAAAGCAAAGAATTGTTGTATTTCAATCAATGATTTAGATATGTTTATATAGAGAATAAATGGTTGTAACTCTTTGTGAAGAGTAGCCATTAACAGATGTGATCATTGATGAAAGGTAAGAGAAGCAACCATTGAAGAAAGAAGTGTCTTTTGGGAAAGGTTGCTTTCTGTTTAAAAACGATCGACAGGTCAATAATGACCAGTAGACAAAATTTCAAATATATAGACGTTATGTGCATGTGTGCACGTTCATTGTGCAATTTACACAGGAACGGTCGACCGCCTGGTTTTGGACCGGTCGACCGGTCCCTGTTAAATTGCACAGTGAATGTGCAATGTCATCCAAAACGTATATACATCGATTCTATTGAGATGCATGATTATTTGAGGATAGATTTTAACAAAACTAATACTACTAACATACCAAATAATCAACCTCTAACGTATGAAGCTCGTTGTGTTTCAATGAATAACTTCTTTTTGTCGATCACGGCTTATCCCTTTGTCAGAAATCAAAACTATATAAAAATCTTGACTCAACATTCTCCCCCTTTTTGATTGATGACAACATAGTTATGAATCTCCCCCTGTATATGATCTCCCCCTGAGATTGTGCCTGTAACTCTATATTTTCCTGCATATATACTGTTAGCACAATTTTCTCCCCCTTTGTTATCGACAAAAAGGAGTTTGTTAAAATAGAGGATATAAATTATATAATCCAGAGTATAAGCAAAATAAAACTACTACCATAGATCAAGAGTTAAGAGTCACATAATATGATAATACCCAAGAGTCTAGTACGAATTAAAACGCGACACTATTTAGTACAAGTGCATGATAATGTCTTAAAGCAAGAACTAAAGTCATAATTTACACATAATAATAGATAAAGAGATAAACTAAAAGGATTCAATCTGACTCTGTCTCACCCTCCTCTTCTTCTTCTTCTTCTTCAACAAGTTGAGTTTTTCCGTATCCACGTCCATGACTCGTTCCCGAGCTTGTACCCTCCTTCGAGGATGTCCAAGCAAAAGTAGGAGGAGCTGGGCACTTGCCAGGGTCTTGAGTTGGCATGGATGAGTATGATGCTCCACATGATATTGCTTCCCATATAGAACTGAAGAACGACTTAAGTTTGTTAAAGCGTTTATCCATTTTTGTGTCCATGCGCTTAAGTCATGCTTCGAGAAGAAATTGATTTTGAGCAATAGTGTTAAGTGATTCTTTTGTTGAGGAAGATGATCTTAAAAGTTTAACTTCTTCAGGTTTAGGACGGGATGAACGGGAGGAAGCTTCTCTATGTCCTTGTTCTTTCCATTGTTCAAAAGGCATAATATTGAAGTATGGAGCTGGAAGCTTCATTCTTGTAATCGAAGCTTTGTTGATGGCTTTTGGTTTGGAAATTGAAGACTTTGGTGGTTCAATGCCACAATCGAGCAAGAGTCGCATAATATACTCGTTATAAAACAAGTGTGGCCTAGAACTATCATTTACTTTCAAGATCTCATCAAAGATCATACAAATCCAGTTTATACGAATGCCCCCATAGATTGCGTATAATGCCTTGAAATTTTCTTTATAGACGGCATCAAAATTTCCAATTCTTGGTAAAAGAGAGTGCATAAGAGTATGATGAAGAATTCTTGCAGACGGCCGTAAACCAATAGACTTAGTGCTATCCTTGTCATCTTCAGTAAATTGATGACTAATTTGATTACGGACATGAATATTGCAAAAGTCATTTGAGAATTTTTCACCAATAAACCGAGAACCAAGAACATTTGCCATCCTATCACATGAGATAAACACTTCTTTGCCACAGACAACGGACCAAAAGCAAAAATTGGAATCCTCGGGCTTGTTTTTCTCTAAATTTAGATTAGCATAGAATAACTTGATCATGACATGGTTAATTTCCACATTGTTTTGATCATAGTCAAGTAGATTTGCAATGTCAGCATCCGTTGCGAAATCTAGGATACGATAACTAGAGAAATCTGAGAATTTAACAAACGAACCCGGATGGATAGTAAAATCTTTCATGTCATTCCATCTCTTGAGTGAAATTGGATCCACAAGCCATTTCTTGATAGAGAGATCAATGGGTTGTGTTTCTGAGGTAGAAGCTTGCTTTAATTTCTTTTGTTGAGGAGCCATTAGGGATAAATTTGAAGAAAGAAATTTAATAAGAGAAGGTAGGGTTTCTGGGATTTGGGGGAAGAAGACTGGTTTGAAGTAAAAGAGAGAGATAGAAAAAAAAGTGAACGGAAAGTTATATTAAAAAAAAAACATAATATACGTAACCGGTCGACCGGTCAAAATGGGGCGGTCGACCGTTTTTATCCAGAGTGCAAAACGGTCGACCGGTCCATTTTTAGCTGTCGACCGGTGCTGTTCTGGAAGCACAGTTCAGCCTGTTTTCAATTTACTGTGTCCTAGCCCATAACCGAGCCCATAACCGAGCTCTGATACTAAATGAAAGTGTGTACGCTTGTGCACACTAATTACGGATCGTGTAATATGGACTAATATATGCAGAATGTTATTTACAATTGCTATACAAGTAAATATTCAATAAACTATCTATATAGCAATTCACAGATATAGAATAGTAAATGCAGTAAACTGTAAAAATCACACCAGGAATTTTTATACTGGTTCGGACCTCCCGTCCTACGTCCAGTACCAGACTTCTATCTGGATTTTCACAACCAACTACCTCGCTTCACCCGGAGGAACAGGTTTACAACACCCGAACAGCCGAACGGGATTTCGTGCCTCTTACAACTCGAGGACTTCAACAAAAAACAAATACAATTGTCGTTGACAACTTGTGCTCTTGATAACACTGATTTGTCACTTGTAGTACACCCTTCCTATAATCTTATCCTCAAAATATATGAATAAATGTTTGTGAAGATTGAAGGAAGTATATTACTTATTTGAATCAAAAGATATGAAATAATTTCAATGATTCAATAAGCAATTTGAAGTAGAGAGCTTTTAGAATGCAAGAGTATTTAGAAATTAAGATCAGAATTTTAAAGCAAAGAATTGTTGTATTTCAATCAATGATTTAGATATGTTTATATAGAGAATAAATGGTTGTAACTCTTTGTGAAGAGTAGCCATTAACAGATGTGATCATTGATGAAAGGTAAGAGAAGCAACCATTGAAGAAAGAAGTGTCTTTTGGGAAAGGTTGCTTTCTGTTTAAAAACGGTCGACAGGTCAATAATGACCAGTAGACATAATTTCAAATATATAGACGTTATGTGCATGTGTGCACGTTCATTGTGCAATTTACACAGGAACGGTCGACCGCCTGGTTTTGGACCGGTCGACCGGTCCCTGTTAAATTGCACAGTGAATGTGCAATGTCATCCAAAACGTATATACATCGATTCTATTGAGATGCATGATTATTTGAGGATAGATTTTAACAAAACTAATACTACTAACATACCAAATAATCAACCTCTAACGTATGAAGCTCGTTGTGTTTCAATGAATAACTTCTTTTTGTCGATCACGGTTTATCCCTTTGTCAGAAATCAAAACTATATAAAAATCTTGACTCAACATTCTCCCCCTTTTTGATTGATGACAACATAGTTATGAATCTCCCCCTGTATATGATCTCCCCCTGAGATTGTGCCTGTAACTCTATATTTTCCTGCATATATACTGTTAGCACAATTTTCTCCCCCTTTGTCATCGACAAAAAGAAGTTTGTTAAAATAGAGGATATAAATTATATAATCCAGAGTATAAGCAAAATAAAACTACTACCATAGATCAAGAGTAAAGAGTCACATAATATGATAATACCCAAGAGTCTAGTACGAATTAAAACGCGACACTATTTAGTACAAGTGCATGATAATGTCTTAAAGCAAGAACTAAAGTCATAATTTACACATAATAATAGATAAAGAGATAAACTAAAAGGATTCAATCTTACTCTGTCTCACCCTCCTCTTCTTCTTCTTCTTCTTCAACAAGCTGAGTTTTTCCGTATCCACGTCCATGACTCGTTCCCGAGCTTGTACCCTCCTCCGAGGATGTCCAAGCAATAGTAGGAGGAGCTGGGCGCTTGCCAGGGTCTTGAGTTGGCATGGATGAGGATGATGCTCCACATGATATTGCTTCCCATATAGAACTGAAGAACGACTTAAGTTTGTTAAAGCGTTTATCCATTTTTGTGTCCATGCGCTTAAGTCATGCTTCGAGAAGAAATTGATTTTGAGCAATAGTGTTAAGTGATTCTTTTGTTGAGGAAGATGATCTTAAAAGTTTAACTTCTTCAGGTTTAGGACGGGATGAACGGGAGGAAGCTTCTCTATGTCCTTGTTCTTTCCATTGTTCAAAAGGCATAATATTGAAGTATGGAGCTGGAAGCTTCATTCTTGTAATCGAAGCTTTGTTGATGGCTTTTGGTTTGGAAATTGAAGACTTTGGTGGTTCAATGCCACAATCGAGCAAGAGTCGCATAATATACTCGTTATAAAACAAGTGTGGCCTAGAACTATCATTTACTTTCAAGATCTCATCAAAGATCATACCAATCCAGTTTATACGAATGCCCCCATAGATTGCGTATAATGCCTTGAAATTTTCTTTATAGACGGCATCAAAATTTCCAATTCTTGGTAAAAGAGAGTGCATAAGAGTATGATGAAGAATTCTTGCAGACGGCCGTAAACCAATAGACTTAGTGCTATCCTTGTCATCTTCAGTAAATTGATGACTAATTTGATTACGGACATGAATATTGCAAAAGTCATTTTTAGAATTTTTCACCAATAAACCGAGAACCAAGAACATTTGCCATCCTATCACATGAGATAAACACTTCTTTGCCACAGACAACGGACCAAAAGCAAAAATTGGGATCCTCGGGCTTGTTTTTCTCTAAATTTAGATTAGCATAGAATAACTTGATCATGACATGGTTAATTTCCACATTGTTTTGATCATAGTCAAGTAGATTTGCAATGTCAGCATCCGTTGCGAAATCTAGGATACGATAACTAGAGAAATCTGAGAATTTAACAAACGAACCCGGATGGATAGTAAAATCTTTCATGTCATTCCATCTCTTGAGTGAAATTGGATCCACAAGCCATTTCTTGATAGAGAGATCAATGGGTTGTGTTTCTGAGGTAGAAGCTTGCTTTAATTTCTTTTGTTGAGGAGCCATTAGGGATAAATTTGAAGAAAGAAATTTAATAAGAGAAGGTATGGTTTCTGGGATTTGGGGGAAGAAGACAGGTTTGAAGTAAAAGAGAGAGATAGAAAAAAAAGTGGACGGAAAGTTATATTAAAAAAAACAGAATATACGTAACCGGTCGACCGGTCAAAATGGGGCGGTCGACCGTTTTTATCCAGAGTGCAAAACGGTCGACCGGTCCATTTTTAGCTGTCGACCGGTGCTGTTCTGGAAGCACAGTTCAGCCTGTTTTCAATTTACTGTGTCCTAGCCCATAACCGAGCCCATAACCGAGCTCTGATACCAAATGAAAGTGTGTACGCTTGTGCACACTAATTACGGATCATGTAATATGGACTAATATATGCGGAATGTTATTTACAATTGCTATACAAGTAAATATTCAATAAACTAACTATATAGCAATTCACAGATATAGAATAGTAAATGCAGTAAACTGTAAAAATCACACCAGGGATTTTTATACTGGTTAGGACCTCCCGTCCTACGTCCAGTCCCAGACTTCTATCTGGATTTTCACAACCAACTACCTCGCTTCACCCGGAGGAACAGGTTTACAACACCCGAACAGCCGAACGGGATTTCGTGCCTCTTACAACTCGAGGACTTCAACAAAAAACAAATACAATTGTCGTTGACAACTTGTGCTCTTGATAACACTGATTTGTCACTTGTAGTACACCCTTCCTATAATCTTATCCTCAAAATATATGAATTAATGTTTGTGAAGATTGAAGGAAGTATATTACTTATTTGAATCAAAAGATATGAAATAATTTCAATGATTCAATAAGCAATTTGAAGTAGAGAGCTTTTAGAATGCAAGAGTATTTAGAAATTAAGATCAGAATTTTAAAGCAAAGAATTGTTGTATTTCAATCAATGATTTAGATATGTTTATATAGAGAATAAATGGTTGTAACTCTTTGTGAAGAGTAGCCATTAACAGATGTGATCATTGATGAAAGGTAAGAGAAGCAACCATTGAAGAAAGAAGTGTCTTTTGGGAAAGGTTGCTTTCTGTTTAAAAACGGTCGACAGGTCAATAATGACCAGTAGACATAATTTCAAATATATAGACGTTATGTGCATGTGTGCACGTTCATTGTGCAATTTACACAGGAACGGTCGACCGCCTGGTTTTGGACCGGTCGACCGGTCCCTGTTAAATTGCACAGTGAATGTGCAATGTCATCCAAAACGTATATACATCGATTCTATTGAGATGCATGATTATTTGAGGATAGATTTTAACAAAACTAATACTACTAACATACCAAATAATCAACCTCTAACGTATGAAGCTCGTTGTGTTTCAATGAATAACTTCTTTTTGTCGATCACGGTTTATCCCTTTGTCAGAAATCAAAACTATATAAAAATCTTGACTCAACATTCTCCCCCTTTTTGATTGATGACAACATAGTTATGAATCTCCCCCTGTATATGATCTCCCCCTGAGATTGTGCCTGTAACTCTATATTTTCCTGCATATATACTGTTAGCACAATTTTCTCCCCCTTTGTCATCGACAAAAAGAAGTTTGTTAAAATAGAGGATATAAATTATATAATCCAGAGTATAAGCAAAATAAAACTACTACCATAGATCAAGAGTAAAGAGTCACATAATATGATAATACCCAAGAGTCTAGTACGAATTAAAACGCGACACTATTTAGTACAAGTGCATGATAATGTCTTAAAGCAAGAACTAAAGTCATAATTTACACATAATAATAGATAAAGAGATAAACTAAAAGGATTCAATCTTACTCTGTCTCACCCTCCTCTTCTTCTTCTTCTTCTTCAACAAGCTGAGTTTTTCCGTATCCACGTCCATGACTCGTTCCCGAGCTTGTACCCTCCTCCGAGGATGTCCAAGCAATAGTAGGAGGAGCTGGGCGCTTGCTAGGGTCTTGAGTTGGCATGGATGAGGATGATGCTCCACATGATATTGCTTCCCATATAGAACTGAAGAACGACTTAAGTTTGTTAAAGCGTTTATCCATTTTTGTGTCCATGCGCTTAAGTTGTGCTTCGAGAAGAAATTGATTTTGAGCAATAGTGTTAAGTGATTCTTTTGTTGAGGAAGATGATCTTAAAAGTTTAATTTCTTCAGGTTTAGGACGGGATGAACGGGAGGAAGCTTCTCTATGTCCTTGGTCTTTCCATTATTCAAAAGGCATAATATTGAAGTATGGAGCTGGAAGCTTCATTCTTGTAATCGAAGCTTTGTTGATGGCTTTTGGTTTGGAAATAGAAGACTTTGGTGGTTCAATGCGACAATCGAGCAAGAGTCGCATAATATACTCGTTATAAAACAAGTGTGGCCTAGAACTATCATTTACTTTCAAGATCTCATCAAAGATCATACCAATCCAGTTTATACGAATGCCCCCATAGATTGCGTATAATGCCTTGAAATTTTCTTTATAGACGGCATCAAAATTTCCAATTCTTGGTAAAAGAGAGTGCACAAGAGTATGATGAAGAATTCTTGCAGATGGCCGTAAACCAATAGACTTAGTGCTATCCTTGTCATCTTCAGTAAATTGATGACTAATTTGATTACGGACATGAATATTGCAAAAGTCATTTGAGAATTTTTCACCAATAAACCGAGAACCAAGAACATTTGCCATCCTATCACATGAGATAAACACTTCTTTGCCACAGACAACGGACCAAAAGCAAAAATTGGGATCCTCGGGCTTGTTTTTCTCTAAATTTAGATTAGCATAGAATAACTTGATCATGACATGGTTAATTTCCACATTGTTTTGATCATAGTCAAGTAGATTTGCAATGTCAGCATCCGTTGCGAAATCTAGGATACGATAACTAGAGAAATCTGAGAATTTAACAAACGAACCCGGATGGATAGTAAAATCTTTCATGTCATTCCATCTCTTGAGTGAAATTGGATCCACAAGCCATTTCTTGATAGAGAGATCAATGGGTTGTGTTTCTGAGGTAGAAGCTTGCTTTAATTTCTTTTGTTGAGGAGCCATTAGGGATAAATTTGAAGAAAGAAATTTAATAAGAGAAGGTATGGTTTCTGGGATTTGGGGGAAGAAGACAGGTTTGAAGTAAAAGAGAGAGATAGAAAAAAAAGTGGACGGAAAGTTATATTAAAAAAAACAGAATATACGTAACCGGTCGACCGGTCAAAATGGGGCGGTCGACCGTTTTTATCCAGAGTGCAAAACGGTCGACCGGTCCATTTTTAGCTGTCGACCGGTGCTGTTCTGGAAGCACAGTTCAGCCTGTTTTCAATTTACTGTGTCCTAGCCCATAACCGAGCCCATAACCGAGCTCTGATACCAAATGAAAGTGTGTACGCTTGTGCACACTAATTACGGATCATGTAATATGGACTAATATATGCGGAATGTTATTTACAATTGCTATACAAGTAAATATTCAATAAACTAACTATATAGCAATTCACAGATATAGAATAGTAAATGCAGTAAACTGTAAAAATCACACCAGGGATTTTTATACTGGTTCGGACCTCCCGTCCTACGTCCAGTCCCAGACTTCTATCTGGATTTTCACAACCAACTACCTCGCTTCACCCGGAGGAACAGGTTTACAACACCCGAACAGCCGAACGGGATTTCGTGCCTCTTACAACTCGAGGACTTCAACAAAAAACAAATACAATTGTCGTTGACAACTTGTGCTCTTGATAACACTGATTTGTCACTTGTAGTACACCCTTCCTATAATCTTATCCTCAAAATATGTGAATGAATGTTTGTGAAGATTGAAGGAAGTATATTACTTATTTGAATCAAAAGATATGAAATAATTTCAATGATTCAATAAGCAATTTGAAGTAGAGAGCTTTTAGAATGCAAGAGTATTTAGAAATTAAGATCAGAATTTTAAAGCAAAGAATTGTTGTATTTCAATCAATGATTTAGATATGTTTATATAGAGAATAAATGGTTGTAACTCTTTGTGAAGAGTAGCCATTAACAGATGTGATCATTGATGAAAGGTAAGAGAAGCAACCATTGAAGAAAGAAGTGTCTTTTGGGAAAGGTTGCTTTCTGTTTAAAAACGGTCGACAGGTCAATAATGACCAGTAGACAAAATTTCAAATATATAGACGTTATGTGCATGTGTGCACGTTCATTGTGCAATTTACACAGGAACGGTCGACCGCCTGGTTTTGGACCGGTCGACCGGTCCCTGTTAAATTGCACAGTGAATGTGCAATGTCATCCAAAACGTATATACATCGATTCTATTGAGATGCATGATTATTTGAGGATAGATTTTAACAAAACTAATACTACTAACATACCAAATAATCAACCTCTAACGTATGAAGCTCGTTGTGTTTCAATGAATAACTTCTTTTTGTCGATCACGGTTTATCCCTTTGTCAGAAATCAAAACCATATAAAAATCTTGACTCAACATTCTCCCCCTTTTTGATTGATGACAACATAGTTATGAATCTCCCCCTGTATATGATCTCCCCCTGAGATTGTGCCTGTAACTCTATATTTTCCTGCATATATACTGTTAGCACAATTTTCTCCCCCTTTGTCATCGACAAAAAGGAGTCTGTTAAAATAGAGGATATAAATTATATAATCCAGAGTATAAGCAAAATAAAACTACTACCATAGATCAAGAGTTAAGAGTCACATAATATGATAATACCCAAGAGTCTAGTACGAATTAAAACGCGACACTATTTAGTACAAGTGCATGATAATGTCTTAAAGCAAGAACTAAAGTCATAATTTACACATAATAATAGATAAAGAGATAAACTAAAAGGATTCAATCTGACTCTGTCTCACCCTCCTCTTCTTCTTCTTCTTCAACAAGCTGAGTTTTTTCGTATCCACGTCCATGACTCGTTCCCGAGCTTGTACCCTCCTCCGAGGATGTCCAAGCAAAAGTAGGAGGAGCTGGGCGCTTGCCAGGGTCTTGAGTTGGCATGGATGAGGATGATGCTCCACATGATATTGCTTCCCATATAGAACTGAAGAACGACTTAAGTTTGTTAAAGCGTTTATTCATTTTTGTGTCCATGTGCTTAAGTCGTGCTTCGAGAAGAAATTGATTTTGAGCAATAGTGTTAAGTGATTCTTTTGTTGAGGAAGATGATCTTAAAAGTTTAACTTCTTCAGGTTTAGGACGGGATGAACGGGAGGAAGCTTCTCTATGTCCTTGGTCTTTCCATTGTTCAAAAGGCATAATATTGAAGTATGGAGCTGGAAGCTTCATTCTTGTAATCGAAGCTTTGTTGATGGCTTTTGGTTTGGAAATAGAAGACTTTGGTGGTTCAATGCCACAATCGAGCAAGAGTCGCATAATATACTCGTTATAAAACAAGTGTGGCCTAGAACTATCATTTACTTTCAAGATCTCATCAAAGATCATACCAATCCAGTTTATACGAATGCCCCCATAGATTGCGTATAATGCCTTGAAATTTTCTTTATAGACGGCATCAAAATTTCCAATTCTTGGTAAAAGAGAGTGCATAAGAGTATGATGAAAAATTCTTGCAGACGGCCGTAAACCAATAGACTTAGTGCTATCCTTGTCATCTTCAGTAAATTGATGACTAATTTGATTACGGACATGAATATTGCAAAAGTCATTTGAGAATTTTTCACCAATAAACCGAGAACCAAGAACATTTGCCATCCTATCACATGAGATAAACACTTCTTTGCCACAGACAACGGACCAAAAGCAAAAATTGGGATCCTCGGGCTTGTTTTTCTCTAAATTTAGATTAGCATAGAATAACTTGATCATGACATGGTTAATTTCCACATTGTTTTGATCATAGTCAAGTAGATTTGCAATGTCAGCATCCGTTGCGAAATCTAGGATACGATAACTAGAGAAATCTGAGAATTTAACAAACGAACCCGGATGGATAGTAAAATCTTTCAGGTCATTCCATCTCTTGAGTGAAATTGGATCCACAAGCCATTTCTTGATAGAGAGATCAATGGGTTGTGTTTCTGAGGTAGAAGCTTGCTTTAATTTCTTTTGTTGAGGAGCCATTAGGGATAAATTTGAAGAAAGAAATTTAATAAGAGAAGGTAGGGTTTCTGGGATTTGGGGGAAGAAGACTGGTTTGAAGTAAAAGAGAGAGATAGAAAAAAAAGTGGACGGAAAGTTATATTAAAAAAAACAGAATATACGTAACCGGTCGACCGGTCAAAATGGGGCGGTCGACCGTTTTTATCCAGAGTGCAAAACGGTCGACCGGTCCATTTTTAGCTGTCGACCGGTGCTGTTCTGGAAGCACAGTTCAGCCTGTTTTCAATTTACTGTGTCCTAGCCCATAACCGAGCCCATAACCGAGCTCTGATACCAAATGAAAGTGTGTACGCTTGTGCACACTAATTACGGATCGTGTAATATGGACTAATATATGCGGAATGTTATTTACAATTGCTATACAAGTAAATATTCAATAAACTAACTATATAGCAATTCACAGATATAGAATAGTAAATGCAGTAAACTGTAAAAATCACACCAGGGATTTTTATACTGGTTCGGACCTCCCGTCCTACGTCCAGTCCCAGACTTCTATCTGGATTTTCACAACCAACTACCTCGCTTCACCCGGAGGAACAGGTTTACAACACCCGAACAGCCGAACGGGATTTCATGCCTCTTACAACTCGAGGACTTCAACAAAAAACAAATACAATTGTCGTTGACAACTTGTGCTCTTGATAACACTGATTTGTCACTTGTAGTACACCCTTCCTATAATCTTATCCTCAAAATATGTGAATGAATGTTTGTGAAGATTGAAGGAAGTATATTACTTATTTGAATCAAAAGATATAAAATAATTTCAATGATTCAATAAGCAATTTGAAGTAGAGAGCTTTTAGAATGCAAGAGTATTTAGAAATTAAGATCAGAATTTTAAAGCAAAGAATTGTTGTATTTCAATCAATGATTTAGATATGTTTATATAGAGAATAAATGGTTGTAACTCTTTGTGAAGAGTAGCCATTAACAGATGTGATCATTGATGAAAGGTAAGAGAAGCAACCATTGAAGAAAGAAGTGTCTTTTGGGAAAGGTTGCTTTCTGTTTAAAAACGGTCGACAGGTCAATAATGACCAGTAGACAAAATTTCAAATATATAGACGTTATGTGCATGTGTGCACGTTCATTGTGCAATTTACACAGGAACGGTCGACCGCCTGGTTTTGGACCGGTCGACCGGTCCCTGTTAAATTGCACAGTGAATGTGCAATGTCATCCAAAACGTATATACATCGATTCTATTGAGATGCATGATTATTTGAGGATAGATTTTAACAAAACTAATACTACTAACATACCAAATAATCAACCTCTAACGTATGAAGCTCGTTGTGTTTCAATGAATAACTTCTTTTTGTCGATCACGGTTTATCCCTTTGTCAGAAATCAAAACTATACAAAAATCTTGACTCAACATTCTCCCCCTTTTTGATTGATGACAACATAGTTATGAATCTCCCCCTGTATATGATCTCCCCCTGAGATTGTGCCTGTAACTCTATATTTTCCTGCATATATACTGTTAGCACAATTTTCTCCCCCTTTGTCATCGACAAAAAGGAGTTTGTTAAAATAGAGGATATAAATTATATAATCCAGAGTATAAGCAAAATAAAACTACTACCATAGATCAAGAGTTAAGAGTCACATAATATGATAATACCCAAGAGTCTAGTACGAATTAAAACGCGACACTATTTAGTACAAGTGCATGATAATGTCTTAAAGCAAGAACTAAAGTCATAATTTACACATAATAATAGATAAAGAGATAAACTAAAAGGATTCAATCTGACTCTGTCTCACCCACCTCTTCTTCTTCTTCTTCTTCAACAAGCTGAGTTTTTCTGTATCCACGTCCATGACTCGTTCCCGAGCTTGTACCCTCCTCCGAGGATGTCCAAGCAAAAGTAGGAGGAGCTGGGCGCTTGCCAGGGTCTTGAGTTGGCATGGATGAGGATGATGCTCCACATGATATTGCTTCCCATATAGAACTGAAGAACGACTTAAGTTTGTTAAAGCGTTTATTCATTTTTGTGTCCATGTGCTTAAGTCGTGCTTCGAGAAGAAATTGATTTTGAGCAATAGTGTTAAGTGATTCTTTTGTTGAGGAAGATGATCTTAAAAGTTTAACTTCTTCAGGTTTAGGACGGGATGAACGGGAGGAAGCTTCTCTATGTCCTTGGTCTTTCCATTGTTCAAAAGGCATAATATTGAAGTATGGAGCTGGAAGCTTCATTCTTGTAATCGAAGCTTTGTTGATGGCTTTTGGTTTGGAAATAGAAGACTTTGGTGGTTCAATGCCACAATCGAGCAAGAGTCGCATAATATACTCGTTATAAAACAAGTGTGGCCTAGAACTATCATTTACTTTCAAGATCTCATCAAAGATCATACCAATCCAGTTTATACGAATGCCCCCATAGATTGCGTATAATGCCTTGAAATTTTCTTTATAGACGGCATCAAAATTTCCAATTCTTGGTAAAAGAGAGTGCATAAGAGTATGATGAAGAATTCTTGCAGACGGCCGTAAACCAATAGACTTAGTGCTATCCTTGTCATCTTCAGTAAATTGATGACTAATTTGATTACGGACATGAATATTGCAAAAGTCATTTGAGAATTTTTCACCAATAAACCGAGAACCAAGAACATTTGCCATCCTATCACATGAGATAAACACTTCTTTGCCACAGACAACGGACCAAAAGCAAAAATTGGGATCCTCGGGCTTGTTTTTCTCTAAATTTAGATTAGCATAGAATAACTTGATCATGACATGGTTAATTTCCACATTGTTTTGATCATAGTCAAGTAGATTTGCAATGTCAGCATCCGTTGCGAAATCTAGGATACGATAACTAGAGAAATCTGAGAATTTAACAAACGAACCCGGATGGATAGTAAAATCTTTCATGTCATTCCATCTCTTGAGTGAAATTGGATCCACAAGCCATTTCTTGATAGAGAGATCAATGGGTTGTGTTTCTGAGGTAGAAGCTTGCTTTAATTTCTTTTGTTGAGGAGCCATTAGGGATAAATTTGAAGAAAGAAATTTAATAAGAGAAGGTAGGGTTTCTGGGATTTGGGGGAAGAAGACTGGTTTGAAGTAAAAGAGAGAGATAGAAAAAAAAGTGAACGGAAAGTTATATTAAAAAAAAACAGAATATACGTAACCGGTCGACCGGTCAAAATGGGGCGGTCGACCGTTTTTATCAAGAGTGCAAAACGGTCGACCGGTCCATTTTTAGCTGTCGACCGGTGCTGTTCTGGAAGCACAGTTCAGCTTGTTTTCAATTTACTGTGTCCTAGCCCATAACCGAGCCCATAACCGAGCTCTGATACCAAATGAAAGTGTGTACGCTTGTGCACACTAATTACGGATCGTGTAATATGGACTAATATATGCGGAATGTTATTTACAATTGCTATACACGTAAATATTCAATAAACTAACTATATAGCAATTCACAGATATAGAATAGTAAATGCAGTAAACTGTAAAAATCACACCAGGGATTTTTATACTGGTTCGGACCTCCCGTCCTACGTCCAGTCCCAGACTTCTATCTAGATTTTCACAACCAACTACCTCGCTTCACCCGGAGGAACAGGTTTACAACACCCGAACAGCCGAACGGGATTTCGTGCCTCTTACAACTCGAGGACTTCAACAAAAAACAAATACAATTGTCGTTGACAACTTGTGCTCTTGATAACACTGATTTGTCACTTGTAGTACACCCTTCCTATAATCTTATCCTCAAAATATGTGAATGAATGTTTGTGAAGATTGAAGGAAGTATATTACTTATTTGAATTAAAAGATATGAAATAATTTCAATGATTCAATAAGCAATTTGAAGTAGAGAGCTTTTAGAATGCAAGAGTATTTAGAAATTAAGATTAGAATTTTAAAGCAAAGAATTGTTGTATTTCAATCAATGATTTAGATATGTTTATATAGAGAATAAATGGTTGTAACTCTTTGTGAAGAGTAGCCATTAACAGATGTGATCATTGATGAAAGGTAAGAGAAGCAACCATTGAAGAAAGAAGTGTCTTTTGGGAAAGGTTGCTTTCTGTTTAAAAACGGTCGACAGGTCAATAATGACCAGTAGACAAAATTTCAAATATATAGACGTTATGTGCATGTGTGCACGTTCATTGTGCAATTTACACAGGAACGGTCAACCGCCTGGTTTTGGACCGGTCGACCGGTCCCTGTTAAATTGCACAGTGAATGTGCAATGTCATCCAAAACGTATATACATCGATTCTATTGAGATGCATGATTATTTGAGGATAGATTTTAACAAAACTAATACTACTAACATACCAAATAATCAACCTCTAACGTATGAAGCTCGTTGTGTTTCAATGAATAACTTCTTTTTGTCGATCACGGTTTATCCCTTTGTCAGAAATCAAAACTATATAAAAATCTTGACTCAACATTCTCCCCCTTTTTGATTGATGACAACATAGTTATGAATCTCCCCCTGTATATGATCTCCCCCTGAGATTGTGCCTGTAACTCTATATTTTCCTGCATATATACTGTTAGCACAATTTTCTCCCCCTTTGTCATCGACAAAAAGGAGTTTGTTAAAATAGAGGATATAAATTATATAATCCAGAGTATAAGCAAAATAAAACTACTACCATAGATCAAGAGTTAAGAGTCACATAATATGATAATACCCAAGAGTCTAGTACGAATTAAAACGCGACACTATTTAGTACAAGTGCATGATAATGTCTTAAAGCAAGAACTAAAGTCATAATTTACACATAATAATAGATAAAGAGATAAACTAAAAGGATTCAATCTGACTCTGTCTCACCCTCCTCCTCTTCTTCTTCTTCTTCAACAAGCTGAGTTTTTCCGTATCCACGTCCATGACTAGTTCCCGAGCTTGTACCCTCCTTCGAGGATGTCCAAGCAAAAGTAGGAGGAGCTGGGCGCTTGCCAGGGTCTTGAGTTGGCATGGATGAGGATGATGCTCCACATGATATTGCTTCCCATATAGAACTGAAGAACGACTTAAGTTTGTTAAAGCGTTTATCCATTTTTGTGTCCATGCGCTTAAGTCATGCTTCGAGAAGAAATTGATTTTGAGCAATAGTGTTAAGTGATTCTTTTGTTGAGGAAGATGATCTTAAAAGTTTAACTTCTTCAGGTTTAGGACGGGATGAACGGGAGGAAGCTTCTCTATGTCCTTGGTCTTTCCATTGTTCAAAAGGCATAATATTGAAGTATGGAGCTGGAAGCTTCATTCTTGTAATCGAAGCTTTGTTGATGGCTTTTGGTTTGGAAATAGAAGACTTTGGTGGTTCAATGCCACAATCGAGCAAGAGTCGCATAATATACTCGTTATAAAACAAGTGTGGCCTAGAACTATCATTTACTTTCAAAATCTCATCAAAGATCATACCAATCCAGTTTATACGAATGCCCCCATAGATTGCATATAATGCCTTGAAATTTTCTTTATAGACGGCATCAAAATTTCCAATTCTTGGTAAAAGGGAGTGCATAAGAGTATGATGAAGAATTCTTGCAGACGGCCGTAAACCAATAGACTTAGTGCTATCCTTGTCATCTTCAGTAAATTGATGACTAATTTTATTACGGACATGAATATTGCAAAAGTCATTTGAGAAATTTTCACCAATAAACCGAGAACCAAGAACATTTGCCATCCTATCACATGAGATAAACACTTCTTTGCCACAGACAACGGACCAAAAGCAAAAATTGGGATCCTCGGGCTTGTTTTTCTCTAAATTTAGATTAGCATAGAATAACTTGATCATGACATGGTTAATTTCCACATTGTTTTGATCATAGTCAAGTAGATTTGCAATGTCAGCATCCGTTGCGAAATCTAGGATATGATAACAAGAGAAATCTGAGAATTTAACAAACGAACCCGGATGGATAGTAAAATCTATCATGTCATTCCATCTCTTGAGTGAAATTGGATCCACAAGCCATTTCTTGATAGAGAGATTAATGGGTTGTGTTTCTGAGGTAGAAGCTTGCTTTAATTTCTTTTGTTGAGGAGCCATTAGGGATAAATTTGAAGAAAGAAATTTAATAAGAGAAGGTAGGGTTTCTGGGATTTGGGGGAAGAAGACTGGTTTGAAGTAAAAGAGAGAGATAGAAAAAAAAGTGAACGGAAAGTTATATTAAAAAAAACAGAATATACGTAACCGGTCGACCGGTCAAAATGGGGCGGTCGACCGTTTTTATCCAGAGTGCAAAACGGTCGACCGGTCCATTTTTAGCTGTCGACCGGTGCTGTTCCGGAAGCACAGTTCAGCCTGTTTTCAATTTACTGTGTCCTAGCCCATAACCGAGCCCATAACCGAGCTCTGATACCAAATGAAAGTGTGTACGCTTGTGCACACTAATTACGGATCGTGTAATATGGACTAATATATGCGGAATGTTATTTACAATTGCTATACAAGTAAATATTCAATAAACTAACTATATAGCAATTCACAGATATAGAATAGTAAATGCAGTAAACTGTAAAAATCACACCAGGGATTTTTATACTGGTTCGGACCTCCCGTCCTACGTCCAGTCCCAGACTTCTATCTGGATTTTCACAACCAACTACCTCGCTTCACCCGGAGGAACAGGTTTACAACACCCGAACAGCCGAACGGGATTTCGTGCCTCTTACAACTCGAGGACTTCAACAAAAAACAAATACAATTGTCATTGACAACTTGTGCTCTTGATAACACTGATTTGTCACTTGTAGTACACCCTTCCTATAATCTTATCCTCAAAATATGTGAATGAATGTTTGTGAAGATTGAAGGAAGTATATTACTTATTTGAATCAAAAGATATGAAATAATTTCAATGATTCAATAAGCAATTTGAAGTAGAGAGCTTTTAGAATGCAAGAGTATTTAGAAATTAAGATCAAAATTTTAAAGCAAAGAATTGTTGTATTTCAATCAATGATTTAGATATGTTTATATAGAGAATAAATGGTTGTAACTCTTTGTGAAGAGTAGCCATTAACAGATGTGATCATTGATGAAAGGTAAGAGAAGCAACCATTGAAGAAAGAAGTGTCTTTTGGGAAAGGTTGCTTTCTGTTTAAAAACGGTCGACAGGTCAATAATGACCAGTAGACAAAATTTCAAATATATAGACGTTATGTGCATGTGTGCACGTTCATTGTGCAATTTACACAGGAACGGTCGACCGCCTGGTTTTGGACCGGTCGACCGGTCCCTGTTAAATTGCACAGTGAATGTGCAATGTCATCCAAAACGTATATACATCGATTCTATTGAGATGCATGATTATTTGAGGATAGATTTTAACAAAACTAATACTACTAACATACCAAATAATCAACCTCTAACGTATGAAGCTCGTTGTGTTTCAATGAATAACTTATTTTTGTCGATCACGGTTTATCCCTTTGTCAAAAATCAAAACTATATAAAAATCTTGAATCAACATTCTCCCCCTTTTTGATTGATGACAACATAGTTATGAATCTCCCCCTGTATATGATCTCCCCCTGAGATTGTGCCTGTAACTCTATATTTTCCTGCATATATACTGTTAGCACAATTTTCTCCCCCTTTGTCATCGACAAAAAGGAGTTTGTTAAAATAGAGGATATAAAATATATAATCCAGAGTATAAGCAAAATAAAACTACTACCATAGATCAAGAGTTAAGAGTCACATAATATGATAATACCCAAGAGTCTAGTACGAATTAAAACGCGACACTATTTAGTACAAGTGCATGATAATGTCTTAAAGCAAGAACTAAAGTCATAATTTACACATAATAATAGATAAAGAGATAAACTAAAAGGATTCAATCTGACTCTGTCTCACCCTCCTCTTCTTCTTCTTCTTCTTCTACAACAAGCTGAGTTTTTCCGTATCCACGTCCATGACTCGTTCCCGAGCTTGTACCCTCCTCCGAGGATGTCCAAGCAAAAGTAGGAGGAGCTGGGCGCTTGCCAGGGTCTTGAGTTGGCATGGATGAGGATGATGCTCCACATGATATTGCTTCCCATATAGAACTGAAGAACGACTTAAGTTTGTTAAAGCGTTTATCCATTTTTGTGTCCATGCGCTTAAGTCGTGCTTCGAGAAGAAATTGATTTTGAGCAATAGTGTTAAGTGATTCTTTTGTTGAGGAAGATGATCTTAAAAGTTTAACTTCTTCAGGTTTAGGACGGGATGAACGGGAGGAAGCTTCTCTATGCCCTTGGTCTTTCCATTGTTCAAAAGGCATAATATTGAAGTATGGAGCTGGAAGCTTCATTCTTGTAATCGAATCTTTGTTGATGGCTTTTGGTTTGGAAATAGAAGACTTTGGTGGTTCAATGCCACAATCGAGCAAGAGTCGCATAATATACTCGTTATAAAACAAGTGTGGCCTAGAACTATCATTTACTTTCAAGATCTCATCAAAGATCATACCAATCCAGTTTATACGAATGCCCCCATAGATTGCGTATAATGCCTTGAAATTTTCTTTATAGACGGCATCAAATATTCCAATTCTTGGTAAAAGAGAGTGCATAAGAGTATGATGAAGAATTCTTGCAGACGACCGTAAACCAATAGACTTAGTGCTATCCTTGTCATCTTCAGTAAATTGATGACTAATTTGATTACGGACATGAATATTGCAAAAGTCATTTGAGAATTTTTCACCAATAAACCGAGAACCAAGAACATTTGCCATCCTATCACATGAGATAAACACTTCTTTGCCACAGACAACAGACCAAAAGCAAAAATTGGGATCCTCGGGCTTGTTTTTCTCTAAATTTAGATTAGCATAGAATAACTTGATCATGACATGGTTAATTTCCACATTGTTTTGATCATAGTCAAGTAGATTTGCAATGTCAGCATCCGTTGCGAAATCTAGGATATGATAACTAGAGAAATCTGAGAATTTAACAAACGAACCCGGATGGATAGTAAAATCTTTCATGTCATTCCATCTCTTGAGTGAAATTGGATCCACAAGCCATTTCTTGATAGAGAGATCAATGGGTTGTGTTTCTGAGGTAGAAGCTTTCTTTAATTTCTTTTGTTGAGGAGCCATTAGGGATAAATTTGAAGAAAGAAATTTAATAAGAGAAGGTAGGGTTTCTGGGATTTGGGGGAAGAAGACTGGTTTGAAGTAAAAGAGAGAGATAGAAAAAAAAGTGAACGGAAAGTTATATTAAAAAAAAACAGAATATACGTAACCGGTCGACCGGTCAAAATGGGGCGGTCGACCGTTTTTATCTAGAGTGCAAAACGGTCGACCGGTCCATTTTTAGCTGTCGACCGATGCTGTTCTGGAAGCACAGTTCAGCCTGTTTTCAATTTACTGTGTCCTAGCCCATAACCGAGCCCATAACCGAGCTCTGATACCAAATGAAAGTGTGTACGCTTGTGCACACTAATTACGGATCGTGTAATATGGACTAATATATGCGGAATGTTATTTACAATTGCTATACAAGTAAATATTCAATAAACTAACTATATAGCAATTCACAGATATAGAATAGTAAATGCAGTAAACTGTAAAAATCACACCAGGGATTTTTATACTGGTTCGGACCTCCCGTCCTACGTCTAGTCCCAGACTTCTATCTGGATTTTCACAACCAACTACCTCGCTTCACCCGGAGGAACAGGTTTACAACACCCGAACAGCCGAACGGGATTTCGTGCCTCTTACAACTCGAGGACTTCAACAAAAAACAAATACAATTGTCATTGACAACTTGTGCTCTTGATAACACTGATTTGTCACTTGTAGTACACCCTTCCTATAATCTTATCCTCAAAATATGTGAATGAATGTTTGTGAAGATTGAAGGAAGTATATTACTTATTTGAATCAAAAGATATGAAATAATTTCAATGATTCAATAAGCAATTTGAAGTAGAGAGCTTTTAGAATGCAAGAGTATTTAGAAATTAAGATTAGAATTTTAAAGCAAAGAATTGTTGTATTTCAATCAATGATTTAGATATGTTTATATAGAGAATAAATGGTTGTAACTCTTTGTGAAGAGTAGCCATTAACAGATGTGATCATTGATGAAAGGTAAGAGAAGCAACCATTGAAGAAAGAAGTGTCTTTTGGGAAAGGTTGCTTTCTGTTTAAAAACGGTCGACAGGTCAATAATGACCAGTAGACAAAATTTCAAATATATAGACGTTATGTGCATGTGTGCACGTTCATTGTGCAATTTACACAGGAACGGTCGACCGCCTGGTTTTGGACCGGTCGACCGGTCCCTGTTAAATTGCACAGTGAATGTGCAATGTCATCCAAAACGTATATACATCGATTCTATTGAGATGCATGATTATTTGAGGATAGATTTTAACAAAACTAATACTACTAACATACCAAATAATCAACCTCTAACGTATGAAGCTCGTTGTGTTTCAATGAATAACTTCTTTTTGTCGATCACGGTTTATCCCTTTGTCAGAAATCAAAACCATATAAAAATCTTGACTCAACATTCTCCCCCTTTTTGATTGATGACAACATAGTTATGAATCTCCCCCTGTATATGATCTCCCCCTGAGATTGTGCCTGTAACTCTATATTTTCCTGCATATATACTGTTAGCACAATTTTCTCCCCCTTTGTCATCGACAAAAAGGAGTCTGTTAAAATAGAGGATATAAATTATATAATCCAGAGTATAAGCAAAATAAAACTACTACCATAGATCAAGAGTTAAGAGTCACATAATATGATAATACCCAAGAGTCTAGTACGAATTAAAACGCGACACTATTTAGTACAAGTGCATGATAATGTCTTAAAGCAAGAACTAAAGTCATAATTTACACATAATAATAGATAAAGAGATAAACTAAAAGGATTCAATCTGACTCTGTCTCACCCTCCTCTTCTTCTTCTTCTTCAACAAGCTGAGTTTTTTCGTATCCACGTCCATGACTCGTTCCCGAGCTTGTACCCTCCTCCGAGGATGTCCAAGCAAAAGTAGGAGGAGCTGGGCGCTTGCCAGGGTCTTGAGTTGGCATGGATGAGGATAATGCTCCACATAATATTGCTTCCCATATAGAACTGAAGAACGACTTAAGTTTGTTAAAGCGTTTATCCATTTTTGTGTCCATGCGCTTAAGTCGTGCTTCGAGAAGAAATTGATTTTGAGCAATAGTGTTAAGTGATTCTTTTGTTGAGGAAGATGATCTTAAAAGTTTAACTTCTTCAGGTTTAGGACGGGATGAACGGGAGGAAGCTTCTCTATGTCCTTGGTCTTTCCATTGTTCAAAAGGCATAATATTGAAGTATGGAGCTGGAAGCTTCATTCTTGTAATCGAAGCTTTGTTGATGGCTTTTGGTTTGGAAATAGAAGACTTTGGTGGTTCAATGCCACAATCGAGCAAGAGTCGCATAATATACTCGTTATAAAACAAGTGTGGCCTAGAACTATCATTTACTTTCAAGATCTCATCAAAGATCATACCAATCCAGTTTATACGAATGCCCCCATAGATTGCGTATAATGCCTTGAAATTTTCTTTATAGACGGCATCAAAATTTCCAATTCTTGGTAAAAGAGAGTGCATAAGAGTATGATGAAGAATTCTTGCAGACGGCCGTAAACCAATAGACTTAGTGCTATCCTTGTCATCTTCAGTAAATTGATGACTAATTTGATTACGGACATGAATATTGCAAAAGTCATTTGATAATTTTTCAACAATAAACCGAGAACCAATAACATTTGCCATCCTATCACATGAGATAAACACTTCTTTGCCACAGACAACGGACCAAAAGCAAAAATTGGGACCCTCGGGCTTGTTTTTCTCTAAATTTAGATTAGCATAGAATAACTTGATCATGACATGGTTAATTTCCACATTGTTTTGATCATATTCAAGTAGATTTGCAATGTCAGCATCCGTTGCGAAATCTAGGATACGATAACTAGAGAAATCTGAGAATTTAACAAACGAACCCGGATGGATAGTAAAATCTTTCATGTCATTCCATCTCTTGAGTGAAATTGGATCCACAAGCCATTTCTTGATAGAGAGATCAATGGGTTGTGTTTCTGAGGTAGAAGCTTGCTTTAATTTCTTTTGTTGAGGAGCCATTAGGGATAAATTTGAAGAAAGAAATTTAATAAGAGAAGGTAGGGTTTCTGGGATTTGGGGGAAGAAGACTGGTTTGAAGTAAAAGAGAGAGATAGAAAAAAAAGTGAACGGAAAGTTATGTTAAAAAAAACAGAATATACGTAACCGGTCGACCGGTCAAAATGGGGCGGTCGACCGTTTTTATCCAGAGTGCAAAACGGTCGACCGGTCCATTTTTAGCTGTCGACCGGTGCTGTTCTGGAAGCACAGTTCAGCCTGTTTTCAATTTACTGTGTCCTAGCCCATAACCGAGCTCTGATACCAAATGAAAGTGTGTACGCTTGTGCACACTAATTACGGATCGTGTAATATGGACTAATATATGCGGAATGTTATTTACAATTGCTATACAAGTAAATATTCAATAAACTAACTATATAGCAATTCACAGATATAGAATAGTAAATGCAGTAAACTGTAAAAATCACACCAGGGATTTTTATACTGGTTCGGACCTCCCGTCCTACGTCCAGTCCCAGACTTCTATCTGGATTTTCACAACCAACTACCTCGCTTCACCCGGAGGAACAGGTTTACAACACCCGAACAGCCGAACGGGATTTCGTGCCTCTTACAACTCGAGGACTTCAACAAAAAACAAATACAATTGTCGTTTACAACTTGTGCTCTTGATAACACTGATTTGTCACTTGTAGTACACCCTTCCTATAATCTTATCCTCAAAATATGTGAATGAATGTTTGTGAAGATTGAAGGAAGTATATTACTTATTTGAATCAAAAGATATGAAATAATTTCAATGATTCAATAAGCAATTTGAAGTAGAGAGCTTTTAGAATGCAAGAGTATTTAGAAATTAAGATCAGAATTTTAAAGCAAAGAATTGTTGTATTTCAATCAATGATTTAGATATGTTTATATAGAGAATAAATGGTTGTAACTCTTTGTGAAGAGTAGCCATTAACAGATGTGATCATTGATGAAAGGTAAGAGAAGCAACCATTGAAGAAAGAAGTGTCTTTTGGGAAAGGTTGCTTTCTGTTTAAAAACGGTCGACAGGTCAATAATGACCAGTAGACAAAATTTCAAATATATAGACGTTATGTGCATGTGTGAACGTTCATTGTGCAATTTACACAGGAACGGTCGACCGCCTGGTTTTGGACCGGTCGACCGGTCCCTGTTAAATTGCACAGTGAATGTGCAATGTCATCCAAAACGTATATACATCGATTCTATTGAGATGCATGATTATTTGAGGATAGATTTTAACAAAACTAATACTACTAACATACCAAATAATCAACCTCTAACGTATGAAGCTCGTTGTGTTTCAATGAATAACTTCTTTTTGTCGATCACGGTTTATCCCTTTGTCAGAAATCAAAAACATATAAAAATCTTGACTCAACATTCTCCCCCTTTTTGATTGATGACAACATAGTTATGAATCTCCCCCTGTATATGATCTCCCCCTGAGATTGTGCCTGTAACTCTATATTTTCCTGCATATATACTGTTAGCACAATTTTCTCCCCCTTTGTCATCGACAAAAAGGAGTCTGTTAAAATAGAGGATATAAATTATATAATCCAGAGTATAAGCAAAATAAAACTACTACCATAGATCAAGAGTTAAGAGTCACATAATATGATAATACCCAAGAGTCTAGTACGAATTAAAACGCGACACTATTTAGTACAAGTGCATGATAATGTCTTAAAGCAAGAACTAAAGTCATAATTTACACATAATAATAGATAAAGAGATAAACTAAAAGGATTCAATCTGACTTTGTCTCACCCTCCTCTTCTTCTTCTTCTTCAACAAGCTGAGTTTTTTCGTATCCACGTCCATGACTCGTTCCCGAGCTTGTACCCTCCTCCGAGGATGTCCAAGCAAAAGTAGGAGGAGCTGGGCGCTTGCCAGGGTCTTGAGTTGGCATGGATGAGGATGATGCTCCACATGATATTGCTTCCCATATAGAACTGAAGAACGACTTAAGTTTGTTAAAGCGTTTATCCATTTTTGTGTCCATGCGCTTAAGTCGTGCTTCGAGAAGAAATTGATTTTGAGCAATAGTGTTAAGTGATTCTTTTGTTGAGGAAGATGATCTTAAAAGTTTAACTTCTTCAGGTTTAGGACGGGATGAACGGGAGGAAGCTTCTCTATGTCCTTGGTCTTTCCATTGTTCAAAAGGCATAATATTGAAGTATGGAGCTGGAAGCTTCATTCTTGTAATCGAAGCTTTGTTGATGGCTTTTGGTTTGGAAATAGAAGACTTTGGTGGTTCAATGCCACAATCGAGCAAGAGTCGCATAATATACTCGTTATAAAACAAGTGTGGCCTAGAACTATCATTTACTTTCAAGATCTCATCAAAGATCATACCAATCCAGTTTATACGAATGCCCCCATAGATTGCGTATAATGCCTTGAAATTTTCTTTATAGACGGCAACAAAATTTCCAATTCTTGGTAAAAGAGAGTGCATAAGAGTATGATGAAGAATTCTTGCAGACGGCCGTAAACCAATAGACTTAGTGATATCCTTGTCATCTTCAGTAAATTGATGACTAATTTGATTACGGACATGAATATTGCAAAAGTCATTTGAGAATTTTTCACCAATAAACCGAGAACCAAGAACATTTGCCATCCTATCACATGAGATAAACACTTTTTTGCCACAGACAACGGACCAAAAGCAAAAATTGGGATCCTCGGGCTTGTTTTTCTCTAAATTTAGATTAGCATAGAATAACTTGATCATGACATGGTTAATTTCCACATTGTTTTGATCATAGTCAAGTAGATTTGCAATGTCAGCATCCGTTGTGAAATCTAGGATACGATAACTAGAGAAATCTGAGAATTTAACAAACAAACCCGGATGGATAGTAAAATCTTTCATGTCATTCCATCTCTTGAGTGAAATTGGATCCACAAGCCATTTCTTGATAGAGAGATCAATGGGTTGTGTTTCTGAGGTAGAAGCTTGCTTTAATTTCTTTTGTTGAGGAGCCATTAGGGATAAATTTGAAGAAAGAAATTTAATAAGAGAAGGTAGGGTTTCTGGGATTTGGGGGAAGAAGACTGGTTTGAAGTAAAAGAGAGAGATAGAAAAAAAAGTGAACGGAAAGTTATATTAAAAAAAAACAGAATATACGTAACCGGTCGACCGGTCAAAATGGGGCGGTCGACCGTTTTTATCCAGAGTGCAAAACGGTCGACCGGTCCATTTTTAGCTGTCGACCGGTGCTGTTCTGGAAGCACAGTTCAGCCTGTTTTCAATTTACTGTGTCCTAGCCCATAACCGAGCCCATAACCGAGCTCTGATACCAAATGAAAGTGTGTACGCTTGTGCACACTAATTACGGATCGTGTAATATGGACTAATATATGCGGAATGTTATTTACAATTGTTATACAAGTAAATATTCAATAAACTAACTATATAGCAATTCACAGATATAGAATAGTAAATGCAGTAAACTGTAAAAATCACACCAGGGATTTTTATACTGGTTCGGACCTCCCGTCCTACGTCCAGTCCCAAACTTCTATCTGGATTTTCACAACCAACTACCTCGCTTCACCCGGAGGAACAGGTTTACAACACCCGAACAGCCGAACGGGATTTCGTGCCTCTTACAACTCGAGGACTTCAACAAAAAACAAATACAATTATCGTTGACAACTTGTGCTCTTGATAACACTGATTTGTCACTTGTAGTACACCCTTCCTATAATCTTATCCTCAAAATATGTGAATGAATGTTTGTGAAGATTGAAGGAAGTATATTACTTATTTGAATCAAAAGATATGAAATAATTTCAATGATTCAATAAGCAATTTGAAGTAGAGAGCTTTTAGAATGCAAGAGTATTTAGAAATTAAGATCAGAATTTTAAAGCAAAGAATTGTTGTATTTCAATCAATGATTTAGATATGTTTATATAGAGAATAAATGGTTGTAACTCTTTGTGAAGAGTAGCCATTAACAGATGTGATCATTGATGAAAGGTAAGAGAAGCAACCATTGAAGAAAGAAGTGTCTTTTGGGAAAGGTTGCTTTCTGTTTAAAAACGGTCGACAGGTCAATAATGACCAGTAGACAAAATTTCAAATATATAGACGTTATGTGCATGTGTGCACGTTCATTGTGCAATTTACACAGGAACGGTCGACCGCCTGGTTTTGGACCGGTCGACCGGTCCCTGTTAAATTGTACAGTGAATGTGCAATGTCATCCAAAACGTATATACATCGATTCTATTGAGATGCATGATTATTTGAGGATAGATTTTAACAAAACTAATACTACTAACATACCAAATAATCAACCTCTAACGTATGAAGCTCGTTGTGTTTCAATGAATAACTTCTTTTTGTCGATCACGGTTTATCCCTTTGTCAGAAATCAAAACCATATAAAAATCTTGACTCAACATTCTCCCCCTTTTTGATTGATGACAACATAGTTATGAATCTCCCCCTGTATATGATCTCCCCCTGAGATTGTGCCTGTAACTCTATATTTTCCTGCATATATACTGTTAGCACAATTTTCTCCCCCTTTGTCATCGACAAAAAGGAGTCTGTTAAAATAGAGGATATAAGTTATATAGTCCAGAGTATAAGCAAAATAAAACTACTACCATAGATCAAGAGTTAAGAGTCACATAATATGATAATACCCAAGAGTCTAGTACGAATTAAAACGCGACACTATTTAGTACAAGTGCATGATAATGTCTTAAAGCAAGAACTAAAGTCATAATTTACACATAATAATAGATAAAGAGATAAACTAAAAGGATTCAATCTGACTCTGTCTCACCCTCCTCCTCTTCTTCTTCTTCAACAAGCTGAGTTTTTTCGTATCCACGTCCATGACTCGTTCCCGAGCTTGTACCCTCCTCCGAGGATGTCCAAGCAAAAGTAGGAGGAGCTGGGCGCTTGCCAGGGTCTTGAGTTGGCATGGATGAGGATGATGCTCCACATGATATTGCTTCCCATATAGAACTGAAGAACGACTTAAGTTTGTTAAAGCGTTTATCCATTTTTGTGTCCATGCGCTTAAGTCGTGCTTCGAGAAGAAATTGATTTTGAGCAATAGTGTTAAGTGATTCTTTTGTTGAGGAAGATGATCTTAAAAGTTTAACTTCTTCAGGTTTAGGACGGGATGAACGGGAGGAAGCTTCTCTATGTCCTTGGTCTTTCCATTGTTCAAAAGGCATAATATTGAAGTATGGAGCTGGAAGCTTCATTCTTGTAATCGAAGCTTTGTTGATGGCTTTTGGTTTGGAAATAGAAGACTTTGGTGGTTCAATGCCACAATCGAGCAAGAGTCGCATAATATACTCGTTATAAAACAAGTGTGGCCTAGAACTATCATTTACTTTCAAGATCTCATCAAAGATCATACCAATCCAGTTTATACGAATGCCCCCATAGATTGCGTATAATGCCATGAAATTTTCTTTATAGACGGCATCAAAATTTCCAATTCTTGGTAAAAGAGAGTGCATAAGAGTATGATGAAGAATTCTTGCAGACGGCCGTAAACCAATAGACTTAGTGCTATCCTTGTCATCTTCAGTAAATTGATGACTAATTTGATTACGGACATGAATATTGCAAAAGTCATTTGAGAATTTTTCACCAATAAACCGAGAACCAAGAACATTTGCCATCCTATCACATGAGATAAACACTTCTTTGCCACAGACAACGGACCAAAAGAAAAAATTAGGATCCTCGGGCTTGTTTTTCTCTAAATTTAGATTAGCATAGAATAACTTGATCATGACATGGTTAATTTCCACATTGTTTTGATCATAGTCAAGTAGATTTGCAATGTCAGCATCCGTTGCGAAATCTAGGATACGATAACTAGAGAAATCTGAGAATTTAACAAACGAACCCGGATGGATAGTAAAATCTTTCATGTCATTCCATCTCTTGAGTGAAATTGGATCCACAAGCCATTTCTTGATAGAGAGATCAATGGGTTGTGTTTCTGAGGTAGAAGCTTGCTTTAATTTCTTTTGTTGAGGAGCCATTAGGGATAAATTTGAAGAAAGAAATTTAATAAGAGAAGGTAGGGTTTCTGGGATTTGGGGGAAGAAGACTGGTTTGAAGTAAAAGAGAGAGATAGAAAAAAAAGTGAACGGAAAGTTATATTAAAAAAAAAACAGAATATACGTAACCGGTCGACCGGTCAAAATGGGGCGGTCGACCGTTTTTATCCAGAGTGCAAAACGGTCGACCGGTCCATTTTTAGCTGTCGACCGGTGCTGTTCTGGAAGCACAGTTCAGCCTGTTTTCAATTTACTGTGTCCTAGCCCATAACCGAGCTCTGATACCAAATGAAAGTGTGTACGCTTGTGCACACTAATTACGGATCGTGTAATATGGACTAATATATGCGGAATGTTATTTACAATTGCTATACAAGTAAATATCAATAAACTAACTATATAGCAATTCACAGATATAGAATAGTAAATGCAGTAAACTGTAAAAATCACACCAGGGATTTTTATACTGGTTCGGACCTCCCGTCCTACGTCCAGTCCCAGACTTCTATCTGGATTTTCACAACCAACTACCTCGCTTCACCCGGAGGAACAGGTTTACAACACCCGAACAGCCGAACGGGATTTCGTGCCTCTTACAACTCGAGGACTTCAACAAAAAACAAATACAATTGTCGTTGACAACTTGTGCACTTGATAACACTGATTTGTCACTTGTAGTACACCCTTCCTATAATCTTATCCTCAAAATATGTGAATGAATGTTTGTGAAGATTGAAGGAAGTATATTACTTATTTGTATCAAAAGATATGAAATAATTTCAATGATTCAATAAGCAATTTGAAGTAGAGAGCTTTTAGAATGCAAGAGTATTTAGAAATTAAGATCAGAATTTTAAAGCAAAGAATTGTTGTATTTCAATCAATGATTTAGATATGTTTATATAGAGAATAAATGGTTGTAACTCTTTGTGAAGAGTAGCCATTAACAGATGTGATCATTGATGAAAGGTAAGAGAAGCAACCATTGAAGAAAGAAGTGTCTTTTGGGAAAGGTTGCTTTCTGTATAAAAACGATCGACATGTCAATAATGACCAGTAGACAAAATTTCAAATATATAGACGTTATGTGCATGTGTGCACGTTCATTGTGCAATTTACACAGGAACGGTCGACCGCCTGGTTTTGGACCGGTCGACTGGTCCCTGTTAAATTGCACAGTGAATGTGCAATGTCATCCAAAACGTATATACATCGATTCTATTGAGATGCATGATTATTTGAGGATAGATTTTAACAAAACTAATACTACTAACATACCAAATAATCAACCTCTAACGTATGAAGCTCGTTGTGTTTCAATGAATAACTTCTTTTTGTCGATCACGGTTTATCCCTTTGTCAGAAATCAAAACTATATAAAAATCTTGACTCAACATTCTCCCCCTTTTTGATTGATGACAACATAGTTATGAATCTCCCCCTGTATATGATCTCCCCCTGAGATTGTGCCTGTAACTCTATATTTTCCTGCATATATACTGTTAGCACAATTTTCTCCCCCTTTGTCATCGACAAAACGGAGTTTGTTAAAATAGAGGATATAAATTATATAATCCAGAGTATAAGCAAAATAAAACTACTACCATAGATCAAGAGTTAAGAGTCACATAATATGATAATACCCAAGAGTCTAGTACGAATTAAAACGCGACACTATTTAGTACAAGTGCATGATAATGTCTTAAAGCAAGAACTAAAGTCATAATTTACACATAATAATAGATAAAGAGATAAACTAAAAGGATTCAATCTGACTCTGTCTCACCCTCATCTTCTTCTTCTTCTTCAACAAGCTGAGTTTTTCCGTATCCACGTCCATGACTCGTTCCCGAGCTTGTACCCTCCTCCGAGGATGTCCAAGCAAAAGTAGGAGGAGCTGGGCGCTTGCCAGGGTCTTGAGTTGGCATGGATGAGGATGATGCTCCACATGATATTGCTTCCCATATAGAACTGAAGAACGACTTAAGTTTGTTAAAGCGTTTATCCATTTTTGTGTCCATGCACTTAAGTCGTGCTTCGAGAAGAAATTGATTTTGAGCAATAGTGTTAAGTGATTCTTTTGTTGAGGAAGATGATCTTAAAAGTTTAACTTCTTCAGGTTTAGGACGGGATGAACGGGAGGAAGCTTCTCTATGTCCTTGGTCTTTCCATTGTTCAAAAGGCATAATATTGAAGTATGGAGCTGGAAGCTTCATTCTTGTAATCGAAGCTTTGTTGATGGCTTTTGGTTTGGAAATAGAAGACTTTGGTGGTTCAATGCCACAATCGAGCAAGAGTCGCATAATATACTCGTTATAAAACAAGTGTGGCCTAGAACTATCATTTACTTTCAAGATCTCATCAAAGATCATACCAATCCAGTTTATACGAATGCCCCCATAGATTGCGTATAATGCCTTGAAATTTTCTTTATAGACGGCATCAAAATTTCCAATTCTTGGTAAAAGAGAGTGCATAAGAGTATGATGAAGAATTCTTGCAGACGGCCGTAAACCAATAGACTTAGTGCTATCCTTGTCATCTTCAGTATATTGATGACTAATTTGATTACGGACATGAATATTGCAAAAGTCATTTGAGAATTTTTCACCAATAAACCGAGAACCAAGAACATTTGCCATCCTATCACATGAGATAAACACTTCTTTGCCACAGACAACGGACCAAAAGCAAAAATTGGGATCCTCGGGCTTGTTTTTCTCTAAATTTAGATTAGCATAGAATAACTTGATCATGACATGGTTAATTTCCACATTGTTTTGATCATAGTCAAGTAGATTTGCAATGTCAGCATCCGTTGCGAAATCTAGGATACGATAACTAGAGAAATATGAGAATTTAACAAACGAACCCGGATGGATAGTAAAATCTTTCATGTCATTCCATCTCTTGAGTGAAATTGGATCCACAAGCCATTTCTTGATAGAGAGATCAATGGGTTGTGTTTCTGAGATAGAAGCTTGCTTTAATTTCTTTTGTTGAGGAGCCATTAGGGATAAATTTGAAGAAAGAAATTTAATAAGAGAAGGTAGGGTTTCTGGGATTTGGGGGAAGAAGACTGGTTTGAAGTAAAAGAGAGAGATAGAAAAAAAAGTGAACGGAAAGTTATATTAAAAAAAAAACAGAATATACGTAACCGGTCGACCGGTCAAAATGGGGCGGTCGACCGTATTTATCCAGAGTGCAAAACGGTCGACCGGTCCATTTTTAGCTGTCGACCGGTGCTGTTCTGGAAGCACAGTTCAGCCTGTTTTCAATTTACTGTGTCCTAGCCCATAACTGAGCCCATAACCGAGCTCTGATACCAAATGAAAGTGTGTACGCTTGTGCACACTAATTACGGATCGTGTAATATGGACTAATATATGCGGAATGTTATTTACAATTGCTATACAAGTAAATATTCAATAAACTAACTATATAGCAATTCACAGATATAGAATAGTAAATGCAGCAAACTGTAAAAATCACACCAGGGATTTTTATACTGGTTCGGACCTCCCGTCCTACGTCCAGTCCCAGACTTCTATCTGGATTTTCACAACCAACTACCTCGCTTCACCCAGAGGAACAGGTTTACAACACCCGAACAGCCGAACGGGATTTCGTGCCTCTTACAACTCGAGGACTTCAACAAAAAACAAATACAATTGTCGTTGACAACTTGTGCTCTTGATAACACTGATTTGTCACTTGTAGTACACCCTTCCTATAATCTTATCCTCAAAATATGTGAATGAATGTTTGTGAAGATTGAAGGAAGTATATTACTTATTTGAATCAAAAGATATGAAATAATTTCAATGATTCAATAAGCAATTTGAAGTAGAGAGCTTTTAGAATGCAAGAGTATTTAGAAATTAAGATCAGAATTTTAAAGCAAAGAATTGTTGTATTTCAATCAATGATTTAGATATGTTTATATAGAGAATAAATGGTTGTAACTCTTTGTGAAGAGTAGCCATTAACAGATGTGATCATTGATGAAAGGTAAGAGAAGCAACCATTGAAGAAAGAAGTGTCTTTTGGGAAAGGTTGCTTTCTGTTTAAAAACGGTCGACAGGTCAATAATGACCAGTAGACAAAATTTCAAATATATAGACGTTATGTGCATGTGTGCACGTTCATTGTGCAATTTACACAGGAACGGTCGACCGCCTGGTTTGAGACCGGTCGACCGGTCCCTGTTAAATTGCACAGTGAATGTGCAATGTCATCCAAAACGTATATACATCGATTCTATTGAGATGCATGATTATTTGAGGATAGATTTTAACAAAACTAATACTACTAACATACCAAATAATCAACCTCTAACGTATGAAGCTCGTTGTGTTTCAATGAATAACTTCTTTTTGTCGATCACGGTTTATCCCTTTGTCAGAAATCAAAACTATATAAAAATCTTGACTCAACATTCTCCCCCTTTTTGATTGATGACAACATAGTTATGAATCTCCCCCTATATATGATCTCCCCCTGAGATTGTGCCTGTAACTCTATATTTTCCTGCATATATACTGTTAGCACAATTTTCTCCCCCTTTATCATCGACAAAAAGGAGTTTGTTAAAATAGAGGATATAAATTATATAATCCAGAGTATAAGCAAAATAAAACTACTACCATAGATCAAGAGTTAAGAGTCACATAATATGATAATACCCAAGAGTCTAGTACGAATTAAAACGCGTCACTATTTAGTACAAGTGCATGATAATGTCTTAAAGCAAGAACTAAAGTCATAATTTACACATAATAATAGATAAAGAGATAAACTAAAAGGATTCAATCCGACTCTGTCTCACCCTCCTCTTCTTCTTCTTCTTCTTCTTCAACAAGCTGAGTTTTTCCGTTTCCACGTCCATGACTCGTTCCCGAGCTTGTACCCTCCTCCGAGGATGTCCAAGCAAAAGTAGGAGGAGCTGGGCGCTTGCCAGGGTCTTGAGTTGGCATGGATGAGGATGATGCTCCACATGATATTGCTTCCCTTATAGAACTGAAGAACGACTTAAGTTTGTTAAAGCGTTTATCCATTTTTGTGTCCATGCGCTTAAGTCGTGCTTCGAGAAGAAATTGATTTTGAGCAATAGTGTTAAGTGATTCTTTTGTTGAGGAAGATGATCTTAAAAGTTTAACTTCTTCAGGTTTAGGACGGGATGAACGGGAGGAAGCTTCTCTATGTCCTTGGTCTTTCCATTGTTCAAAAGGCATAATATTGAAGTATGGAGCTGGAAGCTTCATTCTTTTAATCGAAGCTTTGTTGATGGCTTTTGGTTTGGAAATAGAAGACTTTGGTGGTTCAATGCCACAATCGAGCAAGAGTCGCATAATATACTCGTTATAAAACAAGTGTGGCCTAGAACTATCATTTACTTTCAAGATCTCATCAAAGATCATACCAATCCAGTTTATACGAATGCCCCCATAGATTGCGTATAATGCCTTGAAATTTTCTTTATAGACGGCATCAAAATTTCCAATTCTTGGTAAAAGAGAGTGCATAAGAGTATGATGAAGAATTCTTGCAGACGGCCGTAAACCAATAGACTTAGTGATATCCTTGTCATCTTCAGTAAATTGATGACTAATTTGATTACGGACATGAATATTGCAAAAGTCATTTGAGAATTTTTCACCAATAAACCGAGAACTAAGAACATTTGCCATCCTATCACATGAGATAAACACTTCTTTGCCACAGACAACGGACCAAAAGCAAAAATTGGGATCCTCGGGCTTGTTTTTCTCTAAATTTAGATTAGCATAGAATAACTTGATCATGACATGGTTAATTTCCACATTGTTTTGATCATAGTCAAGTAGATTTGCAATGTCAGCATCCGTTGCGAAATCTAGGATACGATAACTAGAGAAATCTGAGAATTTAACAAACGAACCCGGATGGATAGTAAAATCTTTCATGTCATTCCATCTCTTGAGTGAAATTGGATCCACAAGCCATTTCTTGATAGAGAGATCAATGGGTTGTGTTTCTGAGGTAGAAGCTTGCTTTAATTTCTTTTGTTGAGGAGCCATTAGGGATAAATTTGAAGAAAGAAATTTAATAAGAGAAGGTAGGGTTTCTGGGATTTGGGGGAAGAAGACTGGTTTGAAGTAAAAGAGAGAGATAGAAAAAAAGTGAACGGAAAGTTATATTAAAAAAACAGAATATACGTAATCGGTCGACCGGTCAAAATGGGGCGGTCGACCGTTTTTATCCAGAGTGCAAAACGGTCGACCGGTCCATTTTTAGTTGTCGACCGGTGCTGTTCTGGAAGCACAGTTCAGCCTGTTTTCAATTTACTGTGTCCTAGCCCATAACCGAGCCCATAACCGAGCTCTGATACCAAATGAAAGTGTGTACGCTTGTGCACACTAATTACGGATCGTGTAATATGGACTAATATATGCGGAATGTTATTTACAATCGCTATACAAGTAAATATTCAATAAACTAACTTTATAGCAATTCACAGATATAGAATAGTAAATGCAGTAAACTGTAAAAATCACACCAGGGATTTTTATACTGGTTCGGACCTCCCGTCCTACGTCCAGTCCCAGACTTCTATTTGGATTTTCACAACCAACTACCTCGCTTCACCCGGAGGAACAGGTTTACAACACCCGAACAGCCGAACGGGATTTCGTGCCTCTTACAACTCGAGGACTTCAACAAAAAACAAATACAATTGTCGTTGACAACTTGTGCTCTTGATAACACTGATTTGTCACTTGTAGTACACCCTTCCTATAATCTTATCCTCAAAATATGTGAATGAATGTTTGTGAAGATTGAAGGAAGTATATTACTTATTTGAATCAAAAGATATGAAATAATTTCAATGATTCAATAAGTGTTGGCCAAGTTTTCAAACACTTACTCAACCAAACGCTCGAACCAGAATCTCTCCATCTCAATATCAAACCAACTCCTTCTAGCTCCTGCCAAACCAAGTACGTACCGAACCACCTTCTTTCCCCATGCTGCCGAATCAACTGCCTCTTCCATCACCTCGCCGAACCAACACATTCGGCATCACCCCCACCGGACCAGATCCACCAAGTCTCACCACCGAATGAAGCTCCACCGAATCAACCCACTCCCTATCTACCACCGGACCAGATCCACCAAGTCTCACCACCGAATGAAACTCCACCGAATCAACCCTCTCCCTATCTACTACCGGACCAGATCCACCAAGTCTCACCACCGAATGAAACTCCACCGAATTAACCCACTCCCTATCTACCACCGGACCAGATCCACCAAGTCTCACCACCGAATGAAGCTCCACCGAATCAACCTCTACCAAAGCTCCCCAAGAACGACCGAACCAGAGGACACCGAACCAGATGTGACAGGCCAGATCACATCAGCCCAGGCCCATCAGCAACTATACATATCCTGGACCCCTACCCCCGGCCTCACTCTATAAATAGAGGGGTAGGGGTATAGCAATGGGGACAAGTTTTGGAGAGCTCAAGCACGGAAGGAACTCTTCAAACAACTTTCTTTTACTTACACCAAAGCTTTGTACTTGTAATCATAACAAAAGAAGAGAAATAACATATAAAGTGGACGTAGGCACATTCTGGCTGAACCACTATAAATCTGCGTGTCTTTTTTACATTTTAGCCCCTGTTTTTTACGTATTTGCATAAGTCGCTCAAATTACTAAGCATAACATAAGATCTACTAAATCATACAACTTTGAGGTGTTTGTCCATTTTTTGTGCAAACATTTTTGGTGCTTTCACTGAGAATTAAGGCTCGAAGCTTCAGCTTCATCCGCTTAACAAGTTTTCCTAACAGCATCGTTCGCCACTTGGAAAACATGCCTCCCAAACAGAGAAAAGATGTTAACAAAGGAAAAAACATCGCATCCAGCAGTCTTCCAGATCCAGCTGCCACGAATCAAGCAAATCGTCCTCCTCCAGCAACGGTAACAAATGAAGGACAGGCTAACCCAACCACTCCTGCCACAAAACAGCCTGCAGCAATTACTAGGGTAGATTTGGACAGAGTTGTTGTTGAAGTAACTAACCGCTTCACGTCCAAGCAGGAAGCCTTGGTGGACCATCTCATGTCACGCTTGAGGGACGTTGAAGAATCCAACCGCAACACTGAATCATGGGGCGAGTCCCAGTCTGGAGGATCTCAGAGACAGCAAAGGTCTTCCTTCTTCGAAGAAGCTAACGGCAGAAGTAGCCGTGGTAGGAGCCGAGACCGAGCACAGCCCGAAGTTAGGCCTGAGGAAACGTTTGGTACCGAACCCAACGGGGAAGGTACCGGGCGAAGGTCAACTGTAGCTGAGCCTGTCATGCTGCGTAGCCACAGAAACACCAGTGAACGGGGCCGAGCTAGAGTTCAGCCCGGAGTTGGACCCGAGGAAGTGCTTAGATCAGAACCCAACAGGGGAAGATCAAGGCAAGGGCCGACTGTGGCTGACCCAAGCATGCTCCCAGAAGATCAAAGGCAGCCATTGGAAAATATGAGGAATGATAGACGATACCATCCCTACAGGTCGTCTGGACGGAATCAATCCCACAGAACAGAACCAAACTCATTTCTATCTGCTCCAAGTTCTGATGAAAGGATGGCACGCTTATTCAGAGAGTGTGTCCAACGGGAGCAAAGAGATCGAGGGATAGGCGCTAGGGTAACCAGCCCTTTTCCCCGTAATATCGAAATTGCTATCACCCCCCGAGAATGGAAGATGCCAACAATGGAACCCTACAAAGGAACCTCCGATTCCGTTGTACACTTACAGAGGTACACGCAGCATATGCTCATGAGTGGAGCAACAGAGGGAGTACTGTGCAAATGCTTTCCGCTCTTCTTAGCAGATCTTGCTACCTCCTGGTTCTGTCATCTACCCCAAGGATCCATCAGCTCATGGGAAATGTTGAAAGAAAAATTTATCAGTCAGTTCCGCATTCATGTGGAGTAACCTAAGGACGCTTATTCCTTATCCAGCGTCAAACAGAAACCCGGAGAAAAGCTGCAGCAATACCTAACCAGATTCAACGCCGCAGCAGCCGCAGTTCAAGATGCCGATGAGAAGCTTATCCTAATGGCCCTCTGCAGTGGGGTGCATCCGGACACTAAATTTGCTAGAAGATTGACAAAAGAAAAACCAGCTACTTTACCCGATTTCTTCCATGAAGCCGGGAAATACATGAGGCTTGAGGATGCTGCCATTGAGGGGCAGTCAGGACAGCAAGGTAAGACGACCCATGGCAACGCCCCTGCCGTGGCGAGGGACGTTCGAAGAAATGATTCCAGAGACAATGCTGGGGGCAAGAAGGTAGAAAAGCGCCTATATCGGCCAGGACCAAGATTCAACACTTACACCCCTTTGAACGAGACCGTCGAAAATATCTTCCTTGCCACCCAAGGCGAAGTTAGATACAAACGCCCACCATACAAGAAGGAATCAGATAACGCACAGAAGTCTGGAAAATTCTGCCGCTTCCACGAATCTCACGGACATGATACCAACGAATGCCATCATCTCCGAGATCTGATTGAGGAACACATCAGAAGGAAGAAACTGGAGCGTTATGTAAAAAGTCAAGACAGGACTCCAGCTCCTGCCAATGAAAACCCAAGGCTACCCTCACCAGGGACCGACAGAGGAAACCGCAACGCTAGCAGCTCTAGTCAAGAGAAGATAGTGGTCCATACCATCTCAGGAGGTCCGCACATCGCAGACAGAAGTTGGAGAGAGATGGAAAGATATGGGAAGTCGCTTAGAGACAATAGAGACTGTGTCAATACGGTTATAGAAGAGCGCCACCCAAAGCGGAAAGAAAGTGATGACATCACATTCAGTAAACGCGACCTAGAAGGAAGACAGTACCCTCACATGGATCCCATGGTTATCTCTGCCCGACTCGGTCCCGCCGAAGTTTACCGAATCCTGGTAGACACTGGAAGCTCTGTAAATATCCTGTTCAAACACGCATTCGACAAAATGAAGCTATCAATGAAGGATGTATCTCCCTGCAATAAACCACTACACGGTTTCACTGGAGATGCGAAGATGCCCCTCGGGCAGCTGGACCTCTTTGTTGAGATTGGAAGCCATCCCCGCTCCGTTGTAAGGAAACAGACGTTTGTGCTGATAGAAAACCATTCGGCCTACAACGCCTTCTTAGGAAGATCAGCCTTATCTGACTTCCAGATTGTCCTAGCCCCATGGTGCCTGAAAATGAAATTTCCAACAGACAATGGGGTAGGGGAAGTGGAAGGAGACCAGGATATTGCACGAGACTGCTATGTAACCGAACTTCGCAACAACCACAGGAAAGATAAAGGGAAAAGTGTAGAGATTGCCCTCTGCACAAAAAGCCTTGAAGCATAGCAACTAAAGAAAGCCCCTCCTCTTCGATACACCAGCGACCCTTTCAATGAGTTAGACCCTAGGGACAAAGAGGAGGAGGCCACCGCCGAGCCTGCAGAAGCTATGGAGTTTATATCTGTAGACAGGCACGACTCAAGTAGGCTACTGAAAATTGGGTCCCAGCTGAAAGCTGAATTGAAGGAACAACTCATTGATTTTCTCCGCCACAACTTGGATGTGTTCGCTTGGTCACACGCTGACATGACCGGAATCTCCCCCGACATAGCATGCCACGTATTAAACATTGATCCTACCAAGGCGCCTGTAAAACAAAAAAAGAGAAGTATGGGGGCAGAGCGATCAGCAGCCCTCGACGAAGAAGTAAAGAATCTACTCGCCAATGACTTCATACGAGAGGCTGTTTACCCAGAATGGATCGCCAACCCGGTACTAGTAAAAAAGGCTAATGGGAAGTGGCGGACCTGCATTGACTTCTCCAACCTAAACGACGCCTGCCCAAAGGATTGCTTCCCGATTCCCAGAATCGACTAACTTGTAGACAGCACAGCCGGGCACGAACTCCTATCTTTTATGGATGCATACTCAAGATATAACCAAATTCCTATGCATGCTCCCGACCAAGACCACACTAGTTTCATCACCGACCGGGGTTTATACTGCTACAAAGTGATGCCTTTCGGACTTAAAAATGCAGGAGCCACCTACCAGCGCCTCGTCAACAAGATGTTTGCAGGGCTAATAGGACAAACTATGGAAGTATATGTGGACGACATGCTGGTGAAATCGCGAAAAGCCAAAGATCACGTAAGCCACCTAGGCGAGATGTTTCAAGTACTTCGGCAATATGGAATGAAGTTGAATCCACTAAAATGCTCCTTCGGTGTGTCGTCAAGGAAATTCTTAGGATTCATCGTTCATGCCAGAGGGATAGAAGCAAACCCTGAACAAGTCCGAGCATTAAGAGACATCAAGATACCTTCCACCCGAAAGGAGATGCAAAGCCTAAATGGAAAAGTGGCCGCCCTAAGCCGATTCATCTCCAAAGCAACGGACAAGTGCGTCCCCTTTTTCGAAGCTCTAAAGAAAGATAAAGGAAAGTTCGAATGGACGGACGAATGCCTAACCGCTTTCCTTAACCTAATCGAACACCTCCAGAAACCACCGGTACTCTCGACCCCAAGCGAAGGCGAAGAATTATACCTATACCTTGCTGTGTCATCTCACGCTTTAAGCGCTGCCTTGGTAAGGGAAGACAACCGCACGCAACGACCAGTTTACTTCGTCAGTAAAAGGCTTACTGGGGCAGAAGTCAGATATCCTAAACTTGAAAAGTTAGCATACTGTCTACTAATCACTTCACGAAAACTACGTCACTACTTCCAATCCCATTCCATCAAAGTTCTGACCGATCAACCACTAAGGCAGGTGCTCCATCGTCCCGACACCTCCGGGCGACTACTTAAATGGTGTATTGAGCTGAGTCAATATGATATCACCTATCACCCTCGCACCGCCATCAAGGGACAAGCCATGGCTGATTTCATTGCAGAATTCACTGCCAACGAGGATAAGGAGCAACTGGAAATAACGGATATCAAGTGGAATCTCTTTGTGGACGGTGCATCTAACGAACAAGGCTCGGGGGCAGGTGTGGTAATAATCACTCCCAGGGGAAATAAACTGCACTATGCTATAAGGTTGGAGTTCGCTGCCACCAACAACGATGCAGAATATGAAGCAGTGATAGCTGGACTAGAAATTGCCATAGAAATCGGAGCCAATTCTTTGTGACTTCACAGCGACTCTCAACTTATTGTTAATCAAATACTAGGAGAATTCCAAGCTCGAGAAGAACGACTCATAGCATATCTAAAGAAAACCAAGTTGCTTCTCGGCCGATTGGATCAGTACTTAGTCAAACACATCCCTCGGGAAGAGAACCAAGAGGCCGACGAATTGGCAAAGCAAGCGAGTATGGGAGACATCGCCATCTTCGGGGCAGTAACCATCTCAAAGCAAACGGTCCCAAGTTTTGAGCAAGTGAATCTGATAGCTGCAGCCGAAGAGGCAACTTGGATGACTCCCATCCGAGACTACCTACAAAGTGGCACACTACCCAACGGGCGTAATGAAGTCAAGAAAATCTTGAGGAAAGCGTCCCGCTATACAATACAAGAAGACATCCTCTATCGGCGCGGTTTCTCTAACCCATTATTAAGGTGTGTCGCCGGAAGGGAAGCCAAGGAAATCTTATCCAGCATCCATCAGGGGAGCTGTGGAGATCACACCGGGGGGCAAACATTAGCAAAAAAGATACTCCGATACGGATATTTCTGGCCCACCTTAAGCAAGGACGCCTTAGATTTCATCAAGAAGTGTGACAGATGCCAAAAATTTGCTAAGATCCCTCGGCTACCAACAACCGAGATTACTCAGATGACCAGCCCTTGGCCCTTCGCGATATGGGGAATTGACTTAATCGGCGAGCTACCAATGGGCCGAGGCGGGGCCAAATATGCTATAGTGGCAGTTGATTATTTCACCAAATGGGTGGAAGCGGAACCTCTAAATAAAGTATCTTCAGCAAAAGTTATTAACTTCTTGATCAAAAATGTTCTATGTAGGTACGGAGTCCCACTCAAAATCATATCAGACAATGGACTCCAATTTGACAGCGAGGAATTCGCCAACTGGTGCCAAGAACACAGAATTCATAAAAGCTTCTCATCCGTAGCATATCCCCAGGCAAACGGACAAGTCGAAGCAGTCAACAAAATTCTGAAAACTCTAATCAAAAAGAAGCTCGAAAAGTCAAAGGGCGCTTGGGTGGATGAACTTCCTACGGCACTATGGGCCTATCGCACATCTTTCAGAACATCGACAGGGCACACACCTTTCTCTTTGGCATACGGATCAGAGGCTATGCTCCCAGTTGAAACTATTGTGCCTTCCCATCGTCGGATCCACTATAACCCAGAAGAGAACGAAGAACTCCTTCGCATGTCTTTGGATCTAATCGAGGAGAGAAGAAACGATGCAATCCTCAAAACAGCAGCCCACAAGCAAAAAGTGGCAACACAATACAACTCCAAAGTCCAGCATCGTACCTTGCAAGAAGGGGATCTTGTCCTCAAGAGAATCTTCCCTCGCCCCGGAGCACTAGACCCAATCTGGGATGGACCATATGTAATTCATAAAGATCTCCACAACGGAGCCTATATTTTGTCAACAGTGGACGGAGAGGTGTTCCAGAGGGCATGGAACATCCAACACCTCCGTCGATACTTTTCTTAACTTGTATTGCCCATATGAAGTGAATTAACAAAGAGAATCAGTGGACGTAGGCATTTTCGTGCCGAACCACTTTAAAAAGCCTTGTCTCTTTTTTTTGTTCCTTTGTATCTTGGCTGCTTGTTAACTTTATCCCTTTTCTGTTGAACAAAATCCTGAGTATACAGCATTTCTATTCAAAGCACTCCACAACACAACTTCACCTGGACAAGACCTAACAGGTACTATGCGAATCTATGCCCTCGCCAATGAGACACTTTTGCTCCAGCATCCCTCTGCTGCGGGTTAACTCATTGCTCGCGACGGCCCTTAAAGCCAACTGTAATGAGCCGATTATAAGCCACCGAGAAGGCCGACTATAGCCGAGGCAGCTCATTACGGCGTTAGGCTCGCCGGCAACTGTGAACCGACTATAAGCCCCAACATAAGGTGTGGCCAGCCAGGGGCAGTTCACAGTTGATGATCGGCACCCACGCTAGCCGGCCACAGTAAATCGAATAATACCCACGATTACGGGCCATAATGGCCCGGGTAGTTACTGTGCGCGATCTCGGCTCCGATGTGTCTTAAGTGCGGTTGTGGTAAAAAAGAATTAACTCCCCGCGGAGGCGTAAGATGGGTGACAAATGTCTCCAAGACCCACAGCTAGGGAAAGTGACTACAAAACCCGTTTGCCACGAACTTAAGCACATCGAAGGCCTTCCGTGATTGGAAGTTTTACTATTTCACGTATTTCAATTTTACTTAAAAACTTTTTTTCCTATCCCCTATAACAATCCCTAAAGTACATGATACAGAGTAGGAGATACTCGCCAATGGATGTAGGGACTCACAGTGGCAGGACATTCGACTACATTCCATGCTCGGTCCTACAAGATATTCAAGACTGCCATCTACGATTAAAACATGAAAGGCGGTATTTTCTTCTTTTATGTACAAATACATAACTATAATTTGTTCACACCACACGCTAATATTGCAAGTCATAAAATTATGGTGTAGAACCAGAGTCTAACCTCAAACACAATTTAATTACAAGAATATACATAGCTACATTTCTCATACGATATGTCGAAATAGCAGCAAATATTCAAGAAACGACAAAATCAGCTTAAGTTAAAAAAATTACACGTCAAGAATAATGTTGATTATTACAAGTAGCAAGAATTACAACTTAGAAGTTACTCTACTATCTTAAGACTAACAGATACAACAATGCCAAGCCTACAAAAAGAATTTTCCAGGTCTAATCAGGGAGCCGGTTGCGTCGAAGTCTTGTCCTTACTCTGTTGCCCGCCTGTCCGGTCATAAAAAGGATTCATTAGTGATAAGTAACCAAGTTAACGGAAAGACTAGAAAGGAAGACTTACCAGCACCTGCTTCTTGACCTTCCTGGTCGTCATCCTCTACCTGCACGCCCGCCTCCTCAGCAGCAAGCAGCCGCATACCCTCCTTTACCGCCACTTTCTCCTCCTTGGTGAACTGGGCAGTGACCACATCCATACTAAAGACCGTTCCACCCTCTTTATCTGCATCAGCCTTCGCCTCCTCCAAAGCCCGAAGATAGATCTTAGCCATGATCCTGGGATAATCATCCATCCAAGAGAGATTGCCCTGCTTCCAAGTTCGGAAATACATGTCCTGGAGCATGTCATCCATCATTCCCTCATTCTCCTCAAACTCCCTCATCCGGGCATCGGAAGCCGACAACCTTTCGACGGCAGCATCTCTCTCCAATCTGTATCTCGAGCAATCAGCCTGAAGGGACCTCCGCATTACCTCCATCTCTTCCCTCAACTTAGCTTGAGCAAGCTCTGCAGCCTCAAGTTTCTCGGACAATTCCTCCACCTGCTCGAGATCCGCTCTCCGAACCTCATCCACCGTGGCAATAGCCATGTCAATCCGCTCTTTGCAAGTAGCTTCCATTTTCCGCAATTCGGCCCGACTGGCCTCTTCCATGGTTTTCCTTAGTCGCCCAGTAGCAGCCTCATGCTGAGAAATCTGAATAGCCTGATCCGCAAGCTGTTTGGCCTGATCCGAAACCACCAATCGAAGTCGGATATTGGCGCTCCCAATCTCCTCTCCGGCCTTAACCAGCCGAGCATGATGCCCCATCAGCTTCTTGGTCTCCTCTGCCACCCGATCAATATTAGCCTTGGCCTCGCTTCCCATAGTGACTATACGAGTAGTGAGTAGATCGAGATCTAAGGACTTGGCTTCATCAAGTACTCGTACCATGGGGTTACGGGGGAGAAGGTGTTCACCAGTGACTTCGTCAAAAGAAATATCATGAGAACTTGGATCCAGATCAGGATGACCCGCAAATGGATTACGGGCCAAGTCGGGACGGTCGATATGAATAACAGAAGGGTTTCCGGACGGGTGCGGAGAAGGTGCAAACTCGCTACCCTCCTCAGTAATATCATGAATAGGCTGAGCCGGAGGCTGAGGACCGGGCGAAGTCTCGGATAAAGGATGACTCCTCTTCCTCTGCTGAATACCCTCTTCGATGACCCCAAGAAGAGGACGGTAGCCGACTACATCCCCGGAGCGTTGGGTTGAGGGCTTTGGATTAGCAGAAATTTTGGAAAGTTTATATTGCTCAAGCCTGTATCGAAGGTCTGAAGCTTTGGACGTCTTGCCTGCTCCTGATATAAAGAACAAGTGTCACAAACTTACATTACTATACGATTCGAGAAACGCGGTAAATTACAAGTTAAAAAAGGAAAAGAAACACAGCTGTGGTTGTACAAACCCTGGGGAGGAGTGGGATACTGCAATAAGTCCTGGATTTCATTCCAGGACGGGAGCGGGTCATAAAATATTCCTAAGTCCCTATCGTTAATGAAGCATGCAGGAGTCAAGAGTTCACCTTGAGTCGTCGGAGCCACCTTGGCTGGAATGGTCGGAGAAGACTCACTTGCACCAGTCCCGGCTTTGTCCGCCTTCCCGGTCTTCTCTACCAAAGCCGGATCCTCATCCAACCCCTCAAAAGCCTGGTGGAACGCATCATCCGTCCACTCCTGAATCTCGCCCGCTTGCCCAGGAAGTAGGGCCCCGATGCCATCGCCACCTTTGTCACCATCCCGACCATCTCCACCCTCGCCTCTTTCCTCCTCTATGTCTTCCTCCTCCCGGGTAAGTGGACAATTGCTGGGGGAGGGACCGTCCGATTTCTTGAGTTTCTTACCTCCGACAGCTGGAGGTTTTGTGAAAGGTTTCCTCTTGCTACTCTCTGCCGTAACACCTTCCTTGGTCTGAGCGGCCGCCCTCTCCTCCGCCGTTTCCCTCAGCTTAACTACAGACTGCTGCGGAAGGATTAAGTTATATTCCAGAAGAATCGCATTTCTAATCAAGAAGGCAGATGATCTATATTTCCCAAGAATGGCTTCTATCTCAGCCGCCGTCTGAACCAGGCGGTCAGTCTCCACAACCGGAAAGCCACCTGTCGCTAGCAAAAATGGGAAAGTATGAGAAGAAGCATCGCAATCGAAATAGAAATTATAAGTAAAAGCATCAACTTACATCCAGAGGTAAAGCGCCGGATTGAGACGGAGTCATCCCTAACAAAGAACCACTCTTTCTTGAACATGCTGAATTTAGAGTACAGGTCCAAGACCGGCTTGAAGGTCACAGCTGACTCCAAGCTAATATATGGGGACCCCTTCTTATAGCCCCTTAAATTATACAAGTACCAGATCTCCTGGTTGGAGGGAGCACGACCATACTTCCTCCGAAAAATAACGAAAAGGCTCACCAGTATGGCATAAGAGTTGGGCTGAAGCTGGAATGGGGCCACCTTTAGATACGTGAGGAAGTTGACTACCCAAGCATTGAGAGGCGGGATAGCACCACACATACAATGGTACCTACTATAAGCAAAGTATCCTTCGGGAGGATTGTATGGCATGACTCCTGGGCCCGGCAGCAGCATGAGGGCTCTATCGATCCCAAAGGAACGAGATATAACATCGAGCTGCTCCTCTTTGAGAGAGCTAGGAAAGCAGTCAGGCGGGGAATCCAGTAGCTCCTGGGGACCATATCCATCCACTATTGACCTTGGGGCGGGCCCATGATGCTCCGATCCTGATTGAGCTGGGGGCACGACCGAGGGATCTCCTCCACCCCCGGATCTCTTCTTGTCTGATCGAGTTTCTACTTTGCGAGACATTATCTACAACACCGGAAAAGCATAGTGTTAGAACAAAGGATGCAAACAAGTAAGCATATAATATGGAATTTCACTTAAAAAGTTCGAAGTATGAAACACATGTTCACTCAGTACAACAATTCATTCGGCAAACAGATGCAGCACTTCAAATCTCCTTCGGTATTAAACGTTCATGTGTCATTCGGTATCGGAGGACTAAGTCCATTCAGCATACAAACGTACAAACACATGTTCATTCGGCATTCAGTGATACAATACGTAAACTCATTCGGCCAAAAGAATTAGACTTGGTCCGGCTAAAGACCTCACCTGATTCGGTTAAGGGTTTGGTTCGGCTAACACTGAGGTTCGTGGGAATGGTTCGGCAGGTGGAAGGATAGAAGCCCTAGTCCCCCATTTTATAGGCGAAGGCAGTGTACCGAACCACTTGGTTCGGCAACATGAAACACACGCAGACGTCGAGATTGGATGGACGAAAAACAAAGCACGATATATGGTGAACATATACCCTACTTTGGGGGGCAAATGTTGGCCAAGTTTTCAAACACTTAATCAACCAAACGCTCGAACCAGAATCTCTCCATCTCAATATCAAACCAACTCCTTCTAGCTCCTGCCAAACCAAGTACGTACCGAACCACCTTCTTTCCCCATGCTGCCGAATCAACTGCCTCTTCCAGCACCTCGCCGAACCAACACATTCGGCATCACCCCCACCGGACCAGATCCACCAAGTCTCACCACCGAATGAAGCTCCACCGAATCAACCCACTCCCTATCTACCACCGGACCAGATCCACCAAGTCTCACCACCGAATGAAACTCCACCGAATCAACCCACTCCCTATCTACCACCGGACCAGATCCACCAAGTCTCACCACCGAATGAAACTCCACCGAATTAACCCACTCCCTATCTACCACCGGACCAGATCCACCAAGTCTCACCACCGAATGAAGCTCCACCGAATCAACCTCTACCAAAGCTCCCCAAGAACGACCGAACCAGAGGACACCGAACCAGATGTGACAGGCCAGATCACATCAGCCCAGGCCCATCAGCAACTAAACATATCCTGGACCCCTACCCCCGGCCTCACTCTATAAATAGAGGGGTAGGGGTACAGCAATGGGGACAAGTTTTGGAGAGCTCAAGCACGGAAGGAACTCTTCAAACAACTTTCTTTTACTTACACCAAATCTTTGTACTTGTAATCATAACAAAAGAAGAGAAATAACATATAAAGTGGACGTAGGCACATTCTGGCTGAACCACTATAAATCTGCGTGTCTTTTTTACATTTTAGCCCCTGTTTTTTACGTATTTGCATAAGTCGCTCAAATTACTAAGCATAACATAAGATCTACTAAATCATACAACTTTGAGGTGTTTGTCCATTTTTTGTGCAAACAATAAGCAATTTGAAGTAGAGAGCTTTTAGAATGCAAGAGTATTTAGAAATTAAGATCAGAATTTTAAAGCAAAGAATTGTTGTATTTCAATCAATGATTTAGATATGTTTATATAGAGAATAAATGGTTGTAACTCTTTGTGAAGAGTACCATTAACAGATGTGATCATTGATGAAAGGTAAGAGAAGCAACCATTGAAGAAAGAAGTGTCTTTTGGGAAAGGTTGCTTTCTGTTTAAAAACGGTCGACAGGTCAATAATGACCAGTAGACAAAATTTCAAATATATAGACGTTATGTGCATGTGTGCACGTTCATTGTGCAATTTACACAGGAACGGTCGACCGCCTGGTTTTGGACCGGTCGACCGGTCCCTGTTAAATTGCACAGTGAATATGCAATGTCATCCAAAACGTATATACATCGATTCTATTGAGATGCATGATTATTTGAGGATAGATTTTAACAAAACTAATACTACTAACATACCAAATAATCAACCTCTAACGTATGAAGCTCGTTGTGTTTCAATGAATAACTTCTTTTTGTCGATCACGGTTTATCCCTTTGTCAGAAATCAAAACTATATAAAAATCTTGACTCAACATTCTCCCCCTTTTTGATTGATGACAACATAGTTATGAATCTCCCCCTGTATATGATCTCCCCCTGAGATTGTGCCTGTAACTCTATATTTTCCTGCATATATACTGTTAGCACAATTTTCTCCCCCTTTGTCATCGACAAAAAGGAGTTTGTTAAAATAGAGGATATAAATTATATAATCCAGAGTATAAGCAAAATAAAACTACTACCATAGATCAAGAGTTAAGAGTCACATAATATGATAATACCCAAGAGTCTAGTACGAATTAAAACGCGACACTATTTAGTACAAGTGCATGATAATGTCTTAAAGCAAGAACTAAAGTCATAATTTACACATAATAATAGATAAAGAGATAAACTAAAAGGATTCAATCTGACTCTGTCTCACCCTCCTCTTCTTCTTCTTCTTCAACAAGCTGAGTATTTCCGTATCCACATCGATGACTCGTTCCCGAGCTTGTACCCTCCTCCGAGGATGTCCAAGCAAAAGTAGGAGGAGCTGGGCGCTTGCCAGGGTCTTGAGTTGGCATGGATGAGGATGATGCTCCACATGATATTGCTTCCCATATAGAACTGAAGAACGACTTAAGTTTGTTAAAGCGTTTATCCATTTTTGTGTCCATGCGCTTAAGTCGTGCTTTGAGAAGAAATTGATTTTGAGCAATAGTGTTAAGTGATTCTTTTGTTGAGGAAGATGATCTTAAAAGTTTAACTTCTTCAGGTTTAGGACGGGATGAACGGGAGGAAGCTTCTCTATGTCCTTGGTCTTTCCATTGTTCAAAAGGCATAATATTGAAGTATGGAGCTGGAAGCTTCATTCTTGTAATCGAAGCTTTGTTGATGGCTTTTGGTTTGGAAATAGAAGACTTTGGTGGTTCAATGCCACAATCGAGCAAGAGTCGCATAATATACTCGTTATAAAACAAGTGTGGCCTAGAACTATCATTTACTTTCAAGATCTCATCAAAGATCATACCAATCCAGTTTATACGAATGCCCCCATAGATTGCGTATAATGCCTTGAAATTTTCTTTATAGACGGCATCAAAATTTCCAATTCTTGGTAAAAGAGAGTGCATAAGAGTATGATGAAGAATTCTTGCAGACGGCCGTAAACCAATAGACTTAGTGCTATCCTTGTCATCTTCAGTAAATTGATGACTAATTTGATTACGGACATGAATATTGCAAAAGTCATTTGAGAATTTTTCACCAATAAACCGAGAACCAAGAACATTTGCCATCCTATCACATGAGATAAACACTTCTTTGCCACAGACAACGGACCAAAAGCAAAAATTGGGATCCTCGGGCTTGTTTTTCTCTAAATTTAGATTAGCATAGAATAACTTGATCATGACATGGTTAATTTCCACATTGTTTTGATCATAGTCAAGTAGATTTGCAATGTCAGCATCCGTTGCGAAATCTAGGATACGATAACTAGAGAAATCTGAGAATTTAACAAACGAACCCGGATGGATAGTAAAATCTTTCATGTCATTCCATCTCTTGAGTGAAATTGGATCCACAAGCCATTTCTTGATAGAGAGATCAATGGGTTGGGTTTCTGAGGTAGAAGCTTGCTTTAATTTCTTTTGTTGAGGAGCCATTAGGGATAAATTTGAAGAAAGAAATTTAATAAGAGAAGGTAGGGTTTCTGGGATTTGGGGGAAGAAGACTGGTTTGAAGTAAAAGAGAGAGATAGAAAAAAAAGTGAACGGAAAGTTATATTAAAAAAAAAAGAATATACGTAACCGGTCGACCGGTCAAAATGGGGCGGTCGACCGTTTTTATCCAGAGTGCAAAACGGTCGACCGGTCCATTTTTAGCTGTCGACCGGTGCTGTTCTGGAAGCACAGTTCAGCCTGTTTTCAATTTACTGTGTCCTAGCCCATAACCGAGCCCATAACCGAGCTCTGATACCAAATGAAAGTGTGTACGCTTGTGCACACTAATTACGGATCGTGTAATATGGACTAATATATGCGGAATGTTATTTACAATTGCTATACAAGTAAATATTCAATAAACTAACTATATAGCAATTCACAGATATAGAATAGTAAATGCAGTAAACTGTAAAAATCACACCAGGGATTTTTATACTGGTTCGGACCTCCCGTCCTACGTCCAGTCCCAGACTTCTATCTGGATTTTCACAACCAACTACCTCGCTTCACCCGGAGGAACAGGTTTACAACACCCGAACAGCCGAACGGGATTTCGTGCCTCTTACAACTCGAGGACTTCAACAAAAAACAAATACAATTATCGTTGACAACTTGTGCTCTTGATAACACTGATTTGTTACTTGTAGTACACCCTTCCTATAATCTTATCCTCAAAATATGTGAATGAATGTTTGTGAAGATTGAAGGAAGTATATTACTTATTTGAATCAAAAGATATGAAATAATTTCAATGATTCAATAAGCAATTTGAAGTAGAGAGCTTTTAGAATGCAAGAGTATTTAGAAATTAAGATCAGAATTTTAAAGCAAAGAATTGTTGTATTTCAATCAATGATTTAGATATGTTTATATAGAGAATAAATGGTTGTAACTCTTTGTGAAGAGTAGCCATTAACAGATGTGATCATTGATGAAAGGTAAGAGAAGCAACCATTGAAGAAAGAAGTGTCTTTTGGGAAAGGTTGCTTTCTGTTTAAAAACGGTCGACAGGTCAATAATGACCAGTAGACAAAATTTCAAATATATAGACGTTATGTGCATGTGTGCACGTTCATTGTGCAATTTACACAGGAACGGTCGACCGCCTGGTTTTGGACCGGTCGACCGGTCCCTGTTAAATTGCACAGTGAATGTGCAATGTCATCCAAAACGTATATACATCGATTCTATTGAGATGCATGATTATTTGAGGATAGATTTTAACAAAACTAATACTACTAACATACCAAATAATCAACCTCTAACGTATGAAGCTCGTTGTGTTTCAATGAATAACTTCTTTTTGTCGATCACGGTTTATCCCTTTGTCAGAAATCAAAACTATATAAAAATATTGACTCAACATTCTCCCCCTTTTTGATTGATGACAACATAGTTATGAATCTCCCCCTGTATATGATCTCCCCCTGAGATTGTGCCTGTAACTCTATATTTTCCTGCATATATACTATTAGCACAATTTTCTCCCCCTTTGTCATCGACAAAAAGGAGTTTGTTAAAATAGAGGATATAAATTATATAATCCAGAGTATAAGCAAAATAAAACTACTACCATAGATCAAGAGTTAAGAGTCACATAATATGATAATACCCAAGAGTCTAGTACGAATTAAAACGCGACACTATTTAGTACAAGTGCATGATAATGTCTTAAAGCAAGAACTAAAGTCATAATTTACACATAATAATAGATAAAGAGATAAACTAAAAGGATTCAATCTGACTCTGTCTCACCCTCCTCTTCTTCTTCTTCTTCTTCTTCAACAAGCTGAGTTTTTCCGTATCCACGTCCATGACTCGTTCCCGAGCTTGTACCCTCCTTCGAGGATGTCCAAGCAAAAGTAGGAGGAGCTGGGCGCTTGCCAGGGTCTTGAGTTGGCATGGATGAGGATGATGCTCCACATGATATTGCTTCCCATATAGAACTGAAGAACGACTTAAGTTTGTTAAAGCGTTTATCCATTTTTGTGTCCATGCGCTTAAGTCGTGCTTCGAGAAGAAATTGATTTTGAGCAATAGTGTTAAGTGATTCTTTTGTTGAGGAAGATGATCTTAAAAGTTTAACTTCTTCAGGTTTAGGACGGGTTGAACGGGAGGAAGCTTCTCTATGTCCTTGGTCTTTCCATTGTTCAAAAGGCATAATATTGAAGTATGGAGCTGGAAGCTTCATTCTTGTAATCGAAGCTTTGTTGATGGCTTTTGGTTTGGAAATAGAAGACTTTGGTGGTTCAATGCCACAATCGAGCAAGAGTCGCATAATATACTCGTTATAAAACAAGTGTGGCCTAGAACTATCATTTACTTTCAAGATCTCATCAAAGATCATACCAATCCAGTTTATACGAATGCCCCATAGATTGCATATAATGCCTTGAAATTTTCTTTATAGACGGCATCAAAATTTCCAATTCTTGGTAAAAGAGAGTGCATAAGAGTATGATGAAGAATTCTTGCAGACGGCCGTAAACCAATAGACTTAGTGCTATCCTTGTCATCTTCAGTAAATTGATGACTAATTTGATTACGGACATGAATATTGCAAAAGTCATTTGAGAATTTTTCACCAATAAACCGAGAACCAAGAACATTTGCCATCCTATCACATGAGATAAACACTTCTTTGCCACAGACAACGGACCAAAAGCAAAAATTGGGATCCTCGGGCTTGTTTTTCTCTAAATTTAGATTAGCATAGAATAACTTGATCATGACATGGTTAATTTCCACATTGTTTTGATCATAGTCAAGTAGATTTGCAATGTCAGCATCCGTTGCGAAATCTAGGATACGATAACTAGAGAAATCTGAGAATTTAACAAACGAACCCGGATGGATAGTAAAATCTTTCATGTCATTCCATCTCTTGAGTGAAATTGGATCCACAAGCCATTTCTTGATAGAGAGATCAATGGGTTGTGTTTCTGAGGTAGAAGCTTGCTTTAATTTCTTTTGTTGAGGAGCCATTAGGGATAAATTTGAAGAAAGAAATTTAATAAGAGAAGGTAGGGTTTCTGGGATTTGGGGGAAGAAGACTGGTTTGAAGTAAAAGAGAGAGATAGAAAAAAAAGTGAACGAAAAGTTATATTAAAAAAAACAGAATATACGTAACCGGTCGACCGGTCAAAATGGGGCGGTCGACCGTTTTTATCCAAAACGGTCGACCGGTCCATTTTAAGCTGTCGACCGGTGCTGTTCTGGAAGCACAGTTCAGCCTGTTTTCAATTTACTGTGTCCTAGCCCATAACCGAGCCCATAACCGAGCTCTGATACCAAATGAAAGTGTGTTCGCTTGTGCACACTAATTACGGATCGTGTAATATGGACTAATATATGCGGAATGTTATTTACAATTGCTATACAAGTAAATATTCAATAAACTAACTATATAGCAATTCACAGATATAGAATAGTAAATGCAGTAAACTGTAAAAATCACACCAGGGATTTTTATACTGGTTCGGACCACCCGTCCTACGTCCAGTCCCAGACTTCTATCTGGATTTTCACAACCAACTACCTCGCTTCACCCGGAGGAACAGGTTTACAACACCCGAACAGCCGAACGGGATTTCGTGCCTCTTACAACTCGAGGACTTCAACAAAAAACAAATACAATTGTCGTTGACAACTTGTGCTCTTGATAACACTGATTTGTCACTTGTAGTACACCCTTCCTATAATCTTATCCTCAAAATATGTGAATGAATGTTTGTGAAGATTGAAGGAAGTATATTACTTATTTGAATCAAAAGATATGAAATAATTTCAATGATTCAATAAGCAATTTGAAGTAGAGAGCTTTTAGAATGCAAGAGTATTTAGAAATTAAGATCAGAATTTTAAAGCAAAGAATTGTTGTATTTCAATCAATGATTTAGATATGTTTATATAGAGAATAAATGGTTGTAACTCTTTGTGAAGAGTAGCCATTAACAGATGTGATCATTGATGAAAGGTAAGAGAAGCAACCATTGAAGAAAGAAGTGTCTTTTGGGAAAGGTTGCTTTCTGTTTAAAAACGGTCGACGGGTCAATAATGACCAGTAGACAAAATTTCAAATATATAGACGTTATGTGCATGTGTGCACGTTCATTGTGCAATTTACACAGGAACGGTCGACCGCCTGGTTTTGGACCGGTCGACCGGTCCCTGTTAAATTGCACAGTGGATGTGCAATGTCATCCAAAACGTATATACATCGATTCTATTGAGATGCATGATTATTTGAGGATAGATTTTAACAAAACTAATACTACTAACATACCAAATAATCAACCTCTAACGTATGAAGCTCGTTGTGTTTCAATGAATAACTTCTTTTTGTCGATCACGGTTTATCCCTTTGTCAGAAATCAAAACTATATAAAAATCTTGACTCAACATTCTCCCCCTTTTTGATTGATGACAAAATAGTTATGAATCTCCCCCTGTATATGATCTCCCCCTGAGATTGTGCCTGTAACTCTATATTTTCCTGCATATATACTGTTAGCACAATTTTCTCCCCCTTTGTCATCGACAAAAAGGAGTTTGTTAAAATAGAGGATATAAATTATATAATCCAGAGTATAAGCAAAATAAAACTACTACCATACATCAAGAGTTAAGAGTCACATAATATGATAATACCCAAGAGTCTAGTACGAATTAAAACGCAACACTATTTAGTACAAGTGCATGATAATGTCTTAAAGCAAGAACTAAAGTCATAATTTACGCATAATAATAGATAAAGAGATAAACTAAAAGGATTCAATCTGACTCTGTCTCACCCTCCTCTTCTTCTTCTTCTTCAACAAGCTGAGTTTTTCCGTATCCACGTCCATGACTCGTTCCCGAGCTTGTACCCTCCTCCGAGGATGTCCAAGCAAAAGTAGGAGGAGCTGGGCGCTTGCCAGGGTCTTGAGTTGGCATTGATGAGGATGATGCTCCACATGATATTGCTTCCCATATAGAACTGAAGAACGACATAAGTCTGTTAAAGCGTTTATCCATTTTTGTGTCCATGCGCTTAAGTCATGCTTCGAGAAGAAATTGATTTTGAGCAATAGTGTTAAGTGATTCTTTTGTTGAGGAAGATGATCTTAAAAGTTTAACTTCTTCAGGTTTAGGACGGGATGAACGGGAGGAAGCTTCTCTATGTCCTTGGTCTTTCCATTGTTCAAAAGGCATAATATTGAAGTATGGAGCTGGAAGCTTCATTCTTGTAATCGAAGCTTTGTTGATGGCTTTTGGTTTGGAAATAGAAGACTTTGGTGGTTCAATGCCACAATCGAGCAAGAGTCACATAATATACTCGTTATAAAACAAGTGTGGCCTAGAACTATCATTTACTTTCAAGATCTCATCAAAGATCATACCAATCCAGTTTATACGAATGCCCCCATAGATTGCGTATAATGCCTTGAAATTTTCTTTATAGACGGCATCAAAATTTCCAATTCTTGGTAAAAGAGAGTGCATAAGAGTATGATGAAGAATTCTTGCAGACGGCCGTAAACCAATAGACTTAGTGCTATCCTTGTCATCTTCAGTAAATTGATGACTAATTTGATTACGGACATGAATATTGCAAAAGTCATTTGAGAATTTTTCACCAATAAACCGAGAACCAAGAACATTTGCCATCCTATCACATGAGATAAACACTTCTTTGCCACAGACAACGGACCAAAAGCAAAAATTGGGATCCTCGGGCTTGTTTTTCTCTAAATTTAGATTAGCATAGAATAACTTGATCATGACATGGTTAATTTCCACATTGTTTTGATCATAGTCAAGTAGATTTGCAATGTCAGCATCCGTTGCGAAATCTAGGATACGATAACTAGAGAAATCTGAGAATTTAACAAACGAACCCGGATGGATAGTAAAATCTTTCATGTCATTCCATCTCTTGAGTGAAATTGGATCCACAAGCCATTTCTTGATAGAGAGATCAATGGGTTGTGTTTCTAAGGTAGAAGCTTGCTTTAATTTCTTTTGTTGAGGAACCATTAGGGATAAATTTGAAGAAAAAAATTTAATAAGAGAAGGTAGGGTTTCTGGGATTTGGGGGAAGAAGACTGGTTTGAAGTAAAAGAGAGAGATAGAAAAAAAAGTGAACGGAAAGTTATATTAAAAAAAACAGAATATACGTAACCGGTCGACCGGTCAAAATGGGGCGGTCGACCGTTTTTATCCAAAACGGTCGACCGGTCCATTTTTAGCTGTCGACCGGTGCTGTTCTGGAAGCACAGTTCAGCCTGTTTTCAATTTACTGTGTCCTAGCCCATAACCGAGCCCATAACCGAACTCTGATACCAAATGAAAGTGTGTACGCTTGTGCACACTAATTATGGATCGTGTAATATGGACTAATATATGCAGAATGTTATTTACAATTGCTATACAAGTAAATATTCAATAAACTAACTATATAGCAATTCACAGATATAGAATAGTAAATGCAGTAAACTGTAAAAATCACACCAGGGATTTTTATACTGGTTCGGACCTCCCGTCCTACGTCCAGTCCCAGACTTCTATCTGGATTTTCACAACCAACTACCTCGCTTCACCCGGAGGAACAGGTTTACAACACCCGAACAGCCGAACGGGATTTCGTGCCTCTTACAACTCGAGGACTTCAACAAAAAACAAATACAATTGTCATTGACAACTTGTGCTCTTGATAACACTGATTTGTCACTTGTAGTACACCCTTCCTATAATCTTATCCTCAAAATATGTGAATGAATGTTTGTGAAGATTGAAGGAAGTATATTACTTATTTGAATCAAAAGATATGAAATAATTTCAATGATTCAATAAGCAATTTGAAGTAGAGAGCTTTTAGAATGCAAGAGTATTTAGAAATTAAGATCAGAATTTTAAAGCAAAGAATTGTTGTATTTCAATCAATGATTTAGATATGTTTATATAGAGAATAAATGGTTGTAACTCTTTGTGAAGAGTAGCCATTAACAGATGTGATCATTGATGAAAGGTAAGAGAAGCAACCATTGAAGAAAGAAGTGTCTTTTGGGAAAGGTTGCTTTCTGTTTAAGAACGGTCGACGGGTCAATAATGACCAGTAGACAAAATTTCAAAAATATAGACGTTATGTGCATGTGTGCACGTTCATTGTGCAATTTACACAGGAACGGTCGACCGCCTGGTTTTGGACCGGTCGACCGGTCCCTGTTAAATTGCACAGTGGATGTGCAATGTCATCCAAAACGTATATACATCGATTCTATTGAGATGCATGATTATTTGAGGATAGATTTTAACAAAACTAATACTACTAACATACCAAATAATCAACCTCTAACGTATGAAGCTTGTTGTGTTTCAATGAATAACTTCTTTTTGTCGATCACGGTTTATCCCTTTGTCAGAAATCAAAACTATATAAAAATCTTGACTCAACATTCTCCCCCTTTTTGATTGATGACAACATAGTTATGAATCTCCCCCTGTATATGATCTCCCCCTGAGATTGTGCCTGTAACTCTATATTTTCCTGCATATATACTGTTAGCACAATTTTCTCCCCCTTTGTCATCGACAAAAAGGAGTTTGTTAAAATAGAGGATATAAATTATATAATCCAGAGTATAAGCAAAATAAAACTACTACCATAGATCAAGAGTTAAGAGTCACATAATATGATAATACCCAAGAGTCTAGTACGAATTAAAACACAACACTATTTAGTACAAGTGCATGATAATGTCTTAAAGCAAGAACTAAAGTCATAATTTACACATAATAATAGATAAAGAGATAAACTAAAAGGATTCAATCTGACTCTGTCTCACCCTCCTCTTCTTCTTCTTCTTCAACAAGCTGAGTTTTTCCGTATCCACGTCCATGACTCGTTCCCGAGCTTGTACCCTCCTCCGAGGATGTCCAGGCAAAAGTAGGAGGAGCTGGGCGCTTGCCAGGGTCTTGAGTTGGCATTGATGAGGATGATGCTCCACATGATATTGCTTCCCATATAGAACTGAAGAACGACTTAAGTTTGTTAAAGCGTTTATCCATTTTTGTATCCATGCGCTTAAGTCGTGCTTCGAGAAGAAATTGATTTTGAGCAATAGTGTTAAGTGATTCTTTTGTTGAGGAAGATGATCTTAAAAGTTTAACTTCTTCAGGTTTAGGACGGGATGAACGGGAGGAAGCTTCTCTATGTCCTTGGTCTTTCCATTGTTCAAAAGGCATAATATTGAAGTATGGAGCTGGAAGCTTCATTCTTGTAATCGAAGCTTTGTTGATGGCTTTTGGTTTGGAAATAGAAGACTTTGGTGGTTCAATGCCACAATCGAGCAAGAGTCGCATAATATACTCGTTATAAAACAAGTGTGGCCTAGAACTATCATTTACTTTCAAGATCTCATCAAAGATCATACCAATCCAGTTTATACGAATGCCCCCATAGATTGCGTATAATGCCTTGAAATTTTCTTTATAGACGGCATCAAAATTTCCAATTCTTGGTAAAAGAGAGTGCATAAGAGTATGATGAAGAATTCTTGCAGACGGCCGTAAACCAATAGACTTAGTGCTATCCTTGTCATCTTCAGTAAATTGATGACTAATTTGATTACGGACATGAATATTGCAAAAGTCATTTGAGAATTTTTCACCAATAAACCGAGAACCAAGAACATTTGCCATCCTATCACATGAGATAAACACTTCTTTGCCACAGACAACGGACCAAAAGCAAAAATTGGGATCCTCGGGCTTGTTTTTCTCTAAATTTAGATTAGCATAGAATAACTTGATCATGACATGGTTAATTTCCACATTGTTTTGATCATAGTCAAGTAGATTTGCAATGTCAGCATCCGTTGCGAAATCTAGGATACGATAACTAGAGAAATCTGAGAATTTAACAAACGAACTCGGATGGATAGTAAAATCTTTCATGTCATTCCATCTCTTGAGTGAAATTGGATCCACAAGCCATTTCTTGATAGAGAGATCAATGGGTTGTGTTTCTGAGGTAGAAGCTTACTTTAATTTCTTTTGTTGAGGAGCCATTAGGGATAAATTTGAAGAAAGAAATTTAATAAGAGAAGGTAGGGTTTCTGGGATTTGGGGGAAGAAGACTGGTTTGAAGTAAAAGAGAGAGATAGAAAAAAAAGTGAACGGAAAGTTATATTAAAAAAAAATAGAATATACGTAACCGGTCGACCGGTCAAAATGGGGTGGTCGACCGTTTTTATCCAGAGTGCAAAACGGTCGGCCGGTCCATTTTTAGCTGTCGACCGGTGCTGTTCTGGAAGCACAGTTCAGCCTGTTTTCAATTTATTGTGTCCTAGCCCATAACCGAGCCCATAACCGAGCTCTGATACCAAATGAAAGTGTGTACGCTTGTGCACACTAATTACAGATCGTGTAATATGGACTAATATATGCGGAATGTTATTTACAATTGCTATACAAGTAAATATTCAATAAACTAACTATATAGCAATTCACAGATATAGAATAGTAAATGCAGTAAACTGTAAAAATCACACCAGGGATTTTTATACTGGTTCGGACCTCCCGTCCTACGTCCAGTCCCAGACTTCTATCTGGATTTTCACAACCAACTACCTCGCTTCACCCGGAGGAACATGTTTACAACACCCGAACAGCCGAACGGGATTTCGTGCCTCTTACAACTCGAGGACTTCAAGAAAAAACAAATACAATTGTCGTTGACAACTTGTGCTCTTGATAACACTGATTTGTCACTTGTAGTACACCCTTCCTATAATCTTATCCTCAAAATATGTGAATGAATGTTTGTGAAGATTGAAGGAAGTATATTACTTATTTGAATCAAAAGATATGAAATAATTTCAATGATTCAATAAGCAATTTGAAGTAGAGAGCTTTTAGAATGCAAGAGTATTTAGAAATTAAGATCAGAATTTTAAAGCAAAGAATTGTTGTATTTCAATCAATGATTTAGATATGTTTATATAGAGAATAAATGGTTGTAACTCTTTGTGAAGAGTAGCCATTAACAGATGTGATCATTGATGAAAGGTAAGAGAAGCAACCATTGAAGAAAGAAGTGTCTTTTGGGAAAGGTTGCTTTCCGTTTAAAAACGGTCGACGGGTCAATAATGACCAGTAGACAAAATTTCAAATATATAGACGTTATGTGCATGTGTGCACGTTCATTGTGCAATTTACACAGGAACGGTCGACCACCTGGTTTTGGACCGGTCGACCGGTCCCTATTAAATTGCACAGTGAATGTGCAATGTCATCCAAAACGTATATACATCGATTCTATTGAGATGCATGATTATTTGAGGATAGATTTTAACAAAACTAATACTACTAACATACCAAATAATCAACCTCTAATGTATGAAGCTCGTTGTGTTTCAATGAATAACTTCTTTTTGTCGATCACGGTTTATCCCTTTGTCAGAAATCAAAACTATATAAAAATCTTGACTCAACATTCTCCCCCTTTTTGATTGATGACAACATAGTTATGAATCTCCCCCTGTATATGATCTCCCCCTGAGATTGTGCCTGTAACTCTATATTTTCCTGCATATATACTGTTAGCACAATTTTCTCCCCCTTTGTCATCGACAAAAAGGAGTTTGTTAAAATAGAGGATATAAATTATATAATCCAGAGTATAAGCAAAATAAAACTACTACCATAGATCAAGAGTTAAGAGTCACATAATATGATAATACCCAAGAGTCTAGTACGAATTAAAACGCGACACTATTTAGTACAAGTGCATGATAATGTCTTAAAGCAAGAACTAAAGTCATAATTTACACATAATAATAGATAAAGAGATAAACTAAAAGGATTCAATCTGACTCTGTCTCACCCTCCTCTTCTTCTTCTTCTTCTTCAACAAGCTGAGTTTTTCCGTATCCACGTCCATGACTCGTTCCCGAGCTTGTACCCTCCTCCGAGGATGTCCAAGCAAAAGTAGGAGGAGCTGGGCGCTTGCCAGGGTCTTGAGTTGGCATGGATGAGGATGATGCTCCACATGATATTGCTTCCCATATAGAACTGAAGAACGACTTAAGTTTGTTAAAGCGTTTATCCATTTTTGTGTCCATGCGCTTAAGTCGTGCTTCGAGAAGAAATTGATTTTGAGCAATAGTGTTAAGTGATTCTTTTGTTGAGGAAGATGATCTTAAAAGTTTAACTTCTTCAGGTTTAGGACGGGATGAACGGGAGGAAGCTTCTCTATGCCCTTGGTCTTTCCATTGTTCAAAAGGCATAATATTGAAGTATGGAGCTGGAAGCTTCATTCTTGTAATCGAAGCTTTGTTGATGGCTTTTGGTTTGGAAATAGAAGACTTTGGTGGTTCAATGCCACAATCGAGCAAGAGTCGCATAATATACTCGTTATAAAACAAGTGTGGCCTAGAACTATCATTTACTTTCAAGATCTCATCAAAGATCATACCAATCCAGTTTATACGAATGCCCCCATAGATTGCGTATAATGCCTTGAAATTTTCTTTATAGACGGCATCAAATTTTCCAATTCTTGGTAAAAGAGAGTGCATAAGGGTATGATGAAGAATTCTTGCAGACGGCCGTAAACCAATAGACTTAGTGCTATCCTTGTCATCTTCAGTAAATTGATGACTAATTTGATTACGGACATGAATATTGCAAAAGTCATTTGAGAATTTTTCACCAATAAACCGAGAACCAAGAACATTTGCCATCCTATCACATGAGATAAACACTTCTTTGCCACAGACAACGGACCAAAAGCAAAAATTGGGATCCTCGGGCTTGTTTTTCTCTAAATTTAGATTAGCATAGAATAACTTGATCATGACATGGTTAATTTCCACATTGTTTTGATCATAGTCAAGTAGATTTGCAATGTCAGCATCCGTTGCGAAATCTAGGATACGATAACTAGAGAAATCTGAGAATTTAACAAACGAACCCGGATGGATAGTAAAATCTTTCATGTCATTCCATCTCTTGAGTGAAATTGGATCCACAAGCCATTTCTTGATAGAGAGATCAATGGGTTGTGTTTCTGAGGTAGAAGCTTGCTTTAATTTCTTTTGTTGAGGAGCCATTAGGGATAAATTTGAAGAAAGAAATTTAATAAGAGAAGGTAGGGTTTCTGGGATTTGGGGGAAGAAGACTGGTTTGAAGTAAAAGAGAGAGATAGAAAAAAAAGTGAACGGAAAGTTATATTAAAAAAAAACAGAATATACGTAACCGGTCGACCGGTCAAAATGGGGCGGTCGACCGTTTTTATCCAGAGTGCAAAACGGTCGATCGGTCCATTTTTAGCTGTCGACCGGTGCTGTTCTGGAAGCACAGTTCAGCCTGTTTTCAATTTACTGTGTCCTAGCCCATAACCGAGCCCATAACCGAGCTCTGATACCAAATGAAAGTGTGTACGCTTGTGCACACTAATTACGGATCGTGTAATATGGACTAATATATGCGGAATGTTATTTACAATTGCTATACAAGTAAATATTCAATAAACTAACTATATAGCAATTCACAGATATAGAATAGTAAATGCAGTAAACTGTAAAAATCACACCAGGGATTTTTATACTGGTTCGGACCTCCCGTCCTACGTCCAGTCCCAGACTTCTATCTGGATTTTCACAACCAACTACCTCGCTTCACCCGGAGGAACATGTTTACAACACCCGAACAGCCGAACGGGATTTCGTGCCTCTTACAACTCGAGGACTTCAAGAAAAAACAAATACAATTGTCGTTGACAACTTGTGCTCTTGATAACACTGATTTGTCACTTGTAGTACACCCTTCCTATAATCTTATCCTCAAAATATGTGAATGAATGTTTGTGAAGATTGAAGGAAGTATATTACTTATTTGAATCAAAAGATATGAAATAATTTCAATGATTCAATAAGCAATTTGAAGTAGAGAGCTTTTAGAATGCAAGAGTATTTAGAAATTAAGATCAGAATTTTAAAGCAAAGAATTGTTGTATTTCAATCAATGATTTAGATATGTTTATATAGAGAATAAATGATTGTAACTCTTTGTGAAGAGTAGCCATTAACAGATGTGATCATTGATGAAAGGTAAGAGAAGCAACCATTGAAGAAAGAAGTGTCTTTTGGGAAAGGTTGCTTTCTGTTTAAAAACGGTCGACAGGTCAATAATGACCAGTAGACAAAATTTCAAATATATAGACGTTATGTGCATGTGTGCACGTTCATTGTGCAATTTACACAGGAACGGTCGACCGCCTGGTTTTGGACCGGTCGACCGGTCCCTGTTAAATTGCACAGTGAATGTGCAATGTCATCCAAAACGTATATACATCGATTCTATTGAGATGCATGATTATTTGAGGATAGATTTTAACAAAACTAATACTACTAACATACCAAATAATCAACCTCTAACGTATGAAGCTCGTTGTGTTTCAATGAATAACTTCTTTTTGTCGATCACGGTTTATCCCTTTGTCAGAAATCAAAACTATATAAAAATCTTGACTCAACATTCTCCCCCTTTTTGATTGATGACAACATAGTTATGAATCTCCCCCTGTATATGATCTCCCCCTGAGATTGTGCCTGTAACTCTATATTTTCCTGCATATATACTGTTAGCACAATTTTCTCCCCCTTTGTCATCGACAAAAAGGAGTTTGTTAAAATAGAGGATATAAATTATATAATCCAGAGTATAAGCAAAATAAAACTACTACCATAGATCAAGAGTTAAGAGTCACATAATATGATAATACCCAAGAGTCTAGTACGAATTAAAACGCGACACTATTTAGTACAAGTGCATGATAATGTCTTAAAGCAAGAACTAAAGTCATAATTTACACATAATAATAGATAAAGAGATAAACTAAAAGGATTCAATCTGACTCTGTCTCACCCTCCTCTTCTTCTTCTTCTTCTTCAACAAGCTGAGTTTTTCCGTATCCACGTCCATGACTTGTTCCCGAGCTTGTACCCTCCTCCGAGGATGTCCAAGCAAAAGTAGGAGGAGCTGGGCGCTTGCCAGGGTCTTGAGTTGGCATGGATGAGGATGATGCTCCACATGATATTGCTTCCCATATAGAACTGAAGAACGACTTAAGTTTGTTAAAGCGTTTATCCATTTTTGTGTCCATGCGCTTAAGTCGTGCTTCGAGAAGAAATTGATTTTGAGCAATAGTGTTAAGTGATTCTTTTGTTGAGGAAGATGATCTTAAAAGTTTAACTTCTTCAGGTTTAGGACGGGATGAACGGGAGGAAGCTTCTCTATGCCCTTGGTCTTTCCATTGTTCAAAAGGCATAATATTGAAGTATGGAGCTGGAAGCTTCATTCTTGTAATCGAAGCTTTGTTGATGGCTTTTGGTTTGGAAATAGAAGACTTTGGTGGTTCAATGCCACAATCGAGCAAGAGTCGCATAATATACTCGTTATAAAACAAGTGTGGCCTAGAACTATCATTTACTTTCAAGATCTCATCAAAGATCATACCAATCCAGTTTATACGAATGCCCCCATAGATTGCGTATAATGCCTTGAAATTTTCTTTATAGACGGCATCAAATTTTCCAATTCTTGGTAAAAGAGAGTGCATAAGAGTATGATGAAGAATTCTTGCAGACGGCCGTAAACCAATAGACTTAGTGCTATCCTTGTCATCTTCAGTAAATTGATGACTAATTTGATTACGGACATGAATATTGCAAAAGTCATTTGAGAATTTTTCACCAATAAACCGAGAACCAAGAACATTTGCCATCCTATCACATGAGATAAACACTTCTTTGCCACAGACAACGGACCAAAAGCAAAAATTGGGATCCTCGGGCTTGTTTTTCTCTAAATTTAGATTAGCATAGAATAACTTGATCATGACATGGTTAATTTCCACATTGTTTTGATCATAGTCAAGTAGATTTGCAATGTCAGCATCCGTTGCGAAATCTAGGATACGATAACTAGAGAAATCTGAGAATTTAACAAACGAACCCGGATGGATAGTAAAATCTTTCATGTCATTCCATCTCTTGAGTGAAATTGGATCCACAAGCCATTTCTTGATAGAGAGATCAATGGGTTGTGTTTCTGAGGTAGAAGCTTGCTTTAATTTCTTTTGTTGAGGAGCCATTAGGGATAAATTTGAAGAAAGAAATTTAATAAGAGAAGGTAGGGTTTCTGGGATTTGGGGGAAGAAGACTGGTTTGAAGTAAAAGAGAGAGATAGAAAAAAAAGTGAACGGAAAGTTATATTAAAAAAAAACAGAATATACGTAACCGGTCGACCGGTCAAAATGGGGCGGTCGACCGTTTTTATCCAGAGTGCAAAACGGTCGATCGGTCCATTTTTAGCTGTCGACCGGTGCTGTTCTGGAAGCACAGTTCAGCCTGTTTTCAATTTACTGTGTCCTAGCCCATAACCGAGCCCATAACCGAGCTCTGATACCAAATGAAAGTGTGTACGCTTGTGCACACTAATTACGGATCGTGTAATATGGACTAATATATGCGGAATGTTATTTACAATTGCTATACAAGTAAATATTCAATAAACTAACTATATAGCAATTCACAGATATAGAATAGTAAATGCAGTAAACTGTAAAAATCACACCAGGGATTTTAATACTGGTTCGGACCTCCCGTCCTACGTCCAGTCCCAGACTTCTATCTGGATTTTCACAACCAACTACCTCGCTTCACCCGGAGGAACATGTTTACAACACCCGAACAGCCGAACGGGATTTCGTGCCTCTTACAACTCGAGGACTTCAACAAAAAACAAATACAATTGTCGTTGACAACTTGTGCTCTTGATAACACTGATTTGTCACTTGTAGTACACCCTTCCTATAATCTTATCCTCAAAATATGTGAATGAATGTTTGTGAAGATTGAAGGAAGTATATTACTTATTTGAATCAAAAGATATGAAATAATTTCAATGATTCAATAAGCAATTTGAAGTAGAGAGCTTTTAGAATGCAAGAGTATTTAGAAATTAAGATCAGAATTTTAAAGCAAAGAATTGTTGTATTTCAATCAATGATTTAGATATGTTTATATAGAGAATAAATGATTGTAACTCTTTGTGAAGAGTAGCCATTAACAGATGTGATCATTGATGAAAGGTAAGAGAAGCAACCATTGAAGAAAGAAGTGTCTTTTGGGAAAGGTTGCTTTCTGTTTAAAAACGGTCGACAGGTCAATAATGACCAGTAGACAAAATTTCAAATATATAGACGTTATGTGCATGTATGCACGTTCATTGTGCAATTTACACAGGAACGGTCGACCGCCTGGTTTTGGACCGGTCGACCGGTCCCTGTTAAATTGCACAGTGAATGTGCAATGTCATCCAAAACGTATATACATCGATTCTATTGAGATGCATGATTATTTGAGGATAGATTTTAACAAAACTAATACTACTAACATACCAAATAATCAACCTCTAACGTATGAAGCTCGTTGTGTTTCAATGAATAACATCTTTTTGTCGATCACGGTTTATCCCTTTGTCAGAAATCAAAACTATATAAAAATCTTGACTCAACATTCTCCCCCTTTTTGATTGATGACAACATAGTTATGAATCTCCCCCTGTATATGATCTCCCCCTGAGATTGTGCCTGTAACTCTATATTTTCCTGCATATATACTGTTAGCACAATTTTCTCCCCCTTTGTCATCGACAAAAAGGAGTCTGTTAAAATAGAGGATATAAATTATATAATCCAGAGTATAAGCAAAATAAAACTACTACCATAGATCAAGAGTTAAGAGTCACATAATATGATAATACCCAAGAGTCTAGTACGAATTTAAACGCGACACTATTTAGTACAAGTGCATGATAATGTCTTAAAGCAAGAACTAAAGTCATAATTTACACATAATAATAGATAAAGAGATAAACTTAAAGGCTTCAATCTGACTCTGTCTCACCCTCCTCTTCTTCTTCTTCTTCTTCAACAAGCTGATTTTTTTCGTATCCACGTCCATGACTCGTTCCCGAGCTTGTACCCTCCTCCGAGGATGTCCAAGCAAAAGTAGGAGGAGCTGGGCGCTTGCCAGGGTCTTGAGTTGGCATGGATGAGGATGATGCTCCACATGATATTGCTTCCCATATAGAACTGAAGAACGACTTAAGTTTGTTAAAGCGTTTATCCATTTTTGTGTCCATGCGCTTAAGTCGTGCTTCGAGAAGAAATTGATTTTGAGCAATAGTGTTAAGTGATTCTTTTGTTGAGGAAGATGATCTTAAAAGTTTAACTTCTTCAGGTTTAGGACGGGATGAACGGGAGGAAGCTTCTCTATGTCCTTGGTCTTTCCATTGTTAAAAAGGCATAATATTGAAGTATGGAGCTGGAAGCTTCATTCTTGTAATCGAAGCTTTGTTGATGGCTTTTGGTTTGGAAATAGAAGACTTTGGTGGTTCAATGCCACAATCGAGCAAGAGTCGCATAATATACTCGTTATAAAACAAGTGTGGCCTAGAACTATCATTTACTTTCAAGATCTCATCAAAGATCATACCAATCCAGTTTATACGAATGCCCCCATAGATTGCGTATAATGCCTTGAAATTTTCTTTATAGACGGCATCAAAATTTCCAATTCTTGGTAAAAGAGAGTGCATAAGAGTATGATGAAGAATTCTTGCAGACGGCCGTAAACCAATAGACTTAGTGCTATCCTTGTCATCTTCAGTAAATTGATGACTAATTTGATTACGGACATGAATATTGCAAAAGTCATTTGAGAATTTTTCACCAATAAACCGAGAACCAAGAACATTTGCCATCCTATCACATGAGATAAACACTTCTTTGCCACAGACAACGGACCAAAAGCAAAAATTGGGATCCTCGGGCTTGTTTTTCTCTAAATTTAGATTAGCATAGAATAACTTGATCATGACATGGTTAATTTCCACATTGTTTTGATCATAGTCAAGTAGATTTGCAATGTCAGCATCCGTTGCGAAATCTAGGATACGATAACTAGAGAAATCTGAGAATTTAACAAACGAACCCGGATGGATAGTAAAATCTTTCATGTCATTCCATCTCTTGAGTGAAATTGGATCCACAAGCCATTTCTTGATAGAGAGATCAATGGGTTGTGTTTCTGAGGTAGAAGCTTGCTTTAATTTCTTTTGTTGAGGAACCATTAGGGATAAATTTGAAGAAAAAAATTTAATAAGAGAAGGTAGGGTTTCTGGGATTTGGGGAAAGAAGACTGGTTTGAAGTAAAAGAGAGAGATAGAAAAAAAAAGTGAACAGAAAGTTATATTAAAAAAAACAGAATATACGTAACCGGTCGACCGGTCAAAATGGGGCGGTCGACCGTTTTTATCCAGAGTGCAAAACGGTCGACCGGTCCATTTTTAGCTGTCGACCGGTGCTGTTCTGGAAGCACAGTTCAGCCTGTTTTCAATTTACTGTGTCCTAGCCCATAACCGAGCCCATAACCGAGCTCTGATACCAAATGAAAGTGTGTACGCTTGTGCACACTAATTACGGATCGTGTAATATGGACTAATATATGCGGAATGTTATTTACAATTGCTATACAAGTAAATATTCAATAAACTAACTATATAGCAATTCACAGATATAGAATAGTAAATGCAGTAAACTGTAAAAATCACACCAGGGATTTTGTAACGACCCGTAAATTTCAACCGTTTTAATAACGTAATTAGTTGAAATTTTGCGAAATTTTAAACGATAAAATTTCGAAATAAAAATTTTATATTTGGAATACGTCTAGTTAAACATAGCAACTGGTAAATTTTCGTCCAAAAATATGAAAGTTTATTTCGCGCGTAAATTCACTTCAATTTAATCAGTTAAAAAGCGTTGAAAATAAAACGTTTTCAAAACCTAAATATTTTTACATAGAAAAATTCTAAACCATCTTATGAGCAAAATATCAGTTCGTCATTTTTCCAAATTCGGATATCTATTGCTCCGTCGTTCTTATTTTCTGCAAAATAGCAGCATTCTGGTACCGATATCGATTTTTATTGGATGATCGTACCACTGATATCTGTATACCGTTTTGATCGTCCCGTCGTGCTGATCTCTGCGGAATATTAAATTGTGTGTTTCGACGCTCAATACACCGCGAAATCGGTAAAACAAATAACCGTATCGGTACGACTTTTGTGACCATTCAATTATCCACTGTATTCTGAAATCTATGGCAATCAGTCATCAATATTTGTAGCATTCAACCACCAGAATTTATTTCTCCTGAATTCCAATAGACCTGACCCTTGGTTTTGTTTATTTAAAAAGAAAAGAAAAAGAATGGTTCATTTCTTGTTCGTCATCATATTTGAGAAGCCTAAACTGTTAACCTCCTTTGTCAATTTGACATTTCCAAAAGCAAACATCTCCAAGTCACCAAGCCTCGTCCCCTTCCCTCAGTCTTTGCCGACCACGTCCTTTCCAGCAGCCCTCTTCCACAACCGAGGCCACCCTCCGCGAACCACCTCCCACTTGTTCATCCGCCACCATAGTAGCTTGCATTCACGTGAAGCCTCCACCTAACTCGCGTCACTCAGGCTCTACTGCCTTTCCACTGCAAACACCACTGAACCCATCACCTTGTTGTCCCTTCTCTTTGCCTATTTCATGTTTTGCCTTGGAAAGGTAAACGTATACCAATATATATGTTGTTTGGTGAAACCTCTTTAATTGTATATAGTATTCATATAAAAGGAGTATATAGGTTATAGTATATAATATACAGGAAAGTTATAAAATAAAACAAAACATTTTTTTGATTGTTCATGTATGTAGAGGTTTACATAACTCTATACATGATTAAATTGAATTATATATTTACGTATGCCAGATAACTTGTTATGTACGTATGCTATGCTAGAGAGGTTGTATTCAAGCCATGTTATGCTGTGAAAACTACGTCAGTCATGTCTCTGTTTATATATTGCTGCTATTATAAATTGTAAGTATATGTAAAGGGTACTTATAATTAGTATATAAGCGATTATACTTATGTGCGTTGAGAGTGTTCGAATATATATATAAATATATTATGTCCAGATTTTGAAATTTTACAGTGAACTGTCTATAAGTTAGTATGCATGTTATGTAACGGGTCATTTATGTATATATATATTTTTTTATAGTATATCTAGTACAATGTACATTTGTTTATAAATATACAATTTTGGATTAATGTACAAGTTCCGATAGTTTATATATATAGTCCCCAAAACTAAAGTTGCTGCAGTTTTATATAAACGTAAGCTTGTTCTTTTATATATTTTATTGTATATTAAGTTGTTCTCAATGTAATGATTGAGTTTGGTTTTTCAATGTCTAAATTTATGATAGTTTATATATATATATATTAGTTATAACTGAAGTTTATAAAATAAGTTTATCTTACTACAAGTATGCGTGTATGACTTTTTATATAAAGTTTTATATACATGTATATGTGTGTTACAGCATGTTACTTTATGAGTCATATTATATATATTTTTTATGTATATGACGTTTTGAAAGAAATAAATTAATATAAGTATTTCAAATATATGATGTATATATGTTGATTTTTTTATGTGTTTTCATTTAAAACAATGGATTTAGAAATACATATATAATTAATTTAAATGTATTTGAATTTAGTGTGTGTATATATATATATATAGTTATATCTATCTTCACTTATACTATTTATCGTTATCGATGCAGTTCTGATTTGATTTCATCCATTTCTATTTTTCAGCTTCGTCCATCGAACTTGTGTCCATCGTGCTTTCCTTGAAATTCGTGCTTGGATTCGTAACTCAGCTCGTTCACATTCGTCTCTAACCTCGAAAGGTGAGCACTCACTCACGATTAACGTTTTTTTTTATTGTATTAAATTTGATTTCAATTGAAACGATAATTGAAATATGCTGCTGTTAGTTGATTACACTGTTATATATGCTATTACCTGTATCATTTCCCCTGTGACATCTGACACCATTATCTGTTAATTATTTATGCGATGATAATACAGTTTGGCTGATAATTGATTGATTGTTGATGTTTATATTGGACGTTAAATTGTTAATGTTAAAATGATAAATAATATGAAATTGAACTTGATATAGGATAGTTAAATGTTAAATTTGATTAACTGACATTTGTATAATATGACCCCTAAACTGTTGAATTTATTGACACGTAGGATTTGTTTAATTACATTTTGAACCACTGAATGTATGTTGTTAAATTGATGATGTATGAAATTGTAAATAGATGACAAGTGAAAACCGTAATGTAATAATCTTTAATCTACATGAAATGATATTGTAGATTCTAGAAATAATTATATTAATTCGTACAAATAACAATGCGAATTAATACGGTTATTTCGGGATTATTTGAATTAATTATTGGATTGATATTGTTTGTTGTTATTGCTTGTTTATTTACTTTGACACCATCCCAGTTATCACACTGCAAGTTCCCTTTGTATGTTTTGATTTTGAATTGAATTGGAATCGGGTTGAAATGATAAATACCCAAATTGAACTTTGACCTAGGATAGAAAATTAAATAAAACCCGATTGGTCAATAATTTGATTTAAAAATAAACGAAGATTTTATTTGAAAAGAATATGATTTTGAAATGAAGTTGAAATTTGAATTTTTGATGAAAGGAAAATGTTAATAGTTAATAATCTGAAACAAAATATTAACAATGTAATTGATGAAAGAACGATGTTTAATTTGAGAAATGATTGAGTTAAGTTTGAAATTATAATTAAGTTTGAGATTATTAAACTTTGAAATGATTTAATAATTAAGTTTGAAATTGAATTAAGTTTGAAATTATTAAACTTTGAAATTATTTAATAATTAAGTTTTGAATTATTTAATAATTAAATAAGATTAAATTATTTAATGATTAAATTGAATTGAAATTCTTTAATAAGAAAAATTGAACTTTTGAATAAGTGGATTTTACTTCGTAAATAATTGAAATTGAGTTTCTTTATTAATTTAGTTTTTGGAAGATTATTTAAGTAATTAAATAAGTGAAATTGAATTTCTTTAATAAGAAATAAAATATGATTTATTGAAATAAATGTAAGACTTAAAATTTAAAGAAAGTGATTTGACGAATTTAATTTAATTCAAAATTGTAAGTTTTGATTTAATAAAGTTGAACTTAAGAAATTGATTTAATGATTTGGAAATTTAATAGAAATTGTTTTGAATGATAAAGTAACTTAACGAATATTGAATGAAATCGACAAATGAATTTAAATTGATTTGAATGTTGAATTAAATTAATTTAAATGATTTTCGGAATGAAACTTATATACGAACTTGAATTGATATTTGAATTGTTTTAAATGAATATGGAAATTGAATTATGAGATTATGAAATGTTAACTTGGAAGTTTTGAAACGTAAATATTGGAAATTGGTTTAGAAAGACAAGCGAAATGTTGATTTACGAATTGAAATTGAAATTGAAATTGATTTGGTTTTGAAATAAATAAACGACCAATCGGTGAAATAATTACGGAAGTTATTAAAGGGACCGGAATTCGGTTATGGATATACTCTCTATCTAAACCAAAAACCACTTTAATAACTATACGCGGAGTGATGATCCAGAATGAAGTGGTTGGAATGATGTACGTGTTGACTGAAGAAAGAGAACGATAATGGATAGCCTTGACACTTGTGTCAAATTGGAAATGACTAAAACAGGAGCTGTGCCGGACCAATGGAGGATTGATACCTCAAGTGGACACACTTCTTCGAACTACTATTACTTGTTGTCGATTGGTGCACCCTTGATTTTGGGAGTGTTGTTTCACGGTGTTGCGGGCGCTGCGGCGTTGCGTTCTCACCAGTCCGGATCAGGCGAACGGTAGTATCACTACCTTGGGTATAGCCTCATGTGCCTTGTCATACTTGTATTCCATTTATGCACGACCACTACGAATTTGTTTTGTACCTTGAGTATATGGATTGCCCTCTGGTGACTTCCGGTTTTGGGGAAACTACGGTCTTGTATATGCTTGTGGGAATAAAAATGTGTTAAGGGTGGAATGGGCCATGACTTAACGCTATTTTGATATCTTTATTATTACTGATAGACATTATCTACTTAGCGTACATTACTACATAGTAGATAGTTTAACGGATCCTTAAAGGATGGTTATTCCAAACATCCTTTGAGTTACTTGTATTCCAATTGCTATTTCACTTGAGTTGGATTTATTAATATAAGAATGTTAATCCTGACTCGAGTGTTTTGTTTTTCCTTACGCTCGGGTCAGACTGAGTAGTTCAGCTTTCGAGACTCACCTTTGGAGTTGGAGCTTCGCTTGGAGATCCAGCTATCTATCCAGCTTTCAGATATTCGATGATTCCAGTGATGTATTCTGATTTGTATCTGTTACTCTTCCGTTGTATTTAGTTTAACTCTGATGTATCGTATTACTCTTCTGTTGTAAACTCTGATGTATCTTATATATTCATATAGTAGCTTCATGAACTACTATCTCTTTTGTTTCCGCTGCACTTATTACTCTGTGTCTGTGATCTGTGATTATTTATTTACTGTATATGTTCAGTTTTGCCAAATTTAAATTAACAACGCGGTATTTTGAGCAATTCAACTCCGGCATGAGTGTCTACCTATACACTTATAATGGACGCGAATGGTCCAAAATATTGGGTCGTTACAGATTTTTATACTGGTTCGGACCTCCCGTCCTACGTCCAGTCCCAGACTTCTATCTGGATTTTCACAACCAACTACCTCGCTTCACCCGGAGGAACAGGTTTACAACACCCGAACAGCCGAACGGGATTTCGTGCCTCTTACAACTCGAGGACTTCAACAAAAAACAAATACAATTGTCGTTGACAACTTGTGCTCTTGATAACACTGATTTGTCACTTGTAGTACACCCTTCCTATAATCTTATCCTCAAAATATGTGAATGAATGTTTGTGAAGATTGAAGGAAGTATATTACTTATTTGAATCAAAAGATATGAAATAATTTCAATGATTCAATAAGCAATTTGAAGTAGAGAGCTTTTAGAATGCAAGAGTATTTAGAAATTAAGATCAGAATTTTAAAGCAAAGAATTGTTGTATTTCAATCAATGATTTAGATATGTTTATATAGAGAATAAATGGTTGTAACTCTTTGTGAAGAGTAGCCATTAACAGATGTGATCATTGATAAAAGGTAAGAGAAGCAACCATTGAAGAAAGAAGTGTCTTTTGGGAAAAGTTGCTTTCTGTTTAAAAACGGTCGACAGGTCAATAATGACCAGTAGACAAAATTTCAAATATATAGACGTTATGTGCATGTGTGCACGTTCATTGTGCAATTTACACAGGAACGGTCGACCGCCTGGTTTTGGACCGGTCGACCGGTCCCTGTTAAATTGCACAGTGAATGTGCAATGTCATCCAAAACGTATATACATCGATTCTATTGAGATGCATGATTATTTGAGGATAGATTTTAACAAAACTAATACTACTAACATACCAAATAATCAACCTCTAACGTATGAAGCTCGTTGTGTTTCAATGAATAACTTCTTTTTGTCGATCACGGTTTATCCCTTTGTCAGAAATCAAAACTATATAAAAATCTTGACTCAACATTCTCCCCCTTTTTGATTGATGACAACATAGTTATGAATCTCCCCCTGTATATGATCTCCCCCTGAGATTGTGCCTGTAACTCTATATTTTCCTGCATATATACTGTTAGCACAATTTTCTCCCCCTTTGTCATCGACAAAAAGGAGTCTGTTAAAATAGAGGATATAAATTATATAATCCAGAGTATAAGCAAAATAAAACTACTGTAACGACCCGATATTTTCAACCATTCGAATCCATTATAAGTGTATAGGTAGACACTCATGCCGGAGTTGAATTGCTCAAAATACCGCGTTGTAAATAAAATTTGGCAAATCTCAGAATATACAGTAAATAAATATAATCACAGATCACAGACACAGAGTAAAATAATGCAGCGGAAGTAAAAGAAATAGTAGTTCATGAAGCTACTATATAAATATATCAGAGTTACATAAGATACAACAGAAGAAAATAGAGTACAACAAAAGTCTCAATAAAATAACCAAGTACAAGCTGAGTAGAACAACGGAACTGGAATAGATAGGACATGACAAGCAGATAATCTCCAGCGATTCAAATCTCCAAGAGAGTGGAAATCCAAATCTGTGAATAACTCAGGCTGACCCGAGCGTAAAGCAAAACACAAAACACTCGAGTCAGGACAATATATACTTATATAATGTAAACCAACTCAAGCGAACTGTAATAAGGGTACAAGTAACTTAGAAGATGCTTGGGACCGCCCATCCTCTAAGGATCCGTTAAACTATCTACTATGTAGTAATATACGCTATATACAGTAGTGTCTACTCAGTAAAGTATAATCATATAGAAAATAGCGTTATGGGGATGGAGAACCTTAACGCGGTCGGATCTTAAAATCATAATCGTAGTAAAGCTCGATATGGTAGGTGACACGGCACAACTAGGCAATGCCAGGGTAGATATACCAATTACGCATCCGGACTGGTGGTGACGCATAGCAGCCACTACCGCCCACCTCAAACAACACTCCCAAATCAAGGGTGCGCACCAAATCAATCACAAGTAATAGAATGGTATCGAAGAAGTGTGTCCGATCAGAGGTGCTACCTCATTGGTCCGTCAATCGCTCCTGTTTTAGCCACCTTATGCCAACTCACGGGAGTTGGGTCCACGTATATACCTTAGGATCGTCACCACCATCCTACTTCATTCTGGAATCTCCACCGCGTACACGGTTGCCAAAGTGGTTTTCGGTAAGATAGAGAGTATGTCCATATCCGATCCCGGTCTCTTTAACAACCCAACGTTATTATAACCCGTGGTTATAACTTTTAAAAACAATACTTTACTTCAAAATAAAATATCATTTCAAACCATATCTTTATCAAAATAAAGATTAAATCAATTCCAAACCATTTCCATATATTTAAATTTTCATATAATTTCAAAACTTCATTTCAAATCATTTTAATATAATAAAATATCATATCCTTACAAAACTTCATTTCAAATCATTTTAATAAAATAAAATATCCTATCAGTTCAAATCCAATATTCAACTTTAAATACCTTTTAAATTCAAAGATATCGTTCATTTACTATCATTTCAAATCATTTTAATATAATAAAATATCATATCCTTACAAAACTTCATTTCAAATCATTTTAATAAAATAAAATATCCTATCAGTTCAAATCCAATATTCAACTTTAAATACCTTTTAAATTCAAAGATATCGTTCATTTACTATCATTTCAAATCACCTTTAAATAGTTTATATTCCAATCAAAATAATTCATTTAAACCTTTTAAAAGTGTAATTATTATATTTTCAAATCAAGTATTCAATTTCCAAAGTTTCAAACCATTCTGAGTTCGTTTACTAAGTCAAAAACCCTAATTATTAAAATTTCAGCATTTCACAGCATTTAAAAACAACTGCTATAAGTTATATTTGAAAACATTTTTAATTCAGCAAAGACAGCACTTAAAACTGCTGTTAAAACTCAGTTTTAGTTGAATTATAGTTCAAAACAGAAAAGACAGCAATTCAGAAGTGCTGCGGTAGTTCAGATTTCAAAACAAGGGTTAAATTTGGTTTCAGCAAAGACTGCAGACCATTATAGCATTTCCAGAGAATGCTATAATAGACCTGGGTTCAATATTAGCCTATAAGTTCAACTGCAGCAACTGCAGCATTTCAGAAATGCTGTAGTAGCCCTTTTATTCAAATTTTAGTGTAATTCAGAACCATAGCATTTCTGAATGCTATTAAAAGTGATTTCCAGCTTTTTAGTGTATTTCCAGCAATTAAATAACTTCATTTTAAACTCTTTAAACATTTTAAAAATCATAATTTAACATTTAAAATGTTTATTTACATATCATTTAACATGTATCTTTTTCACAATAAATTTCTTATAATTAAATCCAATTTTCAACAATTTACTTATTAAATTTAAGTGTAAAAGTTTCCAATTCTTCACATTTCAACAAATAACTTAACACTTCAAATTTAAATTACCATTTCACAAATTTAACTAAATTTCCAATTTTATTTAATTAACTAAAACCTTTAATTAAAACCAAATTTCACATTTCCAAGTCAAGTTATATTTTAAAAGATCACTTTTAAACATTCATTTATTTAACCACTTAAATTCATAGAAAAAATCAATAATACTTTAATAAATCACTTAAATTCACATTTAATCAAATTATCATATTTACCATTTCCAAATAAAATTTAATATCCATTTTATTTATATAACTTAAATATCATTTTTAACCAAATTCCAAATTTCCAACTTAAGTTATATTTCAAAAATCCAGTTAAACCATTCATTAATTACATTTTTAACACATAGAAAAATCATAATTTCTTTATTTTAAACATTTCAAAATCTATTTAAATCAAATTTCATAAATTTATATTTTTAAAATACTTAAAAATATTCAAAACACTTTATAAAATAACCACGGGCCTGTATATAATTTTCTAACCTAGGTCAAGTGATACGGATATGTATCATTTCAATCCGCAGTTAAAAAAGAAAAATCCGGGTTCTATCATTTCAAACCCGCAATCCCAAGTTAAAATAAATTAAATAAAAACCATTCAGGCCTATCATTTCAGCCCATAACGATTTTTCCCTATTCTAAAGTCCGTTCGGGTATGTATCATTTCAACCCATAGTGATTCTAGTCTACAGGGAACTTGCAATGGTGATAACAGATATAAATAACAGAATAACATTAAATAACAGTAACATATGATATAACAGGTGTAATAACAGGTGTGAACATCATATGATAATAATATAGGCATATATAACATGATAACATATTTCTACAGATTCACAGGGTGTCAATTTACTAGTTATATAGGTACATATTGTCTGGTGAGAATAACTCACCGTTTTGTGCTGGAGAAACGACGACGACTGCACAAATGGGATCCAAACAAGCACGATAACACGAATATGATTTGATATGGGAGAGCCAAAGATAAATTCCCTTGTCACATTCAAACAAAACAAATACAGACAACATGAGTTTTTAACTCAAAATTCAATAAACAATGTTAGAAATGAATGCATGAACCAAAGCCAAAGTGATTGCACATGCTTTCTACCATCTATGCTTCAGCTCCAGATCTGAAATGCATGGCTAAGGGGTGGGTTTGGATCTGGTTTTGGGTTCCATAGGGTTGGCCAAACATGTATGGTGATGGTGCAAAGATATGTGAGCATGAACTACAACACAAAGGCAAACTACATGGTTTCTAAGCCACATAAGGTCACGGCTAAGGCAATACAAGTCATGGTCAGGTCTGTAGTGGGTTAGGTACAGGTGTGGCAGTGGTGTCAGGGTCCACTATGGCAGGTGGTGGTGATGTAGGTGGCGGCCAAGGAGGAGTTGGAGGTGGTGGTGATGTATGGTGCTCGACTAGGAAGATATAGGTGAAGTTTGCTCATTTTTGTGTGGATCAACATCATGGGAGGCCACGGCTTGGGCTTGGGGTTGGGCTGGAGGAGGTAGTGATAGGTTCATGTGTTGGTGGAGGAAGCCAAGGTGCTGGAGTTGAGAGGAGCCGAGCCTAAAAGGAGAAGAGAGCAAGTGCAAAATCAACAAAACAAGTAGAAAACAATGGAAAAGAAAGGGAATTTTACCAAATCTTTGAACAAGGGAGAGGCCGACATTTTTTTTCAAGTTAGAGGTGAGAATTCACGTGAAAAATGAGGAAGATGTTGCTGGAAAAGAAAAGAAAAGCACGGCAAAAAAAATCATTAAGGTGGAGGTTGAGAAAATGAAAGGTCGGAAGATTAAAGGACCTTAAGCAACTAAAGAGACATAAACTTTTCAAATTTCCATTATATATTTATATATATTTATAAATATGAAAATAGCTGAAATTAAAGATAAATAAACTCAGAAATAAAGTAAATAAGAAAAATAAATAAATAAATTTTATATTAATTAAATTAAATGAAGAAAAATAACACTATATACAAACTAGGTTAAATAAACTGAAACAAATTCAAATAATCTTTGGAAAAATCTATTCTAATCTAAATACATGTAAAGTGAATATTAATAAAGTAAAACAAAGAAAATAAAGTGAATGTATAAAATAAATAAATAAATTTTAATTATATATAGTTAAATTAAGAAAATAGCAAAGAAAATAGAAATTAGGCTTTAAAATTACAAAATAAATTCAACAAGCTTTGGAAAAATTTTATAATCACTTTAAAATTATTAAAAGACAAAATTATACATAAAATAAAATATTAACATATATTAGAACAAAATATGACAAATAAAATATAATTTATATGTTTTAAAATAAATAATATTGCAAAATAAACGGTTTATACACAAAATTGAAAATTACATAACTTCTACAATATAAGTCCGTTTTCAACGAAACGAAAAGCAGTATTCATGGAATTAAATCTATTTTCATAATAAAAGATAAAATTTAAGAATTTTAAATATTTAAATTTAAAGTTTAAAAGTCAAAGTTTGACCAGTTTGAACAGAAATTCACTTTACAGTAAAATATCCAATTTTTACCAGTTTGAAATTATAATTTACATAACAATCAAAATATATTTTTAGAAATGAAATATTTGAAACAAAACAAGTTTAAAATAATTTCAAATTAAAATAAAGTTTTTCAATCAGGAAATTCAATTTAACAGAAATAAAATATAAAATAAAATAAGCCTAAAATGTAGGGTTGTTACACTCTCCCCCACTCAAAACTTTTCGTCCCCGAAAAGGAATGAGGTACAAGAAAGCACAGAAAAAGAAAAAAATGAAATAGAATTAAGACAAGATGATAAGAAGATTGGAATTACACCTGATAACTATTGTTATAGGTAAGTTTGACAAGATGGAGGTGATCAAATCAAGAATATAAGCACGAAGAAGATCCTCTAGAGTCTGAATCTCCCTTTTCACTTGACTGACGGTCTATGAATGGAAAAACAGTGTTCAGATCCAGATGAGTAACAAAGGTAATCAAAGATTACAGAAAGATTTCTAAACAGACTAGTATAAGCAATAGCCTTCCCATTCTGTAACAAGATAAGAGAAATAAGGACAACCAAAAGGTAGTTTGAAAAACAAAATAAGATAATAGATTTGTAACCATAATGTTTTGAAATCATAACAATTTAGAGATGTTATCATTTAGAAATCATACTACTTAAAATCATAACACTTTGGAAATGTTATTCTTAAAAAAAAAACATAATACTTTGAAAATCATAACACCTTTTTAAAAATAATCTTCATTTAAACCATTTAAATCCAATGTCAAATAATATTCATTTCAAAGCTGTAACATTTCTAAGTTCATTCAATTATAAAATTTCCAAAACATTGTATTTTCAAAACAACAGCACTTATAAAATGCTACAGTAGATATATTAATATTTCAAATCAGTTTAATTTCAGAAATATTCATTTGGATATCATTTAACTTATGCTTATTAAAACAAACCTTTATGAATGGAATATCCAAATTAAACTATACTTCGTTTGTTAAGTTAAAAGTTCACTATTTTAGTTAGCTCTTAATTTAACACATAACCTAACACTTTATTTAAAATACCCATTTCATAAATAGATATTCCTTTAATAAGTTACACTTAAAATTTCATTTGAAAACCAAATTCTCAATTATCAAATTTTAGTGATGTTAAAATACATTTTAACTATTTAAATCATAATTATTCATTTTTCAAGACATATCTATTTCATAAATAAAATATTTATCATAGCAAATATAACAATCAAATTCCTTTACACATTTATTCATTTAGACATCAATTAAACTATGAATTCAAGTTAATAAACTTTATTACAAAATGTCCAATTCCAATGTATTTTATTTTATCTATTCAAAGATACATTATTTATTATACAACATATTCGTTTCAGGAAATAACCATTATTAAAATTCCTAGGTTAAACTTAAGGTTCCATATTAAATCAAATTTGATTATTAAGTTATTTAAATAAAATCTCTTTAAATCCCTTTTCACTATTTACCTCTGTTAATCTTTTATAACTAATATTTAAGTGTATAAAAATCCTTTTTATATTGTATATTATCCAATTACATTGTTAACTTCTAAAAAATTTAAGGTAAGTTATATTTGAATGCAATTGTAATATACAAATAAAACTATCCAATTCAATTATCTCAAGTTTGAATCATTTATCCAAAATTTTGATTTTTCTTTTTATAATTGAAATTATTCTTCAAGATGAAATTTAAGAATTTGAATCTTCGAACATCTTCAAACCATTTGGAGATAAGTAATTATATATACATAATATGTTAAATCAAATTTAAATCATATATCTTTATATATATTATAATCCAGTCATATTTTAGAAATTCAAATCAATTAGATTTTCCAAAACAAAGCTGTAGCAAGACTACAGAATGGTTTCTTCACTTCGAAACTCGAAAATGAACGTCGATGATGCTGCAGTCATCACCGAAATTATTTTCCAGCGACAAAGAGAAGAGAACTAAATTTTTAAACTTTAAAATTCTTTAGAGACAAATTTTTATTCAAAATACTTTAAATAATATCCTTTTAAAAATTTTAAACACAAGGTTTGAAACCATCGGAAATTAAATTCTTTAACTTTCTTGTTTTAAATTCATTTCAGTTCCCAAATAAATTTATAAACAACTATTTATAAATTCATTTGTAGAACAATAAATGATAAATCAAGTATTATCATTTCAAATTATCAATTTAAATCAATTTATTAAGTTCCATAAAATTATATATCCAAATTTATTTCATAAACCAAATTTTAAAATAATATTGTGTCAGTTTGTTCTGTCAAAGTGTTTTAGAAATCCTATCGATAGCGTTGATCAGACGAATCGATCGGAAACCCAAATCAACATTAACAACTCAAACAACACAATATAAAACAAAACGTTAATTTACAAGTACAGTTCAAAATGTTTGGAAGATAGATTGGAACAAAAGACAAGATGATTAAACAGAGTAGAGAGATGGGTAAGCTTAGATAAATCGCGGACAACCTTAATCGGGTCAACCGTGACTTAATGGATAAGATCAAATGTGGATTTTCTGGGGTAAATCTACCTTCGATCTCAAGAGATAGAGTTTGGAATAACAAAAGATATTAGAATCTAAACCAAGGATAAATATAAATCTCTGGTTAATCGATGCTGATTGTAAAGGATTTTCACCCCTTTACCAGAAAATTAGAATATTGGCGAGATCTCCAATTTACTATAAAGATCATTCGAAGTGGGGTTATGTGATACTCCAAAATCAAAAGAAGATGAATAGTGAGGGGCAAGAATGAATTTTGGAACCGCAGGGAACGTTCCAAAAATTCAAAGGAATTTTGAATCAAGAGGAAAAGATTCAAACTCGAACGAAAGTGATTCTGTAAATAAATCTACTCCATATGCTGAGTTTTGCCTCAAAGCCAAAGCTCTGATACCAACTGTAACGACCCGATATTTTCAACCATTCGCATCCATTATAAGTGTATAGGTAGACACTCATGCCGGAGTTGAATTGCTCAAAATACCGCGTTGTAAATAAAATTTGGCAAATCTCAGAATATACAGTAAATAAATATAATCACAGATCACAGACACAGAGTAAAATAATGCAGCGGAAGTAAAAGAAATAGTAGTTCATGAAGCTACTATATAAATATATCAGAGTTACATAAGATACAACAGAAGAAAATAGAGTACAACAAAAGTCTCAATAAAATAACCAAGTACAAGCTGAGTAGAACAACGGAACTGGAATAGATAGGACATGACAAGCAGATAATCTCCAGCGATTCAAATCTCCAAGAGAGTGGAAATCCAAATCTGTGAATAACTCAGGCTGACCCGAGCGTAAAGCAAAACACAAAACACTCGAGTCAGGACAATATATACTTATATAATGTAAACCAACTCAAGCGAACTGTAATAAGGGTACAAGTAACTTAGAAGATGCTTGGGACCGCCCATCCTCTAAGGATCCGTTAAACTATCTACTATGTAGTAATATACGCTATATACAGTAGTGTCTAATCAGTAAAGTATAATCATATAGAAAATAGCGTTAAGGGGATGGAGAACCTTAACGCGGTCGGATCTTAAAATCATAATCGTAGTAAAGCTCGATATGGTAGGTGACACGGCACAACTAGGCAATGCCAGGGTAGATATACCAATTACGCATCCGGACTGGTGGTGACGCATAGCAGCCACTACCGCCCACCTCAAACAACACTCCCAAATCAAGGGTGCGCACCAAATCAATCACAAGTAATAGAATGGTATCGAAGAAGTGTGTCCGATCAGAGGTGCTACCTCATTGGTCCGTCAATCGCTCCTGTTTTAGCCACCTTATGCCAACTCACGGGAGTTGGGTCCACGTATATACCTTAGGATCGTCGCCACCATCCTACTTCATTCTGGAATCTCCACCGCGTACACGGTTGCCAAAGTGGTTTTCGGTAAGACAGAGAGTATGTCCATATCCGATCCCGGTCTCTTTAACAACCCAACGTTATTATAACCCGTGGTTATAACTTTTAAAAACAATACTTTACTTCAAAATAAAATATCATTTCAAACCATATCTTTATCAAAATAAAGATTAAATCAATTCCAAACCATTTCCATATATTTAAATTTTCATATAATTTCAAAACTTCATTTCAAATCATTTTAATATAATAAAATATCATATCCTTACAAAACTTCATTTCAAATCATTTTAATAAAATAAAATATCCTATCAGTTCAAATCCAATATTCAACTTTAAATACCTTTTAAATTCAAAGATATCGTTCATTTACTATCATTTCAAATCATTTTAATATAATAAAATATCATATCCTTACAAAACTTCATTTCAAATCATTTTAATAAAATAAAATATCCTATCAGTTCAAATCCAATATTCAACTTTAAATACCTTTTAAATTCAAAGATATCGTTCATTTACTATCATTTCAAATCACCTTTAAATAGTTTATATTCCAATCAAAATAATTCATTTAAACCTTTTAAAAGTGTAATTATTATATTTTCAAATCAAGTATTCAATTTCCAAAGTTTCAAACCATTCTGAGTTCGTTTACTAAGTCAAAAACCCTAATTATTAAAATTTCAGCATTTCACAGCATTTAAAAACAACTGCTATAAGTTATATTTGAAAACATTTTTAATTCAGCAAAGACAGCACTTAAAACTGCTGTTAAAACTCAGTTTTAGTTGAATTATAGTTCAAAACAGAAAAGACAGCAATTCAGAAGTGCTGCGGTAGTTCAGATTTCAAAACAAGGGTTAAATTTGGTTTCAGCAAAGACTGCAGACCATTATAGCATTTCCAGAGAATGCTATAATAGACCTGGGTTCAATATTAGCCTATAAGTTCAACTGCAGCAACTGCAGCATTTCAGAAATGCTGTAGTAGCCCTTTTATTCAAATTTTAGTGTAATTCAGAACCATAGCATTTCTGAATGCTATTAAAAGTGATTTCCAGCTTTTTAGTGTATTTCCAGCAATTAAATAACTTCATTTTAAACTCTTTAAACATTTTAAAAATCATAATTTAACATTTAAAATGTTTATTTACATATCATTTAACATGTATCTTTTTCACAATAAATTTCTTATAATTAAATCCAATTTTCAACAATTTACTTAATAAATTTAAGTGTAAAAGTTTCCAATTCTTCACATTTCAACAAATAACTTAACACTTCAAATTTAAATTACCATTTCACAAATTTAACTAAATTTCCAATTTTATTTAATTAACTAAAACCTTTAATTAAAACCAAATTTCACATTTCCAAGTCAAGTTATATTTTAAAAGATCACTTTTAAACATTCATTTATTTAACCACTTAAATTCATAGAAAAAATCAATAATACTTTAATAAATCACTTAAATTCACATTTAATCAAATTATCATATTTACCATTTCCAAATAAAATTTAATATCCATTTTATTTATATAACTTAAATATCATTTTTAACCAAATTCCAAATTTCCAACTTAAGTTATATTTCAAAAATCCAGTTAAACCATTCATTAATTACATTTTTAACACATAGAAAAATCATAATTTCTTTATTTTAAACATTTCAAAATCTATTTAAATCAAATTTCATAAATTTATATTTTTAAAATACTTAAAAATATTCAAAACACTTTATAAAATAACCACGGGCCTGTATATAATTTTCTAACCTAGGTCAAGTGATACGGATATGTATCATTTCAATCCGCAGTTAAAAAAGAAAAATCCGGGTTCTATCATTTCAAACCCGCAATCCCAAGTTAAAATAAATTAAATAAAAACCATTCAGGCCTATCATTTCAGCCCATAACGATTTTTCCCTATTCTAAAGTCCGTTCGGGTATGTATCATTTCAACCCATAGTGATTTTAGTCTACAGGGAACTTGCAATGGTGATAACAGATATAAATAACAGAATAACATTAAATAACAGTAACATATGATATAACAGGTGTAATAACAGGTGTGAACATCATATGATAATAATATAGGCATATATAACATGATAACATATTTCTACAGATTCACAGGGTGTCAATTTACTAGTTATATAGGTACATATTGTCTGGTGAGAATAACTCACCGTTTTGTGCTGGAGAAACGACGACGACTGCACGAATGGGATCCAAACAAGCACGATAACACGAATATGATTTGATATGGGAGAGCCAAAGATAAATTCCCTTGTCACATTCAAACAAAACAAATACAGACAACATGAGTTTTTAACTCAAAATTCAATAAACAATGTTAGAAATGAATGCATGAACCAAAGCCAAAGTGATTGCACATGCTTTCTACCATCTATGCTTCAGCTCCAGATCTGAAATGCATGGCTAAGGGGTGGGTTTGGATCTGGTTTTGGGTTCCATAGGGTTGGCCAAACATGTATGGTGATGGTGCAAAGATATGTGAGCATGAACTACAACACAAAGGCAAACTACATGGTTTCTAAGCCACATAAGGTCACGGCTAAGGCAATACAAGTCATGGTCAGGTCTGTAGTGGGTTAGGTACAGGTGTGGCAGTGGTGTCAGGGTCCACTATGGCAGGTGGTGGTGATGTAGGTGGCGGCCAAGGAGGAGTTGGAGGTGGTGGTGATGTATGGTGCTCGACTAGGAAGATATAGGTGAAGTTTGCTCATTTTTGTGTGGATCAACATCATGGGAGGCCACGGCTTGGGCTTGGGGTTGGGCTGGAGGAGGTAGTGATAGGTTCATGTGTTGGTGGAGGAAGCCAAGGTGCTGGAGTTGAGAGGAGCCGAGCCTAAAAGGAGAAGAGAGCAAGTGCAAAATCAACAAAACAAGTAGAAAACAATGGAAAAGAAAGGGAATTTTACCAAATCTTTGAACAAGGGAGAGGCCGACATTTTTTTTCAAGTTAGAGGTGAGAATTCACGTGAAAAATGAGGAAGATGTTGCTGGAAAAGAAAAGAAAAGCACGGCAAAAAAAATCATTAAGGTGGAGGTTGAGAAAATGAAAGGTCGGAAGATTAAAGGACCTTAAGCAACTAAAGAGACATAAACTTTTCAAATTTCCATTATATATTTATATATATTTATAAATATGAAAATAGCTGAAATTAAAGATAAATAAACTCAGAAATAAAGTAAATAAGAAAAATAAATAAATAAATTTTATATTAATTAAATTAAATGAAGAAAAATAACACTATATACAAACTAGGTTAAATAAACTGAAACAAATTCAAATAATCTTTGGAAAAATCTATTCTAATCTAAATACATGTAAAGTGAATATTAATAAAGTAAAACAAAGAAAATAAAGTGAATGTATAAAATAAATAAATAAATTTTAATTATATATAGTTAAATTAAGAAAATAGCAAAGAAAATAGAAATTAGGCTTTAAAATTACAAAATAAATTCAACAAGCTTTGGAAAAATTTTATAATCACTTCAAAATTATTAAAAGACAAAATTATACATAAAATAAAATATTAACATATATTAGAACAAAATATGACAAATAAAATATAATTTATATGTTTTAAAATAAATAATATTGCAAAATAAACAGTTTATACACAAAATTGAAAATTACATAACTTCTACAATATAAGTCCGTTTTCAACGAAACGAAAAGCAGTATTCATGGAATTAAATCTATTTTCATAATAAAAGATAAAATTTAAGAATTTTAAATATTTAAATTTAAAGTTTAAAAGTCAAAGTTTGACCAGTTTGAACAGAAATTCACTTTACAGTAAAATATCCAATTTTTACCAGTTTGAAATTATAATTTACATAACAATCAAAATATATTTTTAGAAATGAAATATTTGAAACAAAACAAGTTTAAAATAATTTCAAATTAAAATAAAGTTTTTCAATCAGGAAATTCAATTTAACAGAAATAAAATATAAAATAAAATAAGCCTAAAATGTAGGGTTGTTACAACTACTACCATAGATCAAGAGTTAAGAGTCACATAATATGATAATACCCAAGAGTCTAGTACGAATTAAAACGCGACACTATTTAGTACAAGTGCATGATAATGTCTTAAAGCAAGAACTAAAGTCATAATTTACACATAATAATAGATAAAGAGATAAACTTAAAGGATTCAATCTGACTCTGTCTCACCCTCCTCTTCTTCTTCTTCTTCAACAAGCTGAGTTTATTCGTATCCACGTCCATGACTCGTTCCCGAGCTTGTACCCTCCTCCGAGGATGTCCAAGCAAAAGTAGGAGGAGCTGGGCGCTTGCCAGGGTCTTGAGTTGGCATGGATGAGGATGATGCTCCACATGATATTGCTTCCCATATAGAACTGAAGAACGACTTAAGTTTGTTAAAGCGTTTATCCATTTTTGTGTCCATGCGCTTAAGTCGTGCTTCGAGAAGAAATTGATTTTGAGCAATAGTGTTAAGTGATTCTTTTGTTGAGGAAGATGATCTTAAAAGTTTAACTTCTTCAGGTTTAGGACGGGATGAACGGGAGGAAGCTTCTCTATGTCCTTGGTCTTTCCATTGTTCAAAAGGCATAATATTGAAGTATGGAGCTGGAAGCTTCATTCTTGTAATCGAAGCTTTGTTGATGGCTTTTGGTTTGGAAATAGAAGACTTTGGTGGTTCAATGCCACAATCGAGCAAGAGTCGCATAATATACTCGTTAAAAAATAAGTGTGGCCTAGAACTATCATTTACTTTCAAGATCTCATCAAATATCATACCAATCCAATTTATACGAATGCCCCCATAGATTGCGTATAATGCCTTGAAATTTTCTTTATAGACGGCATCAAAATTTCCAATTCTTGGTAAAAGAGAGTGCATAAGAGTATGATGAAGAATTCTTGCAGACGGCCGTAAACCAATAGACTTAGTGCTATCCTTGTCATCTTCAGTAAATTGATGACTAATTTGATTACGGACATGAATATTGCAAAAGTCATTTGAGAATTTTTCACCAATAAACCGAGAACCAAGAACATTTGCCATCCTATCACATGAGATAAACACTTCTTTGCCACAGACAACGGACCAAAAGCAAAAATTGGGATCCTCGGGCTTGTTTTTCTCTAAATTTAGATTAGCATAGAATAACTTGATCATGACATGGTTAATTTCCACATTGTTTTGATCATAGTCAAGTAGATTTGCAATGTCAGCATCCGTTGCGAAATCTAGGATACGATAACTAGAGAAATCTGAGAATTTAACAAACGAACCTGGATGGATAGTAAAATCTTTCATGTCATTCCATCTCTTGAGTGAAATTGGATCCACAAGCCATTTCTTGATAGAGAGATCAATGGGTTGTGTTTCTGAGGTAGAAGCTTGCTTTAATTTCTTTTGTTGAGGAGCCATTAGGGATAAATTTGAAGAAAGAAATTTAATAAGAGAAGGTAGGGTTTCTGGGATTTGGGGGAAGAAGACTGGTTTGAAGTAAAAGAGAGAGATAGAAAAAAAAGTGAACGGAAAGTTATATTAAAAAAAACAGAATATACGTAACCGGTCGACCGGTCAAAATGGGGCGGTCGACCGTTTTTATCCAGAGTGCAAAACGGTCGACCGGTCCATTTTTAGCTGTCGACCGGTGCTGTTCTGGAAGCACAGTTCAGCCTGTTTTCAATTTACTGTGTCCTAGCCCATAACCGAGCCCATAACCGAGCTCTGATACCAAATGAAAGTGTGTACGCTTGTGCACACTAATTACGGATCGTGTAATATGGACTAATATATGCAGAATGTTATTTACAATTGCTATACAAGTAAATATTCAATAAACTAACTATATGGCAATTCACAGATATAGAATAGTAAATGCAGTAAACTGTAAAAATCACACCAGGGATTTTTATACTGGTTCGGACCTCCCGTCCTACGTCCAGTCCCAGACTTCTATCTGGATTTTCACAACCAACTACCTCGCTTCACCCGGAGGAACAGGTTTACAACACCCGAACAGCCGAACGGGATTTCGTGCCTCTTACAACTCGAGGACTTCAACAAAAAACAAATACAATTGTCGTTGACAACTTGTGCTCTTGATAACACTGATTTGTCACTTGTAGTAAACCCTTCCTATAATCTTATCCTCAAAATATGTGAATGAATGTTTGTGAAGATTGAAGGAAGTATATTACTTATTTGAATCAAAAGATATGAAATAAATTCAATGATTCAATAAGCAATTTGAAGTAGAGAGCTTTTAGAATGCAAGAGTATTTAGAAATTAAGATCAGAATTTTAAAGCAAAGAATTGTTGTATTTCAATCAATGATTTAGATATGTTTATATAGAGAATAAATGGTTGTATCTCTTTGTGAAGAGTAGCCATTAATAGATGTGATCATTGATGAAAGGTAAGAGAAGCAACCATTGAAGAAAGAAGTGCCTTTTGGGAAAGGTTGCTTTCTGTTTAAAAACGGTCGACAGGTCAATAATGACCAGTAGACAAAATTTCAAATATATAGACGTTATGTGCATGTGTGCACGTTCATTGCGCAATTTACACAGGAACGGTCGACCGCTTGGTTTTGGACCGGTCGACCGGTCCCTGTTAAATTGCACAGTGAATGTGCAATGTCATCCAAAACGTATATACATCGATTCTATTGAGATGCATGATTATTTGAGGATAGATTTTAACAAAACTAATACTACTAACATACCAAATAATCAACCTCTAATGTATGAAGCTCGTTGTGTTTCAATGAATAACTTCTTTTTGTCGATCACGGTTTATCCCTTTGTCAGAAATCAAAACTATATAAAATTCTTGACTCAACATTCTCCCCCTTTTTGATTGATGACAACATAGTTATGAATCTCCCCCTATATATGATCTCCCCCTGAGATTGTGCCTGTAACTCTATATTTTCCTGCATATATACTGTTAGCACAATTTTCTCCCCCTTTGTCATCGACAAAAAGGAGTTTGTTAAAATAAAGGATATAAATTATATAATCCAGAGTATAAGCAAAATAAAACTACTACCATAGATCAAGAGTTAAGAGTCACATAATATGATAATACCCAAGAGTCTAATACGAATTAAAACGCGACACTATTTAGTACAAGTGCATGATAATGTCTTAAAGCAAGAACTAAAGTCATAATTTACACATAATAATAGATAAAGAGATAAACTAAAATGATTCAATCTGACTCTGTCTCACCCTCCTCTTCTTCTTCTTCTTCAACAAGCTGAGTTTTTCCGTATCCACATCCATGACTCGTTCCCGAGCTTGTACCCTCCTCCGAGGATGTCCAAGCAAAAGTAGGAGGAGCTGGGCGCTTGCCAGGGTCTTGAGTTGGCATGGATGAGGATGATGCTCCACATGATATTGCTTCCCATATAGAACTGAAGAACGACTTAAGTTTGTTAAAGCGTTTATCCATTTTTGTGTCCATGCGCTTAAGTCGTGCTTCGAGAAGAAATTGATTTTGAGCAATAGTGTTAAGTGATTCTTTTGTTGAGGAAGATGATCTTAAAAGTTTAACTTCTTCAGGTTTAGGACGGGATGAACGGGAGGAAGCTTCTCTATGTCCTTGGTCTTTCCATTGTTCAAAAGGCATAATATTGAAGTATGGAGCTGGAAGCTTCATTCTTGTAATCGAAGCTTTGTTGATGGCTTTTGGTTTGGAAATAGAAGACTTTGGTGGTTCAATGCCACAATCGAGCAAGAGTCGCATAATATACTCGTTATAAAACAAGTGTGGCCTAGAACTATCATTTACTTTCAAGATCTCATCAAAGATCATACCAATCCAGTTTATACGAATGCCCCATAGATTGCGTATAATGCCTTGAAATTTTCTTTATAGACGGCATCAAAATTTCCAATTCTTGGTAAAAGAGAGTGCATAAGAGTATGATGAAGAATTCTTGCAGACGGCCGTAAACCAATAGACTTAGTGCTATCCTTGTCATCTTCAGTAAATTGATGACTAATTTGATTACGGACATGAATATTGCAAAAGTCATTTGAGAATTTTTCACCAATAAACCGAGAACCAAGAACATTTGCCATCCTATCACATGAGATAAACACTTCTTTGCCACAGACAACGGACCAAAAGCAAAAATTGGGATCCTCGGGCTTGTTTTTCTCTAAATTTAGATTAGCATAGAATAACTTGATCATGACATGGTTAATTTCCACATTGTTTTGATCATAGTCAAGTAGATTTGCAATGTCAGCATCCGTTGCGAAATCTAGGATACGATAACTAGAGAAATCTGAGAATTTAACAAACGAACCCGGATGGATAGTAAAATCTTTCATGTCATTCCATCTCTTGAGTGAAATTGGATCCACAAGCCATTTCTTGATAGAGAGATCAATGGGTTGTGTTTCTGAGGTAGAAGCTTGCTTTAATTTCTTTTGTTGAGGAGCCATTAGGGATAAATTTGAAGAAAGAAATTTAATAAGAGAAGGTAGGGTTTCTGGGATTTGGGGGAAGAAGACTGGTTTGAAGTAAAAGAGAGAGATAGAAAAAAAAGTGAACGGAAAGTTATGTTAAAAAAACAGAATATACGTAACCGGTCGACCGATCAAAATGGGGCGGTCGACCGTTTTTATCCAGAGTGCAAAACGGTCGACCGGTCCATTTTTAGCTGTCGACCGGTGCTGTTCTGGAAGCACAGTTCAGCCTGTTTTCAATTTACTGTGTCCTAGCCCATAACCGAGCCCATAACCGAGCTCTGATACCAAATGAAAGTGTGTACGCTTGTGCACACTAATTACGGATCGTGTAATATGGACTAATATATGCGGAATGTTATTTACAATTGCTATACAAGTAAATATTCAATAAACTAACTATATAGCAATTCACAGATATAGAATAGTAAATGCAGTAAACTGTAAAAATCACACCAGGGATTTTTATACTGGTTCGGACCTCCCGTCCTACGTCCAGTCCCAGACTTCTATCTGGATTTTCACAACCAACTACCTCGCTTCACCCGGAGGAACAGGTTTACAACACCCGAACAGCCGAACGGGATTTCGTGCCTCTTACAACTCGAGGACTTCAACAAAAAACAAATACAATTGTCGTTGACAACTTGTGCTCTTGATAACACTGATTTGTCACTTGTAGTACACCCTTCCTATAATCTTATCCTCAAAATATGTGAATGAATGTTTGTGAAGATTGAAGGAAGTATATTACTTATTTGAATCAAAAGATATGAAATAATTTCAATGATTCAATAAGCAATTTGAAGTAGAGAGCTTTTAGAATGCAAGAGTATTTAGAAATTAAGATCAGAATTTTAAAGCAAAGAATTGTTGTATTTCAATCAATGATTTAGATATGTTTATATAGAGAATAAATGGTTGTAACTCTTTGTGAAGAGTAGCCATTAACAGATGTGATCATTGATGAAAGGTAAGAGAAGCAACCATTGAAGAAAGAAGTGTCTTTTGGGAAAGGTTGCTTTCTGTTTAAAAACGGTCGACAGGTCAATAATGACCAGTAGACAAAATTTCAAATATATAGACGTTATGTGCATGTGTGCACGTTCATTGTGCAATTTACACAGGAACGGTCGACCGCCTGGTTTTGGACCGGTCGACCGGTCCCTGTTAAATTGCATAGTGAATGTGCAATGTCATCCAAAACGTATATACATCGATTCTATTGAGATGCATGATTATTTGAGGATAGATTTTAACAAAACTAATACTACTAACATACCAAATAATCAACCTCTAACGTATGAAGCTCGTTGTGTTTCAATGAATAACTTCTTTTTGTCGATCACGGTTTATCCCTTTGTCAGAAATCAAAACTATATAAAAATCTTGACTCAACATTCTCCCCCTTTTTGATTGATGACAACATAGTTATGAATCTCTCCCTGTATATGATCTCCCCCTGAGATTGTGCCTGTAACTCTATATTTTCCTGCATATATACTGTTAGCACAATTTTCTCCCCCTTTGTCATCGACAAAAAGGAGTTTGTTAAAATAGAGGATATAAATTATATAATCCAGAGTATAAGCAAAATAAAACTACTACCATAGATCAAGAGTTAAGAGTCACATAATATGATAATACCCAAGAGTCTAGTACGAATTAAAACGCGACACTATTTAGTACAAGTGCATGATAATGTCTTAAAGCAAGAACTAAAGTCATAATTTACACATAATAATAGATAAAGAGATAAACTAAAAGGATTCAATCTGACTCTGTCTCACCCTCCTCTTCTTCTTCTTCTTCAACAAGCTGAGTTTTTCCGTATCCACGTCCATGACTCGTTCCCGAGCTTGTACCCTCCTCCGAGGATGTCCAAGCAAAAGTAGGAGGAGCTGGGCGCTTCCAGGGTCTTGAGTTGGCATGGATGAGGATGATGCTCCACATGATATTGCTTCCCATATAGAACTGAAGAACGACTTAAGTTTGTTAAAGCGTTTATCCATTTTTGTGTCCATGCGCTTAAGTCGTGCTTCGAGAAGAAATTGATTTTGAGCAATAGTGTTAAGTGATTCTTTTGTTGAGGAAGATGATCTTAAAAGTTTAACTTCTTCAGGTTTAGGACGGGATGAACGGGAGGAAGCTTCTCTATGTCCTTGGTCTTTCCATTGTTCAAAAGGCATAATATTGAAGTATGGAGCTGGAAGCTTCATTCTTGTAATCGAAGCTTTGTTGATGGCTTTTGGTTTGGAAATAGAAGACTTTGGTGGTTCAATGCCACAATCGAGCAAGAGTCGCATAATATACTCGTTATAAAACAAGTGTGGCCTAGAACTATCATTTACTTTCAAGATCTCATCAAAGATCATACCAATCCAGTTTATACGAATGCCCCATAGATTGCGTATAATGCCTTGAAATTTTCTTTATAGACGGCATCAAAATTTCCAATTCTTGGTAAAAGAGAGTGCATAAGAGTATGATGAAGAATTCTTGCAGACGGCCGTAAACCAATAGACTTAGTGCTATCCTTGTCATCTTCAGTAAATTGATGACTAATTTGATTACGGACATGAATATTGCAAAAGTCATTTGAGAATTTTTCACCAATAAACCGAGAACCAAGAACATTTGCCATCCTATCACATGAGATAAACACTTCTTTGCCACAGACAACGGACCAAAAGCAAAAATTGGGATCCTCGGGCTTGTTTTTCTCTAAATTTAGATTAGCATAGAATAACTTGATCATGACATGGTTAATTTCCACATTGTTTTGATCATAGTCAAGTAGATTTGCAATGTCAGCATCCGTTGCGAAATCTAGGATACGATAACTAGAGAAATCTGAGAATTTAACAAACGAACCCGGATGGATAGTAAAATCTTTCATGTCATTCCATCTCTTGAGTGAAATTGGATCCACAAGCCATTTCTTGATAGAGAGATCAATGGGTTGTGTTTCTGAGGTAGAAGCTTGCTTTAATTTCTTTTGTTGAGGAGCCATTAGGGATAAATTTGAAGAAAGAAATTTAATAAGAGAAGGTAGGGTTTCTGGGATTTGGGGGAAGAAGACTGGTTTGAAGTAAAAGAGAGAGATAGAAAAAAAAGTGAACGGAAAGTTATGTTAAAAAAAACAGAATATACGTAACCGGTCGACCGATCAAAATGGGGCGGTCGACCGTTTTTATCCAGAGTGCAAAACGGTCGACCGGTCCATTTTTAGCTGTCGACCGGTGCTGTTCTGGAAGCACAGTTCAGCCTGTTTTCAATTTACTGTGTCCTAGCCCATAACCGAGCCCATAACCGAGCTCTGATACCAAATGAAAGTGTGTACGCTTGTGCACACTAATTACGGATCGTGTAATATGGACTAATATATGCGGAATGTTATTTACAATTGCTATACAAGTAAATATTCAATAAACTAACTATATAGCAATTCACAGATATAGAATAGTAAATGCAGTAAACTGTAAAAATCACACCAGGGATTTTTATACTGGTTCGGACCTCCCGTCCTACGTCCAGTCCCAGACTTCTATCTGGATTTTCACAACCAACTACCTCGCTTCACCCGGAGGAACAGGTTTACAACACCCGAACAGCCGAACGGGATTTCGTGCCTCTTACAACTCGAGGACTTCAACAAAAAACAAATACAATTGTCGTTGACAACTTGTGCTCTTGATAACACTGATTTGTCACTTGTAGTACACCCTTCCTATAATCTTATCCTCAAAATATGTGAATGAATGTTTGTGAAGATTGAAGGAAGTATATTACTTATTTGAATCAAAAGATATGAAATAATTTCAATGATTCAATAAGCAATTTGAAGTAGAGAGCTTTTAGAATGCAAGAGTATTTAGAAATTAAGATCAGAATTTTAAAGCAAAGAATTGTTGTATTTCAATCAATGATTTAGATATGTTTATATAGAGAATAAATGGTTGTAACTCTTTGTGAAGAGTAGCCATTAACAGATGTGATCATTGATGAAAGGTAAGAGAAGCAACCATTGAAGAAAGAAGTGTCTTTTGGGAAAGGTTGCTTTCTGTTTAAAAACGGTCGACAGGTCAATAATGACCAGTAGACAAAATTTCAAATATATAGACGTTATGTGCATGTGTGCACGTTCATTGTGCAATTTACACAGGAACGGTCGACCGCCTGGTTTTGGACCGGTCGACCGGTCCCTGTTAAATTGCATAGTGAATGTGCAATGTCATCCAAAACGTATATACATCGATTCTATTGAGATGCATGATTATTTGAGGATAGATTTTAACAAAACTAATACTACTAACATACCAAATAATCAACCTCTAACGTATGAAGCTCGTTGTGTTTCAATGAATAACTTCTTTTTGTCGATCACGGTTTATCCCTTTGTCAGAAATCAAAACTATATAAAAATCTTGACTCAACATTCTCCCCCTTTTTGATTGATGACAACATAGTTATGAATCTCCCCCTGTATATGATCTCCCCCTGAGATTGTGCCTGTAACTCTATATTTTCCTGCATATATACTGTTAGCACAATTTTCTCCCCCTTTGTCATCGACAAAAAGGAGTTTGTTAAAATAGAGGATATAAATTATATAATCCAGAGTATAAGCAAAATAAAACTACTACCATAGATCAAGAGTTAAGAGTCACATAATATGATAATACCCAAGAGTCTAGTACGAATTAAAACGCGACACTATTTAGTACAAGTGCATGATAATGTCTTAAAGCAAGAACTAAAGTCATAATTTACACATAATAATAGATAAAGAGATAAACTAAAAGGATTCAATCTGACTCTGTCTCACCCTCCTCTTCTTCTTCTTCTTCAACAAGCTGAGTTTTTCCGTATCCACGTCCATGACTCGTTCCCGAGCTTGTACCCTCCTCCGAGGATGTCCAAGCAAAAGTAGGAGGAGCTGGGCGCTTCCAGGGTCTTGAGTTGGCATGGATGAGGATGATGCTCCACATGATATTGCTTCCCATATAGAACTGAAGAACGACTTAAGTTTGTTAAAGCGTTTATCCATTTTTGTGTCCATGCGCTTAAGTCGTGCTTCGAGAAGAAATTGATTTTGAGCAATAGTGTTAAGTGATTCTTTTGTTGAGGAAGATGATCTTAAAAGTTTAACTTCTTCAGGTTTAGGACGGGATGAACGGGAGGAAGCTTCTCTATGTCCTTGGTCTTTCCATTGTTCAAAAGGCATAATATTGAAGTATGGAGCTGGAAGCTTCATTCTTGTAATCGAAGCTTTGTTGATGGCTTTTGGTTTGGAAATAGAAGACTTTGGTGGTTCAATGCCACAATCGAGCAAGAGTCGCATAATATACTCGTTATAAAACAAGTGTGGCCTAGAACTATCATTTACTTTCAAGATCTCATCAAAGATCATACCAATCCAGTTTATACGAATGCCCCCATAGATTGCGTATAATGCCTTGAAATTTTCTTTATATACGGCATCAAAATTTCCAATTCTTGGTAAAAGAGAGTGCATAAGAGTATGATGAAGAATTCTTGCAGACGGCCGTAAACCAATAGACTTAGTGCTATCCTTGTCATCTTCAGTAAATTGATGACTAATTTGATTACGGACATGAATATTGCAAAAGTCATTTGAGAATTTTTCACCAATAAACCGAGAACCAAGAACATTTGCCATCCTATCACATGAGATAAACACTTCTTTGCCACAGACAACGGACCAAAAGCAAAAATTGGGATCCTCGGGCTTGTTTTTCTCTAAATTTAGATTAGCATAGAATAACTTGATCATGACATGGTTAATTTCCACATTGTTTTGATCATAGTCAAGTAGATTTGCAATGTCAGCATCCGTTGCGAAATTTAGGATACGATAACTAGAGAAATCTGAGAATTTAACAAACGAACCCGGATGGATAGTAAAATCTTTCATGTCATTCCATCTCTTGAGTGAAATTGGATCCACAAGCCATTTCTTGATAGAGAGATCAATGGGTTGTGTTTCTGAGGTAGAAGCTTGCTTTAATTTCTTTTGTTGAGGAGCCATTAGGGATAAATTTGAAGAAAGAAATTTAATAAGAGAAGGTAGGGTTTCTGGGATTTGGGGGAAGAAGACTGGTTTGAAGTAAAAGAGAGAGATAGAAAAAAAAGTGAACGGAAAGTTATATTAAAAAAAAACAGAATATACGTAACCGGTCGACCGGTCAAAATGGGGCGGTCGACCGTTTTTATCCAGAGTGCAAAACGGTCGACCGGTCCATTTTTAGCTGTCGACCGGTGCTGTTCTGGAAGCACAGTTCAGCCTGTTTTCAATTTACTGTGTCCTAGCCCATAACCGAGCCCATAACCGAGCTCTGATACCAAATGAAAGTGTGTACGCTTGTGCACACTAATTACGGATCGTGTAATATGGACTAATATATGCGGAATGTTATTTACAATTGCTATACAAGTAAATATTCAATAAACTAACTATATAGCAATTCACAGATATAGAATAGTAAATGCAGTAAACTGTAAAAATCACACCAGGGATTTTTATACTGGTTCGGACCTCCCGTCCTACGTCCAGTCCCAGACTTCTATCTAGATTTTCACAACCAACTACCTCGCTTCACCCGGAGGAACAGGTTTACAACACCCGAACAGCCGAACGGGATTTCGTGCCTCTTACAACTCGAGGACTTCAACAAAAAACAAATACAATTGTCGTTGACAACTTGTGCTCTTGATAACACTGATTTGTCACTTGTAGTACACCCTTCCTATAATCTTATCCTCAAAATATGTGAATGAATGTTTGTGAAGATTGAAGGAAGTATATTACTTATTTGAATCAAAAGATATGAAATAATTTCAATGATTCAATAAGCAATTTGAAGTAGAGAGCTTTTAGAATGCAAGAGTATTTAGAAATTAAGATCAGAATTTTAAAGCAAAGAATTGTTGTATTTCAATCAATGATTTAGATATGTTTATATAGAGAATAAATGGTTGTAACTCTTTGTGAAGAGTAGCCATTAACAGATGTGATCATTGATGAAAGGTAAGAGAAGCAACCATTGAAGAAAGAAGTGTCTTTTGGGAAAGGTTGCTTTCTGTTTAAAAACGGTCGACAGGTCAATAATGACCAGTAGACAAAATTTCAAATATATAGACGTTATGTGCATGTGTGCACGTTCATTGTGCAATTTACATAGGAACGGTCGACCGCCTGGTTTTGGACCGGTCGACCGGTCCCTGTTAAATTTCACAGTGAATATGCAATGTCATCCAAAACGTATATACATCGATTCTATTGAGATGCATGATTATTTGAGGATAGATTTTAACAAAACTAATACTACTAACATACCAAATAATCAACCTCTAACGTATGAAGCTCGTTGTGTTTCAATGAATAACTTCTTTTTGTCGATCACGGTTTATCCCTTTGTTAGAAATCAAAACTATATAAAAATCTTGACTCAACATTCTCCCCCTTTTTGATTGATGACAACATAGTTATGAATCTCCCCCTGTATATGATCTCCCCCTGAGATTGTGCCTGTAACTCTATATTTTCCTGCATATATACTGTTAGCACAATTTTCTCCCCCTTTGTCATCGACAAAAAGGAGTTTGTTAAAATAGAGGATATAAATTATATAATCCAGAGTATAAGCAAAATAAAACTACTACCATAGATCAAGAGTTAAGAGTCACATAATATGATAATACCCAAGAGTCTAGTACGAATTAAAACGCGACACTATTTAGTACAAGTGCATGATAATGTCTTAAAGCAAGAACTAAAGTCATAATTTACACATAATAATAGATAAAGAGATAAACTAAAAGGATTCAATCTGACTCTGTCTCACCCTCCTCTTCTTCTTCTTCAACAAGCTGAGTTTTTCCGTATCCACGTCCATGACTCGTTCCCGAGCTTGTACCCTCCTCCGAGGATGTCCAAGCAAAAGTAGGAGGAGCTGGGCGCTTGCCAGGGTCTTGAGTTGGCATGGATGAGGATGATGCTCCACATGATATTGCTTCCCATATAGAACTGAAGAACGACTTAAGTTTGTTAAAGCGTTTATCCATTTTTGTGTCCATGCGCTTAAGTCGTGCTTCGAGAAGAAATTGATTTTGAGCAATAGTGTTAAGTGATTCTTTTGTTGAGGAAGATGATCTTAAAAGTTTAACTTCTTCAGGTTTAGGACGGGATGAACGGGAGGAAGCTTCTTTATGTCCTTGGTCTTTCCATTGTTCAAAAGGCATAATATTGAAGTATGGAGCTGGAAGCTTCATTCTTGTAATCGAAGCTTTGTTGATGGCTTTTGGTTTGGAAATAGAAGACTTTGGTGGTTCAATGCCACAATCGAGCAAGAGTCGCATAATATACTCGTTATAAAACAAGTGTGGCCTAGAACTATCATTTACTTTCAAGATCTCATCAAAGATCATACCAATCCAGTTTATACGAATGCCCCCATAGATTGCGTATAATGCCTTGAAATTTTCTTTATAGACGGCATCAAAATTTCCAATTCTTGGTAAAAGAGAGTGCATAAGAGTATGATGAAGAATTCTTGCAGACGGCCGTAAACCAATAGACTTAGTGCTATCCTTGTCATCTTCAGTAAATTGATGACTAATTTGATTACGGACATGAATATTGCAAAAGTCATTTGAGAATTTTTCACCAATAAACCGAGAACCAAGAACATTTGCAATCCTATCACATGAGATAAACACTTCTTTGCCACAGACAACGGACCAAAAGCAAAAATTGGGATCCTCGGGCTTGTTTTTCTCTAAATTTAGATTAGCATAGAATAACTTGATCATGACATGGTTAATTTCCACATTGTTTTGATCATAGTCAAGTAGATTTGCAATGTCAGCATCCGTTGTGAAATCTAGGATACGATAGCTAGAGAAATATGAGAATTTAACAAACGAACCCGGATGGATAGTAAAATCTTTCATGTCATTCCATCTCTTGAGTGAAATTGGATCCACAAGCCATTTCTTGATAGAGAGATCAATGGGTTGTGTTTCTGAGGTAGAAGCTTGCTTTAATTTCTTTTGTTGAGGAGCCATTAGGGATAAATTTGAAGAAAGAAATTTAATAAGGGAAGGTAGGGTTTCTGGGATTTGGGGGAAGAAGACTGGTTTGAAGTAAAATAGAGAGATAGAAAAAAAAGTGAACGGAAAGTTATATTAAAAAAAAACAGAATATACGTAACCGGTCGACCGGTCAAACTGGGGCGGTCGACCGTTTTTATCCAGAGTGCAAAACGGTCGACCGGTCTATTTTTAGCTGTCGACCGGTGCTGTTCTGGAAGCACAGTTCAGCCTGTTTTCAATTTACTGTGTCCTAGCCCATAACCGAGCCCATAACCGAGCTCTGATACCAAATGAAAGTGTGTACGCTTGTGCACACTAATTACGGATCGTGTAATATGGACTAATATATGCGGAATGTTATTTACAATTGCTATACAAGTAAATATTCAATAAACTAACTATATAGCAATTCACAGATATAGAATAGTAAATGCAGTAAACTGTAAAAATCACACCAGGGATTTTTATACTGGTTCGGACCTCCCGTCCTACGTCCAGTCCCAGACTTCTATCTGGATTTTCACAACCAACTACCTCGCTTCACCCGGAGGAACAGGTTTACAACACCCGAACAGCCGAACGGGATTTCGTGCCTCTTACAACTCGAGGACTTCAACAAAAAACAAATACAATTGTCGTTGACAAATTGTGCTCTTGATAACACTGATTTGTCACTTGTAGTACACCCTTCCTATAATCTTATCCTCAAAATATGTGAATGAATGTTTGTGAAGATTGAAGGAAGTATATTACTTATTTGAATCAAAAGATATGAAATAATTTCAATGATTCAATAAGCAATTTGAAGTAGAGAGCTTTTAGAATGCAAGAGTATTTAGAAATTAAGATCAGAATTTTAAAGCAAAGAATTGTTGTATTTCAATCAATGATTTAGATATGTTTATATAGAGAATAAATGGTGGTAACTCTTTGTGAAGAGTAACCATTAACAGATGTGATCATTGATGAAAGGTAAGAGAAGCAACCATTGAAGAAAGAAGTGTCTTTTGGGAAAGGTTGCTTTCTGTTTAAAAACGGTCGACAGGTCAATAATGACCAGTAGACAAAATTTCAAATATATAGACGTTATGTGCATGTGTGCACGTTCATTGTGCAATTTACACAGGAACGGTCGACCGCCTGGTTTTGGACCGGTCGACCGGTCCCTGTTAAATTGCACAGTGAATGTGCAATGTCATCCAAAACGTATATACATCGATTCTATTGAGATGCATGATTATTTGAGGATAGATTTTAACAAAACTAATACTACTAACATACCAAATAATCAACCTCTAACGTATGAAGCTCGTTGTGTTTCAATGAATAACTTCTTTTTGTCGATCACGGTTTATCCCTTTGTCAGAAATCAAAACTATATAAAAATCTTAACTCAACATTCTCCCCCTTTTTGATTGATGACAACATAGTTATGAATCTCCCCCTGTATATGATCTCTCCCTGAGATTGTGCCTGTAACTCTATATTTTCCTGCATATATACTGTTAGCACAATTTTCTCCCCCTTTGTCATCGACAAAAAGGAGTTTGTTAAAATAGAGGATATAAATTATATAATCCAGAGTATAAGCAAAATAAAACTACAACCATAGATCAAGAGTTAAGAGTCACATAATATGATAATACCCAAGAGTCTAGTACGAACTAAAACGCGACACTATTTAGTACAAGTGCATGATAATGTCTTAAAGCAAGAACTAAAGTCATAATTTACACATAATAATAGATAAAGAGATAAACTAAAAGGATTCAATCTGACTCTGTCTCACCCTCCTCGTCTTCTTCTTCTTCAACAAGCTGAGTTTTTCCGTATCCACGTCCATGACTCATTCCCGAGCTTGTACCCTCCTCCGAGGATGTCCAAGCAAAAGTAGGAGGAGCTGGGCGCTTGCCAGGGTCTTGAGTTGGCATGGATGAGGATGATGCTCCACATGATATTGCTTCCCATATAGAACTGAAGAACGACTTAAGTTTGTTAAAGCGTTTATCCATTTTTGTGTCCATGCGCTTAAGTCGTGCTTCAAGAAGAAATTGATTTTGAGCAATAGTGTTAAGTGATTCTTTTGTTGAGGAAGATGATCTTAAAAGTTTAACTTCTTCAGGTTTAGGACGGGATGAACGGGAGGAAGCTTCTCTATGTCCTTGGTCTTTCCATTGTTCAAAAGGCATAATATTGAAGTATGGAGCTGGAAGCTTCATTCTTGTAATCGAAGCTTTGTTGATGGCTTTTGGTTTGGAAATAGAAGACTTTGGTGGTTCAATGCCACAATCGAGCAAGAGTCGCATAATATACTCGTTATAAAACAAGTGTGGCCTAGAACTATCATTTACTTTCAAGATCTCATCAAAGATCATACCAATCCAGTTTATACGAATGCCCCCATAGATTGCGTATAATGCCTTGAAATTTTCTTTATAGACGGCATCAAAATTTCCAATTCTTGGTAAAAGAGAGTGCATAAGAGTATGATGAAGAATTCTTGCAGACGGCCGTAAACCAATAGACTTAGTGCTATCCTTGTCATCTTCAGTAAATTGATGACTAATTTGATTACGGACATGAATATTGCAAAAGTCATTTGAGAATTTTTCACCAATAAACCGAGAACCAAGTACATTTGCCATCCTATCACATGAGATAAACACTTCTTTGCCACAGACAACGGACCAAAAGCAAAAATTGGGATCCTCGGGCTTGTTTTTCTCTAAATTTAGATTAGCATAGAATAACTTGATCATGACATGGTTAATTTCCACATTGTTTTGATCATAGTCAAGTAGATTTGCAATGTCAGCATCCGTTGCGAAATCTAGGATATGATAACTAGAGAAATCTGAGAATTTAACAAACGAACCCGGATGGATAGTAAAATCTTTCATGTCATTCCATCTCTTGAGTGAAATTGGATCCACAAGCCATTTCTTGATAGAGAGATCAATGGGTTGTGTTTCTGAGGTAGAAGCTTGCTTTAATTTCTTTTGTTGAGGAGCCATTAGGGATAAATTTGAAGAAACAAATTTAATAAGAGAAGGTAGGGTTTTTGGGATTTGGGGGAAGAAGACTGGTTTGAAGTAAAAGAGAGATAGAAAAAAAAGTGAACGGAAAGTTATATTAAAAAAAAAACAGAATATACGTAACCGGTCGACCGGTCAAAATGGGGCGGTCGACCGCGTTTATCCAAAACGGTCGACCGGTCCATTTTTAGCGGTCGACCGGTGCTGTTCTGGAAGCACAGTTCAGCCTGTTTTCAATTTACTGTGTCCTAGCCCATAACCGAGCCCATAACCGAGCTCTGATACCAAATGAAAGTGTGTACGCTTGTGCACACTAATTACGGATCGTGTAATATGGACTAATATATGCGGAATGTTATTTACAATTGCTATACAAGTAAATATTCAATAAACTAACTATATAGCAATTCACAGATATAGAATAGTAAATGCAGTAAACTGTAAAAATCACACCAGGGATTTTTATATTGGTTCGGACCTCCCGTCCTACGTCCAGTCCCAGACTTCTATCTGGATTTTCACAACCAACTACCTCGCTTCACCCGGAGGAACAGGTTTACAACACCCGAACAGCCGAACGGGATTTCGTGCCTCTTACAACTCGAGGACTTCAACAAAAAACAAATACAATTGTCGTTGACAACTTGTGCTCTTGATAACACTGATTTGTCACTTGTAGTACACCCTTCCTATAATCTTATCCTCAAAATATGTGAATGAATGTTTGTGAAGATTGAAGGAAGTATATTACTTATTTGAATCAAAAGATATGAAATAATTTCAATGATTCAATAAGCAATTTGAAGTAGAGAGCTTTTAGAATGCAAGAGTATTTAGAAATTAAGATCAGAATTTTAAAGCAAAGAATTGTTGTATTTCAATCAATGATTTAGATATGTTTATATAGAGAATAAATGGTTGTAACTCTTTGTGAAGAGTAGCCATTAACAGATGTGATCATTGATGAAAGGTAAGAGAAGCAACCATTGAAGAAAGAAGTGTCTTTTGGGAAAGGTTGCTTTCTGTTTAAAAACGGTCGACAGGTCAATAATGACCAGTAGACAAAATTTCAAATATATAGACGTTATGTGCATGTGTGCACGTTCATTGTGCAATTTACACAGGAACGGTCGACCGCCTGGTTTTGGACCGGTCGACCGGTCCCTGTTAAATTGCACAGTGAATGTGCAATGTCATCCAAAACGTATATACATCGATTCTATTGAGATGCATGATTATTTGAGGATAGATTTTAACAAAACTAATACTACTAACATACCAAATAATCAACCTCTAACGTATGAAGCTCGTTGTGTTTCAATGAATAACTTCTTTTTGTCGATCACGGTTTATCCCTTTGTCAGAAATCAAAACTATATAAAAATCTTGACTCAACATTCTCCCCCTTTTTGATTGATGACAACATAGTTATGAATCTCCCCTGTATATGATCTCCCCCTGAGATTGTGCCTGTAACTCTATATTTTCCTGCATATATACTGTTAGCACAATTTTCTCCCCCTTTGTCATCGACAAAAAGGAGTTTGTTAAAATAGAGGATATAAATTATATAATCCAGAGTATAAGCAAAATAAAACTACTACCATAGATCAAGAGTTAAGAGTCACATAATATGATAATACCCAAGAGTCTAGTACGAATTAAAACGCGACACTATTTAGTACAAGTGCATGATAATGTCTTAAAGCAAGAACTAAAGTCATAATTTACACATAATAATAGATAAAGAGATAAACTAAAAGGATTCAATCTGACTCTGTCTCACCCTCCTCTTCTTCTTCTTCAACAAGCTGAGTTTTTCCGTATCCACGTCCATGACTCGTTTCCGAGCTTGTACCCTCCTCCGAGGATGTCCAAGCAAAAGTAGGAGGAGCTGGGCGCTTGCCAGGGTCTTGAGTTGGCATGGATGAGGATGATGCTCCACATGATATTGCTTCCCATATAGAACTGAAGAACGACTTAAGTTTGTTAAAGCGTTTATCCATTTTTGTGTCCATGCGCTTAAGTCGTGCTTCGAGAAGAAATTGATTTTGAGCAATAGTGTTAAGTGATTCTTTTGTTGAGGAAGATGATCTTAAAAGTTTAACTTCTTCAGGTTTAGGACGGGATGAACGGGAGGAAGCTTCTCTATGTCCTTGGTCTTTCCATTGTTCAAAAGGCATAATATTGAAGTATGGAGCTGGAAGCTTCATTCTTGTAATCGAAGCTTTGTTGATGGCTTTTGGTTTGGAAATAGAAGACTTTGGTGGTTCAATGCCACAATCGAGCAAGAGTCGCATAATATACTCGTTATAAAACAAGTGTGGCCTAGAACTATCATTTACTTTCAAGATCTCATCAAAGATCATACCAATCCAGTTTATACGAATGCCCCCATAGATTGCGTATAATGCCTTGAAATTTTCTTTATAGACGGCATCAAAATTTCCAATTCTTGGTAAAAGAGAATGCATAAGAGTATGATGAAGAATTCTTGCAGACGGCCGTAAACCAATAGACTTAGTGCTATCCTTGTCATCTTCAGTAAATTGATGACTAATTTGATTACGGACATGAATATTGCAAAAGTCATTTGAGAATTTTTCACCAATAAACCGAGAACCAAGAACATTTGCAATCCTATCACATGAGATAAACACTTCTTTGCCACAGACAACGGACCAAAAGCAAAAATTGGGATCCTCGGGCTTGTTTTTCTCTAAATTTAGATTAGCATAGAATAACTTGATCATGACATGGTTAATTTCCACATTGTTTTGATCATAGTCAAGTAGATTTGCAATGTCAGCATCCGTTGTGAAATCTAGGATACGATAGCTAGAGAAATATGAGAATTTAACAAACGAACCCGGATGGATAGTAAAATCTTTCATGTCATTCCATCTCTTGAGTGAAATTGGATCCACAAGCCATTTCTTGATAGAGAGATCAATTTGTTGTGTTTCTGAGGTAGAAGCTTGCTTTAATTTCTTTTGTTGAGGAGCCATTAGGGATAAATTTGAAGAAAGAAATTTAATAAGGGAAGGTAGGGTTTCTGGGATTTGGGGGAAGAAGACTGGTTTGAAGTAAAATAGAGAGATAGAAAAAAAAGTGAACGGAAAGTTATATTAAAAAAAAATAGAATATACGTAACCGGTCGACCGGTCAAAATGGGGCGGTCGACCGTTTTTATCCAGAGTGCAAAACGGTCGACCGGTCCATTTTTAGCTGTCGACCGGTGCTGTTCTGGAAGCACAGTTCAGCCTGTTTTCAATTTACTGTGTCCTAGCCCATAACCGAGCCCATAACCGAGCTCTGATACCAAATGAAAGTGTGTACGCTTGTGCACACTAATTACGGATCGTGTAATATGGACTAATATATGCGGAATGTTATTTACAATTGCTATACAAGTAAATATTCAATAAACTAACTATATAGCAATTCACAGATATAGAATAGTAAATGCAGTAAACTGTAAAAATCACACCAGGGATTTTTATACTGGTTCGGACCTCCCGTCCTACGTCCAGTCCCAGACTTCTATCTGGATTTTCACAACCAACTACCTCGCTTCACCCGGAGGAACAGGTTTACAACACCCGAACAGCCGAACGGGATTTCGTGCCTCTTACAACTCGAGGACTTCAACAAAAAACAAATACAATTGTCGTTGACAAATTGTGCTCTTGATAACACTGATTTGTCACTTGTAGTACACCCTTCCTATAATCTTATCCTCAAAATATGTGAATGAATGTTTGTGAAGATTGAAGGAAGTATATTACTTATTTGAATCAAAAGATATGAAATAATTTCAATGATTCAATAAGCAATTTGAAGTAGAGAGCTTTTAGAATGCAAGAGTATTTAGAAATTAAGATCAGAATTTTAAAGCAAAGAATTGTTGTATTTCAATCAATGATTTAGATATGTTTATATAGAGAATAAATGGTTGTAACTCTTTGTGAAGAGTAGCCATTAACAGATGTGATCATTGATGAAAGGTAAGAGAAGCAACCATTGAAGAAAGAAGTGTCTTTTGGGAAAGGTTGCTTTCTGTTTAAAAACGGTCGACAGGTCAATAATGACCAGTAGACAAAATTTCAAATATATAGACGTTATGTGCATGTGTGCACGTTCATTGTGCAATTTACACAGGAACGGTCGACCGCCTGGTTTTGGACCGGTCGACCGGTCCCTGTTAAATTGCACAGTGAATGTGCAATGTCATCCAAAACGTATATACATCGATTCTATTGAGATGCATGATTATTTGAGGATAGATTTTAACAAAACTAATACTACGAACATACCAAATAATCAACCTCTAACGTATGAAGCTCGTTGTGTTTCAATGAATAACTTCTTTTTGTCGATCACGGTTTATCCCTTTGTCAGAAATCAAAACTATATAAAAATCTTGACTCAACATTCTCCCCCTTTTTGATTGATGACAACATAGTTATGAATCTCCCCCTGTATATGATCTCCCCCTGAGATTGTGCCTGTAACTCTATATTTTCCTGCATATATACTGTTAGCACAATTTTCTCCCCCTTTGTCATCGACAAAAAGGAGTTTGTTAAAATAGAGGATATAAATTATATAATCCAGAGTATAAGCAAAATAAAACTACAACCATAGATCAAGAGTTAAGAGTCACATAATATGATAATACCCAAGAGTCTAGTACGAATTAAAACGCGACACTATTTAGTACAAGTGCATGATAATGTCTTAAAGCAAGAACTAAAGTCATAATTTACACATAATAATAGATAAAGAGATAAACTAAAAGGATTCAATCTGACTCTGTCTCACCCTCCTCCTCTTCTTCTTCTTCAACAAGCTGAGTTTTTCCGTATCCACGTCCATGACTCATTCCCGAGCTTGTACCCTCCTCCGAGGATGTCCAAGCAAAAGTAGGAGGAGCTGGGCGCTTGCCAGGGTCTTGAGTTGGCATGGATGAGGATGATGCTCCACATGATATTGCTTCCCATATAGAACTGAAGAACGACTTAAGTTTGTTAAAGCGTTTATCCATTTTTGTGTCCATGCGCTTAAGTCGTGCTTCGAGAAGAAATTGATTTTGAGCAATAGTGTTAAGTGATTCTTTTGTTGAGGAAGATGATCTTAAAAGTTTAACTTCTTCAGGTTTAGGACGGGATGAACGGGAGGAAGCTTCTCTATGTCCTTGGTCTTTCCATTGTTCAAAAGGCATAATATTGAAGTATGGAGCTGGAAGCTTCATTCTTGTAATCGAAGCTTTGTTGATGGCTTTTGGTTTGGAAATAGAAGACTTTGGTGGTTCAATGCCACAATCGAGCAAGAGTCGCATAATATACTCGTTATAAAACAAGTGTGGCCTAGAACTATCATTTACTTTCAAGATCTCATCAAAGATCATACCAATCCAGTTTATACGAATGCCCCCATAGATTGCGTATAATGCCTTGAAATTTTCTTTATAGACGGCATCAAAATTTCCAATTCTTGGTAAAAGAGAGTGCATAAGAGTATGATGAAGAATTCTTGCAGACGGCCGTAAACCAATAGACTTAGTGCTATCCTTGTCATCTTCAGTAAATTGATGACTAATTTGATTACGGACATGAATATTGCAAAAGTCATTTGAGAATTTTTCACCAATAAACCGAGAACCAAGAACATTTGCCATCCTATCACATGAGATAAACACTTCTTTGCCACAGACAACGGACCAAAAGCAAAAATTGGGATCCTCGGGCTTGTTTTTCTCTAAATTTAGATTAGCATAGAATAACTTCATCATGACATGGTTAATTTCCACATTGTTTTGATCATAGTCAAGTAGATTTGCAATGTCAGCATCCGTTGCGAAATCTAGGATACGATAACTAGAGAAATCTGAGAATTTAACAAACGAACCCGGATGGATAGTAAAATCTTTCATGTCATTCCATCTCTTGAGTGAAATTGGATCCACAAGCCATTTCTTGATAGAGAGATCAATGGGTTGTGTTTCTGAGGTAGAAGCTTGCTTTAATTTCTTTTGTTGAGGAGCCATTAGGGATAAATTTGAAGAAACAAATTTAATAAGAGAAGGTAGGGTTTTTGGGATTTGGGGGAAGAAGACTGGTTTGAAGTAAAAGAGAGATAGAAAAAAAAGTGAACGGAAAGTTATATTAAAAAAAAACAGAATATACGTAACCGGTCGACCGGTCAAAATGGGGCGGTCGACCGCTTTTATCCAAAACGGTCGACCGGTCCATTTTTAGCGGTCGACCGGTGCTGTTCTGGAAGCACAGTTCAGCCTGTTTTCAATTTACTGTGTCCTAGCCCATAACCGAGCCCATAACCGAGCTCTGATACCAAATGAAAGTGTGTACGCTTGTGCACACTAATTACGGATCGTGTAATATGGACTAATATATGCGGAATGTTATTTACAATTGCTATACAAGTAAATATTCAATAAACTAACTATATAGCAATTCACAGATATAGAATAGTAAATGCAGTAAACTGTAAAAATCACACCAGGGATTTTTATATTGGTTCGGACCTCCCGTCCTACGTCCAGTCCCAGACTTCTATCTGGATTTTCACAACCAACTACCTCGCTTCACCCGGAGGAACAGGTTTACAACACCCGAACAGCCGAACGGGATTTCGTGCCTCTTACAACTCGAGGACTTCAACAAAAAACAAATACAATTGTCGTTGACAACTTGTGCTCTTGATAACACTGATTTGTCACTTGTAGTACACCCTTCCTATAATCTTATCCTCAAAATATGTGAATGAATGTTTGTGAAGATTGAAGGAAGTATATTACTTATTTGAATCAAAAGATATGAAATAATTTCAATGATTCAATAAGCAATTTGAAGTAGAGAGCTTTTAGAATGCAAGAGTATTTAGAAATTAAGATCAGAATTTTAAAGCAAAGAATTGTTGTATTTCAATCAATGATTTAGATATGTTTATATAGAGAATAAATGGTTGTAACTCTTTGTGAAGAGTAGCCATTAACAGATGTGATCATTGATGAAAGGTAAGAGAAGCAACCATTGAAGAAAGAAGTGTCTTTTGGGAAAGGTTGCTTTCTGTTTAAAAACGGTCGACAGGTCAATAATGACCAGTAGATAAAATTTCAAATATATAGACGTTATGTGCATGTGTGCACGTTCATTGTGCAATTTACACAGGAACGGTCGACCGCCTGGTTTTGGACCGGTCGACCGGTCCCTGTTAAATTGCACAGTGAATGTGCAATGTCATCCAAAACGTATATACATCGATTCTATTGAGATGCATAATTATTTGAGGATAGATTTTAACAAAACTAATACTACTAACATACCAAATAATCAACCTCTAACGTATGAAGCTCGTTGTGTTTCAATGAATAACTTCTTTTTGTCGATCACGGTTTATCCCTTTGTCAGAAATCAAAACTATATAAAAATATTGACTCAACATTCTCCCCCTTTTTGATTGATGACAACATAGTTATGAATCTCCCCCTGTATATGATCTCCCCCTGAGATTGTGCCTGTAACTTTATATTTTCCTGCATATATACTGTTAGCACAATTTTCTCCCCGTTTGTCATGGACAAAAAGGAGTTTGTTAAAATAGAGGATATAAATTATATAATCCAGAGTATAAGAAAAATAAAACTACTACCATAGATCAAGAGTTAAGAGTCACATAATATGATAATACCCAAGAGTCTAGTACGAATTAAAACGCGACACTATTTAGTACAAGTGCATGATAATGTCTTAAAGCAAGAACTAAAGTCATAATTTACACATAATAATAGATAAAGAGATAAACTAAAAGGATTCAATCTGACTCTGTCTCACCCTCCTCTTCTTCTTCTTCTTCAACAAGCTGAGTTTTTCCGTATCCACGTCCATGACTCGTTCCCGAGCTTGTACCCTCCTCCGAGGATGTCCAAGCAAAAGTAGGAGGAGCTGGGCGCTTTCCAGGGTCTTGAGTTGGCATGGATGAGGATGATGCTCCACATGATATTGCTTCCCATATAGAACTGAAGAACGACTTAAGTTTGTTAAAGCGTTTATCCATTTTTGTGTCCATGCGCTTAAGTCGTGCTTCGAGAAGAAATTGATTTTGAGCAATAGTGTTAAGTGATTCTTTTGTTGAGGAAGATGATCTTAAAAGTTTAACTTCTTCAGGTTTAGGACGGGATGAACGGGAGGAAGCTTCTCTATGTCCTTGGTCTTTCCATTGTTCAAAAGGCATAATATTGAAGTATGGAGCTGGAAGCTTCATTCTTGTAATCGAAGCTTTGTTGATGGCTTTTGGTTTGGAAATAGAAGACTTTGGTGGTTCAATGCCACAATCGAGCAAGAGTCGCATAATATACTCGTTATAAAACAAGTGTGGCCTAGAACTATCATTTACTTTCAAGATCTCATCAAAGATCATACCAATCCAGTTTATACGAATGCCCCCATAGATTGCGTATAATGCCTTGAAATTTTCTTTATAGACGGCATCAAAATTTCCAATTCTTGGTAAAAGAGAGTGCATAAGAGTATGATGAAGAATTCTTGCAGACGGCCGTAAACCAATAGACTTAGTGCTATCCTTGTCATCTTCAGTAAATTGATGACTAATTTGATTACGGACATGAATATTGCAAAAGTCATTTGAGAATTTTTCACCAATAAACCGAGAACCAAGAACATTTGCCATCCTATCACATGAGATAAACACTTCTTTGCCACAGACAACGGACCAAAAGCAAAAATTGGGATCCTCGGGCTTGTTTTTCTCTAAATTTAGATTAGCATAGAATAACTTGATCATGACATGGTTAATTTCCACATTGTTTTGATCATAGTCAAGTAGATTTGCAATGTCAGCATCCGTTGCGAAATCTAGGATACGATAACTAGAGAAATCTGAGAATTTAACAAACGAACCCGGATGGATAGTAAAATCTTTCATGTCATTCCATCTCTTGAGTGAAATTGGATCCACAAGCCATTTCTTGATAGAGAGATCAATGGGTTGTGTTTCTGAGGTAGAAGCTTGCTTTAATTTCTTTTGTTGAGGAGCCATTAGGGATAAATTTGAAGAAAGAAATTTAATAAGAGAAGGTAGGGTTTCTGGGATTTGGGGGAAGAAGACTGGTTTGAAGTAAAAGAGAGAGATAGAAAAAAAAAGTGAACGGAAAGTTATATTAAAAAAAAACAGAATATACGTAACCGGTCGACCGGTCAAAATGGGGCGGTCGACCATTTTTATCCAAAACGGTCGACCGGTCCATTTTTAGCTGTCGACCGGTGCTGTTCTGGAAGCACAGTTCAGCCTGTTTTCAATTTACTGTGTCCTAGCCCATAACCGAGCCCATAACCGAGCTCTGATACCAAATGAAAGTGTGTACGCTTGTGCACACTAATTACGGATCGTGTAATATGGACTAATATATGCGGAATGTTATTTACAATTGCTATACAAGTAAATATTCAATAAACTAACTATATAGCAATTCACAGATATAGAATAGTAAATGCAGTAAACTGTAAAAATCACACCAGGGATTTTTATACTGGTTCGGACCTCCCGTCCTACGTCCAGTCCCAGACTTCTATCTGGATTTTCACAACCAACTACCTCGCTTCACCCGGAGGAACAGGTTTACAACACCCGAACAGCCGAACGGGATTTCGTGCCTCTTACAACTCGAGGACTTCAACAAAAAACAAATACAATTGTCGTTGACAACTTGTGCTCTTGATAACACTGATTTGTCACTTGTAGTACACCCTTCCTATAATCTTATCCTCAAAATATGTGAATGAATGTTTGTGAAGATTGAAGGAAGTATATTACTTATTTGAATCAAAAGATATGAAATAATTTCAATGATTCAATAAGCAAATTGAAGTAGAGAGCTTTTAGAATGCAAGAGTATTTAGAAATTAAGATCAGAATTTTAAAGCAAAGAATTGTTGTATTTCAATCAATGATTTAGATATGTATATATAGAGAATAAATGGTTGTAACTCTTTGTGAAGAGTAGCCATTAACAGATGTGATCATTGATGAAAGGTAAGAGAAGCAACCATTGAAGAAAGAAGTGTCTTTTGGGAAAGGTTGCTTTCTGTTTAAAAACGGTCGACAGGTCAATAATGACCAGTAGACAAAATTTCAAATATATAGACGTTATGTGCATGTGTGCACGTTCATTGTGCAATTTACACAGGAACAGTCGACCGCCTGGTTTTGGATCGGTCGACCGGTCCCTGTTAAATTGCACAGTGAATGTGCAATGTCATCCAAAACGTATATACATCGATTCTATTGAGATGCATGATTATTTGAGGATAGATTTTAACAAAACTAATACTACTAACATACCAAATAATCAACCTCTAACGTATGAAGCTCGTTGTGTTTCAATGAATAACTTCTTTTTGTCGATCACGGTTTATCCCTTTGTCAGAAATCAAAACTATATAAAAATCTTGACTCAACATTCTCCCCCTTTTTGATTGATGACAACATAGTTATGAATCTCCCCCTGTATATGATCTCCCCCTGAGATTGTGCCTGTAACTCTATATTTTCCTGCATATATACTGTTAGCACAATTTTCTCCCCCTTTGTCATCGACAAAAAGGAGTTTGTTAAAATAGAGGATATAAATTATATAATCCAGAGTATAAGCAAAATAAAACTACTACCATAGATCAAGAGTTAAGAGTCACATAATATGATAATACCCAAGAGTCTAGTACGAATTAAAACGCGACACTATTTAGTACAAGTGCATGATAATGTCTTAAAGCAAGAACTAAAGTCATAATTTACACATAATAATAGATAAAGAGATAAACTAAAAGGATTCAATCTGACTCTGTCTCACCCTCCTCTTCTTCTTCTTCTTCAACAAGCTGAGTTTTTCCGTATCCACGTCCATGACTCGTTCTCGAGCTTGTACCCTCCTCCGAGGATGTCCAAGCAAAAGTAGGAGGAGCTGGGCGCTTGCCAGGGTCTTGAGTTGGCATGGATGAGGATGATGCTCCACATGATATTGCTTCCCATATAGAACTGAAGAACGACTTAAGTTTGTTAAAGCGTTTATCCATTTTTGTGTCCATGCGCTTAAGTCGTGCTTCGAGAAGAAATTGATTTTGAGCAATAGTGTTAAGTGATTCTTTTGTTGAGGAAGATGATCTTAAAAGTTTAACTTCTTCAGGTTTAGGACGGGATGAATGGGAGGAAGCTTCTCTATGTCCTTGGTCTTTCCATTGTTCAAAAGGCATAATATTGAAGTATGGAGCTGGAAGCTTCATTCTTGTAATCGAAGCTTTGTTGATGGCTTTTGGTTTGGAAATAGAAGACTTTGGTGGTTCAATGCCACAATCGAGCAAGAGTCGCATAATATACTCGTTATAAAACAAGTGTGGCCTAGAACTATCATTTACTTTCAAGATCTCATCAAAGATCATACCAATCCAGTTTATACGAATGCCCCCATAGATTGCGTATAATGCCTTGAAATTTTCTTTATAGACGGCATCAAAATTTCCAATTCTTGGTAAAAGAGAGTGCATAAGAGTATGATGAAGAATTCTTGCAGACGGTCGTAAACCAATAGACTTAGTGCTATCCTTGTCATCTTCAGTAAATTGATGACTAATTTGATTACGGACATGAATATTGCAAAAGTCATTTGAGAATTTTTCACCAATAAACCGAGAACCAAGAACATTTGCCATCCTATCACATGAAATAAACACTTCTTTGCCACAGACAACGGACCAAAAGCAAAAATTGGGATCCTCGGGCTTGTTTTTCTCTAAATTTAGATTAGCATAGAATAACTTGATCATGACATGGTTAATTTCCACATTGTTTTGATCATAGTCAAGTAGATTTGCAATGTCAGCATCCGTTGCGAAATCTAGGATACGATAACTAGAGAAATCTGAGAATTTAACAAACGAACCCGGATGGATAGTAAAATCATTCATGTCATTCCATCTCTTGAGTGAAATTGGATCCACAAGCCATTTCTTGATAGAGAGATCAATGGGTTGTGTTTCTGAGGTAGAAGCTTGCTTTAATTTCTTTTGTTGAGGAGCCATTAGGGATAAATTTGAAGAAAGAAATTTAATAAGAGAAGGTAGGGTTTCTGGGATTTGGGGGAAGAAGACTGGTTTGAAGTAAAAGAGAGAGATAGAAAAAAAAGTGAACGGAAAGTTATATTAAAAAAAAACAGAATATACGTAACCGGTCGACCGGTCAAAATGGGGCGGTCGACCGTTTTTATCCAAAACGGTCGACCGGTCCATTTTTAGCTGTCGACCGGTGCTGTTCTGGAAGCACAGTTCAGCCTGTTTTCAATTTACTGTGTCCTAGCCCATAACCGAGCCCATAACCGAGCTCTGATACCAAATGAAAGTGTGTACGCTTGTGCACACTAATTACGGATCGTGTAATATGGACTAATATATGCGGAATGTTATTTACAATTGCTATACAAGTAAATATTCAATAAACTAACTATATAGCAATTCACAGATATAGAATAGTAAATGCAGTAAACTGTAAAAATCACACCAGGGATTTTTATACTGGTTCGGACCTCCCGTCCTACGTCCAGTCCCAGACTTCTATCTGGATTTTCACAACCAACTACCTCGCTTCACCCGGAGGAACAGGTTTACAACACCCGAACAGCCGAACGAGATTTCGTGCCTCTTACAACTCGAGGACTTCAACAAAAAACAAATACAATTGTCGTTGACAACTTGTGCTCTTGATAACACTGATTTGTCACTTGTAGTACACCCTTCCTATAATCTTATCCTCAAAATATGTGAATGAATGTTTGTGAAGATTGAAGGAAGTATATTACTTATTTGAATCAAAAGATATGAAATAATTTCAATGATTCAATAAGCAAATTGAAGTAGAGAGCTTTTAGAATGCAAGAGTATTTAGAAATTAAGATCAGAATTTTAAAGCAAAGAATTGTTGTATTTCAATCAATGATTTAGATATGTTTATATAGAGAATAAATGGTTGTAACTCTTTGTGAAGAGTAGCCATTAACAGATGTGATCATTGATGAAAGGTAAGAGAAGCAACCATTGAAGAAAGAAGTGTCTTTTGGGAAAGGTTGCTTTCTGTTTAAAAACGGTCGACAGGTCAATAATGACCAGTAGACAAAATTTCAAATATATAGACGTTATGTGCATGTGTGCACGTTCATTGTGCAATTTACACAGGAACGGTCGACCGCGTGGTTTTGGACCGGTCGACCGGTCCCTGTTAAATTGCACAGTGAATGTGCAATGTCATCCAAAACGTATATACATCGATTCTATTGAGATGCATGATTATTTGAGGATAGATTTTAACAAAACTAATACTACTAACATACCAAATAATCAACCTCTAACGTATGAAGCTCGTTGTGTTTCAATGAATAACTTCTTTTTGTCGATCACGGTTTATCCCTTTGTCAGAAATCAAAACTATATAAAAATCTTGACTCAACATTCTCCCCCTTTTTGATTGATGACAACATAGTTATGAATCTCCCCCTGTATATGATCTCCCCCTGAGATTGTGCCTGTAACTCTATATTTTCCTGCATATATACTGTTAGCACAATTTTCTCCCCCTTTGTCATCGACAAAAAGGAGTTTGTTAAAATAGAGGATATAAATTATATAATCCAGAGTATAAGAAAAATAAAACTACTACCATAGATCAAGAGTTAAGAGTCACATAATATGATAATACCCAAGAGTCTAGTACGAATTAAAACGCGACACTATTTAGTACAAGTGCATAATAATGTCTTAAAGCAAGAACTAAAGTCATAATTTACACATAATAATAGATAAAGAGATAAACTAAAAGGATTCAATCTGACTCTGTCTCACCCTCCTCTTCTTCTTCTTCTTCAACAAGCTGAGTTTTTCCGTATCCACGTCCATGACTCGTTCTCGAGCTTGTACCCTCCTCCGAGGATGTCCAAGCAAAAGTAGGAGGAGCTGGGCGCTTGCCAGGGTCTTGAGTTGGCATGGATGAGGATGATGCTCCACATGATATTGCTTCCCATATAGAACTGAAGAACGACTTAAGTTTGTTAAAGCGTTTATCCATTTTTGTGTCCATGCGCTTAAGTCGTGCTTCGAGAAGAAATTGATTTTGAGCAATAGTGTTAAGTGATTCTTTTGTTGAGGAAGATGATCTTAAAAGTTTAACTTCTTCAGGTTTAGGACGGGATGAATGGGAGGAAGCTTCTCTATGTCCTTGGTCTTTCCATTGTTCAAAAGGCATAATATTGAAGTATGGAGCTGGAAGCTTCATTCTTGTAATCGAAGCTTTGTTGATGGATTTTGGTTTGGAAATAGAAGACTTTGGTGGTTCAATGCCACAATCGAGCAAGAGTCGCATAATATACTCGTTATAAAACAAGTGTGGCCTAGAACTATCATTTACTTTCAAGATCTCATCAAAGATCATACCAATCCAGTTTATACGAATGCCCCCATAGATTGCGTATAATGCCTTGAAATTTTCTTTATAGACGGCATCAAAATTTCCAATTCTTGGTAAAAGAGAGTGCATAAGAGTATGATGAAGAATTCTTGCAGACGGCCGTAAACCAATAGACTTAGTGCTATCCTTGTCATCTTCAGTAAATTGATGACTAATTTGATTACGGACATGAATATTGCAAAAGTCATTTGAGAATTTTTCACCAATAAACCGAGAACCAAGAACATTTGCCATCCTATCACATGAGATAAACACTTCTTTGCCACAGACAACGGACCAAAAGCAAAAATTGGGATCCTCGGGCTTGTTTTTCTCTAAATTTAGATTAGCATAGAATAACTTGATCATGACATGGTTAATTTCCACATTGTTTTGATCATAGTCAAGTAGATTTGCAATGTCAGCATCCGTTGCGAAATCTAGGATACGATAACTAGAGAAATCTGAGAAATTAACAAACGAACCCGGATGGATAGTAAAATCTTTCATGTCATTCCATCTCTTGAGTGAAATTGGATCCACAAGCCATTTCTTGATAGAGAGATCAATGGGTTGTGTTCCTGAGGTAGAAGCTTGCTTTAATTTCTTTTGTTGAGGAGCCATTAGGGATAAATTTGAAGAAAGAAATTTAATAAGAGAAGGTAGGGTTTCTGGGATTTGGGGGAAGCAGACTGGTTTGAAGTAAAAGAGAGAGATAGAAAAAAAAGTGAACGGAAAGTTATATTAAAAAAAAACAGAATATACGTAACCGGTCGACCGGTCAAAATGGGGCGGTCGACCGTTTTTATCCAGAGTGCAAAACGGTCGACCGGTCCATTTTTAGCTGTCGACCGGTGCTGTTCTGGAAGCACAGTTCAGCCTGTTTTCAATTTACTGTGTCCTAGCCCATAACCGAGCCCATAACCGAGCTCTGATACCAAATGAAAGTGTGTACGCTTGTGCACACTAATTACGGATCGTGTAATATGGACTAATATATGCGGAATGTTATTTACAATTGCTATACAAGTAAATATTCAATAAACTAACTATATAGCAATTCACAGATATAGAATAGTAAATGCAGTAAACTGTAAAAATCACACCAGGGATTTTTATACTGGTTCGGACCTCCCGTCCTACGTCCAGTCCCAGACTTCTATCTGGGTTTTCACAACCAACTACCTCGCTTCACCCGGAGGAACAGGTTTACAACACCCGAACAGCCGAACGGGATTTCGTGCCTCTTACAACTCGAGGACTTCAACAAAAAACAAATACAATTGTCGTTGACAACTTGTGCTCTTGATAACACTGATTTGTCACTTGTAGTACACCCTTCCTATAATCTTATCCTCAAAATATGTGAATGAATGTTTGTGAAGATTGAAGGAAGTATATTACTTATTTGAATCAAAATGAAATAATTTCAATGATTCAATAAGCAATTTGAAGTAGAGAGCTTTTAGAATGCAAGAGTATTTAGAAATTAAGATCAGAATTTTAAAGCAAAGAATTGTTGTATTTCAATCAATGATTTAGATATGTTTATATAGAGAATAAATAGTTGTAACTCTTTGTGAAGAGTAGCCATTAACAGATGTGATCATTGATGAAAGGTAAGAGAAGCAACCATTGAAGAAAGAAGTGTCTTTTGGGAAAGGTTGCTTTCTGTTTAAAAACGGTCGACAGGTCAATAATGACCAGTAGACAAAATTTCAAATATATAGACGTTATGTGCATGTGTGCATGTTCATTGTGCAATTTACACAGGAACGGTCGACCGCCTGGTTTTGGACCGGTCGACCGGTCCCTGTTAAATTGCACAGTGAATGTGCAATGTCATCCAAAACGTATATACATCGATTCTATTGAGATGCATGATTATTTGAGGATAGATTTTAACAAAACTAATACTACTAACATACCAAATAATCAACCTCTAACGTATGAAGCTCGTTGTGTTTCAATGAATAACTTCTTTTTGTCGATCACGGTTTATCCCTTTGTCAGAAATCAAAACTATATAAAAATCTTGACTCAACATTCTCCCCTTTTTTGATTGATGACAACATAGTTATGAATCTCCCCCTGTATATGATCTCCCCCTGAGATTGTGCCTGTAACTCTATATTTTCCTGCATATATACTGTTAGCACAATTTTCTCCCCCTTTGTCATCGACAAAAAGGAGTTTGTTAAAATAGAGGATATAAATTATATAATCCAGAGTATAAGCAAAATAAAACTACTACCATAGATCAAGAGTTAAGAGTCACATAATATGATAATACCCAAGAGTCTAGTACGAATTAAAACGCGACACTATTTAGTACAAGTGCATGATAATGTCTTAAAGCAAGAACTAAAGTCATAATTTACACATAATAATAGATAAAGAGATAAACTAAAAGGATTCAATCTGACTCTGTCTCACCCTCCTCTTCTTCTTCTTCTTCAACAAGCTGAGTTTTTCCGTATCCACGTCCATGACTCGTTCCCGAGCTTGTACCCTCCTCCGAGGATGTCCAAGCAAAAGTAGGAGGAGCTGGGCGCTTGCCAGGGTCTTGAGTTGGCATGGATGAGGATGATGCTCCACATGATATTGCTTCCCATATAGAACTGAAGAACGACTTAAGTTTGTTAAAGCGTTTATCCATTTTTGTGTCCATGCGCTTAAGTCGTGCTTCGAGAAGAAATTGATTTTGAGCAATAGTGTTAAGTGATTCTTTTGTTGAGGAAGATGATCTTAAAAGTTTAACTTCTTCAGGTTTAGGACGGGATGAATGGGAGGAAGCTTCTCTATGTCCTTGGTCTTTCCATTGTTCAAAAGGCATAATATTGAAGTATGGAGCTGGAAGCTTCATTCTTGTAATCGAAGCTTTGTTGATGGCTTTTGGTTTGGAAATAGAAGACTTTGGTGGTTCAATGCCACAATCGAGCAAGAGTCGCATAATATACTCGTTATAAAACAAGTGTGGCCTAGAACTATCATTTACTTTCAAGATCTCATCAAAGATCATACCAATCCAGTTTATATGAATGCCCCCATAGATTGCGTATAATGCCTTGAAATTTTCTTTATAGACGGCATCAAAATTTCCAATTCTTGGTAAAAGAGAGTGCATAAGAGTATGATGAAGAATTCTTGCAGACGGCCGTAAACCAATAGACTTAGTGCTATCCTTGTCATCTTCAGTAAATTGATGACTAATTTGATTACGGACATGAATATTGCAAAAGTCATTTGAGAATTTTTCACCAATAAACCGAGAACCAAGAACATTTTCCATCCTATCACATGAGATAAACACTTCTTTGCCACAGACAATGGACCAAAAGCAAAAATTGGGATCCTCGGGCTTGTTTTTCTCTAAATTTAGATTAGCATAGAATAACTTGATCATGACATGGTTAATTTCCACATTGTTTTGATCATAGTCAAGTAGATTTGCAATGTCAGCATCCGTTGCGAAATCTAGGATACGATAACTAGAGAAATCTGAGAAATTAACAAACAAACCCGGATGGATAGTAAAATCTTTCATGTCATTCCATCTCTTGAGTGAAATTGGATCCACAAGCCATTTCTTGATAGAGAGATCAATGGGTTGTGTTTCTGAGGTAGAAGCTTGCTTTAATTTCTTTTGTTGAGGAGCCATTAGGGATAAATTTGAAGAAAGAAATTTAATAAGAGAAGGTAGGGTTTCTGGGATTTGGGGGAAGAAGACTGGTTTGAAGTAAAAGAGAGAGATAGAAAAAAAAGTGAACGGAAAGTTATATTAAAAAAAAAACAGAATATACGTAACCGGTCGACCGGTCAAAATGGGGCGGTCGACCGTTTTTATCCAGAGTGCAAAACGGTCGACCGGTCCATTTTTAGCTGTCGACCGGTGCTGTTCTGAAAGCACAGTTCAGCCTGTTTTCAATTTACTGTGTCCTAGCCCATAACCGAGCCCATAACCGAGCTCTGATACCAAATGAAAGTGTGTACGCTTGTGCACACTAATTACGGATCGTGTAATATGGACTAATATATGCGGAATGTTATTTACAATTGCTATACAAGTAAATATTCAATAAACTAACTATATAGCAATTCACAGATATAGAATAGTAAATGCAGTAAACTGTAAAAATCACACCAGGGATTTTTATACTGGTTCGGACCTCCCGTCCTACGTCCAGTCCCAGACTTCTATCTGGATTTTCACAACCAACTACCTCGCTTCACCCGGAGGAACAGGTTTACAACACCCGAACAGCCGAACGGGATTTCGTGCCTCTTACAACTCGAGGTCTTCAACAAAAAACAAATACAATTGTCGTTGACAACTTGTGCTCTTGATAACACTGATTTGTCACTTGTAGTACACCCTTCCTATAATCTTATCCTCAAAATATGTGAATGAATGTTTGTGAAGATTGAAGGAAGTATATTACTTATTTGAATCAAAATGAAATAATTTCAATGATTCAATAAGCAATTTGAAGTAGAGAGCTTTTAGAATGCAAGAGTATTTAGAAATTAAGATCAGAATTTTAAAGCAAAGAATTGTTGTATTTCAATCAATGATTTAGATATGTTTATATAGAGAATAAATGGTTGTAACTCTTTGTGAAGAGTAGCCATTAACAGATGTGATCATTGATGAAAGGTAAGAGAAGCAACCATTGAAGAAAGAAGTGTCTTTTGGGAAAGGTTGCTTTCTGTTTAAAAACGGTCGACAGGTCAATAATGACCAGTAGACAAAATTTCAAATATATAGACGTTATGTGCATGTGTGCACATTCATTGTGCAATTTACACTGGAACGGTCGACCGCCTGGTTTTGGACCGGTCGACCGGTCCCTGTTAAATTGCACAGTGAATGTGCAATGTCATCCAAAACGTATATACATCGATTCTATTGAGATGCATGATTATTTGAGGATAGATTTTAACAAAACTAATACTACTAACATACCAAATAATCAACCTCTAACGTATGAAGCTCGTTGTGTTTCAATGAATAACTTCTTTTTGTCGATCACGGTTTATCCCTTTGTCAGAAATCAAAACTATATAAAAATCTTGACTCAACATTCTCCCCCTTTTTGATTGATGACAACATAGTTATGAATCTCCCCCTGTATATGATCTCCCCCTGAGATTGTGCCTGTAACTCTATATTTTCCTGCATATATACTGTTAGCACAATTTTCTCCCCCTTTGTCATCGACAAAAAGGAGTTTGTTAAAATAGAGGATATAAATTATATAATCCAGAGTATAAGCAAAATAAAACTACTACCATAGATCAAGAGTTAAGAGTCACATAATATGATAATACCCAAGAGTCTAGTACGAATTAAAACGCGACACTATTTAGTACAAGTGCATGATAATGTCTTAAAGCAAGAACTAAAGTCATAATTTACACATAATAATAGATAAAGAGATAAACTAAATGGATTCAATCTGACTCTGTCTCACCCTCCTCTTCTTCTTCTTCTTCAACAAGCTGAGTTTTTCCGTATCCACGTCCATGACTCGTTCCCGAGCTTGTACCCTCCTCCGAGGATGTCCAAGCAAAAGTAGGAGGAGCTGGGCGCTTGCCAGGGTCTTGAGTTGGCATGGATGAGGATGATGCTCCACATGATATTGCTTCCCATATAGAACTGAAGAACGACTTAAGTTTGTTAAAGCGTTTATCCATTTTTGTGTCCATGCGCTTAAGTCGTGCTTCGAGAAGAAATTGATTTTGAGCAATAGTGTTAAGTGATTCTTTTGTTGAGGAAGATGATCTTAAAAGTTTAACTTCTTCAGGTTTAGGACGGGATGAACGGGAGGAAGCTTCTCTATGTCCTTGGTCTTTCCATTGTTCAAAAGGCATAATATTGAAGTATGGAGCTGGAAGCTTCATTCTTGTAATCGAAGCTTTGTTGATGGCTTTTGGTTTGGAAATAGAAGACTTTGGTGGTTCAATGCCACAATCGAGCAAGAGTCGCATAATATACTCGTTATAAAACAAGTGTGGCCTAGAACTATCATTTACTTTCAAGATCTCATCAAAGATCATACCAATCCAGTTTATACGAATGCCCCCATAGATTGCGTATAATGCCTTGAAATTTTCTTTATAGACGGCATCAAAATTTCCAATTCTTGGTAAAAGAGAGTGCATAAGAGTATGATGAAGAATTCTTGCAGACGGCCGTAAACCAATAGACTTAGTGCTATCCTTGTCATCTTCAGTAAATTGATGACTAATTTAATTACGGACATGAATATTGCAAAAGTCATTTGAGAATTTTTCACCAATAAACCGAGAACTAAGAACATTTTCCATCCTATCACATGAGATAAACACTTCTTTGCCACAGACAACGGACCAAAAGCAAAAATTGGGATCCTCGGGCTTGTTTTTCTCTAAATTTAGATTAGCATAGAATAACTTGATCATGACATGGTTAATTTCCACATTGTTTTGATCATAGTCAAGTAGATTTGCAATGTCAGCATCCGTTGCGAAATCTAGGATACGATAATTAGAGAAATCTGAGAATTTAACAAACGAACCCGGATGGATAGTAAAATCTTTCATGTCATTCCATCTCTTGAGTGAAATTGGATCCACAAGCCATTTCTTGATAGAGAGATCAATGGGTTGTGTTTCTGAGGTAGAAGCTTGCTTTAATTTCTTTTGTTGAGGAGCCATTAGGGATAAATTTGAAGAAAGAAATTTAATAAGAGAAGGTAGGGTTTCTGGGATTTGGGGGAAGAAGACTGGTTTGAAGTAAAAGAGAGAGATAGAAAAAAAAGTGAACGGAAAGTTATATTAAAAAAAAACAGAATATACGTAACCGGTCGACCGGTCAAAATGGGGCGGTCGACCGTTTTTATCCAGAGTGCAAAACGGTCGACCGGTCCATTTTTAGCTGTCGACCGGTGCTGTTCTGGAAGCACAGTTCAGCCTGTTTTCAATTTACTGTGTCCTAGCCCATAACCGAGCCCATAACCGAGCTCTGATACCAAATGAAAGTGTGTACGCTTGTGCACACTAATTACGGATCGTGTAATATGGACTAATATATGCGGAATGTTATTTACAATTGCTATACAAGTAAATATTCAATAAACTAACTATATAGCAATTCACAGATATAGAATAGTAAATGCAGTAAACTGTAAAAATCACACCAAGGATTTTTATACTGGTTCGGACCTCCCGTCCTACGTCCAGTCCCAGACTTCTATCTGGATTTTCACAACCAACTACCTCGCTTCACCCGGAGGAACAGGTTTACAACACCCGAACAGCCGAACGGGATTTCGTGCCTCTTACAACTCGAGGACTTCAACAAAAAACAAATACAATTGTCGTTGACAACTTGTGCTCTTGATAACACTGATTTGTCACTTGTAGTACACCCTTCCTATAATCTTATCCTCAAAATATGTGAATGAATGTTTGTGAAGATTGAAGGAAGTATATTACTTATTTGAATCAAAAGATATGAAATAATTTCAATGATTCAATAAGCAATTTGAAGTAGATAGCTTTTAGAATGAAAGAGTATTTAGAAATTAAGATCAGAATTTTAAAGCAAAGAATTGTTGTATTTCAATCAATGATTTAGATATGTTTATATAGAGAATAAATGGTTGTAACTCTTTGTGAAGAGTAGCCATTAACAGATGTGATCATTGATGAAAGGTAAGAGAAGCAACCATTGAAGAAAGAAGTGTCTTTTGGGAAAGGTTGCTTTCTGTTTAAAAACGGTCGACAGGTCAATAATGACCAGTAGACAAAATTTCAAATATATAGATGTTATGTGCATGTGTGCACGTTCATTGTGCAATTTACACAGGAACGGTCGACCGCCTGGTTTTGGACCGGTCGACCGGTCCCTGTTAAATTGCACAGTGAATGTGCAATGTCATCCAAAACGTATATACATCGATTCTATTGAGATGCATGATTATTTGAGGATAGATTTTAACAAAACTAATACTACTAACATACCAAATAATCAACCTCTAACGTATGAAGCTCGTTGTGTTTCAATGAATAACTTCTTTTTGTCGATCACGGTTTATCCCTTTGTCAGAAATCAAAACTATATAAAAATCTTGACTCAACATTCTCCCCGTTTTTGATTGATGACAACATAGTTATGAATCTCCCCCTGTATATGATCTCCCCCTGAGATTGTGCCTGTAACTCTATATTTTCCTGCATATATACTGTTAGCACAATTTTCTCCCCCTTTGTCATCGACAAAAAGGAGTTTGTTAAAATAGAGGATATAAATTATATAATCCAGAGTATAAGCAAAATAAAACTACTACCATAGATCAAGAGTTAAGAGTCACATAATATGATAATACCCAAGAGTCTAGTACGAATTAAAACGCGACACTATTTAGTACAAGTGCATGATAATGTCTTAAAGCAAGAACTAAAGTCATAATTTACACATAATAATAGATAAAGAGATAAACTAAAAGGATTCAATCTGACTCTGTCTCACCCTCCTCTTCTTCTTCTTCTTCAACAAGCTGAGTTTTTCCGTATCCACGTCCATGACTCGTTCCCGAGCTTGTACCCTCCTCCGAGGATGTCCAAGCAAAAGTAGGAGGAGCTGGGCGCTTGCCAGGGTCTTGAGTTGGCATGGATGAGGATGATGCTCCACATGATATTGCTTCCCATATAGAACTGAAGAACGACTTAAGTTTGTTAAAGCGTTTATCCATTTTTGTGTCCATGCGCTTAAGTCATGCTTCGAGAAGAAATTGATTTTGAGCAATAGTGTTAAGTGATTCTTTTGTTGAGGAAGATGATCTTAAAAGTTTAACTTCTTCAGGTTTAGGACGGGATGAACGGGAGGAAGCTTCTCTATGTCCTTGGTCTTTCCATTGTTCAAAAGGCATAATATTGAAGTATGGAGCTGGAAGCTTCATTCTTGTAATCGAAGCTTTGTTGATGGCTTTTGGTTTGGAAATAGAAGACTTTGGTGGTTCAATACCACAATCAAGCAAGAGTCGCATAATATACTCGTTATAAAACAAGTGTGGCATAGAACTATCATTTACTTTCAAGATCTCATCAAAGATCATACCAATCCAGTTTATACGAATGCCCCCATAGATTGCGTATAATGCCTTGAAATTTTCTTTATAGACGGCATCAAAATTTCCAATTCTTGGTAAAAGAGAGTGCATAAGAGTATGATGAAGAATTCTTGCAGACGGCCGTAAACCAATAGACTTAGTGCTATCCTTGTCATCTTCAGTAAATTGATGACTAATTTGATTACGGACATGAATATTGCAAAAGTCATTTGATAAATTTTCACCAATAAACCGAGAACCAAGAACATTTTCCATCCTATCACATGAGATAAACACTTCTTTGCCACAGACAACGGACCAAAAGCAAAAATTGGGATCCTCGGGCTTGTTTTTCTCTAAATTTAGATTAGCATAGAATAACTTGATCATGACATGGTTAATTTCCACATTGTTTTGATCATAGTCAAGTAGATTTGCAATGTCAGCATCCGTTGCGAAATCTGGGATACGATAACTAGAGAAATCTGAGAATTTAACAAACGAACCCGGATGGATAGTAAAATCTTTCATGTCATTCCATCTCTTGAGTGAAATTGGATCCACAAGCCATTTCTTGATAGAGAGATCAATGGGTTGTGTTTCTGAGGTAGAAGCTTGCTTTAATTTCTTTTGTTGAGGAGCCATTAGGGATAAATTTGAAGAAAGAAATTTAATAAGAGAAGGTAGGGTTTCTGGGATTTGGGGGAAGAAGACTGGTTTGAAGTAAAAGAGAGAGATAGAAAAAAAAGTTAACGGAAAGTTATATTAAAAAAAAACAGAATATACGTAACCGGTCGACCGGTCAAAATGGGGCGGTCGACCGTTTTTATCCAGAGTGCAAAACGGTCGACCGGTCCATTTTTAGCTGTCGACCGGTGCTGTTCTGGAAGCACAGTTCAGCCTGTTTTCAATTTACTGTGTCCTAGCCCATAACCGAGCCCATAACCGAGCTCTGATACCAAATGAAAGTGTGTACGCTTGTGCACACTAATTACGGATCGTGTAATATGGACTAATATATGCGGAATGTTATTTACAATTGCTATACAAGTAAATATTCAATAAACTAACTATATAGCAATTCACAGATATAGAATAGTAAATGCAGTAAACTGTAAAAATCACACCAGGGATTTTTATACTGGTTCGGACCTCCCGTCCTACGTCCAGTCCCAGACTTCTATCTGGATTTTCACAACCAACTACCTCGCTTCACCCGGAGGAACAGGTTTACAACACCCGAACAGCCGAACGGGATTTCGTGCCTCTTACAACTCGAGGACTTCAACAAAAAACAAATACAATTGTCGTTGACAACTTGTGCTCTTGATAACACTGATTTGTCACTTGTAGTACACCCTTCCTATAATCTTATCCTCAAAATATGTGAATGAATGTTTGTGAAGATTGAAGGAAGTATATTACTTATTTGAATCAAAAGATATGAAATAATTTCAATGATTCAATAAGCAATTTGAAGTAGAGAGCTTTTAGAATGCAAGAGTATTTAGAAATTAAGATCGGAATTTTAAAGCAAAGAATTGTTGTATTTCAATCAATGATTTAGATATGTTTATATAGAGAATAAATGGTTGTAACTCTTTGTGAATAGTAGCCATTAACAGATGTGATCATTGATGAAAGGTAAGAGAAGCAACCATTGAAGAAAGAAGTGTCTTTTGGGAAAGGTTGCTTTCTGTTTAAAAACGGTCGACAGGTCAATAATGACCAGTAGACAAAATTTCAAATATATAGACGTTATGTGCATGTGTGCACGTTCATTGTGCAATTTACACAGGAACGGTCGACCGCCTGGTTTTGGACCGGTCGACCGGTCCCTGTTAAATTGCACAGTGAATGTGCAATGTCATCCAAAACGTATATACATCGATTCTATTGAGATGCATGATTATTTGAGGATAGATTTTAACAAAACTAATACTACTAACATACCAAATAATCAACCTCTAACGTATGAAGCTCGTTGTGTTTCAATGAATAACTTCTTTTTGTCGATCACGGTTTATCCCTTTGTCAGAAATCAAAACTATATAAAAATCTTGACTCAACATTCTCCCCCTTTTTGACTGATGACAACATAGTTATGAATCTCCCCCTGTATATGATCTCCCCCTGAGATTGTGCCTGTAACTCTATATTTTCCTGCATATATACTGTTAGCACAATTTTCTCCCCCTTTGTCATCGACAAAAAGGAGTTTGTTAAAATAGAGGATATAAATTATATAATCCAGAGTATAAGCAAAATAAAACTACTACCATAGATCAAGAGTTAAGAGTCACATAATATGATAATACCCAAGAGTCTAGTACGAATTAAAACGCGGCACTATTTAGTACAAGTGCATGATAATGTCTTAAAGCAAGAACTAAAGTCATAATTTACACATAATAATAGATAAAGAGATAAACTAAAAGGATTCAATCTGACTCTGTCTCACCCTCCTTTTCTTCTTCTTCTTCTTCAACAAGCTGAGTTTTTCCGTATCCACGTCCATGACTCGTTCCCGAGCTTGTACCCTCCTCCGAGGATGTCCAAGCAAAAGTAGGAGGAGCTGGGCGCTTGCCAGGGTCTTGAGTTGGCATGGATGAGGATGATGCTCCACATGATATTGCTTCCCATATAGAACTGAAGAACGACTTAAGTTTGTTAAAGCGTTTATCCATTTTTGTGTCCATGCGCTTAAGTCGTGCTTCGAGAAGAAATTGATTTTGAGCAATAGTGTTAAGTGATTCTTTTGTTGAGGAAGATGATCTTAAAAGTTTAACTTCTTCAGGTTTAGGATGGGATGAACGGGAGGAAGCTTCTCTATGTCCTTGGTCTTTCCATTGTTCAAAAGGCATAATATTGAAGTATGGAGCTGGAAGCTTCATTCTTGTAATCGAAGCTTTGTTGATGGCTTTTGGTTTGGAAATAGAAGACTTTGGTGGTTCAATGCCACAATCGAGCAAGAGTCGCATAATATACTCGTTATAAAACAAGTGTGGCCTAGAACTATCATTTACTTTCAAGATCTCATCAAAGATCATACCAATCCAGTTTATACGAATGCCCCCATAGATTGCGTATAATGCCTTGAAATTTTCTTTATAGACGGCATCAAAATTTCCAATTCTTGGTAAAAGAGAGTGCATAAGAGTATGATGAAGAATTCTTGCAGACGGCCGTAAACCAATAGACTTAGTGCTATCCTTGTCATCTTCAGTAAATTGATGACTAATTTGATTACGGACATGAATATTGCAAAAGTCATTTGAGAATTTTTCACCAATAAACCGAGAACCAAGAACATTTGCCATCCTATCACATGAGATAAACACTTCTTTGCCACAGACAACGGACCAAAAGCAAAAATTGGGATCCTCGGGCTTGTTTTTCTCTAAATTTAGATTAGCATAGAATAACTTGATCATGACATGGTTAATTTCCACATTGTTTTGATCATAGTCAAGTAGATTAGCAATGTCAGCATCCGTTGCGAAATCTAGGATACGATAATTAGAGAAATCTGGGAATTTAACAAACGAACCCGGATGGATAGTAAAATCTTTCATGTCATTCCATCTCTTGAATGAAATTGGATCCACAAGCCATTTCTTGATAGAGAGATCAATGGGTTGTGTTTCTGAGGTAGAAGCTTGCTTTAATTTCTTTTGTTGAGGAGCCATTAGGGATAAATTTGAAGAAAGAAATTTAATAAGAGAAGGTAGGGTTTCTGGGATTTGGGGGAAGAAGACTGGTTTGAAGTAAAAGAGAGAGATAGAAAAAAAAAGTGAACGGAAAGTTATATTAAAAAAAAACAGAATATACGTAACCGGTCGACCGGTTAAAATGGGGCGGTCGACCGTTTTTATCCAGAGTGCAAAACGGTCGACCGGTACATTTTTAGCTGTCGACCGGTGCTGTTCTGGAAGCACAGTTCAGCCTGTTTTCAATTTACTGTGTCCTAGCCCATAACCGAGCCCATAACCGAGCTCTGATACCAAATGAAAGTGTGTACGCTTGTGCACACTAATTACGGATCGTGTAATATGGACTAATATATGCGGAATGTTATTTACAATTGCTATACAAGTAAATATTCAATAAACTAACTATATAGCAATTCACAGATATAGAATAGTAAATGCGGTCAACTGTAAAAATCACACCAGGGATTTTTATACTGGTTCGGACCTCCCGTCCTACGTCCAGTCCCAGACTTCTATCTGGATTTTCACAACCAACTACCTCGCTTCACCTGGAGGAACAGGTTTACAACACCCGAACAGCCGAACGGGATTTCTTGCCTCTTACAACTCGGGGACTTCAACAAAAAACAAATACAATTGTCGTTGACAACTTGTGCTCTTGATAACACTGATTTGTCACTTGTAGTACACCCTTCCTATAATCTTATCCTCAAAATATGTGAATGAATGTTTGTGAAGATTGAAGGAAGTATATTACATATTTGAATCAAAAGATATGAAATAATTTCAATGATTCAATAAGCAATTTGAAGTAGAGAGCTTTTAGAATGCAAGAGTATTTAGAAATTAAGATCAGAATTTTAAAGCAAAGAATTGTTGTATTTCAATCAATGATTTATATATGTTTATATAGAGAATAAATGGTTGTAACTCTTTGTTAAGAGTAGCCATTAATAGATGTGATCATTGATGAAAGGTAAGAGAAGCAACCATTAAAGAAAGAAGTGTCTTTTGGGAAAGGTTGCTTTCTGTTTAAAAACGGTCGACAGGTCAATAATGACCAGTAGACAAAATTTCAAATATATAGACGTTATGTGCATGTGTGCACGTTCATTGTGCAATTTACACAGGAACGGTCGACCGCCTGGTTTTGGACCGGTCGACCGGTCCCTGTTAAATTGCACAGTGAATGTACAATGTCATCCAAAACGTATATACATCGGTTCTATTGAGATGCATGATTATTTGAGGATAGATTTTAACAAAACTAATACTACTAACATACCAAATAATCAACCTCTAACGTATGAAGCTCGTTGTGTTTCAATGAATAACTTCTTTTTGTCGATCACGGTTTATCCCTTTGTCAGAAATCAAAACTATATAAAAATCTTGACTCAACATTCTCCCCCTTTTTGATTGATGACAACATAGTTATGAATCTCCCCCTGTATATGATCTCCCCCTGAGATTGTGCCTGTAACTCTATATTTTCCTGCATATATACTGTTAGCACAATTTTCTGCCCCTTTGTCATCGACAAAAAGGAGTTTGTTAAAATAGAGGATATAAATTATATAATCCAGAGTATAAGCAAAATAAAACTACTACCATAGGTCAAGAGTTAAGAGTCACATAATATGATAATACCCAAGAGTCTAGTACGAATTAAAACGCGACACTATTTAGTACAAGTGCATGATAATGTCTTAAAGCAAGAACTAAAGTCATAATTTACACATAATAATAGATAAAGAGATAAACTAAAAGGATTCAATCTGACTCTGTCTCACCCTCCTCTTCTTCTTCTTCTTCAACAAGCTGAGTTTTTCCGTATCCACGTCCATGACTCGTTCCCGAGCTTGTACCCTCCTCCGAGGATGTCCAAGCAAAAGTAGGAGGAGCTGGGCGCTTGCCAGGGTCTTGAGTTGGCATGGATGAGGATGATGCTCCACATGATATTGCTTCCTATATAGAACTGAAGAACGACTTAAGTTTGTTAAAGCGTTTATCCATTTTTGTGTCCATGCGCTTAAGTCGTGCTTCGAGAAGAAATTGATTTTGAGCAATAGTGTTAAGTGATTCTTTTGTTGAGGAAGATGATCTTAAAAGTTTAACTTCTTCAGGTTTAGGACGGGATGAACGGGAGGAAGCTTCTCTATGTCCTTGGTCTTTCCATTGTTCAAAAGGCATAATATTGAAGTATGGAGCTGGAAGCTTCATTCTTGTAATCGAAGCTTTGTTGATGGCTTTTGGTTTGGAAATAGAAGACTTTAGTGGTTCAATGCCACAATCGAGCAAGAGTCGCATAATATACTCGTTATAAAACAAGTGTGGCCTATAACTATCATTTACTTTCAAGATCTCATCGAAGATCATACCAATCCAGTTTATACGAATGCCCCCATAGATTGCGTATAATGCCTTGAAATTTTCTTTATAGACGGCATCAAAATTTCCAATTCTTGGTAAAAGAGAGTGCATAAGAGTATGATGAAGAATTCTTGCAGACGGCCGTAAACCAATAGACTTAGTGCTATCCTTGTCATCTTCAGTAAATTGATGACTAATTTGATTACGGACATGAATATTGCAAAAGTCATTTGAGAATTTTTCACCAATAAACCGAGAACCAAGAACATTTGCCATCCTATCACATGAGATAAACACTTCTTTGCCACAGACAACGGACCAAAAGCAAAAATTGGGATCCTCGGGCTTGTTTTTCTCTAAATTTAGATTAGCATAGAATAACTTGATCATGACATGGTTAATTTCCACATTGTTTTGATCATAGTCAAGTAGATTTGCAATGTCAGCATCCGTTGCGAAATCTAGGATAAGATAACTAGAGAAATCTGAGAATTTAACAAACGAACCCGGATGGATAGTAAAATCTTTCATGTCATTCCATCTCTTGAGTGAAATTGGATCCACAAGCCATTTCTTGATAGAGAGATCAATGGGTTGTGTTTCTGAGGTAGAAGCTTGCTTTAATTTCTTTTGTTGAGGAGCCATTAGGGATAAATTTGAAGAAAGAAATTTAATAAGAGAAGGTAGGGTTTCTGGGATTTGGGGGAAGAAGACTGGTTTGAAGTAAAAGAGAGAGATAGAAAAAAAAGTGAATGGAAAGTTATATTAAAAAAAAACAGAATATACGTAACCGGTCGACCGGTCAAAATGGGGCGGTCGACCGTTTTTATCCAGAGTGCAAAACGGTCGACCGGTCCATTTTTAGCTGTCGACCGGTGCTGTTCTGGAAGCACAGTTCAGCCTGTTTTCAATTTACTGTGTCCTAGCCCATAACCGAGCCCATAACCGAGCTCTGATACCAAATGAAAGTGTGTACGCTTGTGCACACTAATTACGGATCGTGTAATATGGACTAATATATGCGGAATGTTATTTACAATTGCTATACAAGTAAATATTCAATAAACTAACTATATAGCAATTCACAGATATAGAATAGTAAATGCAGTAAACTGTAAAAATCACACCAGGGATTTTTATACTGGTTCGGACCTCCCGTCCTACGTCCAGTCCCAGACTTCTATCTGGATTTTCACAACCAACTACCTCGCTTCACCCGGAGGAACAGGTTTACAACACCCGAACAGCCGAACGGGATTTCGTGCCTCTTACAACTCGAGGACTTCAACAAAAAACAAATACAATTGTCGTTGACAACTTGTGCTCTTGATAACACTGATTTGTCACTTGTAGTACACCCTTCCTATAATCTTATCCTCAAAATATGTGAATGAATGTTTGTGAAGATTGAAGGAAGTATATTACTTATTTGAATCAAAAGATATGAAATAATTTCAATGATTCAATAAGCAATTTGAAGTAGAGAGCTTTTAGAATGCAAGAGTATTTAGAAATTAAGATCGGAATTTTAAAGCAAAGAATTGTTGTATTTCAATCAATGATTTAGATATGTTTATATAGAGAATAAATGGTTGTAACTCTTTATGAAGAGTAGCCATTAACAGATGTGATCATTGATGAAAGGTAAGAGAAGCAACCATTGAAGAAAGAAGTGTCTTTTGGGAAAGGTTGCTTTCTGTTTAAAAACGGTCGACAGGTCAATAATGACCAGTAGACAAAATTTCAAATATATAGACGTTATGTGCATGTGTGCACGTTCATTGTGCAATTTACACAGGAACGGTCGACCGCCTGGTTTTGGACCGGTCGACCGGTCCCTGTTAAATTGCACAGTGAATGTGCAATGTCATCCAAAACGTATATACATCGATTCTATTGAGATGCATGATTATTTGAGGATAGATTTTAACAAAACTAATACTACTAACATACCAAATAATCAACCTCTAACGTATGAAGCTCGTTGTGTTTCAATGAATAACTTCTTTTTGTCGATCACGGTTTATCCCTTTGTCAGAAATCAAAACTATATAAAAATCTTGACTCAACATTCTCCCCTTTTTTGATTGATGACAACATAGTTATGAATCTCCCCCTGTATATGATCTCCCCCTGAGATTGTGCCTGTAACTCTATATTTTCCTGCATATATACTGTTAGCACAATTTTCTCCCCCTTTGTCATGGACAAAAAGGAGTTTGTTAAAATAGAGGATATAAATTATATAATCCAGAGTATAAGCAAAATAAAACTACTACCATAGATCAAGAGTTAAGAGTCACATAATATGATAATACCCAAGAGTCTAGTACGAATTAAAACGCGACACTATTTAGTACAAGTGCATGATAATGTCTTAAAGCAAGAACTAAAGTCATAATTTACACATAATAATAGATAAAGAGATAAACTAAAAGGATTCAATCTGACTCTGTCTCACCCTCCTCTTCTTCTTCTTCTTCAACAAGCTGAGTTTTTCCGTATCCACGTCCATGACTCGTTCCCGAGCTTGTACCCTCCTCCGAGGATGTCCAAGCAAAAGTAGGAGGAGCTGGGCGCTTGCCAGGGTCTTGAGTTGGCATGGATGAGGATGATGCTCCACATGATATTGCTTCCCATATAGAACTGAAGAACGACTTAAGTTTGTTAAAGCGTTTATCCATTTTTGTGTCCATGCACTTAAGTCGTGCTTCGAGAAGAAATTGATTTTGAGCAATAGTGTTAAGTGATTCTTTTGTTGAGGAAGATGATCTTAAAAGTTTAACTTCTTCAAGTTTAGGACGGGATGAACGGGAGGAAGCTTCTCTATGTCCTTGGTCTTTCCATTGTTCAAAAGGCATAATATTGAAGTATGGAGCTGGAAGCTTCATTCTTGTAATCGAAGCTTTGTTGATGGCTTTTGGTTTGGAAATAGAAGACTTTGGTGGTTCAATGCCACAATCGAGCAAGAGTCGCATAATATACTCGTTATAAAACAAGTGTGGCCTAGAACTATCATTTACTTTCAAGATCTCATCAAAGATCATACCAATCCAGTTTATACGAATGCCCCCATAGATTGCGTATAATGCCTTGAAATTTTCTTTATAGACGACATCAAAATTTCCAATTCTTGGTAAAAGAGAGTGCATAAGAGTATGATGAAGAATTCTTGCAGACGGCCGTAAACCAATAGACTTAGTGCTATCCTTGTCATCTTCAGTAAATTGATGACTAATTTGATTACGGACATGAATATTGCAAAATTCATTTGAGAATTTTTCACCAATAAACCGAGAACCAAGAACATTTGCCATCCTATCACATGAGATAAACACTTCTTTGCCACAGACAACAGACCAAAAGCAAAAATTGGGATCCTCGGGCTTGTTTTTCTCTAAATTTAGATTAGCATAGAATAACTTGATCATGACATGGTTAATTTCCACATTGTTTTGATCATAGTCAAGTAGATTTGCAATGTCAGCATCCGTTGCGAAATCTAGGATACGATAACTAGAGAAATCTGAGAATTTAACAAACGAACCCGGATGGATAGTAAAATCTTTCATGTCATTCCATCTCTTGAGTGAAATTGGATCCACAAGCCATTTCTTGATAGAGAGATCAATGGGTTGTGTTTCTGAGGTAGAAGCTTGCTTTAATTTCTTTTGTTGAGGAGCCATTAGGGATAAATTTGAAGAAAGAAATTTAATAAGAGAAGGTAGGGTTTCTGGGATTTGGGGGAAGAAGACTGGTTTGAAGTAAAAGAGAGAGATAGAAAAAAAAGTGAACGGAAAGTTATATTAAAAAAAAACAGAATATACGTAACCGGTCGACCGGTCAAAATGGGGCGATCAACCGTTTTTATCCAGAGTGCAAAACGGTCGACCGGTCCATTTTTAGCTGTCGACCGGTGCTGTTCTGGAAGCACAGTTCAGCCTGTTTTCAATTTACTGTGTCCTAGCCCATAACCGAGCCCATAACCAAGCTCTGATAACAAATGAAAGTGTGTACGCTTGTGCACACTAATTACGGATCGTGTAATATGGACTAATATATGCGGAATGTTATTTACAATTGCTATACAAGTAAATATTCAATAAACTAAATATATAGCAATTCACAGATATAGAATAGTAAATGCAGTAAACTGTAAAAATCACACCAGGGATTTTTATACTGGTTCGGACCTCCCGTCCTACGTCCAGTCCCAGACTTCTATCTGGATTTTCACAACCAACTACCTCGCTTCACCCGGAGGAACAGGTTTACAACACCCGAACAGCCGAACGGGATTTTGTGCCTCTTACAACTCGAGGACTTCAACAAAAAACAAATACAATTGTCGTTGACAACTTGTGCTCTTGATAACACTGATTTGTCACTTGTAGTACACCCTTCCTATAATCTTATCCTCAAAATATGTGAATGAATGTTTGTGAAGATTGAAGGAAGTATATTACTTATTTGAATCAAAAGATATGAAATAAATTCAATGATTCAATAAGCAATTTGAAGTAGAGAGCTTTTAGAATGCAAGAGTATTTAGAAATTAAGATCAGAATTTTAAAGCAAAGAATTGTTGTATTTCAATCAATGATTTAGATATGTTTATATAGAGAATAAATGGTTGTAACTCTTTGTGAAGAGTAGCCATTAACAGATGTGATCATTGATGAAAGGTAAGAGAAGCAACCATTGAAGAAAGAAGTGTCTTTTGGGAAAGGTTGCTTTCTGTTTAAAAACGGTCGACAGGTCAATAATGACCAGTAGAAAAAATTTCAAATATATAGACGTTATGTGCATGTGTGCACGTTCATTGTGCAATTTACACAGGAACGGTCGACCGCCTGGTTTTGGACCGGTCGACCGGTCCCTGTTAAATTGCACAGTGAATGTGCAATGTCATCCAAAACGTATATACATCGATTCTATTGAGATGCATGATTATTTGAGGATAGATTTTAACAAAACTAATACTACTAACATACCAAATAATCAACCTCTAACGTATGAAGCTCGTTGTGTTTCAATGAATAACTTCTTTTTGTCGATCACGGTTTATCCCTTTGTCAGAAATCAAAACTATATAAAAATCTTGACTCAACATTCTCCCCCTTTTTGATTGATGACAACATAGTTATGAATCTCCCCCTGTATATGATCTCCCCCTGAGATTGTGCCTGTAACTCTATATTTTCCTGCATATATACTGTTAGCACAATTTTCTCCCCCTTTGTCATCGACAAAAAGGAGTTTGTTAAAATAGAGGATATAAATTATATAATCCAGAGTATAAGCAAAATAAAACTACTACCATAGATCAAGAGTTAAGAGTCACATAATATGATAATACCCAAGAGTCTAGTACGAATTAAAACGCGACACTATTTAGTACAAGTGCATGATAATGTCTTAAAGCAAGAACTAAAGTCATAATTTACACATAATAATAGATAAAGAGATAAACTAAAAGGATTCAATCTGACTCTGTCTCACCCTCCTCTTCTTCTTCTTCTTCAACAAGCTGAGTTTTTCCGTATCCACGTCCATGACTCGTTCCCGAGCTTGTACCCTCCTCCGAGGATGTCCAAGCAAAAGTAGGAGGAGCTGGGCGCTTGCCAGGGTCTTGAGTTGGCATGGATGAGGATGATGCTCCACATGATATTGCTTCCCATATAGAACTGAAGAACGACTTAAGTTTGTTAAAGCGTTTATCCATTTTTGTGTCCATGCGCTTAAGTCGTGCTTCGAGAAGAAATTGATTTTGAGCAATAGTGTTAAGTGATTCTTTTGTTGAGGAAGATGATCTTAAAAGTTTAACTTCTTCAGGTTTAGGACGGGATGAATGGGAGGAAGCTTCTCTATGTCCTTGGTCTTTCCATTGTTCAAAAGGCATAATATTGAAGTATGGAGCTGGAAGCTTCATTCTTGTAATCGAAGCTTTGTTGATGGCTTTTGGTTTGGAAATAGAAGACTTTGGTGGTTCAATGCCACAATCGAGCAAGAGTCGCATAATATACTCGTTATAAAACAAGTGTGGCCTAGAACTATCATTTACTTTCAAGATCTCATCAAAGATCATACCAATCCAGTTTATACGAATGCCCCCATAGATTGCGTATAATGCCTTGAAATTTTCTTTATAGACGGCATCAAAATTTCCAATTCTTGGTAAAAGAGAGTGCATAAGAGTATGATGAAGAATTCTTGCAGACGGCCGTAAACCAATAGACTTAGTGCTATCCTTGTCATCTTCAGTAAATTGATGACTAATTTGATTACGGACATGAATATTGCAAAAGTCATTTGAGAATTTTTCACCAATAAACCGAGAACCAAGAACATTTGCCATCCTATCACATGAGATAAACACTTCTTTGCCACAGACAACGGACCAAAAGCAAAAATTGGGATCCTCGGGCTTGTTTTTCTCTAAATTTAGATTAGCATAGAATAACTTGATCATGACATGGTTAATTTCCACATTGTTTTGATCATAGTCAAGTAGATTTGCAATGTCAGCATCCGTTGCAAAATCTAGGATACGATAACTAGAGAAATCTGAGAATTTAACAAACGAACCCGGATCGATAGTAAAATCTTTCATGTCATTCCATCTCTTGAGTGAAATTGGATCCACAAGCCATTTCTTGATAGAGAGATCAATGGGTTGTGTTTCTGAGGTAGAAGCTTGCTTTAATTTCTTTTGTTGAGGAGCCATTAGGGATAAATTTGAAGAAAGAAATTTAATAAGAGAAGGTAGGGTTTCTGGGATTTGGGGGAAGAAGACTGGTTTGAAGTAAAAGAGAGAGATAGAAAAAAAAGTGAACGGAAAGTTATATTAAAAAAAAACAGAATATTCGTAACCGGTCGACCGGTCAAAATGGGGCGGTCGACCGTTTTTATCCAGAGTGCAAAACGGTCGACCGGTCCATTTTTAGCTGTCGACCGGTGCTGTTCTGGAAGCACAGTTCAGCCTGTTTTCAATTTTCTGTGTCCTAGCCCATAACCGAGCCCATAACCGAGCTCTGATACCAAATGAAAGTGTGTACGCTTGTGCACACTAATTACGGATCGTGTAATATGGACTAATATATGCGGAATGGTATTTACAATTGCTATACAAGTAAATATTCAATAAACTAACTATATAGCAATTCACAGATATAGAATAGTAAATGCAGTAAACTGTAAATATCACACCAGGGATTTTTATACTGGTTCAGACCTCCCGTCCTACGTCCAGTCCCAGACTTCTATCTGGATTTTCACAACCAACTACCTCGCTTCACCCGGAGGAACAGGTTTACAACACCCGAACAGCCGAACGGGATTTCGTGCCTCTTACAACTCGAGGACTTCAACAAAAAACAAATACAATTGTCGTTGACAACTTGTGCTCTTGATAACACTGATTTGTCACTTGTAGTACACCCTTCCTATAATCTTATCCTCAAAATATGTGAATGAATGTTTGTGAAGATTGAAGGAAGTATATTACTTATTTGAATCAAAAGATATGAAATAAATTCAATGATTCAATAAGCAATTTGAAGTAGAGAGCTTTTAGAATGCAAGAGTATTTAGAAATTAAGATCAGAATTTTAAAGCAAAGAATTGTTGTATTTCAATCAATGATTTAGATATGTTTATATAGAGAATAAATGGTTGTAACTCTTTGTGAAGAGTAGCCATTAACAGATGTGATCATTGATGAAAGGTAAGAGAAGCAACCATTGAAGAAAGAAGTGTCTTTTGGGAAAGGTTGCTTTCTGTTTAAAAACGGTCGACAGGTCAATAATGACCAGTAGACAAAATTTCAAATATATAGACGTTATGTGCATGTGTGCACGTTCATTGTGCAATTTACACAGGAACGGTCGACCGCCTGGTTTTGGACCGGTCGACCGGTCCCTGTTAAATTGCACAGTGAATGTGCAATGTCATCCAAAACGTATATACATCGATTCTATTGAGATGCATGATTATTTGAGGATAGATTTTAACAAAACTAATACTACTAACATACCAAATAATCAACCTCTAACGTATGAAGCTCGTTGTGTTTCAATGAATAACTTCTTTTTGTCGATCACGGTTTATCCCTTTGTCAGAAATCAAAACTATATAAAAATCTTGACTCAACATTCTCCCCCTTTTTGATTGATGACAACATAGTTATGAATCTCCCCCTGTATATGATCTCCCCCTGAGATTGTGCCTGTAACTCTATATTTTCCTGCATATATACTGTTAGCACAATTTTCTCCCCCTTTGTCATCGACAAAAAGGAGTTTGTTAAAATAGAGGATATAAATTATATAATCCACAGTATAAGCAAAATAAAACTACTACCATAGATCAAGAGTTAAGAGTCACATAATATGATAATACCCAAGAGTCTAGTACGAATTAAAACGCGACACTATTTAGTACAAGTGCATGATAATGTCTTAAAGCAAGAACTAAAGTCATAATTTACACATAATAATAGATAAAGAGATAAACTAAAAGGATTCAATCTGACTCTGTCTCACCCTCCTCTTCTTCTTCTTCTTCAACAAGCTGAGTTTTTCCGTATCCACGTCCATGACTCGTTCCCGAGCTTGTACCCTCCTCCGAGGATGTCCAAGCAAAAGTAGGAGGAGCTGGGCGCTTGCCAGGGTCTTGAGTTGGCATGGATGAGGATGATGCTCCACATGATATTGCTTCCCATATAGAACTGAAGAACGACTTAAGTTTGTTAAAGCATTTATCCATTTTTGTGTCCATGCGCTTAAGTCGTGCTTCGAGAAGAAATTGATTTTGAGCAATAGTGTTAAGTGATTCTTTTGTTGAGGAAGATGATCTTAAAAGTTTAACTTCTTCAGGTTTAGGACGGGATGAACGGGAGGAAGCTTCTCTATGTCCTTGGTCTTTCCATTGTTCAAAAGGCATAATATTGAAGTATGGAGCTGGAAGCTTCATTCTTGTAATCGAAGCTTTGTTGATGGCTTTTGGTTTGGAAATAGAAGACTTTGGTGGTTCAATGCCACAATCGAGCAAGAGTCGCATAATATACTCGTTATAAAACAAGTGTGGCCTAGAACTATCATTTACTTTCAAGATCTCATCAAAGATCATACCAATCCAGTTTATACGAATGCCCCCATAGATTGCGTATAATGCCTTGAAATTTTCTTTATAGACGGCATCAAAATTTCCAATTCTTGGTAAAAGAGAGTGCATAAGAGTATGATGAAGAATTCTTGCAGACGGCCGTAAACCAATAGACTTAGTGCTATCCTTGTCATCTTCAGTAAATTGATGACTAATTTGATTACGGACATGAATATTGCAAAAGTCATTTGAGAATTTTTCACCAATAAACCGAGAACCAAGAACATTTGCCATCCTATCACATGAGATAAACACTTCTTTGCCACAGACAACGGACCAAAAGCAAAAATTGGGATCCTCGGGCTTGTTTTTCTCTAAATTTAGATTAGCATAGAATAACTTGATCATGACATGGTTAATTTCCACATTGTTTTGATCATAGTCAAGTAGATTTGCAATGTCAGCATCCGTTGCGAAATCTAGGATACGATAACTAGAGAAATCTGAGAATTTAACAAACGAACCCGGATGGATAGTAAAATCTTTCATGTCATTCCATCTCTTGAGTGAAATTGGATCCACAAGCCATTTCTTGATAGAGAGATCAATGGGTTGTGTTTCTGAGGTAGAAGCTTGCTTTAATTTCTTTTGTTGAGGAGCCATTAGGGATAAATTTGAAGAAAGAAAGTTAATAAGAGAAGGTAGGGTTTCTGGGATTTGGGGGAAGAAGACTGGTTTGAAGTAAAAGAGAGAGATAGAAAAAGTGAACGGAAAGTTATATTAAAAAAAAACAGAATATACGTAACCGGTCGACCGGTCAAAATGGGGCGGTCGACCGTTTTTATCCAGAGTGCAAAACGGTCGACCGGTCCATTTTTAGCTGTCGACCGGTGCTGTTCTGGAAGCACAGTTCAGCCTGTTTTCAATTTACTGTGTCCTAGCCCATAACCGAGCCCATAACCGAGCTCTGATACCAAATGAAAGTGTGTACGCTTGTGCACACTAATTACGGATCGTGTAATATGGACTAATATATGCGGAATGTTATTTACAATTGCTATACAAGTAAATATTCAATAAACTAACTATATAGCAATTCACAGATATAGAATAGTAAATGCAGTAAACTGTAAAAATCACACCAGGGATTTTTATACTGGTTCGGACCTCCCATCCTACGTCCAGTCCCAGACTTCTATCTGGATTTTCACAACCAACTACCTCGCTTCACCCGGAGGAACAGGTTTACAACACCCGAACAGCCGAACGGGATTTCGTGCCTCTTACAACTCGAGGACTTCAACAAAAAACAAATACAATTGTCGTTGACAACTTGTGCTCTTGATAACACTGATTTGTCACTTGTAGTACACCCTTCCTATAATCTTATCCTCAAAATATGTGAATGAATGTTTGTGAAGATTGAAGGAAGTATATTACTTATTTGAATCAAAAGATATGAAATAATTTCAATGATTCAATAAGCAATTTGAAGTAGAGAGCTTTTAGAATGCAAGAGTATTTAGAAATTAAGATCAGAATTTTAAAGCAAAGAATTGTTGTATTTCAATCAATGATTTAGATATGTTTATATAGAGAATAAATGGTTGTAACTCTTTGTGAAGAGTAGCCATTAACAGATGTGATCATTGATGAAAGGTAAGAGAAGCAACCATTGAAGAAAGAAGTGTATTTTGAGAAAGGTTGCTTTCTGTTTAAAAACGGTCGACAGGTCAATAATGACCAGTAGACAAAATTTCAAATATATAGACGTTATGTGCATGTGTGCACGTTCATTGTGCAATTTACACAGGAACGGTCGACCGCCTGGTTTTGGACCGGTCGACCGGTCCCTGTTAAATTGCACAGTGAATGTGCAATGTCATCCAAAACGTATATACATCGATTCTATTGAGATGCATGATTATTTGAGGATAGATTTTAACAAAACTAATACTACTAACATACCAAATAATCAACCTCTAACGTATGAAGCTCGTTGTGTTTCAATGAATAACTTCTTTTTGTCGATCACGGTTTATCCCTTTGTCAGAAATCAAAACTATATAAAAATCTTGACTCAACATTCTCCCCCTTTTTGATTGATGACAACATAGTTATGAATCTCCCCCTGTATATGATCTCCCCCTGAGATTGTGCCTGAAACTCTATATTTTCCTGCATATATACTGTTAGCACAATTTTCTCCCCCTTTGTCATCGACAAAAAGGAGTTTGTTAAAATAGAGGATATAAATTATATAATCCAGAGTATAAGCAAAATAAAACTACTACCATAGATCAAGAGTTAAGAGTCACATAATATGATAATACCCAAGAGTCTAGTACGAATTAAAACGCGACACTATTTAGTACAAGTGCATGATAATGTCTTAAAGCAAGAACTAAAGTCATAATTTACACATAATAATAGATAAAGAGATAAACTAAAAGGATTCAATCTGACTCTGTCTCACCCTCCTCTTCTTCTTCTTCTTCAACAAGCTGAGTTTTTCCGTATCCACGTCCATGACTCGTTCCCGAGCTTGTACCCTCCTCCGAGGATGTCCAAGCAAAAGTAGGAGGAGCTGGGCGCTTGCCAGGGTCTTGAGTTGGCATGGATGAGGATGATGCTCCACATGATATTGCTTCCCATATAGAACTGAAGAACGACTTAAGTTTGTTAAAGCGTTTATCCATTTTTGTGTCCATGCGCTTAAGTCGTGCTTCGAGAAGAAATTGATTTTGAGCAATAGTGTTAAGTGATTCTTTTGTTGAGGAAGGTGATCTTAAAAGTTTAACTTCTTCAGGTTTAGGACGGGATGAACGGGAGGAAGCTTCTCTATGTCCTTGGTCTTTCCATTGTTCAAAAGGCATAATATTGAAGTATGGAGCTGGAAGCTTCATTCTTGTAATCGAAGCTTTGTTGATGGCTTTTGGTTTGGAAATAGAAGACTTTGGTGGTTCAATGCCACAATCGAGCAAGAGTCGCATAATATACTCGTTATAAAACAAGTGTGGCCTAGAACTATCATTTACTTTCAAGATCTCATCAAAGATCATACCAATCCAGTTTATACGAATGCCCCCATAGATTGCGTATAATGCCTTGAAATTTTCTTTATAGACGGCATCAAAATTTCCAATTCTTGGTAAAAGAGAGTGCATAAGAGTATGATGAAGAATTCTTGCAGACGGCCGTAAACCAATAGACTTAGTGCTATCCTTGTCATCTTCAGTAAATTGATGACTAATTTGATTACGGACATGAATATTGCAAAAGTCATTTGAGAATTTTTCACCAATAAACCGAGAACCAAGAACATTTGCCATCCTATCACATGAGATAAACACTTCTTTGCCACAGACAACGGACCAAAAGCAAAAATTGGGATCCTCGGGCTTGTTTTTCTCTAAATTTAGATTAGCATAGAATAACTTGATCATGACATGGTTAATTTCCACATTGTTTTGATCATAGTCAAGTAGATTTGCAATGTCAGCATCCGTTGCGAAATCTAGGATACGATAACTAGAGAAATCTGAGAATTTAACAAACGAACCCGGATGGATAGTAAAATCTTTCATGTCATTCCATCTCTTGAGTGAAATTGGATCCACAAGCCATTTCTTGATAGAGAGATCAATGGGTTGTGTTTCTGAGGTAGAAGCTTGCTTTAATTTCTTTTGTTGAGGAGCCATTAGGGATAAATTTGAAGAAAGAAATTTAATAAGAGAAGGTAGGGTTTCTGGGATTTGGGGGAAGAAGACTGGTTTGAAGTAAAAGAGAGAGATAGGAAAAAAAGTGAACGGAAAGTTATATTAAAAAAAACAGAATATACGTAACCGGTCGACCGGTCAAAATGGGGCGGTCGACCGTTTTTATCCAGAGTGCAAAACGGTCGACCGGTCCATTTTTAGCTGTCGACCGGTGCTGTTCTGGAAGCACAGTTCAGCCTGTTTTCAATTTACTGTGTCCTAGCCCATAACCGAGCCCATAACCGAGCTCTGATACCAAATGAAAGTGTGTACGCTTGTGCACACTAATTACGGATCGTGTAATATGGACTAATATATGCGGAATGTTATTTACAATTGCTATACAAGTAAATATTCAATAAACTAACTATATAGCAATTCACAGATATAGAATAGTAAATGCAGTAAACTGTAAAAATCAAACCAGGGATTTTTATACTGGTTCGGACCTCCCGTCCTACGTCCAGTCCCAGACTTCTATCTGGATTTTCACAACCAACTACATCGCTTCACCCGGAGGAACAGGTTTACAACACCAGAACAGCCGAACGGGATTTCGTGCCTCTTACAACTCGAGGACTTCAACAAAAAACAAATACAATTGTCGTTGACAACTTGTGCTCTTGATAACACTGATTTGTCACTTGTAGTACACCCTTCCTATAATCTTATCCTCAAAATATGTGAATGAATGTTTGTGAAGATTGAAGGAAGTATATTACTTATTTGAATCAAAAGATATGAAATAATTTCAATGATTCAATAAGCAATTTGAAGTAGAGAGCTTTTAGAATGCAAGAGTATTTAGAAATTAAGATCAGAATTTTAAAGCAAAGAATTGTTGTATTTCAATCAATGATTTAGATATGTTTATATAGAGAATAAATGGTTGTAACTCTTTGTGAAGAGTAGCCATTAACAGATGTGATCATTGATGAAAGGTAAGAGAAGCAACTATTGAAGAAAGAAGTGTCTTTTGGGAAAGGTTGCTTTCTGTTTAAAAACGGTCGACAGGTCAATAATGACCAGTAGACAAAATTTCAAATATATAGACGTTATGTGCATGTGTGCACGTTCATTGTGCAATTTACACAGGTACGGTCGACCGCCTGGTTTTGGACCGGTCGACCGGTCCCTGTTAAATTGCACAGTGAATGTGCAATGTCATCCAAAACGTATATACATCGATTCTATTGAGATGCATGATTATTTGAGGATAGATTTTAACAAAACTAATACTACTAACATACCAAATAATCAACCTCTAACGTATGAAGCTCGTTGTGTTTCAATGAATAACTTCTTTTTGTCGATCACGGTTTATCCCTTTGTCAGAAATCAAAACTATATAAAAATCTTGACTCAACATTCTCCCCCTTTTTGATTGATGACAACATAGTTATGAATCTCCCCCTGTATATGATCTCCCCCTGAGATTGTGCATGTAACTCTATATTTTCCTGCATATATACTGTTAGCACAATTTTCTCCCCCTTTGTCATCGACAAAAAGGAGTTTGTTAAAATAGAGGGTATAAATTATATAATCCAGAGTATAAGCAAAATAAAACTACTACCATAGATCAAGAGTTAAGAGTCACATAATATGATAATACCCAAGAGTCTAGTACGAATTAAAACGCGACACTATTTAGTACAAGTGCATGATAATGTCTTAAAGCAAGAACTAAAGTCATAATTTACACATAATAATAGATAAAGAGATAAACTAAAATGATTCAATCTGACTCTGTCTCACCCTCCTCTTCTTCTTCTTCTTCAACAAGCTGAGTTTTTCCGTATCCACGTCCATGACTCGTTCCCGAGCTTGTACCCTCCTCCGAGGATGTCCAAGCAAAAGTAGGAGGAGCTGGGCGCTTGCCAGGGTCTTGAGTTGGCATGGATGAGGATGATGCTCCACATGATATTGCTTCCAACATAGAACTGAAGAACGACTTAAGTTTGTTAAAGCGTTTATCCATTTTTATGTCCATGCGCTTAAGTCGTGCTTCGAGAAGAAATTGATTTTGAGCAATAGTGTTAAGTGATTCTTTTGTTGAGGAAGGTGATCTTAAAAGTTTAACTTCTTCAGGTTTAGGACGGGATGAACGGGAGGAAGCTTCTCTATGTCCTTGGTCTTTCCATTGTTCAAAAGGCATAATATTGAAGTATGGAGCTGGAAGCTTCATTCTTGTAATCGAAGCTTTGTTGATGGCTTTTGGTTTGGAAATAGAAGACTTTGGTGGTTCAATGCCACAATCGAGCATGAGTCGCATAATATACTCGTTATAAAACAAGTGTGGCCTAGAACTATCATTTACTTTCAAGATCTCATCAAAGATCATACCAATCCAGTTTATACGAATGCCCCCATAGATTGCGTATAATGCCTTGAAATTTTCTTTATAGACGGCATCAAAATTTCCAATTCTTGGTAAAAGAGAGTGCATAAGAGTATGATGAAGAATTCTTGCAGACGGCCGTAAACCAATAGACTTAGTGCTATCCTTGTCATCTTCAGTAAATTGATGACTAATTTGATTACGGACATGAATATTGCAAAAGTCATTTGAGAATTTTTCACCAATAAACCGAGAACCAAGAACATTTGCCATCATATCACATGAGATAAACACTTCTTTGCCACAGACAACGGACCAAAAGCAAAAATTAGGATCCTCGGGCTTGTTTTTCTCTAAATTTAGATTAGCATAGAATAACTTGATCATGACATGGTTAATTTCCACATTGTTTTGATCATAGTCAAGTAGATTTGCAATGTCAGCATCCGTTGCGAAATCTAGGATACGATAACTAGAGAAATCTGAGAATTTAACAAACGAACCCGGATGGATAGTAAAATCTTTCATGTCATTCCATCTCTTGAGTGAAATTGGATCCACAAGCCATTTCTTGATAGAGAGATCAATGGGTTGTGTTTCTGAGGTAGAAGCTTGCTTTAATTTCTTTTGTTGAGGAGCCATTAGGGATAAATTTGAAGAAAGAAATTTAATAAGAGAAGGTAGGGTTTCTGGGATTTGGGGGAAGAAGACTGGTTTGAAGTAAAAGAGAGAGATAGAAAAAAAAGTGAACGGAAAGTTATATTAAAAAAAACAGAATATACGTAACCGGTCGACCGGTCAAAATGGGGCGGTCGACCGTTTTTATCCAAAACGGTCGACCGGTCCATTTTTAGCTGTCGACCGGTGCTGTTCTGGAAGCACAGTTCAGCCTGTTTTCAATTTACTGTGTCCTAGCCCATAACCGAGCCCATAACCGAGCTCTGATACCAAATGAAAGTGTGTACGCTTGTGCACACTAATTACGGATCGTGTAATATGGACTAATATATGCGGAATGTTATTTACAATTGTTATACAAGTAAATATTCAATAAACTAACTATATAGCAATTCACAGATATAGAATAGTAAATGCAGTAAACTGTAAAAATCACACCAGGGATTTTTATACTGGTTCGGACCTTCCGTCCTACGTCCAGTCCCAGACTTCTATCTGGATTTTCACAACCAACTACCTCGCTTCACCCGGAGGAACAGGTTTACAACACCCGAACAGCCGAACGGGATTTCGTGCCTCTTACAACTCGAGGACTTCAACAAAAAACAAATACAATTGTCGTTGACAACTTGTGCTCTTGATAACACTGATTTGTCACTTGTAGTACACCCTTCCTATAATCTTATCCTCAAAATATGTGAATGAATGTTTGTGAAGATTGAAGGAAGTATATTACTTATTTGAATCAAAAGATATGAAATAATTTCAATGATTCAATAAGCAATTTGAAGTAGAGAGCTTTTAGAATGCAAGAGTATTTAGAAATTAAGATCAGAATTTTAAAGCAAAGAACTGTTGTATTTCAATCAATGATTTAGATATGTTTATATAGAGAATAAATGGTTGTAACTCTTTGTGAAGAGTAGCCATTAACAGATGTGATCATTGATGAAAGGTAAGAGAAGCAACCATTGAAGAAAGAAGTGTCTTTTGGGAAAGGTTGCTTTCTGTTTAAAAACGGTCGACATGTCAATAATGACCAGTAGACAAAATTTCAAATATATAGACGTTATGTGCATGTGTGCACGTTCATTGTGCAATTTACACAGGAACGGTCGACCGCCTGGTTTTGGACCGGTCGACCGGTCCCTGTTAAATTGCACAGTGAATGTGCAATGTCATCCAAAACGTATATACATCGATTCTATTGAGATGCATGATTATTTGAGGATAGATTTTAACAAAACTAATACTACTAACATACCAAATAATCAACCTCTAACGTATGAAGCTCGTTGTGTTTCAATGAATAACTTCTTTTTGTCGATCACGGTTTATCCCTTTGTCAGAAATCAAAACTATATAAAAATCTTGACTCAACATTCTCCCCCTTTTTGATTGATGACAACATAGTTATGAATCTCCCCCTGTATATGATCTCCCCCTGAGATTGTGCCTGTAACTCTATATTTTCCTGCATATATACTGTTAGCACAATTTTCTCCCCCTTTGTCATCGACAAAAAGGAGTTTGTTAAAATAGAGGATATAAATTATATAATCCAGAGTATAAGCAAAATAAAACTACTACCATAGATCAAGAGTTAAGAGTCACATAATATGATAATACCCAAGAGTCTAGTACGAATTAAAACGCGACACTATTTAGTACAAGTGCATGATAATGTCTTAAAGCAAGAACTAAAGTCATAATTTACACATAATAATAGATAAAGAGATAAACTAAAAGGATTCAATCTGACTCTGTCTCACCCTCCTCTTCTTCTTCTTCTTCAACAAGCTGAGTTTTTCCGTATCCACGTCCATGACTCGTTCCCGAGCTTGTACCCTCCTCCGAGGATGTCCAAGCAAAAGTAGGAGGAGCTGGGCGCTTGCCAGGGTCTTGAGTTGGCATGGATGAGGATGATGCTCCACATGATATTGCTTCCCATATAGAACTGAAGAACGACTTAAGTTTGTTAAAGCATTTATCCATTTTTGTGTCCATGCGCTTAAGTCGTGCTTCGAGAAGAAATTGATTTTGAGCAATAGTGTTAAGTGATTCTTTTGTTGAGGAAGATGATCTTAAAAGTTTAACTTCTTCAGGTTTAGGACGGGATGAACGGGAGGAAGCTTCTCTATGTCCTTGGTCTTTCCATTGTTCAAAAGGCATAATATTGAAGTATGGAGCTGGAAGCTTCATTCTTGTAATCGAAGCTTTGTTGATGGCTTTTGGTTTGGAAATAGAAGACTTTGGTGGTTCAATGCCACAATCGAGCAAGAGTCGCATAATATACTCGTTATAAAACAAGTGTGGCCTAGAACTATCATTTACTTTCAAGATCTCATCAAAGATCATACCAATCCAGTTTATACGAATGCCCCCATAGATTGCGTATAATGCCTTGAAATTTTCTTTATAGACGGCATCAAAATTTCCAATTCTTGGTAAAAGAGAGTGCATAAGAGTATGATGAAGAATTCTTGCAGACGGCCGTAAACCAATAGACTTAGTGCTATCCTTGTCATCTTCAGTAAATTGATGACTAATTTGATTACGGACATGAATATTGCAAAAGTCATTTGAGAATTTTTCACCAATAAACCGAGAACCAAGAACATTTGCCATCCTATCACATGAGATAAACACTTCTTTGCCACAGACAACGGACCAAAAGCAAAAATTGGGATCCTCGGGCTTGTTTTTCTCTAAATTTAGATTAACATAGAATAACTTGATCATGACATGGTTAATTTCCACATTGTTTTGATCATAGTCAAGTAGATTTGCAATGTCAGCATCCGTTGCGAAATCTAGGATACGATAACTAGAGAAATCTGAGAATTTAACAAACGAACCCGGATGGATAGTAAAATCTTTCATGTGATTCCATCTCTTGAGTGAAATTGGATCCACAAGCCATTTCTTGATAGAGAGATCAATGGGTTGTGTTTCTGAGGTAGAAGCTTGTTTTAATTTCTTTTGTTGAGGAGCCATTAGGGATAAATTTGAAGAAAGAAATTTAATAAGAGAAGGTAGGGTTTCTGGGATTTGGGGGAAGAAGACTGGTTTGAAGTAAAAGAGAGAGATAGAAAAAAAAGTGAACGGAAAGTTATATTAAAAAAAACAGAATATACGTAACCGGTCGACCGGTCAAAATGGGGCGGTCGACCGTTTTTATCCAGAGTGCAAAACGGTCGACCGGTCCATTTTTAGCTGTCGACCGGTGCTGTTCTGGAAGCACAGTTCAGCCTGTTTTCAATTTACTGTGTCCTAGCCCATAACCGAGCCCATAACCGAGCTCTGATACCAAATGAAAGTGTGTACGCTTGTGCACACTAATTACGGATCATGTAATATGGACTAATATATGCGGAATGTTATTTACAATTGCTATACAAGTAAATATTCAATAAACTAACTATATAGCAATTCACAGATATAGAATAGTAAATGCAGTAAACTGTAAAAATCACACCAGGGATTTTTATACTGGTTCGGACCTCCCGTCCTACGTCCAGTCCCAGACTTCTATCTGGATTTTCACAACCAACTACCTCGCTTCACCCGGAGGAACAAGTTTACAACACCCGAACAGCCGAACGGGATTTCGTGCCTCTTACAACTCGAGGACTTCAACAAAAAACAAATACAATTGTCGTTGACAACTTGTGCTCTTGATAACACTGATTTGTCACTTGTAGTACACCCTTCCTATAATCTTATCCTCAAAATATGTGAATGAATGTTTGTGAAGATTGAAGGAAGTATATTACTTATTTGAATCAAAAGATATGAAATAATTTCAATGATTCAATAAGCAATTTGAAGTAGAGAGCTTTTAGAATGCAAGAGTATTTAGAAATTAAGATCAGAATTTTAAAGCAAAGAATTGTTGTATTTCAATCAATGATTTAGATATGTTTATATAGAGAATAAATAGTTGTAACTCTTTGTGAAGAGTAGCCATTAACAGATGTGATCATTGATGAAAGGTAAGAGAAGAAACCATTGAAGAAAGAAGTGTCTTTTGGGAAAGGTTGCTTTCTGTTTAAAAACGGTCGACAGGTCAATAATGACCAGTAGACAAAATTTCAAATATATAGACGTTATGTGCATGTGTGCACGTTCATTGTGCAATTTACACAGGAACGGTCGACCGCCTGGTTTTGGACCGGTCGACCGGTCCCTGTTAAATTGCACAGTGAATGTGCAATGTCATCCAAAACGTATATACATCGATTCTATTGAGATGCATGATTATTTGAGGATAGATTTTAACAAAACTAATACTACTAACATACCAAATAATCAACCTCTAACGTATGAAGCTCGTTGTGTTTCAATGAATAACTTCTTTTTGTCGATCACGGTTTATCCCTTTGTCAGAAATCAAAACTATATAAAAATCTTGACTCAACATTCTCCCCCTTTTTGATTGATGACAACATAGTTATGAATCTCCCCCTGTATATGATCTCCCCCTGAGATTGTGCCTGTAACTCTATATTTTCTTGCATATATACTGTTAGCACAATTTTCTCCCCCTTTGTCTTCGACAAAAAGGAGTTTGTTAAAATAGAGGATATAAATTATATAATCCAGAGTATAAGCAAAATAAAACTACTACCATAGATCAAGAGTTAAGAGTCACATAATATGATAATACCCAAGAGTCTAGTACGAATTAAAACGCGACACTATTTAGTACAAGTGCATGATAATGTCTTAAAGCAAGAACTAAAGTCATAATTTACACATAATAATAGATAAAGAGATAAACTAAAAGGATTCAATCTGACTCTGTCTCACCCTCCTCTTCTTCTTCTTCAACAAGCTGAGTTTTTCCGTATCCACGTCCATGACTCGTTCCCGAGCTTGTACCCTCCTCCGAGGATGTCCAAGCAAAAGTAGGAGGAGCTGGGCGCTTGCCAGGGTCTTGAGTTGGCATGGATGAGGATGATGCTCCACATGATATTGCTTCCCATATAGAACTGAAGAACGACTTAAGTTTGTTAAAGCGTTTATCCATTTTTGTGTCCATGCGCTTAAGTCGTGCTTCGAGAAGAAATTGATTTTGAGCAATAGTGTTAAGTGATTCTTTTGTTGAGGAAGATGATCTTAAAAGTTTAACTTCTTCAGGTTTAGGACGGGATGAACGGGAGGAAGCTTCTCTATGTCCTTGGTCTTTCCATTGTTCAAAATGCATAATATTGAAGTATGGAGCTGGAAGCTTCATTCTTGTAATCGAAGCTTTGTTGATGGCTTTTGGTTTGGAAATAGAAGACTTTGGTGGTTCAATGCCACAATCGAGCAAGAGTCGCATAATATACTCGTTATAAAACAAGTGTGGCCTAGAACTATCATTTACTTTCAAGATCTCATCAAAGATCATACCAATCCAGTTTATACGAATGCCCCCATAGATTGCGTATAATGCCTTGAAATTTTCTTTATAGACGGCATCAAAATTTCCAATTCTTGGTAAAAGAGAGTGCATAAGAGTATGATGAAGAATTCTTGCAGACGGCCGTAAACCAATAGACTTAGTGCTATCCTTGTCATCTTCAGTAAATTGATGACTAATTTGATTACGGACATGAATATTGCAAAAGTCATTTGAGAATTTTTCACCAATAAACCGAGAACCAAGAACATTTGCCATCCTATCACATGAGATAAACACTTCTTTGCCACAGACAACGGACCAAAAGCAAAAATTGGGATCCTCGGGCTTGTTTTTCTCTAAATTTAGATTAGCATAGAATAACTTGATCATGACATGGTTAATTTCCACATTGTTTTGATCATAGTCAAGTAGATTTGCAATGTCAGCATCCGTTGCGAAATCTAGGATACGATAACTAGAGAAATCTGAGAATTTAACAAACGAACCCGGATGGATAGTAAAATCTTTCATGTCATTCCATCTCTTGAGTGAAATTGGATCCACAAGCCATTTCTTGATAGAGAGATCAATGGGTTGTGTTTCTGAGGTAGAAGCTTGCTTTAATTTCTTTTGTTGAGGAGCCATTAGGGATAAATTTGAAGAAAGAAATTTAATAAGAGAAGGTAGGATTTCTGGGATTTGGGGGAAGAAGACTGGTTTGAAGTAAAAGAGAGAGATAGAAAAAAAAGTGAACGAAAAGTTATATTAAAAAAAAACAGAATATACGTAACCGGTCGACCGGTCAAAATGGGGCGGTCGACCGTTTTTATCCAAAACGGTCGACCGGTCCATTTTTAGCTGTCGACCGGTGCTGTTCTGGAAGCACAGTTCAGCCTGTTTTCAATTTACTGTGTCCTAGCCCATAACCGAGCCCATAACCGAGCTCTGATACCAAATGAAAGTGTGTACGCTTGTGCACACTAATTACGGATCGTGTAATATGGACTAATATATGCGGAATGTTATTTACAATTGCTATACAATAAACTAACTATATAGCAATTCACAGATATAGAATAGTAAATGCAGTAAACTGTAAAAATCACACCAGGGATTTTTATACTGGTTCGGACCTCCCGTCCTACGTCCAGTCCCAGACTTCTATCTGGATTTTCACAACCAACTACCTCGCTTCACCCGGAGGAACAGGTTTACAACACCCGAACAGCCGAACGGGATTTCATGCCTCTTACAACTCGAGGACTTCAACAAAAAACAAATACAATTGTCGTTGACAACTTGTGCTCTTGATAACACTGATTTGTCACTTGTAGTACACCCTTCCTATAATCTTATCCTCAAAATATGTGAATGAATGTTTGTGAAGATTGAAGGAAGTATATTACTTATTTGAATCAAAAGATATGAAATAATTTCAATGATTCAATAAGCAATTTGAAGTAGAGAGCTTTTAGAATGCAAGAGTATTTAGAAATTAAGATCAGAATTTTAAAGCAAAGAATTGTTGTATTTCAATCAATGATTTAGATATGTTTATATAGAGAATAAATGGTTGTAACTCTTTGTGAAGAGTAGCCATTAACAGATGTGATCATTGATGAAAGGTAAGAGAAGCAACCATTGAAGAAAGAAGTGTCTTTTGGGAAAGGTTGCTTTCCGTTTAAAAACGGTCGACGGGTCAATAATGACCAGTAGACAAAATTTCAAATATATAGACGTTATGTGCATGTGTGCACGTTCATTGTGCAATTTACACAGGAACGGTCGACCGCCTGGTTTTGGACCGGTCGACCGGTCCCTGTTAAATTGCACAGTGAATGTGCAATGTCATCCAAAACGTATATACATCGATTCTATTGAGATGCATGATTATTTGAGGATAGATTTTAACAAAACTAATACTACTAACATACCAAATAATCAACCTCTAACGTATGAAGCTCGTTGTGTTTCAATGAATAACTTCTTTTTGTCGATCACGGTTTATCCCTTTGTCAGAAATCAAAACTATATAAAAATCTTGACTCAACAATAGACACTACTCTTCGTGAATGGATATATCTGTTTTCGTTTATTTACTATATAAAGGGGAGTGTAAACAATTTTTTAACTAATTAATTACTTACTTCTTCCCACTCCTTACTCTCATAAAAATTCTCTTGAATAATATACTCCACATTCTTCAAAATCATACATAATCAATTTATACTTCATTGTATTGATTCAATACCGCTTTCTTACTATTTTTGGAATCATCTCTCTCATTCCTGGATCAAAGTGCTATCAAAGAGGCTATATGATCCATTATATCCAAAGTAAAATAATTTGCCTATTGAAAAACTATTAACTCCACTCGTGCTTTTGTGGGTGCGCTAGTAGCCCATTCAAATAAAGTAGGTATGCTCAGTAGCTCTGTAAATCTAGTGGATGATCTTGTAGCCCGATCAAGTCAAGAAAGTTTACCCAAACTCATGATACTGAAGGGTGTGTTCCGTGGCTTAGAAATTGAGATTGTAATTTGTTTTTCCTTTTACCTGGATCAAAGATTGGCATTTAAGAAGAAATTTGTACAAGCAATTACGTGGGACTGGATGTTGGAGAAATCTAAACCAATATAAAATCACAGGTGCCATCTCTCTAAATTTTACTTTACTTTATTGCTTTTATATTTATCTGTGATTGCATCTATGACTGATTATTCGTATAATTTTGTGTTGTTAATTTGCGATTTAATATTAATCTTGAAAGAAAATTAAAAAGATTTACATGAATTTGAAAACACTATTCACCCTTCGCTAGTGTTAATTAGCCTTAAGATCTATTATTGCACAACCTACAATATTTTGGTAAAATGTTTCTAAGGGAAGGTGTAATTTTAAAGAAGTATTTGAGCTAAGATTTGGATACACGCACATATAAAGATTTAAGAAATGAAAAAAAACTAGATAAGAGATATTATTTTGAGATGGTGATTTAGTAAAGTTGAGATATGAAAATTATATAATACTTTGATATTTTAGAAATTGTTTTGATTTGAGTACACACACATATCCGTGTGTGTATGAATGTGAGTACTATTATGGTGAGGTAATGATTTGTTTAGAAAAATAATAAAGATATTTTTCTACGTTTAGATACCTGATATGATGATTGTAGTCATCGAGCATTAGTGGATATCTTTGTAGTTAAAGCGCTTAACGGTTCTATAGCGGTGGAGGTGCGAAATGTTATAGCGGGGATAAAGCGAGAATAAAGCGGGGATATTGCGGAGGTGCAAAAAACTTCATTAAATATAACACCAAATATTAAAAGTTAATTTATTATCATTCTCACATCATTTGTATAGGAAAAGGAATTATTATTTAATCTTATATAACAAAATTGAAGAATATCATGATTTATGCAGTTCAAATTTGGTGATAACAATAGATTTCTAACTTGTATTGAGCATTATACATTAAAATTAGGTCTTTACCCTAACTTTATTGATTTGGTTCAAAGAAGAACTACTCAAATCAAACATTTTATATTAATTGTGCTAAAGCAGATCCTAAAATGCCTTGATTTAGTAGCTGTAGTGAAAAATAGCGGGGCATAAAGTGGATCTACTATTCATTAGCGCTATATTGAAAAAGCATAGCGGTCGAAGAGTGCTATGTGCTATAGCGGGGATTTTGTGAGGTTTTAGCAGGGCTTTAACTGCAAAGGTGGATAACTGAAGTCAATGGCAAGAAAATGTTGATCACATGGTCAATACCGTAGCCAATTGGCAAAGTAAAACACTAGAAATTCGTGGTGTTGCATTATTGCTAAATTTGTAGATATATATTAATTTGAAATTAGTATGGTTTGTGATGTTGTGATTGTATTTTTGCCACGTTAAATGTTGTTTGTGACTTGGATGAGTGTTATGACTGATTTTGTGATATGATGCTTATGATATAAGAGTACACATACATAAGTCTTTAATTGGAAAATAATTTTTGAAATTAATATAGTGCTATAAAGCAAGTAAAGTGTTGAAATATTTTGGAAGAAGTTTTGAAATAGAATGGTATTTCATGAATAATAGAAATCATTTTGAAAATATATTTGAAAGAAAGTGATTGTTAACGGTTTTGGAAAATTTTGAAATGATGGTGGTATATCTGAAAGTGAAAGATATTTTTGAAAGTGAGCTTTTTGATTGAAAGATGTATTAAAATCATTTTGACTTCAAGAAGAAAAGAAGAAGGAAGTGTGGTTATCTAATGAAAAAAAAGGTTTAGTGATAGTTGCTAAATAAATTTTTTGAGTTTTTCATTAATTAAATTTGAAGTTAGTTATTTGAACAATTATTGTTTTATACAAATGAAGAATTTTAGACAATATAGAGTAATGTTGAGTTAAAACTATAATTAGTTTTAACCTTTAATCTCAAACTAATGATCCGTTTGTAACGATTTTAATTTCATTAGAAAGCAAATTTTGTTTGAAATACAATGCCAAATTTTTAGATTTACTATGGTTTATACATGAATTAAAACGGATGTATGTTGCTGTCTTAAAATGCAAATTGCATAAAAACAGAGTTGAACTCATTTACTCGTAACTTTTGAATGGTATGTCCAATTTCGATGATCATGCCCATTCCGAAAAGTTTAAAGCATAAGAACCAATTTTTGTTTTAAGGGGTTTGCATAATTGAAATGACCCTCCTATTTTCACCCTAATTTCATAAGGATTTTTTTTTTAAGAGATGATATATAGATATGTCATTCATTACATATATATTTTCCCAGGGTCATTTTCTTTATCCAATAAACAAAATATATCCAGGATCTTTCACAATATAAAAATATTGTTTTTAAATCTAAATCATTCCTAACATACATATATGAAGATATCTATGTTATATTCTACTAGAATCAGAGCATGATAATATGCAAGTAGAAATCCTTTTAATTCTATTAAAATGTGATAATTCCCTTTTAAAAGATTAATTATTGTATCCTGATTTTTGACCATAGAATCCACTGGAAACATGCACTTTAGTCTGTTATTATAATTAAGAAATGATCAAGTAATAATCAGTGGAAAGCAAGCTTATAATATGGATGATTGTGTTAAAGTCTGTATAGTATCAAACTCAGGCTAAAAGAAAGTGGATCATAAGTGAACACAAGCAACATCTAGGCGTAATGGAAACGCGCCTAACTTATACACGAGAGGTCACGAGTTCGAGTACTATGCTGGTCGGTTCAAACCCAATTTTTGTTTTTTTTTCTCCTGTATGGTTTGAAATCTGATATCTACCTATGTCTGCACATATATACTTAATTTCATCCTATAATCTAACATACAAAACAAAATTTCTTGCTTTATTATTTTTAAAACCCTTTCCTACAATTGTTCTAGGAATTTATATTTATATTTTTGCCCAAATATCAACATGTACACAGATATACATGTACATGTCAATATCTTTGCTCATTTTACAGAAAACTGGATTATATTGGTTCCTTGCTTCATTGATTTGAAGTGAACAATTTGCCTGACCTATGGTCTAACCATGTGGTTAATCTGACCATTCTTTTATTAGCATTGTTGCCAGGTTTTGTTTGTTCAAACCAGTTTACATTGCTTATCTGTCTTAAACTTTTAAAGATGATTGTGGTGAAACAATTGCTAAATGTACTAAGCTTTTGAAATGCATTTTTATTTTCAAAATACAATCCATCATGATCAACCAATACATCATTTATTTGAAGCTGGTTAACTCATGTATCCTGTATCTGCTACACACTAGTTCAAAGCAATGGAGATACCATTCATTGCATTCTGTCTGAAGCCTTTAAAAACATTTTACTTTTCTCAATACGATTCAGAAATGAATTCAAACTTATTTACAAAGCATTTCAGTAAAAAGAAACTATAATCCTTATAAGTTTACTTCTAGCTAAATCCAGATTTTATTCTAAAACTCAGTGCTCTGTTATGTCTCAAGATTAACTAATACATAATATAAATTATGCAAAACAGTAGCTCAACTACATATGCATATTTCTTTTTCCAAGCATCCATATCAATACTTAAGATCATTTCCTTGTTTCCCACTCAGATATTTCTTTTAGATTTTAAACCTTAGTGCATAACAATATATTTAACATGATACAACTAGTCCATCTAACCATAATAGAATTCATTACATGACTGGAAATCTTAGAAACATAAAAAATTTCCTGAATACATGCAGATATAATCAATTTAAGCTCTTATTGAAACTAGCTAGCATGTTCATTCACTCCTCCATAATAGCCATAACTTCATTTTTACTTAGTGCCTGGGTTACCTGAAAGAGCATGAGTGGCTGCCTCATTTTAAAATGAGACACCCCAGATGCCATGAGCAAACAAGGGTCAGATCTATGATCTGGTATGAGTAACATCAATACATTCATGATATTAAGCAATAGAGAATATAAGAGCACCAATTAGTTATTTATGCAAATTCCTGCAATCAATTACTTTAACATAGTATAATTAAGTTGATTCAGGTATGATATATTCATTTATCATTCTTACACTTGCATACATAATCATGCAAACATAATTATCTATTTGCAACAATTGCATTCACTGGAACCATCTTGGTTCCATACCATTCAACCTAAGAAATATCCATATTCCTATTTCTTCATTTACAGGTTGTATAATTCAATTTAAATCCCTGCCTCATCTGCTATTAAGGAATCACAGGGACACATTGCAATGAACTAATTCACATCATTGCACAAAGATCTCAGGGCTTAAACAAACCATGTGCCAACTTGCATACTTCAAATATGACAAGCATTCCAGCAGCCTTCTTGGCCTTCCCTTCCCTAGTTTATTTACTAGCGTATTGTCTTAAATCCTATCATCAAATATGCTAAGTGAACATGTCACTGCAAACATGGAAACATCCATAATCTTTCCTAGCATAATTCTCCTCAGAAATAAGCAGACAGTTATTTCCTAAATGGGGTCAATATGTCTTGATCTTAGTAAAATATAAGAATATTTTCAACTGTAAAAAGAGGCATGGCATGTTCTTATTATATTGATCTGCAAGCCCTTATGATTGATTCAGATTCAGGATCTGGTTCAATCATAATTTTATCTTGTGAGTTTCTTTTTTTTTTGATTTGATTAAGGGCTCAGCACTTAGAAAATTTCTATTGCACCCTTAACATTTTTCTTCTCGAGCCTCAGCACTTATACCAAGTATAATGCAGCTCCCAACATTTTTGTAAAGTTTTCATGCCATAGATCTATAACAGTTGAGAGTATTCTCTATATAATTTTAAGATCCTAGACTTTAACATTTATGAGTATAAATAAAACAGTATGATACACATCCAAAGACAAATGTCTCAACCAATCAAAGATCATCAAAATCATCCATATTAAATCATATCAGATTTAAAATAAGACATCCAAAAAGCATTGATGAAATCATATACATCAAAACCAGAAATATATATATAAATGGCAATAAAAAGTGGCTGCCTCATCTCAGGTCTTAATGCCATGAACTCAGTGAGGTTACTCACCTAAATATTTCCTCTTATTAATCCAGAAAATCCTTGTATGAGTGTTTTCTCCTTCCTTCCAATATTTTTCTTCCTTTCTTATTTTTGTGCAGCTCGGGGTAAAATAATTCTACTGGCTAAAACTGCCTATTTATATGCAATTTTTCCACTAGGGTTTTGTTAAAACAGAATTCCATTTCTGTCCTGGCTAGCATCATGCATTTTTCATTCATAATACCCCGGCCATATTAACCAATTTAAAGGCTGCATTTTCTTTCTTTTACTTTTCAGAAAATGGCCACTCACCTAGTCATGTTAAAAGTGTGACTATCCTATTTTTATATTTTAATTATTCCTGAGAATCCCCTTTGCTATTTTTGCCTACACAAGCATATTGACTTGTATCACATTTCATGTCATTTTAATGTTATAGTTTCACTTGCTTATATATATATATACTTTTCAGTATTTAAAAATGTATATTTGTATACATATCTTATCTAGGCTTATTTAATTCCTCTTTAATTTCAGAAACATATGCACCTATATGTATACAGGTTTACAAATCCTTATAACATATATATGTATAATTTTCTTTTCTGGGTTTTAAATAAAATCTGTTTACTGATTTAAAGTAAAACTTACTTTTCTTATTTTCTAAGATGATCCATATAATTCCAGAAATCAAATATCCATGTTGCAAAATCATGTTTGTATTGCTTTTTAATTCTTGTTTTAAATCCAAGAAATCTGGAGTTCTTCCTTGTGCCATTTCAGTGTGCACGTGCACACATATACTTGCACACTATTTATTCCAGAAATTTCACCATATTTAAATCTAAATATTTCAAAAATTAAATCATTTTACAAAAATGATTTTTCACAAAATTTTGGGGTATTACATTCACCCCTCCTTTTAGGAATTGTGTCCTCACAATTTTTCTAACATTTATAACAAGCATCATTTTCTTTTCTGAAAACTTATCAAACATATGCATAAGCAAACAAATTCAACCATATCAACCATGCATAACAAAAAAAAAATTTCCAGAGAAAAAAAAATTACCTTTTAATTTGCAAAAAGCTTAGGATAATCCATTCTAATCTTATCCTCTAACTCCCATGTGCAGTCATTAGGATCACTACTCCACTGGATCTTAACTAGTTTCAAGGTTTTGCTCCTTAATTTCTTTTCTTCCTTAGCTACAATCCCCACCGGTTCTTTTTCATAAACCAAGTCAGGATTTATTTGAATTTTGGTAGGCTCTTCCAAAATGTCTTCTTTATCATGTACCCATCTTCTAAGTTGGGACACATGAAAAACATTATGCATTGCTTTCATTTCCTCTGGTAGTTCTAATTTGTAAGCCAATGAACCAATTCTTTCCAGAATTTTATAGGGTCCAACATACCTTGGTGTAAGCTTACCTTGCTTGCCAAATCTCATGACTTTCTTCATAGGTGAAATCTTGATGAAAACAAAGTCTCCCACTTCATATTCCACTTGCTTTCTCTTCCTATCTGCAAATTTCTTTTGCCTATCTTGAGCTGCTGCTATTCTTTTTCTTATTAACCCAATTTTCTCTGTAGTTTCTTTAACATATTCAGGTCCTAGAACAGCCCTTTCTCCAGTCTCTACCCAGCATATAGGTGATAAACATGGCTTGCCATATAAGGCTTCAAATGGTGCCATCCCTATGGTGCTTTGGTAACTGTTATTGTATGTGAATTCAGCTAGATGGAGGTGGTCTTCCCAGTTGCCTCCAAAGTCCAGTGTACATGCTCTCAACAAATCCTCTAAGACTTTGTTCACCACCTCAGTTTGACCATCTGATTGTGGATGGTAGGCAGTGCTTAAGCACAATTCACTCCCCATGGCCTCTTGAAAACTTTTCCAAAACTTTGAGGTGAAGATGGTATCCCTATCACTCACAATGGTTTTGGGTATGCCATGCATCCTTACTACCTCTTTCATGAATATTTGAGCCAATTTTGGAGCATTTCTTTCTGTTCTAACTGGGATAAAGTGTGCTACCTTAGTTAACATATCCACTATTACCCATATACTTGTGTTTCCCTTCTTAGATCTAGGCAGACCATCTATGAAATCCATAGATATGTCCTCCCACTTCCACTGTGGTATACTAAGGGGTTGCAATAGTCCTGATGGCCTTTGTGTCTCTGCCTTGACTTGTTGGCAAGTCATGCACCTTGCAACATATCTGGCCACATCTGACTTCATCCCCTTCCACCAAAGATTTCTTTTCAAATTTTGATACATCTTGGTGCTACCTGGGTGTATGGAGTACTTACTCCTATGGTATTCATTTAATATTTCCTCCTTCAATTCTATATTTTCTGGAACACATATCCTATTTTTATTCCTTAAATAACCTTTTTTATCAACTTGATAATTTATTACTTCCTCCCCTTTTGATATGAGCATTTTCTTTTCCACCATGTTTAGGTCTTGTTCCTGCATTTTCCCAGTCTTAAGAAGTAAATCTGATTGCAGAGATATCATACTTAATTTCCCTTTACCTTCACCTTCTTCAATGGACATCATTTGTACCCCACTGTTTTCCTCAATTTCCAAATCAGTAAGTATAGACAAATCCTTAAATTCTTCCATCATCAACATGGCTACCTTGGCATGTTGTCTACTCAAGGCATCTGCAACTTTATTTGCCTTGCCTGGTGTATACAGTATATCTAGGTCATAGGCAGCTAGGAACTCTACCCATCTATGTTGCCTCATGTTCAAATCTTTTTGTGAGAATAAATATTTCAGTGCCTTATGATCAGTGTACAAAATGAATTTGGCACCTAACAAATAATGTCTCCAAAGTTTCAAAGCATACACAACTGCTGCTAGTTCAAGATCATGGGTTGCATATCTGGTTTCATGTGGCTTTAATTGCCTAGATGCATAGGCTACCACCTGGTCTTGCTGCATCAACACAGCCCCTAACCCAGAGCCACTTGCATCAGTATACACAACCAAATTTTCATTTCCTTCTGGCACTCTCAATACTGGTGCATTAATCAGGGCTTCCTTTATTTTGATAAAAGCTTGCTCACATTTTTCTATCCATACAAAGGCTTGGTTCTTTCTAGTTAAATTGGTAAGTGGTGATGATATTTTTGAGAAATCTTTTATAAATCTCCTATAATATCCTGCCATCCCCATAAATGATCTAATCTCACTGATGGTGCTAGGCCTTTTCCATGCTTGGATTGCTACTACCTTATTAGGGTTTACTGATATTCCTTTGGCAGAGATAACATGCCCAAGAAAATGCACTTCTTCTTTCCAAAATGCACATTTTGAAAATTTTGCCTTTAAATCATTTTCCCTTAGTCTTGACAAAACTAAATGCAAATGATTTTTATGCTCTTCCACTGTCTTAGAATAAATCAAAATGTCATCAATAAAAATCAGTACAAACTTGTCTAAATAATCTCTAAATATTCTATTCATCAAATCAACAAAATATGAAGGAGCATTTGTCAAACCAAATGGCATAACCAAAAATTCATATAAGCCATATCTTGTGTTAAATGCAGTATACTTAACACTTGAGTCTTCAACGTTCATTTGATGGAATCCTGATGCTAGGTCTAATCTAGAAAATATTTTAGCTTCACTGAGTTGGTCAAAGAGATCATCTATTCTAGGCAATGGGTATTTATTCTTGATGGTTACTTTATTTAGTTCCCTGTAATCTATGCACATTCTCAAGGTACCATCATGTTTTCTTACAAACACTACTGGAGAACCCCAGCAGGAATTGCTTGGCCTTATAAATCCCTTGCCTTCTAATTCTTCCAACTGATTTTTCAATTCTTTCAGTTCACTTGGCCCCATTCTATAAGGTTTCTTGATTATTGGACTTGCTCCTGGAATGAGATTAATTTGGAACTCAACTGGTCTGTGGTGTGGAACACCCTTAATTTCCCCAAACACATCCAAGTATTCATTAACTATGGGAATTTCTTCAATGGTTAGTTCACTCAGATCTTTTTTTAAGTCAACTAAATGATACAATTTCCCTTCCTTAGCTACTTCACATAGAACTGTGATCCTCTGGCCTCTAGAATTTTTCAATGATATGGTGGATGAGTCTAAATTAATTATGGCTTTAAATTGCCTTAACCAATCTACCCCCAATATAACTCCTATATTTGGGTAATTTAAAACATATAAATTGGAAATAAAAATATTTCCTCCTATGTTTAACTCCACATCCACACAATTCATGTTCAAAACACTAGAACTCCCTAGGGGACTTTGTACAAGCAATGGGGTTTCAACCAATATGCAGTTTAATTTTAACACTTTAACTAATTCATAGGAAATCAAAGAGTGTGTTGCTCCAGTATCATATACTACTGGTATGGGTATGGCACAAATGAGTAATGTACCTTCCACTTGGCCATGATTTTCAGCATCAATTTTCACTGCAGATTTGCCTTTACCTTCCAAAGTTGCCAATTTCCCTTGCTGTTTATTCTCAGGACAGTTCCTCTTCATATGCCCCTCTTTCCCACATAGGCAGCATTTGAAGGCTCCTCCTTTTAACTCTGGGCACCTTGGTTTGATGTGTCCTTCTTTTCCACAATGATGGCAAACCAATTTCTTCTTAGTATCATTGGCTTTTGTATCTTTACTCTTCCTGTTGTCTGCCTCCTCCTTCTTTTTATCATAAGGGTGATATCTTCCCTTATCCTTCTTGTTGTTGCTCTTAAAATTCCTATATTTCTCTCTTTCTTTGTCATGTTGTTCCAGTTTCAAGGCCAGATCAATTACTTGATCAAATGTTCTATCTGCATATGGTAGCATAGCTCTGCTAAGTCCTGGGTTCAGTCCTTTTATATACCTATCATTTTTGGATGCTTCATCTGCCACTAGCATTGCTCCATAATTGGATAGCCCCTCAAACTTTTGAGTGTATTCAGTGACATTCAAAGTTCCCTGCCTAAGTTTGATAAATTCTTCAAGCAAAGTGGTCTTGGCTGATGCTGGTACAAATCTTGCCTCCAACATCTCCTTGAACTGATTCCAAGTGATTTCATTTTCATTTCTTCCAGCTATGATCACCTCCCACCAGCTTAAAGCTACCCCTTTCAGTTGTCTAGAAGCTACTCGCCTCTTCCTTTGGTCATCCAACTGCATGTCATTGAAAATCCTATCAAGTGTTCTCAACCATGCTTGAATTTCCATCACACTCTCGGTTCCTTCAAAACTCTTGCCTCCCAAATTGGAATAAGTCTTCAGTAGTTTTGAAAGCTCTTCATGTGGGTTCTCAGGCCTATGTCCAATCCCTTCTCTTAAAACCCTCACAAATTCTTGCATATTAAGCATTTGAGGTGCACTGGGTCCTGCATTGTGATGAGATCCTCTTCCTACCATGGTCTGCTAACTAAATTCTGGGTAAATGGTATTAGTATATTATGAGTACTTCTATAATTTCTATTTTCTTATCTAAATTATTTCATCCAAAACAAACAGACATAATACATTTCTATAATACTTAACAATCAATGCAACCAAGTGCTCTGATACCAACTGAAATGACCCTCCTATTTTCACCCTAATTTCATAAGGATTTTTTTTAAGAGATGATATATAGATATGTCATTCATTACAAATATATTTTCCCAGGGTCATTTTCTTTATCCAATAAACAAAATATATCCAGGATCTTTCACAATATAAAAATATTGTTTTTAAATCTAAATCATTCCTAACATACATATATGAAGATATCTATGTTATATTCTACTAGAATCAGAGCATGATAATATGCAAGTAGAAATCCTTTTAATTCTATTAAAATGTGATAATTCCCTTTTAAAAGATTAATTATTGTATCCTGATTTTTGACCATAGAATCCACTGGAAACATGCACTTTAGTCTGTTATTATAATTAAGAAATGATCAAGTAATAATCAGTGGAAAGCAAGCTTATAATATGGATGATTGTGTTAAAGTCTGTATAGTATCAAACTCAGGCTAAAAGAAAGTGGATCATAAGTGAACACAAGCAACATCTAGGCGTAATGGAAACGCGCCTAACTTATACACGAGAGGTCACGAGTTCGAGTACTATGCTGGTCGGTTCAAACCCAATTTTTGTTTTTTTTTCTCCTGTATGGTTTGAAATCTGATATCTACCTATGTCTGCACATATATACTTAATTTCATCCTATAATCTAACATACAAAACAAAATTTCTTGCTTTATTATTTTTAAAACCCTTTCCTACAATTGTTCTAGGAATTTATATTTATATTTTTGCCCAAATATCAACATGTACACAGATATACATGTACATGTCAATATCTTTGCTCATTTTACAGAAAACTGGATTATATTGGTTCCTTGCTTCATTGATTTGAAGTGAACAATTTGCCTGACCTATGGTCTAACCATGTGGTTAATCTGACCATTCTTTTATTAGCATTGTTGCCAGGTTTTGTTTGTTCAAACCAGTTTACATTGCTTATCTGTCTTAAACTTTTAAAGATGATTGTGGTGAAACAATTGCTAAATGTACTAAGCTTTTGAAATGCATTTTTATTTTCAAAATACAATCCATCATGATCAACCAATACATCATTTATTTGAAGCTGGTTAACTCATGTATCCTGTATCTGCTACACACTAGTTCAAAGCAATGGAGATACCATTCATTGCATTCTGTCTGAAGCCTTTAAAAACATTTTACTTTTCTCAATACGATTCAGAAATGAATTCAAACTTATTTACAAAGCATTTCAGTAAAAAGAAACTATAATCCTTATAAGTTTACTTCTAGCTAAATCCAGATTTTATTCTAAAACTCAGTGCTCTGTTATGTCTCAAGATTAACTAATACATAATATAAATTATGCAAAACAGTAGCTCAACTACATATGCATATTTCTTTTTCCAAGCATCCATATCAATACTTAAGATCATTTCCTTGTTTCCTACTCAGATATTTCTTTTAGATTTTAAACCTTAGTGCATAACAATATATTTAACATGATACAACTAGTCCATCTAACCATAATAGAATTCATTACATGACTGGAAATCTTAGAAACATAAAAATTTTCCTGAATACATGCAGATATAATCAATTTAAGCTCTTATTGAAACTAGCTAGCATGTTCATTCACTCCTCCATAATAGCCATAACTTCATTTTTACTTAGTGCCTGGGTTACCTGAAAGAGCATGAGTGGCTGCCTCATTTTAAAATGAGACACCCCAGATGCCATGAGCAAACAAGGGTCAGATCTATGATCTGGTATGAGTAACATCAATACATTCATGATATTAAGCAATAGAGAATATAAGAGCACCAATTAGTTATTTATGCAAATTCCTGCAATCAATTACTTTAACATAGTATAATTAAGTTGATTCAGGTATGATATATTCATTTATCATTCTTACACTTGCATACATAATCATGCAAACATAATTATCTATTTGCAACAATTGCATTCACTGGAACCATCTTGGTTCCATACCATTCAACCTAAGAAATATCCATATTCCTATTTCTTCATTTACAGGTTGTATAATTCAATTTAAATCCCTGCCTCATCTGCTATTAAGGAATCACAGGGACACATTGCAATGAACTAATTCACATCATTGCACAAAGATCTCAGGGCTTAAACAAACCATGTGCCAACTTGCATACTTCAAATATGACAAGCATTCCAGCAGCCTTCTTGGCCTTCCCTTCCCTAGTTTATTTACTAGTGTATTGTCTTAAATCCTATCATCAAATATGCTAAGTGAACATGTCACTGCAAACATGGAAACATCCATATTCGTTCCTAGCATAATTCTCCTCAGAAATAAGCAGACAGTTATTTCCTAAATGGGGTCAATATGTCTTGATCTTAGTAAAATATAAGAATATTTTCAACTGTAAAAAGAGGCATGGCATGTTCTTATTATATTGATCTGCAAGCCCTTATGATTGATTCAGATTCAGGATCTGGTTCAATCATAATTTTAGCTTGTGAGTTTCTTTTTTTTTTTTGATTTGATTAAGGGCTCAGCACTTAGAAAATTTCTATTGCACCCTTAACATTTTTCTTCTCGAGCCTCAGCACTTATACCAAGTATAATGCAGCTCCCAACATTTTTGTAAAGTTTTCATGCCATAGATCTATAACAGTTGAGAGTATTCTCTATATAATTTTAAGATCCTAGACTTTAACATTTATGAGTATAAATAAAACAGTATGATACACATCCAAAGACAAATGTCTCAACCAATCAAAGATCATCAAAATCATCCATATTAAATCATATCAGATTTAAAATAAGACATCCAAAAAGCATTGATGAAATCATATACATCAAAACCAGAAATATATATATAAATGGCAATAAAAAGTGGCTGCCTCATCTCAGGTCTTAATGCCATGAACTCAGTGAGGTTACTCACCTAAATATTTCCTCTTATTAATCCAGAAAATCCTTGTATGAGTGTTTTCTCCTTCCTTCCAATATTTTTCTTCCTTTCTTATTTTTGTGCAGCTCGGGGTAAAATAATTCTACTGGCTAAAACTGCCTATTTATATGCAATTTTTCCACTAGGGTTTTGTTAAAACAGAATTCCATTTCTGTCCTGGCTAGCATCATGCATTTTTCATTCATAATACCCCGGCCATATTAACCACTTTAAAGGCTGCATTTTCTTTCTTTTACTTTTCAGAAAATGGCCACTCACCTAGTCATGTTAAAAGTGTGACTATCCTATTTTTATATTTTAATTATTCCTGAGAATCCCCTTTGCTATTTTTGCCTACACAAGCATATTGACTTGTATCACATTTCATGTCATTTTAATGTTATAGTTTCACTTGCTTATATATATATACTTTTCAGTATTTAAAAATGTATATTTGTATACATATCTTATCTAGGCTTATTTAATTCCTCTTTAATTTCAGAAACATATGCACCTATATGTATACAGGTTTACAAATCCTTAACATATATATGTATAATTTTCTTTTCTGGGTTTTAAATAAAATCTGTTTACTGATTTAAAGTAAAACTTACTTTTCTTATTTTCTAAGATGATCCATATAATTCCAGAAATCAAATATCCATGTTGAAAAATCATGTTTGTATTGCTTTTTAATTCTTGTTTTAAATCCAAGAAATCTGGAGTTCTTCCTTGTGCCATTTCAGTGTGCACGTGCACACATATACTTGCACACTATTTATTCCAGAAATTTCACCATATTTAAATCTAAATATTTCAAAAATTAAATCATTTTACAAAAATGATTTTTCACAAAATTTTGGGGTATTACAATAATTTTGATGTTTTAAGGATAAAAATGGTGTTTTATTAAGTGGATCTACACTTATAACCTAATTTCAGAATTCCTTACTTTTAGAATACTTTCATAACTCATTTGGTACTTGGTTTTTTGATGATCTGAGAGATGCTTATGAATGCTATTGCACGGTGTAATAACTCTGTTTTAAAATCTTTATCTAATTTTTTAGTTTTAAAAATGTTGAGTGGTGGCTTAAATTAAAAATGCATGTTGCATATATTAATTAGACTTATGCAAGCTTATCATATTTTACTATTTGACTAATGTTTGAATTTGAGTTAAGTATAGGTGTTAAGAGGCATATTTAGAGTTATTAGAGATGTTGGCTCGCTAAATAATAAGCTAGCTTGTAACGACCCGGAATTTTGGACCATTCGCATCCATTATAAGTGTATAGGTAGACACTCATGCCGGAGTTGAATTGCTCAAAATACCGCGTTGTTAATTTAAATTTGGCAAAACTGAACATATACAGTAAATAAATAATCACAGATCACAGACACAGAGTAATAAGTGCAGCGGAAATAAAAGAGATAGTAGTTCATGAAGCTACTATATAAATGTATAAGTTACATCAGAGTTTACAACAGAAGAGTAATACGATACATCAAATACAAAGCAGAATACATCACTGGAATCATCGATTACTGAAAGCAGAATAGATGGCTGGATCTTCAAGCAAAGCTCCAACTCCAAAGGTGAGTCTCAAATACTGGTACACTCGGTCTGACCCGAGCGTAAAGCAAAATACAAAACACTCGAGTCAGGATTAACATTCTTATATCAATAAATCCAACTCAAGTGAAATAGCAATTGAAATACAAGTAACTCAAAGGATGTTTGGAATAACCATCCTTTAAGGATCCGTTAAACTATCTACTAGGTAGTAATGTACGCTAAGTAGATAATGTCTATCAGTAATATAAAGATATCAAAATAGCGTTAAGTCATGGCCCATTCCACCCTTAACACATTTTTATTCCCAAAAGCATATACAAGACCGTAGTTTCCCCAAAACCGGAAGTCACCAGAGGGCAATACATATACTAAAGGTACAAAACAAATTCATAGTGGTCGCGAATAAAGGGATACAAGTATGACAAGGCACATGAGGCAATACCCAAGGTAGTGACACTACCGTTCGCCTGATCCGGACTGGTGAGAACGCAACGCCGCAGCGCCCGCAACACCGTGAAACAACACTCCCAAAATCAAGGGTGCACCAATCGACAACAAGTAATGAGTAGTTCGAAGAAGTGTGTCCACTTGAGGTAGCTAATCCTCCATTGGCCCGGCACGGCTCCTGTTTTAGTCATTTCCAATTTGACACAAGTGTCAAGGCTATCCATCATCGTTCTCTTTCTTCAGTCATCACGTACATCATTCCAACCACTTCATTCTGGATCATCACTCCGCGCATAGTTATTAAAGTGGTTTCGGTTTAGATAGAGAGTATATCCATTACCGATCCCGGTCTCTTTAATAACTTTCGTAATTATTACACCGATTGGTCGTTTATTTATTTCAAAACCAAATCAATTACAATTTCAATTAGAATTTGTAAACCAACATTTCATTTCTCTTTTGAAATCAATTTCCAAAATTTACGTTTCAAAACTTCCAAATTATCGTTTCAAAATCTTATAATTCAATTTCAAACTTTATTTAAAACCATTCAAATATTGATTCAAGTTCGTATATAAGTTTCATTTCGAAAACATTTAAATTAATTTAATTTAACATTCAAATCAATTTAAATTCATTTATCGGTTTCATTCAATATTCATTAAGTAAATTTGTCATTTAAAACAATTTCTATTAAATTTCCAATTCATTAAATCCATTATTTAAATTCAACTTCATTATATCAAAACTTACCAATTTAATTAAATTATATTCATCAAACTGAATTCTTTAAATTTCAAGTCTTATATTAATTTCAATAAATCACATTTTATTTCTTGTTAAAGAAATTCAATTTCCTTTTTTACTTACTTAAATAATTTTCCAAAACTCAATTTAATAAAGAAAACTCAATTTCAATTATTTACGAAGTAAAATTTCACTTATTCAAAAGTTCAATTTCTCTTATCAAAGAATTCAAATTTTTATTTAATTATCAAATAATTCAATCTTATTTAATTATTAAATAATTTCAAAGTTTAATAATTTCAAACTTAATTATTAAATCATTTCAAACTTAATTCAATCATTTCTCAAATTAAACAACATTCTTTCATCAATTACATTGTTAATATTTTGTTTCATATGATTAAATATTAACAGTTTCCTTTCATAAAAATTCAAATTCCAACTTCATTTCAAAACCATATTATTTATTCAAATAAAATCTTCGTTTATTTTTAAATCAAATTATTGACCAATCGGTTTTTGTTTAATTTCCTATCCTAGGTCAAGTTCAATTTGGGTATTTATCATTTCAACCCGATTCCAATTCAATTCAAAATCAAAGCATATCAAAGGGGACTTGCAGTGTGATAGCTGGGATGGTGTCAAAGTAAATGAACAAGCAATAACAACAAACAATAACAATCCAATAATCAATTTAAATAATCCCGAAATAATCGTATTAATTCGCATTGTTATTTGTACGACTTAATATAATTATTTCTAGAATCTACACTATCATTTCATGTAGATTAAAGATTATTACATTACGGTTTTCACTTGTCATTCAATTTCAATTTTTATACATCATCAATTTAACAACATACATTCAGTGGTTCAAGGTGTAATTAACAAATCCTACGTGTCAACAAATTCAACAGTTAAAGGGGTCATATTATACAATGTCATTAAATCAAATTTAACATTTAACTATCCTATATCAAGTTCAATTGCATACTATTTATCGTTTAACACTAACAATTTAACGTCCAATATAAACATCAATAAACAATCAATTATCAGCCAAACTGTATTATCATCGCATAAATAATTAACAGATGATGGTGTTAGATGTCACAGGTGAACTGATACAGGTAATAACATATATAACAGTGAAATTAAATAACAGCAGCATATTTCAATTGTCGTTTCAATTGAAATCAAATTTGATAAATAAAAGAACGTTAATCGTGAGTGAGTGCTCACCTTCCGAGGCTAGAGAGAGAACGGAATGAGAAGAGATACGAACCCAAACACAGATTTCGAAGCAAAGCAATATTGGCAAGAATCGACGACGAACAATCTGATAGATAGGAATCGATGAGAACAATCGAACCAGCTAAAAAAAATTTTTTAGATGAGATGTGTATTCTATTATTATTCCACTTAAACCCAATATTCATTTCAAATACATATACATTTTACACAAATCTTAAGTTTAAATATACACTGACATCAAACATATATACACATTATATTCTTAAATCAATATATAAATGTTAAAACATACACTGACATCAAACATATCTTTCATGTCATTCCATCTCTTGAGTGAAATTGGATCCACAAGCCATTTCTTGATAGAGAGATCAATGGGTTGTGTTTCTGAGGTAGAAGCTTGCTTTAATTTCTTTTGTTGAGGAGCCATTAGGGATAAATTTGAAGAAAGAAATTTAATAAGAGAAGGTAGGGTTTCTGGGATTTGGGGGAAGAAGACTGGTTTGAAGTAAAAGAGAGAGATAGAAAAAAAAGTGAACGGAAAGTTATATTAAAAAAAAACAGAATATACGTAACCGGTCGACCGGTCAAAATGGGGCGGTCGACCGTTTTTATCCAAAACGGTCGACCGGTCCATTTTTAGCTGTCGACCGGTGCTGTTCTGGAAGCACAGTTCAGCCTGTTTTCAATTTACTGTGTCCTAGCCCATAACCGAGCCCATAACCGAGCTCTGATACCAAATGAAAGTGTGTACGCTTGTGCACACTAATTACGGATCGTGTAATATGGACTAATATATGCGGAATGTTATTTACAATTGCTATACAAGTAAATATTCAATAAACTAACTATATAGCAATTCACAGAAATAGAATAGTAAATGCAGTAAACTGTAAAAATCACACCAGGGATTTTTATACTGGTTCGGACCTCCCGTCCTACGTCCAGTCCCAGACTTCTATCTGGATTTTCACAACCAACTACCTCGCTTCACCCGGAGGAACAGGTTTACAACACCCGAACAGCCGAACGGGATTTTGTGCCTCTTACAACTCGAGGACTTCAACAAAAAACAAATACAATTGTCGTTTACAACTTGTGCTCTTGATAACACTGATTTGTCACTTGTAGTACACCCTTCCTATAATCTTATCCTCAAAATATGTGAATGAATGTTTGTGAAGATTGAAGGAAGTATATTACTTATTTGAATCAAAAGATATGAAATAATTTCAATGATTCAATAAGCAATTTGAAGTAGAGAGCTTTTAGAATGCAAGAGTATTTAGAAATTAAGATCAGAATTTTAAAGCAAAGAATCGTTGTATTTCAATCAATGATTTAGATATGTTTATATAGAGAATAAATGGTTGTAACTCTTTGTGAAGAGTAGCCATTAACAGATGTGATCATTGATGAAAGGTAAGAGAAGCAACCATTGAAGAAAGAAGTGTCTTTTGGGAAAGGTTGCTTTCTATTTAAAAACGGTCGACAGGTCAATAATGACCAGTAGACAAAATTTCAAATATATAGACGTTATGTGCATGTGTGCACGTTCATTGTGCAATTTACACAGGAACGGTCGACCGCCTGGTTTTGGACCGGTCGACCGGTCCCTGTTAAATTGCACAGTGAATGTGCAATGTCATCCAAAACGTATATACATCGATTCTACTGAGATGCATGATTATTTGAGGATAGATTTTAACAAAACTAATACTACTAACATACCAAATAATCAACCTCTAACGTATGAAGCTCGTTGTGTTTCAATGAATAACTTCTTTTTGTCGATCACGGTTTATCCCTTTGTCAAAAATCAAAACTATATAAAAATCTTGACTCAACATTCTCCCCCTTTTTGATTGATGACAACATAGTTATGAATCTCCCCCTGTATATGATCTCCCCCTAAGATTGTGCCTGTAACTCTATATTTTCCTGCATATATACTGTTAGCACAATTTTCTCCCCCTTTGTCATCGACAAAAAGGAGTTTGTTAAAATAGAGGATATAAATTATATAATCCAGAGTATAAGCAAAATAAAACTACTACCATAGATCAAGAGTTAAGAGTCACATAATATGATAATACCCAAGAGTCTAGTACGAATTAAAACGCGACACTATTTAGTACAAGTGCATGATAATGTCTTAAAGCAAGAACTAAAGTCATAATTTACACATAATAATAGATAAAGAGATAAACTAAAAGGATTCAATCTGACTCTGTCTCACCCTCCTCTTCTTCTTCTTCTTCTTCAACAAGCTGAGTTTTTCCGTATCCACGTCCATGACTCATTCCCGAGCTTGTACCCTCCTCCGAGGATGTCCAAGCAAAAGTAGGAGGAGCTGGGCGCTTGCCAGGGTCTTGAGTTGGCATGGATGAGGATGATGCTCCACATGATATTGCTTCCCATATAGAACTGAAGAACGACTTAAGTTTGTTAAAGCGTTTATCCATTTTTGTGTCCATACGCTTAAGTCGTGCTTCGAGAAGAAATTGATTTTGAGCAATAGTGTTAAGTGATTCTTTTGTTGAGGAAGATGATCTTAAAAGTTTAACTTCTTCAGGTTTAGGACGGGATGAACGGGAGGAAGCTTCTCTATGTCCTTGGTCTTTCCATTGTTCAAAAGGCATAATATTGAAGTATGGAGCTGGAAGCTTCATTCTTGTAATCGAAGCTTTGTTGATGGCTTTTGGTTTGGAAATAGAAGACTTTGGTGGTTCAATGCCACAATCGAGCAAGAGTCGCATAATATACTCGTTATAAAACAAGTGTGGCCTAGAACTATCATTTACTTTCAAGATCTCATCAAAGATCATACCAATCCAGTTTATACGAATGCCCCCATAGATTGCGTATAATGCCTTGAAATTTTCTTTATAGACGGCATCAAAATTTCCAATTCTTGGTAAAAGAGAGTGCATAAGAGTATGATGAAGAATTCTTGCAGACGGCCGTAAACCAATAGACTTAGTGTTATCCTTGTCATCTTCAGTAAATTGATGACTAATTTGATTACGGACATGAATATTGCAAAAGTCATTAGAGAATTTTTCATCAATAAACCGAGAACCAAGAACATTTGCCATCCTATCACATGAGATAAACACTTCTTTGCCACAGACAACGGACCAAAAGCAAAAATTGGGATCCTCAGGCTTGTTTTTCTCTAAATTTAGATTAGCATAGAATAACTTGATCATGACATGGTTAATTTCCACATTGTTTTGATCATAGTCAAGTAGATTTGCAATGTCAGCATCCGTTGCGAAATCTAGGATACGATAACTAGAGAAATCTGAGAATTTAACAAACGAACCCGGATGGATAGTAAAATCTTTCATGTCATTCCATCTCTTGAGTGAAATTGGATCCACAAGCCATTTCTTGATAGAGAGATCAATGGGTTGTGTTTCTGAGGTAGAAGCTTGCTTTAATTTCTTTTGTTGAGGAGCCATTAGGGATAAATTTGAAGAAAGAAATTTAATAAGAGAAGGTAGGGTTTCTGGGATTTGGGGGAAGAAGACTGGTTTGAAGTAAAAGAGAGAGATAGAAAAAAAAGTGAACGGAAAGTTATATTAAAAAAAAACAGAATATACGTAACCAGTCGACCGGTCAAAATGTGGCGGTCGACCGTTTTTATCCAGAGTGCAAAACGGTCGACCGGTCCATTTTTAGCTGTCGACCGGTGCTGTTCTGGAAGCACAGTTCAGCCTGTTTTCAATTTACTGTGTCCTAGCCCATAACCGAGCCCATAACCGAGCTCTGATACCAAATGAAAGTGTGTACGCTTGTGCACACTAATTACAGATCGTGTAATATGGACTAATATATGCGGAATGTTATTTACAATTGCTATACAAGTAAATATTCAATAAACTAACTATATAGCAATTCACAGATATAGAATAGTAAATGCAGTAAACTGTAAAAATCACACCAGGGATTTTTATACTGGTTCGGACCTCCCGTCCTACGTCCAGTCCCAGACTTCTATCTGGATTTTCACAACCAACTACCTCGCTTCACCCGGAGGAACAGGTTTACAACACCCGAACAGCCGAACGGGATTTCGTGCCTCTTACAACTCGAGGACTTCAACAAAAAACAAATACAATTGTCGTTGACAACTTGTGCTCTTGATAACACTGATTTGTCACTTGTAGTACACCCTTCCTATAATCTTATCCTCAAAATATGTGAATGAATGTTTGTGAAGATTGAAGGAAGTATATTACTTATTTGAATCAAAAGATATGAAATAATTTCAATGATTCAATAAGCAATTTGAAGTAGAGAGCTTTTAGAATGCAAGAGTATTTAGAAATTAAGATCAGAATTTTAAAGCAAAGAATTGTTGTATTTCAATCAATGATTTAGATATGTTTATATAGAGAATAAATGGTTGTAACTCTTTGTGAAGAGTAGCCATTAACAAATGTGATCATTGATGAAAGGTAAGAGAAGCAACCATTGAAGAAAGAAGTGTCTTTTGGGAAAGGTTGCTTTCTGTTTAAAAACGGTCGACAGGTCAATAATGACCAGTAGACAAAATTTCAAATATATAGACGTTATGTGCATGTGTGCACGTTCATTGTGCAATTTACACAGGAACGGTCGACCGCCTGGTTTTGGACCGGTCGACCGGTCCCTGTTAAATTGCACAGTGAATGTGCAATGTCATCCAAAACGTATATACATCGATTCTATTGAGATGCATGATTATTTGAGGATAGATTTTAACAAAACTAATACTACTAACATACCAAATAATCAACCTCTAACGTATGAAGCTCGTTGTGTTTCAATGAATAACTTCTTTTTGTCGATCACGGTTTATCCCTTTGTCAGAAATCAAAACTATATAAAAATCTTGACTCAACATTCTCCCCATTTTTGATTGATGACAACATAGTTATGAATCTCCCCCTGTATATGATCTCCCCCTGAGATTGTGCCTGTAACTCTATATTTTCCTGCATATATACTGTTAGCACAATTTTCTCCCCCTTTGTCATCGACAAAAAGGAGTTTGTTAAAATAGAGGATATAAATTATATAATCCAGAGTATAAGCAAAATAAAACTACTACCATAGATCAAGAGTTAAGAGTCACATAATATGATAATACCCAAGAGTCTAGTACGAATTAAAACGCGACACTATTTAGTACAAGTGCATGATAATGTCTTAAAGCAAGAACTAAAGTCATAATTTACACATAATAATAGATAAAGAGATAAACTAAAAGGATTCAATCTGACTCTGTCTCACCCTCCTCTTCTTTTTATTCTTCTTCAACAAGCTGAGTTTTTCCGTATCCACGTCCATGACTCGTTCCCGAGCTTGTACCCTCCTCCGAGGATGTCCAAGCAAAAGTAGGAGGAGATGGGCGCTTGCCAGGGTCTTGAGTTGGCATGGATGAGGATGATGCTCCACATGATATTGCTTCCCATATAGAACTGAAGAACGACTTAAGTTTGTTAAAGCGTTTATCCATTTTTGTGTCCATGCGCTTAAGTCGTGCTTCGAGAAGAAAATGATTTTGAGCAATAGTGTTAAGTGATTCTTTTGTTGAGGAAGGTGATCTTAAAAGTTTAACTTCTTCAGGTTTAGGACGGGATGAACGGGAGGAAGCTTCTCTATGTCCTTGGTCTTTCCATTGTTCAAAAGGCATAATATTGAAGTATGGAGCTGAAAGCTTCATTCTTGTAATCGAAGCTTTGTTGATGGCTTTTGGTTTGGAAATAGAAGACTTTGGTGGTTCAATGCCACAATCGAGCAAGAGTCGCATAATATACTCGTTATAAAACAAGTGTGGCCTAGAACTATCATTTACTTTCAAGATCTCATCAAAGATCATACCAATCCAGTTTATACGAATGCCCCCATAGATTGCGTATAATGCCTTGAAATTTTCTTTATAGACGGCATCAAAATTTCCAATTCTTTGTAAAAGAGAGTGCATAAGAGTATGATGAAGAATTCTTGCAGACGGCCGTAAACCAATAGACTTAGTGCTATCCTTGTCATCTTCAGTAAATTGATGACTAATTTGATTACGGACATGAATATTGCAAAAGTCATTTGAGAATTTTTCACCAATAAACAGAGAACCAAGAACATTTGCCATCCTATCACATGAGATAAACACTTCTTTGCCACAGACAACGGACCAAAAGCAAAAATTGGGATCCTCGGGCTTGTTTTTCTCTAAATTTAGATTAGCATAGAATAACTTGATCATGACATGGTTAATTTCCACATTGTTTTGATCATAGTCAAGTAGATTTGCAATGTCAGCATCCGTTGCGAAATCTAGGATACGATAACTAGAGAAATCTGAGAATTTAACAAACGAACCCGGATGGATAGTAAAATCTTTCATGTCATTCCATCTCTTGAGTGAAATTGGATCCACAAGCCATTTCTTGATAGAGAGATCAATGGGTTGTGTTTCTGAGGTAGAAGCTTGCTTTAATTTCTTTTGTTGAGGAGCCATTAGGGATAAATATGAAGAAAGAAATTTAATAAGAGAAGGTAGGGTTTCGGGGATTTGGGGGAAGAAGACTGGTTTGAAGTAAAAGAGAGAGATAGAAAAAAAAGTGAACGGAAAGTTATATTAAAAAAAAACAGAATATACGTAACCGGTCGACCGGTCAAAATGGGGCGGTCGACCGTTTTTATCCAGAGTGCAAAACGGTCGACCGGTCCATTTTTAGCTGTCGACCGATGCTGTTCTGGAAGCACAGTTCAGCCTATTTTCAATTTACTGTGTCCTAGCCCATAACCGAGCCCATAACCGAGCTCTGATACCAAATGAAAGTGTGTACGCTTGTGCACACTAATTACGGATCGTGTAATATGGACTAATATATGCGGAATGTTATTTACAATTGCTATACAAGTAAATATTCAATAAACTAACTATATAGCAATTCACAGATATAGAATAGTAAATGCAGTAAACTGTAAAAATCACACCAGGGATTTTTATACTGGTTCGGACCTCCCGTCCTACGTCTAGTCCCAGACTTCTATCTGGATTTTCACAACCAACTACCTCGCTTCACCCGGAGGAACAGGTTTACAACACCCGAACAGCCGAACGGGATTTCGTGCCTCTTACAACTCGAGGACTTCAACAAAAAACAAATACAATTGTCGTTGACAACTTGTGCTCTTGATAACACTGATTTGTCACTTGTAGTACACCCTTCCTATAATCTTATCCTTAAAATATGTGAATGAATGTTTGTGAAGATTGAAGGAAGTATATTACTTATTTGAATCAAAAGATATGAAATAATTTCAATGATTCAATAAGCAATATGAAGTAGAGAGCTTTTAGAATGCAAGAGTATTTAGAAATTAAGATCAGAATTTTAAAGCAAAGAATTGTTGTATTTCAATCAATGATTTAGATATGTTTATATAGAGAATAAATGGTTGTAACTCTTTGTGAAGAGTAGCCATTAACAGATGTGATCATTGATGAAAGGTAAGAGAAGCAACCATTGAAGAAAGAAGTGTCTTTTGGGAAAGGTTGCTTTCTGTTTAAAAACGGTCGACAGGTCAATAATGACCAGTAGACAAAATTTCAAATATATAGACGTTATGTGCATGTGTGCACGTTCATTGTGCAATTTACACAGGAACGGTCGACCGCCTGGTTTTGGACCGGTCGACCGGTCCCTGTTAAATTGCACAGTGAATGTGCAATGTCATCCAAAACGTATATACATCGATTCTATTGAGATGCATGATTATTTGAGGATATATTTTAACAAAACTAATACTACTAACATACCAAATAATCAACCTCTAACGTATGAAGCTCGTTGTGTTTCAATGAATAACTTCTTTTTGTCGATCAAGGTTTATCCCTTTGTCAGAAATCAAAACTATATAAAAATCTTGACTCAACATTCTCCCCCTTTTTGATTGATGACAACATAGTTATGAATCTCCCCCTGTATATGATCTCCCCCTGAGATTGTGCCTGTAACTCTATATTTTCCTGCATATATACTGTTAGCACAATTTTCTCCCCCTTTGTCATCGACAAAAAGGAGTTTGTTAAAATAGAGGATATAAATTATATAATCCAGAGTATAAGCAAAATAAAACTACTACCATAGATCAAGAGTTAAGAGTCACATAATATGATAATACCCAAGAGTCTAGTACGAATTAAAACGCGACACTATTTAGTACAAGTGCATGATAATGTCTTAAAGCAAGAACTAAAGTCATAATTTACACATAATAATAGATAAAGAGATAAACTAAAAGGATTCAATCTGACTCTGTCTCACCCTCCTCTTCTTCTTCTTCTTCAACAAGCTGAGTTTTTCCGTATCCACGTCCATGACTCGTTCCCGAGCTTGTACCCTCCTCCGAGGATGTCCAAGCAAAAGTAGGAGGAGCTGGGCGCTTGCCAGGGTCTTGAGTTGGCATGGATGAGGATGATGCTCCACATGATATTGCTTCCCATATAGAACTGAAGAACGACTTAAGTTTGTTAAAGCGTTTATCCATTTTTGTGTCCATGCGCTTAAGTCGTGCTTCGAGAAGAAATTGATTTTGAGCAATAGTGTTAAGTGATTCTTTTGTTGAGGAAGATGATCTTAAAAGTTTAACTTCTTCAGGTTTAGGACGGGATGAACGGGAGGAAGCTTCTCTATGTCCTTGGTCTTTCCATTGTTCAAAAGGCATAATATTGAAGTATGGAGCTGGAAGCTTCATTCTTGTAATCGAAGCTTTGTTGATGGCTTTTGGTTTGGAAATAGAAGACTTTGATGGTTCAATGCCACAATCGAGCAAGAGTCGCATAATATACTCGTTATAAAATAAGTGTGGCCTAGAACTATCATTTACTTTCAAGATCTCATCAAAGATCATACCAATCCAGTTTATACGAATGCCCCCATAGATTGCGTATAATGCCTTGAAATTTTCTTTATAGACGGCATCAAAATTTCCAATTCTTGGTAAAAGAGAGTGCATAAGAGTATGATGAAGAATTCTTGCAGACGGCCGTAAACCAATAGACTTAGTGCTATCCTTGTCATCTTCAGTAAATTGATGACTAATTTGATTACGGACATGAATATTGCAAAAGTCATTTGAGAATTTTTCACCAATAAACCGAGAACCAAGAACATTTGCCATCCTATCACATGAGATAAACACTTCTTTGCCACAGAAAACGGACCAAAAGCAAAAATTGGGATCCTCGGGCTTGTTTTTCTCTAAATTTAGATTAGCATAGAATAACTTGATCATGACATGGTTAATTTCCACATTGTTTTGATCATAGTCAAGTAGATTTGCAATGTCAGCATCCGTTGCGAAATCTAGGATACGATAACTAGAGAAATCTGAGAATTTAACAAACGAACCCGGATGGATAGTAAAATCTTTCATGTCATTCCATCTCTTGAGTGAAATTGGATCCACAAGCCATTTCTTGATAGAGAGATCAATGGGTTGTGTTTCTGAGGTAGAAGCTTGCTTTAATTTCTTTTGTTGAGGAGCCATTAGGGATAAATTAAAAGAAAGAAATTTAACAAGAGAAGGTAGGGTTTCTGGGATTTGGGGGAAGAAGACTGGTTTGAAGTAAAAGAGAGAGATAGAAAAAAAAAGTGAACGGAAAGTTATATTAAAAAAAACAGAATATACGTAACCGGTCGACCGGTCAAAATGGGGCGGTCGACCGTTTTTATCCAGAGTGCAAAACGGTCGACCGGTCCATTTTTAGCTGTCGACCGGTGCTATTCTGGAAGCACAGTTCAGCCTGTTTTCAATTTACTGTGTCCTAGCCCATAACCGAGCTCTGATACCAAATGAAAGTGTGTACGCTTGTGCACACTAATTACGGATCGTGTAATATGGACTAATATATGCGGAATGTTATTTACAATTGCTATACAAGTAAATATTCAATAAACTAACTATATAGCAATTCACAGATATAGAATAGTAAATGCAGTAAACTGTAAAAATCACACCAGGGATTTTTATACTGGTTCGGACCTCCCGTCCTACGTCCAGTCCCAGACTTCTATCTGGATTTTCACAACCAACTACCTCGCTTCACCCGGAGGAACAGGTTTACAACACCCGAACAGCCGAACGGGATTTCGTGCCTCTTAATACTCGAGGACTTCAACAAAAAACAAATACAATTGTCGTTGACAACTTGTGCTCTTGATAACACTGATTTGTCACTTGTAGTACACCCTTCCTATAATCTTATCCTCAAAATATGTGAATGAATGTTTGTGAAGATTGAAGGAAGTATATTACTTATTTGAATCAAAAGATATGAAATAATTTCAATGATTCAATAAGCAATTTGAAGTAGAGAGCTTTTAGAATGCAAGAGTATTTAGAAATTAAGATCAGAATTTTAAAGCAAAGAATCGTTGTATTTCAATCAATGATTTAGATATGTTTATATAGAGAATAAATGGTTGTAACTCTTTGTGAAGAGTAGCCATTAACAGATGTGATCATTGATGAAAGGTAAGAGAAGCAACCATTGAAGAAAGAAGTGTCTTTTGGGAAAGGTTGCTTTCTGTTTAAAAACGGTCGATAGGTCAATAATGACCAGTAGACAAAATTTCAAATATATAGACGTTATGTGCATGTGTGCACGTTCATTGTGCAATTTACACAGGAACGGTCGACCGCCTGGTTTTGGACCGGTCGACCGGTCCCTGTTAAATTGCATAGTGAATGTGCAATGTCATCCAAAACGTATATACATCGATTCTATTGAGATGCATGATTATTTGAGGATAGATTTTAACAAAACTAATACTACTAACATACCAAATAATCAACCTCTAACGTATGAAGCTCGTTGTGTTTCAATGAATAACTTCTTTTTGTCGATCACGGTTTATCCCTTTGTCAGAAATCAAAACTATATAAAAATCTTGACTCAAAATTCTCCCCCTTTTTGATTGATGACAACATAGTTATGAATCTCCCCCTGTATATGATCTCCCCCTGAGATTGTGCCTGTAACTCTATATTTTCCTGCATATATACTGTTAGCACAATTTTCTCCCCCTTTGTCATCGACAAAAAGGAGTTTGTTAAAATAGAGGATATAAATTATATAATCCAGAGTATAAGCAAAATAAAACTACTACCATAGATCAAGAGTTAAGAGTCACATAATATGATAATACCCAATAGTCTAGTACGAATTAAAACGCGACACTATTTAGTACAAGTGCATGATAATGTCTTAAAGCAAGAACTAAAGTCATAATTTACACATAATAATAGATAAAGAGATAAACTAAAAGGATTCAATCTGACTCTGTCTCACCCTCCTCTTCTTCTTCTTCTTCAACAAGCTGAGTTTTTCCGTATCCACGTCCATGACTCGTTCCCGAGCTTGTGCCCTCCTCCGAGGATGTCCAAGCAAAAGTAGGAGGAGCTGGGTGCTTGCCAGGGTCTTGAGTTGGCATGGATGAGGATGATGCTCCACATGATATTGCTTCCCATATAGAACTGAAGAACGACTTAAGTTTGTTAAAGCGTTTATCCATTTTTGTGTCCATGCGCTTAAGTCGTGCTTCGAGAAGAAAATGATTTTGAGCAATAGTGTTAAGTGATTCTTTTGTTGAGGAAGGTGATCTTAAAAGTTTAACTTCTTCAGGTTTAGGACGGGATGAACGGGAGGAAGCTTCTCTATGTCCTTGGTCTTTCCATTGTTCAAAAGGCATAATATTGAAGTATGGAGCTGGAAGCTTCATTCTTGTAATCGAAGCTTTGTTGATGGCTTTTGGTTTGGAAATAGAAGACTTTGGTGGTTCAATGCCACAATCGAGCAAGAGTCGCATAATATACTCGTTATAAAACAAGTGTGGCCTAGAACTATCATTTACTTTCAAGATCTCATCAAAGATCATACCAATCCAGTTTATACGAATGCCCCCATAGATTGCGTATAATGCCTTGAAATTTTCTTTATAGACGACATCAAAATTTCCAATTCTTGGTAAAAGAGAGTGCATAAGAGTATGATGAAGAATTCTTGCAGACGGCCATAAACCAATAGACTTAGTGCTATCCTTGTCATCTTCAGTAAATTGATGACTAATTTGATTACGGACATGAATATTGCAAAAGTCATTTGAGAATTTTTCACCAATAAACCGAGAACCAAGAACATTTGCCATCCTATCACATGAGATAAACACTTCTTTGCCACAGACAACGGACCAAAAGCAAAAATTGGGATCCTCGGGCTTGTTTTTCTCTAAATTTATATTAGCATAGAATAACTTGATCATGACATGGTTAATTTCCACATTGTTTTGATCATAGTCAAGTAGATTTGCAATGTCAGCATCCGTTGCGAAATCTAGGATACGATAACTAGAGAAATCTGAGAATTTAACATACGAACCCGGATGGATAGTAAAATCTTTCATGTCATTCCATCTCTTGAGTGAAATTGGATCCACAAGCCATTTCTTGATAGAGAGATCAATGGGTTGTGTTTCTGAGGTAGAAGCTTGCTTTAATTTCTTTTGTTGAGGAGCCATTAGGGATAAATTTGAAGAAAGAAATTTAATAAGAGAAGGTAGGGTTTCTGGGATTTGGGGGAAGAAGACTGGTTTGAAGTAAAAGAGAGAGATAGGAAAAAAAGTGAACGGAAAGTTATATTAAAAAAAACAGAATATACGTAACCGGTCGACCGGTCAAAATGGGGCGGTCGACCGTTTTTATCCAGATTGCAAAACGGTCGACCGGTCCATTTTTAGCTGTCGACCGGTGCTGTTCTGGAAGCACAGTTCAGCCTGTTTTCAATTTACTGTGTCCTAACCCATAACCGAGCCCATAACCGAGCTTTGATACCAAATGAAAGTGTGTACGCTTGTGCACACTAATTACGGATCGTGTAATATGGACTAATATATGCGGAATGTTATTTACAATTGCTATACAAGTAAATATTCAATAAACTAACTATATAGCAATTCACAGATATAGAATAGTAAATGCAGTAAACTGTAAAAATCACACCAGGGATTTTTATACTGGTTCGGACCTCCCGTCCTACGTCCAGTCCCAGACTTCTATCTGGATTTTCACAACCAACTACCTCGCTTCACCCGGAGGAACAGGTTTACAACACCCGAACAGCCGAACGAGATTTCGTGCCTCTTACAACTTGAGGACTTCAACAAAAAACAAATACAATTGTCGTTGACAACTTGTGCTCTTGATAACACTGATTTGTCACTTGTAGGACACCCTTCCTATAATCTTATCCTCAAAATATGTGAATAATGTTTGTGAAGATTGAAGGAAGTATATTACTTATTTGAATCAAAAGATATGAAATAATTTCAATGATTCAATAAGCAATTTGAAGTAGAGAGCTTTTAGAATGCAAGAGTATTTAGAAATTAAGATCAGAATTTTAAAGCAAAGAATTGTTGTATTTCAATCAATGATTTAGATATGTTTATATAGAGAATAAATGGTTGTAACTCTTTGTGAAGAGTAGCCATTAACAAATGTGATCATTGATGAAAGGTAAGAGAAGCAACCATTGAAGAAAGAAGTGTCTTTTGGGAAAGGTTGCTTTCTGTTTAAAAACGGTCGACAGGTCAATAATGACAAGTAGACAAAATTTCAATTATATAGACGTTATGTGCATGTGTGCACGTTCATTGTGCAATTTACACAGGAACGGTCGACCGCCTGGTTTTGGACCGGTCGACCGGTCCATGTTAAATTGCACAGTGAATGTGCAATGTCATCCAAAACGTATATACATCGATTCTATTGAGATGCATGATTATTTGAGGATAGATTTTAACAAAACTAATACTACTAACATACCAAATAATCAACCTCTAACGTATGAAGCTCGTTGTGTTTCAATGAATAACTTCTTTTTGTCGGTCACGGTTTATACCTTTGTCAGAAATCAAAACTATATAAAAATCTTGACTCAACATTCTCCCCCTTTTTGATTGATGACAACATAGTTATGAATCTCCCCCTGTATATGATCTCCCCCTGAGATTGTGCCTGTAACTCTATATTTTCCTGCATATATACTGTTAGCACAATTTTCTCCCCCGTTGTCATCGACAAAAAGGAGTTTGTTAAAATAGAGGATATAAATTATATAATCCAGAGTATAAGCAAAATAAAACTACTACCATAGATCAAGAGTTAAGAGTCACATAATATGATAATACCCAAGAGTCTAGTACGAATTAAAACACGACACTATTTAGTACAAGTGCATGATAATGTCTTAAAGCAAGAACTAAAGTCATAATTTACACATAATAATAGATAAAGAGATAAACTAAAAGGATTCAATCTGACTCTGTCTCACCCTCCTCTTCTTCTTCTTCAACAAGCTGAGTTTTTCCGTATCCACGTCCATGACTTGTTCCCGAGCTTGTACCCTCCTCCGAGGATGTCCAAGCAAAACTAGGAGGAGCTGGGCGCTTGCCAGGGTCTTGAGTTGGCATGGATGAGGATGATGCTCCACATGATATTGCTTCCCATATAGAACTGAAGAACGACTTAAGTTTGTTAAAGCGTTTATCCATTTTTGTGTCCATGCGCTTAAGTCGTGCTTTGAGAAGAAATTGATTTTGAGCAATAGTGTTAAGTGATTCTTTTGTTGAGGAAGGTGATCTTAAAAGTTTAACTTCTTCAGGTTTAGGACGGGATGAACGGGAGGAAGCTTCTCTATGTCCTTGGTCTTTCCATTGTTCAAAAGGCATAATATTGAAGTATGGAGCTGGAAGCTTCATTCTTGTAATCGAAGCTTTGTTGATGGCTTTTGGTTTGGAAATAGAAGACTTTGGTGGTTCAATTCCACAATCGAGCAAGAGTCGCATAATATACTCGTTATAAAACAAGTGTGGCCTAGAACTATCATTTACTTTCAAGATCTCATCAAAGATCATACCAATCCAGTTTATATGAATGCCCCCATAGATTGCGTATAATGCCTTGAAATTTTCTTTATAGACGGCATCAAAATTTCCAATTCTTGGTAAAAGAGAGTGCATAAGAGTATGATGAAGAATTCTTGCAGACGGCCGTAAACCAATAGACTTAGTGCTATCCTTGTCATCTTCAGTAAATTGATGACTAATTTGATTACGGACATGAATATTGCAAAAGTCATTTGAGAATTTTTCACCAATAAACCGAGAACCAAGAACATTTGCCATCCTATCACATGAGATAAACACTTCTTTGCCACAGACAACGGACCAAAAGCAAAAATTGGGATCCTCGGGCTTGTTTTTCTCTAAATTTAGATTAGCATAGAATAACTTGATCATGACATGGTTAATTTCCACATTGTTTTGATCATAGTCAAGTAGATTTGCAATGTCAGCATCCGTTGCGAAATCTAGGATACGATAACTAGAGAAATCTGAGAATTTAACATACGAACCCGGATGGATAGTAAAATCTTTCATGTCATTCCATCTCTTGAGTGAAATTGGATCCACAAGCCATTTCTTGATAGAGAGATCAATGGGTTGTGTTTCTGAGGTAGAAGCTTGCTTTAATTTCTTTTGTTGAGGAGCCATTAGGGATAAATTTGAAGAAAGAAATTTAATAAGAGAAGGTAGGGTTTCTGGGATTTGGGGGAAGAAGACTGGTTTGAAGTAAAAGAGAGAGATAGAAAAAAAAGTGAACGGAAAGTTATATTAAAAAAAAACAGAATATACGTAACCGGTCGACCGGTCAAAATGGGGCGGTCGACCGTTTTTATCCAGAGTGCAAAACGGTCGACCGGTCCATTTTTAGCTGTCGACCGGTGCTGTTCTGGAAGCACAGTTCAGCCTGTTTTCAATTTACTGTGTCCTAGCCCATAACCGAGCCCATAACCGAGCTCTGATACCAAATGAAAGTGTGTACGCTTGTGCACACTAATTACGGATCGTGTAATATGGACTAATATATGCGGAATGTTATTTACAATTGCTATACAAGTAAATATTCAATAAACTAACTATATAGCAATTCACAGATATAGAATAGTAAATGCAGTAAACTGTAAAAATCACACCAGGGATTTTTATACTGGTTCGGACCTCCCGTCCTACGTCCAGTCCCAGACTTCTATCTGGATTTTCACAACCAACTACCTCGCTTCACCCGGAGGAACAGGTTTACAACACCCGAACAGCCGAACGGGATTTCGTGCCTCTTACAACTCGAGGACTTCAACAAAAAACAAATACAATTGTCGTTGACAACTTGTGCTCTTGATAACACTGATTTGTCACTTGTAGTACACCCTTCCTATAATCTTATCCTCAAAATATGTGAATGAATGTTTGTGAAGATTGAAGGAAGTATATTACTTATTTGAATCAAAAGATATGAAATAATTTCAATGATTCAATAAGCAATTTGAAGTAGAGAGCTTTTAGAATGCAAGAGTATTTAGAAATTAAGATCAGAATTTTAAAGCAAAGAATTGTTGTATTTCAATCAATGATTTAGATATGTTTATATAGAGAATAAATGGTTGTAACTCTTTGTGAAGAGTAGCCATTAACAGATGTGATCATTGATGAAAGGTAAGAGAAGCAACCATTGAAGAAAGAAGTGTCTTTTGGGAAAGGTTGCTTTCTGTTTAAAAACGGTCGACAGGTCAATAATGACCAGTAGACAAAATTTCAAATATATAGACGTTATGTGCATGTGTGCACGTTCATTGTGCAATTTACACAGGAACGGTCGACCGCCTGGTTTTGGACCGGTCGACCGGTCCCTGTTAAATTGCACAGTGAATGTGGAATGTCATCCAAAACGTATATACATCGATTCTATTGAGATGCATGATTATTTGAGGATAGATTTTAACAAAACTAATACTACTAACATACCAAATAATCAACCTCTAATGTATGAAGCTCGTTGTGTTTCAATGAATAACTTCTTTTTGTCGATCACGGTTTATCCCTTTGTCAGAAATCAAAACTATATAAAAATCTTGACTCAACATTCTCCCCCTTTTTGATTGATGACAACATAGTTATGAATCTCCCCCTGCATATGATCTCCCCCTGAGATTGTGCCTGTAACTCTATATTTTCCTGCATATATACTGTTAGCACAATTTTCTCCCCCTTTGTCATCGACAAAAAGGAGTTTGTTAAAATAGAGGATATAAATTACATAATCCAGAGTATAAGCAAAATAAAACTACTACCATAGATCAAGAGTTAAGAGTCACATAATATGATAATACCCAAGAGTCTAGTACGAATTAAAACGCGACACTATTTAGTACAAGTGCATGATAATGTCTTAAAGCAAGAACTAAAGTCATAATTTACACATAATAATAGATAAAGAGATAAACTAAAAGGATTCAATCTGACTCTGTCTCACCCTCCTCTTCTTCTTCTTCTTCAACAAGCTGAGTTTTTCCGTATCCACGTCCATGACTCGTTCCCGAGCTTGTACCCTCCTCCGAGGATGTCCAAGCAAAAGTAGGAGGAGCTGGGCGCTTGCCAGGGTCTTGAGTTGGCATGGATGAGGATGATGCTCCACATGATATTGCTTCCCATATAGAACTGAAGAACGACTTAAGTTTGTTAAAGCGTTTATCCATTTTTGTGTCCATGCGCTTAAGTCGTGCTTCGAGAAGAAATTGATTTTGAGCAATAGTGTTAAGTGATTCTTTGTTGAGGAAGATGATCTTAAAAGTTTAACTTCTTCAGGTTTAGGACGGGATGAACGTGAGGAAGCTTCTCTATGTCCTTGGTCTTTCCATTGTTCAAAAGGCATAATATTGAAGTATGGAGCTGGAAGCTTCATTCTTGTAATCGAAGCTTTGTTGATGGCTTTTGGTTTGGAAATAGAAGACTTTGGTGGTTCAATGCCACAATCGAGCAAGAGTCGCATAATATACTCGTTATAAAACAAGTGTGGCCTAGAACTATCATTTACTTTCAAGATCTCATCAAAGATCATACCAATCCAGTTTATACGAATGCCCCCATAGATTGCGTATAATGCCTTGAAATTTTCTTTATAGACGGCATCAAAATTTCCAATTCTTGGTAAAAGAGAATGCATAAGAGTATGATGAAGAATTCTTGCAGACGGCCGTAAACCAATAGACTTAGTGCTATCCTTGTCATCTTCAGTAAATTGATGACTAATTTGATTACGGACATGAATATTGCAAAAGTCATTTGAGAATTTTTCACCAATAAACCGAGAACCAAGAACATTTGCCATCCTATCACATGAGATAAACACTTCTTTGCCACAGACAACGGACCAAAAGCAAAAATTGGGATCCTCGGGCTTGTTTTTCTCTAAATTTAGATTAGCATAGAATAACTTGATCATGACATGGTTAATTTCCACATTGTTTTGATCATAGTCAAGTAGATTTGCAATGTCAGCATCCGTTGCGAAATCTAGGATACGATAACTAGAGAAATCTGAGAATTTAACAAACGAACCCGGATGGATAGTAAAATCTTTCATGTCATTCCATCTCTTGAGTGAAATTGGATCCACAAGCCATTTCTTGATAGAGAGATCAATGGGTTGTGTTTCTAAGGTAGAAGCTTGCTTTAATTTCTTTTGTTGAGGAGCCATTAGGGATAAATTTGAAGAAAGAAATTTAATAAGAGAAGGTAGGGTTTCTGGGATTTGGGGGAAGAAGACTGGTTTGAAGTAAAAGAGAGAGATAGAAAAAAAGTGAACGGAAAGTTATATTAAAAAAAAACAGAATATACGTAACCGGTCGACCGGTCAAAATGGGGCGGTCGACCGTTTTTATCCAAAACGGTCGACCGGTCCATTTTTAGCTGTCGACCGGTGCTGTTCTGGAAGCACAGTTCAGCCTGTTTTCAATTTACTGTGTCCTAGCCCATAACCGAGCCCATAACCTTGCTCTGATACCAAATGAAAGTGTGTACGCTTGTGCACACTAATTACGGATCGTGTAATATGGACTAATATATGCGGAATGTTATTTACAATTGCTATACAAGTAAATATTCAATAAACTAACTATATAGCAATTCACAGATATAGAATAGTAAATGCAGTAAACTGTAAAAATCACACCAGGGATTTTTATACTGGTTCGTACCTCCCGTCCTACGTCCAGTCCCAGACTTCTATCTGGATTTTCACAACCAACTACCTCGCTTCACCCGGAGGAACAGGTTTACAACACCCGAACAACCGAACGGGATTTCTTGCCTCTTATAACTCGAGGACTTCAACAAAAAACAAATACAATTGTCGTTGACAACTTGTGCTCTTGATAACACTGATTTGTCACTTGTAGTACACCCTTCCTATAATCTTATCCTCAAAATATGTGAATGAATGTTTGTGAAGATTGAAGGAAGTATATTACTTATTTGAATCAAAAGATATGAAATAATTTCAATGATTCAATAAGCAATTTGAAGTAGAGAGCTTTTAGAATGCAAGAGTATATAGAAATTAAGATCAGAATTTTAAAGCAAAGAATTGTTGTATTTCAATCAATGATTTAGATATGTTTATATAGAGAATAAATGGTTGTAACTCTTTGTGAAGAGTAGCCATTAACAGATGTGATCATTGATGAAAGGTAAGAGAAGCAACCATTGAAGAAAGAAGTGTCTTTTGGGAAAGGTTGCTTTCTGTTTAAAAACGGTCGACAGGTCAATAATGACCAGTAGACAAAATTTCAAATATATAGACGTTATGTGCATGTGTGCACGTTCATTGTGCAATTTACACAGGAACGGTCGACCGCCTGGTTTTGGACCGGTCGACCGGTCCCTGTTAAATTGCACAGTGAATGTGCAATGTCATCCAAAACGTATATACATCGATTCTATTGAGATGCATGATTATTTGAGGATAGATTTTAACAAAACTAATACTACTAACATACCAAATAATCAACCTCTAACGCATGAAGCTCGTTGTGTTTCAATGAATAACTTCTTTTTGTCGATCACGGTTTATCCCTTTGTCAGAAATCAAAACTATATAAAAATCTTGACTCAACATTCTCCCCCTTTTTGATTGATGACAACATAGTTATGAATCTCCCCCTGTATATGATCTCCCCTTGAGATTGTGCCTGTAACTCTATATTTTCCTGCATATATACTGTTAGCACAATTTTCTCCCCCTTTGTCATCGACAAAAAGGAGTTTGTTAAAATAGAGGATATAAATTATATAATCCAGAGTATAAGCAAAATAAAACTACTACCATAGATCAAGAGTTAAGAGTCACATAATATGATAATACCCAAGAGTCTAGTACGAATTAAAACGCGACACTATTTAGTACAAGTGCATGATAATGTCTTAAAGCAAGAACTAAAGTCATAATTTACACATAATAATAGATAAAGAGATAAACTAAAAGGATTCAATCTGACTCTGTCTCACCCTCCTCTTCTTCTTCTTCTTCAACAAGCTGAGTTTTTCCGTATCCATGTCCATGACTCGTTCCCGAGCTTGTACCCTCCTCCGAGGATGTCCAAGCAAAAGTAGGAGGAGCTGGGCGCTTGCCAGGGTCTTGAGTTGGCATGGATGAGGATGATGCTCCACATGATATTGCTTCCCATATAGAACTGAAGAACGACTTAAGTTTGTTAAAGCGTTTATCCATTTTTGTGTCCATGCGCTTAAGTCGTGCTTCGAGAAGAAATTGATTTTGAGCAATAGTGTTAAGTGATTCTTTTGTTGAGGAAGATGATCTTAAAAGTTTAACTTCTTCAGGTTTAGGACGGGATGAACGGGAGGAAGCTTCTCTATGTCCTTGGTCTTTCCATTGTTCAAAAGGCATAATATTGAAGTATGGAGCTGGAAGCTTCATTCTTGTAATCGAAGCTTTGTTGATGGCTTTTGGTTTGGAAATAGAAGACTTTGGTGGTTCAATGCCACAATCGAGCAAGAGTCGCATAATATACTCGTTATAAAACAAGTATGGCCTAGAACTATCATTTACTTTCAAGATCTCATCAAAGATCATACCAATCCAGTTTATACGAATGCCCCCATAGATTGCGTATAATGCCTTGAAATTTTCTTTTTAGACGACATCAAAATTTCCAATTCTTGGTAAAAGAGAGTGCATAAGAGTATGATGAAGAATTCTTGCAGACGGCCGTAAACCAATAGACTTAGTGCTATCCTTGTCATCTTCAGTAAATTGATGACTAATTTGATTACGGACATGAATATTGCAAAAGTCATTTGAGAATTTTTCACCAATAAACCGAGAACCAAGAACATTTGCCATCCTATCACATGAGATAAACACTTCTTTGCCACAGACAACGGACCAAAAGCAAAAATTGGGATCCTCGGGCTTGTTTTTCTCTAAATTTAGATTAACATAGAATAACTTGATCATGACATGGTTAATTTCCACATTGTTTTGATCATAGTCAAGTAGATTTGCAATGTCAGCATCCGTTGCGAAATCTAGGATACGATAACTAGAGAAATCTGAGAATTTAACAAACGAACCCGGATGGATAGTAAAATCTTTCATGTCATTCCATCTCTTGAGTGAAATTGGATCCACAAGCCATTTCTTGATAGAGAGATCAATGGGTTGTGTTTCTGAGGTAGAAGCTTGCTTTAATTTCTTTTGTTGAGGAGCCATTAGGGATAAATTTGAAGAAAGAAATTTAATAAGAGAAGGTAGGGTTTCTGGGATTTGGGGGAAGAAGACTGGTTTGAAGTAAAAGAGAGAGATAGAAAAAAAAAGTGAACGGAAAGTTATATTAAAAAAAACAGAATATACGTAACCGGTCGACCGGTCAAAATGGGGCGGTCGACCGTTTTTATCCAGAGTGCAAAACGGTCGACCGGTCCATTTTTAGCTGTCGACCGGTGTTGTTCTGGAAGCACAGTTCAGCCTGTTTTCAATTTACTGTGTCCTAGCCCATAACCGAGCCCATAACCGAGCTCTGATACCAAATGAAAGTGTGTACGCTTGTGCACACTAATTACAGATCGTGTAATATGGACTAATATATGCGGAATGTTATTTACAATTGCTATACAAGTAAATATTCAATAAACTAACTATATAGCAATTCACAGATATAGAATAGTAAATGCAGTAAACTATAAAAATCACACCAGGGATTTTTATACTGGTTCGAACCTCCCGTCCTACGTCCAGTCCCAGACTTCTATCTGGATTTTCACAACCAACTACCTCGCTTCACCCGGAGGAACAGGTTTACAACACCCGAACAGCCGAACGGGATTTCGTGCCTCTTACAACTCGAGGACTTCAACAAAAAACAAATACAATTGTCGTTGACAACTTGTGCTCTTGATAACACTGATTTGTCACTTGTAGTACACCCTTCCTATAATCTTATCCTCAAAATATGTGAATGAATGTTTGTGAAGATTGAAGGAAGTATATTACTTATTTGAATCAAAAGATATGAAATAATTTCAATGATTCAATAAGCAATTTGAAGTAGAGAGCTTTTAGAATGCAAGAGTATTTAGAAATTAAGATCAGAATTTTAAAGCAAAGAATTGTTGTATTTCAATCAATGATTTAGATATGTTTATATAGAGAATAAATGGTTGTAACTCTTTGTGAAGAGTAGCCATTAACAGATGTGATCATTGATGAAAGGTAAGAGAAGCAACCATTGAAGAAAGAAGTGTCTTTTGGAAAAGGTTGCTTTCTGTTTAAAAACGGTCGACAGGTCAATAATGACCAGTAGACAAAATTTCAAATATATAGACGTTATGTGCATGTGTGCACGTTCATTGTGCAATTTACACAGGAACGGTCGACCGCCTGGTTTTGGACCGGTCGACCAGTCCTTGTTAAATTGCACAGTGAATGTGCAATGTCATCCAAAACGTATATACATCGATTCTATTGAGATGCATGATTATTTGAGGATAAATTTTAACAAAACTAATACTACTAACATACCAAATAATCAACCTCTAACGTATGAAGCTCGTTGTGTTTCAATGAATAACTTCTTTTTCTCGATCACGGTTTATCCCTTTGTCAGAAATCAAAACTATATAAAAATCTTGACTCAACATTCTCCCCCTTTTTGATTGATGACAACATAGTTATGAATATCCCCCTGTATATGATCTCCCCCTGAGATTGTGCCTGTAACTCTATATTTTCCTGCATATATACTGTTAGCACAATTTTCTCCCCCTTTGTCATCGACAAAAAGGAGTTTGTTAAAATAGAGGATATAAATTATATAATCCAGAGTATAAGCAAAATAAAACTACTACCATAGATCAAGAGTTAAGAGTCACATAATATGATAATACCCAAGAGTCTAGTACGAATTAAAACGCGACACTATTTAGTACAAGTGCATGATAATGTCTTAAAGCAAGAACTAAAGTCATAATTTACACATAATAATAGATAAAGAGATAAACTAAAAGGATTCAATCTGACTCTGTCTCACCCTCCTCTTCTTCTTCTTCTTCAACAAGCTGAGTTTTTCCGTATCCACGTCCATGACTCGTTCCCGAGCTTGTACCCTCCTCTGAGGATGTCCAAGCAAAAGTAGGAGGAGCTGGGCGCTTGCTAGGGTCTTGAGTTGGCATGGATGAGGATGATGCTCCACATGATATTGCTTCCCATATAGAACTGAAGAACGACTTAAGTTTGTTAAAGCGTTTATCCATTTTTGTGTCCATGCGCTTAAGTCGTGCTTCGAGAAGAAATTGATTTTGAGCAATAGTGTTAAGTGATTCTTTTGTTGAGGAAGATGATCTTAAAAGTTTAACTTCTTCAGGTTTAGGACGGGATGAACGGGAGGAAGCTTCTCTATGTCCTTGGTCTTTCCATTGTTCAAAAGGCATAATATTGAAGTATGGAGCTGGAAGCTTCATTCTTGTAATCGAAGCTTTGTTGATGGCTTTTGGTTTGGAAATAGAAGACTTTGGTGGTTCAATGCCACAATCGAGCAAGAGTCGCATAATATACTCGTTATAAAACAAGTGTGGCCTAGAACTATCATTTACTTTCAAGATCTCATCAAAGATCATACCAATCCAGTTTATACGAATGCCTCCATAGATTGCGTATAATGCCTTGAAATTTTCTTTATAGACGGCATCAAAATTTCCAATTCTTGGTAAAAGAGAGTGCATAAGAGTATGATGAAGAATTCTTGCAGACGACCGTAAACCAATAGACTTAGTGCTATCCTTGTCATCTTCAGTAAATTGATGACTAATTTGATTACGGACATGAATATTGCAAAAGTCATTTGAGAATTTTTCACCAATAAACCGAGAACCAAGAACATTTGCCATCCTATCACATGAGATAAACACTTCTTTGCCACAGACAACGGACCAAAAGCAAAAATTGGGATCCTCGGGCTTGTTTTTCTCTAAATTTAGATTAGCATAGAATAACTTGATTATGACATGGTTAATTTCCACATTGTTTTGATCATAGTCAAGTAGATTTGCAATGTCAGCATCCGTTGCGAAATCTAGGATACGATAACTAGAGAAATCTGAGAATTTAACAAACGAACCCGGATGGATAGTAAAATCTTTCATGTCATTCCATCTCTTGAGTGAAATTGGATCCACAAGCCATTTCTTGATAGGGAGATCAATGGGTTGTGTTTCTGAGGTAGAAGCTTGCTTTAATTTCTTTTGTTGAGGAGCCATTAGGGATAAATTTGAAGAAAGAAATTTAATAAGAGAAGGTAGGGTTTCTGGGATTTGGGGGAAGAAGACTGGTTTGAAGTAAAAGAGAGAGATAGAAAAAAAAGTGAACGGAAAGTTATATTAAAAAAAAACAGAATATACGTAACCGGTCGACCGGTCAAAATGGGGCGGTCGACCGTTTTTATCCAGAGTGCAAAACGGTCGACCGGTCCATTTTTAGCTGTCGACCGGTGCTGTTCTGGAAGCACAGTTCAGCCTGTTTTCAATTTACTGTGTCCTAGCCCATAACCGAGCCCATAACCGAGCTCTGATACCAAATGAAAGTGTGTACGCTTGTGCACACTAATTACGGATCGTGTAATATGGACTAATATATGCGGAATGTTATTTACAATTGCTATACAAGTAAATATTCAATAAACTAACTATATAGCAATTCACAGATATAGAATAGTAAATGCAGTAAACTGTAAAAATCACACCAGGGATTTTTATACTGGTTCGGACCTCCCGTCCTACGTCCAGTCCCAGACTTCTATCTGGATTTTCACAACCAACTACCTCGCTTCACCCGGAGGAACAGGTTTACAACACCCGAACAGCCGAACGGGATTTCGTGCCTCTTACAACTCGAGGACTTCAACAAAAAACAAATACAATTGTCGTTGACAACTTGTGCTCTTGATAACACTGATTTGTCACTTGTAGTACACCCTTCCTATAATCTTATCCTCAAAATATGTGAATGAATGTTTGTGAAGATTGAAGGAAGTATATTACTTATTTGAATCAAAAGATATGAAATAATTTCAATGATTCAATAAGCAATTTGAAGTAGAGAGCTTTTAGAATGCAAGAGTATTTAGAAATTAAGATCAGAATTTTAAAGCAAAGAATTGTTGTATTTCAATCAATGATTTAGATATGTTTATATAGAGAATAAATGGTTGTAACTCTTTGTGAAGAGTAGCCATTAACAGATGTGATCATTGATGAAAGGTAAGAGAAGCAACCATTGAAGAAAGAAGTGTCTTTTGGGAAAGGTTGCTTTCTGTTTAAAAACGGTCGACAGGTCAATAATGACCAGTAGACAAAATTTCAAATATATAGACGTTATGTGCATGTGTGCACGTTCATTGTGCAATTTACACAGGAACGGTCGACCGCCTGGTTTTGGACCGGTCGACCGGTCCCTGTTAAATTGCACAGTGAATGTGCAATGTCATCCAAAACGTATATACATCGATTCTATTGAGATGCATGATTATTTGAGGATAGATTTTAACAAAACTAATACTACTAACATACCAAATAATCAACCTCTAACGTATGAAGCTCGTTGTGTTTCAATGAATAACTTCTTTTTGTCGATCACGGTTTATCCCTTTGTCAGAAATCAAAACTATATAAAAATCTTGACTCAACAATAGACACTACTCTTCGTGAATGGATATATCTGTTTTCGTTTATTTACTATATAAAGGGGAGTGTAAACAATTTTTTAACTAATTAATTACTTACTTCTTCCCACTCCTTACTCTCATAAAAATTCTCTTGAATAATATACTCCCCATTCTTCAAAATCATACATAATCAATTTATACTTCATTGTATTGATTCAATACCGCTTTCTTACTATTTTTGGAATCATCTCTCTCATTCCTGGATCAAAGTGCTATCAAAGAGGCTATATGATCCATTGTATCCAAAGTAAAATAATTTGCCTATTGAAAAACTATTAACTCCACTCGTGCTTGTGTGGGTGCGCTAGTAGCCCATTCAAATAAAGTAGGTATGCTCAGTAGCTCTGTAAATCTAGTGGATGATCTTGTAGCCCGATCAAGTCAAGAAAGTTTACCCAAACTCTTGATACTGAAGGGTGTGTTCCGTGGCTTCGAAATTGAGATTGTAATTTGTTTTTCCTTTTACCTGGATCAAAGATTGGCATTTAAGAAGAAATTTGTACAAGCAATTACGTGGGACTGGATGTAGGAGAAATCTAAACCAATATAAAATCACAGGTGCCATCTCTCTAAATTTTACTTTACTTTATTGCTTTTATATTTATCCGTGATTGCATCTATGACTGATTATTCGTATAATTTTGTGTTGTTAATTTGCGATTTAATATTAATCTTGAAAGAAAATTAAAAAGATTTACATGAATTTGAAAACACTATTCACCCTTCGCTAGTGTTAATTAGCCTTAAGATCTATTATTGCACAACCCACAATATTTTGGTAAAATGTTTCTAAGGGAAGGTGTAATTTTAAAGAAGTATTTGAGCTAAGATTTGGATACACGCACATATAAAGATTTAAGAAATGAAAAAAAACTAGATAAGAGATATTATTTTGAGATGGTGATTTAGTAAAGTTGAGATATGAAAATTATATAATACTTTGATATTTTAGAAATTGTTTTGATTTGAGTACACACACATATCCGTGTGTGTATGAATGTGAGTACTATTATGGTGAGGTAATGATTTGTTTAGAAAAATAATAAAGATATTTTTCTACGTTTAGATACCTGATATGATGATTGTAGTCATCGAGCATTAGTGGATATCTTTGTAGTTAAAGCGCTTAACGGTTCTATAGCGGTGGAGGTGCGAAATGTTATAGCGGGGATAAAGCGAGAATAAAGCGGGGATATTGCGGAGGTGCAAAAAACTTCATTAAATATAACACCAAATATTAAAAGTTAATTTATTATCATTCTCACATCATTTGTATAGGAAAAGGAATTATTATTTAATCTTATATAACAAAATTGAAGAATATCATGATTTATGCAGTTCAAATTTGGTGATAACAATAGATTTCTAACTTGTATTGAGCATTATACATTAAAATTAGGTCTTTACCCTAACTTTATTGATTTGGTTCAAAGAAGAACTACTCAAATCAAACATTTTATATTAATTGTGCTAAAGCAGATCCTAAAATGCCTTGATTTAGTAGCTGTAGTGAAAAATAGCGGGGCATAAAGTGGATCTACTATTCATTAGCGCTATATTGAAAAAGCATAGCGGTCGAAGAGTGCTATGTGCTATAGCGGGGATTTTGTGAGGCTTTAGCAGGGCTTTAACTGCAAAGGTGGATAACTGAAGTCAATGGCGAGAAAATGTTGATCACATGGTCAATACCGTAGCCAATTGGCAAAGTAAAACACTAGAAATTCGTGGTGTTGCATTATTGCTAAATTTGTAGATATATATTAATTTGAAATTAGTATGGTTTGTGATGTTGTGATTGTATTTTTGCCACGTTAAATGTTGTTTGTGACTTGGATGAGTGTTATGACTGATTTTGTGATATGATGCTTATGATATAAGAGTACACATACATAAGTCTTTAATTGGAAAATAATTTTTGAAATTAATATAGTGCTATAAAGCAAGTAAAGTGTTGAAATATTTTGGAAGAAGTTTTGAAATAGAATGGTATTTCATGAATAATAGAAATCATTTTGAAAATATATTTGAAAGAAAGTGATTGTTAACGGTTTTGGAAAATTTTGAAATGATGGTGGTATATCTGAAAGTGAAAGATATTTTTGAAAGTGAGCTTTTTGATTGAAAGATGTATTAAAATCATTTTGACTTCAAGAAGAAAAGAAGAAGGAAGTGTGGTTATCTAATGAAAAAAAAGTTTAGTGATAGTTGCTAAATAAATTTTTTGAGGTTTTCATTAATTAAATTTGAAGTTAGTTATTTGAACAATTATTGTTTTATACAAATGAAGAATTTTAGACAATATAGAGTAATGTTGAGTTAAAACTATAATTAGTTTTAACCTTTAATCTCAAACTAATGATCCGTTTGTAACGATTTTAATTTCATTAGAAAGCAAATTTTGTTTGAAATACAATGCCAAATTTTTAGATTTACTATGGTTTATACATGAATTAAAACGGATGTATGTTGCTGTCTTAAAATGCAAATTGCATAAAAACAGAGTTGAACTCAATTACTCGTAACTTTTGAATGGTATGTCCAATTTCGATGATCATGCCCATTCCGAAAAGTTTAAAGCATAAGAACCAATTTTTGTTTTAAGGGGTTTGCATAATTTTGATGTTTTAAGGATAAAAATGGTGTTTTATTAAGTGGATCTACACTTATAACCTAATTTCAGAATTCCTTACTTTTAGAATACTTTCATAACTCATTTGGTACTTGGTTTTTTGATGATCTGAGAGATGCTTATGAATGCTATTGCACGGTGTAATAACTCTGTTTTAAAATCTTTATCTAATTTTTTAGTTTTAAAAATGTTGAGTAGTGGCTTAAATTAAAAATGCATGTTGCATATATTAATTAGACTTATGCAAGCTTATCATATTTTACTATTTGACTAATGTTTGAATTTGAGTTAAGTATAGGTGTTAAGAGGCATATTTAGAGTTATTAGAGATGTTGGCTCGCTAAATAATAAGCTAGCTTGTAACGACCCGAAATTTTGGACCATTCGCATCCATTATAAGTGTATAGGTAGACACTCATGCCGGAGTTGAATTGCTCAAAATACCACGTTGTTAATTTAAATTTGGCAAAACTGAACATATACAGTAAATAAATAATCACAGATCACAGACACAGAGTAATAAGTGCAGCGGAAATAAAAGAGATAGTAGTTCATGAAGCTACTATATAAATGTATAAGTTACATCAGAGTTTACAACAGAAGAGTAATACGATACATCAAATACAAAGCAGAATACATCACTGGAATCATCGATTACTGAAAGCAGAATAGATGGCTGGATCTTCAAGCAAAGCTCCAACTCCAAAGGTGAGTCTCGAATACTGGTACACTCGGTCTGACCCGAGCGTAAAGCAAAATACAAAACACTCGAGTCAGGATTAACATTCTTATATCAATAAATCCAGCTCAAGTGAAATAGCAATTGAAATACAAGTAACTCAAAGGATGTTTGGAATAACCATCCTTTAAGGATCCGTTAAACTATCTACTAGGTAGTAATGTACGCTAAGTAGATAATGTCTATCAGTAATATAAAGATATCAAAATAGTGTTAAGTCATGGCCCATTCCACCCTTAACACATTTTTATTCCCAAAAGCATATACAAGACCGTAGTTTCCCCAAAACCGGAAGTCACCAGAGGGCAATCCATATACTAAAGGTACAAAACAAATTCGTAGTGGTCGCGAATAAAGGGATACAAGTATGACAAGGCACATGAGGCAATACCCAAGGTAGTGACACTACCGTTCGCCTGATCCGGAGTGGTGAGAACGCAACGCCGCAGCGCCCGCAACACCGTGAAACAACACTCCCAAAATCAAGGGTGCACCAATCGACAACAAGTAATGAGTAGTTCGAAGAAGTGTGTCCACTTGAGGTAGCTAATCCTCCATTGGCCCGGCACGGCTCCTGTTTTAGTCATTTCCAATTTGACACAAGTGTCAAGGCTATCCATCATCGTTCTCTTTCTTCAGTCATCACGTACATCATTCCAACCACTTCATTCTAGATCATCACTCCGCGCATAGTTATTAAAGTGGTTTCGGTTTAGATAGAGAGTATATCCATTACCGATCCCGGTCTCTTTAATAACTTTCGTAATTATTACACCGATTGGTCGTTTATTTATTTCAAAACCAAATCAATTACAATTTCAATTAGAATTTGTAAACCAACATTTCATTTCTCTTTCGAAATCAATTTCCAAAATTTACGTTTCAAAACTTCCAAATTATCGTTTCAAAATCTTATAATTCAATTTCAATCTTTATTTAAAACCATTCAAATATTGATTCAAGTTCGTATATAAGTTTCATTTCGAAAACATTTAAATTAATTTAATTTAACATTCAAATCAATTTAAATTCATTTATCGGTTTCATTCAATATTCATTAAGTAAATTTGTCATTTAAAACAATTTCTATTAAATTTCCAATTCATTAAATCCATTATTTAAATTCAACTTCATTATATCAAAACTTACCAATTTAATTAAATTATATTCATCAAACTGAATTCTTTAAATTTCAAGTCTTATATTAATTTCAATAAATCACATTTTATTTCTTGTTAAAGAAATTCAATTTCACTTATTTACTTACTTAAATAATTTTCCAAAACTTAATTTAATAAAGAAAACTCAATTTCAATTATTTACGAAGTAAAAATTCACTTATTCAAAAGTTCAATTTCTCTTATCAAAGAATTCAAATTTTTATTTAATTATCAAATAATTCAATCTTATTTAATTATTAAATAATTCAAAACTTAATTATTAAATAATTTCAAAGTTTAATAATTTCAAACTTAATTATTAAATCATTTCAAACTTAATTCAATCATTTCTCAAATTAAACAACATTCTTTCATCAATTACATTGTTAATATTTTGTTTCATATGATTAAATATATACAGTTTCCTTTCATAAAAATTCAAATTCCAAATTCATTTCAAAACCATATTATTTATTCAAATAAAATCTTCGTTTATTTTTAAATCAAATTATTGACCAATCGGTTTTTGTTTAATTTCCTATCCTAGGTCAAGTTCAATTTGGGTATTTATCATTTCAACCCGATTCCAATTCAATTCAAAATCAAAGCATATCAAAGGGAACTTGCAGTGTGATAGCTGGGATGGTGTCAAAGTAAATAAACAAGCAATAACAACAAACAATAACAATCCAATAATCAATTTAAATAATCCCGAAATAATCGTATTAATTCGCATTGTTATTTGTATGACTTAATATAATTATTTCTAGAATCTACACTATCATTTCATGTAGATTAAAGATTATTACATTACGGTTTTCACTTGTCATTCAATTTCAATTTTTATACATCATCAATTTAACAACATACATTCAGTGGTTCAAGGTGTAATTAACAAATCCTACGTGTCAACAAATTCAACAGTTAAAGGGGTCATATTATACAATGTCATTAAATCAAATTTAACATTTAACTATCCTATATCAAGTTCAATTGCATACTATTTATCGTTTAACACTAACAATTTAACGTCCAATATAAACATCAACAATCAATCAATTATCAGCCAAACTGTATTATCATCGCATAAATAATTAACAGATGATGGTGTTAGATGTCACAGATGAACTGATACAGGTAATAACATATATAACAGTGAAATTAACTAACATCAGCATATTTCAGTTGTCGTTTCAATTGAAATCAAATTTAATAAATAAAAGAACGTTAATCGTGAGTGAGTGCTAACCTTTCGAGGCTAGAGAGAGAACGGAATGAGAAGAGATACGAACCCAAACACAGATTTCGAAGCAAAGCAATATTGGCAAGAATCGACGACGAACAATCTGATAGATAGGAATCGATGAGAACAATCGAACCAGCTAAAAAATTTTTTTTAGACGAGATGTATATTCTGTTATTATTCCACTTAAACCCAATATTCATTTCAAATACATATACATTTTACACAAATCTTAAGTTTAAATATACACTGACATCAAACATATATACACATTATATTCTTAAATCAATATATAAATGTTAAAACAAGCATATATGTGTTTTTAAAATCATTGTCTTAAAACAAAACATATATATTAAAATAAAACACCCATGTCCACAAAATCAAATATATATATATATATACGTATTATATTTTAATCAGTACCTAAAATATATTGTAACCTATATACTTACTTTATGAACATATTGTATGTTACACAGGTGATTTTTAACATATATATCCTAAGCTAACCTTTAAATATATTATCTTACAGAAACTGGTATATTAGCAATTTACAACTTTTGTAACCAACTATATATATATATCAAAGCTAGTGACAATATACTTTTTTTTATCAGCAGTTGTACGCAACATCATACAACAATAAGAATTATATAATATTATTAAATATACTTAAGCTGTACGAACCCTTTGAATCATATCATTAAAACCAAGAAAAAAAATAAATAAATATTTTCTACTCAATATAAAATGACGCATACTTCTTTTAAACCCGTAATAGCTTCAGATCCAAATAAAAAAAGTTTTCATCCTACACTATAAATAAGCTAACATGCAAAACCTACCAATATTGTTAGGAATCAATACGTCACTTAAATCTAGTTATAATAACATATATATGTTAACAACATCTATTCAAAATCAACACGTCCCTTATTATAATTCAAAACCCATCCATTTTTTTTATAAAGAAGATCAATATAGGTACCAGCAAACAAACATAGCTTCTGACAAAATTTTGTATCCATATATGGACTTATACTTTATAAACGAGTTGTTGCCTTATACTTAAAATTATAAATATATGACTCAAAAGTAAACCGCAAGCTATCTAACAGTAAAACAAAACAAACCTTTACACTTTATACATACGACAAATCACATAACCAAAGTACAATATATATACTTCATAAAATATACAATATATTTAAAACTAACCAGTATATATACGCATATAACAGAACATACTAACTATAATTTTTTTATAACAACTCAACTTTTATAAACTGTATATATATGTACTGACATATTATATATATACTATGACAAATATATTAAACCAGAGAATGACTTAACCTGCTACATTAAAACTATACGCTACTTCAATAAATATTTATATAACAGATCCTATATACAAGTACCTTGTATAACAGAGATGAAAGTGCTGCTGAGTGAAGTGAGGCTCGGCGAGCGGCAACCGTGGAGGATCGAGGTGAGAGGCCGATGGGAGGAAAGATGAGCGGCTGCGGTGGTCGAGTGACGACAGGGGCATGCTCGGTTTGCCAGGAGAATGGGAGGTTGGTGGTGAGGCACGACAAGTCAGGTCGGAAGTAAGAGGTCGGTCGGCGCTGACGTGGTGTAGACCGACGAGGTTGGTGGACACGAGGCTTGCGAGCTGCTATATTAAAATATATGAACTGAAGCTTTGAATTCTCAGTTTTGATACTCAGGCTATTAAAGCTTTAGAGAATATGAAAGTAGCTATTTATCATCGGCTTCAGGCTATTGTAGCAAGTGATTGAAGACGGTGATGGGCTTGCTGGCTTTGGGATAAGAAAATGAACAAGCAAGTGAATGGGAAGAATGATATTGCAAGTCTCAGGCCATTGAATTTAGGACGTGAGTTTTGGAATATATGAAACTTTTTAGTGAAGAGTGCAGGAAACGTGAATTGAAGTCAAAAGGATTCAAACAGATGTACATTGAAAAGTCACGGCTATTGGTACCTTTGAGCAAAAAGGGAAAATGGGTTTTATGAAAAAGAGGAAGAACAGCTCAACAATTATATATATTTATTACGCCGAACGTCTTAAGCAGCGAATTTAAACCAATTGATCTTGGACCATGGATAAAGGAATGGTAACGGTCACAACACAGAGATACAGCTGTAAATAATTAAAGCCAATTATTATTGTTATTCGGGTGCACGTTTCAAAATTTTGAAATGCAAAAGAAAATAAAAGGCCACGGATCCGAACCGATATGATTACTGGTTTCGCGGATTTCGCTGTGAACCGGGCTTCAAAATACACAAACTAATATACCGTAGAGATCAACACGATGGGACGATCAAAACGATATATATATCAGTGGTACGATTGAATTATAAAAATTCAAAATTTCTAATAGCGGAAAATGCAAGAAAAACACTGAAAAATAAGATCGACGGAGCCAAAGATTTCCGAATTTGGAAAAACGACAAACTGACATCTTGCTCAGAAGATGATTTAGAATTTTTCTATGTAAAAATATTTAGGTTTCGGAAACATTCATTTTCATCGCTTTTTAACTGATTAAATTGAAGTGAATTTACGCGCGAAATAAACTTTCGTATTTTCGGACGAAAATTTACCAGTTGCTATGTTTAACTAGACGTAATCCAAGTATTAAATTTTTATTTCAAAATTTTATCGTTTAAAATTTCACAAAATTTCAACTAATTACGTTATTAAAACAGTTGAAATTTACGGGTCGTTACACTCTCCCCCACTCAAAACTTTTCGTCCCCGAAAAGGAACGAGGTAGGAGAATAGAAACAACCAGAAAGAAAAACGGATTTGAAATATAAAATAACAATTAATTTAAACCATATAAATTCAAATTTAAATTAATTGATATTCAATAATTGATTTAATCTATTTGATTTCACTAAAATCAATCTCATCTATTTCTAAATTCATTATCTTATTATCCAATTATCTTCAATTTACAATTTCTAAAACCATAAATTTGAATAGTCTTTTATTATAATCATATTTTCTTCAACAATTGTAAATTCTTCTTTATTCCAAATTATTGTTAAATTTATTCTACTCAATATATCTAATCACATATATTTAATCCATATAAATTAATTTAAACCATAAAAGTTTCGATTTAAATTAATTTATATTTACTAATTGCTTTTAAATTCAAGGTATTTTCATAAGTTGATCAAATTCCAATTTATTAACTCTTTCATAACAAATTTATTTGTCTCGTCTATTATTCAGTTAACTTATTATTCTGTTTATTTCAATTAACATTTTATAATTAAAATTTAAGTGTATAACATTTATTATAACCACTAAAATTTTATTTAAAAATTCAATTTATCTTATATATTATCCAATTACATATTCAACTTCTGAATGATTTAGGTAAGTTGTATTAGGATGCAGTTGAACATTATACAAATAAAATATTCCCAATTTAATTATTCAAGTTTAAATATTTATTCCAAATTTTGGTTTTATTTATATTTAAAATCATCCTTTAACAAAATTTAAGAATTAGATTTCCGATTAACTTTAAACAATTTAGAGATATATATAATGTATTTATATCAAATCAAATCAAATTTTAAAATAAGATACCTATATATATAAATCAAATTATACTGAAGAAATTCAAATCAAATTTTTTCAAAACAAAACCGTAGCAAAGCTACAGAATAGTATCTCCACTTCGAAACTCGAAAATGAATGTCGATGATGCGGCCGCCATCACCGAAATTATTTTCCAGCGACAAAGAGTTGGGCACTGATAAAACATCTAAAATTTCTTTGGAATGATTTCTATTTGAAAATATTTTGAATACTACACATTTTAAAACTTTCAAATCAAAGTTTGAAATGAACGGAAATTTAAATTCTCAAATTCTTTATTTAAATTCATTTCAAATCCCAAATCAAATTATAACCAAGTTTCATAAATTCATTTATTTATATTATGCAATAATCAATGGTTTACAAAACAATAAATGAAAATCAAGTATTAACATTTCTGACAACAAATTTATTAACAATTTAATTTCAGAAAACTTATATTTATATATAATATAATCATACAAAACTTTTGTTTTATTTACAAAAGTTGAAAACGAAATTGTGTCAGTTTGCTCTGCTCAAGTGTTTTGGAAATCCTATCGATAGCGTTGATCAGACGAATCGATCGGAAACCCAAATCAACATCAACAACTCAAACAACACAATATATAAAACATTTTTATATAAATTTAAAAATACACTTTCTCGCTCGACGATACAAGAATGGATTCAAAGCAAGGATAGAGATTCAAATTTTGATGGACTCAAATCAAAGAGAATTCTGATTCGAAGACAAATTCGAAAGAAAAGATAAGATGATTCAATAACAGAATCGGGAAATGGTAAGTTTATTTAATTCATGGGCAACCTTAACCGGGTCGTCCGTAACTTCAAGAATAAGATCGATGATGAATTCCGAGGTAAATCAACACTCGATCTCAAGAGATGAGATTCAGGTATAGCAGGGAATAGATAGCATCGTAAACCGAGGACACACAAATCTCCGGTAAATCGATGCATATTATAAAGGAGTTTTTGCTCCTTTACGAATCATTCGAAGATTGGTGAGACCGCCGACCTATTATAGATATCATTCAAAATGGAGTTGTGGGTTGCTCCAGAATTGAAAGAAGACGAATAGTGGAGGACACGAATGAATTTCGGAACCGAGGAGAACGTTCCAAAAATTCAAAGGAATTGAGTCAAATGAAGAGATTGAAACTCGAATGAGAGTGATTCCGTAAATACATTTACCCTATATGTTGAGTTTTGCCTAGAGCTACCAAAGCTCTGATACCAACTATAACGACCCGGAATTTTGGACCATTCGCATCCATTATAAGTGTATAGTTAGACACTCATGCCGGAGTTGAATTGCTCAAAATACCGCGTTGTTAATTTAAATTTGGCAAAACTGAACATATACAGTAAATAAATAATCACATATCACAGACACAGAGTAATAAGTGCAGCGGAAATAAAAGAGATAGTAGTTCATGAAGCTACTATATAAATGTATAAGTTATATAAGAGTTTACAACAGAAGAGTAATACGATACATCAAATACAACGCAGAATACATCACTGGAATCATCGATTACTGAAAGCAAAATAGATGGCTGGATCTTCAAGCAAAGCTCCAACTCCAAAGGTGAGTCTCAAATACTGGTACACTCGGTCTGACCCGAGCGTAAAGCAAAATACAAAACACTCGAGTCAGGATTAACATTCTTATATCAATAAATCCAACTCAAGTGAAATAGCAATTGAAATACAAGTAACTCAAAGGATGTTTGGAATAACCATCCTTTAAGGATCCGTTAAACTATCTACTAGGTAGTAATGTACGCTAAGTAGATAATGTCTATCAGTAATATAAAGATATCAAAATAGTGTTAAGTCATGGCCCATTCCACCCTTAACACATTTTTATTCCCAAAAGCATATACAAGACCGTAGTTTCCCCAAAACCGGAAGTCACCAGAGGGCAATCCATATACTAAAGGTACAAAACAAATTCGTAGTGGTCGCGAATAAAGGGATACAAGTATGACAAGGCACATGAGGCAATACCCAAGGTAGTGACACTACCGTTCGCCTGATCCGGACTGGTGAGAACGCAACGCCGCAGCGCCCGCAACACCGTGAAACAACACTCCCAAAATCAAGGGTGCACCAATCGACAACAAGTAATGAGTAGTTCGAAGAAGTGTGTCCACTTGAGGTAGCTAATCCTCCATTGGCCCGGCACGGCTCCTGTTTTAGTCATTTCCAATTTGACACAAGTGTCAAGGCTATCCATCATCGTTCTCTTTCTTCAGTCATCACGTACATCATTCCAACCACTTCATTCTGGATCATCACTCCGCGCATAGTTATTAAAGTGGTTTCGGTTTAGATAGAGAGTATATCCATTACCGATCCCGGCCTCTTTAATAACTTTCGTAATTATTACACCGATTGGTCGTTTATTTATTTCAAAACCAAATCAATTACAATTTCAATTAGAATTTGTAAACCAACATTTCATTTCTCTTTTGAAATCAATTTCCAAAATTTACGTTTCAAAACTTCCAAATTATCGTTTCAAAATCTTATAATTCAATTTCAATCTTTATTTAAAACCATTCAAATATTGATTCAAGTTCGTATATAAGTTTCATTTCGAAAACATTTAAATTAATTTAATTTAACATTCAAATCAATTTAAATTCATTTATCGGTTTCATTCAATATTCATTAAGTAAATTTGTCATTTAAAACAATTTCTATTAAATTTCCAATTCATTAAATCCATTATTTAAATTCAACTTCATTATATCAAAACTTACCAATTTAATTAAATTATATTCATCAAACTGAATTCTTTAAATTTCAAGTCTTATATTAATTTCAATAAATCACATTTTATTTCTTGTTAAAGAAATTCAATTTCACTTATTTACTTACTTAAATAATTTTCCAAAACTCAATTTAATAAAGAAAACTCAATTTCAATTATTTACGAAGTAAAAATTCACTTATTCAAAAGTTCAATTTCTCTTATCAAAGAATTCAAATTTTTATTTAATTATCAAATAATTCAATCTTATTTAATTATTAAATAATTTCAAAGTTTAATAATTTCAAACTTAATTATTAAATCATTTCAAACTTAATTCAATCATTTCTCAAATTAAACAACATTCTTTCATCAATTACATTGTTAATATTTTGTTTCATATGATTAAATATTAACAGTTTTCTTTCATAAAAATTCAAATTCCAACTTCATTTCAAAACCATATTATTTATTCAAATAAAATCTTCGTTTATTTTTAAATCAAATTATTGACCAATCGGTTTTTGTTTAATTTCCTATCCTAGGTCAAGTTCAATTTGGGTATTTATCATTTCAACCCGATTCCAATTCAATTCAAAATCAAAGCATATCAAAGGGAACTTGCAGTGTGATAGCTGGGATGGTGTCAAAGTAAATAAACAAGCAATAACAACAAACAATAACAATCCAATAATCAATTTAAATAATCCCGAAATAATCGTATTAATTCGCATTGTTATTTGTACGACTTAATATAATATTTCTAGAATCTACACTATCATTTCATGTAGATTAAAGATTATTACATTACGGTTTTCACTTGTCATTCAATTTCAATTTTTATACATCATCAATTTAACAACATACATTCAGTGGTTCAAGGTGTAATTAACAAATCCTACGTGTCAACAAATTCAACAGTTAAAGGGGTCATATTATACAATGTCATTAAATCAAATTTAACATTTAACTATCCTATATCAAGTTCAATTGCATACTATTTATCGTTTAACACTAACAATTTAACGTCCAATATAAACATCAACAAACAATCAATTATCAGCCAAACTGTATTATCATCGCATAAATAATTAACAGATGATGGTGTTAGATGTCACAGGTGAACTGATACAGGTAATAACATATATAACAGTGAAATTAACTAACAGCAGCATATTTCAATTGTCGTTTCAATTGAAATCAAATTTGATAAATAAAAGAACGTTAATCGTGAGTGAGTGCTCACCTTTCGAGGCTAGAGAGAGAACGGAATGAGAAGAGATACGAACCCAAACACAGATTTCGAAGCAAAGCAATATTGGCAAGAATCGACGACGAACAATCTGATAGATAGGAATCGATGAGAACAATCGAACCAGCTAAATTTTTTTTTAGACGAGATGTGTATTCTATTATTATTCCACTTAAACCCAATATTCATTTCAAATACATATACATTTTACACAAATCTTAAGTTTAAATATACACTGACATCAAACATATATACACATTATATTCTTAAATCAATATATAAATGTTAAAACAAGCATATATGTGTTTTTAAAATCATTGTCTTAAAACAAAACATATATATTAAAATAAAACACCCATGTCCACAAAATCAAATATATATATATATATATATATATATATACGTATTATATTTTAATCAGTACCTAAAATATATTGTAACCTATACACTTACTTTATGAACATATTGTATGTTACACAGGTGATTTTTAACATATATATCCTAAGCTAACCTTTAAATATATTATCTTACAGAAACTGGTATATTAGCAATTTACAACTTTTGTAACCAACTATATATATATATCAAAGCTAGTGACAATATACTTTTTTTATCAGCAGTTGTACGCAACATCATACAACAATAAGAATTATATAATATTATTAAATATACTTAAGCTGTACGAACCCTTTGAATCATATCATTAAAACCAAGAAAAAAAATAAATAATATTTTCTACTCAATATAAAATGACGCATACTTCTTTTAAACCCGTAATAGCTTCAGATCCAAATAAAAAAAGTTTTCATCCTACACTATAAATAAGCTAACATGCAAAACCTACCAATATTGTTAGGAATCAATACGTCACTTAAATCTAGTTATAATAACATATATATGTTAACAACATCTATTCAAAATCAACACGTCCCTTATTATAATTCAAAACCCGTCCATTTTTTATTTTTTTATAAAGCAGATCAATATAGGTACCAGCAAACAAACATAGCTTCTGACAAAATTTTGTATCCATATATGGACTTATACTTTATAAACGAGTTGTTGCGTTATACTTAAAATTATAAATATATGACTCAAAAGTAAACCGCAAGCTATCTAACAGTAAAACAAAACAAACCTTTACACTTTATACATACGACAAATCACATAACCAAAGTACAATATATATACTTCATAAAATATACAATATATTTAAAACTAACCAGTATATATACGCATATAACAGAACATACTAACTATAATTTTTTTATAACAAATCAACTTTTATAAACTGTATATATATGTACTGACATATTATATATATACTATGACAAATATATTAAACTAGAGAATGACTTAACCTGCTACATTAAAACTATACGCTACTTCAATAAATATTTATATAACAGATCCTATATACAAGTACCTTGTATAACAGAGATGAAAGTGCTGCTGAGTGAAGTGAGGCTCGGCGAGCGACAACCGTGGAGGATCGAGGTGAGAGGCCGATGGGAGGAAAGATGAGCGGCTGCGGTGGTCGAGTGACGACAGGGGCATGCTCGGTTTGCCAGGAGAATGGGAGGTCGGTGGTGAGGCACGACAAGTCAGGTCGGAAGTGAGAGGTCGGTCGGCGCTGACGTGGTGTAGACCGACGAGGTTGGTGTACACGAGGCTTGCGAGCTGCTATATGAAAATATATGAACTGAAGCTTTGAATTCTCAGTTTTGATACTCAGGCTATTAAAGCTTTAGAGAATATGAAAGTAGCTATTTGTCATCGGCTTCAGGCTATTGTAGCAGGTGATTGAAGACGGTGATGGGCTTGCTGGCTTTGGGATAAGAAAATGAACAAGCAAGTGAATGGGAAGAATGATATTGCAAGGCCATTGAATTTAGGACGTGAGTTTTGGAATATATGAAACCTTTTAGTGAAGAGTGCAGGAAACGTGAATTGAAGTCAAAAGGATTCAAACAGATGTACATTGAAAAGTCACGGCTATTGGTACCTTTGAGCAAAAAGGGAAAATGGGTTTTATGAAAAAGAGGAAGAACAGCTCAACAATTATATATATTTATTACGCCGAACGTCTTAAGCAGGGAATTTAAACCAATTGATCTTGGACCGTGGATAAAGGAATGGTAACGGTCACAACACAGAGATACAGCTATAAATAATTAAAGCCAATTATTATTGTCATTCGGGTGCACGTTTCAAATTTTTGAAATGCAAAAGAAAATAAAAGGCCACGGATCCGAACCGATACGATTACTGGTTTTGTGGATTTCGCTGTGAACCGGGCTTCAAAATACACAAACTAATATACCGTAGAGATCAACACGATGGGACGATCAAAACGATATATAGATATCAGTGGTACGATTGAATTATAAAAATTCAAAATTTCTAATAGCGGAAAATGCAAGAAAAACATTGAAAAATAAGATCGACGGTGCCAAAGATGTCCGAATTTGGAAAAACGACAAACTGACATCTTGCCCAAAAGATGATTTAGAATTTTTCTATGTAAAAATATTTAGGTTTCGAAAACATTCATTTTCATCGCTTTTTAACTGATTAAATTGAAGTGAATTTACGCGCGAAATAAACTTTCATATTTTCGGACGAAAATTTACCAGTTGTTATGTTTAACTAGACGTATTCCAAATATTAAATTTTTATTTCAAAATTTTATCGTTTAAAATTTCACAAAATTTCAACTAATTACGTTATTAAAACAGTTGAAATTTACGGGTCGTTACATAGCTTGCTTAAAACGCTAATAAAAAGGTACATTTTTACACTGTACTGAAGCATAATGTGATATTATATTGTTTCCTCATGATTCGGGATGCCTCGTGTTGGGTTGTGTGCGTGCGCGTATTGTGATATATTATATTTTGATTTTACGAAGGAGTCTCTGCCGAAATTATCCGAAAAATCCGACACGTAGATTTTTTTTACAGAATTTATCGTATGCGAAGAACAGAAAGTTGTTATTTGAATCTATTTAAAATCATAACATACGATAAAATGAGTTGGAGTGCACGTTCATTGTGCAATTTACACAGGAACGGTCGACCGCCTGGATTTCGACCGGTCGACCGGTCCCTGTTAAATTGCACAGTGAATGTGCAATGTCATCCAAAACGTATATACATCGATTCTATTGAGATGCATGATTATTTGAGGATAGATTTTAACAAAACTAATACTACTAACATACCAAATAATCAACCTCTAACGTATGAAGCTCGTTGTGTTTCAATGAATAACTTCTTTTTGTCGATCACGGTTTATCCCTTTGTCAGAAATCAAAATATATAAAAATCTTGACTCAACATTCTCCCCTTTTTTGATTGATGACAACATAGTTATGAATCTCCCCCTGTATATGATCTCCCCCTGAGATTGTGCCTGTAACTCTATATTTTCCTGCATATATACTGTTAGCACAATTTTCTCCACCTTTGTCATCGACAAAAAGGAGTTTGTTAAAATAGAGGATATAAATTATATAATCCAGAGTATAAGCAAAATAAAACTACTACCATAGATCAAGAGTTAAGAGTCACATAATATGATAATACCCAAGAGTCTAGTACGAATTAAAACGCGACACTATTTAGTACAAGTGCATGATAATGTCTTAAAGCAAGAACTAAAGTCATAATTTACACATAATAATAGATAAAGAGATAAACTAAAAGGATTCAATCTGACTCTGTCTCACCCTCCTCCTCTTCTTCTTCTTCAACAAGCTGAGTTTTTCCGTATCCACGTCCATGACTCGTTCCCGAGCTTGTACCCTCCTCCGAGGATGTCCAAGCAAAAGTAGGAGGAGCTGGGCGCTTGCCAGGGTCTTGAGTTGGCATGGATGAGGATGATGCTCCACATGATATTGCTTCCCATATAGAACTGAAGAAAGACTTAAGTTTGTTAAAGCGTTTATCCAATTTTGTGTCCATGCGCTTAAGTCGTGCTTCGAGAAGAAATTGATTTTGAGCAATAGTGTTAAGTGATTCTTTTGTTGAGGAAGATGATCTTAAAAGTTTAACTTCTTCAGGTTTAGGACGGGATGAACGGGAGGAAGCTTCTCTATGTCCTTGGTCTTTCCATTGTTCAAAAGGCATAATATTGAAGTATGGAGCTGGAAGCTTCATTCTTGTAATCGAAGCTTTGTTGATGGCTTTTGGTTTGGAAATAGAAGACTTTGGTGGTTCAATGCCACAATCGAGCAAGAGTCGCATAATATACTCGTTATAAAACAAGTGTGGCCAAGAACTATCATTTACTTTCAAGATCTCATCAAAGATCATATCAATCCAGTTTATACGAATGCCCCCATAGATTGCGTATAATGCCTTGAAATTTTCTTTATAGACGGCATCAAAATTTCCAATTCTTGGTAAAAGAGAGTGCATAAGAGTATGATGAAGAATTCTTGCAGACGGCCGTAAACCAATAGACTTAGTGCTATCCTTGTCATCTTCAGTAAATTGATGACTAATTTGATTACGGACATGAATATTGCAAAAGTCATTTGAGAATTTTTCACCAATAAACCGAGAACCAAGAACATTTGCCATCCTATCACATGAGATAAACACTTCTTTGCCACAGACAACGGACCAAAAGCAAAAATTGGGATCCTCGGGCTTGTTTTTCTCTAAATTTAGATTAGCATAGAATAACTTGATCATGACATGGTTAATTTCCACATTGTTTTGATCATAGTCAAGTAGATTTGCAATGTCAACATCCGTTGTGAAATCTAGGATACGATAACTAGAGAAATCTGAGAATTTAACAAACGAACCCGGATGGATAGTAAAATCTTTCATGTCATTCCATCTCTTGAGTGAAATTGGATCCACAAGCCATTTCTTGATAGAGAGATCAATGGGTTGTGTTTCTGAGGTAGAAGCTTGCTTTAATTTCTTTTGTTGAGGAGCCATTAGGGATAAATTTGAAGAAAGAAATTTAATAAGAGAAGGTAGGGTTTCTGGGATTTGGGGGAAGAAGACTGGTTTGAAGTAAAAGAGAGAGATAGAAAAAAAAGTGAACGGAAAGTTATATTAAAAAAACAGAATATACGTAACCGGTCGACCGGTCAAAATGGGGCGGTCGACCGTTTTTATCCAGAGTGCAAAACGGTCGACCGGTCCATTTTTAGCTGTCGACCGGTGCTGTTCTGGAAGCACAGTTCAGCCTGTTTTCAATTTACTGTGTCCTAGCCCATAACCGAGCCCATAACCGAGCTCTGATACCAAATGAAAGTGTGTACGCTTGTGCACACTAATTACGGATCGTGTAATATGGACTAATATATGCGGAATGTTATTTACAATTGCTATACAAGTAAATATTCAATAAACTAACTATATAGCAATTCACAGATATAGAATAGTAAATGCAGTAAACTGTAAAAATCACACCAGGGATTTTTATACTGGTTCGGACCTCCCGTCCTACGTCCAGTCCCAGACTTCTATCTGGATTTTCACAACCAACTACCTCGCTTCACCCGGAGGAACAGGTTTACAACACCCGAACAGCCGAACGGGATTCCGTGCCTCTTACAACTCGAGGACTTCAACAAAAAACAAATACAATTGTCGTTGACAACTTGTGCTCTTGATAACACTGATTTGTCACTTGTAGTACACCCTTCCTATAATCTTATCCTCAAAATATGTGAATGAATGTTTGTGAAGATTGAAGGAAGTATATTACTTATTTGAATCAAAAGATATGAAATAATTTCAATGATTCACTAAGCAATTTGGAGTAGAGAGCTTTTAGAATGCAAGAGTATTTAGAAATTAAGATCAGAATTTTAAAGCAAAGAATTGTTGTATTTCAATCAATAATTTAGATATGTTTATATAGAGAATAAATGGTTGTAACTCTTTGTGAAGAGTAGCCATTAACAGATGTGATCATTGATGAAAGGTAAGAGAAGCAACCATTGAAGAAAGAAGTGTCTTTTGGGAAAGGTTGCTTTCTGTTTAAAAACGGTCGACAGGTCAATAATGACTAGTAGACAAAATTTCAAATATATAGACGTTATGTGCATGTGTGCACGTTCATTGTGCAATTTACACAGGAACGGTCGACCGCCTGGTTTTGGACCGGTCGACCGGTCCCTGTTAAATTGCACAGTGAATGTGCAATGTCATCCAAAACGTATATACATCGATTCTATTGAGATGCATGATTATTTGAGGATAGATTTTAACAAAACTAATACTACTAACATACCAAATAATCAACCTCTAACGTATGAAGCTCGTTGTGTTTCAATGAATAACTTCTTTTTGTCGATCACGGTTTATCCCTTTGTCAGAAATCAAAACTATATAAAAATCTTGACTCAACATTCTCCCCCTTTTAGATTGATGACAACATAGTTATGAATCTCCCCCTGTATATGATCTCCCCCTGAGATTGTGCCTGTAACTCTATATTTTCCTGCATATATACTGTTAGCACAATTTTCTCCCCCTTTGTCATCGACAAAAAGGAGTTTGTTAAAATAGAGGATATAAATTATATAATCCAGAGTATAAGCAAAATAAAACTACTACCATAGATCAAGAGTTAAGAGTCACATAATATGATAATACCCAAGAGTCTAGTACGAATTAAAACGCGACACTATTTAGTACAAGTGCATGATAATGTCTTAAAGCAAGAACTAAAGTCATAATTTACACATAATAATAGATAAAGAGATAAACTAAAAGGATTCAATCTGACTCTGTCTCACCCTCCTCTTCTTCTTCTTCTTCAACAAGCTAAGTTTTTCCGTATCCACGTCCATGACTCGTTCCCGAGCTTGTACCCTCCTCCGAGGATGTCCAAGCAAAAGTAGGAGGAGCTGGGCGCTTGCCAGGGTCTTGAGTTGGCATGGATGAGGATGATGCTCCACATGATATTGCTTCCCATATAGAACTGAAGAACGACTTATGTTTGTTAAAGCGTTTATCCATTTTTGTGTCCATGCGCTTAAGTCGTGCTTCGAGAAGAAATTGATTTTGAGCAATAGTGTTAAGTGATTCTTTTGTTGAGGAAGATGATCTTAAAAGTTTAACTTCTTCAGGTTTAGGACGGGATGAACGGGAGGAAGCTTCTCTATGTCCTTGGTCTTTCCATTGTTCAAAAGGCATAATATTGAAGTATGGAGCTGGAAGCTTCATTCTTGTAATCGAAGCTTTGTTGATGGATTTTGGTTTGGAAATAGAAGACTTTGGTGGTTCAATGCCACAATCGAGCAAGAGTCGCATAATATACTCGTTATAAAACAAGTGTGGCCTAGAACTATCATTTACTTTCAAGATCTCATCAAAGATCATACCAATCCAGTTTATACGAATGCCCCCATAGATTGCGTATAATGCCTTGAAATTTTCTTTATAGACGGCATCAAAATTTCCAATTCTTGGTAAAAGAGAGTGCATAAGAGTATGATGAAGAATTCTTGCAGACGGCCGTAAACCAATAGACTTAGTGCTATCCTTGTCATCTTCAGTAAATTGATGACTAATTTGATTACGGACATGAATATTGCAAAAGTCATTTGAGAATTTTTCACCAATAAACCGAGAACCAAGAACATTTGCCATCCTATCACATGAGATAAACACTTCTTTGCCACAGACAACGGACCAAAAGCATAAATTGGGATCCTCGGGCTTGTTTTTCTCTAAATTTAGATTAGCATAGAATAACTTGATCATGACATGGTTAATTTCCACATTGTTTTGATCATAGTCAAGTAGATTTGCAATGTCAACATCCGTTGCGAAATCTAGGATACGATAACTAGAGAAATCTGAGAATTTAACAAACGAACCCGGATGGATAGTAAAATCTTTCATGTCATTCCATCTCTTGAGTGAAATTGGATCCACAAGCCATTTCTTGATAGAGAGATCAATGGGTTGTGTTTCTGAGGTAGAAGCTTGCTTTAATTTCTTTTGTTGAGGAGCCATTATGGATAAATTTGAAGAAAGAAATTTAATAAGAGAAGGTAGGGTTTCTGGGATTTGGGGGAAGAAGACTGGTTTGAAGTAAAAGAGAGAGATAGAAAAAAAAGTGAACGGAAAGTTATATTAAAAAAAAACAGAATATACGTAACCGGTCGACCGGTCAAAATGGGGCGGTCGACCGTTTTTATCCAGAGTGCAAAACGGTCGACCGGTCCATTTTTAGCTGTCGACCGGTGCTGTTCTGGAAGCACAGTTCAGCCTGTTTTCAATTTACTGTGTCCTAGCCCATAACCGAGCCCATAACCGAGCTCTGATACCAAATGAAAGTGTGTACGCTTGTGCACACTAATTACGGATCGTGTAATATGGACTAATATATGCGGAATGTTATTTACAATTGCTATACAAGTAAATATTCAATAAACTAACTATATAGCAATTCACAGATATAGAATAGTAAATGCAGTAAACTGTAAAAATCACACCAGGGATTTTTATACTGGTTCGGACCTCCCGTCCTACGTCCAGTCCCAGACTTCTATCTGGATTTTCACAACCAACTACCTCGCTTCACCCGGAGGAACAGGTTTACAACACCCGAACAGCCGAACGGGATTTCGTGCCTCTTACAACTCGAGGACTTCAACAAAAAACAAATACAATTGTCGTTGACAACTTGTGCTCTTGATAACACTGATTTGTCACTTGTAGTACACCCTTCCTATAATCTTATCCTCAAAATATGTGAATGAATGTTTGTGAAGATTGAAGGAAGTATATTACTTATTTGAATCAAAAGATATGAAATAATTTCAATGATTCAATAAGCAATATGAAGTAGAGAGCTTTTAGAATGCAAGAGTATTTAGAAATTAAGATCAGAATTTTAAAGCAAAGAATTGTTGTATTTCAATCAATGATTTAGATATGTTTATATAGAGAATAAATGGTTGTAACTCTTTGTGAAGAGTAGCCATTAACAGATGTGATCATTGATGAAAGGTAAGAGAAGCAACCATTGAAGAAAGAAGTGTCTTTTGGGAAAGGTTGCTTTCTGTTTAAAAACGGTCGACAGGTCAATAATGACCAGTAGACAAAATTTCAAATATATAGACGTTATGTGCATGTGTGCACGTTCATTGTGCAATTTACACAGGAACGGTCGACCGCCTGGTTTTGGACCGGTCGACCGGTCCCTGTTAAATTGCACAGTGAATGTGCAATGTCATCCAAAACGTATATACATCGATTCTATTGAGATGCATGATTATTTGAGGATAGATTTTAACAAAACTAATACTACTAACATACCAAATAATCAACCTCTAACGTATGAAGCTCGTTGTGTTTCAATGAATAACTTCTTTTTGTCGATCACGGTTTATCCCTTTGTCAGAAATCAAAACTATATAAAAATCTTGACTCAACATTCTCCCCCTTTTTGATTGATGACAACATAGTTATGAATCTCCCCCTGTATATGATCTCCCCCTGAGATTGTGCCTGTAACTCTATATTTTCCTGCATATATACTGTTAGCACAATTTTCTCCCCCTTTGTCATCGACAAAAAGGAGTTTGTTAAAATAGAGGATATAAATTATATAATCCAGAGTATAAGCAAAATAAAACTACTACCATAGATCAAAAGTTAAGAGTCACATAATATGATAATACCCAAGAGTCTAGTACGAATTAAAACGCGACACTATTTAGTACAATTGCATGATAATGTCTTAAAGCAAGAACTAAAGTCATAATTTACACATAATAATAGATAAAGAGATAAACTAAAAGGATTCAATCTGACTCTGTCTCACCCTCCTCTTCTTCTTCTTCTTCAACAAGCTGAGTTTTTCCGTATCCACGTCCATGACTCGTTCCCGAGCTTGTACCCTCCTCCAAGGATGTCCAAGCAAAAGTAGGAGGAGCTGGGCGCTTGCCAGGGTCTTGAGTTGGCATGGATGAGGATGATGCTCCACATGATATTGCTTCCCATATAGAACTGAAGAACGACTTAAGTTTGTTAAAGCGTTTATCCATTTTTGTGTCCATGCGCTTAAGTCGTGCTTCGAGAAGAAATTGATTTTGAGCAATAGTGTTAAGTGATTCTTTTGGTGAGGAAGATGATCTTAAAAGTTTAACTTCTTCAGGTTTAGGACGGGATGAACGGGAGGAAGCTTCTCTATGTCCTTGGTCTTTCCATTGTTCAAAAGGCATAATATTGAAGTATGGAGCTGGAAGCTTTATTCTTGTAATCGAAGCTTTGTTGATGGCTTTTGGTTTGGAAATAGAAGACTTTGGTGGTTCAATGCCACAATCGAGCAAGAGTCGCATAATATACTCGTTATAAAACAAGTGTGGCCTAGAACTATCATTTACTTTCAAGATCTCATCAAAGATCATACCAATCCAGTTTATACGAATGCCCCCATAGATTGCGTATAATGCCTTGAAATTTTCTTTATAGACGGCATCAAAATTTCCAATTCTTGGTAAAAGAGAGTGCATAAGAGTATGATGAAGAATTCTTGCAGACGGCCGTAAACCAATAGACTTAGTGCTATCCTTGTCATCTTCAGTAAATTGATGACTAATTTGATTACGGACATGAATATTGCAAAAGTCATTTGAGAATTTTTCACCAATAAACCGAGAACCAAGAACATTTGCCATCCTATCACATGAGATAAACACTTCTTTGCCACAGACAACGGACCAAAAGCAAAAATTGGGATCCTCGGGCTTGTTTTTCTCTAAATTTAGATTAGCATAGAATAACTTGATCATGACATGGTTAATTTCCACATTGTTTTGATCATAGTCAAGTAGATTTGCAATGTCAACATCCGTTGCGAAATCTAGGATACGATAACTAGAGAAATCTGAGAATTTAACAAACGAACCCGGATGGATAGTAAAATCTTTCATGTCATTCCATCTCTTGAGTGAAATTGGATCCACAAGCCATTTCTTGATAGAGAGATCAATGGGTTGTGTTTCTGAGGTAGAAGCTTGCTTTAATTTCTTTTGTTGAGGAGCCATTATGGATAAATTTGAAGAAAGAAATTTAATAAGAGAAGGTAGGGTTTCTGGGATTTGGGGGAAGAAGACTGGTTTGAAGTAAAAGAGAGAGATAGAAAAAAAAGTGAACGGAAAGTTATATTAAAAAAAAACAGAATATACGTAACCGGTCGACCGGTCAAAATGGGGCGGTCGACCGTTTTTATCCAGAGTGCAAAACGGTCGACCGGTCCATTTTTAGCTGTCGACCGGTGCTGTTCTGGAAGCACAGTTCAGCCTGTTTTCAATTTACTGTGTCCTAGCCCATAACCGAGCCCATAACCGAGCTCTGATACCAAATGAAAGTGTGTACGCTTGTGCACACTAATTACGGATCGTGTAATATGGACTAATATATGCGGAATGTTATTTACAATTGCTATACAAGTAAATATTCAATAAACTAACTATATAGCAATTCACAGATATAGAATAGTAAATGCAGTAAACTGTAAAAATCACACCAGGGATTTTTATACTGGTTCGGACCTCCCGTCCTACGTCCAGTCCCAGACTTCTATCTGGATTTTCACAACCAACTACCTCGCTTCACCCGGAGGAACAGGTTTACAACACCCGAACAGCCGAACGGGATTTCGTGCCTCTTACAACTCGAGGACTTCAACAAAAAACAAATACAATTGTCGTTGACAACTTGTGCTCTTGATAACACTGATTTGTCACTTGTAGTACACCCTTCCTATAATCTTATCCTCAAAATATGTGAATGAATGTTTGTGAAGATTGAAGGAAGTATATTACTTATTTGAATCAAAAGATATGAAATAATTTCAATGATTCAATAAGCAATATGAAGTAGAGAGCTTTTAGAATGCAAGAGTATTTAGAAATTAAGATCAGAATTTTAAAGCAAAGAATTGTTGTATTTCAATCAATGATTTAGATATGTTTATATAGAGAATAAATGGTTGTAACTCTTTGTGAAGAGTAGCCATTAACAGATGTGATCATTGATGAAAGGTAAGAGAAGCAACCATTGAAGAAAGAAGTGTCTTTTGGGAAAGGTTGCTTTCTGTTTAAAAACGGTCGACAGGTCAATAATGACCAGTAGACAAAATTTCAAATATATAGACGTTATGTGCATGTGTGCACGTTCATTGTGCAATTTACACAGGAACGGTCGACCGCCTGGTTTTGGACCGGTCGACCGGTCCCTGTTAAATTGCACAGTGAATGTGCAATGTCATCCAAAACGTATATACATCGATTCTATTGAGATGCATGATTATTTGAGGATAGATTTTAACAAAACTAATACTACTAACATACCAAATAATCAACCTCTAACGTATGAAGCTCGTTGTGTTTCAATGAATAACTTCTTTTTGTCGATCACGGTTTATCCCTTTGTCAGAAATCAAAACTATATAAAAATCTTGACTCAACATTCTCCCCCTTTTTGATTGATGACAACATAGTTATGAATCTCCCCCTGTATATGATCTCCCCCTGAGATTGTGCCTGTAACTCTATATTTTCCTGCATATATACTGTTAGCACAATTTTCTCCCCCTTTGTCATCGACAAAAAGGAGTTTGTTAAAATAGAGGATATAAATTATATAATCCAGAGTATAAGCAAAATAAAACTACTACCATAGATCAAAAGTTAAGAGTCACATAATATGATAATACCCAAGAGTCTAGTACGAATTAAAACGCGACACTATTTAGTACAATTGCATGATAATGTCTTAAAGCAAGAACTAAAGTCATAATTTACACATAATAATAGATAAAGAGATAAACTAAAAGGATTCAATCTGACTCTGTCTCACCCTCCTCTTCTTCTTCTTCTTCAACAAGCTGAGTTTTTCCGTATCCACGTCCATGACTCGTTCCCGAGCTTGTACCCTCCTCCAAGGATGTCCAAGCAAAAGTAGGAGGAGCTGGGCGCTTGCCAGGGTCTTGAGTTGGCATGGATGAGGATGATGCTCCACATGATATTGCTTCCCATATAGAACTGAAGAACGACTTAAGTTTGTTAAAGCGTTTATCCATTTTTGTGTCCATGCGCTTAAGTCGTGCTTCGAGAAGAAATTGATTTTGAGCAATAGTGTTAAGTGATTCTTTTGGTGAGGAAGATGATCTTAAAAGTTTAACTTCTTCAGGTTTAGGACGGGATGAACGGGAGGAAGCTTCTCTATGTCCTTGGTCTTTCCATTGTTCAAAAGGCATAATATTGAAGTATGGAGCTGGAAGCTTTATTCTTGTAATCGAAGCTTTGTTGATGGCTTTTGGTTTGGAAATAGAAGACTTTGGTGGTTCAATGCCACAATCGAGCAAGAGTCGCATAATATACTCGTTATAAAACAAGTGTGGCCTAGAACTATCATTTACTTTCAAGATCTCATCAAAGATCATACCAATCCAGTTTATACGAATGCCCCCATAGATTGCGTATAATGCCTTGAAATTTTCTTTATAGACGGCATCAAAATTTCCAATTCTTGGTAAAAGAGAGTGCATAAGAGTATGATGAAGAATTCTTGCAGACGGCCGTAAACCAATAGACTTAGTGCTATCCTTGTCATCTTCAGTAAATTGATGACTAATTTGATTACGGACATGAATATTGCAAAAGTCATTTGAGAATTTTTCACCAATAAACCGAGAACCAAGAACATTTGCCATCCTATCACATGAGATAAACACTTCTTTGCCACAGACAACGGACCAAAAGCAAAAATTGGGATCCTCGGGCTTGTTTTTCTCTAAATTTAGATTAGCATAGAATAACTTGATCATGACATGGTTAATTTCCACATTGTTTTGATCATAGTCAAGTAGATTTGCAATGTCAGCATCCGTTGCGAAATCTAGGATACGATAACTAGAGAAATCTGAGAATTTAACAAACGAACCCGGATGGATAGTAAAATCTTTCATGTCATTCCATCTCTTGAGTGAAATTGGATCCACAAGCCATTTCTTGATAGGGAGATCAATGGGTTGTGTTTCTGAGGTAGAAGCTTGCTTTAATTTCTTTTGTTGAGGAGCCATTAGGGATAAATTTGAAGAAAGAAATTTAATAAGAGAAGGTAGGGTTTCTGGGATTTGGGGGAAGAAGACTGGTTTGAAGTAAAAGAGAGAGATAGAAAAAAAATTGAACGGAAAGTTATATTAAAAAAAAACAGAATATACGTAACCGGTCGACCGGTCAAAATGGGGCGGTCGACCGTTTTTATCCAGAGTGCAAAACGGTCGACCGGTCCATTTTTAGCTGTCGACCGGTGCTGTTCTGGAAGCACAGTTCAGCCTGTTTTCAATTTACTGTGTCCTAGCCCATAACCGAGCCCATAACCGAGCTCTGATACCAAATGAAAGTGTGTACGCTTGTGCACACTAATTACGGATCGTGTAATATGGACTAATATATGCGGAATGTTATTTACAATTGCTATACAAGTAAATATTCAATAAACTAACTATATAGCAATTCACAGATATAGAATAGTAAATGCAGTAAACTGTAAAAATCACACCAGGGATTTTTATACTGGTTCGGACCTCCCGTCCTACGTCCAGTCCCAGACTTCTATCTGGATTTTCACAACCAACTACCTCGCTTCACCCGGAGGAACAGGTTTACAACACCCGAACAGCCGAACGGGATTTCGTGCCTCTTATAACTCGAGGACTTCAACAAAAAACAAATACAATTGTCGTTGACAACTTGTGCTCTTGATAACACTGATTTGTCACTTCTAGTACACCCTTCCTATAATCTTATCCTCAAAATATGTGAATGAATGTTTGTGAAGATTGAAGGAAGTATATTACTTATTTGAATCAAAAGATATGAAATAATTTCAATGATTCACTAAGCAATTTGGAGTAGAGAGCTTTTAGAATGCAAGAGTATTTAGAAATTAAGATCAGAATTTTAAAGCAAAGAATTGTTGTATTTCAATCAATAATTTAGAAATGTTTATATAGAGAATAAATGGTTGTAACTCTTTGTGAAGAGTAGCCATTAACAGATGTGATCATTGATGAAAGGTAAGAGAAGCAACCATTGAAGAAAGAAGTGTCTTTTGGGAAAGGTTGCTTTCTGTTTAAAAACGGTCGACAGGTCAATAATGACTAGTAGACAAAATTTCAAATATATAGACGTTATGTGCATGTGTGCACGTTCATTGTGCAATTTACACAGGAACGGTCGACCGCCTGGTTTTGGACCGGTCGACCGGTCCCTGTTAAATTGCACAGTGAATGTGCAATGTCATCCAAAACGTATATACATCGATTCTATTGAGATGCATGATTATTTGAGGATAGATTTTAACAAAACTAATACTACTAACATACCAAATAATCAACCTCTAACGTATGAAGCTCGTTGTGTTTCAATGAATAACTTCTTTTTGTCGATCACGGTTTATCCCTTTGTCAGAAATCAAAACTATATAAAAATCTTGACTCAACATTCTCCCCCTTTTTGATTGATGACAACATAGTTATGAATCTCCCCCTGTATATGATCTCCCCCTGAGATTGTGCCTGTAACTCTATATTTTCCTGCATATATACTGTTAGCACAATTTTCTCCCCCTTTGTCATCGACAAAAAGGAGTTTGTTAAAATAGAGGATATAAATTATATAATCCAGAGTATAAGCAAAATAAAACTACTACCATAGATCAAGAGTTAAGAGTCACATAATATGATAATACCCAAGAGTCTAGTACGAATTAAAACGCGACACTATTTAGTACAAGTGCATGATAATGTCTTAAAGAAAGAACTAAAGTCATAATTTACACATAATAATAGATAAAGAGATAAACTAAAAGGATTCAATCTGACTCTGTCTCACCCTCCTCCTCTTCTTCTTCTTCTTCAACAAGCTGAGTTTTTCCGTATCCACGTCCATGACTCGTTCCCGAGCTTGTACCCTCCTCCGAGGATGTCCAAGCAAAAGTAGGAGGAGCTGGGCGCTTGCCAGGGTCTTGAGTTGGCATGGATGAGGATGATGCTCCACATGATATTGCTTCCCATATAGAACTGAAGAACGACTTAAGTTTGTTAAAGCGTTTATCCATTTTTGTGTCCATGCGCTTAAGTCGTGCTTCGAGAAGAAATTGATTTTGAGCAATAGTGTTAAGTGATTCTTTTGTTGAGGAAGATGATCTTCAAAGTTTAACTTCTTCAGGTTTAGGACGGGATGAACGGGAGGAAGCTTCTCTATGTCCTTGGTCTTTCCATTGTTCAAAAGGCATAATATTGAAGTATGGAGCTGGAAGCTTCATTCTTGTAATCGAAGCTTTGTTGATGGCTTTTGGTTTGGAAATAGAAGACTTTGGTGGTTCAATGCCACAATCGAGCAAGAGTCGCATAATATACTCGTTATAAAACAAGTGTGGCCTAGAACTATCATTTACTTTCAAGATCTCATCAAAGATCATACCAATCCAGTTTATACGAATGCCCCCATAGATTGCGTATAATGCCTTGAAATTTTCTTTATAGACGGCATCAAAATTTCCAATTCTTGGTAAAAGAGAGTGCATAAGAGTATGATGAAGAATTCTTGCAGACGGCCGTAAACCAATAGACTTAGTGCTATCCTTGTCATCTTCAGTAAATTGATGACTAATTTGATTACGGACATGAATATTGCAAAAGTCATTTGAGAATTTTTCACCAATAAACCGAGAACCAAGAACATTTGCCATCCTATCACATGAGATAAACACTTCTTTGCCACAGACAACGGACCAAAAGCAAAAATTGGGATCCTCGGGCTTGTTTTTCTCTAAATTTAGATTAGCATAGAATAACTTGATCATGACATGGTTAATTTCCACATTGTTTTGATCATAGTCAAGTAGATTTGCAATGTCAGCATCCGTTGCGAAATCTAGGATACGATAACTAGAGAAATCTGAGAATTTAACAAACGAACCCGGATGGATAGTAAAATCTTTCATGTCATTCCATCTCTTGAGTGAAATTGGATCCACAAGCCATTTCTTGATAGAGAGATCAATGGGTTGTGTTTCTGAGGTAGAAGCTTGCTTTAATTTCTTTTGTTGAGGAGCCATTAGGGATAAATTTGAAGAAAGAAATTTAATAAGAGAAGGTAGGGTTTCTGGGATTTGGGGGAAGAAGACTGGTTTGAAGTAAAAGAGAGAGAGATAGAAAAAAAAGTGAACGGAAAGTTATATTAAAAAAAAACAGAATATACGTAACCGGTCGACCGGTCAAAATGGGGCGGTCGACCGTTTTTATCCAGAGTGCAAAACGGTCGACCGGTCCATTTTTAGCTGTCGACCGGTGCTGTTCTAGAAGCACAGTTCAGCCTATTTCAATTTACTGTGTCCTAGCCCATAACCGAGCCCATAACCGAGCTCTGATACCAAATGAAAGTGTGTACGCTTGTGCACACTAATTACAGATCGTGTAATATGGACTAATATATGCGGAATGTTATTTACAATTGCTATACAAGTAAATATTCAATAAACTAACTATATAGCAATTCACAGATATAGAATAGTAAATGCAGTAAACTGTAAAAATCACACCAGGGATTTTTATACTGGTTCGGACCTCCCGTCCTACGTCCAGTCCCAGACTTCTATCTGGATTTTCACAACCAACTACCTCGCTTCACTCGGAGGAACAGGTTTACAACACCCGAACAGCCGAACGGGATTTCGTGCCTCTTACAACTCGAGGACTTCAACAAAAACAATTACAATTGTCGTTGACAACTTGTGCTCTTGATAACACTGATTTGTCACTTGTAGTACACCCTTCCTATAATCTTATCCTCAAAATATGTGAATGAATGTTTGTGAAGATTGAAGGAAGTATATTACTTATTTGAATCAAAAGATATGAAATAATTTCAATGATTCAATAAGAAATTTGAAGTAGAGAGCTTTTAGAATGCAAGAGTATTTAGAAATTAAGATCAGAATTTTAAAGCAAAGAATTGTTGTATTTCAATCAATGATTTAGATATGTTTATATAGAGAATAAATGGTTGTAACTCTTTGTGAAGAGTAGCCATTAACAGATGTGATCATTGATGAAAGGTAAGAGAAGCAACCATTGAAGAAAGAAGTGTCTTTTGGGAAAGGTTGCTTTCTGTTTAAAAACGGTCGACAGGTCAATAATGACCAGTAGACAAAATTTCAAATATATAGACGTTATGTGCATGTGTGCACGTTCATTGTGCAATTTACACAGGAACGGTCGACCGCCTGGTTTTGGACCGGTCGACCGGTCCCTGTTAAATTGCACAGTGAATGTGCAATGTCATCCAAAACGTATATACATCGATTCTATTGAGATGCATGATTATTTGAGGATAGATTTTAACAAAACTAATACTACTAACATACCAAATAATCAACCTCTAACGTATGAAGCTCGTTGTGTTTCAATGAATAACTTCTTTTTGTCGATCACGGTTTATCCCTTTGTCAGAAATCAAAACTATATAAAAATCTTGACTCAACATTCTCCCCCTTTTTGATTGATGACAACATAGTTATGAATCTCCCCCTGTATATGATCTCCCCCTGAGATTGTGCCTGTAACTCTATATTTTCCTGCATATATACTGTTAGCACAATTTTCTCCCCCTTTGTCATCGACAAAAAGGAGTTTGTTAAAATAGAGGATATAAATTATATAATCCAGAGTATAAGCAAAATAAAACTACTACCATAGATCAAAAGTTAAGAGTCACATAATATGATAATACCCAAGAGTCTAGTACGAATTAAAACGCGACACTATTTAGTACAAGTGCATGATAATGTCTTAAAGCAAGAACTAAAGTCATAATTTAAACATAATAATAGATAAAGAGATAAACTAAAAGGATTCAATCTGACTCTGTCTCACCCTCCTCCTCTTCTTCTTCTTCTTCAACAAGCTGAGTTTTTCCGTATCCACGTCCATGACTCGTTCCCGAGCTTGTACCCTCCTCCGAGGATGTCCAAGCAAAAGTAGGAGGAGCTGGGCGCTTGCCAGGGTCTTGAGTTGGCATGGATGAGGATGATGCTCCACATGATATTGCTTCCCATATAGAACTGAAGAACGACTTAAGTTTGTTAAAGCGTTTATCCATTTTTGTGTCCATGCGCTTAAGTCGTGCTTCGAGAAGAAATTGATTTTGAGCAATAGTGTTAAGTGATTCTTTTGTTGAGGAAGATGATCTTAAAAGTTTAACTTCTTCAGGTTTAGGACGAGATGAACGGGAGGAAGCTTCTCTATGTCCTTGGTCTTTCCATTGTTCAAAAGGCATAATATTGAAGTATGGAGCTGGAAGCTTCATTCTTGTAATCGAAGCTTTGTTGATGGCTTTTGGTTTGGAAATAGAAGAATTTGGTGGTTCAATGCCACAATCGAGCAAGAGTCGCATAATATACTCGTTATAAAACAAGTGTGGCCTAGAACTATCATTTACTTTCAAGATCTCATCAAAGATCATACCAATCCAGTTTATACGAATGCCCCCATAGATTGCGTATAATGCCTTGAAATTTTCTTTATAGACGGCATCAAAATTTCCAATTCTTGGTAAAAGAGAGTGCATAAGAGTATGATGAAGAATTCTTGCAGACGGCCGTAAACCAATAGACTTAGTGCTATCCTTGTCATCTTCAGTAAATTGATGATTAATTTGATTACGGACATGAATATTGCAAAAGTCATTTGAGAATTTTTCACCAATAAACCGAGAACCAAGAACATTTGCCATCCTATCACATGAGATAAACACTTCTTTGCCACAGACAACGGACCAAAAGCATAAATTGGGATCCTCGGGCTTGTTTTTCTCTAAATTTAGATTAGCATAGAATAACTTGATCATGACATGGTTAATTTCCACATTGTTTTGATCATAGTCAAGTAGATTTGCAATGTCAGCATCCGTTGCGAAATCTAGGATACGATAACTAGAGAAATCTGAGAATTTAAGAAAACGAACCTGGATGGATAGTAAAATCTTTCATGTCATTCCATCTCTTGAGTGAAATTGGATCCACAAGCCATTTCTTGATAGAGAGATCAATGGGTTGTGTTTCTGAGGTAGAAGATTGCTTTAATTTCTTTTGTTGAGGAGCCATTAGGGATAAATTTGAAGAAAGAAATTTAATAAGAGAAGGTAGGGTTTCTGGGATTTGGGGGAAGAAGACTGGTTTGAAGTAAAAGAGAGAGATGGAAAAAAAAGTGAACGGAAAGTTATATAAAAAAAAACAGAATATACGTAACCGGTCGACCGGTCAAAATGGGGCGGTCGACCGTTTTTATCCAGAGTGCAAAACGGTCGACCGGTTCATTTTTAGCTGTCGACCGGTGCTGTTCTGGAAGCACAGTTCAGCCTGTTTTCAATTTACTGTGTCCTAGCCCATAACCGAGCCCATAACCGAGCTCTGATACCAAATGAAAGTGTGTACGCTTGTGCACACTAATTACGGATCGTGTAATATGGACTAATATATGCGGAATGTTATTTACAATTGCTATACAAGTAAATATTCAATAAACTAACTATATAGCAATTCACAGATATAGAATAGTGAATGCAGTAAACTGTAAAAATCACACCAGGGATTTTTATACTGGTTCGAACCTCCCGTCCTACGTTCAGTCCCAGACTTCTATCTGGATTTTCACAACCAACTACCTCGCTTCACCCGGAGGAACAGGTTTACAACACCCGAACAGCCAAACGGGATTTCGTGCCTCTTACAACTCGAGGACTTCAACAAAAAACAAATACAATTGTCGTTGACAACTTGTGCTCTTGATAACACTGATTTGTCACTTCTAGTACACCCTTCCTATAATCTTATCCTCAAAATATGTGAATGAATGTTTGTGAAGATTGAAGGAAGTATATTACTTATTTGAATCAAAAGATATGAAATAATTTCAATGATTCAATAAGCAATTTGATGTAGAGAGCTTTTAGAATGCAAGAGTATTTAGAAATTAAGATCAGAATTTTAAAGCAAAGAATTGTTGTATTTCAATCAATGATTTAGATATGTTTATATAGAGAATAAATGGTTGTAACTCTTTGTGAAGAGTAGCCATTAACAGATGTGATCATTGATGAAAGGTAAGAGAAGCAACCATTGAAGAAAGAAGTATCTTTTGGGAAAGGTTGCTTTCTGTTTAAAAACGGTCGACAGGTCAATAATGACCAGTAGACAAAATTTCAAATATATAGACGTTATGTGCATGTGTGCACGTTCATTATGCAATTTACACAGGAACGGTCGACCGCCTGGTTTTGGACCGGTCGACCGGTCCCTGTTAAATTGCACAGTGAATGTGCAATGTCATCCAAAACGTATATACATCGATTCTATTGAGATGCATGATTATTTGAGGATAGATTTTAACAAAACTAATACTACTAACATACCAAATAATCAACCTCTAACGTATGAAGCTCGTTGTGTTTCAATGAATAACTTCTTTTTGTCGATCACGGTTTATCCCTTTGTCAGAAATCAAAACTATATAAAAATCTTGACTCAACATTCTCCCCCTTTTTGATTGATGACAACATAGTTATGAATCTCCCCCTGTATATGATCTCCCCCTGAGATTGTGCTTGTAACTCTATATTTTCCTGCATATATACTGTTAGCACAATTTTCTCCCCCTTTGTCATCGACAAAAAGGAGTTTGTTAAAATAGAGGATATAAATTATATAATCCAGAGTATAAGCAAAATAAAACTACTACCATAGATCAAGAGTTAAGAGTCACATAATATGATAATACCCAAGAGTCTAGTACGAATTAAAACGCGACACTATTTAGTACAAGTGCATGATAATGTCTTAAAGCAAGAACTAAAGTCATAATTTACACATAATAATAGATAAAGAGATAAACTAAAAGGATTCAATCTGACTCTGTCTCACCCTCCTCTTCTTCTTCTTCTTCTTCAACAAGCTGAGTTTTTCCGTATCCACGTCCATGACTCGTTCCCGAGCTTGTACCCTCCTCCGAGGATTTCCAAGCAAAAGTAGGAGGAGCTGGGCGCTTGCCAGGGTCTTGAGTTGGCATGGATGAGGATGATGCTCCACATGATATTGCTTCCCATATAGAACTGAAGAACGACTTAAGTTTGTTAAAGCGTTTATCCATTTTTGTGTCCATGCGCTTAAGTCGTGCTTCGAGAAGAAATTGATTTTGAGCAATAGTGTTAAGTGATTCTTTTGTTGAGGAAGATGATCTTAAAAGTTTAACTTCTTCAGGTTTAGGACGGGATGAACGGGAGGAAGCTTCTCTATGTCCTTGGTCTTTCCATTGTTCAAAAGGCATAATATTGAAGTATGGAGCTGGAAGCTACAAGTGTGGCCTAGAACTATCAATTACTTTCAAGATCTCATCAAAGATCATACCAATCCAGTTTATACGAATGCCCCCATAGATTGCTTATAATGCCTTGAAATTTTCTTTATAGACGGCATCAAAATTTCCAATTCTTGGTAAAAGAGAGTGCATAAGAGTATGATGAAGAATTCTTGCAGACGGCCGTAAACCAATAGACTTAGTGCTATCCTTGTCATCTTCAGTAAATTGATGACTAATTTGATTACGGACATGAATATTGCAAAAGTCATTTGAGAATTTTTCACCAATAAACCGAGAACCAAGAACATTTGCCATCCTATCACATGAGATAAACACTTCTTTGCCACAGACAATGGACCAAAAGCAAAAATTGGGATCCTCGGGCTTGTTTTTCTCTAAATTTAGATTAGCATAGAATAACTTGATCATGACATGGTTAATTTCCACATTGTTTTGATCATAGTCAAGTAGATTTGCAATGTCAGCATCCGTTGCGAAATCTAGGATACGATAACTAGAGAAATCTGAGAATTTAACAAACGAACCCGGATGGATAGTAAAATCTTTCATGTCATTCCATCTCTTGAGTGAAATTGGATCCACAAGCCATTTCTTGATAGAGAGATCAATGGGTTGTGTTTCTGAGGTAGAAGCTTGCTTTAATTTCTTTTATTGAGGAGCCATTAGGGATAAATTTGAAGAAAGAAATTTAATAAGAGAAGGTAGGGTTTCTGGGATTTGGGGTAAGAAGACTGGTTTGAAGTAAAAGAGAAAGATAGAAAAAAAAGTGAACGGAAAGTTATATTAAAAAAAAACAGAATATACGTAACCGGTCGACCGGTCAAAATGGGGCGGTCGACCGTTTTTATCCAGAGTGCAAAACGGTCGACCGGTCCATTTTTAGCTGTCGACCGGTGCTGTTCTGGAAGCACAGTTCAGCCTGTTTTCAATTTACTATGTCCTAGCCCATAACCGAGCCCATAACCGAGCTCTGATACCAAATGAAAGTGTGTACGCTTGTGCACACTAATTACGGATCGTGTAATATGGACTAATATATGCGGAATGTTATTTACAATTGCTATACAAGTAAATATTCAATAAACTAACTATATAGCAATTCACAGATATAGAATAGTAAATGCAGTAAACTGTAAAAATCACACCAGGAATTTTTATACTGGTTCGGACCTCCCGTCCTACGTCCAGTCCCAGACTTCTATTTGGATTTTCACAACCAACTACCTCGCTTCACCCGAAGGAACAGGTTTACAACACCCGAACAGCCGAATGGGATTTCGTGCCTCTTACAACTCGAGGACTTCAACAAAAAACAAATACAATTGTCGTTGACAACTTGTGCTCTTGATAACACTGATTTGTCACTTGTAGTACACCCTTCCTATAATCTTATCCTCAAAATATGTGAATGAATGTTTGTGAAGATTGAAGGAAGTATATTACTTATTTGAATCAAAAGATATGAAATAATTTCAATGATTCAATAAGCAATTTGAAGTAGAGAGCTTTTAGAATGCAAGAGTATTTAGAAATTAAGATCAGAATTTTAAAGCAAAGAATTGTTGTATTTCAATCAATGATTTAGATATGTTTATATAGAGAATAAATGGTTGTAACTCTTTGTGAAGAGTAGCCATTAACAGATGTGATCATTGATGAAAGGTAAGAGAAGCAACCATTGAAGAAAGAAGTGTCTTTTGGGAAAGGTTGCTTTCTGTTTAAAAATGGTCGACAGGTCAATAATGACCAGTAGACAAAATTTCAAATATATAGACGTTATGTGCATGTGTGCATGTTCATTGTGCAATTTACACAGGAACGATCGACCGCCTGGTTTTGGACCGGTCGACCGGTCCCTGTTAAATTGCACAGTGAATGTGCAATGTCATCCAAAACGTATATACATCGATTCTATTGAGATGCATGATTATTTGAGGATAGATTTTAACAAAACTAATACTACTAACATACCAAATAATCAACCTCTAATGTATGAAGCTCGTTGTGTTTCAATGAATAACTTCTTTTTGTCGATCACGGTTTATCCCTTTGTCAGAAATCAAAACTATATAAAAATCTTGACTCAACATTCTCCCCCTTTTTGATTGATGACAACATAGTTATGAATCTCCCCCTGTATATGATCTCCCCCTGAGATTGTGCCTGTAACTCTATATTTTCCTGCATATATACTGTTAGCACAATTTTCTCCCCCTTTGTCATCGACAAAAAGGAGTTTGTTAAAATAGAGGATATAAATTATATAATCCAGAGTATAAGCAAAATAAAACTACTACCATAGATCAAGAGTTAAGAGTCACATAATATGATAATACCCAAGAGTCTAGTACGAATTAAAACGCGACACTATTTAATACAAGTGCATGATAATGTCTTAAAGCAAGAACTAAAGTCATAATTTACACATAATAATAGATAAAGAGATAAACTAAAAGGATTCAATCTGACTCTGTCTCACCCTCCTCTTCTTCTTCTTCTTCAACAAGCTGAGTTTTTCCGTATCCACGTCCATGACTCGTTCCCGAGCCTGTACCCTCCTCCGAGGATGTCCAAGCAAAAGTAGGAGGAGCTGGGCGCTTGCCAGGGTCTTGAGTTGGCATGGATGAGGATGATGCTCCACATGATATTGCTTCCCATATAGAACTGAAGAATGACTTAAGTTTGTTAAAGCGTTTATCCATTTTTGTGTCCATGCGCTTAAGTCGTGCTTCGAGAAGAAATTGATTTTGAGCAATAGTGTTAAGTGATTCTTTTGTTGAGGAAGATGATCTTAAAAGTTTAACTTCTTCAGGTTTAGGACAGGATGAACGGGAGGAAGCTTCTCTATGTCCTTGGTCTTTCCGTTGTTCAAAAGGCATAATATTGAAGTATGGAGCTGGAAGCTTCATTCTTGTAATCGAAGCTTTGTTGATGGATTTTGGTTTGGAAATAGAAGACTTTGGTGGTTCAATGCCACAATCGAGCAAGATTCGCATAATATACTCGTTATAAAACAAGTGTGGCCTAGAACTATCATTTACTTTCAAGATCTCATCAAAGATCATACCAATCCTGTTTATACGAATGCCCCCATAGATTGCGTATGATGCCTTGAAATTTTCTTTATAGACGGCATCAAAATTTCCAATTCTTGGTAAAAGAGAGTGCATAAGAGTATGATGAAGAATTCTTGCAGACGGCCGTAAACCAATAGACTTAGTGCTATCCTTGTCATCTTTAGTAAATTGATGACTAATTTGATTACGGACATGAATATTGCAAAAGTCATTTGAGAATTTTTTACCAATAAACTGAGAACCAAGAACATTTGCCATCCTATCACATGAGATAAACACTTCTTTGCCACAGACAACGGACCAAAAGCAAAAATTGGGATCCTCGGGCTTGTTTTTCTCTAAATTTAGATTAGCATAGAATAACTTGATCATGACATGGTTAATTTCCACATTGTTTTGATCATAGTCAAGTAGATTTGCAATGTCAGCATCCGTTGCAAAATCTAGGATACGATAACTAGAGAAATCTGAGAATTTAACAAACGAACCCGGATGGATAGTAAAATCTTTCATGTCATTCCATCTCTTGAGTGAAATTGGATCCACAAGCCATTTCTTGATAGAGAGATCAATGGGTTGTGTTTCTGAGGTAGAAGCTTGCTTTAATTTCTTTTGTTGAGGAGCCATTAGGGATAAGTTTGAAGAAAAAAATTTAATAAGAGAAGGTAGGGTTTCTGGGATTTGGGGGAAGAAGACTGGTTTGAAGTAAAAGAGAGAGATAGAAAAAAAAGTGAACGGAAAGTTATATTAAAAAAAACAGAATATACGTAACCGGTCGACCGGTCAAAATGGGGCGGTCGACCGTTTTTATCCAGAGTGCAAAACGGTCGACCGGTCCATTATTAGCTGTCGACCGGTGCTGTTCTGGAAGCACAGTTCAGCCTGTTTTCAATTTACTGTGTCCTAGCCCATAACCGAGCCCATAACCGAGCTCTGATACCAAATGAAAGTGTGTACGCTTGTGCACACTAATTACGGATCGTGTAATATGGACTAATATATGCGGAATGTTATTTACAATTGCTATACAAGTAAATATTCAATAAACTAACTGTATAGCAATTCACAGATATAGAATAGTAAATGCAGTAAACTGTAAAAATCACACCAGGGATTTTTATACTGGTTCGGACCTCCCGTCCTACGTCAAGTCCCAAACTTCTATCTGGATTTTCACAACCAACTACCTCGCTTCACCCGGAGGAACAGGTTTACAACACCCGAACAGCCGAACGGGATTTCGTGCCTCTTACAACTCGAGGACTTCAACAAAAAACAAATACAATTGTCGTTGACAACTTGTGCTCTTGATAACACTGATTTGTCACTTGTAGTACACCCTTCCTATAATCTTATCCTCAAAATATGTGAATGAATGTTTGTGAAGATTGAAGGAAGTATATTACTTATTTGAATCAAAAGATATGAAATAATTTCAATGATTCAATAAGCAATTTGAAGTAGAGAGCTTTTAGAATGCAAGAGTATTTAGAAATTAAGATCAGAATTTTAAAGCAAAGAATTGTTGTATTTCAATCAATGATTTAGATATGTTTATATAGAGAATAAATGGTTGTAACTCTTTGTGAAGAGTAGCCATTAACAGATGTGATCATTGATGAAAGGTAAGAGAAGCAACCATTGAAGAAAGAAGTGTCTTTTGGGAAAGGTTGCTTTCTGTTTAAAAACGGTCGACAGGTCAATAATGACCAGTAGACAAAATTTCAAATATATAGACGTTATGTGCATGTGTGCACGTTCATTGTGCAATTTACACAGGAACGGTCGACCGCCTGGTTTTGGACCGGTCGACCGGTCCCTGTTAAATTGCACAGTGAATGTGCAATGTCATCCAAAACGTATATACATCGATTCTATTGAGATGCATGATTATTTGAGGATAGATTTTAACAAAACTTATACTACTAACATACCAAATAATCAACCTCTAACGTATGAAGCTCGTTGTGTTTCAATGAATAACTTCTTTTTGTCGATCACGGTTTATCCCTTTGTCAGAAATCAAAACTATATAAAAATCTTGACTCAACATTCTCCCCCTTTTTGATTGATGACAACATAGTTATGAATCTCCCCCTGTATATGATCTCCCCCTGAGATTGTGCCTGTAACTCTATATTTTCCTGCATATATACTGTTAGCACAATTTTCTCCCCCTTTGTCATCGACAAAAAGGAGTTTGTTAAAATAGAGGATATAAATTATATAATCCAGAGTATAAGCAAAATAAAAATACTACCATAGATCAAGAGTTAAGAGTCACATAATATGATAATACCCAAGAGTCTAGTACGAATTAAAACGTGACACTATTTAGTACAAGTGCATGATAATGTCTTAAAGCAAGAACTAAAGTCATAATTTACACATAATAATAGATAAAGAGATAAACTAAAAGGATTCAATCTGACTCTGTCTCACCCTCCTCCTCTTCTTCTTCTTCAACAAGCTGAGTTTTTCCGTATCCACGTCCATGACTCGTTCCCGAGCTTGTACCCTCCTCCGAGGATGTCCAAGCAAAAGTAGGAGGAGCTGGGCGCTTGCCAGGGTCTTGAGTTGGCATGGATGAGGATGATGCTCCACATGATATTGCTTCCCATATAGAACTGAAGAACGACTTAAGTTTGTTAAAGCGTTTATCCATTTTTGTGTCCATGCGCTTAAGTCGTGCTTCGAGAAGAAATTGATTTTGAGCAATAGTGTTAAGTGATTCTTTTGTTGAGGAAGATGATCTTAAAAGTTTAACTTCTTCAGGTTTAGGACGGGATGAACGGGAGGAAGCTTCTCTATGTCCTTGGTCTTTCCATTGTTCAAAAGGCGTAATATTGAAGTATGGAGCTGGAAGCTTCATTCTTGTAATCGAAGCTTTGTTGATGGCTTTTGGTTTGGAAATAAAAGACTTTGGTGGTTCAATGCCACAATCGAGCAAGAGTCGCATAATATACTCGTTATAAAACAAGTGTGGCCTAGAACTATCATTTACTTTCAAGATCTCATCAAAGATCATACCAATCCAGTTTATACGAATGCCCCCATAGATTGCTTATAATGCCTTGAAATTTTCTTTATAGACGGCATCAAAATTTCCAATTCTTGGTAAAAGAGAGTGCATAAGAGTATGATGAAGAATTCTTGCAGACGGCCGTAAACCAATAGACTTAGTGCTATCCTTGTCATCTTCAGTAAATTGATGACTAATTTGATTACGGACATGAATATTGCAAAAGTCATTTGAGAATTTTTCACCAATAAACCGAGAACCAAGAACATTTGCCATCCTATCACATGAGATAAACACTTCTTTGCCACAGACAACGGACCAAAAGCAAAAATTGGGATCCTCGGGCTTGTTTTTCTCTAAATTTAGATTAGCATAGAATAACTTGATCATGACATGGTTAATTTCCACATTGTTTTGATCATAGTCAAGTAGATTTGCAATGTCAGCATCCGTTGCGAAATCTAGGATACGATAACTAGAGAAATCTGAGAATTTAACAAACGAACCCGGATGGATAGTAAAATCTTTCATGTCATTCCATCTCTTGAGTGAAATTGGATCCACAAGCCATTTCTTGATAGAGAGATCAATGGGTTGTGTTTCTAAGGTAGAAGCTCGCTTTAATTTCTTTTGTTGAGGAGCCATTAGGGATAAATTTGAAGAAAGAAATTTAATAAGAGAAGGTAGGGTTTCTGGGATTTGGGGTAAGAAGACTGGTTTGAAGTAAAAGAGAGAGATAGAAAAAAAAGTGAACGGAAAGTTATATTAAAAAAAAACACAATATACGTAACCGGTCGACCGGTCAAAATGGGGCGGTCGACCGTTTTTATCCAGAGTGCAAAACGGTCGACCGGTCCATTTTTAGCTGTCGACCGGTGCTGTTCTGGAAGCACAGTTCAGCCTGTTTTCAATTTACTGTGTCCTAGCCCATAACCGAGCCCATAACCGAGCTCTGATACCAAATGAAAGTGTGTACGCTTGTGCACACTAATTACGGATCGTGTAATATGGACTAATATATGCGGAATGTTATTTACAATTGCTATACAAGTAAATATTCAATAAACTAACTATATAGCAATTCACAGATATAGAATAGTAAATGCAGTAAACTGTAAAAATCACACCAGGGATTTTTATACTGGTTCGGACCTCCCGTCCTACGTCCAGTCCCAGACTTCTATTTGGATTTTCACAACCAACTACCTCGCTTCACCCGAAGGAACAGGTTTACAACACCCGAACAGCCGAACGGGATTTCGTGCCTCTTACAACTCGAGGACTTCAACAAAAAACAAATACAATTGTCGTTGACAACTTGTGCTCTTGATAACACTGATTTGTCACTTGTAGTACACCCTTCCTATAATCTTATCCTCAAAATATGTGAATGAATGTTTGTGAAGATTGAAGGAAGTATATTACTTATTTGAATCAAAAGATATGAAATAATTTCAATGATTCAATAAGCAATTTGAAGTAGAGAGCTTTTAGAATGCAAGAGTATTTAGAAATTAAGATCAGAATTTTAAAGCAAAGAATTGTTATATTTCAATCAATGATTTAGATATGTTTATATAGAGAATAAATGGTTGTAACTCTTTGTGAAGAGTAGCCATTAACAGATGTGATCATTGATGAAAGGTAAGAGAAGCAACCATTGAAGAAAGAAGTGTCTTTTGGGAAAGGTTGCTTTCTGTTTAAAAATGGTCGACATGTCAATAATGACCAGTAGACAAAATTTCAAATATATAGACGTTATGTGCATGTGTGCATGTTCATTGTGCAATTTACACAGGAACGGTCGACCGCCTGGTTTTGGACCGGTCGACCGGTCCCTGTTAAATTGCATAGTGAATGTGCAATGTCATCCAAAACGTATATACATCGATTCTATTGAGATGCATGATTATTTGAGGATAGATTTTAACAAAACTAATACTACTAACATACCAAATAATCAACCTCTAATGTATGAAGCTCGTTGTGTTTCAATGAATAACTTCTTTTTGTCGATCACGGTTTATCCCTTTGTCAGAAATCAAAACTATATAAAAATCTTGACTCAACATTCTCCCCCTTTTTGATTGATGACAACATAGTTATGAATCTCCCCCTGTATATGATCTCCCCCTGAGATTGTGCCTGTAACTCTATATTTTCCTGCATATATACTGTTAGCACAATTTTCTCCCCCTTTGTCATCGACAAAAAGGAGTTTGTTAAAATAGAGGATATAAATTATATAATCCAGAGTATAAGCAAAATAAAACTACTACCATAGATCAAGAGTTAAGAGTCACATAATATGATAATACCCAAGAGTCTAGTACGAATTAAAACGCGACACTATTTAGTACAAGTGCATGATAATGTCTTAAAGCAAGAACTAAAGTCATAATTTACACATAATAATAGATAAAGAGATAAACTAAAAGGATTCAATCTGACTCTGTCTCACCCTCCTCTTCTTCTTCTTCTTCAACAAGCTGAGTTTTTCCGTATCCACGTCCATGACTCGTTCCCGAGCCTGTACCCTCCTCCGAGGATGTCCAAGCAAAAGTAGGAGGAGCTGGGCGCTTGCCAGGGTCTTGAGTTGGCATGGATGAGGATGATGCTCCACATGATATTGCTTCCCATATAGAACTGAAGAACGACTTAAGTTTGTTAAAGCGTTTATCCATTTTTGTGTCCATGCGCTTAAGTCGTGCTTCGAGAAGAAATTGATTTTGAGCAATAGTGTTAAGTGATTCTTTTGTTAAGGAAGATGATCTTAAAAGTTTAACTTCTTCAGGTTTAGGACGGGATGAACGGGAGGAAGCTTCTCTATGTCCTTGGTCTTTCCATTGTTCAAAAGGCATAATATTGAAGTATGGAGCTGGAAGCTTCATTCTTGTAATCGAAGCTTTGTTGATGGCTTTTGGTTTGGAAATAGAAGACTTTGGTGGTTCAATGCCACAATCGAGCAAGAGTCGCATAATATACTCGTTATAAAACAAGTGTGGCCTAGAACTATCATTTACTTTCAAGATCTCATCAAAGATCATACCAATCCAGTTTATACGAATGCCCCCATAGATTGCGTATAATGCCTTGAAAATTTCTTTATAGACGGCATCAAAATTTCCAATTCTTGGTAAAAGAGAGTGCATAAGAGTATGATGAAGAATTCTTGCAGACGGCCGTAAACCAATAGACTTAGTGCTATCCTTGTCATCTTCAGTAAATTGATGACTAATTTGATTACGGACATGAATATTGCAAAAGTCATTTGAGAATTTTTTACCAATAAACCGAGAACCAAGAACATTTGCCATCCTATCACATGAGATAAACACTTCTTTGCCACAGACAACGGACCAAAAGCAAAAATTGGGATCCTCGGGCTTGTTTTTCTCTAAATTTAGATTAGCATAGAATAACTTGATCATGACATGGTTAATTTCCACATTGTTTTGATCATAGTCAAGTAGATTTGCAATGTCAGCATCCGTTGCGAAATCTAGGATACGATAACTAGAGAAATCTGAGAATTTAACAAACGAACCCGGATGGATAGAAAAATCTTTCATGTCATTCCATCTCTTGAGTGAAATTGGATCCACAAGCCATTTCTTGATAGAGAGATCAATGGGTTGTGTTTCTGAGGTAGAAGCTTGCTTTAATTTCTTTTGTTGAGGAGCCATTAGGGATAAGTTTGAAGAAAAAAATTTAATAAGAGAAGGTAGGGTTTCTGGGATTTGGGGGAAGAAGACTGGTTTGAAGTAAAAGAGAGAGATAGAAAAAAAAGTGAACGGAAAGTTATATTAAAAAAAACAGAATATACGTAACCGGTCGACCGGTCAAAATGGGGCGATCGACCGTTTTTATCCAGAGTGCATAACGGTCGACCGGTCCATTTTTAGCTGTCGACCGGTGCTGTTCTGGAAGCACAGTTCAGCCTGTTTTCAATTTACTGTGTCCTAGCCCATAACCGAGCCCATAACCGAGCTCTGATACCAAATGAAAGTGTGTACGCTTGTGCACACTAATTACGGATCGTGTAATATGGACTAATATATGCGGAATGTTATTTACAATTGCTATACAAGTAAATATTCAATAAACTAACTATATAGCAATTCACAGATATAGAATAGTAAATGCAGTAAACTGTAAAAATCACACCAGGGATTTTTATACTGGTTCGGACCTCCCGTCCTATGTCTAGTCCCAGACTTCTATCTGGATTTTCACAACCAACTACCTCGCTTCACCCGGAGGAACAGGTTTACAACACCCGAACAGCCGAACGGGATTTCGTGCCTCTTACAACTCGAGGACTTCAACAAAAAACAAATACAATTGTCGTTGACAACTTGTGCTCTTGATAACACTGATTTGTCACTTGTAGTACACCCTTCCTATAATCTTATCCTCAAAATATGTGAATGAATGTTTGTGAAGATTGAAGGAAGTATATTACTTATTTGAATCAAAAGATATGAAATAATTTCAATGATTCAATAAGCAATTTGAAGTAGAGAGCTTTTAGAATGCAAGAGTATTTAGAAATTAAGATCAGAATTTTAAAGCAAAGAATTGTTGTATTTCAATCAATGATTTAGATATGTTTATATAGAGAATAAATGGTTGTAACTCTTTGTGAAGAGTAGCCATTAACAGATGTGATCATTGATGAAAGGTAAGAGAAGCAACCATTGAAGAAAGAAGTGTCTTTTGGGAAAGGTTGCTTTCTGTTTAAAAACGGTCGACAGGTCAATAATGACCAGTAGACAAAATTTCAAATATATAGACGTTATGTGCATGTGTGCACGTTCATTGTGCAATTTACACAGGAACGGTCGACCGCCTGGTTTTGGACCGGTCGACCGGTCCCTGTTAAATTGCACAGTGAATGTGCAATGTCATCCAAAACGTATATACATCGATTCTACTGAGATGCATGATTATTTGAGGATAGATTTTAACAAAACTAATACTACTAACATACCAAATAATCAACCTCTAACGTATGAAGCTCGTTGTGTTTCAATGAATAACTTCTTTTTGTCGATCACGGTTTATCCCTTTGTCAGAAATCAAAACTATATAAAAATCTTGACTCAACATTCTCCCCCTTTTTGATTGATGACAACATAGTTATGAATCTCCCCCTGTATATGATCTCCCCCTGAGATTGTGCCTGTAACTCTATATTTTCCTGCATATATACTGTTAGCACAATTTTCTCCCCCTTTGTCATCGACAAAAAGGAGTTTGTTAAAATAGAGGATATAAATTATATAATCCAGAGTATAAGCAAAATAAAACTACTACCATAGATCAAGAGTTAAGAGTCACATAATATGATAATACCCAAGAGTCTAGTACGAATTAAAACGCGACACTATTTAGTACAAGTGCATGATAATGTCTTAAAGCAAGAACTAAAGTCATAATTTACACATAATAATAGATAAAGAGATAAACTAAAAGGATTCAATCTGACTCTGTCTCACCCTCCTCCTCTTTTTCTTCTTCAACAAGCTGAGTTTTTCCGTATCCACGTCCATGACTCGTTCCCGAGCTTGTACCCTCCTCCGAGGATGTCCAAGCAAAAGTAGGAGGAGCTGGGCGCATGCCAGGGTCTTGAGTTGGCATGGATGAGGATGATGCTCCACATGATATTGCTTCCCATATAGAACTGAAGAACGACTTAAGTTTGTTAAAGCGTTTATCCATTTTTGTGTCCATGCGCTTATGTCGTGCTTCGAGAAGAAATTGATTTTGAGCAATAGTGTTAAGTGATTCTTTTGTTGAGGAAGATGATCTTAAAAGTTTAACTTCTTCAGGTTTAGGACGGGATGAACGGGAGGAAGCTTCTCTATGTCCTTGGTCTATCCATTGTTCAAAAGGCATAATATGGAAGTATGGAGCTGGAAGCTTCATTCTTGTAATCGAAGCTTTGTTGATGGCTTTTGGTTTGGAAATAGAAGACTTTGGTGGTTCAATGCCACAATCGAGCAAGAGTCGCATAATATACTCGTTATAAAACAAGTGTGGCCTAGAACTATCATTTACTTTCAAGATCTCATCAAAGATCATACCAATCCAGTTTATACGAATGCCCCCATAGATTGCGTATAATGCCTTGAAATTTTCTTTATAGACGGCATCAAAATTTCCAATTCTTGGTAAAAGAGAGTGCATAAGAGTATGATGAAGAATTCTTGCAGACGGCCGTAAACCAATAGACTTAGTGCTATCCTTGTCATCTTCAGTAAATCGATGACTAATTTGATTACGGACATGAATATTGCAAAAGTCATTTGAGAATTTTTCACCAATAAACCGAGAACCAAGAACATTTGCCATCCTATCACATGAGATAAACACTTCTTTGCCACAGACAACGGACCAAAAGCAAAAATTGGGATCCTCGGGCTTGTTTTTCTCTAAATTTAGATTAGCATAGAATAACTTGATCATGACATGGTTAATTTCCACATTGTTTTGATCATAGTCAAGTAGATTTGCAATGTCAACATCCGTTGCGAAATCTAGGATACGATAACTAGAGAAATCTGAGAATTTAACAAACGAACCCGGATGGATAGTAAAATCTTTCATGTCATTCCATCTCTTGAGTGAAATTGGATCCACAAGCCATTTCTTGATAGAGAGATCAATGGGTTGTGTTTCTGAGGTAGAAGCTTGCTTTAATTTCTTTTGTTGAGGAGCCATTAGGGATAAATTTGAAGAAAGAAATTTAATAAGAGAAGGTAGGGTTTCTGGGATTTGGGGGAAGAAGACTGGTTTGAAGTAAAAGAGAGAGATAGAAAAAAAAGTGAACGGAAAGTTATATTAAAAAAAACAGAATATACGTAACCGGTCGACCGGTCAAAATGGGGCGGTCGACCGTTTTTATCCAGAGTGCAAAACGGTCGACCGGTCCATTTTTAGCTGTCGACCGGTGCTGTTCTGGAAGCACAGTTCAGCCTGTTTTCAATTTACTGTGTCCTAGCCCATAACCGAGCCCATAACCGAGCTCTGATACCAAATGAAAGTGTGTACGCTTGTGCACACTAATTACGGATCGTGTAATATGGACTAATATATGCGGAATGTTATTTACAATTGCTATACAAGTAAATATTCAATAAACTAACTATATAGCAATTCACAGATATAGAATAGTAAATGCAGTAAACTGTAAAAATCACACCAGGGATTTTTATACTGGTTCGGACCTCCCGTCCTACGTCCAGTCCCAGACTTCTATCTGGATTTTCACAACCAACTACCTCGCTTCACCCGGAGGAACAGGTTTACAACACCCGAACAGCCGAACGGGATTTCGTGCCTCTTACAACTCGAGGACTTCAACAAAAAACAAATACAATTGTCGTTGACAACTTGTGCTCTTGATAACACTGATTTGTCACTTGTAGTACACCCTTCCTATAATCTTATCCTCAAAATATGTGAATGAATGTTTGTGAAGATTGAAGGAAGTATATTACTTATTTGAATCAAAAGATATGAAATAATTTCAATGATTCAATAAGCAATTTGAAGTAGAGAGCTTTTAGAATGCAAGAGTATTTAGAAATTAAGATCAGAATTTTAAAGCAAAGAATTGTTGTATTTCAATCAATGATTTAGATATGTTTATATAGAGAATAAATGGTTGTAACTCTTTGTGAAGAGTAGCCATTAACAGATGTGATCATTGATGAAAGGTAAGAGAAGCAACCATTGAAGAAAGAAGTGTCTTTTGGGAAAGGTTGCTTTCTGTTTAAAAACGGTCGACAGGTCAATAATGACCAGTAGACAAAATTTCAAATATATAGACGTTATGTGCATGTGTGCACGTTCATTGTGCAATTTACACAGGAACGGTCGACCGCCTGGTTTTGGACCGGTCGACCGGTCCCTGTTAAATTGCACAGTGAATGTGCAATGTCATCCAAAACGTATATACATCGATTCTATTGAGATGCATGATTATTTGAGGATAGATTTTAACAAAACTAATACTACTAACATACCAAATAATCAACCTCTAACGTATGAAGCTCGTTGTGTTTCAATGAATAACTTCTTTTTGTCGATCACGGTTTATCCCTTTGTCAGAAATCAAAACTATATAAAAATCTTGACTCAACATTCTCCCCCTTTTTGATTGATGACAACATAGTTATGAATCTCCCCCTGTATATGATCTCCCCCTGAGATTGTGCCTGTAACTCTATATTTTCCTGCATATATACTGTTAGCACAATTTTCTCCCCCTTTGTCATCGACAAAAAGGAGTTTGTTAAAATAGAGGATATAAATTATATAATCCAGAGTATAAGCAAAATAAAACTACTACCATAGATCAAGAGTTAAGAGTCACATAATATGATAATACCCAAGAGTCTAGTACGAATTAAAACGCGACACTATTTAGTATAAGTGCATGATAATGTCTTAAAGCAAGAACTAAAGTCATAATTTACACATAATAATAGATAAAGAGATAAACTAAAAGGATTCAATCTGACTCTGTCTCACCCTCCTCTTCTTCTTCTTCTTCTTCAACAAGCTGAGTTTTTCCGTATCCACGTCCATGACTCGTTCCCGAGCTTGTACCCTCCTGCGAGGATGTCCAAGCAAAAGTAGGAGGAGCTGGGCGCTTGCCAGGGTCTTGAGTTGGCATGGATGAGGATGATGCTCCACATGATATTGCTTCCCATATAGAACTGAAGAACGACTTAAGTTTGTTAAAGCGTTTATCCATTTTTGTGTCCATGCGCTTAAGTCGTGCTTCGAGAAGAAATTGATTTTGAGCAATAGTGTTAAGTGATTCTTTTGTTGAGGAAGATGATCTTAAAAGTTTAACTTCTTCAGGTTTAGGATGGGATGAACGAGAGGAAGCTTCTCTCTGTCCTTGGTCTTTCCATTGTTCAAAAGGCATAATATTGAAGTATGGAGCTGGAAGCTTCATTCTTGTAATCGAAGCTTTGTTGATGGCTTTTGGTTTGGAAATAGAAGACTTTGGTGGTTCAATGCCACAATCGAGCAAGAGTCGCATAATATACTCGTTATAAAACAAGTGTGGCCTAGAACTATCATTTACTTTCAAGATCTCATCAAAGATCATACCAATCCAGTTTATACGAATGCCCCCATAGATTGCGTATAATGCCTTGAAATTTTCTTTATAGACGGCATCAAAATTTCCAATTCTTGGTAAAAGAGAGTGCATAAGAGTATGATGAAGAATTCTTGCAGACGGCCGTAAACCAATAGACTTAGTGCTATCCTTGTCATCTTCAGTAAATTGATGACTAATTTGATTACGGACATGAATATTGCAAAAGTCATTTGAGAATTTTTCACCAATAAACCGAGAACCAAGAACATTTGCCATCCTATCACATGAGATAAACACTTCTTTGCCACAGACAACGGACCAAAAGCAAAAATTGGGATCCTCGGGCTTGTTTTTCTCTAAATTTAGATTAGCATAGAATAACTTGATCATGACATGGTTAATTTCCACATTGTTTTGATCATAGTCAAGTAGATTTGCAATGTCAGCATCCGTTGCGAAATCTAGGATACGATAACTAGAGAAATCTGAGAATTTAACAAACGAACCCGGATGGATAGTAAAATCTTTCATGTCATTCCATCTCTTGAGTGAAATTGGATCCACAAGCCATTTCTTGATAGAGAGATCAATGGGTTGTGTTTCTGAGGTAGAAGCTTCCTTTAATTTCTTTTGTTGAGGAGCCATTAGGGATAAATTTGAAGAAAGAAATTTAATAAGAGAAGGTAGGGTTTCTGGGATTTGGGGGAAGAAGACTGGTTTGAAGTAAAAGAGAGAGATAGAAAAAAAAGTGAACGGAAAGTTATATTAAAAAAAACAGAATATACGTAACCGGTCGACCGGTCAAAATGGGGCGGTCGACCGTTTTTATCCAGAGTGCAAAACGGTCGACCGGTCCATTTTTAGCTGTCGACCGGTGTTGTTCTGGAAGCACAGTTCAGCCTGTTTTCAATTTACTGTGCCCAAGCCCATAACCGAGCCCATAACCGAGCTCTGATACCAAATGAAAGTGTGTACGCTTGTGCACACTAATTACGGATCGTGTAATATGGACTAATATATGCGGAATGTTATTTACAATTGCTATACAAGTAAATATTCAATAAACTAACTATATAGCAATTCACAGATATAGAATAGTAAATGCAGTAAACTGTAAAAATCACACCAGGGATTTTTATACTGGTTCGGACCTCCCGTCCTACGTCCAGTCCCAGACTTCTATCTGGATTTTCACAACCAACTACCTCGCTTCACCCGGAGGAACAGGTTTACAACACCCGAACAGCCGAACAGGATTTCGTGCCTCTTACAACTCGAGGACTTCGACAAAAAACAAATACAATTGTCGTTGACAACTTGTGCTCTTGATAACACTGATTTTTCACTTGTAGTACACCCTTCCTATAATCTTATCCTCAAAATATGTGAATGAATGTTTGTGAAGATTGAAGGAAGTATATTACTTATTTGAATCAAAAGATATGAAATAATTTCAATGATTCAATAAGCAATTTGAAGTAGAGAGCTTTTAGAATGCAAGAGTATTTAGAAATTAAGATCAGAATTTTAAAGCAAAGAATTGTTGTATTTCAATCAATGATTTAGATATGTTTATATAGAGAATAAATGGTTGTAACTCTTTGTGAAGAGTAGCCATTAACAGATGTGATCATTGATGAAAGGTAAGAGAAGCAACCATTGAAGAAAGAAGTGTCTTTTGGGAAAGGTTGCTTTATGTTTAAAAACGGTCGACAGGTCAATAATGACCAGTAGACAAAATTTCAAATATATAGACGTTATGTGCATGTGTGCACGTTCATTGTGCAATTTACACAGGAACGGTCGACCGCTTGGTTTTGGACCGGTCGACCGGTCCCTGTTAAATTGCATAGTGAATGTGCAATGTCATCCAAAACGTATATACATCGATTCTATTGAGATGCATGATTATTTGAGGATAGATTTTAACAAAACTAATACTACTAACATACCAAATAATCAACCTCTAACGTATGAAGCTCGTTGTGTTTCAATGAATAACTTCTTTTTGTCGATCACGGTTTATCCCTTTGTCAGAAATCAAAACTATATAAAAATCTTGACTCAACATTATCCCCCTTTTTGATTGATGACAACATAGTTATGAATCTCCCCCTGTATATGATCTCCCCCTGAGATTGTGCCTGTAACTCTATATTTTCCTGCATATATACTGTTAGCACAATTTTCTCCCCCTTTGTCATCGACAAAAAGGAGTTTGTTAAAATAGAGGATATAAATTATATAATCCAGAGTATAAGCAAAATAAAACTACTACCATAGATCAAGAGTTAAGAGTCACATAATATGATAATACCCAAGAGTCTAGTACGAATTAAAACGCGACACTATTTAGTACAAGTGCATGATAATGTCTTAAAGCAAGAACTAAAGTCATAATTTACACATAATAATAGATAAAGAGATAAACTAAAAGGATTCAATCTGACTCTGTCTCACCCTCCTCCTCTTCTTCTTCTTCAACAAGCTGAGTTTTTCCGTATCCACGTCCATGACTCGTTCCCGAGCTTGTACCCTCCTCCGAGGATGTCCAAGCAAAAGTAGGAGGAGCTGGGCGCTTGCCAGGGTCTTGAGTTGGCATGGATGAGGATGATGCTCCACATGATATTGCTTCCCATATAGAACTGAAGAACGACTTAAGTTTGTTAAAGCGTTTATCCATTTTTGTGTCCATGCGCTTATGTCGTGCTTCGAGAAGAAATTGATTTTGAGCAATAGTGTTAAGTGATTCTTTTGTTGAGGAAGATGATCTTAAAAGTTTAACTTCTTCAGGTTTAGGACGGGATGAACGGGAGGAAGCTTCTCTATGTCCTTGGTCTTTCCATTGTTCAAAAGGCATAATATGGAAGTATGGAGCTGGAAGCTTCATTCTTGTAATCGAAGCTTTGTTGATGGCTTTTGGTTTGGAAATAGAAGACTTTGGTGGTTCAATGCCACAATCGAGCAAGAGTCGCATAATATACTCATTATAAAACAAGTGTGGCCTAGAACTATCATTTACTTTCAAGATCTCATCAAAGATCATACCAATCCAGTTTATACGAATGCCCCCATAGATTGCGTATAATGCCTCTAAATTTTCTTTATAGACGGCATCAAAATTTCCAATTCTTGGTAAAAGAGAGTGCATAAGAGTATGATGAAGAATTCTTGCAGACGGCCGTAAACCAATAGACTTAGTGCTATCCTTGTCATCTTCAGTAAATTGATGACTAATTTGTTTACGGACATGAATATTGCAAAAGTCATTTGAGAATTTTTCACCAATAAACCGAGAACCAAGAACATTTGCCATCCTATCGCATGAGATAAACACTTCTTTGCCACAGACAACGGACCAAAAGCAAAAATTGGGATCCTCGGGCTTGTTTTTCTCTAAATTTAGATTAGCATAGAATAACTTGATCATGACATGGTTAATTTCCACATTGTTTTGATCATAGTCAAGTAGATTTGCAATGTCAGCATCCGTTGCGAAATCTAGGATACGATAACTAGAGAAATCTGAGAATTTAACAAACGAACCCGGATGGATAGTAAAATCTTTCATGTCATTCCATCTCTTGAGTGAAATTGGATCCACAAGCCATTTCTTGATAGAGAGATCAATGGGTTGTGTTTCTGAGGTAGAAGCTTGCTTTAATTTCTTTTGTTGAGGAGCCATTAGGGATAAATTTGAAGAAAGAAATTTAATAAGAGAAGGTAGGGTTTCTGGGATTTGGGGGAAGAAGACTGGTTTGAAGTAAAAGAGAGAGATAGAAAAAAAAGTGAACGGAAAGTTATATTAAAAAAAAACAGAATATACGTAACCGGTCGACCGGTCAAAATGGGGCGGTCGACCGTTTTTATCCAGAGTGCAAAACGGTCGACCGGTCCATTTTTAGCTGTCGACCGGTGCTGTTCTGGAAGCACAGTTCAGCCTGTTTTCAATTTACTGTGTCCTAGCCCATAACCGAGCTCTGATACCAAATGAAAGTGTGTACGCTTGTGCACACTAATTACGGATCGTGTAATATGGACTAATATATGCGGAATGTTATTTACAATTGCTATACAAGTAAATATTCAATAAACTAACTATATAGCAATTCACAGATATAGAATAGTAAATGCAGTAAACTGTAAAAATCACACCAGGGATTTTTATACTGGTTCGGACCTCCCGTCCTACGTCCAGTCCCAGACTTCTATCTGGATTTTCACAACCAACTACCTCGCTTCACCCGGAGGAACAGGTTTACAACACCCGAACAGCCGAACGGGATTTCGTTCCTCTTACAACTCGAGGACTTCAACAAAAAACAAATACAATTGTCGTTGACAACTTGTGCTCTTGATAACACTGATTTGTCACTTGTAGTACACCCTTCCTATAATCTTATCCTCAAAATATGTGAATGAATGTTTGTGAAGATTGAAGGAAGTATATTACTTATTTGAATCAAAAGATATGAAATAAATTCAATGATTCAATAAGCAATTTGAAGTAGAGAGCTTTTAGAATGCAAGAGTATTTAGAAATTAAGATCAGAATTTTAAAGCAAAGAATTGTTGTATTTCAATCAATGATTTAGATATGTTTATATAGAGAATAAATGGTTGTAACTCTTTGTGAAGAGTAGCCATTAACAGATGTGATCATTGATGAAAGGTAAGAGAAGCAACCATTGAAGAAAGAAGTGTCTTTTGGGAAAGGTTGCTTTCTGTTTAAAAACGGTCGACAGGTCAATAATGACCAGTAGACAAAATTTCAAATATATAGACGTTATGTGCATGTGTGCATGTTCATTGTGCAATTTACACAGGAACGGTCGACCGCCTGGTTTTGGACCGGTCGACCGGTCCCTGTTAAATTGCACAGTGAATGTGCAATGTCATCCAAAACGTATATACATCGATTCTACTGAGATGCATGATTATTTGAGGATAGATTTTAACAAAACTAATACTACTAACATACCAAATAATCAACCTCTAACGTATGAAGCTCGTTGTGTTTCAATGAATAACTTCTTTTTGTCGATCACGGTTTATCCCTTTGTCAGAAATCAAAACTATATAAAAATCTTGACTCAACATTCTCCCCCTTTTTGATTGATGACAACATAGTTATGAATCTCCCCCTGTATATGATCTCCCCCTGAGATTGTGCCTGTAACTCTATATTTTCCTGCATATATACTGTTAGCACAATTTTCTCCCCCTTTGTCATCGACAAAAAGGAGTTTGTTAAAATAGAGGATATAAATTATATAATCCAGAGTATAAGCAAAATAAAACTACTACCATAGATCAAGAGTTAAGAGTCACATAATATGATAATACCCAAGAGTCTAGTACGAATTAAAACGCGACACTATTTAGTACAAGTGCATGATAATGTCTTAAAGCAAGAACTAAAGTCATAATTTACACATAATAATAGATAAAGAGATAAACTAAAAGGATTCAATCTGACTCTGTCTCACCCTCCTCTTCTTCTTCTTCTTCAACAAGCTGAGTTTTTCCGTATCCACGTCCATGACTCGTTCCCGAGCTTGTACCCTCCTGCGAGGATGTCCAAGCAAAAGTAGGAGGAGCTGGGCGCTTGCCAGGGTCTTGAGTTGGCATGGATGAGGATGATGCTCCACATGATATTGCTTCCCATATAGAACTGAAGAACGACTTAAGTTTGTTAAAGCGTTTATCCATTTTTGTGTCCATGCGCTTAAGTCGTGCTTCGAGAAGAAATTGATTTTGAGCAATAGTGTTAAGTGATTCTTTTGTTGAGGAAGATGATCTTAAAAGTTTAACTTCTTCAGGTTTAGGACGGGATGAACGGGAGGAAGCTTCTCTCTGTCCTTGGTCTTTCCATTGTTCAAAAGGCATAATATTGAAGTATGGAGCTGGAAGCTTCATTCTTGTAATCGAAGCTTTGTTGATGGCTTTTGGTTTGGAAATAGAAGACTTTGGTGGTTCAATGCCACAATCGAGCAAGAGTCGCATAATATACTCGTTATAAAACAAGTGTGGCCTAGAACTATCATTTACTTTCAAGATCTCATCAAAGATCATACCAATCCAGTTTATACGAATGCCCCCATAGATTGCGTATAATGCCTTGAAATTTTCTGTAACGACCCGTATTTTTAACACTTTAAAAATACGAATTAAAATGAAAATTTTGGATAAAAATCCGAAGGAAATAAAATTTTGTGTTGTTAAATGTGAATTACAAGTTAAAATACAAAACTGAATTCTGAAATAACTTATTTGTAAATTAAATATGGATGTTAACTTGTAGTGAATGTAAATAATGAATTGAATTTAATTTGATTGTAAACAATGAAATAAATAAAAATGTTACATTTAATATTGAAGTTATAATATGGAAATCAACGTAAATGAATGTAATTTACTATTAAATAAGATGATAAGAAAATGAAAGTAAATGAATTATAAACTATTGATAATAATGTATAAGTAAATAGTTGATTCAATAATGAAAGTGTAAATCGAAACAAAAGAATTCATTTGGAATTAAATAACTTGAATTTGAATTATAATATAATTGAACGCTGAATCTAATATAATCTTTTATATTGGATTTATAATGGAAAATTGTATTGTAAAAGATTGTTAATTACTGCGAAATTAAAAATGGAATATGTGAACAATTGAAATTTGATTTAAAAAGTTAATAATTTAAAATTAGGAATTTTATATTGAAATTAAACAGTCGAATAATTTATTTTTCGAATATTGGATTTAATTAGACAATTAAATCGATAATCTAATAAGTTAAATTTCAGAAATAATTGAAATCGAGTTGAATATGATTGAAAATGATTTGTAAAATTTTATCTTATCATATTGGAGTTATAGTAATGTTATAGAACTTTTAAAATTGAATTTAAAGTTAATTTGTGAAAATTGAATATTTTAATATTTAATTATCGACTGAAAAATAGCCATTTTTCGAACAGTCTCAGAATTGAATGAAACTAGTTCCATTGGATCCGTAATAGTTTGTTATTGCCGGATTTCAATTTTCGTAGCAATCGGAGTTATAGTTTGACCGTGGCAGCTCTAAACGCATCAAATTGTTCTTAATATTAATTCGGCGAGTTAAAATAGTCATTTTCCAAAAGTCTCGGATTTCAACGAAACCAGTTTCATCGGATCCGTAATGTCATATTATTGTAAGGTTTCAAATTTCAAGTCGATTGGATTTACCGTTTGTTCGGTACGAATTAAAACGCATCGAAATCGGTTTAAATCGGTTTAATTTAAATCGATCGTTTATTGCCATAACTCACACATACGATCGAATTAGCTTCCGAAACCTATTCCATTGTGTCCGGAACGTGGGATAAACCCTAGAAACGCCGGTCACCGCGCGTAAATCGGAGTTCGGAAAATCGAGTGAATAGTGATTTTCGGTAAATTTCTATAAAAGGACCCCTTTATCGTTCCATTTGCACTCAAGCCCTTGTCTTCAACAGCAGCCGGCCCTAGATTTCAATGGCTGAAAAATTTCGAAATTTCTTCTCTTAATATCTCTCAATCCGTTCAACGAAATCGAAAAATTCCAAAAGCAAAGTTGTAGATCTCGGCGAGCTCTTCAAATCCATACGGAGATGATCGAAAACGGAGCAACAAATTAACGGAAAATCGCGTTCAAAGTGGCTGCGTTTTTCACGTTTTTCGAGGCGAGATGGGAGGCCGAGTTCAACTGCAGTCATGGCATGGGTCGAGCTCGAGACGAGCTTCCATTCGGCGGTCTCTGATCAACTTCCCGACGCTTGTGGTGGCCGCGACATGGAGGAGTGGTGCGTGCATATGGGTTCAAAGGTACGTGATTTTCACGTTTGGAAGAGAAGCAAAGCATGCGGCCTGATGATGGAGGGATAGGGATCAATGGCTCAGATCTGATAGGGTTAGAAAATAAAAAGAGAATTGTGATTTATATATATATAAATTCGTACAATCTTTAAAATGCTCTAACTTTTGCATACGAGGTCGGAATTCAACGAAACGAATTGCGTTGGCTTCGTTTTGATGAGCACTACGCTATGGAGTTGGATTGGAAGCATTTGGAGTTAGAGAAAATTTTGAGTTAAATCGAACGCCATTCGATTTGATTTAAAATCGTAAAATCAAGGTGAGTGTTTTATAACGCTCACAATGTACTAGAATATTCTGATGCTAGTTAAATTTGATATTGTGAAGTGATATGATTTTTATTAGTCGTTGTTGATAAAAATTTAATTGTCATCTAGATCGTCGTTGAATTTAATGTTAGAAATTAAAATTGACAGTTAAATTAAATAGGAATTTGATTGCGATTAAATTACCTGACATTGATAACTATGAAATTTCCATGAATTATATTGTTGTCTGGATGATTGGTTGCGATGAATGCTATTGATTGATGTTGAATGTTTGAATGTTTATTTGTTGTATATATCCTGTCATCACCCTGCGTATTATTTACAGTTGTAAATTTAATCATTTTGAATAAATTGAGATATATGTTGAAATGATATATACCTATGACACTATGATTCGAATTGAAATGATATATCTATTCCTGAAATTTAATTGAAATAATTATCCACTTGGCCATAGGTTAGAAAATTATATACGGACACCGGATTGGCTAAATTAATTGATTTTAAAAGTTGTTTTGAAATTATTTAAATGAATTGATTTTAAGAATAAAATCCAAATTATGGAAAATGAATTATTTTGAATTGGAGCTTGAAATGTTGGAATTTAAACTTGATAAACGAAATTGTTTAATTAATTGAAGTTTAGTTTTTTTTTTAAATTAAAAATTGAAATACGGCATATATTTTCAGAAGTTGATTTGTTTTAAAGATTGGACTTTTATTCAAACTTTGAATATTTCTAAGAAAACTTATATGAAATGATATTTTAGGTTTGAGCTTAGAATTGAAATTTGGATTCAAAAATTTGGTATTGAAAGTAAATTTGATTTAATGTTTAAATCGATATTTTGAAATTGGATTTGGAACTGAAATTGGAAATTAATTGGAAATTGGAATTTAAATTAATTTGGAATTGAAATTTAAATTCATTTGGAATTGGGATTGAAATTGGAAATAAATTGGGAATTGGAAATTAATTTGGAATTAGAAATTAATTTGAAATTGGAAATTAAAAGTGAACGGAATTTGTTTATTGGAATCGAAATTTATATGGAATCAAAATTTATTCGAGTTGAAATCGGAATTGAATCGATTAAATCGAAATGGAAATTTGAATTGATTTGGGTAGGAAATTGGGAAGTTGACCGGTTTGACTTTGGAATTTGTTTTAAATGAATATTTTAGTATAATTGATTTAAAATCTATATTCTTTAAATATTGAAATTATTTTGATTTTCAAACTGTTTTACTATATAAACCATTTTTATATTCAAATTATTTTCGATTAAACTATTTAAATATTTTCTATTAAACTATTTTAACTATTTTAATTATTTAAACTACTTTTAAATTACTTAAAACTATTTTCTAAAATTTTCAAGCTGGTCAATAAGGTGAATTGTTTATATTTAAATCTCGAATTTAAATACGAATTGGGTTAAATGAAGTTGCAACCTAAATTGAAATTCGAAATGATTTTGAAATTTAAATGAGATATTGAGGCGAAAAATGATTTTTGAAACGAAATCGTATATTTTGAGTAGATATGATGATTTTGAAATGGATTTGATCTTTGAAGCGAATATGATATTTTTGATAATCAATTATGAATTGATTTTGAAAATGTAAAAGATCCAACCGGTGTGAAAAATATAACGTAGTTATTAAAGAGACCGGGATCGGATATGGACATACTCTCTGTCGATACCGAAAACCACTTTAATAACTAATACACGTGGAGTGTTGATCCAGAATGAAGTGGATGGTTTTGGTGAACGTGTCGATTTGAAGAAAGAGAACGATTTTGGATGACCCCTGACATGACTAAAACAGGAGCCGCGCCGGGCCATTGAGGTTCGCCATCTCTAGCGGACACACTTCTTCGATACCATGTCTATTACTTTTGTGATTCGATTTGGGTGCACCCCGCGATTTTGGGAGTGTTGTTTCGCGGTGTTGGGGTAGTAGCTGCTATGCCCAACATCAGTCCGGATCACGCAACTACTAGTATCCTAGTTGGTATTGCCTCATGTACCTTGTCATACTGATTATCCTATTCGCGACCACTACGATTTTTGATTTGTACCTTTAGTATATGGATTGCCCTCTGGTGACTTCCGGTTTTGGGGAAACTACGGTCTTGTATATGCTCTTGGGAATATAAACTGTGTTAAGGGTGGAATGGGCCATGGCTTAACGCTATTTTAATACTTTTACTTTAATGTAGACATATTATAATAGCGTATTGTACTACATAGTAGATAGTTTAACGGATCCTTGAGAGATGGAAAATCCCGTAACATCTCTTAAGTTATTGCACTCACGTTGACACTGGATAGGAGGTGTCTAAAACCCGTAAACATCTCTGACGCCGTCGCACTCATATTTACTTATTCGATTTAACCTACATGAGATATTTTAGTCCTGACTCGAGTGTTTTGTCTTTTCATTACGCTCGGGTCAGCCTGAGCATTTCAGATTAGGTTGAAGGTATATTCTGGAGGACGAAGACGGAGTTTGGTATTACATCATTTGTATTCTACTATTGTATTATTTTTCCGCTGCATTGTTGTTTTATCTCTGATATGTATGTAACTCTGATTTATGATGTATAATAATAATCAAAAAAAAAATTATTTAACAGCTTCATGAACTGTTATTTTATTATTATATCTTGTTCCTTCCGCTGCAAGATTCTGAGTTTGCTTCTGTTCTTTCTTTCCTTTTCTTATTTAACCCCAATAACCATCTGCCTTTTTGAACGGTTGAGTTGGACATGTGTGGATTATTGTCGACTTGAACGGTCAAAAATGGCGGGTCGTTACACTTGGTATCAGAGCTTTGGTTTAGCGATAAACCTTGGCTCTAGTGGGGAATAACTCATTGAAATAGAGGTAAACTATATGAATGAGTTGAGTGTATATGAGAGAGCGTATTTGTAATTTTGATATAAAAATGATTTTATATTGTGTTAATTTGTTCCGTTGAGTATTTATGAATTCTGGTTGGTACTTGGGACGCCAAGGCATCGATAGGAATTTCTAAACACTCGAATAGGACAGATTGACATAATATTGTTTTGGATTATATTCTATATATAAAAGACTTATCTTGAAAATTTATAAATTTTGATTGTATTGGTTAGAGATGATAATATTAGATTATCATCGTTTATTGTTGATTAGTCAATATTTCTAACTATTGACTATTGAATGATTTTAAGAAATGAAACTTGTAAATATGATTGACAATGAATATAAATGGTAAATAAAATGAAATAAAAATGAATTTAAATTAAGATGGAGAATTTAAATTCCGGTGTTTTGAAAATTTATTAACAAAAATTTGAAATGTATAATATAAGTATTATATGATAGTATATTCGATTAGAAATTGTTTTCAAAGGATTTCAAATGAAGTAAGTGTTATACTCCCCTCTTGACACTAGAGAATGATTTCGGTGATGAGTGCACGCATCATCGACGTTTATTTTCGAGAGTCCAAGTGGGGGAGATCACTTAATAGTTTTTCTAAACCCTGTTTTGATTAAAATTGAATTTTATTTTGTATTCTCTATAGTATGATTTGATATATAAATTATATAAGTATATATTATTTCAAAACTTGATTTGAAATGAAACCGGGATTGGAATTCTTGAGTTCTTTAATAATTAATGATTTTTCTTTTAATGGTTGAAATGAATTAATACTTGAATCATTACGGAACTTCTGAATTGCGAAATGAGAAATGAACCTAAGAGCTAAGTGAAATATCAATTGAAATAGAAATCCTTAGAATTAGGAAATTATGAATTTAAAATAAAATTGAAACTGTAAAACTCGCATAGTATTAAATTTCATTCTATAGCATAGATATAACTTACCAAATCATTTAAGAAGTTCAAAAATGTTATATGAATTGTTAATTGGATAATATACAAGTATAGGTTTGAATAATGAAATATGCATTTAATTAATGGTTTGCAAATATAAATAAAATTGTTAGTAAATAATTGGAATTTAAATTAACATTTAAAGGTGATTCACAATTATGTTACTATAAAATGGAAATACTATATGTGAATGTAAATGTGAAATTAAATTATAGTGAAATTTAAGTAATGACTTAAGAATTAATTAATTGAAAATTCAACTTTGAATGAAAAGAGGTTGTATGTTGTTTAACTACATTCTATTTTCATAACTATAACTTACCAAATACTTAAAAAGTTTAAAATGCTAATAAGGATAAGTAGAGGAATAATATACCAGTGTGAGAGTGAATAATAAAATGTGAAGATCTATTGATAGTTGTAAATATAAAGGAAATTTAAGTTGTAAAATGAATTAAATTTAAAATTAATTAAATATAGAATTAGTAAATGGAAACTAATTAAATTTGAATAAAACTAAATGTCAATAAACTTGGAAGTGTATGAAATTAAAATTTTGACTTGGAAATGTATAATTGATTTATTATAGATTTGGATGGATGTTAATGTTTGATATGCATTGGTTGTTAGATGGATGATAATTGATTAAATAGAATTCATTAGTGTTAATGGAATTGAATAAACGGAATAAAATTTTAAATAATTAAATTCAAATTTGAAGCAAAGTGAAATTAAATATAATTGAATTCAAATTAAATTGAAGCAAATTGACTTGAATTTAAATTAAGAATGAAACAAACTTGAATAAATTGGAAACAAATCGAATGTAAACTTATTTCATGGATATATAAGAAAATAAACGACTTTGTGTTTGTGATTGTTTCTTTAGAAAATTTGAAGATTGATGGTTTGTACTTTGAAATAACAAAAGCAACATTTGAAAAATCCAAAATACTCAAAGAGAGCTGAAATAAAAATAGCCATAACTTTTAAATGGTTGAACGAAATTAGACGATCTTAGACTTTTCAGAAAGCCTGGAAACTGTGCTACATGTTTTGTTTAAAATGTTTTGATAAATACCTTCATCCACTAGGCTTAAAACACCAATATTAGTCGCTGGCCTGTGCGAAGTAGAAATCTAAAGCACCTTAGTATTCTTGCCATAACTTTTTACTGGTTTATCGGATTTTGATGATCTTGCCCTTTCTGGAAAGCTAAGAACTTAAGTTAAAACTTTTGCTTTAAGTGTTTTGTGTTTTGGTGTCATTTAGGTGGTCGAAAAGGGGAGTGAACGTCGCTGACCTGCGCAATTCATTGTCAGGCTGAGGCGTATCTATTTAGTAAAACGGTCATAACTTTTGAACGGAAGGTCCGAATTCAATGATTTTGGACATTCCGGAAAGCCTGAAACGAATGCAATAACTTTTGTTTGGATTCCATTGTCAAATTTTATTGTTTAGATGACCAAAAACTAGGATTCGTTTGCTGTTCTGGAATTGGAATTTCAGTTTTGAAGCTAAACATGTTATATGTATGTTGTTTATACTAAGTATATCAATCTATCTTTATATGCATGGTTCTAACTTGGTTATTGAGCATTTTAGTAGGTAGCAAAGGGGTTGCACTTCGCTTGTGGAACTCGCTTCTACGCTAAATGCAAAATGTAAGTTAAAATGCTAATAAACGCTTAACAAAAGGTACGTTCTCGGATTACGGTTTATGTTGTGGTATATTATTGTGTTCCCCATGTTTTGGGATGCCTCATTCTTGTAATGAGATGTATATCATGCAATTATTACCACTGTGAAATTTTTCGGTCCTAGCCGCGCAAAGGAGGTGCTGCCGAATTTTTCAAAAATCTGGGAGTTAGAAAATTTTGAGATTGAAAAAAAAATCCTATAACTAAATTTTGCAAATAAGTCGAATATTTTGAATGAATTATATCTAAATGATGGTTTCTCCTTCTCCGTTCCTTTTCGAGGACGAAAAGTTTTAAGTGGGGGAGAATGTAACGACCCGTATTTTTAACACTTTAAAAATACGAATTAAAATGAAAATTTTGGATAAAAATCCGAAGGAAATAAAATTTTGTGTTGTTAAATGTGAATTACAAGTTAAAATACAAAACTGAATTCTGAAATAACTTATTTGTAAATTAAATATGGATGTTAACTTGTAGTGAATGTAAATAATGAATTGAATTTAATTTGATTGTAAACAATGAAATAAATAAAAATGTTACATTTAATATTGAAGTTATAATATGGAAATCAACGTAAATGAATGTAATTTACTATTAAATAAGATGATAAGAAAATGAAAGTAAATGAATTATAAACTATTGATAATAATGTATAAGTAAATAGTTGATTCAATAATGAAAGTGTAAATCGAAACAAAAGAATTCATTTGGAATTAAATAACTTGAATTTGAATTATAATATAATTGAACGCTGAATCTAATATAATCTTTTATATTGGATTTATAATGGAAAATTGTATTGTAAAAGATTGTTAATTACTGCGAAATTAAAAATGGAATATGTGAACAATTGAAATTTGATTTAAAAAGTTAATAATTTAAAATTAGGAATTTTATATTGAAATTAAACAGTCGAATAATTTATTTTTCGAATATTGGATTTAATTAGACAATTAAATCGATAATCTAATAAGTTAAATTTCAGAAATAATTGAAATCGAGTTGAATATGATTGAAAATGATTTGTAAAATTTTATCTTATCATATTGGAGTTATAGTAATGTTATAGAACTTTTAAAATTGAATTTAAAGTTAATTTGTGAAAATTGAATATTTTAATATTTAATTATCGACTGAAAAATAGCCATTTTTCGAACAGTCTCAGAATTGAATGAAACTAGTTCCATTGGATCCGTAATAGTTTGTTATTGCCGGATTTCAATTTTCGTAGCAATCGGAGTTATAGTTTGACCGTGGCAGCTCTAAACGCATCAAATTGTTCTTAATATTAATTCGGCGAGTTAAAATAGTCATTTTCCAAAAGTCTCGGATTTCAACGAAACCAGTTTCATCGGATCCGTAATGTCATATTATTGTAAGGTTTCAAATTTCAAGTCGATTGGATTTACCGTTTGTTCGGTACGAATTAAAACGCATCGAAATCGGTTTAAATCGGTTTAATTTAAATCGATCGTTTATTGCCATAACTCACACATACGATCGAATTAGCTTCCGAAACCTATTCCATTGTGTCCGGAACGTGGGATAAACCCTAGAAACGCCGGTCACCGCGCGTAAATCGGAGTTCGGAAAATCGAGTGAATAGTGATTTTCGGTAAATTTCTATAAAAGGACCCCTTTATCGTTCCATTTGCACTCAAGCCCTTGTCTTCAACAGCAGCCGGCCCTAGATTTCAATGGCTGAAAAATTTCGAAATTTCTTCTCTTAATATCTCTCAATCCGTTCAACGAAATCGAAAAATTCCAAAAGCAAAGTTGTAGATCTCGGCGAGCTCTTCAAATCCATACGGAGATGATCGAAAACGGAGCAACAAATTAACGGAAAATCGCGTTCAAAGTGGCTGCGTTTTTCACGTTTTTCGAGGCGAGATGGGAGGCCGAGTTCAACTGCAGTCATGGCATGGGTCGAGCTCGAGACGAGCTTCCATTCGGCGGTCTCTGATCAACTTCCCGACGCTTGTGGTGGCCGCGACATGGAGGAGTGGTGCGTGCATATGGGTTCAAAGGTACGTGATTTTCACGTTTGGAAGAGAAGCAAAGCATGCGGCCTGATGATGGAGGGATAGGGATCAATGGCTCAGATCTGATAGGGTTAGAAAATAAAAAGAGAATTGTGATTTATATATATATAAATTCGTACAATCTTTAAAATGCTCTAACTTTTGCATACGAGGTCGGAATTCAACGAAACGAATTGCGTTGGCTTCGTTTTGACGAGCACTACGCTATGGAGTTGGATTGGAAGCATTTGGAGTTAGAGAAAATTTTGAGTTAAATCGAACGCCATTCGATTTGATTTAAAATCGTAAAATCAAGGTGAGTGTTTTATAACGCTCACAATGTACTAGAATATTCTGATGCTAGTTAAATTTGATATTGTGAAGTGATATGATTTTTATTAGTCGTTGTTGATAAAAATTTAATTGTCATCTAGATCGTCGTTGAATTTAATGTTAGAAATTAAAATTGACAGTTAAATTAAATAGGAATTTGATTGCGATTAAATTACCTGACATTGATAACTATGAAATTTCCATGAATTATATTGTTGTCTGGATGATTGGTTGCGATGAATGCTATTGATTGATGTTGAATGTTTGAATGTTTATTTGTTGTATATATCCTGTCATCACCCTGCGTATTATTTACAGTTGTAAATTTAATCATTTTGAATAAATTGAGATATATGTTGAAATGATATATACCTATGACACTATGATTCGAATTGAAATGATATATCTATTCCTGAAATTTAATTGAAATAATTATCCACTTGGCCATAGGTTAGAAAATTATATACGGACACCGGATTGGCTAAATTAATTGATTTTAAAAGTTGTTTTGAAATTATTTAAATGAATTGATTTTAAGAATAAAATCCAAATTATGGAAAATGAATTATTTTGAATTGGAGCTTGAAATGTTGGAATTTAAACTTGATAAACGAAATTGTTTAATTAATTGAAGTTTAGTTTTTTTTTTAAATTAAAAATTGAAATACGGCATATATTTTCGGAAGTTGATTTGTTTTAAAGATTGGACTTTTATTCAAACTTTGAATATTTCTAAGAAAACTTATATGAAATGATATTTTAGGTTTGAGCTTAGAATTGAAATTTGGATTCAAAAATTTGGTATTGAAAGTAAATTTGATTTAATGTTTAAATCGATATTTTGAAATTGGATTTGGAACTGAAATTGGAAATTAATTGGAAATTGGAATTTAAATTAATTTGGAATTGAAATTTAAATTCATTTGGAATTGGGATTGAAATTGGAAATAAATTGGGAATTGGAAATTAATTTGGAATTAGAAATTAATTTGAAATTGGAAATTAAAAGTGAACGGAATTTGTTTATTGGAATCGAAATTTATATGGAATCAAAATTTATTCGAGTTGAAATCGAAATTGAATCGATTAAATCGAAATGGAAATTTGAATTGATTTGGGTAGGAAATTGGGAAGTTGACCGGTTTGACTTTGGAATTTGTTTTAAATGAATATTTTAGTATAATTGATTTAAAATCTATATTCTTTAAATATTGAAATTATTTTGATTTTCAAACTGTTTTACTATATAAACCATTTTTATATTCAAATTATTTTCGATTAAACTATTTAAATATTTTCTATTAAACTATTTTAACTATTTTAATTATTTAAACTACTTTTAAATTACTTAAAACTATTTTCTAAAATTTTCAAGCTGGTCAATAAGGTGAATTGTTTATATTTAAATCTCGAATTTAAATACGAATTGGGTTAAATGAAGTTGCAACCTAAATTGAAATTCGAAATGATTTTGAAATTTAAATGAGATATTGAGGCGAAAAATGATTTTTGAAACGAAATCGTATATTTTGAGTAGATATGATGATTTTGAAATGGATTTGATCTTTGAAGCGAATATGATATTTTTGATAATCAATTATGAATTGATTTTGAAAATGTAAAAGATCCAACCGGTGTGAAAAATATAACGTAGTTATTAAAGAGACCGGGATCGGATATGGACATACTCTCTGTCGATACCGAAAACCACTTTAATAACTAATACACGTGGAGTGTTGATCCAGAATGAAGTGGATGGTTTTGGTGAACGTGTCGATTTGAAGAAAGAGAACGATTTTGGATGACCCCTGACATGACTAAAACAGGAGCCGCGCCGGGCCATTGAGGTTCGCCATCTCTAGCGGACACACTTCTTCGATACCATGTCTATTACTTTTGTGATTCGATTTGGGTGCACCCCGCGATTTTGGGAGTGTTGTTTCGCGGTGTTGGGGTAGTAGCTGCTATGCCCAACATCAGTCCGGATCACGCAACTACTAGTATCCTAGTTGGTATTGCCTCATGTACCTTGTCATACTGATTATCCTATTCGCGACCACTACGATTTTTGATTTGTACCTTTAGTATATGGATTGCCCTCTGGTGACTTCCGGTTTTGGGGAAACTACGGTCTTGTATATGCTCTTGGGAATATAAACTGTGTTAAGGGTGGAATGGGCCATGGCTTAACGCTATTTTAATACTTTTACTTTAATGTAGACATATTATAATAGCGTATTGTACTACATAGTAGATAGTTTAACGGATCCTTGAGAGATGGAAAATCCCGTAACATCTCTTAAGTTATTGCACTCACGTTGACACTGGATAGGAGGTGTCTAAAACCCGTAAACATCTCTGACGCCGTCGCACTCATATTTACTTATTCGATTTAACCTACATGAGATATTTTAGTCCTGACTCGAGTGTTTTGTCTTTTCATTACGCTCGGGTCAGCCTGAGCATTTCAGATTAGGTTGAAGGTATATTCTGGAGGACGAAGACGGAGTTTGGTATTACATCATTTGTATTCTACTATTGTATTATTTTTCCGCTGCATTGTTGTTTTATCTCTGATATGTATGTAACTCTGATTTATGATGTATAATAATAATCAAAAAAAAATTATTTAACAGCTTCATGAACTGTTATTTTATTATTATATCTTGTTCCTTCCGCTGCAAGATTCTGAGTTTGCTTCTGTTCTTTCTTTCCTTTTCTTATTTAACCCCAATAACCATCTGCCTTTTTGAACGGTTGAGTTGGACATGTGTGGATTATTGTCGACTTGAACGGTCAAAAATGGCGGGTCGTTACATTTTCTTTATAGACGGCATCAAAATTTCCAATTCTTGGTAAAAGAGAGTGCATAAGAGTATGATGAAGAATTCTTGCACACGGCCGTAAACCAATAGACTTAGTGCTATCCTTGTCATCTTCAGTAAATTGATGACTAATTTGATTACGGACATGAATATTGCAAAAGTCATTTGAGAATTTTTCACCAATAAACCGAGAACCAAGAACATTTGCCATCCTATCACATGAGATAAACACTTCTTTGCCACAGACAATGGACCAAAAGCAAAAATTGGGATCCTCGGGCTTGTTTTTCTCTAAATTTAGATTAGCATAGAATAACTTGATCATGACATGGTTAATTTCCACATTGTTTTGATCATAGTCAAGTAGATTTGCAATGTCAGCATCCGTTGCGAAATCTAGGATACGATAACTAGAGAAATCTGAGAATTTAACAAACGAACCCGGATGGATAGTAAAATCTTTCATGTCATTCCATCTCTTGAGTGAAATTGGATCCACAAGCCATTTCTTGATAGAGAGATCAATGGGTTGTGTTTCTGAGGTAGAAGCTTGCTTTAATTTCTTTTGTTGAGGAGCCATTAGGGATAAATTTGAAGAAAGAAATTTAATAAGAGAAGGTAGGGTTTCTGGGATTTGGGGGAAGAAGACTGGTTTGAAGTAAAAGAGAGAGATAGAAAAAAAAGTGAACGGAAAGTTATATTAAAAAAAACAGAATATACGTAACCGGTCGACCGGTCAAAATGGGGCGGTCGACCGTTTTTATCCAGAGTGCAAAACGGTCGACCGGTCCATTTTTAGCTGTCGACCGATGCTGTTCTGGAAGCACAGTTCAGCCTGTTTTCAATTTACTGTGCCCTAGCCCATAACCGAGCCCATAACCGAGCTCTGATACCAAATGAAAGTGTGTACGCTTGTGCACACTAATTACGGATCGTGTAATATGGACTAATATATGCGGAATGTTATTTACAATTGCTATACAAGTAAATATTCAATAAACTAACTATATAGCAATTCACAGATATAGAATAGTAAATGCAGTAAACTGTAAAAATCACACCAGGGATTTTTATACTGGTTCGGACCTCCCGTCCTACGTCCAGTCCCAGACTTCTATCTGGATTTTCACAACCAACTACCTCGCTTCACCCGGAGGAACAGGTTTACAACACCCGAACAGCCGAACGGGATTTCGTGCCTCTTACAACTCGAGGACTTCAACAAAAAACAAATACAATTGTCGTTGACAACTTGTTCTCTTGATAACACTGATTTTTCACTTGTAGTACACCCTTCCTATAATCTTATCCTCAAAATACGTGAATGAATGTTTGTGAAGATTGAAGGAAGTATATTACTTATTTGAATCAAAAGATATGAAATAATTTCAATGATTCAATAAGCAATTTGAAGTAGAGAGCTTTTAGAATGCAAGAGTATTTAGAAATTAAGATCAGAATTTTAAAGCAAAGAATTGTTGTATTTCAATCAATGATTTAGATATGTTTATATAGAGAATAAATGGTTGTAACTCTTTGTGAAGAGTAGCCATTAACAGATGTGATCATTGATGAAAGGTAAGAGAAGCAACCATTGAAGAAAGAAGTGTCTTTTGGGAAAGGTTGCTTTCTGTTTAAAAATGGTCGACAGGTCAATAATGACCAGTAGACAAAATTTCAAATATATAGACGTTATGTGCATGTGTGCACGTTCATTGTGCAATTTACACAGGAACGATCGACCGCCTGGTTTTGGACCGGTCGACCGGTCCCTGTTAAATTGCACAGTGAATGTGCAATGTCATCCAAAACGTATATACATCGATTCTATTGAGATGCATGATTATTTGAGGATAGATTTTAACAAAACTAATACTACTAACATACCAAATAATCAACCTCTAACGTATGAAGCTCGTTGTGTTTCAATGAATAACTTCTTTTTGTCGATCACGGTTTATCCCTTTGTCAGAAATCAAAACTATATAAAAATCTTGACTCAACATTCTCCCCCTTTTTGATTGATGACAACATAGTTATGAATCTCCCCCTGTATATGATCTCCCCCTGAGATTGTGCCTGTAACTCTATATTTTCCTGCATATATACTGTTAGCACAATTTTCTCCCCCTTTGTCATCGACAAAAAGGAGTTTGTTAAAATAGAGGATATAAATTATATAATCCAGAGTATAAGCAAAATAAAACTACTACCATAGATCAAGAGTTAAGAGTCACATAATATGATAATACCCAAGAGTCTAGTACGAATTAAAACGCGACACTATTTAGTACAAGTGCATGATAATGTCTTAAAGCAAGAACTAAAGTCATAATTTACACATAATAATAGATAAAGAGATAAACTAAAAGGATTCAATCTGACTCTGTCTCACCCTCCTCTTCTTCTTCTTCTTCAACAAGCTGAGTTTTTCCGTATCCACGTCCATGACTCGTTCCCGAGCTTGTACCCTCCTCCGAGGATGTCCAAGCAAAAGTAGGAGGAGCTGGGCGCTTGCCAGGGTCTTGAGTTGGCATGGATGAGGATGATGCTCCACATGATATTGCTTCCCATATAGAACAGAAGAACGACTTAAGTTTGTTAAAGCGTTTATCCATTTTTGCGTCCATGCGCTTAAGTCGTGCTTCGAGAAGAAATTGATTTTGAGCAATAGTGTTAAGTGATTCTTTTGTTGAGGAAGATGATCTTAAAAGTTTAACTTCTTCAGGTTTAGGACGGGATGAACGGGAGGAAGCTTCTCTATGTCCTTGGTCTTTCCATTGTTCAAAAGGCATAATATTGAAGTATGGAGCTGGAAGCTTCATTCTTGTAATCGAAGCTTTGTTGATGGCTTTTGGTTTGGAAATAGAAGACTTTGGTGGTTCAATGCCACAATCGAGCAAGAGTCGCATAATATACTCGTTATAAAACAAGTGTGGCCTAGAACTATCATTTAATTTCAAGATCTCATCAAAGATCATACCAATCCAGTTTATACGAATGCCCCCATAGATTGCGTATAATGCCTTGAAATTTTCTTTATAGACGGCATCAAAATTTCCAATTCTTGGTAAAAGAGAGTGCATAGGAGTATGATGAAGAATTCTTGCAGACGGCCGTAAACCAATAGACTTAGTGCTATCCTTGTCATCTTCAGTAAATTGATGACTAATTTGATTACGGATATGAATATTGCAAAAGTCATTTGAGAATTTTTCACCAATAAACCGAGAACGAAGAACATTTGCCATCCTATCGCATGAGATAAACACTTCTTTGCCACAGACAACGGACCAAAAGCAAAAATTGGGATCCTCGGGCTTGTTTTTCTCTAAATTTAGATTAGCATAGAATAACTTGATCATGACATGGTTAATTTCCACATTGTTTTGATCATAGTCAAGTAGATTTGCAATGTCAGCATCCGTTGCGAAATCTAGTATACGATAACTAGAGAAATCTGAGAATTTAACAAACGAACCCGGATGGATAGTAAAATCTTTCATGTCATTCCATCTCTTGAGTGAAATTGGATCCACAAGCCATTTCTTGATAGAGAGATCAATGGGTTGTGTTTCTGAGGTAGAAGCTTGCTTTAATTTCTTTTGTTGAGGAGCCATTAGGGATAAAATTGAAGAAAGAAATTTAATAAGAGAAGGTAGGGTTTCTGGGATTTGGGGGAAGAAGACTGGTTTGAAGTAAAAGAGAGAGATAGAAAAAAAAGTGAACGGAAAGTTATATTAAAAAAAAACAGAATATACGTAACCGGTCGACCGGTCAAAATGGGGCGGTCGACCGTTTTTATCCAGAGTGCAAAACGGTCGACCGGTCCATTTTTAGCTGTCGACCGGTGCTGTTCTGGAAGCACAGTTCAGCCTGTTTTCAATTTACTGTGTCCTAGCCCATAACCGAGCCCATAACCGAGCTCTGATACCAAATGAAAGTGTGTACGCTTGTGCACACTAATTACGGATCGTGTAATATGGACTAATATATGCGGAATGTTATTTACAATTGCTATACAAGTAAATATTCAATAAACTAACTATATAGCAATTCACAGATATAGAATAGTAAATGCAGTAAACTGTAAAAATCACACCAGGGATTTTTATACTGGTTCGGACCTCCCGTCCTACGTCCAGTCCCAGACTTCTATCTGGATTTTCACAACCAACTACCTCGCTTCACCCGGAGGAACAGGTTTACAACACCCGAACAGCCGAACGGGATTTCGTGCCTCTTACAACTCGAGGACTTCAACAAAAAACAAATACAATTGTCGTTGACAACTTGTGCTCTTGATAACACTGATTTGTCACTTGTAGTACACCCTTCCTATAATCTTATCCTCAAAATATGTGAATGAATGTTTGTGAAGCTTGAAGGAAGTATATTACTTATTTGAATCAAAAGATATGGAATAATTTCAATGATTCAATAAGCAATTTGAAGTGGAGAGCTTTTAGAATGCAAGAGTATTTAGAAATTAAGATCAGAATTTTAAAGCAAAGAATTGTTGTATTTCAATCAATGATTTAGATATGTTTATATAGAGAATAAATGGTTGTAACTCTTTGTGAAGAGTAGCCATTAACATATGTGATCATTGATGAAAGGTAAGAGAAGCAACCATTGAAGAAAGAAGTGTCTTTTGGGAAAGGTTGCTTTCTGTTTAAAAACGGTTGACAGGTCAATAATGACCAGTAGACAAAATTTCAAATATGTAGACGTTATGTGCATGTGTGCACGTTCATTGTGCAATTTACACAGGAACGGTCGACCGCCTGGTTTTGGACCGGTCGACCGGTCCCTGTTAAATTGCACAGTGAATGTGCAATGTCATCCAAAACGTATATACATCGATTCTATTGAGATGCATGATTATTTGAGGATAGATTTTAACAAAACTAATACTACTAACATACCAAATAATCAACCTCTAACGTATGAAGCTCGTTGTGTTTCAATGAATAACTTCTTTTTGTCGATCACGGTTTATCCCTTTGTCAGAAATCAAAACTATATAAAAATCTTGACTCAACATTCTCCCCCTTTTTGATTGATGACAACATAGTTATGAATCTCCCCCTGTATATGATCTCCCCCTGAGATTGTGCCTGTAACTCTATATTTTCCTGCATATATACTGTTAGCACAATTTTCTCCCCCTTTGTCATCGACAAAAAGGAGTTTGATAAAATAGAGGATATAAATTATATAATCCAGAGTATAAGCAAAATAAAACTACTACCATAGATCAAGAGTTAAGAGTCACATAATATGATAATACCCAAGAGTCTAGTACGAATTAAAACGCGACACTATTTAGTACAAGTGCATGATAATGTCTTAAAGCAAGAACTAAAGTCATAATTTACACATAATAATAGATAAAGAGATAAACTAAAAGGATTCAATCTGACTCTGTCTCACCCTCCTCTTCTTCTTCTTCTTCTTCTTCAACAAGCTGAGTTTTTCCGTATCCACGTCCATGACTCGTTCCCGAGCTTGTACCCTCCTGCGAGGATGTCCAAGCAAAAGTAGGAGGAGCTGGGCGCTTGCCAGGGTCTTGAGTTGGCATGGATGAGGATGATGCTCCACATGATATTGCTTCCCATATAGAACTGAAGAACGACTTAAGTTTGTTAAAGCGTTTATCCATTTTTGTGTCCATGCGCTTAAGTCGTGCTTCGAGAAGAAATTGATTTTGAGCAATAGTGTTAAGTGATTCTTTTGTTGAGGAAGATGATCTTAAAAGTTTAACTTCTTCAGGTTTAGGACGGGATGAACGGGAGGAAGCTTCTCTATGTCCTTGGTCTTTCCATTGTTCAAAAGGCATAATATTGAAGTATGGAGCTGGAAGCTTCATTCTTGTAATCGAAGCTTTGTTGATGGCTTTTGGTTTGGAAATAGAAGACTTTGGTGGTTCAATGCCACAATCGAGCAAGAGTCGCATAATATACTCGTTATAAAACAAGTGTGGCCTAGAACTATCATTTACTTTCAAGATCTCATCAAAGATCATACCAATCCAGTTTATACGAATGCCCCCATAGATTGCGTATAATGCCTTGAAATTTTCTTTATAGACGGCATCAAAATTTCCAATTATTGGTAAAAGAGAGTGCATAAGAGTATGATGAAGAATTCTTGCAGACGGCCATAAACCAATAGACTTAGTGCTATCCTTGTCATCTTCAGTAAATTGATGACTAATTTGATTACGGACATGAATATTGCAAAAGTCATTTGAGAATTTTTCACCAATAAACCGAGAACCAAGAACATTTGCCATCCTATCACATGAGATAAACACTTCTTTGCCACAGACAACGGACCAAAAGCAAAAATTGGGATCCTCGGGCTTGTTTTTCTCTAAATTTAGATTAACATAGAATAACTTGATCATGACATGGTTAATTTCCACATTGTTTTGATCATAGTCAAGTAGATTTGCAATGTCAGCATCCGTTGCGAAATCTAGGATACGATAACTAGAGAAATCTGAGAATTTAACAAACGAACCCGGATGGATAGTAAAATCTTTCATGTCATTCCATCTCTTGAGTGAAATTGGATCCACAAGCCATTTCTTGATAGAGAGATCAATGGGTTGTGTTTCTGAGGTAGAAGCTTGCTTTAATTTCTTTTGTTGAGGAGCCATTAGGGATAAATTTGAAGAAAGAAATTTAATAAGAGAAGGTAGGGTTTCTGGGATTTGGGGGCAGAAGACTGGTTTGAAGTAAAAGAGAGAGATAGAAAAAAAAGTGAACGGAAAGTTATATTAAAAAAAAACAGAATATACGTAACCGGTCGACCGGTAAAAATGGGGTGGTCGACCGTTTTTATCCAGAGTGCAAAACGGTCGACCGGTCCATTTTTAGCTGTCGACCGGTGCTGTTCTGGAAGCACAGTTCAGCCTGTTTTTAATTTACTGTGTCCTAGCCCATAACCGAGCCCATAACCGAGCTCTGATACCAAATGAAAGTGTGTACGCTTGTGCACACTAATTACGGATCGTGTAATATGGACTAATATATGCGGAATGTTATTTACAATTGCTATACAAGTAAATATTCAATAAACTAACTATATAGCAATTCACAGATATAGAATAGTAAATGCAGTAAACTGTAAAAATCACACCAGGGATTTTTATACTGGTTCGGACCTCCCGTCCTACGTCCAGTCCCAGACTTCTATCTGGATTTTCACAACCAACTACCTCGCTTCACCCGGAGGAACAGGTTTACAACACCCGAACAGCCAAACGGGATTTCGTGCCTCTTACAACTCGAGGACTTCACAAAAAACAAATACAATTGTCGTTGACAACTTGTGCTCTTGATAACACTGATTTGTCACTTGTAGTACACCCTTCCTATAATCTTATCCTCAAAATATGTGAATGAATGTTGTGAAGATTGAAGGAAGTATATTACTTATTTGAATCAAAAGATATGAAATAATTTCAATGATTCAATAAGCAATTTGAAGTAGAGAGCTTTTAGAATGCAAGAGTATTTAGAAATTAAGATCAGAATTTTAAAGCAAAGAATTGTTGTATTTCAATCAATGATTTAGATATGTTTATATAGAGAATAAATGGTTGTAACTCTTTGTGAAGAGTAGCCATTAACAGATGTGATCATTGATGAAAGGTAAGAGAAGCAACCATTGAAGAAAGAAGTGTCTTTTGGGAAAGGTTGCTTTCTGTTTAAAAACGGTTGACAGGTCAATAATGACCAGTAGACAAAATTTCAAATATGTAGACGTTATGTGCATGTGTGCACGTTCATTGTGCAATTTACACAGGAACGGTCGACCGCCTGGTTTTGGACCGGTCGACCGGTCCCTGTTAAATTGCACAGTGAATGTGCAATGTCATCCAAAACGTATATACATCGATTCTATTGAGATGCATGATTATTTGAGGATAGATTTTAACAAAACTAATACTACTAACATACCAAATAATCAACCTCTAACGTATGAAGCTCGTTGTGTTTCAATGAATAACTTCTTTTTGTCGATCACGGTTTATCCCTTTGTCAGAAATCAAAACTATATAAAAATCTTGACTCAACATTCTCCCCCTTTTTGATTGATGACAACATAGTTATGAATCTCCCCCTGTATATGATCTCCCCCTGAGATTGTGCCTGTAACTCTATATTTTCCTGCATATATACTGTTAGCACAATTTTCTCCCCCTTTATCATCGACAAAAAGGAGTTTGATAAAATAGAGGATATAAATTATATAATCCAGAGTATAAGCAAAATAAAACTACTACCATAGATCAAGAGTTAAGAGTCACATAATATGATAATACCCAAGAGTCTAGTACGAATTAAAATGCGACACTATTTAGTACAAGTGCATGATAATGTCTTAAAGCAAGAACTAAAGTCATAATTTACACATAATAATAGATAAAGAGATAAACTAAAAGGATTCAATCTGACTCTGTCTCACCCTCCTCTTCTTCTTCTTCTTCTTCAACAAGCTGAGTTTTTCCGTATCCACGTCCATGACTCGTTCCCGAGCTTGTACCCTCCTGCGAGGATGTCCAAGCAAAAGTAGGAGGAGCTGGGCCAGGGTCTTGAGTTGGCATGGATGAGGATGATGCTCCACATGATATTGCTTCCCATATAGAACTGAAGAACGACTTAAGTTTGTTAAAGCGTTTATCCATTTTTGTGTCCACGCGCTTAAGTCGTGCTTCGAGAAGAAATTGATTTTGAGCAATAGTGTTAAGTGATTCTTTTGTTGAGGAAGATGATCTTAAAAGTTTAACTTCTTCAGGTTTAGGACGGGATGAACGGGAGGAAGCTTCTCTATGTCCTTGGTCTTTCCATTGTTCAAAAGGCATAATATTGAAGTATGGAGCTGGAAGCTTCATTCTTGTAATCGAAGCTTTGTTGATGGCTTTTGGTTTGGAAATGAAGACTTTGGTGGTTCAATGCCACAATCGAGCAAGAGTCGCATAATATACTCGTTATAAAACAAGTGTGGCCTAGAACTATCATTTACTTTCAAGATCTCATCAAAGATCATACCTATCCAGTTTATACGAATGCCCCCATTGATTGCGTATAATGCCTTGAAATTTTCTTTATAGACGGCATCAAAATTTCCAATTCTTGGTAAAAGAGAGTGCATACGAGTATGATGAAGAATTCTTGCAGACGGCCGTAAACCAATAGACTTAGTGTTATCCTTGTCATCTTCAGTAAATTGATGACTAATTTGATTACGGACATGAATATTGCAAAAGTCATTTGAGAATTTTCACCAATAAACCGAGAACCAAGAACATTTGCATCCTATCACATGAGATAAACACTACTGCCACTGACACGGCCACAAGAAATGGCTTGGGATCCTAGATTTCTCTCAATTAGATTAGAATAGAACATGAAAGAATGGTTACTATCCACCTTGTTTCGTTTCTTAAATTCAGTCAGATTTTAGTCAAGTAGATTTGCAATGTCAGCATCCGTTGCGAAATCTAGGATACGATAACCAGAGAAATCTGAGAATTTAAGAAAACGAACCCGGATGGATAGTAAAATCTTTCATGTCATTCCATCTCTTGAGTGAAATTGGATCCACAAGCCATTTCTTGATAGAGAGATCAATGGGTTGTGTTTCTGAGGTAGAAGATTGCTTTAATTTCTTTTGTTGAGGAGCCATTAGGGATAAATTTGAAGAAAGAAATTTAATAAGAGAAGGTAGGGTTTCTGGGATTTGGGGGAAGAAGACTGGTTTGAAGTAAAAGAGAGAGATAGAAAAAAAAGTGAACGGAAAGTTATATTAAAAAAAAAACAGAATATACGTAACCGGTCGACCGGTCAAAATGGGGCGGTCGACCGTTTTTATCCAGAGTGCAAAACGGTCGACCGGTCCATTTTTAGCTGTCGACCGGTGCTGTTCTGGAAGCACAGTTCAGCCTGTTTTCAATTTACTGTGTCCTAGCCCATAACCGAGCCCATAACCGAGCTCTGATACCAAATGAAAGTGTGTACGCTTGTGCACACTAATTACGGATCGTGTAATATGGACTAATATATGCGGAATGTTATTTACAATTGCTATACAAGTAAATATTCAATAAACTAACTATATAGCAATTCACAGATATAGAATAGTAAATGCAGTAAACTGTAAAAATCACACCAGGGATTTTTATACTGGTTCGGACCTCCCGTCCTACGTCCAGTCCCAGACTTCTATCTGGATTTTCACAACCAACTACCTCGCTTCACCCGGAGGAACAGGTTTACAACACCCGAACAGCCGAACGGGATTTCGTGCCTCTTACAACTCGAGGACTTCAACAAAAAACAAATACAATTGTCGTTGACAACTTGTGCTCTAGATAACACTGATTTGTCACTTGTAGTACACCCTTCCTATAATCTTATCCTCAAAATATGTGAATGAATGTTTGTGAAGGTTGAAGGAAGTATATTACTTATTTGAATCAAAAGATATGAAATAATTTCAATGATTCAATAAGCAATTTGAAGTAGAGAGCTTTTAGAATGCAAGAGTATTTAGAAATTAAGATCAGAATTTTAAAGCAAAGAATTGTTGTATTTCAATCAATGATTTAGATATGTTTATATAGAGAATAAATGGTTGTAACTCTTTGTGAAGAGTAGCCATTAACAGATGTGATCATTGATGAAAGGTAAGAGAAGCAACCATTGAAGAAAGAAGTGTCTTTTGGGAAAGGTTGCTTTCTGTTTAAAAACGGTCGACAGGTCAATAATGACCAGTAGACAAAATTTCAAATATATAGACGTTATGTGCATGTGTGCACGTTCATTGTGCAATTTACACAGGAACGGTCGACCGCCTGGTTTTGGACCGGTCGACCGGTCCCTGTTAAATTGCACAGTGAATGTGCAATGTCATCCAAAACGTATATACATCGATTCTATTGAGATGCATGATTATTTGAGGATAGATTTTAACAAAACTAATACTACTAACATACCAAATAATCAACCTCTAACGTATGAAGCTCGTTGTGTTTCAATGAATAACTTCTTTTTGTCGATCACGGTTTATCCCTTTGTCAGAAATCAAAACTATATAAAAATCTTGACTCAACATTCTCCCCCTTTTTGATTGATGACAACATAGTTATGAATCTCCCCCTGTATATGATCTCCCCCTGAGATTGTGCCTGTAACTCTATATTTTCCTGCATATATACTGTTAGCACAATTTTCTCCCCCTTTGTCATCGACAAAAAGGAGTTTGTTAAAATAGAGGATATAAATTATATAATCCAGAGTATAAGCAAAATAAAACTACTACCATAGATCAAGAGTTAAGAGTCACATAATATGATAATACCCAAGAGTCTAGTACGAATTAAAACGCGACACTATTTAGTACAAGTGCATGATAATGTCTTAAAGCAAGAACTAAAGTCATAATTTACACATAATAATAGATAAAGAGATAAACTAAAAGGATTCAATCTGACTCTGTCTCACCCTCCTCTTCTTCTTCTTCTTCAACAAGCTGAGTTTTTCCGTATCCACGTCCATGACTCGTTCCCGAGCTTGTACCCTCCTCCGAGGATGTCCAAGCAAAAGTAGGAGGAGCTAGGCGCTTGCCAGGGTCTTTAGTTGGCATGGATGAGGATGATGCTCCACATGATATTGCTTCCCATATAGAACTGAAGAACGACTTAAGTTTGTTAAAGCGTTTATCCATTTTTGCGTCCATGCGCTTAAGTCGTGCTTCGAAAAGAAATTGATTTTGAGCAATAGTGTTAAGTGATTCTTTTGTTGAGGAAGATGATCTTAAAAGTTTAACTTCTTCAGGTTTAGGACGGGATGAACGGGAGGAAGCTTCTCTATGTCCTTGGTCTTTCCATTGTTCAAAAGGCATAATATTGAAGTATGGAGCTGGAAGCTTCATTCTTGTAATCAAAGCTTTGTTGATGGCTTTTGGTTTGGAAATAGAAGACTTTGGTGGTTCAATGCCACAATCGAGCAAGAGTCGCATAATATACTCGTTATAAAACAAGTGTGGCCTAGAACTATCATTTACTTTCAAGATCTCATCAAAGATCATACCAATCCAGTTTATACGAATGCCCCCATAGATTGCGTATAATGCCTTGAAATTTTCTTTATAGACGACATCAAAATTTCCAATTCTTGGTAAAAGAGAGTGCATAAGAGTATGATGAAGAATTCTTGCAGACGGCCGTAAACCAATAGACTTAGTGCTATCCTTGTCATCTTCAGTAAATTGATGACTAATTTGATTACGGACATGAATATTGCAAAAGTCATTTGAGACTTTTTCACCAATAAACCGAGAACCAAGAACATTTGCCATCCTATCACATGAGATAAACACTTCTTTGCCACAGACAACGGACCAAAAGCAAAAATTGGGATCCTCGGGCTTGTTTTTCTCTAAATTTAGATTAACATAGAATAACTTGATCATGACATGGTTAATTTCCACATTGTTTTGATCATAGTCAAGTAGATTTGCAATGTCAGCATCCGTTGCGAAATCTAGGATACGATAACTAGAGAAATCTGAGAATTTAACAAACGAACCCGGATGGATAGTAAAATCTTTCATGTCATTCCATCTCTTGAGTGAAATTGGATCCACAAGCCATTTCTTGATAGAGAGATCAATGGGTTGTGTTTCTGAGGTAGAAGCTTGCTTTAATTTCTTTTGTTGAGGAGCCATTAGGGATAAATTTGAAGAAAGAAATTTAATAAGAGAAGGTAGGGTTTCTGGGATTTGGGGGAAGAAGACTGGTTTGAAGTAAAAGAGAGAGATAGAAAAAAAAGTGAACGGAAAGTTATATTAAAAAAAAAACAGAATATACGTAACCGGTCGACCGGTCAAAATGGGGCGGTCGACCGTTTTTATCCAGAGTGCAAAACGGTCGACCGGTCCATTTTTAGCTGTCGACCGGTGCTGTTCTGGAAGCACAGTTCAGCCTGTTTTCAATTTACTGTGTCCTAGCCCATAACCGAGCCCATAACCGAGCTCTGATACCAAATGAAAGTGTGTACGCTTGTGCACACTAATTACGGATCGTGTAATATGGACTAATATATGCGGAATGTTATTTACAATTGCTATACAAGTAAATATTCAATAAACTAACTATATAGCAATTCACAGATATAGAATAGTAAATGCAGTAAACTGTAAAAATCACACCAGGGATTTTTATACTGGTTCGGACCTCCCGTCCTACGTCCAGTCCCAGACTTCTATCTGGATTTTCACAACCAACTACCTCGCTTCACCCGGAGGAACAGGTTTACAACACCCGAACAGCCGAACGGGATTTCGTGCCTCTTACAACTCGAGGACTTCAACAAAAAACAAATACAATTGTCGTTGACAACTTGTGCTCTTGATAACACTGATTTGTCACTTGTAGTACACCCTTCCTATAATCTTATCCTCAAAATATGTGAATGAATGTTTGTGAAGATTGAAGGAAGTATATTACTTATTTGAATCAAAAGATATGAAATAATTTCAATGATTCAATAAGCAATTTGAAGTAGAGAGCTTTTAGAATGCAAGAGTATTTAGAAATTAAGATCAGAATTTTAAAGCAAAGAATTGTTGTATTTCAATCAATGATTTAGATATGTTTATATAGAGAATAAATGGTTGTAACTCTTTGTGAAGAGTAGCCATTAACATATGTGATCATTGATGAAAGGTAAGAGAAGCAACCATTGAAGAAAGAAGTGTCTTTTGGGAAAGGTTGCTTTCTGTTTAAAAACGGTCGACAGGTCAATAATGAACAGTAGACAAAATTTCAAATATATAGACGTTATGTGCATGTGTGCACGTTCATTGTGCAATTTACACAGGAACGGTCGACCGCCTGGTTTTGGACCGGTCGACCGGTCCCTGTTAAATTGCACAGTGAATGTGCAATGTCATCCAAAACGTATATACATCGATTCTATTGAGATGCATGATTATTTGAGGATAGATTTTAACAAAACTAATACTACTAACATACCAAATAATCAACCTCTAACGTATGAAGCTCGTTGTGTTTCAATGAATAACTTCTTTTTGTCGATCACGGTTTATCCCTTTGTCAGAAATCAAAACTATATAAAAATCTTGACTCAACATTCTCCCCCTTTTTGATTGATGACAACATAGTTATGAATCTCCCCCTGTATATGATCTCCCCCTGAGATTGTGCCTGTAACTCTATATTTTCCTGCATATATACTGTTAGCACAATTTTCTCCCCCTTTGTCATCGACAAAAAGGAGTTTGTTAAAATAGAGGATATAAATTATATAATCCAGAGTATAAGCAAAATAAAACTACTACCATAGATCAAGAGTTAAGAGTCACATAATATGATAATACCCAAGAGTCTAGTACGAATTAAAACGCGACACTATTTAGTACAAGTGCATGATAATGTCTTAAAGCAAGAACTAAAGTCATAATTTACACATAATAATAGATAAAGAGATAAACTAAAAGGATTCAATCTGACTCTGTCTCACCCTCCTCTTCTTCTTCTTCTTCAACAAGCTGAGTTTTTCCGTATCCACGTCCATGACTCGTTCCCGAGCTTGTACCCTCCTCCGAGGATGTCCAAGCAAAAGTAGGAGGAGCTGGGCGCTTGCCAGGGTCTTGAGTTGGCATGGATGAGGATGATGCTCCACATGATTTTGCTTCCCATATAGAACTGAAGAACGACTTAAGTTTGTTAAAGCGTTTATCCATTTTTGTGTCCATGCGCTTAAGTCGTGCTTCGAGAAGAAATTGATTTTGAGCAATAGTGTTAAGTGATTCTTTTGTTGAGGAAGATGATCTTAAAAGTTTAACTTCTTCAGGTTTAGGACGGGATGAACGGGAGGAAGCTTCTCTATGTCCTTGGTCTTTCCATTGTTCAAAAGGCATAATATTGAAGTATGGAGCTGGAAGCTTCATTCTTGTAATCGAAGCTTTGTTGATGGCTTTTGGTTTGGAAATAGAAGACTTTGGTGGTTCAATGCCACAATCGAGCAAGAGTCGCATAATATACTCGTTATAAAACAAGTGTGGCCTAGAACTATCATTTACTTTCAAGATCTCATCAAAGATCATACCAATCCAGTTTATACGAATGCCCCCATAGATTGCGTATAATGCCTTGAAATTTTCTTTATAGACGGCATCAAAATTTCCAATTCTTGGTAAAAGAGAGTGCATAAGAGTATGATGAAGAATTCTTGCAGACGGCCGTAAACCAATAGACTTAGTGCTATCCTTGTCATCTTCAGTAAATTGATGACTAATTTGATTACGGACAGGAATATTGCAAAAGTCATTTGAGAATTTTTCACCAATAAACCGAGAACCAAGAACATTTGCCATCCTATCACATGAGATAAACACTTCTTTGCCACAGACAACGGACCAAAAGCAAAAATTGGGATCCTCGGGCTTGTTTTTCTCTAAATTTAGATTAGCATAGAATAACTTGATCATGACATGGTTAATTTCCACATTGTTTTGATCATAGTCAAGTAGATTTGCAATGTCAACATCCGTTGCGAAATCTAGGATACGATAACTAGAGAAATCTGAGAATTTAACAAACGAACCCGGATGGATAGTAAAATCTTTCATGTCATTCCATCTCTTGAGTGAAATTGGATCCACAAGCCATTTCTTGATAGAGAGAACAATGGGTTGTGTTTCTGAGGTAGAAGCTTGCTTTAATTTCTTTTGTTGAGGAGCCATTAGGGATAAATTTGAAGAAAGAAATTTAATAAGAGAAGGTAGGGTTTCTGGGATTTGGGGGAAGAAGACTGGTTTGAAGTAAAAGAGAGAGATAGAAAAAAAAGAGAACGGAAAGTTATATTAAAAAAAACAGAATATACGTAACCGGTCGACCGGTCAAAATGGGGCGGTCGACCGTTTTTATCCAGAGTGCAAAACGGTCGACCGGTCCATTTTTAGCTGTCGACCGGTGCTGTTCTGGAAGCACAGTTCAGCCTGTTTTCAATTTACTGTGTCCTAGCCCATAACCGAGCCCATAACCGAGCTCTGATACCAAATGAAAGTGTGTACGCTTGTGCACACTAATTACGGATCGTGTAATATGGACTAATATATGTGGAATGTTATTTACAATTGCTATACAAGTAAATATTCAATAAACTAACTATATAGCAATTCACAGATATAGAATAGTAAATGCAGCAAACTGTAAAAATCACACCAGGGATTTTTATACTGGTTCGGACCTCCCGTCCTACGTCCAGTCCCAGACTTCTATCTGGATTTTCACAACCAACTACCTCGCTTCACCCGGAGGAACAGGTTTACAACACCCGAACAGCCGAACGGGATTTCGTGCCTCTTACAACTCGAGGACTTCAACAAAAAACAAATACAATTGTCGTTGACAACTTGTGCTCTTGATAACACTGATTTGTCACTTGTAGTACACCCTTCCTATAATCTTATCCTCAAAATATGTGAATGAATGTTTGTGAAGATTGAAGGAAGTATATTACTTATTTGAATCAAAAGATATGAAATAATTTCAATGATTCAATAAGCAATTTGAAGTAGAGAGCTTTTAGAATGCAAGAGTATTTAGAAATTAAGATCAGAATTTTAAAGCAAAGAATTGTTGTATTTCAATCAATGATTTAGATATGTTTATATAGAGAATAAATGGTTGTAACTCTTTGTGAAGAGTAGCCATTAACAGATGTGATCATTGATGAAAGGTAAGAGAAGCAACCATTGAAGAAAGAAGTGTCTTTTGGGAAAGGTTGCTTTCTGTTTAAAAACGGTCGACAGGTCAATAATGACCAGTAGACAAAATTTCAAATATATAGACGTTATGTGCATGTGTGCACGTTCATTGTGCAATTTACACAGGAACGGTCGACCGCCTGGTTTTGGACCGGTCGACCGGTCCCTGTTAAATTGCACAGTGAATGTGCAATGTCATCCAAAACGTATATACATCGATTCTATTGAGATGCATGATTATTTGAGGATAGATTTTAACAAAACTAATACTACTAACATACCAAATAATCAACCTCTAACGTATGAAGCTCGTTGTGTTTCAATGAATAACTTCTTTTTGTCGATCACGGTTTATCCCTTTGTCAGAAATCAAAACTATATAAAAATCTTGACTCAACATTCTCCCCCTTTTTGATTGATGACAACATAGTTATGAATCTCCCCCTGTATATGATCTCCCCCTGAGATTGTGCCTGTAACTCTATATTTTCCTGCATATATACTGTTAGCACAATTTTCTCCCCCTTTGTCATCGACAAAAAGGAGTTTGTTAAAATAGAGGATATAAATTATATAATCCAGAGTATAAGCAAAATAAAACTACTACCATAGATCAAGAGTTAAGAGTCACATAATATGATAATACCCAAGAGTCTAGTACGAATTAAAACGCGACACTATTTAGTACAAGTGCATGATAATGTCTTAAAGCAAGAACTAAAGTCATAATTTACACATAATAATAGATAAAGAGATAAACTAAAAGGATTCAATCTGACTCTGTCTCACCCTCCTCTTCTTCTTCTTCTTCAACAAGCTGAGTTTTTCCGTATCCACGTCCATGACTCGTTCCCGAGCTTGTACCCTCCTCCGAGGATGTCCAAGCAAAAGTAGGAGGAGCTGGGCGCTTGCCAGGGTCTTGAGTTGGCATGGATGACGATGATGCTCCACATGATATTGCTTCCCATATAGAACTGAAGAACGACTTAAGTTTGTTAAAGCGTTTATCCATTTTTGTGTCCATGCGCTTAAGTCGTGCTTCGAGAAGAAATTGATTTTGAGCAATAGTGTTAAGTGATTCTTTTGTTGAGGAAGATGATCTTAAAAGTTTAACTTCTTCAGGTTTAGGACGGGATGAACGGGAGGAAGCTTCTCTATGTCCTTGGTCTTTCCATTGTTCAAAAGGCATAATATTGAAGTATGGAGCTGGAAGCTTCATTCTTGTAATCGAAGCTTTGTTGATAGCTTTTGGTTTGGAAATAGAAGACTTTGGTGGTTCAATGCCACAATCGAGCAAGAGTCGCATAATATACTCGTTATAAAACAAGTGTGGCCTAGAACTATCATTTACTTTCAAGATCTCATCAAAGATCATACCAATCCAGTTTATACGAATGCCCCCATAGATTGCGTATAATGCCTTGAAATTTTCTTTATAGACGGCATCAAAATTTCCAATTATTGGTAAAAGAGAGTGCATAAGAGTATGATGAAGAATTCTTGCAGACGGCCGTAAACCAATAGACTTAGTGCTATCCTTGTCATCTTCAGTAAATTGATGACTAATTTGATTACGGACATGAATATTGCAAAAGTCATTTGAGAATTTTTCACCAATAAACCGAGAACCAAGAACATTTGCCATCCTATCGCATGAGATAAACACTTCTTTGCCACAGACAACGGACCAAAAGCAAAAATTGGGATCCTCGGGCTTGTTTTTCTCTAAATTTAGATTAACATAGAATAACTTGATCATGACATGGTTAATTTCCACATTGATTTGATCATAGTCAAGTAGATTTGCAATGTCAGCATCCGTTGCGAAATCTAGGATACGATAACTAGAGAAATCTGAGAATTTAACAAACGAACCCGGATGGATAGTAAAATCTTTCATGTCATTCCATCTCTTGAGTGAAATTGGATCCACAAGCCATTTCTTGATAGAGAGAACAATGGGTTGTGTTTCTGAGGTAGAAGCTTGCTTTAATTTCTTTTGTTGAGGAGCCATTAGGGATAAATTTGAAGAAAGAAATTTAATAAGAGAAGGTAGGGTTTCTGGGATTTGGGGGAAGAAGACTGGTTTGAAGTAAAAGAGAGAGATAGAAAAAAAAGTGAACGGAAAGTTATATTAAAAAAAACAGAATATACGTAACCGGTCGACCGGTCAAAATGGGGCGGTCGACCGTTTTTATCCAGAGTGCAAAACGGTCGACCGGTCCATTTTTAGCTGTCGACCGGTGCTGTTCTTGAAGCACAGTTCAGCCTGTTTTCAATTTACTGTGTCCTAGCCCATAACCGAGCCCATAACCGAGCTCTGATACCAAATGAAAGTGTGTACGCTTGTGCACACTAATTACGGATCGTGTAATATGGACTAATATATGCGGAATGTTATTTACAATTGCTATACAAGTAAATATTCAATAAACTAACTATATAGCAATTCACAGATATAGAATAGTAAATGCAGTAAACTGTAAAAATCACACCAGGGATTTTTATACTGGTTCGGACCTCCCGTCCTACGTCCAGTCCCAGACTTCTATCTGGATTTTCACAACCAACTACCTCGCTTCACCCGGAGGAACAGGTTTACAACACCCGAACAGCCGAACGGGATTTCATGCCTCTTACAACTCGAGGACTTCAACAAAAAACAAATACAATTGTCGTTGACAACTTGTGCTCTTGATAACACTGATTTGTCACTTGTAGTACACCCTTCCTATAATCTTATCCTCAAAATATGTGAATGAATGTTTGTGAAGATTGAAGGAAGTATATTACTTATTTGAATCAAAAGATATGAAATAATTTCAATGATTCAATAAGCAATTTGAAGTAGAGAGCTTTTAGAATGCAAGAGTATTTAGAAATTAAGATCAGAATTTTAAAGCAAAAAATTGTTGTATTTCAATCAATGATTTAGATATGTTTATATAGAGAATAAATGGTTGTAACTCTTTGTGAAGAGTAGCCATTAACAGATGTGATCATTGATGAAAGGTAAGAGAAGCAACCATTGAAGAAAGAAGTGTCTTTTGGGAAAGGTTGCTTTCTGTTTAAAAACGGTCGACAGGTCAATAATGACCAGTAGACAAAATTTCAAATATATAGACGTTATGTGCATGTGTGCACGTTCATTGTGCAATTTACACAGGAACGGTCGACCGCCTGGTTTTGGACCGGTCGACCGGTCCCTGTTAAATTGCACAGTGAATGTGCAATGTCATCCAAAACGTATATACATCGATTCTATTGAGATGCATGATTATTTGAGGATAGATTTTAACAAAACTAATACTACTAACATACCAAATAATCAACCTCTAACGTATGAAGCTCGTTGTGTTTCAATGAATAACTTCTTTTTGTCTATCACGGTTTATCCCTTTGTCAGAAATCAAAACTATATAAAAATCTTGACTCAACATTCTCCCCCTTTTTGATTGATGACAACATAGTTATGAATCTCCCCCTGTATATGATCTCCCCCTGAGATTGTGCCTATAACTCTATATTTTCCTGCATATATACTGTTAGCACAATTTTCTCCCCCTTTGTCATCGACAAAAAGGAGTTTGTTAAAATAGAGGATATAAATTATATAATCCAGAGTATAAGCAAAATAAAACTACTACCATAGATCAAGAGTTAAGAGTCACATAATATGATAATACCCAAGAGTCTAGTACGAATTAAAACGCGACACTATTTAGTACAAGTGCATGATAATGTCTTAAAGCAAGAACTAAAGTCATAATTTACACATAATAATAGATAAAGAGATAAACTAAAAGGATTCAATCTGACTCTGTCTCACCCTCCTCTTCTTCTTCTTCTTCAACAAGCTGAGTTTTTCCGTATCCACGTCCATGACTCGTTCCCGAGCTTGTACCCTCCTCCGAGGATGTCCAAGCAAAAGTAGGAGGAGCTGGGCGCTTGCCAGGGTCTTGAGTTGGCATGGATGAGGATGATGCTCCACATGATATTGCTTCCCATATAGAACTGAAGAACGACTTAAGTTTGTTAAAGCGTTTATCCATTTTTGTGTCCATGCGCTTAAGTCGTGCTTCGAGAAGAAATTGATTTTGAGCAATAGTGTTAAGTGATTCTTTTGTTGAGGAAGATGATCTTAAAAGTTTAACTTCTTCAGGTTTAGGACGGGATGAACGGGAGGAAGCTTCTCTATGTCCTTGGTCTTTCCATTGTTCAAAAGGCATAATATTGAAGTATGGAGCTGGAAGCTTCATTCTTGTAATCGAAGCTTTGTTGATGGCTTTTGGTTTGGAAATAGAAGACTTTGGTGGTTCAATGCCACAATCGAGCAAGAGTCGCATAATATACTCGTTATAAAACAAGTGTGGCCTAGAACTATCATTTACTTTCAAGATCTCATCAAAGATCATACCAATCCAGTTTATACGAATGCCCCCATAGATTGCGTATAATGCCTTGAAATTTTCTTTATAGACGGCATCAAAATTTCCAATTCTTGGTAAAAGAGAGTGCATAAGAGTATGATGAAGAATTCTTGCAGACGGCCGTAAACCAATAGACTTAGTGCTATCCTTGTCATCTTCAGTAAATTGATGACTAATTTGATTACGGACATGAATATTGCAAAAGTCATTTGAGAATTTTTCACCAATAAACCGAGAACCAAGAACATTTGCCATCCTATCACATGAGATAAACACTTCTTTGCCACAAACAACGGACCAAAAGCAAAAATTGGGATCCTCGGGCTTGTTTTTCTCTAAATTTAGATTAGCATAGAATAACTTGATCATGACATGGTTAATTTCCACATTGTTTTGATCATAGTCAAGTAGATTTGCAATGTCAGCATCCGTTGCGAAATCTAGGATACGATAACTAGAGAAATCTGAGAATTTAACAAACGAACCCGGATGGATAGTAAAATCTTTCATGTCATTCCATCTCTTGAGTGAAATTGGATCCACAAGCCATTTCTTGATAGAGAGATCAATGGGTTGTGTTTCTGAGGTAGAAGCTTGCTTTAATTTCTTTTGTTGAGGAGCCATTAGGGATAAATTTGAAGAAAGAAATTTAATAAGAGAAGGTAGGGTTTCTGGGATTTGGGGGAAGAAGACTGGTTTGAAGTAAAAGAGAGAGATAGAAAAGAAAGTGAACGGAAAGTTATATTAAAAAAAACAGAATATACGTAACCGGTCGACCGGTCAAAATGGGGCGGTCGACCGTTTTTATCCAGAGTGCAAAACGGTCGACCGGTCCATTTTTAGCTGTCGACCGGTGCTGTTCTGGAAGCACAGTTCAGCCTGTTTTCAATTTACTGTGTCCTAGCCCATAACCGAGCCCATAACCGAGCTCTGATACCAAATGAAAGTGTGTACGCTTGTGCACACTAATTACGGATCGTGTAATATGGACTAATATATGCGGAATGTTATTTACAATTGCTATACAAGTAAATATTCAATAAACTAACTATATAGCAATTCACAGATATAGAATAGTAAATGCAGTAAACTGTAAAAATCACACCAGGGATTTTTATACTGGTTCGGACCTCCCGTCCTACGTCCAGTCCCAGACTTCTATCTGGATTTTCACAACCAACTACCTCGCTTCACCCGGAGGAACAGGTTTACAACACCCGAACAGCCGAACGGGATTTCGTGCCTCTTACAACTCGAGGACTTCAACAAAAAACAAATACAATTGTCGTTGACAACTTGTGCTCTTGATAACACTGATTTGTCACTTGTAGTACACCCTTCCTATAATCTTATCCTCAAAATATGTGAATGAATGTTTGTGAAGATTGAAGGAAGTATATTACTTATTTGAATCAAAAGATATGAAATAATTTCAATGATTCAATAAGCAATTTGAAGTAGAGAGCTTTTAGAATGCAAGAGTATTTAGAAATTAAGATCAGAATTTTAAAGCAAAGAATTGTTGTATTTCAATCAATGATTTAGATATGTTTATATAGAGAATAAATGGTTGTAACTCTTTGTGAAGAGTAGCCATTAACAGATGTGATCATTGATGAAAGGTAAGAGAAGCAACCATTGAAGAAAGAAGTGTCTTTTGGGAAAGGTTGCTTTCTGTTTAAAAACGGTCGACAGGTCAATAATGACCAGTAGACAAAATTTCAAATATATAGACGTTATGTGCATGTGTGCACGTTCATTGTGCAATTTACACAAGAACGGTCGACCGCCTGGTTTTGGACCGGTCGACCGGTCCCTGTTAAATTGCACAGTGAATGTGCAATGTCATCCAAAACGTATATACATCGATTCTATTGAGATGCATGATTATTTGAGGATAGATTTTAACAAAACTAATACTACTAACATACCAAATAATCAACCTCTAACGTATGAAGCTCGTTGTGTTTCAATGAATAACTTCTTTTTGTCGATCACGGTTTATCCCTTTGTCAGAAATCAAAACTATATAAAAATCTTGACTCAACATTCTCCCCCTTTTTGATTGATGACAACATAGTTATGAATCTCCCCCTGTATATGATCTCCCCCTGAGATTGTGCCTGTAACTCTATATTTTCCTGCATATATACTGTTAGCACAATTTTCTCCCCCTTTGTCATTGACAAAAAGGAGTTTGTTAAAATAGAGGATATAAATTATATAATCCAGAGTATAAGCAAAATAAAACTACTACCATAGATCAAGAGTTAAGAGTCACATAATATGATAATACCCAAGAGTCTAGTACGAATTAAAACGCGACACTATTTAGTACAAGTGCATGATAATGTCTTAAAGCAAGAACTAAAGTCATAATTTACACATAATAATAGATAAAGAGATAAACTAAAAGGATTCAATCTGACTCTGTCTCACCCTCCTCTTCTTCTTCTTCTTCTTCAACAAGCTGAGTTTTTCCGTATCCACGTCCATTACTCGTTCCCGAGCTTGTACCCTCCTCCGAGGATGTCCAAGCAAAAGTAGGAGGAGCTGGGCGCTTGCCAGGGTCTTGAGTTGGCATGGATGAGGATGATGCTCCACATGATATTGCTTCCCATATAGAACTGAAGAACGACTTAAGTTTGTTAAAGCGTTTATCCATTTTTGTGTCCATGCGCTTAAGTCGTGCTTTGAGAAGAAATTGATTTTGAGCAATAGTGTTAAGTGATTCTTTTGTTGAGGAAGATGATCTTAAAAGTTTAACTTCTTCAGGTTTAGGACGGGATGAACGGGAGGAAGCTTCTCTATGTCCTTGGTCTTTCCATTGTTCAAAAGGCATAATATTGAAGTATGGAGCTGGAAGCTTCATTCTTGTAATCGAAGCTTTGTTGATGGCTTTTGGTTTGGAAATAGAAGACTTTGGTGGTTCAATGCCACAATCGAGCAAGAGTCGCATAATATACTCGTTATAAAACAAGTGTGGCCTAGAACTATCATTTACTTTCAAGATCTCATCAAAGATCATACCAATCCAGTTTATACGAATGCCCCCATAGATTGCGTATAATGCCTTGAAATTTTCTTTATAGACGGAATCAAAATTTCCAATTCTTGGTAAAAGAGAGTGCATAAGAGTATGATGAAGAATTCTTGCAGACGGCCGTAAACCAATAGACTTAGTGCTATCCTTGTCATCTTCAGTAAATTGATGACTAATTTGATTACGGACATGAATATTGCAAAAGTCATTTGAGAATTTTTCACCAATAAATCGAGAACCAAGAACATTTGCCATCCTATCACATGAGATAAACACTTCTTTGCCACAGACAACGGACCAAAAGCAAAAATTGGGATCCTCGGGCTTGTTTTTCTCTAAATTTAGATTAGCATAGAATAACTTGATCATGACATGGTTAATTTCCACATTGTTTTGATCATAGTCAAGTAGATTCGCAATGTCAGCATCCGTTGCGAAATCTAGGATACGATAACTAGAGAAATCTGAGAATTTAACAAACGAACCCGGATGGATAGTAAAATCTTTCATGTCATTCCATCTCTTGAGTGAAATTGGATCCACAAGCCATTTCTTGATAGAGAGATCAATGGGTTGTGTTTCTGAGGTAGAAGCTTGCTTTAATTTCTTTTGTTGAGGAGCCATTAGGGATAAATTTGAAGAAAGAAATTTAATAAGAGAAGGTAGGGTTTCTGGGATTTGGGGGAAGAAGACTGGTTTGAAGTAAAAGAGAGAGATAGAAAAAAAAGTGAACGGAAAGTTATATTAAAAAAACAGAATATACGTAACCGGTCGACCGGTCAAAATGGGGCGGTCGACCGTTTTTATCCAAAACGGTCGACCGGTCCATTTTTAGCTGTCGACCGGTGCTGTTCTGGAAGCACAGTTCAGCCTGTTTTCAATTTACTGTGACCTAGCCCATAACCGAGCCCATAACCGAGCTCTGATACCAAATGAAAGTGTGTACGCTTGTGCACACTAATTACGGATCGTGTAATATGGACTAATATATGCGGAATGTTATTTACAATTGCTATACAAGTAAATATTCAATAAACTAACTATATAGCAATTCACATATATAGAATAGTAAATGCAGTAAACTGTAAAAATCACACCAGGGATTTTTATACTGGTTCGGACCTCCCGTCCTACGTCCAGTCCCAGACTTCTATCTGGATTTTCACAACCAACTACCTCGCTTCACCCGGAGGAACAGGTTTACAACACCCGAACAGCCGAACGGGATTTCGTTCCTCTTACAACTCGAGGACTTCAACAAAAAACAAATACAATTGTCGTTGACAACTTGTGCTCTTGATAACACTGATTTGTCACTTGTAGTACACCCTTCCTATAATCTTATCCTCAAAATATGTGAATGAATGTTTGTGAAGATTGAAGGAAGTATATTACTTATTTGAATCAAAAGATATGAAATAATTTCAATGATTCAATAAGCAATTTGAAGTAGAGAGCTTTTAGAATGCAAGAGTATTTAGAAATTAAGATCAGAATTTTAAAGCAAAGAATTGTTGTATTTCAATCAATGATTTAGATATGTTTATATAGAGAATAAATGGTTGTAACTCTTTGTGAAGAGTAGCCATTAACAGATGTGATCATTGATGAAAGGTAAGAGAAGCAACCATTGAAGAAAGAAGTGTCTTTTGGGAAAGGTTGCTTTCTGTTTAAAAACGGTCGACAGGTCAATAATGACCAGTAGACAAAATTTCAAATATATAGACATTATGTGCATGTGTGCACGTTCATTGTGCAATTTACACAGGAACGGTCGACCGCCTGGTTTTGGACCGGTCGACCGGTCCCTGTTAAATTGCACAGTGAATGTGCAATGTCATCCAAAACGTATATACATCGATTCTATTGAGATGCATGATTATTTGAGGATAGATTTTATCAAAAATAATACTACTAACATACCAAATAATCAACCTCTAACGTATGAAGCTCGTTGTGTTTCAATGAATAACTTCTTTTTGTCGATCACGGTTTATCCCTTTGTCAGAAATCAAAACTATATAAAAATCTTGACTCAACATTCTCCCCCTTTTTGATTGATGACAACATAGTTATGAATCTCCCCCTGTATATGATCTCCCCCTGAGATTGTGCCTGTAACTCTATATTTTCCTGCATATATACTGTTAGCACAATTTTCTCCCCCTTTGTCATCGACAAAAAGGAGTTTGTTAAAATAGAGGATATAAATTATATAATCCAGAGTATAAGCAAAATAAAACTACTACCATAGATCAAGAGTTAAGAGTCACATAATATGATAATACCCAAGAGTCTAGTACGAATTAAAACGCGACACTATTTAGTACAAGTGCATGATAATGTCTTAAAGCAAGAACTAAAGTCATAATTTACACATAATAATAGATAAAGAGATAAACTAAAAGGATTCAATCTGACTCTGTCTCACCCTCCTCTTCTTCTTCTTCTTCTTCAACAAGCTGAGTTTTTCCGTATCCACGTCCATGACTCGTTCCCGAGCTTGTACCCTCCTCCGAGGATGTCCAAGCAAAAGTAGGAGGAGCTGGGCGCTTGCCAGGGTCTTGAGTTGGCATGGATGAGGATGATGCTCCACATGATATTGCTTCCCATATAGAACTGAAGAACGACTTAAGTTTGTTAAAGCGTTTATCCATTTTTGTGTCCATGCGCTTAAGTCGTGCTTCGAGAAGAAATTGATTTTGAGCAATAGTGTTAAGTGATTCTTTTGTTGATGAAGATGATCTTAAAAGTTTAACTTCTTCAGGTTTAGGACGGGATGAACGGGAGGAAGCTTCTCTATGTCCTTGGTCTTTCCATTGTTCAAAAGGCATAATATTGAAGTATGGAGCTGGAAGCTTCATTCTTGTAATCGAAGCTTTGTTGATGGCTTTTGGTTTGGAAATAGAAGACTTTGGTGGTTCAATGCCACAATCGAGCAAGAGTCGCATAATATACTCGTTATAAAACAAGTGTGGCCTAGAACTATCATTTACTTTCAAGATCTCATCAAAGATCATACCAATCCAGTTTATACGAATGCCCCCATAGATTGCGTATAATGCCTTGAAATTTTCTTTATAGACGGCATCAAAATTTCCAATTCTTGGTAAAAGAGAGTGCATAAGAGTATGATGAAGAATTCTTGCAGACGGCCGTAAACCAATAGATTTAGTGCTATCCTTGTCATCTTCAGTAAATTGATGACTAATTTGATTACGGACATGAATATTGCAAAAGTCATTTGAGAATTTTTCACCAATAAACCGAGAACCAAGAACATTTGCCATCCTATCACATGAGATAAACACTTCTTTGCCACAGACAACGGACCAATCCGTTGCGAAATCTAGGATACGATAACTAGAGAAATCTGAGAATTTAACAAACGAACCCGGATGGATAGTAAAATCTTTCATGTCATTCCATCTCTTGAGTGAAATTGGATCCACAAGCCATTTCTTGATAGAGAGATCAATGGGTTGTGTTTCTGAGGTAGAAGCTTGCTTTAATTTCTTTTGTTGAGGAGCCATTAGGGATAAATTTGAAGAAAGAAATTTAATAAGAGAAGGTAGGGTTTCTGGGATTTGGGGGAAGAAGACTGGTTTGAAGTAAAAGAGAGAGATAGAAAAAAAAGTGAACAGAAAGTTATATTAAAAAAAAAACAGAATATACGTAACCGGTCGACCGGTCAAAATGGGGCGGTCGACCGTTTTTATCCAGAGTGCAAAACGGTCAACCGGTCCATTTTTAGCTGTCGACCGGTGCTGTTCTGGAAGCACAGTTCAGCCTGTTTTCAATTTACTGTGTCCTAGCCCATAACCGAGCCCATAACCGAGCTCTGATACCAAATGAAAGTGTGTACGCTTGTGCACACTAATTACGGATCGTGTAATATGGACTAATATATGCGGAATGTTATTTACAATTGCTATACAAGTAAATATTCAATAAACTAACTATATAGCAATTCACAGATATAGAATAGTAAATGCAGTAAACTGTAAAAATCACACCAGGGATTTTTATACTGGTTCGGACCTCCCGTCCTACGTCCAGTCCCAGACTTCTATCTGGATTTTCACAACCAACTACCTCGCTTCACCCGGAGGAACAGGTTTACAACACCCGAACAGCCGAACGGGATTTCGTGCCTCTTACAACTCGAGGACTTCAACAAAAAACAAATACAATGGTCGTTGACAACTTGTGCTCTTGATAACACTGATTTGTCACTTGTAGTACACCCTTCCTATAATCTTATCCTCAAAATATGTGAATGAATGTTTGTGAAGATTGAAGGAAGTATATTACTTATTTGAATCAAAAGATATGAAATAATTTCAATGATTCAATAAGCAATTTGAAGTAGAGAGCTTTTAGAATGCAAGAGTATTTAGAAATTAAGATCAGAATTTTAAAGCAAAGAATTGTTGTATTTCAATCAATGATTTAGATATGTTTATATAGAGAATAAATGGTTGTAACTCTTTGTGAAGAGTAGCCATTAACAGATATGATCATTGATGAAAGGTAAGAGAAGCAACCATTGAAGAAAGAAGTGTCTTTTGGGAAAGGTTGCTTTCTGTTTAAAAACGGTCGACAGGTCAATAATGACCAGTAGACAAAATTTCAAATATATAGACGTTATGTGCATGTGTGCACGTTCATTGTGCAATTTACACAGGAACGGTCGACCGCCTGGTTTTGGACCGGTCGACCGGTCCCTGTTAAATTGCACAGTGAATGTGCAATGTCATCCAAAACGTATATACATCGATTCTATTGAGATGCATGATTATTTGAGGATAGATTTTAACAAAACTAATACTACTAACATACCAAATAATCAACCTCTAACGTATGAAGCTCGTTGTGTTTCAATGAATAACTTCTTTTTGTCGATCACGGTTTATCCCTTTGTCAGAAATCAAAACTATATAAAAATCTTGACTCAACAATAGACACTACTCTTCGTGAATGGATATATCTGTTTTCGTTTATTTACTATATAAAGGGGAGTGTAAACAATTTTTTAACTAATTAATTACTTACTTCTTCCCACTCCTTACTCTCATAAAAATTCTCTTGAATAATATACTCCACATTCTTCAAAATCATACATAATCAATTTATACTTCATTGTATTGATTCAATACCGCTTTCTTACTATTTTTGGAATCATCTCTCTCATTCCTGGATCAAAGTGCTATCAAAGAGGCTATATGATCCATTGTATCCAAAGTAAAATAATTTGCCTATCGAAAAACTATTAACTCCACTCGTGCTTGTGTGGGTGCGCTAGTAGCCCATTCAAATAAAGTAGGTATGCTCAGTAGCTCTGTAAATCTAGTGGATGATCTTGTAGCCCGATCAAGTCAAGAAAGTTTACCCAAACTCATGATACTGAAGGGTGTGTTCCGTGGCTTCGAAATTGAGATTGTAATTTGTTTTTCCTTTTACCTGGATCAAAGATTGGCATTTAAGAAGAAATTTGTTCAAGCAATTACGTGGGACTGGATGTAGGAGAAATCTAAACCAATATAAAATCACAGGTGCCATCTCTCTAAATTTTACTTTACTTTATTGCTTTTATATTTATCTGTGATTGCATCTATGACTGATTATTAGTATAATTTTGTGTTGTTAATTTGCGATTTAATATTAATCTTGAAAGAAAATTAAAAAGATTTACATGAATTTGAAAACACTATTCACCCTTCGCTAGTGTTAATTAGCCTTAAGATCTATTATTGCACAACCCACAATATTTTGGTAAAATGTTTATAAGGGAAGGTGTAATTTTAAAGAAGTATTTGAGCTAAGATTTGGATACACGCACATATAAAGATTTAAGAAATGAAAAAAAACTAGATAAGAGATATTATTTTGAGATGGTGATTTAGTAAAGTTGAGATATGAAAATTATATAATACTTTGATATTTGAGAAATTGTTTTGATTTGAGTACACACACATATCCGTGTGTGTATGAATGTGAGTACTATTATGGTGAGGTAATGATTTGTTTAGAAAAATAATAAAGATATTTTTCTACGTTTAGATACCTGATATGATGATTGTAGTCATCGAGCATTAGTGGATATCTTTGTAGTTAAAGCGCTTAACGGTTCTATAGCGGTGGAGGTGCGAAATGTTATAGCGGGGATAAAGCGAGAATAAAGCGGGGATATTGCGGAGGTGCAAAAAACTTCATTAAATATAACACCAAATATTAAAAGTTAATTTATTATCATTCTCACATCATTTGTATAGGAAAAGGAATTATTATTTAATCTTATATAACAAAATTGAAGAATATCATGATTTATGCAGTTCAAATTTGGTGATAACAATAGATTTCTAACTTGTATTGAGCATTATACATTAAAATTAGGTCTTTACCCTAACTTTATTGATTTGGTTCAAAGAAGAACTACTCAAATCAAACATTTTATATTAATTGTGCTAAAGCAGACCCTAAAATGCCTTGATTTAGTAGCTGTAGTGAAAAATAGCGGGGCATAAAGTGGATCTACTATTCATTAGCGCTATATTGAAAAAGCATAGCGGTCGAAGAGTGCTATGTGCTATAGTGGGGATTTTGTGAGGCTTTAGCAGGGCTTTAACTGCAAAGGTGGATAACTGAAGTCAATGGCGAGAAAATGTTGATCACATGGTCAATACCGTAGCCAATTGGCAAAGTAAAACACTAGAAATTCGTGGTGTTGCATTATTGCTAAATTTGTAGATATATATTAATTTGAAATTAGTATGGTTTGTGATGTTGTGATTGTATTTTTGCCACGTTAAATGTTGTTTGTGACTTGGATGAGTGTTATGACTGATTTTGTGATATGATGCTTATGATATAAGAGTACACATACATAAGTCTTTAATTGGAAAATAATTTTTGAAATTAATATAGTGCTATAAAGCAAGTAAAGTGTTGAAATATTTTGGAAGAAGTTTTGAAATAGAATGGTATTTCATGAATAATAGAAATCATTTTGAAAATATATTTGAAAGAAAGTTATTGTTAACGGTTTTGGAAAATTTTGAAATGATGGTGGTATATCTGAAAGTGAAAGATATTTTTGAAAGTGAGCTTTTTGATTGAAAGATGTATTAAAATCATTTTGACTTCAAGAAGAAAAGAAGAAGGAAGTGTGGTTATCTAATGAAAAAAAAGTTTAGTGATAGTTGCTAAATAAATTTTTTGAGGTTTTCATTAATTAAATTTGAAGTTAGTTATTTGAACAATTATTGTTTTATACAAATGAAGAATTTTAGACAATATAGAGTAATGTTGAGTTAAAACTATAATTAGTTTTAACCTTTAATCTCAAACTAATGATCTGTTTGTAACGATTTTAATTTCATTAGAAAGCAAATTTTGTTTGAAATACAATGCCAAATTTTTAGATTTACTATGGTTTATACATGAATTAAAACGGATGTATGTTGCTGTCTTAAAATGCAAATTGCATAAAAACAGAGTTGAACTCATTTACTCGTAACTTTTGAATGGTATGTCCAATTTCGATGATCATGCCCATTCCGAAAAGTTTAAAGCATAAGAACCAATTTTTGTTTTAAGGGGTTTGCATAATTTTGATGTTTTAAGGATAAAAATGGTGTTTTATTAAGTGGATCTACACTTATAACCTAATTTCAGAATTCCTTACTTTTAGAATACTTTCATAACTCATTTGGTACTTGGTTTTTTGATGATCTGAGAGATGCTTATGAATGCTATTGCACGGTGTAATAACTCTGTTTTAAAATCTTTATCTAATTTTTTAGTTTTAAAAATGTTGAGTAGTGGCTTAAATTAAAAATGCATGTTGCATATATTAATTAGACTTATGCAAGCTTATCATATTTTACTATTTGACTAATGTTTGAATTTGAGTTAAGTATAGGTGTTAAGAGGCATATTTAGAGTTATTAGAGATGTTGGCTCGCTAAATAATAAGCTAGCTTGTAACGACCCGGAATTTTGGACCATTCGCATCCATTATAAGTGTATAGGTAGACACTCATGCCGGAGTTGAATTGCTCAAAATACCGCGTTGTTAATTTAAATTTGGCAAAACTGAACATATACAGTAAATAAATAATCACAGATCACAGACACAGAGTAATAAGTGCAGCGGAAATAAAAGAGATAGTAGTTCATGAAGCTACTATATAAATGTATAAGTTACATCAGAGTTTACAACAGAAGAGTAATACGATACATCAAATACAAAGCAGAATACATCACTGGAATCATCGATTACTGAAAGCAGAATAGATGGCTGGATCTTCAAGCAAAGCTCCAACTTCAAAGGTGAGTCTCGAATACTGGTACACTCGGTCTGACCCGAGCGTAAAGCAAAATACAAAACACTCGAGTCAGGATTAACATTCTTATATCAATAAATCCAACTCAAGTGAAATAGCAATTGAAATACAAGTAACTCAAAGGATGTTTGGAATAACCATCCTTTAAGGATCCGTTAAACTATCTACTAGGTAGTAATGTACGCTAAGTAGATAATGTCTTTCAGTAATATAAAGATATCAAAATAGTGTTAAGTCATGGCCCATTCCACCCTTAACACATTTTTATTCCCAAAAGCATATACAAGACCGTAGTTTCCCCAAAACCGGAAGTCACCAGAGGGCAATCCATATACTAAAGGTACAAAACAAATTCGTAGTGGTCGCGAATAAAGGGATACAAGTATGACAAGGCACATGAGGCAATACCCAAGGTAGTGACACTACCGTTCGCCTGATCCGGACTGGTGAGAACCGCAGCGCCCGCAACACCGTGAAACAACACTCCCAAAATCAAGGGTGCACCAATCGACAACAAGTAATGAGTAGTTCGAAGAAGTGTGTCCACTTGAGGTAGCTAATCCTCCGTTGGCCCAGCACGGCTCCTGTTTTAGTCATTTCCAATTTGACACAAGTGTCAAGGCTATCCATCATCGTTCTCTTTCTTCAGTCATCACGTACATCATTCCAACCACTTCATTCTGGATCATCACTCCGCGCATAGTTATTAAAGTGGTTTCGGTTTAGATAGAGAGTATATCCATTACCGATCCCGGTCTCTTTAATAACTTTCGTAATTATTACACCGATTGGTCGTTTATTTATTTCAAAACCAAATCAATTACAATTTCAATTAGAATTTGTAAACCAACATTTCATTTCTCTTTCGAAATCAATTTCCAAAATTTACGTTTTAAAACTTCCAAATTATCGTTTCAAAATCTTATAATTCAATTTCAATCTTTATTTAAAACCATTCAAATATTGATTCAAGTTCGTATATAAGTTTCATTTCGAAAACATTTAAATTAATTTAATTTAACATTCAAATCAATTTAAATTCATTTATCGTTTCATTCAATATTCATTAAGTAAATTTGTCATTTAAAACAATTTCTATTAAATTTCCAATTCATTAAATCCATTATTTAAATTCAACTTCATTATATCAAAACTTACCAATTTAATTAAATTATATTCATCAAACTGAATTCTTTAAATTTCAAGTCTTATATTAATTTCAATAAATCACATTTTATTTCTTGTTAAAGAAATTCAATTTCACTTATTTACTTACTTAAATAATTTTCCAAAACTTAATTTAATAAAGAAAACTCAATTTCAATTATTTACGAAGTAAAAATTCACTTATTCAAAAGTTCAATTTCTCTTATCAAAGAATTCAAATTTTTATTTAATTATCAAATAATTCAATCTTATTTAATTATTAAATAATTCAAAACTTAATTATTAAATAATTTCAAAGTTTAATAATTTCAAACTTAATTATTAAATCATTTCAAACTTAATTCAATCATTTCTCAAATTAAACAACATTCTTTCATCAATTACATTGTTAATATTTTGTTTCATATGATTAAATATTAACAGTTTCCTTTCATAAAAATTCAAATTCCAACTTCATTTCAAAACCATATTATTTATTCAAATAAAATCTTCGTTTATTTTTAAATCAAATTATTGACCAATCGGTTTTTGTTTAATTTCCTATCCTAGGTCAAGTTCAATTTGGGTATTTATCATTTCAACCCGATTCCAATTCAATTCAAAATCAAAGCATATCAAAGGGAACTTGCAGTGTGATAGCTGGGATGGTGTCAAAGTAAATAAACAAGCAATAACAACAAACAATAACAATCCAATAATCAATTTAAATAATCCCGAAATAATCGTATTAATTCGCATTGTTATTTGTATGACTTAATATAATTATTTCTAGAATCTACACTATCATTTCATGTAGATTAAAGATTATTACATTACGGTTTTCACTTGTCATTCAATTTCAATTTTTATACATCATCAATTTAACAACATACATTCAGTGGTTCAAGGTGTAATTAACAAATCCTACGTGTCAACAAATTCAACAGTTAAAGGGGTCATATTATACAATGTCATTAAATAAAATTTAACATTTAACTATCCTATATCAAGTTCAATTGCATACTATTTATCGTTTAACACTAACAATTTAACGTCCAATATAAACATCAACAATCAATCAATTATCAGCCAAACTGTATTATCATCGCATAAATAATTAACAGATGATGGTGTTAGATGTCACAGGTGAACTGATACAGGTAATAACATATATAACAGTGAAATTAACTAACAGCAGCATATTTCAATTGTCGTTTCAATTGAAATCAAATTTAATAAATAAAAGAACGTTAATCGTGAGTGAGTGCTAACCTTTCGAGGCTAGAGAGAGAACGGAATGAGAAGAGATACGAACCCAAACATAGATTTCGAAGCAAAGCAATATTGGCAAGAATCGACGACGAACAATCTGATAGATAGGAATCGATGAGAACAATCGAACCAGCTAAAAAATTTTTTTTAGACGAGATGTATATTCTGTTATTATTCCTCTTAAACCCAATATTCATTTCAAATACATATACATTTTACACAAATCTTAAGTTTAAATATACACTGACATCAAACATATATACACATTATATTCTTAAATCAATATATAAATGTTAAAACAAGCATATATGTGTTTTTAAAATCATTGTCTTAAAACAAAACATATATATTAAAATAAAACACCCATGTCCACAAAATCAAATATATATATATATACGTATTATATTTTAATCAGTACCTAAAATATATTGTAACCTATATACTTACTTTATGAACATATTGTATGTTACACAGGTGATTTTTAACATATATATCCTAAGCTAACCTTTAAATATATTATCTTACAGAAACTGGTATATTAGCAATTTACAACTTTTGTAACCAACTATATATATATATCAAAGCTAGTGACAATATACTTTTTTTTTATCAGCAGTTGTACGCAACATCATACAACAATAAGAATTATATAATATTATTAAATATACTTAAGCTGTACGAACCCTTTGAATCATATCATTAAAACCAAGAAAATAAATAAATAAATATTTTCTACTCAATATAAAATGACGCATACTTCTTTTAAACCCGTAATAGCTTCAGATCCAAATAAAAAAAGTTTTCATCCTACACTATAAATAAGCTAACATGCAAAACCTACCAATATTGTTAGGAATCAATACGTCACTTAAATCTAGTTATAATAACATATATATGTTAACAACATCTATTCAAAATCAACACGTCCCTTATTATAATTCAAAACCCATCCATTTTTTTTTATAAAGCAGATCAATATAGGTACCAGCAAACAAACATAGCTTCTGACAAAATTTTGTATCCATATATGGACTTATACTTTATATACGAGTTGTTGCCTTATACTTAAAATTATAAATATATGACTCAAAAGTAAACCGCAAGCTATCTAACAGTAAAACAAAACAAACCTTTACACTTTATACATACGACAAATCACATAACCAAAGTACAATATATATACTTCATAAAATATACAATATATTTAAAACTAACCAGTATATATACGCATATAACAGAACATACTAACTATAATTTTTTTATAACAACTCAACTTTTATAAACTGTATATATATGTACTGACATATTATATATATATACTATGACAAATATATTAAACCAGAGAATGACTTAACCTGCTACATTAAAACTATACGCTACTTCAATAAATATTTATATAACAGATCGTATATACAAGTACCTTGTATAACAGAGATGAAAGTGCTGCTGAGTGAAGTGAGGCTCGACGAGCGGCAATCGTGGAGGATCGAGGTGAGAGGCCGATGGGAGGAAAGATGAGCGGCTGCGGTGGTCGAGTGACGACAGGGGCATGCTCGGTTTGCCAGGAGAATGGGAGGTTGGTGGTGACGCACGACAAGTCAGGTCGGAAGTGAGAGGTCGGTCGGCGCTGACGTGGTGTAGACCGACAAGGTTGGTGGACACGAGGCTTGCGAGCTACTATATGAAAATATATGAACTGAAGCTTTGAATTCTCAATTTTGATACTCAGGCTATTAAAGCTTTAGAGAATATGAAAGTAGCTATTTGTCATCGGCTTCAGGCTATTGTAGCAGGTGATTGAAGACGGTGATGGGCTTGCTGCTTTGGGATAAGAAAATGAACAAGCAAGTGAATGGGAAGAATGATATTGCAAGTCTCAGGCCATTGAATTTAGGACGTGAGTTTTGGAATATATGAAACTTTTTAGTGAAGAGTGCAGGAAACGTGAATTGAAGTCAAAAGGATTCAAACAGATGTACATTGAAAAGTCACGGCTATTGGTACCTTTGAGCAAAAAGGGAAAATGGGTTTTATGAAAAAGAGGAAGAACAGCTCAACAATTATATATATTTATTACGCCGAACGTCTTAAGCAGCGAATTTAAACCAATTGATCTTGGACCATGCATAAAGGAATGGTAACGGTCACAACACAGAGATACAGCTGTAAATAATTAAAGCCAATTATTATTGTTATTCGGGTGCACGTTTCAAAATTTTGAAATGCAAAAGAAAATAAAAGGCCACGGATCCGAACCGATACGATTACTGGTTTCGTGGATTTCGCTGTGAACCGGGCTTCAAAATACACAAACTAATATACCGTAGAGATCAACACGATGGGACGATCAAAACGATATATATATATATCAGTGGTACGATTGAATTATAAAAATTCAAAATTTCTAATAGCGGAAAATGCAAGAAAAACACTGAAAAATAAGATCGACGGAGCCAAAGATTTCCGAATTTGGAAAAACGACAAACTGACATCTTGCTCAGAAGATGATTTAGAATTTTTCTATGTAAAAATATTTAGGTTTCGGAAACATTCATTTTCATCGCTTTTTAACTGATTAAATTGAAGTGAATTTACGCGCGAAATAAACTTTCATATTTTCGGACGAAAATTTACTAGTTGCTATGTTTAACTAGACGTAATCCAAGTATTAAATTTTTATTTCAAAATTTTATCGTTTAAAATTTCACAAAATTTCAACTAATTACGTTATTAAAACAGTTGAAATTTACGGGTCGTTACACTCTCCCCCACTCAAAACTTTTCGTCCCCGAAAAGGAACGAGGTAGGAGAATAGAAACAACCAGAAAGAAAAATGGATTTGAAATATAAAATAACAATTAATTTAAACCATATAAATTCAAATTTAAATTAATTGATATTCAATAATTGATTTAATCTATTTGATTTCACTAAAATCAATCTCATCTATTTCTAAATTCATTATCTTATTATCCAATTATCTTCAATTTACAATTTCTAAAACCATAAATTTGAATAGTCTTTTATTATAATCATATTTTCTTCAACAATTGTAAATTCTTCTTTATTCCAAATTATTGTTAAATTTATTCTACTCAATATATCTAATCACATATATTTAATCCATATAAATTAATTTAAACCATAAAAGTTTCGATTTAAATTAATTTATATTTACTAATTGCTTTTAAATTCAAGGTATTTTCATAAGTTGATCAAATTCCAATTTATTAACTCTTTCATAACAAATTTATTTGTCTCATCTATTATTCAGTTAACTTATTATTCTGTTTATTTCAATTAACATTTTATAATTAAAATTTAAGTGTATAACATTTATTATAACCACTAAAATTTTATTTAAAAATTCAATTTATCTTATATATTATCCAATTACATATTCAACTTCTGAATGATTTAGGTAAGTTGTATTAGGATGCAGTTGAACATTATACAAATAAAATATTCCCAATTCAATTATTCAAGTTTAAATATTTATTCCAAATTTTGGTTTTATTTATATTTAAAATCATCCTTTAACAAAATTTAAGAATTAAATTTCCGATTAACTTTAAACAATTTAGAGATATATATAATGTATTTATATCAAATCAAATCAAATTTTAAAATAAGATACCTATATATATAAATCAAATTATACTGAAGAAATTCAAATCAAATTTTTTCAAAACAATACCGTAGCAAAGCTACAGAATAGTATCTCCACTTCGAAACTCGAAAATGAATGTCGATGATGCGGCCGCCATCACCGAAATTATTTTCCAGCGACAAAGAGTTGGGCACTGATAAAACATCTAAAATTTCTTTGGAATGATTTCTATTTGAAAATATTTTGAATACTACACATTTTAAAACTTTCAAATCAAAGTTTGAAATGAACGGAAATTTAAATTCTCAAATTCTTTATTTAAATTCCTTTCAAATCCCAAATCAAATTATAACCAAGTTTCATAAATTCATTTATTTATATTATGCAATAATCAATGGTTTACAAAACAATAAATGAAAATCAAGTATTAACATTTCTGACAACAAATTTATTAACAATTTAATTTCAGAAAACTTATATTTATATATAATATAATCATACAAAACTTTTGTTTTATTTACAAAAGTTGAAAACGAAATTGTGTCAGTTTGCTCTGCTCAAGTGTTTTGGAAATCCTATCGATAGCGTTGATCAGACGAATCGATCAGAAACCCAAATCAACATCAACAACTCAAACAACACAATATATAAAACATTTTTATATAAATTTAAAAATACACTTTCTCGCTCGACGATACAAGAATGGATTCAAAGCAAGGATAGAGATTCAAATTTTGATGGACTCAAATCAAAGAGAATTCTGATTCGAAGACAAATTCGAAAGAAAAGATAAGATGATTCAATAACAGAATCGGGATATGGTAAGTTTATTTAATTCATGGGCAACCTTAACCGGGCCGTCCATAACTTCAAGAATAAGATCGATGATGAATTCCGAGGTAAATCAACACTCGATCTCAAGAGATGGGATTCAGGTATAGCAGGGAATAGATAGCATCGTAAACCGAGGACACACAAATCTCCGGTAAATCGATGCCTATTATAAAGGAGTTTTTGCTCCTTTACGAATCATTCGAAGATTGGCGAGACCGCCGACCTATTATAGATATCATTCAAAATGGAGTTGTGGGTTGCTCCAGAATTGAAAGAAGACGAATAGTGGAGGACACGAATGAATTTCGGAACCGAGGAGAACGTTCCAAAAATTCAAAGGAATTGAGTCAAATGAAGAGATTGAAACTCGAATGAGAGTGATTCCGTAAATACATTTACCCTATATGTTGAGTTTTGCCTAGAGCTACCAAAGCTCTGATACCAACTATAACGACCCGGAATTTTGGACCATTCGCATCCATTATAAGTGTATAGTTAGACACTCATGCCGGAGTTGAATTGCTCAAAATACCGCGTTGTTAATTTAAATTTGGCAAAACTGAACATATACAGTAAATAAATAATCACAGATCACAGACACAGAGTAATAAGTGCAGCGGAAATAAAAGAGATAGTAGTTCATGAAGCTACTATATAAATGTATAAGTTACATCAGAGTTTACAACAGAAGAGTAATACGATACATCAAATACAAAGCAGAATACATCACTGGAATCATCGATTACTGAAAGCAGAATAGATGGCTGGATCTTCAAGCAAAGCTCCAACTCCAAAGGTGAGTCTCAAATACTGGTACACTCGGTCTGACCCGAGCGTAAAGCAAAATACAAAACACTCGAGTCAGGATTAACATTCTTATATCAATAAATCCAACTCAAGTGAAATAGCAATTGAAATACAAGTAACTCAAAGGATGTTTGGAATAACCATCCTTTAAGGATCCGTTAAACTATCTACTAGGTAGTAATGTACGCTAAGTAGATAATGTCTATCAGTAATATAAAGATATCAAAATAGTGTTAAGTCATGGCCCATTCCACCCTTAACACATTTTTATTCCCAAAAGCATATACAAGACCGTAGTTTCCCCAAAACCGGAAGTCACCAGAGGGCAATCCATATACTAAAGGTACAAAACAAATTCGTAGTGGTCGCGAATAAAGGGATACAAGTATGACAAGGCACATGAGGCAATACCCAAGGTAGTGACACTACCGTTCGCCTGATCCGGACTGGTGAGAACGCAACGCCGCAGCGCCCGCAACACCGTGAAACAACACTCCCAAAATCAAGGGTGCACCAATCGACAACAAGTAATGAGTAGTTCGAAGAAGTGTGTCCACTTGAGGTAGCTAATCCTCCATTGGCCCGGCACGGCTCCTGTTTTAGTCATTTCCAATTTGACACAAGTGTCAAGGCTATCCATCATCGTTCTCTTTCTTCAGTCATCACGTACATCATTCCAACCACTTCATTCTGGATCATCACTCCGCGCATAGTTATTAAAGTGGTTTCGGTTTAGATAGAGAGTATATCCATTACCGATCCCGGTCTCTTTAATAACTTTTGTAATTATTACACCGATTAGTCGTTTATTTATTTCAAAACCAAATCAATTACAATTTCAATTAGAATTTGTAAACCAACATTTCATTTCTCTTTTGAAATCAATTTCCAAAATTTACGTTTCAAAACTTCCAAATTATCGTTTCAAAATCTTATAATTCAATTTCAGTCTTTATTTAAAACCATTCAAATATTGATTCAAGTTCGTATATAAGTTTCATTTCGAAAACATTTAAATTAATTTAATTTAACATTCAAATCAATTTAAATTCATTTATCGGTTTCATTCAATATTCATTAAGTAAATTTGTCATTTAAAACAATTTCTATTAAATTTCCAATTCATTAAATCCATTATTTAAATTCAACTTCATTATATCAAAACTTACCAATTTAATTAAATTATATTCATCAAATTGAATTCTTTAAATTTCAAGTCTTATATTAATTTCAATAAATCACATTTTATTTCTTGTTAAAGAAATTCAATTTCACTTATTTACTTACTTAAATAATTTTCCAAAACTCAATTTAATAAAGAAAACTCAATTTCAGTTATTTACGAAGTAAAAATTCACTTATTTAAAAGTTCAATTTCTCTTATCAAAGAATTCAAATTTTTACTTAATTATCAAATAATTCAATCTTATTTAATTATTAAATAATTTCAAAGTTTAATAATTTCAAACTTAATTATTAAATCATTTCAAACTTAATTCAATCATTTCTCAAATTAAACAACATTCTTTCATCAATTACATTGTTAATATTTTGTTTCGTATGATTAAATATTAACAGTTTCCTTTCATAAAAATTCAAATTCCAACTTCATTTCAAAACCGTATTATTTATTCAAATAAAATCTTCGTTTATTTTTAAATCAAATTATTGACCAATCGGTTTTTGTTTAATTTCCTATCCTAGGTCAAGTTCAATTTGGGTATTTATCATTTCAACCCGATTCCAATTCAATTCAAAATCAAAGCATATCAAAGGGAACTTGCAGTGTGATAGCTGGGATGGTGTCAAAGTAAATAAACAAGCAATAACAACAAACAATAACAATCCAATAATCAATTTAAATAATCCCGAAATAATCGTATTAATTCGCATTGTTATTTGTACGACTTAATATAATTATTTCTAGAATCTACACTATCATTTCATGTAGATTAAAGATTATTACATTACGGTTTTCACTTGTCATTCAATTTCAATTTTTATACATCATCAATTTAACAACATACATTCAGTGGTTCAAGGTGTAATTAACAAATCCTATGTGTCAACAAATTCAACAGTTAAAGGGGTCATATTATACAATGTCATTAAATCAAATTTAACATTTAACTATCCTATATCAAGTTCAATTGCATACTATTTATCGTTTAACACTAACAATTTAACGTCCAATATAAACATCAACAAACAATCAATTATCAGCCAAACTGTATTATCATCGCATAAATAATTAACCGATGATGGTGTTAGATGTCACAGGTGAACTGATACAGGTAATAACATATATAACAGTGAAATTAACTAACAGCAGCATATTTCAATTGTCGTTTCAATTGAAATCAAATTTGATAAATAAAAGAACGTTAATCGTGAGTGAGTGCTCACCTTTCGAGGCTAGAGAGAGAACGGAATGAGAAGAGATACGAACCCAAACACAGATTTCGAAGCAAAGCAATATTGGCAAGAATCGACGACGAACAATCTGATAGATAGGAATCGATGAGAACAATCGAACCAGCTAAAATTTTTTTTTAGACGACATGTGTATTCTATTATTATTCCACTTAAACCCAATATTCATTTCAAATACATATACATTTTACACAAATCTTAAGTTTAAATATACACTGACATCAAACATATATGCACATTATATTCTTAAATCAATATATAAATGTTAAAACAAGCATATATGTGTTTTTAAAATCATTGTCTTAAAACAAAACATATATATTAAAATAAAACACCCATGTCCACAAAATCAAATATATATATATATACGTATTATATTTTAATTAGTACCTAAAATATATTGTAACCTATACACTTACTTTATGAACATATTGTATGTTACACAGGTGATTTTTAACATATATATCCTAAGCTAACCTTTAAATATATTATCTTACAGAAACTGGTATATTAGCAATTTACAACTTTTGTAACCAACTATATATATATATATCAAAGCTAGTGACAATATACTTTTTTTATCAGCAGTTGTACGCAACATCATACAACAATAAGAATTATATAATATTATTAAATATACTTAAGCTGTACGAACCCTTTGAATCATATCATTAAAACCAAGAAAAAAAATAAATAATATTTTCTACTCAATATAAAATGACGCATACTTCTTTTAAACCCGTAATAGCTTCAGATCCAAATAAAAAAAGTTTTCATCCTACACTATAAATAAGCTAACATGCAAAACCTACCAATATTGTTAGGAATCAATACGTCACTTAAATCTAGTTATAATAACATATATATGTTAACAACATCTATTCAAAATCAACACGACCCTTATTATAATTCAAAACCCATCCATTTTTTATTTTTTTATAAAGCAGATCAATATAGGTACCAGCAAACAAACATAGCTTCTGACAAAATTTTGTATCCATATATGGACTTATACTTTATAAACGAGTTGTTGCCTTATACTTAAAATTATAAATATATGACTCAAAAGTAAACCGCAAGCTATCTAACAATAAAACAAAACAAACCTTTACACTTTATACATACGACAAATCACATAACCAAAGTACAATATATATACTTCATAAAATATACAATATATTTAAAACTAACCAGTATATATACGCATATAACAGAACATACTAACTATAATTTTTTTATAACAACTCAACTTTTATAAACTGTATATATATGTACTGACATATTATATATATACTATGACAAATATATTAAACTAGAGAATGACTTAACCTGCTACATTAAAACTATACGCTACTTCAATAAATATTTATATAACAGATCCTATATACAAGTACCTTGTATAACAGAGATGAAAGTGCTGCTGAGTGAAGTGAGGCTCGGCGAGCGGCAACCGTGGAGGATCGAGGTGAGAGGCCGATGGGAGGAAAGATGAGCGGCTGCGGTGGTCGAGTGACGACAGGGGCATGCTCGGTTTGCCAGGAGAATGGGAGGTCGGTGGTGAGGCACGACAAGTTAGGTCGGAAGTGAGAGGTCGGTCGGCGCTGACGTGGTGTAGACCGACGAGGTTGGTGTACACGAGGCTTGCGAGCTGCTATATGAAAATATATGAACTGAAGCTTTGAATTCTCAGTTTTGATACTCAGGCTATTAAAGCTTTAGAAAATATGAAAGTAGCTATTTGTCATCGGCTTCAGGCTATTGTAGCAGGTGATTGAAGACGGTGATGGGCTTGCTGGCTTTGGGATAAGAAAATGAACAAGCAAGTGAATGGGAAGAATGATATTGCAAGGCCATTGAATTTAGGACGTGAGTTTTGGAATATATGAAACCTTTTAGTGAAGAGTGCAGGAAACGTGAATTGAAGTCAAAAGGATTCAAACAGATGTACATTGAAAAGTCACGGCTATTGGTACCTTTGAGCAAAAAGGGAAAATGGGTTTTATGAAAAAGAGGAAGAACAGCTCAACAATTATATATATTTATTACGCCGAACGTCTTAAGCAGGGAATTTAAACCAATTGATCTTGGACCGTGGATAAAGGAATGGTAACGGTCACAACACAGAGATACAGCTGTAAATAATTAAAGCCAATTATTATTGTTATTCGGGTGCACGTTTCAAATTTTTGAAATGCAAAAGAAAATAAAAGGCCCCGGATCCGAACCGATACGATTACTGGTTTTGTGGATTTCGCCGTGAACCGGGCTTCAAAATACACAAACTAATATACCATAGAGATCAACATGATGGGACGATCAAAACGATATATAGATATCAGTGGTACGATAGAATTATAAAAATTCAAAATTTCTAATAGCGGAAAATGCAAGAAAAACATTGAAAAATAAGATCGACGGAGCCAAAGATGTCCGAATTTGGAAAAACGACAAACTGATATCTTGCCCAGAAGATGATTTAGAAATTTTCTATGTAAAAATATTTAGGTTTCGGAAACATTCATTTTCATCGCTTTTTAACTGATTAAATTGAAGTGAATTTACGCGTGAAATAAACTTTCATATTTTCGGACGAAAATTTACCAGTTGTTATGTTTAACTAGACATATTCCAAATATTAAATTTTTATTTCAAAATTTTATCGTTTAAAATTTCACAAAATTTCAACTAATTACGTTATTAAAACAGTTGAAATTTACGGGTCGTTACATAGCTTGCTTAAAACGCTAATAAAAAGGTACATTTTTACACTGTACTGAAGCATAATGTGATATTATATTGTTTCCACATGATTCGGGACGCCTCGTGTTGGGTTGTGTGCGTGCGCGTATTGTGATATATTATATTTTGATTTTACGAAGGAGTCTCTACCGAAATTATCCGAAAAATCCGACACGTAGATTTTTTTTACAGAATTTATCGTATGCGAAGAACAGAAAGTTGTTATTTGAATCTATTTAAAATCATAACATACGATAAAATGAGTTGGAGTGCACGTTCATTGTGCAATTTACACAGGAACGGTCGACCGCCTGGTTTTGGACCGGTCGACCGGTCCCTGTTAAATTGCACAGTGAATGTGCAATGTCATCCAAAACGTATATACATCGATTCTATTGAGATGCATGATTATTTGAGGATAGATTTTAACAAAACTAATACTACTAACATACCAAATAATCAACCTCTAACGTATGAAGCTCATTGTGTTTCAATGAATAACTTCTTTTTGTCGATCACGGTTTATCCCTTTGTCAGAAATCAAAACTATATAAAAATCTTGACTCAACATTCTCCCCCTTTTTGATTGATGACAACATAGTTATGAATCTCCCCCTGTATATGATCTCCCCCTGAGATTGTGCCTGTAACTCTATATTTTCCTGCATATATACTGTTAGCACAATTTTCTCCCCCTTTGTCATCGACAAAAAGGAGTTTGTTAAAATAGAGGATATAAATTATATAATCCAGAGTATAAGCAAAATAAAACTACTACCATAGATCAAGAGTTAAGAGTCACATAATATGATAATACCCAAGAGTCTAGTACGAATTAAAACGCGACACTATTTAGTACAAGTGCATGATAATGTCTTAAAGCAAGAACTAAAGTCATAATTTACCCATAATAATAGATAAAGAGATAAACTAAAAGGATTCAATCTGACTCTGTCTCACCCTCCTCTTCTTCTTCTTCTTCTTCAACAAGCTGAGTTTTTCCGTATCCACGTCCATGACTCGTTCCCGAGCTTGTACCCTCCTCCGAGGATGTCCAAGCAAAAGTAGGAGGAGCTGGGCGCTTGCCAAGGTCTTGAGTTGGCATGGATGAGGATGATGCTCCACATGATATTGCTTCCCATATAGAACTGAAGAACGACTTAAGTTTGTTAAAGCGTTTATCCATTTTTGTGTCCATGCGCTTAAGTCGTGCTTCGAGAAGAAATTGATTTTGAGCAATAGTGTTAAGTGATTCTTTTGTTGAGGAAGATGATCTTAAAAGTTTAACTTCTTCAGGTTTAGGACGGGATGAACGGGAGGAAGCTTCTCTATGTCCTTGGCCTTTCCATTATTCAAAAGGCATAATATTGAAGTATGGAGCTGGAAGCTTCATTCTTGTAATCGAAGCTTTGTTGATGGCTTTTGGTTTGGAAATAGAAGACTTTGGTGGTTCAATGCCACAATCGAGCAAGAGTCGTATAATATACTCGTTATAAAACAAGTGTGGCCTAGAACTATCATTTACTTTCAAGATCTCATCAAAGATCATACCAATCCAGTTTATACGAATGCCCCCATAGATTGCGTATAATGCCTTGAAATTTTCTTTATAGACGGCATCAAAATTTCCAATTCTTGGTAAAAGAGAGTGCATAAGAGTATGATGAAGAATTCTTGCAGACGGCCGTAAACCAATAGACTTAGTGCTATCCTTGTCATCTTCAGTAAATTGATGACTAATTTGATTACGGACATGAATATTGCAAAAGTCATTTGAGAATTTTTCACCAACAAACCGAGAACCAAGAACATTTGCCATCCTATCACATGAGATAAACACTTCTTTGCCACAGACAACGGACCAAAAGCAAAAATTGGGATCCTCGGGCTTGTTTTTCTCTAAATTTAGATTAGCATGGAATAACTTGATCATGACATGGTTAATTTCCAAATTGTTTTGATCATAGTCAAGTAGATTTGCAATGTCAGCATCCGTTGCGAAATCTAGGATACGATAACTAGAGAAATCTGAGAATTTAACAAACGAACCCGGATGGATAGTAAAATCTTTCATGTCATTCCATCTCTTGAGTGAAATTGGATCCACAAGCCATTTCTTGATAGAGAGATCAATGGGTTGTGTTTCTGAGGTAGAAGCTTGCTTTAATTTCTTTTGTTGAGGAGCCATTAGGGATAAATTTGAAGAAAGAAATTTAATAAGAGAAGGTAGGGTTTCTGGGATTTGGGGGAAGAAGACTGGTTTGAAGTAAAAGAGAGAGATAGAAAAAAAAGTGAACGGAAAGTTATATTAAAAAAAACAGAATATACGTAACCGGTCGACCGGTCAAAATGGGGCGGTCGACCGTTTTTATCCAGAGTGCAAAACGGTCGACCGGTCCATTTTTAGCTGTCGACCGGTGCTGTTCTGGAAGCACAGTTCAGCCTGTTTTCAATTTACTGTGTCCTAGCCCATAACCGAGCCCATAACCGAGCTCTGATACCAAATGAAAGTGTGTACGCTTGTGCACACTAATTACGGATCGTGTAATATGGACTAATATATGCGGAATGTTATTTACAATTGCTATACAAGTAAATATTCAATAAACTAACTATATAGCAATTCACAGATATAGAATAGTAAATGCAGTAAACTGTAAAAATCACACCAGGGATTTTTATACTGGTTCGGACCTCCCGTCCTACGTCCAGTCCCAGACTTCTATCTGGATTTTCACAACCAACTACCTCGCTTCACCCGGAGGAACAGGTTTACAACACCCGAACAGCCGAACGGGATTTCGTGCCTCTTACAACTCGAGGACTTCAACAAAAAACAAATACAATTGTCGTTGACAACTTGTGCTCTTGATAACACTGATTTGTCACTTGTAGTACACCCTTCCTATAATCTTATCCTCAAAATATGTGAATGAATGTTTGTGAAGATTGAAGGAAGTATATTACTTATTTGAATCAAAAGATATGAAATAATTTCAATGATTCAATAAGCAATTTGAAGTAGAGAGCTTTTAGAATGCAAGAGTATTTAGAAATTAAGATCAGAATTTTAAAGCAAAGAATTGTTGTATTTCAATCAATGATTTAGATATGTTTATATAGAGAATAAATGGCTGTAACTCTTTGTGAAGAGTAGCCATTAACAGATGTGATCATTGATGAAAGGTAAGAGAAGCAACCATTGAAGAAAGAAGTGTCTTTTGGGAAAGGTTGCTTTCTGTTTAAAAACGGTCGACAGGTCAATAATGACCAGTAGACAAAATTTCAAATATATAGACGTTATGTGCATGTGTGCACGTTCATTGTGCAATTTACACAGGAACGGTCGACCGCCTGGTTTTGGACCGGTCGACCGGTCCCTGTTAAATTGCACAGTGAATGTGCAATGTCATCCAAAACGTATATACATCAATTCTACTGAGATGCATGATTATTTGAGGATAGATTTTATCAAAACTAATACTACTAACATACCAAATAATCAACCTCTAACGTATGAAGCTCGTTGTGTTTCAATGAATAACTTCTTTTTGTCGATCACGGTTTATCCCTTTGTCAGAAATCAAAACTGTATAAAAATCTTGACTCAACATTCTCCCCCTTTTTGATTGATGACAACATAGTTATGAATCTCCCCCTGTATATGATCTCCCCCTGAGATTGTGCCTGTAACTCTATATTTTCCTGCATATATACTGTTAGCACAATTTTCTCCCCCTTTGTCATCGACAAAAATGAGTTTGTTAAAATAGAGGATATAAAGTATATAATCCAGAGTATAAGCAAAATAAAACTACTACCATAGATCAAGAGTTAAGAGTCACATAATATGATAATACCCAAGAGTCTAGTACGAATTAAAACGCGACACTATTTAGTACAAGTGCATGATAATGTCTTAAAGCAAGAACTAAAGTCATAATTTACACATAATAATAGATAAAGAGATAAACTAAAAGGATTCAATCTGACTCTGTCTCACCCTCCTCTTCTTCTTCTTCTTCAACAAGCTGAGTTTTTCCGTATCCACGTCCATGACTCGTTCCCGAGCTTGTACCCTCCTCCGAGGATGTCCAAGCAAAAGTAGGAGGAGCTGGGCGCTTGCCAGGGTCTTGAGTTGGCATGGATGAGGATGATGCTTCACATGATATTGCTTCCCATATAGAACTGAAGAACGACTTAAGTTTGTTAAAGCGTTTATCCATTTTTGTGTCCATGCGCTTAAGACGTGCTTCGAGAAGAAATTGATTTTGAGCAATAGTGTTAAGTGATTCTTTTGTTGAGGAAGATGATCTTAAAAGTTTAACTTCTTCAGGTTTAGGACGGGATGAACGGGAGGAAGCTTCTCTATGTCCTTGGTCTTTCCATTGTTCAAAAGGCATAATATTGAAGTATGGAGCTGGAAGCTTCATTCTTGTAATCGAAGCTTTGTTGATGGCTTTTGGTTTGGAAATAGAAGACTTTGGTGGTTCAATGCCACAATCGAGCAAGAGTCGCATAATATACTCGTTATAAAACAAGTGTGGCCTAGAACTATCATTTACTTTCAAGATCTCATCAAAGATCATACCAATCCAGTTTATAAGAATGCCCCCATAGATTGCGTATAATGCCTTGAAATTTTCTTTATAGACGGCATCAAAATTTCCAATTCTTGGTAAAAGAGAGTGCATAAGAGTATGATGAAGAATTCTTGCAGACGGCCGTAAACCAATAGACTTAGTGCTATCCTTGTCATCTTCAGTAAATTGATGACTAATTTGATTACGGACATGAATATTGCAAAAGTCATTTGAGAATTTTTCACAAATAAACCGAGAACCAAGAACATTTGCCATCCTATCACATGAGATAAACACTTCTTTGCCACAGACAACGGACCAAAAGCAAAAATTGGGATCCTCGGGCTTGTTTTTCTCTAAATTTAGATTAGCATAGAATAACTTGATCATGACATGGTTAATTTCCACATTGTTTTGATCATAGTCAAGTAGATTTGCAATGTCAGCATCCGTTGCGAAATCTAGGATACGATAACTAGAGAAATCTGAGAATTTAACAAACGAACCCGGATGGATAGTAAAATCTTTCATGTCATTCCATCTCTTGAGTGAAATTGGATCCACAAGCCATTTCTTGATAGAGAGATCAATGGGTTGTGTTTCTGAGGTAGAAGCTTGCTTTAATTTCTTTTGTTGAGGAGCCATTAGGGATAAATTTGAAGAAAGAAATTTAATAAGAGAAGGTAGGGTTTCTGGGATTTGGGGGAAGAAGACTGGTTTGAAGTAAAAGAGAGAGATAGAAAAAAAAGTGAACGGAAAGTTATATTAAAAAAAAACAGAATATACGTAACCGGTCGACCGGTCAAAATGGGGCGGTCGACCGTTTTTATCCAGAGTGCAAAACGGTCGACCGGTCCATTTTTAGCTGTCGACCGGTGCTGTTCTGGAAGCACAGTTCAGCCTGTTTTCAATTTACTGTGTCCTATCCCATAACCGAGCCCATAACCGAGCTCTGATACCAAATGAAAGTGTGTACGCTTGTGCACACTAATTACGGATCGTGTAATATGGACTAATATATGCGGAATGTTATTTACAATTGCTATACAAGTAAATATTCAATAAACTAACTATATAGCAATTCACAGATATAGAATAGTAAATGCAGTAAACTGTAAAAATCACACCAGGGATTTTTATACTGGTTCGGACCTCCCGTCCTACGTCCAGTCCCAGACTTCTATCTGGATTTTCACAACCAACTACCTCGCTTCACCCGGAGGAACAGGTTTACAACACCCGAACAGCCGAACGGGATTTCGTGCCTCTTACAACTCGAGGACTTCAACAAAAAACAAATACAATTGTCGTTGACAACTTGTGCTCTTGATAACACTGATTTGTCACTTGTAGTACACCCTTCCTATAATCTTATCCTCAAAATATGTGAATGAATGTTTGTGAAGATTGAAGGAAGTATATTACTTATTTGAATCAAAAGATATGAAATAATTTCAATGATTCAATAAGCAATTTGAAGTAGAGAGCTTTTAGAATGCAAGAGTATTTAGAAATTAAGATCAGAATTTTAAAGCAAAGAATTGTTGTATTTCAATCAATGATTTAGATATGTTTATATAGAGAATAAATGGTTGTAACTCTTTGTGAAGAGTAGCCATTAACAGATGTGATCATTGATGAAAGGTAAGAGAAGCAACCATTGAAGAAAGAAGTGTCTTTTGGGAAAGGTTGCTTTCTGTTTAAAAACGGTCGACAGGTCAATAATGACCAGTAGACAAAATTTCAAATATATAGACGTTATGTGCATGTGTGCACGTTCATTGTGCAATTTACACAGGAACGGTCGACCGCCTGGTTTTGGACCGGTCGACCGGTCCCTGTTAAATTGCACAGTGAATGTGCAATGTCATCCAAAACGTATATACATCGATTCTACTGAGATGCATGATTATTTGAGGATAGATTTTATCAAAACTAATACTACTAACATACCAAATAATCAACCTCTAACGTATGAAGCTCGTTGTGTTTCAATGAATAACTTCTTTTTGTCGATCACGGTTTATCCCTTTGTCAGAAATCAAAACTGTATAAAAATCTTGACTCAACATTCTCCCCCTTTTTGATTGATGACAACATAGTTATGAATCTCCCCCTGTATATGATCTCCCCCTGAGATTGTGCCTGTAACTCTATATTTTCCTGCATATATACTGTTAGCACAATTTTCTCCCCCTTTGTCATCGACAAAAAGGAGTTTGTTAAAATAGAGGATATAAATTATATAATCCAGAGTATAAGCAAAATAAAACTACTACCATAGATCAAGAGTTAAGAGTCACATAATATGATAATACCCAAGAGTCTAGTACGAATTAAAACGCGACACTATTTAGTACAAGTGCATGATAATGTCTTAAAGCAAGAACTAAAGTCATAATTTACACATAATAATAGATAAAGAGATAAACTAAAAGGATTCAATCTCACTCTGTCTCACCCTCCTCTTCTTCTTCTTCAACAAGCTGAGTTTTTCCGTATCCACGTCCATGACTCGTTCCCGAGCTTGTACCCTTCTCCGAGGATGTCCAAGCAAAAGTAGGAGGAGCTTGGCGCTTGCCAGGGTCTTGAGTTGGCATGGATGAGGATGATGCTCCACATGATATTGCTTCCCATATAGAACTGAAGAACGACTTAAGTTTGTTAAAGCGTTTATCCATTTTTGTGTCCATGCGCTTAAGTCGTGCTTCGAGAAGAAATTGATTTTGAGCAATAGTGTTAAGTGATTCTTTTGTTGAGGAAGATGATCTTAAAAGTTTAACTTCTTCAGGTTTAGGACGGGATGAACGGGAGGAAGCTTCTCTATGTCCTTGGTCTTTCCATTGTTCAAAAGGCATAATATTGAAGTATGGAGCTGGAAGCTTCATTCTTGTAATCGAAGCTTTGTTGATGGCTTTTGGTTTGGAAATAGAAGACTTTGGTGGTTCAATGCCACAATCGAGCAAGAGTCGCATAATATACTCGTTATAAAACAAGTGTGGCCTAGAACTATCATTTACTTTCAAGGTCTCATCAAAGATCATACCAATCCTGTTTATATGAATGCCCCCATAGATTGCGTATAATGCCTTGAAATTTTCTTTATAGACGGCATCAAAATTTCCAATTCTTGGTAAAAGAGAGTGCATAAGAGTATGATGAAGAATTCTTGCAGACGGCCGTAAACCAATAGACTTAGTGCTATCCTTGTCATCTTCAGTAAATTGATGACTAATTTGATTACGGACATGAATATTGCAAAAGTCATTTGAGAATTTTTCACCAATAAACCGAGAACCAAGAACATTTGCCATCCTATCACATGAGATAAACACTTCTTTGCCACAGACAACGGACCAAAAGCAAAAATTGGGATCCTCGGGCTTGTTTTTCTCTAAATTTAGATTAGCATAGAATAACTTGATCATGACATGGTTAATTTCCACATTGTTTTGATCATAGTCAAGTAGATTTGCAATGTCAACATCCGTTGCGAAATCTAGGATACGATAACTAGAGAAATCTGAGAATTTAACAAACGAACCCGGATGGATAGTAAAATCTTTCATGTCATTCCATCTCTTGAGTGAAATTGGATCCACAAGCCATTTCTTAATAGAGAGATCAATGGGTTGTGTTTCTGAGGTAGAAGCTTGCTTTAATTACTTTTGTTGAGGAGCCATTAGGGATAAATTTGAAGAAAGAAATTTAATAAGAGAAGGTAGGGTTTCTGGGATTTGGGGGAAGAAGACTGGTTTGAAGTAAAAGAGAGAGATAGAAAAAAAAGTGAACGGAAAGTTATATTAAAAAAAAAACAGAATATACGTAACCGGTCGACCGGTCAAAATGGGGCGGTCGACCGTTTTTATCCAGAGTGCAAAACGGTCGACCGGTCCATTTTTAGCTGTCGACCGGTGCTGTTCTGGAAGCACAGTTCAGCCTGTTTTCAATTTACTGTGTCCTAGCCCATAACCGAGCCCATAACCGAGCTCTGATACCAAATGAAAGTGTGTACGCTTGTGCACACTAATTACGGATCGTGTAATATGGACTAATATATGCGGAATGTTATTTACAATTGCTATACAAGTAAATATTCAATAAACTAACTATATAGCAATTCACAGATATAGAATAGTAAATGCAGTAAACTGTAAAAATCACACCAGGGATTTTTATACTGGTTCGGACCTCCCGTCCTACGTCCAGTCCCAGACTTCTATCTGGATTTTCACAACCAACTACCTCGCTTCACCCGGAGGAACAGGTTTACAACACCCGAACAGCCGAACGGGATTTCGTGCCTCTTACAACTCGAGGACTTCAACAAAAAACAAATACAATTGTCGTTGACAACTTGTGCTCTTGATAACACTGATTTGTCACTTGTAGTACACCCTTCCTATAATCTTATCCTCAAAATATGTGAATGAATGTTTGTGAAGATTGAAGGAAGTATATTACTTATTTGAATCAAAAGATATGAAATAATTTCAATGATTCAATAAGCAATTTGAAGTAGAGAGCTTTTAGAATGCAAGAGTATTTAGAAATTAAGATCAGAATTTTAAAGCAAAGAATTGTTGTATTTCAATCAATGATTTAGATATGTTTATATAGAGAATAAATGGTTGTAACTCTTTGTGAAGAGTAGCCATTAACAGATGTGATCATTGATGAAAGGTAAGAGAAGCAACCATTGAAGAAAGAAGTGTCTTTTGGGAAAGGTTGCTTTCTGTTTAAAAACGGTCGACAGGTCAATAATGACCAGTAGACAAAATTTCAAATATATAGACGTTATGTGCATGTGTGCACGTTCATTGTGCAATTTATACAGGAACGGTCGACCGCCTGGTTTTGGACCGGTCGACCGGTCCCTGTTAAATTGCACAGTGAATGTGCAATGTCATCCAAAACGTATATACATCGATTCTACTGAGATGCATGATTATTTGAGGATAGATTTTAACAAAACTAATACTACTAACATACCAAATAATCAACCTCTAACGTATGAAGCTCGTTGTGTTTCAATGAATAACTTCTTTTTGTCGATCACGGTTTATCCCTTTGTCAGAAATCAAAACTATATAAAAATCTTGACTCAACATTCTCCCCCTTTTTGATTGATGACAACATAGTTATGAATCTCCCCCTGTATATGATCTCCCCCTGAGATTGTGCCTGTAACTCTATATTTTCCTGCATATATACTGTTAGCACAATTTTCTCCCCCTTTGTCATCGACAAAAAGGAGTTTGTTAAAATAGAGGATATAAATTTTATAATCCAGAGTATAAGCAAAATAAAACTACTACCATAGATCAAGAGTTAAGAGTCACATAATATGATAATACCCAAGAGTCTAGTACGAATTAAAACGCGACACTATTTAGTACAAGTGCATGATAATGTCTTAAAGCAAGAACTAAAGTCATAATTTACACATAATAATAGATAAAGAGATAAACTAAAAGGATTCAATCTGACTCTGTCTCACCCTCCTCTTCTTCTTCTTCTTCAACAAGCTGAGTTTTTCCGTATCCACGTCCATGACTCGTTCCCGAGCTTGTACCCTCCTCCGAGGATGTCCAAGCAAAAGTAGGAGGAGCTGGGCGCTTGCCAGGGTCTTGAGTTGGCATGGATGAGGATGATGCTCCACATGATATTGCTTCCCATATAGAACTGAAGAACGACTTAAGTTTGTTAAAGCGTTTATCCATTTTTGTGTCCATGCGCTTAAGTTGTGCTTCGAGAAGAAATTGATTTTGAGCAATAGTGTTAAGTGATTCTTTTGTTGAGGAAGATGATCTTAAAAGTTTAACTTCTTCAGGTTTAGGACGGGATGAACGGGAGGAAGCTTCTCTATGTCCTTGGTCTTTCCATTGTTCAAAAGGCATAATATTGAAGTATGGAGCTGGAAGCTTCATTCTTGTAATCGAAGCTTTGTTGATGGCTTTTGGTTTGGAAATAGAAGACTTTGGTGGTTCAATGCCACAATCGAGCAAGAGTCGCATAATATACTCGTTATAAAACAAGTGTGGCCTAGAACTATCATTTACTTTCAAGGTCTCATCAAAGATCATACCAATCCTATTTATACGAATGCCCCCATAGATTGCGTATAATGCCTTGAAATTTTCTTTATAGACGGCATCAAAATTTCCAATTCTTGGTAAAAGAGAGTGCATAAGAGTATGATGAAGAATTCTTGCAGACGGTCGTAAACCAATAGACTTAGTGCTATCCTTGTCATCTTCAGTAAATTGATGACTAATTTGATTACGGACATGAATATTGCAAAAGTCATTTGAGCCAATAAACCGAGAACCAAGAACATTTGCCATCCTATCACATGAGATAAACACTTCTTTGCCACAGACAACGGACCAAAAGCAAAACTTGGGATCCTCGGGCTTGTTTTTCTCTAAATTTAGATTAGCATAGAATAACTTGATCATGACATGGTTAATTTCCACATTGTTTTGATCATAGTCAAGTAGATTTGCAATGTCAGCATCCGTTGCGAAATCTAGGATACGATAACTAGAGAAATCTGAGAATTTAACAAACGAACCCGGATGGATAGTAAAATCTTTCATGTCATTCCATCTCTTGAGTGAAATTGGATCCACAAGCCATTTCTTGATAGAGAGATCAATGGGTTGTGTTTCTGAGGTAGAAGCTTGCTTTAATTACTTTTGTTGAGGAGCCATTAGGGATAAATTTGAAGAAAGAAATTTAATAAGAGAAGGTAGGGTTTCTGGGATTTGGGGGAAGAAGACTGGTTTGAAGTAAAAGAGAGAGATAGAAAAAAAAGTGAACGGAAAGTTATATAAAAAAAACAGAATATACGTAACCGGTCGACCGGTCAAAATGGGGCGGTCGACCGTTTTTATCCAGAGTGCAAAACGGTCGACCGGTCCATTTTTAGCTGTCGACCGGTGCTGTTCTGGAAGCACAGTTCAGCCTGTTTTCAATTTACTGTGTCCTAGCCCATAACCGAGCCCATAACCGAGCTCTGATACCAAATGAAAGTGTGTACGCTTGTGCACACTAATTACGGATCGTGTAATATGGACTAATATATGCGGAATATTATTTACAATTGCTATACAAGTAAATATTCAATAAACTAACTATATAGCAATTCACAGATATAGAATAGTAAATGCAGTAAACTGTAAAAATCACACCAGGGATTTTTATACTGGTTCGGACCTCCCGTCCTACGTCCAGTCCCAGACTTCTATCTGGATTTTCACAACCAACTACCTCGCTTCACCCGGAGGAACAGGTTTACAACACCCGAACAGCCGAACGGGATTTCGTGCCTCTTACAACTCGAGGACTTCAACAAAAAACAAATACAATTGTCGTTGACAACTTGTGCTCTTGATAACACTGATTTGTCACTTGTAGTACACCCTTCCTATAATCTTATCCTCAAAATATGTGAATGAATGTTTGTGAAGATTGAAGGAAGTATATTACTTATTTGAATCAAAAGATATGAAATAATTTCAATGATTCAATAAGCAATTTGAAGTAGAGAGCTTTTAGAATGCAAGAGTATTTAGAAATTAAGATCAGAATTTTAAAGCAAAGAATTGTTGTATTTCAATCAATGATTTAGATATGTTTATATAGAGAATAAATGGTTGTAACTCTTTGTGAAGAGTAGCCATTAATGTAACGACCCGTAAATTTCAACTATTTTAATAACGGAATTAGTTGAAATTTTGTAAAATTTAAACGATAAAATTTTGAAATAAAAATTTAATATTTGTAATACGTCTAGTTAAACATAGCAACTGGTAAATTTTCGTTCGAAAATATGAAAAGTTTATTTCGCGCGTAAATTCACTTCAATTTAATCAGTTAAAAAGCGTTGAAAATAAAACGTTTTCGAAACCAAAATATTTTTACATAGAAAATTTCTAAACCATCTTCTGAGCAAGATGTCAGTTTGTCGTTTTTCCAAATTCGGACATCTTTGGCTCCGTCGTTCTTATTTTCTGCAAAATAGCAGTATTCTGGTACCGATATCGATTTTTATCGGATGATCGTACCACTGATATCTATATATCGTTTTGACCGTCTCGTCGTGCTGATCTCTACGGTATGTTCGATTGTCAAATTCGGAGTTCCGTTGTACGTTGCAATTTGCGTAACGCCTACCATATCGGTACCGTTCTAACTTCAAATTCGTATGACCATTCAAATTCTACAGCGGTTGGGAAAAAGGAAAGTAAACAGCCGTTTGTAATAAATATTTTCTGAAACTCTTGACTTTTGTAATTCCCATCGTTATATTCATTTTATGATGGCTCTTCTCATTTTGTTTCTGACGTTTCATTTTTATGATACTATTCAAATATTCATTCAATTAGCAAATGGACAACCTGTAGCTTTTACATTTGTTTTTTTTCTTCAATAAAACTTTGCTGTGCTCTTCCCTCTCCCATGCATGCCTTCCGCATTCACCACTCCTCTGACAAATCGGCTGTCACTTCATCAACCTCTGCTCGCGCCGAGACCCATCGTGCCTCCACCTTATTCTTCTTCCTCTCCACCCACCGTCCGCCTAAACTTCCTCCGCCATAACCATTCCTTCATCCTCACCTAGATCTGGTTGCTCGCCCACCACACATGCACGCTTAGAACCATCATCCCGTGCACTCTCCGACACAGTACCGACCTTCACCACCTTTTGCCGCCCTCCTCCATGCTCCAGCAGATCCGGCCCCACCAAGTGCAACACGTCCCAGCCCGAAACCACTTGGCCACCCTCCCACTGCCTTGCCTCCCTCACCCCTACCGAATGCAATAGCTGGCCACCTAGGCCGAAACCATAGCCCACCTCCACATGAACGTGAACCACGACCTGACACACTTTGTTCCTGGCCGCCGATCATTGCTGCCTCCTCCTCCTTGCCTTCTTTTGGTAATATATATTCATTTATATACCTATATATATGTTCTAAGTCGTTCGTATATTGTATACATATTACACTGTTTAATTATATATATAAGGGTTAAAATTTTGTAGTCTGTTAGTATCTAAAGTGCTATATATATAGTATATAAATCGTATTATAGTTAGTAAAACACGTATATCTTTGTTATGCCTACAATATAGTTATATACATAGTTGTTTCTTTCCTGGCAAACTTTCAGCATGTATAAACACGTTTGTCTGTCTATATATATGATATTTTGGAAAGTATATTATATATTTAAGTTCATGTCAATAAATTATGTGTTCAACATATATAAATAATCCATTGTTATAAAAGTTATAAAAGTGTTATAAGTTATGCTGCATGTTATATATATGTACGAAAAAAAAGAAGAAAGTATCGTATACATATTATTTTGAAATAGTTTTATAATAATACATATTAATTATAATTGTTATACAGTTAATACATCAGTATCATATATTATTATATCGTGAGCTTGGTTACCTGAGTACATAAGTAAGAAGATAATGTTGTATATTGTACTGGTATGAATATAAACAATGTTTCGTATACCATGTTTGTATATCATAGTATGTATGTAAGGTTGGTTAAAAAAAAAAAGTTAATTTGGTTTTGAGATGTACATATTACATATGTAGAGTTTGATTTCCAATGCACGCGTTTAAAATTTATGTACATATGTTTCATTTTAAAATGCATATCTTGATTTAAACATTGAGTTTGAAAGGAAATAATAAGATAATAATATAATATACTATTCGTTCGAATTATCATCATCAACCAAATTCTGATTCGATTTCATCAATTTCTCGTTATCAGTTCGATCGTCGGATTCGTGCTGATCTTTTTTCGCTTTGATTCGTAACTCAACTGAGCTTCGTGGTCTATCTCTCTAGCCTCGAAAGGTGAGCACTCACTCACGATTAACGTTCTTTTATTTATTAAATTTGATTTCAATTGGAACGACAATTGAAATGCTGCTGTTAGTTAATTAAACTGTCATATATGCTACTGCCTGTATCAGTTCACCTGTGACACCTGACACCATTATCTGTTAATTATTTATGTGATGATAATACAGTTTGGCTGATAATTGATTGATTGTTGATGTTTATATTGGACGTTAAATTGTTAATGTTAAAATGATGAACAGTATGAAATTGAACTTGATATAGGATAATTAAATGTTAAATTTGATTAACTGATATTTGTATAATATGACCCCTTATAATTGTTAAATTTATTGACATGTAGAATAGTGATAATTACACTTTGAACCATTGACGTATATTGGATAAATTGTTGTAGTGTTAAAATTGAATTGAATGACAAGTGAAAACCGTAATGTAATAATCTTTAATCTACATGAAATGATAGTGTAGATTCTAGAAATAATTATATTAATTCGTACAAATAACAATGCAAATTAATACGATTATTTCGGGATTATTTGAATAGATTATTGGATTGATATTGATTGTTGTTATTGCTTGTTTATTTACTTTGACACCATCCCAGTTATCACACTGCAAGTTCCCTTTGTTATGCTTTGAATTTGAATTTAATTGGAATCGGGTTGAAATGATAAATACCCAAATTAAACTTTGACCTTAGATATAGAGAATTAAATAAAAACCCGATTGGTCAATAATTTGATTTAAAAATAAATAAAGATTTTATTTGAATAAATAATATGGTTTTGAAATGAAGTTGAAATTTAAATTTTAATGAAAGGAAAATGTTAATATTTAATAAATCTGAAACAAACAATGTAATTGTTGAAAGTATGTTGTTTAATTTGAGAAATTAATTGAATTTAGTTTGAAATTATTAAACTTTGAAATGATTTAATAATTAAGGTTTGAAATTATAATTAAGTTTGAAATTATTAAACTTTGAAATTATTTAATAATTAAGTTTTGAATTATTTAATAATTAAATAAGATTGAATTTTTAGTGATTAAATTGAATTGGATTTCTAATAAGAAAAATTGAACTTTTGAACAAGTGAATTTTGTTCGTAAATAATTGAAATTGAATTTCTTTATTAAGTAAGTTTTGGAAAATTATTTAAGAAAGTAAATAAGTGAAATGGATTTTCTTTGACAAGAAATGAAAATGTGATATTTTGGAATTAATGTAAGACTTGTAATTGAAAGAAATGATTTAACGAATTTAATTTAATTCAAAATTGTAAGTTTTGTTTTACTGAAGTTGAACTTAAGAAATTGATTTAATGAATTGGAAATTTAATTGAAATTGTTTTGAATGATAAAGTAACTTAACGAATATTGAATGAAATCGATAAATGAATTTGAAATTGATTTGAATGTTAAATTAGACTAATTTAAATGATTTCGGAATGAAACTTATATACGAACTTGAATCAATATGTGAATTGTTTTAAATAGAAATTGAAATCGAATTATAAGATTTTGAAACGGAAAATTGGAAGTTTTGAAATGAAAATTTGGAAATTGTTTAGAAAGACAAATGAAATGTTGATTTACGAATTCTATTTGAAATTGAAATTGATTTGGTTTTTGAAATATATAAACGACCAATCGGTGTAATAATTACGAAAGTTATTAAAGAGACCGGGATCGGTAATGGATATACTCTCTATCTGAACCGAAACCACTTTAATAACTATACGCGGAGTGTTGATCCAGAACGAAGTGGATGGTTTTGGTGAACGCGTTGACTGAAGAAAGAGAACGATTTTGGATGACCCCTGACATGACTAAAACAGGAGCCGTGCCGGGCCATTGAGGATCGCCATCTCTAGCGGACACACTTCTTCGATACCATATCTATTACTTTTGTGATTCGATTTGGGTGCACCCCTCGATTATGGGAGTGTTGTTCGCGGTGTTGGGGTAGTAGCTGCTATGCCCAACATCAGTCCGGATCACGCAACTACTAGTATCCTAGTTGGTATCGCCTCATGTACCTTGTCATACTGATTATCCTATTCGCGACCACTACGATTTTGTTTTGTACCTTTAGTATATGGATTGCCCTCTGGTGACTTCCGGTTTTGGGGAAACTACGGTCTTGTATATGCTTTTGGGAATAAACAGGTTAAGAGGTGTATGGGCCCTGCTTAACCCTACTTTGATATCTTTATATTACTGATAGACATTATCTACTTAGCGTACATTACTACCTAGTAGATAGTTTAACGGATCCTTAAAGGATGGTTATTCCAAACATCCTTTGAGTTACTTGTATTTCGATTGCTATTTCACTTGAGTTGGATTTATTAATATAAGAATGTTAATCCTGACTCGAGTGTCTTGTGTTTTTGCTTTACGCTCGGGTCAGACTGAGTAGTTCAGCTTTCGAGACTCACCTTTGGAGTTGGAGCTTCGCTTGGAGATCCAGCTATTTATCCAGCTTTCAGATATTCGATGATTCCAGTGATGTATTCTGATTTGTATCTGTTACTCTTCCGTTGTATCTGGTTTAACTCAGATGTATCATATTACTCTTCTGTTGTAAACTCTGATGTATTTTATATATTCATATAGTAGCTTCATGAACTACTATCCTTTTTATTTCCGCTGCAACTTATTACTCTGTGTCTGTGATCTGTGATTATTTTATTTACTGTATATGTTCAGTTTTGCCAATTTAAATTAACAACGCGGTATTTTGAGCAATTCAATTCCGGCATGAGTGTCTACCTATACACTTATAATGGATGCGAATGGTCCGAAATTCCGGGTCGTTACAATTAACAGATGTGATCATTGATGAAAGGTAAGAGAAGCAACCATTGAAGAAAGAAGTGTCTTTTGGGAAAGGTTGCTTTCTGTTTAAAAACGGTCGACAGGTCAATAATGACCAGTAGACAAAATTTCAAATATATAGACGTTATGTGCATGTGTGCACGTTCATTGTGCAATTTACACAGGAACGGTCGACCGCCTGGTTTTGGACCGGTCGACCGGTCCCTGTTAAATTGCACAGTGAATGTGCAATGTCATCCAAAACGTATATACATCGATTCTACTGAGATGCATGATTATTTGAGGATAGATTTTAACAAAACTAATACTACTAACATACCAAATAATCAACCTCTAACGTATGAAGCTCGTTGTGTTTCAATGAATAACTTCTTTTTGTCGATCACGGTTTATCCCTTTGTCAGAAATCAAAACTATATAAAAATCTTGACTCAACATTCTCCCCCTTTTTGATTGATGACAACATAGTTATGAATCTCCCCCTGTATATGATCTCCCCCTGAGATTGTGCCTGTAACTCTATATTTTCCTGCATATATACTGTTAGCACAATTTTCTCCCCCTTTGTCATCGACAAAAAGGAGTTTGTTAAAATAGAGGATATAAATTATATAATCCAGAGTATAAGCAAAATAAAACTACTACCATAGATCAAGAGTTAAGAGTCACATAATATGATAATACCCAAGAGTCTAGTACGAATTAAAACGCGACACTATTTAGTACAAGTGCATGATAATGTCTTAAAGCAAGAACTAAAGTCATAATTTACACATAATAATAGATAAAGAGATAAACTAAAAGGATTCAATCTGACTCTGTCTCACCCTCCTCTTCTTCTTCTTCTTCAACAAGCTGAGTTTTTCTGTATCCACGTCCATGACTCGTTCCCGAGCTTGTACCCTCCTCCGAGGATGTCCAAGCAAAAGTAGGAGGAGCTGGGCGCTTGCCAGGGTCTTGAGTTGGCATGGATGAGGATGATGCTCCACATGATATTGCTTCCCATATAGAACTGAAGAACGACTTAAGTTTGTTAAAGCGTTTATCCATTTTTGTGTCCATGCGCTTAAGTTGTGCTTCGAGAAGAAATTGATTTTGAGCAATAGTGTTAAGTGATTCTTTTGTTGAGGAAGATGATCTTAAAAGTTTAACTTCTTCAGGTTTAGGACGGGATGAACGGGAGGAAGCTTCTCTATGTCCTTGGTCTTTCCATTGTTCAAAAGGCATAATATTGAAGTATGGAGCTGGAAGCTTCATTCTTGTAATCGAAGCTTTGTTGATGGCTTTTGGTTTGGAAATAGAAGACTTTGGTGGTTCAATGCCACAATCGAGCAAGAGTCGCATAATATACTCGTTATAAAACAAGTGTGGCCTAGAACTATCATTTACTTTCAAGGTCTCATCAAAGATCATACCAATCCTGTTTATACGAATGCCCCCATAGATTGCGTATAATGCCTTGAAATTTTCTTTATAGACGGCATCAAAATTTCCAATTCTTGGTAAAAGAGAGTGCATAAGAGTATGATGAAGAATTCTTGCAGACGGCCGTAAACCAATAGACTTAGTGCTATCCTTGTCATCTTCAGTAAATTGATGACTAATTTGATTACGGACATGAATATTGCAAAAGTCATTTGAGAATTTTTCACCAATAAACCGAGAACCAAGAAAATTTGCCATCCTATCACATGAGATAAACACTTCTTTGCCACAGACAACGGACCAAAAGCAAAAATTGGGATCCTCGGGCTTGTTTTTCTCTAAATTTAGATTAGCATAGAATAACTTGATCATGACATGGTTAATTTCCACATTGTTTTGATCATAGTCAAGTAGATTTGCAATGTCAGCATCCGTTGCGAAATCTAGGATACGATAACTAGAGAAATCTGAGAATTTAACAAACGAACCCGGATGGATAGTAAAATCTTTCATGTCATTCCATCTCTTGAGTGAAATTGGATCCACAAGCCATTTCTTGATAGAGAGATCAATGGGTTGTGTTTCTGAGGTAGAAGCTTGCTTTAATTACTTTTGTTGAGGAGCCATTAGGGATAAATTTGAAGAAAGAAATTTAATAAGAGAAGGTAGGGTTTCTGGTATTTGGGGGAAGAAGACTGGTTTGAAGTAAAAGAGAGAGATAGAAAAAAAAGTGAACGGAAAGTTATATTAAAAAAAAACAGAATATACGTAACCGGTCGACCGGTCAAAATGGGGCGGTCGACCGTTTTTATCTAGAGTGCAAAACGGTCGACCGGTCCATTTTTAGCTGTCGACCGGTGCTGTTCTGGAAGCACAGTTCAGCTTGTTTTCAATTTACTGTGTCCTAGCCCATAACCGAGCCCATAACCGAGCTCTGATACCAAATGAAAGTGTGTACGCTTGTGCACACTAATTACGGATCGTGTAATATGGACTCATATATGCGGAATGTTATTTACAATTGCTATACAAGTAAATATTCAATAAACTAACTATATAGCAATTCACAGATATAGAATAGTAAATGCAGTAAACTGTAAAAATCACACCAGGGATTTTTATACTGGTTCGGACCTCCCGTCCTACGTCCAGTCCCAGACTTCTATCTGGATTTTCACAACCAACTACCTCGCTTCACCCGGAGGAACAGGTTTACAACACCCGAACAGCCGAACGGGATTTCGTGCCTCTTACAACTCGAGGACTTCAACAAAAAACAAATACAATTGTCGTTGACAACTTGTGCTCTTGATAACACTGATTTGTCACTTGTAGTACACCCTTCCTATAATCTTATCCTCAAAATATGTGAATGAATGTTTGTGAAGATTGAAGGAAGTATATTACTTATTTGAATCAAAAGATATGAAATAATTTCAATGATTCAATAAGCAATTTGAAGTAGAGAGCTTTTAGAATGCAAGAGTATTTAGAAATTAAGATCAGAATTTTAAAGCAAAGAATTGTTGTATTTCAATCAATGATTTAGATATGTTTATATAGAGAATAAATGGTTGTAACTCTTTGTGAAGAGTAGCCATTAACAGATGTGATCATTGATGAAAGGTAAGAGAAGCAACCATTGAAGAAAGAAGTGTCTTTTGGGAAAGGTTGCTTTCTGTTTAAAAACGGTCGACAGGTCAATAATGACCAGTAGACAAAATTTCAAATATATAGACGTTATGTGCATGTGTGCACGTTCATTGTGCAATTTACACAGGAACGGTCGACCGCCTGGTTTTGGACCGGTCGACCGGTCCCTGTTAAATTGCACAGTGAATGTGCAATGTCATCCAAAACGTATATACATCGATTCTACTGAGATGCATGATTATTTGAGGATAGATTTTAACAAAACTAATACTACTAACATACCAAATAATCAACCTCTAACGTATGAAGCTCGTTGTGTTTCAATGAATAACTTCTTTTTGTCGATCACGGTTTATCCCTTTGTCAGAAATCAAAACTATATAAAAATCTTGACTCAACATTCTCCCCCTTTTTGATTGATGACAACATAGTTATGAATCTCCCCCTGTATATGATCTCCCCCTGAGATTGTGCCTGTAACTCTATATTTTCCTGCATATATACTGTTAGCACAATTTTCTCCCCCTTTGTCATCGACAAAAAGGAGTTTGTTAAAATAGAGGATATAAATTATATAATCCAGAGTATAAGAAAAATAAAACTACTACCATAGATCAAGAGTTAAGAGTCACATAATATGATAATACCCAAGAGTCTAGTACGAATTAAAACGCGACACTATTTAGTACAAGTGCATGATAATGTCTTAAAGCAAGAACTAAAGTCATAATTTACACATAATAATAGATAAAGAGATAAACTAAAAGGATTCAATCTGACTCTGTCTCACCCACCTCTTCTTCTTCTTCTTCAACAAGCTGAGTTTTTCCGTATCCACGTCCATGACTCGTTCCCGAGCTTGTACCCTCCTCCGAGGATGTCCAAGCAAAAGTAGGAGGAGCTGGGCGCTTGCCAGGGTCTTGAGTTGGCATGGATGAGGATGATGCTCCACATGATATTGCTTCCCATATAGAACTGAAGAACGACTTAAGTTTGTTAAAGCGTTTATCCATTTTTGTGTCCATGCGCTTAAGTCGTGCTTCGAGAAGAAATTGATTTTGAGCAATAGTGTTAAGTGATTCTTTTGTTGAGGAAGATGATCTTAAAAGTTTAACTTCTTCAGGTTTAGGACGGGATGAACGGGAGGAAGCTTCTCTATGTCCTTGGTCTTTCCATTGTTCAAAAGGCATAATATTGAAGTATGGAGCTAGAAGCTTCATTCTTGTAATCGAAGCTTTGTTGATGGCTTTTGGTTTGGAAATAGAAGACTTTGGTGGTTCAATGCCACAATCGAGCAAGAGTCGCATAATATACTCGTTATAAAACAAGTGTGGCCTAGAACTATCATTTACTTTCAAGATCTCATCAAAGATCATACCAATCCTGTTTATACGAATGCCCCCATAGATTGCGTATAATGCCTTGAAATTTTCTTTATAGACGGCATCAAAATTTCCAATTCTTGGTAAAAGAGAGTGCATAAGAGTATGATGAAGAATTCTTGCAGACGGCCGTAAACCAATAGACTTAGTGCTATCCTTGTCATCTTCAGTAAATTGATGACTAATTTGATTACGGACAATAATATTGCAAAAGTCATTTGAGAATTTTTCACCAATAAACCGAGAACCAAGAACATTTGCCATCCTATCACATGAGATAAACACTTCTTTGCCACAGACAACGGACCAAAAGCAAAAATTGGGATCCTCGGGCTTGTTTTTCTCTAAATTTAGATTAGCATAGAATAACTTGATCATGACATGGTTAATTTCCACATTGTTTTGATCATAGTCAAGTAGATTTGCAATGTCAGCATCCGTTGCGAAATCTAGGATACGATAACTAGAGAAATCTGAGAATTTAACAAACGAACCCGGATGGATAGTAAAATCTTTCATGTCATTCCATCTCTTGAGTGAAATTGGATCCACAAGCCATTTCTTGATAGAGAGATCAATGGGTTGTGTTTCTGAGGTAGAAGCTTGCTTTAATTTCTTTTGTTGAGGAGCCATTAGGGATAAATTTGAAGAAAGAAATTTAATAAGAGAAGGTAGGGTTTCTGGGATTTGGGGGAAGAAGACTGGTTTGAAGTAAAAGAGAGAGATAGAAAAAAAAGTGAACGGAAAGTTATATTAAAAAAAAACAGAATATACGTAACCGGTCGACCGGTCAAAATGGGGCGGTCGACCGTTTTTATCCAGAGTGCAAAACGGTCGACCGGTCCATTTTTAGCTGTCGACCGGTGCTGTTCTGGAAGCACAGTTCAGCCTGTTTTCAATTTACTGTGTCCTAGCCCATAACCGAGCCCATAACCGAGCTCTGATACCAAATGAAAGTGTGTACGCTTGTGCACACTAATTACGGATCATGTAATATGGACTAATATATGCGGAATGTTATTTACAATTGCTATACAAGTAAATATTCAATAAACTAACTATATAGCAATTCACAGATATAGAATAGTAAATGCAGTAAACTGTAAAAATCACACCAGGGATTTTTATACTGGTTCGGACCTCCCGTCCTACGTCCAGTCCCAGACTTCTATCTGGATTTTCACAACCAACTACCTCGCTTCACCCGGAGGAACAGGTTTACAACACCCGAACAGCCGAACGGGATTTCGTGCCTCTTACAACTCGAGGACTTCAACAAAAAACAAATACAATTGTCGTTGACAACTTGTGCTCTTGATAACACTGATTTGTCACTTGTAGTACACCCTTCCTATAATCTTATCCTCAAAATATGTGAATGAATGTTTGTGAAGATTGAAGGAAGTATATTACTTATTTGAATCAAAAGATATGAAATAATTTCAATGATTCAATAAGCAATTTGAAGTAGAGAGCTTTTAGAATGCAAGAGTATTTAGAAATTAAGACCAGAATTTTAAAGCAAAGAATTGTTGTATTTCAATCAATGATTTAGATATGTTTATATAGAGAATAAATGGTTGTAACTCTTTGTGAAGAGTAGCCATTAACAGATGTGATCATTGATGAAAGGTAAGAGAAGCAACCATTGAAGAAAGAAGTGTCTTTTGGGAAAGGTTGCTTTCTGTTTAAAAACGGTCGACAGGTCAATAATGACCAGTAGACAAAATTTCAAATATATAGACGTTATGTGCATGTGTGCACGTTCATTATGCAATTTACACAGGAACGGTCGACCGCCTGGTTTTGGACCGGTCGACCGGTCCCTGTTAAATTGCACAGTGAATGTGCAATGTCATCCAAAACGTATATACATCGATTCTATTGAGATGCATGATTATTTGAGGATAGATTTTAACAAAACTAATACTACTAACATACCAAATAATCAACCTCTAACGTATGAAGCTCGTTGTGTTTCAATGAATAACTTCTTTTTGTCGATCACGGTTTATCCCTTTGTCAGAAATCAAAACTATATAAAAATCTTGACTCAACATTCTCCCCCTTTTTGATTGATGACAACATAGTTATGAATCTCCCCCTATATATGATCTCCCCCTGAGATTGTTCCTGTAACTCTATATTTTCCTGCATATATACTGTTAGCACAATTTTCTCCCCCTTTGTCATCGACAAAAAGGAGTTTGTTAAAATAGAGGATATAAATTATATAATCCAGAGTATAAGCAAAATAAAACTACTACCATAGATCAAGAGTTAAGAGTCACATAATATGATAATACCCAAGAGTCTAGTACGAATTAAAACGCGACACTATTTAGTACAAGTGCATGATAATGTCTTAAAGCAAGAACTAAAGTCATAATTTACACATAATAATAGATAAAGAGATAAACTAAAAGGATTCAATCTGACTCTGTCTCACCCACCTCTTCTTCTTCTTCTTCAACAAGCTGAGTTTTTCCGTATCCACGTCCATGACTCGTTCCCGAGCTTGTACCCTCCTCCGAGGATGTCCAAGCAAAAGTAGGAGGAGCTGGGCGCTTGCCAGGGTCTTGAGTTGGCATGGATGAGGATGATGCTCCACATGATATTGCTTCCCATATAGAACTGAAGAACGACTTAAGTTTGTTAAAGCGTTTATCCATTTTTGTGTCCATGCGCTTAAGTCGTGCTTCGAGAAGAAATTGATTTTGAGCAATAGTGTTAAGTGATTCTTTTGTTGAGGAAGATGATCTTAAAAGTTTAACTTCTTCAGGTTTAGGACGGGATGAACGGGAGGAAGCTTCTCTATGTCCTTGGTCTTTCCATTGTTCAAAAGGCATAATATTGAAGTATGGAGCTGGAAGCTTCATTCTTGTAATCGAAGCTTTGTTGATGGCTTTTGGTTTGGAAATAGAAGACTTTGGTGGTTCAATGCCACAATCGAGCAAGAGTCGCATAATATACTCGTTATAAAACAAGTGTGGCCTAGAACTATCATTTACTTTCAAGATCTCATCAAAGATCATACCAATCCTGTTTATACGAATGCCCCCATAGATTGCGTATAATGCCTTGAAATTTTCTTTATAGACGGCATCAAAATTTCCAATTCTTGGTAAAAGAGAGTGCATAAGAGTATGATGAAGAATTCTTGCAGACGGCCGTAAACCAATAGACTTAGTGCTATCCTTGTCATCTTCAGTAAATTGATGACTAATTTGATTACGGACAATAATATTGCAAAAGTCATTTGAGAATTTTTCACCAATAAACCGAGAACCAAGAACATTTGCCATCCTATCACATGAGATAAACACTTCTTTGCCACAGACAACGGACCAAAAGCAAAAATTGGGATCCTCGGGCTTGTTTTTCTCTAAATTTAGATTAGCATAGAATAACTTGATCATGACATGGTTAATTTCCACATTGTTTTGATCATAGTCAAGTAGATTTGCAATGTCAGCATCCGTTGCGAAATCTAGGATACGATAACTAGAGAAATCTGAGAATTTAACAAACGAACCCGGATGGATAGTAAAATCTTTCATGTCATTCCATCTCTTGAGTGAAATTGGATCCACAAGCCATTTCTTGATAGAGAGATCAATGGGTTGTGTTTCTGAGGTAGAAGCTTGCTTTAATTTCTTTTGTTGAGGAGCCATTAGGGATAAATTTGAAGAAAGAAATTTAATAAGAGAAGGTAGGGTTTCTGGGATTTGGGGGAAGAAGACTGGTTTGAAGTAAAAGAGAGAGATAGAAAAAAAAGTGAACGGAAAGTTATATTAAAAAAAAACAGAATATACGTAACCGGTCGACCGGTCAAAATGGGGCGGTCGACCGTTTTTATCCAGAGTGCAAAACGGTCGACCGGTCCATTTTTAGCTGTCGACCGGTGCTGTTCTGGAAGCACAGTTCAGCCTGTTTTCAATTTACTGTGTCCTAGCCCATAACCGAGCCCATAACCGAGCTCTGATACCAAATGAAAGTGTGTACGCTTGTGCACACTAATTACGGATCATGTAATATGGACTAATATATGCGGAATGTTATTTACAATTGCTATACAAGTAAATATTCAATAAACTAACTATATAGCAATTCACAGATATAGAATAGTAAATGCAGTAAACTGTAAAAATCACACCAGGGATTTTTATACTGGTTCGGACCTCCCGTCCTACGTCCAGTCCCAGACTTCTATCTGGATTTTCACAACCAACTACCTCGCTTCACCCGGAGGAACAGGTTTACAACACCCGAACAGCCGAACGGGATTTCGTGCCTCTTACAACTCGAGGACTTCAACAAAAAACAAATACAATTGTCGTTGACAACTTGTGCTCTTGATAACACTGATTTGTCACTTGTAGTACACCCTTCCTATAATCTTATCCTCAAAATATGTGAATGAATGTTTGTGAAGATTGAAGGAAGTATATTACTTATTTGAATCAAAAGCTATGAAATAATTTCAATGATTCAATAAGCAATTTGAAGTAGAGAGCTTTTAGAATGCAAGAGTATTTAGAAATTAAGACCAGAATTTTAAAGCAAAGAATTGTTGTATTTCAATCAATGATTTAGATATGTTTATATAGAGAATAAATGGTTGTAACTCTTTGTGAAGAGTAGCCATTAACAGATGTGATCATTGATGAAAGGTAAGAGAAGCAACCATTGAAGAAAGAAGTGTCTTTTGGGAAAGGTTGCTTTCTGTTTAAAAATGGTCGACAGGTCAATAATGACCAGTAGACAAAATTTCAAATATATAGACGTTATGTGCATGTGTGCACGTTCATTATGCAATTTACACAGGAACGGTCGACCGCCTGGTTTTGGACCGGTCGACCGGTCCCTGTTAAATTGCACAGTGAATGTGCAATGTCATCCAAAACGTATATACATCGATTCTATTGAGATGCATGATTATTTGAGGATAGATTTTAACAAAACTAATACTACTAACATACCAAATAATCAACCTCTAACGTATGAAGCTCGTTGTGTTTCAATGAATAACTTCTTTTTGTCGATCACGGTTTATCCCTTTGTCAGAAATCAAAACTATATAAAAATCTTGACTCAACATTCTCCCCCTTTTTGATTGATGACAACATAGTTATGAATCTCCCCCTATATATGATCTCCCCCTGAGATTGTTCCTGTAACTCTATATTTTCCTGCATATATACTGTTAGCACAATTTTCTCCCCCTTTGTCATCGACAAAAAGGAGTTTGTTAAAATAGAGGATATAAATTATATAATCCAGAGTATAAGCAAAATAAAACTACTACCATAGATCAAGAGTTAAGAGTCACATAATATGATAATACCCAAGAGTCTAGTACGAATTAAAACGCGACACTATTTAGTACAAGTGCATGATAATGTCTTAAAGCAAGAACTAAAGTCATAATTTACACGTAATAATAGATAAAGAGATAAACTAAAAGGATTCAATCTGACTCTGTCTCACCCTCCTCCTCCTCTTCTTCTTCAACAAGCTGAGTTTTTCCGTATCCACGTCCATGACTCGTTCCCGAGCTTGTACCCTCCTCCGAGGATGTCCAAGCAAAAGTAGGAGGAGCTGGGCGCTTGCCAGGGTCTTGAGTTGGCATGGATGAGGATGATGCTCCACATGATATTGCTTCCCATATAGAACTGAAGAACGACTTAAGTTTGTTAAAGCGTTTATCCATTTTTGTGTCCATGCTCTTAAGTCGTGCTTCGAGAAGAAATTGATTTTGAGCAATAGTGTTAAGTGATTCTTTTGTTGAGGAAGATGATCTTAAAAGTTTAACTTCTTCAGGTTTAGGATGGGATGAACGGGAGGAAGCTTCTCTATGTCCTTGGTCTTTCCATTGTTCAAAAGGCATAATATTGAAGTATGGAGCTGGAAGCTTCATTCTTGTAATCGAAGCTTTGTTGATGGCTTTTGGTTTGGAAATAGAAGACTTTGGTGGTTCAATGCCACAATCGAGCAAGAGTCGCATAATATACTCGTTATAAAACAAGTGTGGCCTAGAACTATCATTTACTTTCAAGATCTCATCAAAGATCATACCAATCCAGTTTATACGAATGCCCCATAGATTGCGTATAATGCCTTGAAATTTTCTTTATAGACGGCATCAAAATTTCCAATTCTTGGTAAAAGAGAGTGCATAAGAGTATGATGAAGAATTCTTGCAAACGGCCGTAAACCAATAGACTTAGTGCTATCCTTGTCATCTTCAGTAAATTGATGACTAATTTGATTACGGACATGAATATTGCAAAACTCATTTGAGAATTTTTCACCAATAAACCGAGAACCAAGAACATTTGCCATCCTATCACATGAGATAAACACTTCTTTGCCACAGACAACGGACCAAAAGCAAAAATTGGGATCCTCGGGCTTGTTTTTCTCTAAATTTAGATTAGCATAGAATAACTTGATCATGACATGGTTAATTTCCACATTGTTTTGATCATAGTCAAGTAGATTTGCAATGTCAGCATCCGTTGCGAAATCTAGGATACGATAACTAGAGAAATCTGAGAATTTAAGAAAACGAACCCGGATGGATAGTAAAATCTTTCATGTCATTCCATCTCTAGAGTGAAATTGGATCCACAAGCCATTTCTTGATAGAGAGATCAATGGGTTGTGTTTCTGAGGTAGAAGCTTGCTTTAATTTCTTTTGTTGAGGAGCCATTAGGGATAAATTTGAAGAAAGAAATTTAATAAGAGAAGGTAGGGTTTCTGGGATTTGGGGGAAGAAGACTGGTTTGAAGTAAAAGAGAGAGATAGAAAAAAAAGTGAACGGAAAGTTATATTAAAAAAAAACAGAATATACGTAACCGGTCGACCGGTCAAAATGGGGCGGTCGACCGTTTTTATCCAGAGTGCAAAACGGTCGACCGGTCCATTTTTAGCTGTCGACCGGTGCTGTTCTGGAAGCACAGTTCAGCCTGTTTTCAATTTACTGTGTCCTAGCCCATAACCGAGCCCATAACCGAGCTCTGATACCAAATGAAAGTGTGTACGCTTGTGCACACTAATTACGGATCGTGTAATATGGACTAATATATGCGGAATGTTATTTACAATTGCTATACAAGTAAATATTCAATAAACTAACTATATAGCAATTCACAGATATAGAATAGTAAATGCAGTAAACTGTAAAAATCACACCAGGGATTTTTATACTGGTTCGGACCTCCCGTCCTACGTCCAGTCCCAGACTTCTATCTGGATTTTCACAACCAACTACCTCGCTTCACCCAGAGGAACAGGTTTACAACACCCGAACAGCCGAACGGGATTTCGTGCCTCTTACAACTCGAGGACTTCAACAAAAAACAAATACAATTGTCGTTGACAACTTGTGCTCTTGATAACACTGATTTGTCACTTGTAGTACACCCTTCCTATAATCTTATCCTCAAAATATGTGAATGAATGTTTGTGAAGATTGAAGGAAGTATATTACTTATTTGAATCAAAAGATATGAAATAATTTCAATGATTCAATAAGCAATTTGAAGTAGAGAGCTTTTAGAATGCAAGAGTATTTAGAAATTAAGATCAGAATTTTAAAGCAAAGAATTGTTGTATTTCAATCAATGATTTAGATATGTTTATATAGAGAATAAATGGTTGTAACTCTTTGTGAAGAGTAGCCATTAACAGATGTGATCATTGATGAAAGGTAAGAGAAGCAACCATTGAAGAAAGAAGTGTCTTTTGGGAAAGGTTGCTTTCTGTTTAAAAACGGTCGACAGGTCAATAATGACCAGTAGACAAAATTTCAAATATATAGACGTTATGTGCATGTGTGCACGTTCATTGTGCAATTTACACAGGAACGGTCGACCGCCTGGTTTTGGACCGGTCGACCGGTCCCTGTTAAATTGCACAGTGAATGTGCAATGTCATCCAAAACGTATATACATCGATTCTATTGAGATGCATGATTATTTGAGGATAGATTTTAACAAAACTAATACTACTAAAATACCAAATAATCAACCTCCAACGTATGAAGCTCGTTGTGTTTCAATGAATAACTTCTTTTTGTCGATCACGGTTTATCCCTTTGTCAGAAATCAAAACTATATAAAAATCTTGACTCAACATTCTCCCCCTTTTTGATTGATGACAACATAGTTATGAATCTCCCCCTGTATATGATCTCCCCCTGAGATTGTGCCTGTAACTCTATATTTTCCTGCATATATACTGTTAGCACAATTTTCTCCCCCTTTGTCATCGACAAAATGGAGTTTGTTAAAATAGAGGATATAAATTATATAATCCAGAGTATAAGCAAAATAAAACTACTACCATAGATCAAGAGTTAAGAGTCACATAATATGATAATACCCAAGAGTCTAGTACGAATTAAAACGCGACACTATATAGTACAAGTGCATGATAATGTCTTAAAGGAAGAACTAAAGTCATAATTTACACATAATAATAGATAAAGAGATAAACTAAAAGGATTCAATCTGACTCTGTCTCACCCTCCTCCTCCTCTTCTTCTTCAACAAGCTGAGTTTTTCCGTATCCACGTCCATGACTCGTTCCCGAGCTTGTACCCTCCTCCGAGGATGTCCAAGCAAAAGTAGGAGGAGCTGGGCGCTTGCCAGGGTCTTGAGTTGGCATGGATGAGGATGATGCTCCACATGATATTGCTTCCCATATAGAACTGAAGAACGACTTAAGTTTGTTAAAGCGTTTATCCATTTTTGTGTCCATGCGCTTAAGTCGTGCTTCGAGAAGAAATTGATTTTGAGCAATAGTGTTAAGTGATTCTTTTGTTGAGGAAGATGATCTTAAAAGTTTAACTTCTTCAGGTTTAGGACGGGATGAATGGGAGGAAGCTTCTCTATGTCCTTGGTCTTTCCATTGTTCAAAAGGCATAATATTGAAGTATGGAGCTGGAAGCTTCATTCTTGTAATCGAAGCTTTGTTGATGGCTTTTGGTTTGGAAATAGAAGACTTTGGTGGTTCAATGCCACAATCGAGCAAGAGTCACATAATATACTCGTTATAAAACAAGTGTGGCCTAGAACTATCATTTACTTTCAAGATCTCATCAAAGATCATACCAATCCAGTTTATACGAATGCCCCCATAGATTGCGTATAATGCCTTGAAATTTTATTTATAGACGGCATCAAAATTTCCAATTCTTGGTAAAAGAGAGTGCATAAGAGTATGATGAAGAATTCTTGCAGACGGCCGTAAACCAATAGACTTAGTGCTATCCTTGTCATCTTCAGTAAATTGATGACTAATTTGATTACGGACATGAATATTGCAAAAGTCATTTGAGAATTTTTCACCAATAAACCGAGAACCAAGAACATTTGCCATCCTATCACATGAGATAAACACTTCTTTGCCACAGACAACGGACCAAAAGCAAAAATTGGGATCCTCGGGCTTGTTTTTCTCTAAATTTAGATTAGCATAGAATAACTTGATCATGACATGGTTAATTTCCACATTGTTTTGATCATAGTCAAGTAGATTTGCAATGTTAGCATCCGTTGCGAAATCTAGGATACGATAACTAGAGAAATCTGAGAATTTAAGAAAACGAACCCGGATGGATAGTAAAATCTTTCATGTCATTCTATCTCTTGAGTGAAATTGGATCCACAAGCCATTTCTTGATAGAGAGATCAATGGGTTGTGTTTCTGAGGTAGAAGATTGCTTTAATTTCTTTTGTTGAGGAGCCATTAGGGATAAATTTGAAGAAAGAAATTTAATAAGAGAAGGTAGGGTTTCTGGGATTTGGGGGAAGAAGACTGGTTTGAAGTAAAAGAGAGAGATAGAAAAAAAAGTGAACGGAAAGTTATATTAAAAAAAAAACAGAATATACGTAACCGGTCGACCGGTCAAAATGGGGCGGTCGACCGTTTTTATCCAGAGTGCAAAATGGTCGACCGGTCCATTTTTAGCTGTCGACCGGTGCTGTTCTGGAAGCACATTTCAGCCTGTTTTCAATTTACTGTGTCCTAGCCCATAACCGAGCCCATAACCGAGCTCTGATACCAAATGAAAGTGTGTACGCTTGTGCACACTAATTACGGATCGTGTAATATGGACTAATATATGCGGAATGTTATTTACAATTGCTATACAAGTAAATATTCAATAAACTAACTATATAGCAATTCACATATATAGAATAGTAAATGCAGTAAACTGTAAAAATCACACCAGGGATTTTTATACTGGTTCGGACCTCCCGTCCTACGTCCAGTCCCAGACTTCTATCTGGATTTTCACAACCAACTACCTCGCTTCACCCGGAGGAACAGGTTTACAACACCCGAACAGCCGAACGGGATTTCGTGCCTCTTACAACTCGGGGACTTCAACAAAAAACAAATACAATTGTCGTTGACAACTTGTGCTCTTGATAACACTGATTTGTCACTTGTAGTACACCCTTCCTATAATCTTATCCTCAAAATATGTGAATGAATGTTTGTGAAGATTGAAGGAAGTATATTACTTATTTGAATCAAAAGATATGAAATAATTTCAATGATTCAATAAGCAATTTGAAGTAGAGAGCTTTTAGAATGCAAGAGTATTTAGAAATTAAGATCAGAATTTTAAAGCAAAGAATTGTTGTATTTCAATCAATGATTTAGATATGTTTATATAGAGAATAAATGGTTGTAACTCTTTGTGAAGAGTAGCCATTAACAGATGTGATCATTGATGAAAGGTAAGAGAAGCAACCATTGAAGAAAGAAGTGTCTTTTGGGAAAGGTTGCTTTCTGTTTAAAAACGGTCGACAGGTCAATAATGACCAGTAGACAAAATTTCAAATATATAGACGTTATGTGCATGTGTGCACGTTCATTGTGCAATTTACACAGGAACGGTCGACCGCCTGGTTTTGGACCGGTCGACCGGTCCCTGTTAAATTGCACAGTGAATGTGCAATGTCATCCAAAACGTATATACATCGATTCTATTGAGATGCATGATTATTTGAGGATAGATTTTAACAAAACTAATACTACTAACATACCAAATAATCAACCTCTAACGTATGAAGCTCGTTGTGTTTCAATGAATAACTTCTTTTTGTCGATCACGGTTTATCCCTTTGTCAGAAATCAAAACTATATAAAAATCTTGACTCAACATTCTCCCCCTTTTTGATTGATGACAACATAGTTATGAATCTCCCCTTGTATATGATCTCCCCCTGAGATTGTGCCTGTAACTCTATATTTTCCTGCATATATACTGTTAGCACAATTTTCTCCCCCTTTGTCATCGACAAAAAGGAGTTTGTTAAAATAGAGGATATAAATTATATAATCCAGAGTATAAGCAAAATAAAACTACTACCATAGATCAAGAGTTAAGAGTCACATAATATGATAATACCCAAGAGTCTAGTACGAATTAAAACGCGACACTATTTAGTACAAGTGCATGATAATGTCTTAAAGCAAGAACTAAAGTCATAATTTACACATAATAATAGATAAAGAGATAAACTAAAAGGATTCAATCTGACTCTGTCTCACCCTCCCCCTCTTCTTCTTCTTCAACAAGCTGAGTTTTTCCGTATTCACGTCCATGACTCGTTCCCGAGCTTGTACCCTCCTCCGAGGATGTCCAAGCAAAAGTAGGAGGAGCTGGGCGCTTGCCAGGGTCTTGAGTTGGCATGGATGAGGATGATGCTCCACATGATATTGCTTCCCATATAGAACTGAAGAACGACTTAAGTTTGTTAAAGCGTTTATCCATTTTTGTGTCCATGCGCTTAAGTCGTGCTTCGAGAAGAAATTGATTTTGAGCAATAGTGTTAAGTGATTCTTTTGTTGAGGAAGATGATCTTAAAAGTTTAACTTATTCAGGTTTAGGACGGGATGAACGGGAGGAAGCTTCTCTATGTCCTTGGTCTTTCCATTGTTCAAAAGGCATAATATTGAATTATGGAGCTGGAAGCTTCATTCTTGTAATCGAAGCTTTGTTGATGGCTTTTGGTTTGGAAATAGAAGACTTTGGTGGTTCAATGCCACAATCGAGCAAGAGTCGTATAATATACTCGTTATAAAACAAGTGTGGCCTAGAACTATCATTTACTTTCAAGATCTCATCAAAGATCATACCAATCCAGTTTATACGAATGCCCCCATAGATTGCGTATAATGCCTTGAAATTTTCTTTATAGACGGCATCAAAATTTCCAATTCTTGGTAAAAGAGAGTGCATAAGAGTATGATGAAGAATTCTTGCAGACGGCCGTAAACCAATAGACTTAGTGCTATCCTTGTCATCTTCAGTAAATTGATGACTAATTTGATTACGGACATGAATATTGCAAAAGTCATTTGAGAATTTTTCACCAATAAACCGAGAACCAAGAACATTTGCCATCCTATCACATGAGATAAACACTTCTTTGCCACAGACAACGGACCAAAAGCAAAAATTGGGATCCTCGGGCTTGTTTTTCTCTAAATTTAGATTAGCATAGAATAACTTGATCATGACATGGTTAATTTCCACATTGTTTTGATCATAGTCAAGTAGATTTGCAATGTCAGCATCCGTTGCGAAATCTAGGATACGATAACTAGAGAAATCTGAGAATTTAACAAACGAACCCGGATGGATAGTAAAATCTTTCATGTCATTCCATCTCTTGAGTGAAATTGGATCCACAAGCCATTTCTTGATAGAGAGATCAATGGGTTGTGTTTCTGAGGTAGAAGCTTGCTTTAATTTCTTTTGTTGAGGAGCCATTAGGGATAAATTTGAAGAAAGAAATTTAATAAGAGAAGGTAGGGTTTCTGGGATTTGGGGGAAGAAGACTGGTTTGAAGTAAAAGAGAGAGAAAAAAAAGTGAACGGAAAGTTATATTAAAAAAAATAGAATATACGTAACCGGTCGACCGGTCAAAATGGGGCGGTCGACCGTTTTTATCCAGAGTGCAAAACGGTCGACCGGTCCATTTTTAGCTGTCGACCGGTGCTGTTCTGGAAGCACAGTTCAGCCTGTTTTCAATTTACTGTGTCCTAGCCCATAACCGAGCCCATAACCGAGCTCTGATACCAAATGAAAGTGTGTACGCTTGTGCACACTAATTACGGATCGTGTAATATGGACTAATATATGCGGAATGTTATTTACAATTGCTATACAAGTAAATATTCAATAAACTAACTATATAGCAATTCACATATATAGAATAGTAAATGCAGTAAACTGTAAAAATCACACCAGGGATTTTTATACTGGTTCGGACCTCCCGTCCTACGTCCAGTCCCAGACTTCTATCTGGATTTTCACAACCAACTACCTCGCTTCACCCGGAGGAACAGGTTTACAACACCCGAACAGCCGAACGGGATTTCGTGCCTCTTACAACTCGAGGACTTCAACAAAAAACAAATACAATTGTCGTTGACAACTTGTGCTCTTGATATCACTGATTTGTCACTTGTAGTACACCCTTCCTATAATCTTATCCTCAAAATATGTGAATGAATGTTTGTGAAGATTGAAGGAAGTATATTACTTATTTGAATCAAAAGATATGAAATAATTTCAATGATTCAATAAGCAATTTGAAGTAGAGAGCTTTTAGAATGCAAGAGTATTTAGAAATTAAGATCAGAATTTTAAAGCAAAGAATTGTTGTATTTCAATCAATGATTTAGATATGTTTATATAGAGAATAAATGGTTGTAACTCTTTGTGAAGAGTAGCCATTAACAGATGTGATCATTGATGAAAGGTAAGAGAAGCAACCATTGAAGAAAGAAGTGTCTTTTGGGAAAGGTTGCTTTCTGTTTAAAAACGGTCGACAGGTCAATAATGACCAGTAGACAAAATTTCAAATATATAGACGTTATGTGCATGTGTGCACGTTCATTGTGCAATTTACACAGGAACGGTCGACCGCCTGGTTTTGGACCGGTCGACCGGTCCCTGTTAAATTGCACAGTGAATGTGCAATGTCATCCAAAACGAATATACATCGATTCTATTGAGATGCATGATTATTTGAGGATAGATTTTAACAAAACTAATACTACTAACATACCAAATAATCAACCTCTAACGTATGAAGCTCGTTGTGTTTCAATGAATAACTTCTTTTTGTCGATCACGGTTTATCCCTTTGTCAGAAATCAAAACTATATAAAAATCTTGACTCAACATTCTCCCCCTTTTTGATTGATGACAACATAGTTATGAATCTCCCCTTGTATATGATCTCCCCCTGAGATTGTGCCTGTAACTCTATATTTTCCTGCATATATACTGTTAGCACAATTTTCTCCCCCTTTGTCATCGAAAAAAGGAGTTTGTTAAAATAGAGGATATAAATTATATAATCCAGAGTATAAGCAAAATAAAACTACTACCATAGATCAAGAGTTAAGAGTCACATAATATGATAATACCCAAGAGTCTAGTACGAATTAAAACGCGACACTATTTAGTACAAGTGCATGATAATGTCTTAAAGCAAGAACTAAAGTCATAATTTACACATAATAATAGATAAAGAGATAAACTAAAAGGATTCAATCTGACTCTGTCTCACCCTCCTCTTCTTCTTCTTCTTCTTCAACAAGCTGAGTTTTTCCGTATCCACGTCCATGACTCGTTCCCGAGCTTGTACCCTCCTCCGAGGATGTCCAAGCAAAAGTAGGAGGAGCTGGGCGCTTGCCAAGGTCTTGAGTTGGCATGGATGAGGATGATGCTCCACATGATATTGCTTCCCATATAGAACTGAAGAACGACTTAAGTTTGTTAAAGCGTTTATCCATTTTTGTGTCCATGCGCTTAAGTCGTGCTTCGAGAAGAAATTGATTTTGAGCAATAGTGTTAAGTGATTCTTTTGTTGAGGAAGATGATCTTAAAAGTTTAACTTCTTCAGGTTTAGGACGGGATGAACGGGAGGAAGCTTCTCTATTTCCTTGGTCTTTCCATTGTTCAAAAGGCATAATATTGAAGTATGGAGCTGGAAGCTTCATTCTTGTAATCGAAGCTTTGTTGATGGCTTTTGGTTTGGAAATAGAAGACTTTGGTGGTTCAATGCCACAATCGAGCAAGAGTCGCATAATATACTCGTTATAAAACAAGTGTGGCCTAGAACTATCATTTACTTTCAAGATCTCATCAAAGATCATACCAATCCAGTTTATACGAATGCCCCCATAGATTGCGTATAATGCCTTGAAATTTTCTTTATAGACGGCATCAAAATTTCCAATTCTTGGTAAAAGAGAGTGCATAAGAGTATGATGAAGAATTCTTGCAGACGGCCGTAAACCAATAGACTTAGTGCTATCCTTGTCATCTTCAGTAAATTGATGACTAATTTGATTACGGACATGAATATTGCAAAAGTCATTTGAGAATTTTTCACCAATAAACCGAGAACCAAGAACATTTGCCATCCTATCACATGAGATAAACACTTCTTTGCCACAGACAACGGACCAAAAGCAAAAATTGGGATCCTCGGGCTTGTTTTTCTCTAAATTTAGATTAGCATAGAATAACTTGATCATGACATGGTTAATTTCCACATTGTTTTGATCATAGTCAAGTAGATTTGCAATGTCAGCATCCGTTGCGAAATCTAGGATACGATAACTAGAGAAATCTGAGAATTTAACAAACGAACCCGGATGGATAGTAAAATCTTTCATGTCATTCCATCTCTTGAGTGAAATAGGATCCACAAGCCATTTCTTGATAGAGAGATCAATGGGTTGTGTTTCTGAGGTAGAAGCTTGCTTTAATTTCTTTTGTTGAGGAGCCATTAGGGATAAATTTGAAGAAAGAAATTTAATAAGAGAAGGTAGGGTTTCTGGGATTTGGGGGAAGAAGACTGGTTTGAAGTAAAAGAGAGAGATAGAAAAAAAAGTGAATGGAAAGTTATATTAAAAAAAACAGAATATACGTAACCGGTCGACCGGTAAAAATGGGGCGGTCGACCGTTTTTATCCAGAGTGCAAAACGGTCGACCGGTCCATTTTTAGCTGTCGACCGGTGCTGTTCTGGAAGCACAGTTCAGCCTGTTTTCAATTTACTGTGTCCTAGCCCATAACCGAGCCCATAACCGAGCTCTGATACCAAATGAAAGTGTGTACGCTTGTGCACACTAATTACGGATCGTGTAATATGGACTAATATATGCGGAATGTTATTTACAATTGCTATACAAGTAAATATTCAATAAACTAACTATATAGCAATTCACATATATAGAATAGTAAATGCAGTAAACTGTAAAAATCACACCAGGGATTTTTATACTGGTTCGGACCTCCCGTCCTACGTCCAGTCCCAGACTTCTATCTGGATTTTCACAACCAACTACCTCGCTTCACCCGGAGGAACAGGTTTACAACACCCGAACAGCCGAACGGGATTTCGTGCCTCTTACAACTCGAGGACTTCAACAAAAAACAAATACAATTGTCGTTGACAACTTGTGCTCTTGATAACACTGATTTGTCACTTGTAGTACACCCTTCCTATAATCTTATCCTCAAAATATGTGAATGAATGTTTGTGAAGATTGAAGGAAGTATATTACTTATTTGAATCAAAAGATATGAAATAATTTCAATGATTCAATAAGCAATTTGAAGTAGAGAGCTTTTAGAATGCAAGAGTATTTAGAAATTAAGATCAGAATTTTAAAGCAAAGAATTGTTGTATTTCAATCAATGATTTAGATATGTTTATATAGAGAATAAATGGTTGTAACTCTTTGTGAAGAGTAGCCATTAACAGATGTGATCATTGATGAAAGGTAAGAGAAGCAACCATTGAAGAAAGAAGTGTCTTTTGGGAAAGGTTGCTTTCTGTTTAAAAACGGTCAACAGGTCAATAATGACCAGTAGATAAAATTTCAAATATATAGACGTTATGTGCATGTGTGCACGTTCATTGTGCAATTTACACAGGAACGGTCGACCGCCTGGTTTTGGACCGGTGGACCTGTCCCTGTTAAATTGCACAGTGAATGTGCAATGTCAACCAAAACGTATATACATCGATTCTATTGAGATGCATGATTATTTGAGGATAGATTTTAACAAAACTAATACTACTAACATACCAAATAATCAACCTCTAACGTATGAAGCTCGTTGTGTTTCAATGAATAACTTCTTTTTGTCGATCACGGTTTATCCCTTTGTCAGAAATCAAAACTATATAAAAATCTTGACTCAACATTCTCCCCCTTTTTGATTGATGACAACATAGTTATGAATCTCCCCCTGTATATGATCTCCCCCTGAGATTGTGCCTGTAACTCTATATTTTCCTGCATATATACTGTTAGCACAATTTTCTCCCCCTTTGTCATCGACAAAAAGGAGTTTGTTAAAATAGAGGATATAAATTATATAATCCAGAGTATAAGCAAAATAAAACTACTACCATAGATCAAGAGTTAAGAGTCACATAATATGATAATACCCAAGAGTCTAGTACGAATTAAAACGCGACACTATTTAGTACAAGTGCATGATAATGTCTTAAAGCAAGAACTAAAGTCATAATTTACACATAATAATAGATAAAGAGATAAACTAAAAGGATTCAATCTGACTCTGTCTCACCCTCCTCTTCTTCTTCTTCTTCAACAAGCTGAGTTTTTCCGTATCCACGTCCATGACTCGTTCCCGAGCTTGTACCCTCCTCCGAGGATGTCCAAGCAAAAGTAGGAGGAGCTGGGCGCTTGCCAGGGTCTTGAGTTGGCATGGATGAGGATGATGCTCCACATGATATTGCTTCCCATATAGAACTGAAGAACGACTTAAGTTTGTTAAAGCGTTTATCCATTTTTGTGTCCATGCGCTTAAGTCGTGCTTCGAGAAGAAATTGATTTTGAGCAATAGTGTTAAGTGATTCTTTTGTTGAGGAAGATGATCTTAAAAGTTTAACTTCTTCAGGTTTAGGACGGGATGAACGGGAGGAAGCTTCTCTATGTCCTTGGTCTTTCCATTGTTCAAAAGGCATAATATTGAAGTATGGAGCTGGAAGCTTCATTCTTGTAATCGAAGCTTTGTTGATGGCTTTTGGTTTGGAAATAGAAGACTTTGGTGGTTCAATGCCACAATCGAGCAAGAGTCGCATAATATACTCGTTATAAAACAAGTGTGGCCTAGAACTATCATTTACTTTCAAGATCTCATCAAAGATCATACCAATCCAGTTTATACGAATGCCCCCATAGATTGCGTATAATGCCTTGAAATTTTCTTTATAGACGGCATCAAAATTTCCAATTCTTGGTAAAAGAGAGTGCATAAGAGTATGATGAAGAATTCTTGCAGACGGCCGTAAACCAATAGACTTAGTGCTATCCTTGTCATCTTCAGTAAATTGATGACTAATTTGATTACGGACATGAATATTGCAAAAGTCATTTGAGAATTTTTCACCAATAAACCGAGAACCAAGAACATTTGCCATCCTATCACATGAGATAAACACTTCTTTGCCACAGACAATGGACCAAAAGCAAAAATTGGGATCCTCGGGCTTGTTTTTCTCTAAATTTAGATTAGCATAGAATAACTTGATCATGACATGGTTAATTTCCACATTGTTTTGATCATAGTCAAGTAGATTTGCAATGTCAGCATCCGTTGCGAAATCTAGGATACAATAACTAGAGAAATCTGAGAATTTAACAAACGAACCCTGATGGATAGTAAAATCTTTCAAGTCATTCCATCTCTTGAGTGAAATTGGATCCACAAGCCATTTCTTGATAGAGAGATCAATGGGTTGTGTTTCTGAGGTAGAAGCTTGCTTTAATTTCTTTTGTTGAGGAGCCATTAGGGATAAATTTGAAGAAAGAAATTTAATAAGAGAAGGTAGGGTTTCTGGGATTTGGGGGAAGAAGACTGGTTTGAAGTAAAAGAGAGAGATAGAAAAAAAAGTGAACGGAAAGTTATATTAAAAAAAAACAGAATATACGTAACCGGTCGACCGGTCAAAATGGGGCGGTCGACCGTTTTTATCCAGAGTGCAAAACGGTCGACCGGTCCATTTTTAGTTGTCGACCGGTGCTGTTCTGGAAGCACAATTCAGTCTGTTTTCAATTTACTGTGTCCTAGCCCATAACCGAGCCCATAACCGAGCTCTGATACCAAATGAAAGTGTGTACGCTTGTGCACACTAATTACGGATCGTGTAATATGGACTAATATATGCGGAATGTTATTTACAATTGCTATACAAGTAAATATTCAATAAACTAACTATATAGCAATTCACAGATATAGAATAGTAAATGCAGTAAACTGTAAAAATCACACCAGGGATTTTTATACTGGTTCGGACCTCCCGTCCTACGTCCAGTCCCAGACTTCTATCTGGATTTTCACAACCAAATACCTCGCTTCACCCGGAGGAACAGGTTTACAACACCCGAACAGCCGAACGGGATTTCGTGCCTCTTACAACTCGAGGACTTCAACAAAAAACAAATACAATTGTCGTTGACAACTTGTGCTCTTGATAACACTGATTTGTCACTTGTAGTACACCCTTCTTATAATCTTATCCTCAAAATATGTGAATGAATGTTTGTGAAGATTGAAGGAAGTATATTACTTATTTGAATCAAAAGATATGAAATAATTTCAATGATTCAATAAGCAATTTGAAGTAGAGAGCTTTTAGAATGCAAGAGTATTTAGAAATTAAGATCAGAATTTTAAAGCAAAGAATTGTTGTATTTCAATCAATGATTTAGATATGTTTATATAGAGAATAAATGGTTGTAACTCTTTGTGAAGAGTAGCCATTAACAGATGTGATCATTGATGAAAGGTAAGAGAAGCAACCATTGAAGAAAGAAGTGTCTTTTGGGAAAGGTTGCTTTCTGTTTAAAAACGGTCGACAGGTCAATAATGACCAGTGGACAAAATTTCAAATATATAGACGTTATGTGCATGTGTGCACGTTCATTGTGCAATTTACACAGGAACGGTCGACCGCCTGGTTTTGGACCGGTCGACCGGTCCCTGTTAAATTGCACAGTGAATGTGAAATGTCATCCAAAACGTATATACATCGATTCTATTGAGATGCATGATTATTTGAGGATAGATTTTAACAAAACTAATACTACTAACATACCAAATAATCAACCTCTAACGTATGAAGCTCGTTGTGTTTCAATGAATAACTTCTTTTTGTCGATCACGGTTTATCCCTTTGTCAGAAATCAAAACTATATAAAAATCTTGACTCAACATTCTCCCCCTTTTTGATTGATGACAACAGAGTTATGAATCTCCCCCTGTATATGATCTCCCCCTGAGATTGTGCCTGTAACTCTATATTTTCCTGCATATATACTGTTAGCACAATTTTCTCCCCCTTTGTCATCGACAAAAAGGAGTTTGTTAAAATAGAGGATATAAATTATATAATCCAGAGTATAAGCAAATTAAAACTACTACCATAGATCAAGAGTTAAGAGTCACATAATATGATAATACCCAAGAGTCTAGTACGAATTAAAACGCGACACTATTTAGTACAAGTGCATGATAATGTCTTAAAGCAAGAACTAAAGTCATAATTTACACATAATAATAGATAAAGAGATAAATTAAAAGGATTCAATCTGACTCTGTCTCACCCTCCTCTTCTTCTTCTTCTTCTTCAACAAGCTGAGTTTTTCCGTATCCACGTCCATGACTCGTTCCCGAGCTTGTACCCTCCTCCGAGGATGTCCAAGCAAAAGTAGGAGGAGCTGGGCGCTTGCCAGGGTCTTGAGTTGGCATGGATGAGGATGATGCTCCACATGATATTGCTTCCCATATAGAACTGAAGAACGACTTAAGTTTGTTAAAGCGTTTATCCATTTTTGTGTCCATGCGCTTAAGTCGTGCTTCGAGAAGAAATTGATTTTGAGCAATAGTGTTAAGTGATTCTTTTGTTGAGGAAGATGATCTTAAAAGTTTAACTTCTTCAGGTTTAGGACGGGATGAACGGGAGGAAGCTTCTCTATGTCCTTGGTCTTTCCATTGTTCAAAAGGCATAATATTGAAGTATGGAGCTGGAAGCTTCATTCTTGTAATCGAAGCTTTGTTGATGGCTTTTGGTTTGGAAATAGAAGACTTTGGTGGTTCAATGCCACAATCGAGCAAGAGTCGCATAATATACTCGTTATAAAACAAGTGTGGCCTAGAACTATCATTTACTTTCAAGATCTCATCAAAGATCATACCAATCCAGTTTATACGAATGCCCCCATAGATTGCGTATAATGCCTTGAAATTTTCTTTATAGACGGCATCAAAATTTCCAATTCTTGGTAAAAGAGAGTGCATAAGAGTATGATGAAGAATTCTTGCAGACGGCCGTAAACCAATAGACTTAGTGCTATCCTTGTCATCTTCAGTAAATTGATGACTAATTTGATTACGGACATGAATATTGCAAAAGTCATTTGAGAATTTTTCACCAATAAACCGAGAACCAAGAACATTTGCCATCCTATCACATGAGATAAACACTTCTTTGCCACAGACAACGGACCAAAAGCAGAAATTGGGATCCTCGGGCTTGTTTTTCTCTAAATTTAGATTAGCATAGAATAACTTGATCATGACATGGTTAATTTCCACATTGTTTTGATCATAGTCAAGTAGATTTGCAATGTCAGCATCCGTTGTGAAATCTAGGATACGATAAATAGAGAAATCTGAGAATTTAACAAACGAACCCGGATGGATAGTAAAATCTTTCATGTCATTCCATCTCTTGAGTGAAATTGGATCCACAAGCCATTTCTTGATAGAGAGATCAATGGGTTGTGTTTCTGAGGTAGAAGCTTGCTTTAATTTCTTTTGTTGAGGAGCCATTAGGGATAAATTTGAAGAAAGAAATTTAATAAGAGAAGGTAGGGTTTCTGGGATTTGGGGGAAGAAGACTGGTTTGAAGTAAAAGAGAGAGATAGAAAAAAAAAAGTGAACGAAAAGTTATATTAAAAAAAAACAGAATATACGTAACCGGTCGACCGGTCAAAATGGGGCGGTCGACCGTTTTTATCCAGAGTGCAAAATGGTCGACCGGTCCATTTTTAGCTGTCGACCGGTGCTGTTCTGGAAGCACAGTTCAGCCTGTTTTCAATTTACTGTGTCCTAGCCCATAACCGAGCCCATAACCGAGCTCTGATACCAAATGAAAGTGTGTACGATTGTGCACACTAATTACGGATCGTGTAATATGGACTAATATATGCGGAATGTTATTTACAATTGCTATACAAGTAAATATTCAATAAACTAACTATATAGCAATTCACAGATATAGAATAGTAAATGCAGTAAACTGTAAAAATCACACCAAAGATTTTTATACTGGTTCGGACCTCCCGTCCTACGTCCAGTCCCAGACTTCTATCTGGATTTTCACAACCAACTACCTCGCTTCACCCGGAGGAACAGGTTTACAACACCCGAACAGCCGAACGGGATTTCGTGCCTCTTACAACTCGAGGACTTCAACAAAAAACAAATACAATTGTCGTTGACAACTTGTGCTCTTGATAAAACTGATTTGTCACTTGTAGTACACCCTTCCTATAATCTTATCCTCAAAATATGTGAATGAATGTTTGTGAAGATTGAAGGAAGTATATTACTTATTTGAATCAAAAGATATGAAATAATTTCAATGATTCAATAAGCAATTTGAAGTAGAGAGCTTTTAGAATGCAAGAGTATTTAGAAATTAAGATCAGAATTTTAAAGCAAAGAATTGTTGTATTTCAATCAATGATTTAGATATGTTTATATAGAGAATAAATGGTTGTAACTCTTTGTGAAGAGTAGCCATTAACAGATGTGATCATTGATGAAAGGTAAGAGAAGCAACCATTGAAGAAAGAAGTGTCTTTTGGGAAAGGTTGCTTTCTGTTTAAAAACGGTCGACGGGTCAATAATGACCAGTAGACAAAATTTCAAATATATAGACGTTATGTGCATGTGTGCACGTTCATTGTGCAATTTACACAGGAACGGTCGACCGCCTGGTTTTGGACCGGTCGACCGGTCCCTGTTAAATTGCACAGTGAATGTGCAATGTCATCCAAAACGTATATACATCGATTCTATTGAGATGCATGATTATTTGAGGATAGATTTTAACAAAACTAATACTACTAACATACCAAATAATCAACCTCTAACGTATGAAGCTCGTTGTTTTACAATGAATAACTTCTTTTTGTCGATCACGGTTTATCCCTTTGTCAGAAATCAAAACTATATAAAAATCTTGACTCAACATTCTCCCCCTTTTTGATTGATGACAACATAGTTATGAATCTCCCCCTGTATATGATCTCCCCCTGAGACTGTGCCTGTAACTCTATATTTTCCTGCATATATACTGTTAGCACAATTTTCTCCCCCTTTGTCATCGACAAAAAGGAGTTTGTTAAAATAGAGGATATAAATTATATAATCCAGAGTATAAGCAAAATAAAACTACTACCATAGATCAAGAGTTAAGAGTCACATAATATGATAATACCCAAGAGTCTAGTACGAATTAAAACGCGACACTATTTAGTACAAGTGCATGATAATGTCTTAAAGCAAGAACTAAAGTCATAATTTACACATAATAATAGATAAAGAGATAAACTAAAAGGATTCAATCTGACTCTGTCTCACCCTCCTCCTCTTCTTCTTCTTCTTCAACAAGCTGAGTTTTTCCGTATCCACGTCCATGACTCGTTCCCGAGCTTGTACCCTCCTCCGAGGATGTCCAAGCAAAAGTAGGAGGAGCTGGGCGCTTGCCAGGGTCTTGAGTTGGCATGGATGAGGATGATGCTCCACATGATATTGCTTCCCATATAGAACTGAAGAACGACTTAAGTTTGTTAAAGCGTTTATCCATTTTTGTGTCCATGCGCTTAAGTCGTGCTTCGAGAAGAAATTGATTTTGAGCAATAGTGTTAAGTGATTCTTTTGTTGAGGAAGATGATCTTAAAAGTTTAACTTCTTCAGGTTTAGGACGGGATGAACGGGAGGAAGCTTCTCTATGTCCTTGGTCTTTCCATTGTTCAAAAGGCATAATATTGAAGTATGGAGCTGGAAGCTTCATTCTTGTAATCGAAGCTTTGTTGATGGCTTTTGGTTTGGAAATAGAAGACTTTGGTGGTTCAATGCCACAATCGAGCAAGAGTCGCATAATATACTCGTTATAAAACAAGTGTGGCCTAGAACTATCATTTACTTTCAAGATCTCATCAAAGATCATACCAATCCAGTTTATACGAATGCCCCCATAGATTGCGTATAATGCCTTGAAATTTTCTTTATAGATGGCATCAAAATTTCCAATTCTTGGTAAAAGAGAGTGCATAAGAGTATGATGAAGAATTCTTGCAGACGGCCGTAAACCAATAGACTTAGTGCTATCCTTGTCATCTTCAGTAAATTGATGACTAATTTGATTACGGACATGAATATTGCAAAAGTCATTTGAGAATTTTTCACCAATAAACCGAGAACCAAGAACATTTGCCATCCTATCACATGAGATAAACACTTCTTTGCCACAGACAACGGACCAAAAGCAAAAATTGGGATCCTCGGGCTTGTTTTTCTCTAAATTTAGATTAGCATAGAATAACTTGATCATGACATGGTTAATTTCCACATTGTTTTGATCATAGTCAAGTAGATTTGCAATGTCAGCATCCGTTGCGAAATCTAGGATACGATAACTAGAGAAATCTGAGAATTTAACAAACGAACCCGGATGGATAGTAAAATCTTTCATGTCATTCCATCTCTTGAGTGAAATTGGATCCACAAGCCATTTCTTGATAGAGAGATCAATGGGTTGTGTTTCTGAGGTAGAAGCTTGCTTTAATTTCTTTTGTTGAGGAGCCATTAGGGATAAATTTGAAGAAAGAAATTTAATAAGAGAAGGTAGGGTTTCTGGGATTTGTGGGAAGAAGACTGGTTTGAAGTAAAAGAGAGAGATAGAAAAAAAAAGTGAACGGAAAGTTATATTAAAAAAAAACAGAATATACGTAATCGGTCGACCGGTCAAAATGGGGCGGTCGACCGTTTTTATCCAGAGTGCAAAACGGTCGACCGGTCCATTTTTAGCTGTCGACCGGTGCTGTTCTGGAAGCACAGTTCAGCCTGTTTTCAATTTACTGTGTCCTAGCCCATAACCGAGCTCTGATACCAAATGAAAGTGTGTATGCTTGTGCACACTAATTACGGATCGTGTAATATGGACTAATATATGCGGAATGTTATTTACAATTGCTATACAAGTAAATATTCAATAAACTAACTATATAGCAATTCACAGATATAGAATAGTAAATGCAGTAAACTGTAAAAATCACACCAGGGATTTTTATACTGGTTCGGACCTCCCGTCCTACGTCCAGTCCCAGACTTCTATTTGGATTTTGACAACCAACTACCTCGCTTCACCCGGAGGAACAGGTTTACAACACCCGAACAGCCGAACGGGATTTCGTGCCTCTTACAACTCGAGGACTTCAACAAAAAACAAATACAATTGTCGTTGACAACTTGTGCTCTTGATAACACTGATTTGTCACTTGTAGTACACCCTTCCTATAATCTTATCCTCAAAATATGTGAATGAATGTTTGTGAAGATTGAAGGAAGTATATTACTTATTTGAATCAAAAGATATGAAATAATTTCAATGATTCAATAAGCAATTTGAAGTAGAGAGCTTTTAGAATGCAAGAGTATTTAGAAATTAAGATCAGAATTTTAAAGCAAAGAATTGTTGTATTTCAATCAATGATTTAGATATGTTTATATAGAGAATAAATGGTTGTAACTTTTTGTGAAGAGTAGCCATTAACAGATGTGATCATTGATGAAAGGTAAGAGAAGCAACCATTGAAGAAAGAAGTGTCTTTTGGGAAAGGTTGCTTTCTGTTTAAAAACGGTCGACAGGTCAATAATGACCAGTAGACAAAATATCAAATATATAGACGTTATGTGCATGTGTGCACGTTCATTGTGCAATTTACACAGGAACGGTCGACCGCCTGGTTTTGGACCGGTCGACCGGTCCCTGTTAAATTGCAAAGTGAATGTGCAATGTCATCCAAAACGTATATACATCGATTCTATTGAGATGCATGATTATTTGAGGATAGATTTTAACAAAACTAATACTACTAACATACCAAATAATCAACCTCTAACGTATGAAGCTCGTTGTGTTTCAATGAATAACTTCTTTTTGTCGATCACGGTTTATCCCTTTGTCAGAAATCAAAACTATATAAAAATCTTGACTCAACATTCTCCCCCTTTTTGATTGATGACAACATAGTTATGAATCTCCCCCTGTATATGATCTCCCCCTGAGATTGTGCCTGTAACTCTATATTTTCCTGCATATATACTGTTAGCACAATTTTCTCCCCCTTTGTCATCGACAAAAAGGAGTTTGTTAAAATAGAGGATATAAATTATATAATCCAGAGTATAAGCAAAATAAAACTACTACCATAGATCAAGAGTTAAGAGTCACATAATATGATAATACCCAAGAGTCTAGTACGAATTAAAACGCGACACTATTTAGTACAAGTGCATGATAATGTCTTAAAGCAAGAACTAAAGTCATAATTTACACATAATAATAGATAAAGAGATAAACTAAAAGGATTCAATCTGACTCTGTCTCACCCTCCTCCTCTTCTTCTTCTTCTTCAACAAGCTGAGTTTTTCCGTATCCACGTCCATGACTCGTTCCCGAGCTTGTACCCTCCTCCGAGGATGTCCAAGCAAAAGTAGGAGGAGCTGGGCGCTTGCCAGGGTCTTGAGTTGGCATGGATGAGGATGCTCCTCCACATGATATTGCTTCCCATATAGAACTGAAGAACGACTTAAGTTTGTTAAAGCGTTTATCCATTTTTGTGTCCATGCGCTTAAGTCGTGCTTCGAGAAGAAATTGATTTTGAGCAATAGTGTTAAGTGATTCTTTTGTTGAGGAAGATGATCTTAAAAGTTTAACTTCTTCAGGTTTAGGACGGGATGAACGGGAGGAAGCTTCTCTATGTCCTTGGTCTTTCCATTGTTCAAAAGGCATAATATTGAAGTATGGAGCTGGAAGCTTCATTCTTGTAATCGAAGCTTTGTTGATGGCTTTTGGTTTGGAAATAGAAGACTTTGGTGGTTCAATGCCACAATCGAGCAAGAGTCGCATAATATACTCGTTATAAAACAAGTGTGGCCTAGAACTATCATTTACTTTCAAGATCTCATCAAAGATCATACCAATCCAGTTTATACGAATGCCCCCATAGATTGCGTATAATGCCTTGAAATTTTCTTTATAGACGGCATCAAAATTTCCAATTCTTGGTAAAAGAGAGTGCATAAGAGTATGATGAAGAATTCTTGCAGACGGCCGTAAACCAATAGACTTAGTGCTATCCTTGTCATCTTCAGTAAATTGATGACTAATTTGATTACAGACATGAATATTGCAAAAGTCATTTGAGAATTTTTCACCAATAAACCGAGAACCAAGAACATTTGCCATCCTATCACATGAGATAAACACTTCTTTGCCACAGACAACGGACCAAAAGCAAAAATTGGGATCCTCGGGCTTGTTTTTCTCTAAATTTAGATTAGCATAGAATAACTTGATCATGACATGGTTAATTTCCACATTGTTTTGATCATAGTCAAGTAGATTTGCAATGTCAGCATCCGTTGCGAAATCTAGGATACGATAACTAGAGAAATCTGAGAATTTAACAAACGAACCCGGATGGATAGTAAAATCTTTCATGTCATTCCATCTCTTGAGTGAAATTGGATCCACAAGCCATTTCTTGATAGAGAGATCAATGGGTTGTGTTTCTGAGGTAGAAGCTTGCTTTAATTTCTTTTGTTGAGGAGCCATTAGGGATAAATTTGAAGAAAGAAATTTAATAAGAGAAGGTAGGGTTTCTGGGATTTGTGGGAAGAAGACTGGTTTGAAGTAAAAGAGAGAGATAGAAAAAAAAAAGTGAACGGAGAGTTATATTAAAAAAAAACAGAATATACGTAATCGGTCGACCGGTCAAAATGGGGCGGTCGACCGTTTTTATCCAGAGTGCAAAACGGTCGATCGGTCCATTTTTAGCTGTCGACCGGTGCTGTTCTGGAAGCACAGTTCAGCCTGTTTTCAATTTACTGTGTCCTAGCCCATAACCGAGCTCTGATACCAAATGAAAGTGTGTACGCTTGTGCACACTAATTACGGATCGTGTAATATGGACTAATATATGCGGAATGTTATTTACAATTGCTATACAAGTAAATATTCAATAAACTAACTATATAGCAATTCACAGATATAGAATAGTAAATGCAGTAAACTGTAAAAATCACACCAGGGATTTTTATACTGGTTCGGACCTCCCGTCCTACGTCCAGTCCCAGACTTCTATCTGGATTTTGACAACCAACTACCTCGCTTCACCCGGAGGAACAGGTTTACAACACCCGAACAGCCGAACGGGATTTCGTGCCTCTTACAACTCGAGGACTTCAACAAAAAATAAATACAATTGTCGTTGACAACTTGTGCTCTTGATAACACTGATTTGTCACTTGTAGTACACCCTTCCTATAATCTTATCCTCAAAATATGTGAATGAATGTTTGTGAAGATTGAAGGAAGTATATTACTTATTTGAATCAAAAGATATGAAATAATTTCAATGATTCAATAAGCAATTTGAAGTAGAGAGCTTTTAGAATGCAAGAGTATTTAGAAATTAAGATCAGAATTTTAAAGCAAAGAATTGTTGTATTTCAATCAATGATTTAGATATGTTTATATAGAGAATAAATGGTTGTAACATTTTGTGAAGAGTAGCCATTAACAGATGTGATCATTGATGAAAGGTAAGAGAAGCAACCATTGAAGAAAGAAGTGTCTTTTGGGAAAGGTTGCTTTCTGTTTAAAAACGGTCGATAGGTCAATAATGACCAGTAGACAAAATTTCAAATATATAGACGTTATGTGCATGTGTGCACGTTCATTGTGCAATTTACACAGGAACGGTCGACCGCCTGGTTTTGGACCGGTCGACCGGTCCCTGTTAAATTGCAAAGTGAATGTGCAATGTCATCCAAAACGTATATACATCGATTCTATTGAGATGCATGATTATTTGAGGATAGATTTTAACAAAACTAATACTACTAACATACCAAATAATCAACCTCTAACGTATGAAGCTCGTTGTGTTTCAATGAATAACTTCTTTTTGTCGATCACGGTTTATCCCTTTGTCAGAAATCAAAACTATATAAAAATCTTGACTCAACATTCTCCCCCTTTTTGATTGATGACAACATAGTTATGAATCTCCCCCTGTATATGATCTCCCCCTGAGATTGTGCCTGTAACTCTATATTTTCCTGCATATATACTGTTAGCACAATTTTCTCCCCCTTTGTCATCGACAAAAAGGAGTTTGTTAAAATAGAGGATATAAATTATATAATCCAGAGTATAAGCAAAATAAAACTACTACCATAGATCAAGAGTTAAGAGTCACATAATATGATAATACCCAAGAGTCTAGTACGAATTAAAACGTGACACTATTTAGTACAAGTGCATGATAATGTCTTAAAGCAAGAACTAAAGTCATAATTTACACATAATAATAGATAAAGAGATAAACTAAAAGGATTCAATCTGACTCTGTCTCACCCTCCTCCTCTTCTTCTTCTTCTTCAACAAGCTGAGTTTTTCCGTATCCACGTCCATGACTCGTTCCCGAGCTTGTACCCTCCTCCGAGGATGTCCAAGCAAAAGTAGGAGGAGCTGGGCGCTTGCCAGGGTCTTGAGTTGGCATGGATGAGGATGATGCTCCACATGATATTGCTTCCCATATAGAACTGAAGAACGACTTAAGTTTGTTAAAGCGTTTATCCATTTTTGTGTCCATGCGCTTAAGTCGTGCTTCGAGAAGAAATTGATTTTGAGCAATAGTGTTAAGTGATTCTTTTGTTGAGGAAGATGATCTTAAAAGTTTAACTTCTTCAGGTTTAGGACGGGATGAACGGGAGGAAGCTTCTCTATGTCCTTGGTCTTTCCATTGTTCAAAAGGCATAATATTGAAGTATGGAGCTGGAAGCTTCATTCTTGTAATCGAAGCTTTGTTGATGGCTTTTGGTTTGGAAATAGAAGACTTTGGTGGTTCAATGCCACAATCGAGCAAGAGTCGCATAATATACTCGTTATAAAACAAGTGTGGCCTAGAACTATCATTTACTTTCAAGATCTCATCAAAGATCATACCAATCCAGTTTATACGAATGCCCCCATAGATTGCGTATAATGCCTTGAAATTTTCTTTATAGACGGCATCAAAATTTCCAATTCTTGGTAAAAGAGAGTGCATAAGAGTATGATGAAGAATTCTTGCAGACGGCCGTAAACCAATAGACTTAGTGCTATCCTTGTCATCTTCAGTAAATTGATGACTAATTTGATTACGGACATGAATATTGCAAAAGTCATTTGAGAATTTTTCACCAATAAACCGAGAACCAAGAACATTTGCCATCCTATCACATGAGATAAACACTTCTTTGCCACAGACAACGGACCAAAAGCAAAAATTGGGATCCTCGGGCTTGTTTTTCTCTAAATTTAGATTAGCATAGAATAACTTGATCATGACATGGTTAATTTCCACATTGTTTTGATCATAGTCAAGTAGATTTGCAATGTCAGCATCCGTTGCGAAATCTAGGATACGATAACTAGAGAAATCTGAGAATTTAACAAACGAACCCGGATGGATAGTAAAATCTTTCATGTCATTCCATCTCTTGAGTGAAATTGGATCCACAAGCCATTTCTTGATAGAGAGATCAATGGGTTGTGTTTCTGAGGTAGAAGCTTGCTTTAATTTCTTTTGTTGAGGAGCCATTAGGGATAAATTTGAAGAAAGAAATTTAATAAGAGAAGGTAGGGTTTCTTGGATTTGTGGGAAGAAGACTGGTTTGAAGTAAAAGAGAGAGATAGAAAAAAAAAAGTGAACGGAAAGTTATATTAAAAAAAAACAGAATATACGTAATCGGTCGACCGGTCAAAATGGGGCGGTCGACCGTTTTTATCCAGAGTGCAAAACGGTCGACCGGTCCATTTTTAGCTGTCGACCGGTGCTGTTCTGGAAGCACAGTTCAGCCTGTTTTCAATTTACTGTGTCCTAGCCCATAACCGAGCTCTGATACCAAATGAAAGTGTGTACGCTTGTGCACACTAATTACGGATCGTGTAATATGGACTAATATATGCGGAATGTTATTTACAATTGCTATACAAGTAAATATTCAATAAACTAACTATATAGCAATTCACAGATATAGAATAGTAAATGCAGTAAACTGTAAAAATCACACCAGGGATTTTTATACTGGTTCGGACCTCCCGTCCTACGTCCAGTCCCAGACTTCTATCTGGATTTTCACAACCAACTACCTCGCTTCACCCGGAGGAACAGGTTTACAACACCCGAACAGCCGAACGGGATTTCGTGCCTCTTACAACTCGAGGACTTCAACAAAAAACAAATACAATTGTCGTTGACAACTTGTGCTCTTGATAACACTGATTTGTCACTTGTAGTACACCCTTCCTATAATCTTATCCTCAAAATATGTGAATGAATGTTTGTGAAGATTGAAGGAAGTATATTACTTATTTGAATCAAAAGATATGAAATAATTTCAATGATTCAATAAGCAATTTGAAGTAGAGAGCTTTTAGAATGCAAGAGTATTTAGAAATTAAGATCGGAATTTTAAAGCAAAGAATTGTTGTATTTCAATCAATGATTTAGATATGTTTATATAGAGAATAAATGGTTGTAACTTTTTGTGAAGAGTAGCCATTAACAGATGTGATCATTGATGAAAGGTAAGAGAAGCAACCATTGAAGAAAGAAGTGTCTTTTGGGAAAGGTTGCTTTCTGTTTAAAAACGGTCGACATGTCAATAATGACCAGTAGACAAAATTTCAAATATATAGACGTTATGTGCATGTGTGCACGTTCATTGTGCAATTTACACAGGAACGGTCGACCGCCTGGTTTTGGACCGGTCGACCGGTCCCTGTTAAATTGCAAAGTGAATGTGCAATGTCATCCAAAACGTATATACATCGATTCTATTGAGATGCATGATTATTTGAGGATAGATTTTAACAAAACTAATACTACTAACATACCAAATAATCAACCTCTAACGTATGAAGCTCGTTGTGTTTCAATGAATAACTTCTTTTTGTCGATCACGGTTTATCCCTTTGTCAGAAATCAAAACTATATAAAAATCTTGACTCAACATTCTCCCCCTTTTTGATTGATGACAACATAGTTATGAATCTCCCCCTGTATATGATCTCCCCCTGAGATTGTGCCTGTAACTCTATATTTTCCTGCATATATACTGTTAGCACAATTTTCTCCCCCTTTGTCATCGACAAAAAGGAGTTTGTTAAAATAGAGGATATAAATTATATAATCCAGAGTATAAGCAAAATAAAACTACTACCATAGATCAAGAGTTAAGAGTCACATAATATGATAATACCCAAGAGTCTAGTACGAATTAAAACGCGACACTATTTAGTACAAGTGCATGATAATGTCTTAAAGCAAGAACTAAAGTCATAATTTACACATAATAATAGATAAAGAGATAAACTAAAAGGATTCAATCTTACTCTGTCTCACCCTCCTCCTCTTCTTCTTCTTCTTCAACAAGCTGAGTTTTTCCGTATCCACGTCCATGACTCGTTCCCGAGCTTGTACCCTCCTCCGAGGATGTCCAAGCAAAAGTAGGAGGAGCTGGGCGCTTGCCAGGGTCTTGAGTTGGCATGGATGAGGATGATGCTCCACATGATATTGCTTCCCATATAGAACTGAAGAACGACTTAAGTTTGTTAAAGCGTTTATCCATTTTTGTGTCCATGCGCTTAAGTCGTGCTTCGAGAAGAAATTGATTTTGAGCAATAGTGTTAAGTGATTCTTTTGTTGAGGAAGATGATCTTAAAAGTTTAACTTCTTCAGGTTTAGGATGGGATGAACGGGAGGAAGCTTCTCTATGTCCTTGGTCTTTCCATTGTTCAAAAGGCATAATATTGAAGTATGGAGTTGGATGCTTCATTCTTGTAATCGAAGCTTTGTTGATGGCTTTTGGTTTGGAAATAGAAGACTTTGGTGGTTCAATGCCACAATCGAGCAAGAGTCGCATAATATACTCGTTATAAAACAAGTGTGGCCTAGAACTATCATTTACTTTCAAGATCTCATCAAAGATCATACCAATCCAGTTTATACGAATGCCCCCATAGATTGCGTATAATGCCTTGAAATTTTCTTTATAGACGACATCAAAATTTCCAATTCTTGGTAAAAGAGAGTGCATAAGAGTATGATGAAGAATTCTTGCAGACGGCCGTAAACCAATAGACTTAGTGCTATCCTTGTCATCTTCAGTAAATTGATGACTAATTTGATTACGGACATGAATATTGCAAAAGTCATTTGAGAATTTTTCACCAATAAACCGAGAACCAAGAACATTTGCCATCCTATCGCATGAGATAAACACTTCTTTGCCACAGACAACGGACCAAAAGCAAAAATTGGGATCCTCGGGCTTGTTTTTCTCTAAATTTAGATTAGCATAGAATAACTTGATCATGACATGGTTAATTTCCACATTGTTTTGATCATAGTCAAGTAGATTTGCAATGTCAGCATCCGTTGCGAAATCTAGGATACGATAACTAGAGAAATCTGAGAATTTAACAAACGAACCCGGATGGATAGTAAAATCTTTCATGTCATTCCATCTCTTGAGTGAAATTGGATCCACAAGCCATTTCTTGATAGAGAGATCAATGGGTTGTGTTTCTGAGGTAGAAGCTTGCTTTAATTTCTTTTGTTGAGGAGCCATTAGGGATAAATTTGAAGAAAGAAATTTAATAAGAGAAGGTAGGGTTTCTGGGATTTGGGGGAAGAAGACTGGTTTGAAGTAAAAGAGAGAGATAGAAAAAAAAGTGAACGGAAAGTTATATTAAAAAAAACAGAATATACGTAACCGGTCGACCGGTCAAAATGGGGCGATCGACCGTTTTTATCCAGAGTGCAAAACGGTCGACCGGTCCATTTTTAGCTGTCGACCGGTGCTGTTCTGGAAGCACAGTTCAGCCTGTTTTCAATTTACTGTGTCCTAGCCCATAACCGAGCCCATAACCGAGCTCTGATACCAAATGAAAGTGTGTACGCTTGTGCACACTAATTACGGATCGTGTAATGTTTGCACAAAAAATGGACAAACACCTCAAAGTTGTATGATTTAGTAGATCTTATGTTGTTCTTAGTGATTTGGGTGATTTATGCAAATATATGAAAAGCAGGGGCTAAACTGTAAAAAGACACGCAGATTTATAGTGGTTCAGCCAGAATGTACCTACGTCCACTTTATATGTTATTTCTCTTCTCTTGTTTTGATTACAAGTACAAAGCTTTGATACAAGTAAAAGAAAGTTGTTTGAAAGTTCTCTCCGTGCTTGAGCTCTCAAACCTGTCCCCATTGCTGTACCCCTGCCCCTCTATTTATAGAGTGAGGCTAGGGGTAGGGGTCCAGGATATGTATAGTCGCTGACGGGCCTGGGCTGATGTGATTTGGCCTGGTATGTCTTGGTTCGGCATTGCTTGGTTCGGAGGTGGTTGGAGCGTATAGTGGACCGGTAGTCGCTTGGACCGGTGGTGGGATGGAAGAATATTGGTTCGGTGGCAGTAGGTTGGACCGGTGGCACTTGGTCCGGCGTGGAGATATGAAGGCTGGTCCGGCTGGTTTGGTAGGAGGTTGGTTCGGTGGGAGATAGGCAGGCTGGTCCGGTTGGAGATATGAAGGCTGGTCCGGTTGGAGATATGAAGGCTGGTCCGGTTGGAGATATGAAGGCTGGTCCGGTTGGTTCGGTAGGAGGTGGTTCGGGGAGACCGAATGAAACGCACCCAACACTTGCCCCCCAAAGTGGGGCACGTGCTTATAGGTGCCGCGCTTTGTTTTAGCTGAGCCATTACATTCGGCCTGAGGACCGAACCATCTGATCCGGCCATTAGACCTTGCTTTATAAATAGGAGTCCCAAACCTTCTTGCTTTCTTACCAAATGCGATAACCGAACCATTCCCTCGAACTGCCGAATCAGGTGAGTTTGTCTTTTCTGCCGAACGAACTTCTAGGGCTAGGCTACCGAATGAACTCGAACATTTTGGACCCTCGAATAACCGAATGAATCTTCTCATTGGGGTGCCGAATGAACTCGAACATTTTGGACCACCGAATAACCGAATGAATCCTCTCATTGGGGTGCCGAATGAACTCGAACATTTTGGACCACCGAATAACCGAATGAAATTTTACATCTACTTTTCCGAATGTAATAGGAGTTTGAGCGTTTTTTGAGTGAAACTCTAGACTGTACACACATACTTGTTTACACCCGCTGTTCTAACGATGTTCTTCTTTGTTGCAGATAAATGTCTCGAAAAGCAGAAACTCGATCAGACAAAAAGAAGTCCAGGGGCGAAGGAAGTTCCTCCGCCGTGCCCCCAGCTCAGCTGAATCCCCAACGTCACGGGCCAATCCCGAGATCACTAGTGGACGGGTACGGCCCTCAGGAACTCCTGAACTCCCCGCCCGATTGCTTTCCTAGCTCCCTCAAGGAGGAGCAGCTTGACGTCATTTCCCGGTCTTTCGGAATTGATAGAGCGCACTTGTTGTTGCCAGGGAGAGAAGTTATGCCGTACGATCCTCCTGAAGGGTTCTTTGCCTACAGCAGATACCACTGCATGTGTGGTGCCATTCCGCCTCTTAATGCTTGGGTAGTCAGCTTCCTTACATATCTCAAGGTGGCCCCATTCCAGCTTCAACCCAACTCCTATGCTATCCTGGTGAGCCTCTTCGTCATTTTCCAAAGGAAGTATGGTCGTGCTCCTTCCAACCGGGAGATCCGGTATTTGTATAATTTGAGGGGCTATAAGAAGGGGTCCCCATACATTAGCTTGGAGTCAGCCGTGACCTTCAAACCGGTCTTGGATCTGTACTCTAAATTCAGCATGTTCAAGAAAGAGTGGTTCTTTGTTAGGGACGACTCCGTTTCAATCCGGCGCTTTACTTCTGGATGTAAGTTGATGCTTTTACTTATAATTTCTATTCCGATTGCGATGCTTCTTCTCATACTTTCTCATTTTTGCTAGCGACAGGTGGCTTTCCGATTGTGGAGACTGACCGCCTGGTTCAGACGGCGGCTGAGATAGAAGCCATTCTTGGGAAATATAGAGCATCTGCCTTCTTGATCAGAAATGCGATTCTTCTGGAACATAACTTAATCCTTCCGCAGCAGTCAATAGTTAAGCTGAGGGAAACGGCGGAGGAGAGGGCGGCTGCTCAGACCAAGGAAGGTGTTACGGTAGAGAGTAGCAAGCGGAAACCTTTCACGAAACCTCCAGCCGTCGGAGGTAAGAAACTCAAGAAGTCGGATGGTCCCTCCCCCAGCAACTGTCCACTTACCCAGGAGGAGGAAGATATAGAGGAGGAAAAAGGTGAGGGTGGAGATGGTCGGGAAGGTGATAAAGGTGGTGATGGCATCGGGGCCTTGCTTCCTGGGCAAGCGGGCGAGATTCAGGAGTGGACGGATGATGCGTTCCACCAGGCTTTCGAGGGGCTGGATGAAAATCCGGCTTTGGTAGAGAAAACCGGGAAAGCGGACAAGGCCGGGACCGGTGCAAGCGAGTCTTCTCAGACCATTCCAGCCAAGGCGGCTCCGACGACTCAAGGTGAACTCTTGACTCCTGCATGCTTCATTAATGATAGGGACTTAGGAATATTTTATGACCCGCTCCCGTCCTGGAATGAAATCCAGGACTTATTGCAGTATCCTACTCCTCCCCAGGGTTTGTACAACCACAACTGTGTTTCTTTTTCCTTTTTTTTTAACTTGTAATTTACCGCGTTTCTCGAATCATATAGTGATGTAAGTTTGTGACACTTGTCCTTTATATCAGGAGCAGGCAAGACGTCCAAGGCCTCAAATCTTTGACACAGGCTTGAGCAATATAAGCTTTCCAAAACTTCTGCTAAGCCGAAGCCCTCGACCCAACGCTCCGGGGATGTAGTCGGCTACCGTCCTCTTCTTGGGGTCATCGAAGAGGGTATTCAACAGAGGAAGAGGAGTCATCCTTTATCCGAACTTTTGCCTGGTCCTCAGCTTCCGGCTCAGCCTCTTCATGATATCACTGAGGAGGGTAGCGAGTTTGCACCTTCTCCGCACCCGTCTGGAAACCCTTCTGTTATTCATATCGACCGTCCCGACTTGGCTCGTAATCCATTTGCGGGTCATCCTGATTTGGATCCAAGCTCTCATGATATTACTTTTGACGAAGTCACTGGTGAACACCTTCTCCCCCGTAACCCCATGGTACGAGTACTTGATGAAGCCAAGTCCTTAGATCTCGATTTGCTCACTACTCGTATAGTCACTATGGGAGACGAGGCCAAGGCTAATATTGATCGGGTGGCGGAGGAGACCAAGAAGCTGATGGGGCATCATGCCCGGCTGGTTAAGGCCGGAGAGGAGATTGGGAGCGCCAATATCCGACTTCGATTGGTGGTTTCGGATCAGGCCAAACAGCTTGCGGATCAGGCTATTCAGATTTCTCAGCATGAGGCTGCTACTGGACGATTAAGGAAAAACATGGAAGAGGCCAGTCGGGCCGAATTGCGGAAAATGGAAGCTACTTGCAAAGAGCGGATTGACATGGCTATTGCCACGGTGGACGAGGTTCGGAAAGCGGATCTCGAGCAGGTGGAGGAATTGTCCGAGAAACTTGAGGCTGCAGAGCTTGCTCAAGCTAAGTTGAGGGAAGAGATGGAGGTGATGCGGAGGTCCCTTCAGGCTGATTGCTCGAGATACAGATTGGAGAGAGATGCTGCCGTCGAAAGGTTGTCGGCTTCCGAGGCCCGGATGAGGGAGTTTGAGGAGAATGAGGGAATGATGGATGACATGCTCCAGGACATGTATTTCCGAACTTGGAAGCAGGGCAATCTCTCTTAGATGGATGATTATCCCAGGGTCATGGCTAAGATCTATCTTCGGGCTTTGGAAGAGGCCAAGGCCGATGCGGATAAAGATGGTGGCGTGGCCTTCAGCATGGATGCGGTCACTGCCCAGTTTACCAAGGGGGAGAAGGTGGCAGTGAAGGAGGGTATGCGGTTGCTCGCTGCTGAGGAGGCAGGGGTGCAAGTGGATGATGACGACCAGAGCGGCCAGTAAGCTTATGCTGGTAAGTTTTCCTTTTTAGCTTCCCGATTAACTTGGTTGCTTATTACTAATGAATCCTTTTTATGACCGGACAGGTGGGCAACAGAGCAAGGACAAGACTCCGACGCAACCGGCTCCCTGATTAGACTTGGAAAATTCTTTTTGTAGGCTTGACATGGTTGTATACGTTAGTCTTAAGACAGTAGAGTAACTTCTAAGTTGTAATTCTTGCTACTTGTAACAATCAACATTATTCTTGACGTGTAATTTTTTAACTTAAGCTGATTTTGTCGTTTCTTGAATATTTGTTGCTATTTCGACATATCGTATGAGAAATGTAGCTATGTATATTCTTGTAATTAAATTGTGTTTGATGTTAGACTCTGGTTCTAAACCATAATTTTATGACTTGCAATATTAGCGTGTGGTGTGAACAAATTATAGTCATGTATTTGTACATAAAAGAAGAAAATACCGCCTTTCATGTTTTAATCGTAGATGGCAGTCTTGAATATCTTGTAGGACCGAGCATGGAATGTAGTCGAATGTCCTGCCACTGTGAGTCCCTACACCCATTGGCGAGTATCTCCTACTCTGTATCATGTACTTTAGGGATTGTTATAGGGGATAGGAAAAAAGCTTTTTAAGTAAAATTGAAATACGTAAAAGAGGTAAAACTTCCAATCACGGAAGGCCTTCGATGTGCTTAAGTTCGTGACAAACGGGTTTTGTAGTCACTTTCCCTAGCCGTGGGTCTTGGAGACATTCGTCACCCATCTTACGCCTCCGCGGGGAGTTAATTCTTTTTTACCACAGCCGCACTTAAGACACATCGGAGCCGAGATCGCGCACAGTAACTACCCGGGCCATTATGGCCCGTAATCGTGGGTATTATTCGATTTACTGTGGCCGGCTAGCGTGGGTGCCGATCGTCAACTGTGAACTGCCCCTGGCTGGCCACACCTTATGTTGGGGCTTATAGTCGGTTCACAGTTGCCGGCGAGCCTAACGCCGTAATGAGCTGCCTCGGCTATAGTCGGCCTTCTCGGTGGCTTATAATCGGCTCATTACAGTTGGCTTTCAGGGCCGTCGCGAGCAATGACTTAACCCGCAGCAGAGGGATGCTGGAGCAAAAGTGTCTCATTGGCGAGGGCATAGATTCGCATAGTACCTATTGGGTCTTGTCCAGGTGAAGTTGCGTTGTGGAGTGCTTTGAATAGAAATGCTATATACTCAGGATTTTGTTCAACAGAAAAGGATAAAGTTAACAAGCAGCCAAGATACAAAGGAACAAGTTAAAAAAGAGACAGGGTTTTTTAAAGTGGTTCGGCACGAAAATGCCTACGTCCACTGATTCTCTTTGTTAATTCACTTCATTTGGGCAATACAAGTTAAGAAAAGTATCGATGGAGGTGTTGGATGTTCCATGCCCTCTGGAACACCTCTCCGTCCACTGTTGACAAAATATAGGCTCCATTGTGGAGATCTTTATGAATTACATATGGTCCATCCCAGATTGGGTCTAATGCTCCGGGGCGAGGGAAGATTCGCTTGAGGACAAGATCCCCTTCCTGTATGGTACGATGCTTGATTTTGGAGTTGTATTGTGTTGCCACTTTTTGCTTGTGGGCTGCTGTTTTGAGGACTGCATAATTTCTTCTCTCCTCGGACATGTGAAGGAGTTCTTCGTTCTCTTCTGGGTTATAGTGGATCCGACGGTGGGAAGGCACAATAGTTTCAACTGGGAGCATAGCCTCCGATCCGTATGCCAAAGAGAAAGGAGTGTGCCCTGTCGATGTTCTGAAAGATGTGCGATAGGCCCATAGTGCCGTAGGAAGTTCATCCACCCAAGCGCCCTTTGATTTTTCGAGCTTCTTTTTTATTAGAGTTTTCAGAATTTTGTTGACTGCTTCGACTTGTCCGTTTGCCTGGGGATATGCCACGGATGAGAAGCTTTTATGAATTCGGTGTTCTTGGCACCAGTTGGCGAATTCCTCGCTGTCAAATTGAAGTCCATTGTCTGATATGATTTTGAGTGGGACTCCATACCTGCACAGAACATTTTTGATCAAGAAGTTAATAACTTTTGCTGAAGATACTTTATTCAGAGGTTCTGCTTCCACCCATTTGGTGAAATAATCAACTGCCACTATAGCATATTTGGCCCCGCCTCGGCCCATCGGTAGCTCGCCGATTAAGTCAATTCCCCATATTGCGAAGGGCCAAGGACTAGTCATTTGAGTAATCTCGGTTGTTGGTAGTCGTGGAATCTTAGCAAATTTTTGGCATCTTTCACATCTTTTGACGAAATCTGAGGCGTCCTTGCTTAGGGTGGGCCAGAAATATCCGTATCGGAGTATCTTTTTTGCTAATGTTTGCCCCCCGGTGTGATCTCCACAGCTCCCCTGATGGATGTTGGATAAGATTTCCTTGGCTTCCCTTCCGGCGACACACCTTAATAATGGGTTAGAGAAACCGCGCCGATAGAGGATGTCTTCTTGTATTGTATAGCGGGACGCTTTCCTCAAGATTTTCTTGACTTCATTACGCCCGTTGGGTAGTGTGCCACTTTGTAGGTAGTCTCGGATGGGAGTCATCCAAGTTGCTTCTTCGACTGCGGCTATCAGATTCACTTGCTCAAAATTTGGGACCGTTTGCTTTGAGATGGTTACTGCCCTGAAGATGGCGATGTCTCTCATACTCGCTTGCTTTGCCAATTCGTCGGCCTCTTGGTTCTCTTCCCGAGGGATGTGTTTGACTAAGTACTGATCCAATCGGCTGAGAAGCAACTTGGTCTTCTTTAGATATGCTATGAGTCGTTCCTCTCGAGCTTGGAATTCTCCTAGTATTTGATTAACAATAAGTTGAGAATCGCTGTGAAGACACAAAGAATTGGCTCCGATTTCTATGGCGATTTCTAGTCCAGCTATCACTGCTTCATATTCTGCATCGTTGTTGGTGGCAGCAAACTCCAACCTTATAGCATAGTGCAGTTTATTTCCCCTGGGAGTGATTATTACCACACCTGCCCCCGAGCCTTGTTCGTTAGATGCACCGTCCACAAAGAGATTCCACTTGATATCTTCTGTTATTTCCAGTTGCTCCTTATCCTCGTTGGTAGTGAACTCTGCAATGAAATCAGCCATGGCTTGTCCCTTGATGGCGGTGCGAGGGTGATAGGTGATATCATATTGACTCAGCTCAATACACCATTTAAGTAGTCGCCCGGAAGTGTCGGGACGATGGAGTACCTGCCTCAGTGGTTGATCGGTCAGAACTTTGATGGAATGGGATTGGAAGTAGTGACGCAGTTTTCGTGAGGTGATTAGTAAACAGTATGCTAACTTCTCGAGCTTAGGATATCTAACTTCTGCCCCAGTAAACCTTTTGCTGACGAAGTAAACTGGTCGTTGCGTGCGGTTGTCTTCCCTTACCAAGGCAGCGCTCAGGGCGTGGGATGACACAGCGAGGTATAGGTACAATTCTTCTCCTTCGCTTGGATTTGAGAGCACCGGTGGTTTCTGGAGGTGTTCGATTAAGTGAAGGAAAGCGGTCAGGCATTCGTCAGTCCACTCGAACTTTCCTTTATCTTTCTTTAGGGCTTCGAAAAAGGGGACGCACTTGTCCGTTGCCTTGGAGATGAATCGGCTTAGGGCGGCCACTTTTCCATTTAGGCTTTGCATTTCCTTTCGGGTGGAAGGTATCTTGATATCCCTTAGCGCTCGGACTTGTTTAGGGTTTGCTTCATCCCTCTGGCATAAACGATGAATCCTAAGAACTTCCCTGACGACACACCGAAGGAGCATTTTAGTGGATTCAACTTCATTCCATATTGCCGGAGTACTTGAAACATCTCGCCTAGGTGGCTTACGTGATCTTTGGCCTTCCTTGACTTTACCAGCATGTCATCCACATATACTTCCATAGTTTGTCCTATTATCCCTGCAAACATCTTGTTGACGAGGCGCTGGTAGGTGGCTCCTGCATTTTTAAGTCCGAAGGGCATCACTTTGTAGCAGTATAAACCCCGGTCGGTGATGAAACTAGTGTGGTCTTGGTCGGGAGCATGCATATGAATTTGGTTATATCCTGAGTATGCATCCATAAAATATAGGAGTTCGTGCCCGGCTGTGCTGTCTACAAGTTGGTCGATTCTAGGAAGCGGGAAGCAATCCTTTGGGCAGGCGTCGTTTAGGTTGGAGAAGTCAATGCAGGTCCGCCACTTCCCATTAGCCTTCTTTACTAGTACCGGGTTGGCGATCCATTCTGGGTAAACAGCTTCTCGTATGAAGTCATTGGCGAGTAGATTCTTTACTTCTTCATCGAGGGCTGCTGATCGCTCTGCCCCCATACTTCTCTTTTTTTGTTTTACAGGCGCCTTGGTAGGATCAATGTTTAACACGTGGCATGCTATGTCGGGGGAGATTCCGGTCATGTCAGCGTGTGACCAAGCGAATACATCCAAGTTGTGGCGGAGAAAATCAATGAGTTGTTCCTTCAATTCAGCTTTCAGCTGGGACCCAATTTTCAGTAGCCTACTTGAGTCGTGCTTGTCTACAGATATAAACTCCATAGCTTCTACAGGCTCGGCGGTGGCCTCCTCCTCTTTGTCCCTAGGGTCTAATTCATTGAAAGGGTCGCTGGTGTATCGAAGAGGAGGGGCTTTCTTTAGTTGCTATGCTTCAAGGCTTTTTGTGCAGAGGGCAATCTCTACACCTTTCCCTTTATCTTTCCTGTGGTTGTTGCGAAGTTCGGTTACATAGCAGTCTCGTGCAATATCCTGGTCTCCTTCCACTTCCCCTACCCCATTGTCTGTTGGAAATTTCATTTTCAGGCACCATGGGGCTAGGACAATCTGGAAGTCAGATAAGGCTGGTCTTCCTAAGAAGGCGTTGTAGGCCGAATGGTTTTCTATCAGCACAAACGTCTGTTTCCTTACAACGGAGCGGGGATGGCTTCCAATCTCAACAAAGAGGTCCAGCTGCCCGAGGGGCATCTTCGCATCTCCAGTGAAACCGTGTAGTGGTTTATCGCAGGGAGATACATCCTTCATTGATAGCTTCATTTTGTCGAATGCGTGTTTGAACAGGATATTTACAGAGCTTCCAATGTCTACCAGGATTCGGTAAACTTCGGCGGGACCGAGTCGGGCAGAGATAACCATGGGATCCATGTGAGGGTACTGTCTTCCTTCTAGGTCGCGTTTACTGAATATGATGTCATCGCTTTCTTTCCGCTTTGGGTGGCGCTCTTCTATAACCGTATTGACACAGTCTTTATTGTCTCTAAGCGACTTCCCATATCTTTCCATCTCTCTCCAACTTCTGTCTGCGACGTGCGGACCTCCTGAGATGGTATGGATCACTATCTTCTCTTGACTAGAGCTGCTAGCGTTGCGGTTTCCTTTGTCGGTCCCTGGTGAGGGTAGCCTTGGGTTTTCATTGGCAGGGGCTGGAGTCCTGTCTTGACTTTTTACATAACGTTCCAGTTTCTTCCTTCTGATGTGTTCCTCAATCAGATCTCGGAGATGATGGCATTCGTTGGTATCATGTCCGTGAGATTCGTGGAAGCGACAGAATTTTCCAGACTTCTATGCGTTATCTGATTCCTTCTTGTATGGTGGGCGTTTGTATCTAACTTCGCCTTGGGTGGCAAGGAAGATATTTTCGACGGTCTCGTTCAAAGGGGTGTAAGTGTCGAATCTTGGTCCTGGCCGATATAGGCGCTTTTCTACCTTCTTGCCCCCAGCATTGTCTCTGGAATCATTTCTTCGAACGTCCCTCGCCACAGCAGGGGCGTTGCCATGGGTCGTCTTACTTTGCTGTCCTGACTGCCCCTCAATGGCAGCATCCTCAAGCCTCATGTATTTCCCGGCTTCATGGAAGAAATCGGGTAAAGTAGCTGGTTTTTCTTTTGTCAATCTTCTAGCAAATTTAGTGTCCGGATGCACCCCACTACAGAGGGCCATTAGGATAAGCTTCTCATCGGCATCTTGAACTACGGCTGCTGCAGCGTTGAATCTGGTTAGGTATTGCTGCAGCTTTTCTCCGGGTTTCTGTTTGACGCTGGATAAGGAATAAGCGTCCTTAGGTTGCTCCACATGAATGCGGAACTGACTGATAAATTTTTCTTTCAACATTTCCCATGAGCTGATGGATCCTTGGGGTAGATGACAGAACCAGGAGGTAGCAAGATCTGCTAAGAAGAGCGGAAAGCATTTGCACAGTACTCCCTCTGTTGCTCCACTCATGAGCATATGCTGCGTGTACCTCTGTAAGTGTACAATGGGATCGGAGGTTCCTTTGTAGGGTTCCATTGTTGGCATCTTCCATTCTCGGGGGGTGATAGCAATTTCGATATTGCGGGCGAAAGGGCTGGTTACCCTAGCGCCTATCCCTCGATCTCTTTGCTCCCATTGGACACACTCTCTGAATAAGCGTGCCATCCTTTCATCAGAACTTGGAGCGGATAGAAATGAGTTTGGTTCTGTTCTGTGGGATTGATTCCGTCCAGACGACCTGTAGGGATGGTATCGTCTATCATTCCTCATATTTTCCAGTGGCTGCCTTTGATCTTCTGGGAGCACGCTTGGGTCAGCTACAGTTGGCCCTTGCCTTGATCTTCCCCTGTTGGGTTCTGATCTAAGCACTTCCTCGGGTCCAACTTCGGGCTGAACTCTAGCTCGGCCCCGTTCACTGGTGTTTCTGTGGTTAGGCAGCATGACAGGCTCAGCTACAGTTGACCTTCGCCCGGTACCTTCCCCGTTGGGTTCGGTACCAAATGTTTCCTCATGCCTAACTTCGGGTTGTGCTCGGTCTTGGCTCCTACCACGGCTACTTCTGCCGTTAGCTCCTTCGAAGAAGGAAGATCTTTGCTGTCTCTGAGATCCTCCAGACTGGGACTCGCCCCATGATTCAGTGTTGCGGTTGGATTCTTCAGCGTCCCTCAAGCGTGACATGAGATGGTCCACCAAGGCTTCCTGCTGGGACGTGAAGCGGTTAGTTACTTCAACAACAGCTCTGTCCAAATCTGCCCTAGTAATTGCTGCAGGCTGTTCTGTGGCAGGAGTGGTTGGGTTAGCCTGTCCTTCATTTGTTACCGTTGCTGGAGGAGGACGATTTACTTGATTCGTGAGAGCTGGATCTGGAAGACTGCTGGATGCGATGTTTTTTCCTTTGTTAACATCTTTTCTCTGTTTGGGAGGCATGTTTTCCAAGTGGCGGACGATGCTGTTAGGAAAACTTGTTAAGTAGATGAAGCTGAAGCTTCGAGCTTCTAGCTCTCAGTGAAAGCACCAAAAATGTTTGCACAAAAAATGGACAAACGCCTCAAAGTTGTATGATTTAGTAGATCTTATGTTGTTCTTAGTGATTTGGGTGATTTATGCAAATATATGAAAAGCAGGGGCTAAACTGTAAAAAGACACGCAGATTTATAGTGGTTCAGCCAGAATGTGCCTACGTCCACTTTATATGTTATTTCTCTTCTCTTGTTTTGATTACAAGTACAAAGCTTTGATACAAGTAAAAGAAAGTTGTTTGAAAGTTCTCTCCATGCTTGAGCTCTCAAACCTGTCCCCATTGTTGTACCCCTGCCCCTCTATTTATAGAGTGAGGCTAGGGGTAGGGGTCCAGGATATGTATAGTCGCTGACGGGCCTGGGCTGATGTGATTTGGCCTGGTATGTCTTTGTTCGGCATTGCTTGGTTCGGAGGTGGTTGGAGCGTATAGTGGACCGGTAGTCGCTTGGACCGGTGGTGGGATGGAAGAATATTGGTTCGGTGGCAGTAGGTTGGACCGGTGGCACTTGGTCCGGCGTGGAGATATGAAGGCTGGTCCGGCTGGTTTGGTAGGAGGTTGGTTCGGTGGGAGATAGGCAGGCTGGTCCGGTTGGAGATATGAAGGCTGGTCCGGTTGGAGATATGAAGGCTGGTCCGGTTGGAGATATGAAGGCTGGTCCGGTTGGTTCGGTAGGAGGTGGTTCGGGGAGACCGAATGAAACACACCCAACATGTAATATGGACTAATATATGCGGAATGTTATTTACAATTGCTATACAAGTAAATATTCAATAAACTAACTATATAGCAATTCACAGATATAGAATAGTAAATGCAGTAAACTGTAAAAATCACACCAGGGATTTTTATACTGGTTCGGACCTCCCGTCCTACGTCCAGTCCCAGACTTCTATCTGGATTTTCACAACCAACTACCTCGCTTCACCCGGAGGAACAGGTTTACAACACCCGAACAGCCGAACGGGATTTCGTGCCTCTTACAACTCGAGGACTTCAACAAAAAACAAATACAATTGTCGTTGACAACTTGTGCTCTTGATAACACTGATTTGTCACTTGTAGTACACCCTTCCTATAATCTTATCCTCAAAATATGTGAATGAATGTTTGTGAAGATTGAAGGAAGTATATTACTTATTTGAATCAAAAGATATGAAATAATTTCAATGATTCAATAAGCAATTTGAAGTAGAGAGCTTTTAGAATGCAAGAGTATTTAGAAATTAAGATCAGAATTTTAAAGCAAAGAATTGTTGTATTTCAATCAATGATTTAGATATGTTTATATAGAGAATAAATGGTTGTAACTCTTTGTGAAGAGTAGCCATTAATAGATGTGATCATTGATGAAAGGTAAGAGAAGCAACCATTGAAGAAAGAAGTGTCTTTTGGGAAAGGTTGCTTTCTGTTTAAAAACGGTCGACAGGTCAATAATGACCAGTAGACAAAATTTCAAATATATAGACGTTATGTGCATGTGTGCACGTTCATTGTGCAATTTACACAGGAACGGTCGACCGCCTGGTTTTGGACCGGTCGACCGGTCCCTGTTAAATTGCACAGTGAATGTGCAATGTCATCCAAAACGTATATACATCGATTCTATTGAGATGCATGATTATTTGAGGATAGATTTTAACAAAACTAATACTACTAACATACCAAATAATCAACCTCTAACGTATGAAGCTCGTTGTGTTTCAATGAATAACTTCTTTTTGTCGATCACGGTTTATCCCTTTGTCAGAAATCAAAACTATATAAAAATCTTGACTCAACATTCTCCCCCTTTTTGATTGATGACAACATAGTTATGAATATCCCCCTGTATATGATCTCCCCCTGAGATTGTGCCTGTAACTCTATATTTTCCTGCATATATACTGTTAGCACAATTTTCTCCCCCTTTGTCATCGACAAAAAGGAGTTTGTTAAAATAGAGGATATAAATTATATAATCCAGAGTATAAGCAAAATAAAACTACTACCATAGATCAAGAGTTAAGAGTCACATAATATGATAATACCCAAGAGTCTAGTACGAATTAAAACGCGACACTATTTAGTACAAGTGCATGATAATGTCTTAAAGCAAGAACTAAAGTCATAATTTACACATAATAATAGATAAAGAGATAAACTAAAAGGATTCAATCTGACTCTGTCTCACCCTCCTCTTCTTCTTCTTCTTCAACAAGCTGAGTTTTTCCGTATCCACGTCCATGACTCGTTCCCGAGCTTGTACCCTCCTCCGAGGATGTCCAAGCAAAAGTAGGAGGAGCTGGGCGCTTGCCAGGGTCTTGAGTTGGCATGGATGAGGATGATGCTCCACATGATATTGCTTCCCATATAGAACTGAAGAACGACTTAAGTTTGTTAAAGCGTTTATCCATTTTTGTGTCCATGCGCTTAAGTCGTGCTTCGAGAAGAAATTGATTTTGAGCAATAGTGTTAAGTGATTCTTTTGTTGAGGAAGATGATCTTAAAAGTTTAACTTCTTCAGGTTTAGGACGGGATGAACGGGAGGAAGCTTCTCTATGTCCTTGGTCTTTCCATTGTTCAAAAGGCATAATATTGAAGTATGGAGCTGGAAGCTTCATTCTTGTAATCGAAGCTTTGTTGATGGCTTTTGGTTTGGAAATAGAAGACTTTGGTGGTTCAATGCCACAATCGAGCAAGAGTCGCATAATATACTCGTTATAAAACAAGTGTGGCCTAGAACTATCATTTACTTTCAAGATCTCATCAAAGATCATACCAATCCAGTTTATACGAATGCCCCCATAGATTGCGTATAATGCCTTGAAATTTTCTTTATAGACGGCATCAAAATTTCCAATTCTTGGTAAAAGAGAGTGCATAAGAGTATGATGAAGAATTCTTGCAGACGGCCGTAAACCAATAGACTTAGTGCTATCCTTGTCATCTTCAGTAAATTGATGACTAATTTGATTACGGACATGAATATTGCAAAAGTCATTTGAGAATTTTTCACCAATAAACCGAGAACCAAGAACATTTGCCATCCTATCACATGAGATAAACACTTCTTTGCCACAGACAACGGACCAAAAGCAAAAATTGGGATCCTCGGGCTTGTTTTTCTCTAAATTTAGATTAGCATAGAATAACTTGATCATGACATGGTTAATTTCCACATTGTTTTGATCATAGTCAAGTAGATTTGCAATGTCAGCATCCGTTGCGAAATCTAGGATACGATAACTAGAGAAATCTGAGAATTTAACAAACGAACCCGGATGGATAGTAAAATCTTTCATGTCATTCCATCTCTTGAGTGAAATTGGATCCACAAGCCATTTCTTGATAGAGAGATCAATGGGTTGTGTTTCTGAGGTAGAAGCTTGCTTTAATTTCTTTTGTTGAGGAGCCATTAGGGATAAATTTGAAGAAAGAAATTTAATAAGAGAAGGTAGGGTTTCTGGGATTTGGGGGAAGAAGACTGGTTTGAAGTAAAAGAGAGAGATAGAAAAAAAAGTGAACGGAAAGTTATATTAAAAAAAAACAGAATATACGTAACCGGTCGACCGGTCAAAATGGGGCGGTCGACCGTTTTTATCCAGAGTGCAAAACGGTCGACCGGTCCATTTTTAGCTGTCGACCGGTGCTGTTCTGGAAGCACAGTTCAGCCTGTTTTCAATTTACTGTGTCCTAGCCCATAACCGAGCCCATAACCGAGCTCTGATACCAAATGAAAGTGTGTACGCTTGTGCACACTAATTACGGATCGTGTAATATGGACTAATATATGCGGAATGTTATTTACAATTGCTATACAAGTAAATATTCAATAAACTAACTATATAGCAATTCACAGATATAGAATAGTAAATGCAGTAAACTGTAAAAATCACACCAGGGATTTTTATACTGGTTCGGACCTCCCGTCCTACGTCCAGTCCCAGACTTCTATCTGGATTTTCACAACCAACTACCTCGCTTCACCCGGAGGAACAGGTTTACAACACCCGAACAGCCGAACGGGATTTCGTGCCTCTTACAACTCGAGGACTTCAACAAAAAACAAATACAATTGTCGTTGACAACTTGTGCTCTTGATAACACTGATTTGTCACTTGTAGTACACCCTTCCTATAATCTTATCCTCAAAATATGTGAATGAATGTTTGTGAAGATTGAAGGAAGTATATTACTTATTTGAATCAAAAGATATGAAATAATTTCAATGATTCAATAAGCAATTTGAAGTAGAGAGCTTTTAGAATGCAAGAGTATTTAGAAATTAAGATCAGAATTTTAAAGCAAAGAATTGTTGTATTTCAATCAATGATTTAGATATGTTTATATAGAGAATAAATGGTTGTAACTCTTTGTGAAGAGTAGCCATTAACAGATGTGATCATTGATGAAAGGTAAGAGAAGCAACCATTGAAGAAAGAAGTGTCTTTTGGGAAAGGTTGCTTTCTGTTTAAAAACGGTCGACAGGTCAATAATGACCAGTAGACAAAATTTCAAATATATAGACGTTATGTGCATGTGTGCACGTTCATTGTGCAATTTACACAGGAACGGTCGACCGCCTGGTTTTGGACCGGTCGACCGGTCCCTGTTAAATTGCACAGTGAATGTGCAATGTCATCCAAAACGTATATACATCGATTCTATTGAGATGCATGATTATTTGAGGATAGATTTTAACAAAACTAATACTACTAACATACCAAATAATCAACCTCTAACGTATGAAGCTCGTTGTGTTTCAATGAATAACTTCTTTTTGTCGATCACGGTTTATCCCTTTGTCAGAAATCAAAACTATATAAAAATCTTGACTCAACATTCTCCCCCTTTTTGATTGATGACAACATAGTTATGAATATCCCCCTGTATATGATCTCCCCCTGAGATTGTGCCTGTAACTCTATATTTTCCTGCATATATACTGTTAGCACAATTTTCTCCCCCTTTGTCATCGACAAAAAGGAGTTTGTTAAAATAGAGGATATAAATTATATAATCCAGAGTATAAGCAAAATAAAACTACTACCATAGATCAAGAGTTAAGAGTCACATAATATGATAATACCCAAGAGTCTAGTACGAATTAAAACGCGACACTATTTAGTACAAGTGCATGATAATGTCTTAAAGCAAGAACTAAAGTCATAATTTACACATAATAATAGATAAAGAGATAAACTAAAAGGATTCAATCTGACTCTGTCTCACCCTCCTCTTCTTCTTCTTCTTCAACAAGCTGAGTTTTTCCGTATCCACGTCCATGACTCGTTCCCGAGCTTGTACCCTCCTCCGAGGATGTCCAAGCAAAAGTAGGAGGAGCTGGGCGCTTGCCAGGGTCTTGAGTTGGCATGGATGAGGATGATGCTCCACATGATATTGCTTCCCATATAGAACTGAAGAACGACTTAAGTTTGTTAAAGCGTTTATCCATTTTTGTGTCCATGCGCTTAAGTCGTGCTTCGAGAAGAAATTGATTTTGAGCAATAGTGTTAAGTGATTCTTTTGTTGAGGAAGATGATCTTAAAAGTTTAACTTCTTCAGGTTTAGGACGGGATGAACGGGAGGAAGCTTCTCTATGTCCTTGGTCTTTCCATTGTTCAAAAGGCATAATATTGAAGTATGGAGCTGGAAGCTTCATTCTTGTAATCGAAGCTTTGTTGATGGCTTTTGGTTTGGAAATAGAAGACTTTGGTGGTTCAATGCCACAATCGAGCAAGAGTCGCATAATATACTCGTTATAAAACAAGTGTGGCCTAGAACTATCATTTACTTTCAAGATCTCATCAAAGATCATACCAATCCAGTTTATACGAATGCCCCCATAGATTGCGTATAATGCCTTGAAATTTTCTTTATAGACGGCATCAAAATTTCCAATTCTTGGTAAAAGAGAGTGCATAAGAGTATGATGAAGAATTCTTGCAGACGGCCGTAAACCAATAGACTTAGTGCTATCCTTGTCATCTTCAGTAAATTGATGACTAATTTGATTACGGACATGAATATTGCAAAAGTCATTTGAGAATTTTTCACCAATAAACCGAGAACCAAGAACATTTGCCATCCTATCACATGAGATAAACACTTCTTTGCCACAGACAACGGACCAAAAGCAAAAATTGGGATCCTCGGGCTTGTTTTTCTCTAAATTTAGATTAGCATAGGATAACTTGATCATGACATGGTTAATTTCCACATTGTTTTGATCATAGTCAAGTAGATTTGCAATGTCAGCATCCGTTGCGAAATCTAGGATACGATAACTAGAGAAATCTGAGAATTTAACAAACGAACCCGGATGGATAGTAAAATCTTTCATGTCATTCCATCTCTTGAGTGAAATTGGATCCACAAGCCATTTCTTGATAGAGAGATCAATGGGTTGTGTTTCTGAGGTAGAAGCTTGCTTTAATTTCTTTTGTTGAGGAGCCATTAGGGATAAATTTGAAGAAAGAAATTTAATAAGAGAAGGTAGGGTTTCTGGGATTTGGGGGAAGAAGACTGGTTTGAAGTAAAAGAGAGAGATAGAAAAAAAAGTGAACGGAAAGTTATATTAAAAAAAAACAGAATATACGTAACCGGTCGACCGGTCAAAATGGGGCGGTCGACCGTTTTTATCCAGAGTGCAAAACGGTCGACCGGTCCATTTTTAGCTGTCGACCGGTGCTGTTCTGGAAGCACAGTTCAGCCTGTTTTCAATTTACTGTGTCCTAGCCCATAACCGAGCCCATAACCGAGCTCTGATACCAAATGAAAGTGTGTACGCTTGTGCACACTAATTACGGATCGTGTAATATGGACTAATATATGCGGAATGTTATTTACAATTGCTATACAAGTAAATATTCAATAAACTAACTATATAGCAATTCACAGATATAGAATAGTAAATGCAGTAAACTGTAAAAATCACACCAGGGATTTTTATACTGGTTCGGACCTCCCGTCCTACGTCCAGTCCCAGACTTCTATCTGGATTTTCACAACCAACTACCTCGCTTCACCCGGAGGAACAGGTTTACAACACCCGAACAGCCGAACGGGATTTCGTGCCTCTTACAACTCGAGGACTTCAACAAAAAACAAATACAATTGTCGTTGACAACTTGTGCTCTTGATAACACTGATTTGTCACTTGTAGTACACCCTTCCTATAATCTTATCCTCAAAATATGTGAATGAATGTTTGTGAAGATTGAAGGAAGTATATTACTTATTTGAATCAAAAGATATGAAATAATTTCAATGATTCAATAAGCAATTTGAAGTAGAGAGCTTTTAGAATGCAAGAGTATTTAGAAATTAAGATCAGAATTTTAAAGCAAAGAATTGTTGTATTTCAATCAATGATTTAGATATGTTTATATAGAGAATAAATGGTTGTAACTCTTTGTGAAGAGTAGCCATTAACAGATGTGATCATTGATGAAAGGTAAGAGAAGCAACCATTGAAGAAAGAAGTGTCTTTTGGGAAAGGTTGCTTTCTGTTTAAAAACGGTCGACAGGTCAATAATGACCAGTAGACAAAATTTCAAATATATAGACGTTATGTGCATGTGTGCACGTTCATTGTGCAATTTACACAGGAACGGTCGACCGCCTGGTTTTGGACCGGTCGACCGGTCCCTGTTAAATTGCACAGTGAATGTGCAATGTCATCCAAAACGTATATACATCGATTCTATTGAGATGCATGATTATTTGAGGATAGATTTTAACAAAACTAATACTACTAACATACCAAATAATCAACCTCTAACGTATGAAGCTCGTTGTGTTTCAATGAATAACTTCTTTTTGTCGATCACGGTTTATCCCTTTGTCAGAAATCAAAACTATATAAAAATCTTGACTCAACATTCTCCCCCTTTTTGATTGATGACAACATAGTTATGAATATCCCCCTGTATATGATCTCCCCCTGAGATTGTGCCTGTAACTCTATATTTTCCTGCATATATACTGTTAGCACAATTTTCTCCCCCTTTGTCATCGACAAAAAGGAGTTTGTTAAAATAGAGGATATAAATTATATAATCCAGAGTATAAGCAAAATAAAACTACTACCATAGATCAAGAGTTAAGAGTCACATAATATGATAATACCCAAGAGTCTAGTACGAATTAAAACGCGACACTATTTAGTACAAGTGCATGATAATGTCTTAAAGCAAGAACTAAAGTCATAATTTACACATAATAATAGATAAAGAGATAAACTAAAAGGATTCAATCTGACTCTGTCTCACCCTCCTCTTCTTCTTCTTCTTCAACAAGCTGAGTTTTTCCGTATCCACGTCCATGACTCGTTCCCGAGCTTGTACCCTCCTCCGAGGATGTCCAAGCAAAAGTAGGAGGAGCTGGGCGCTTGCCAGGGTCTTGAGTTGGCATGGATGAGGATGATGCTCCACATGATATTGCTTCCCATATAGAACTGAAGAACGACTTAAGTTTGTTAAAGCGTTTATCCATTTTTGTGTCCATGCGCTTAAGTCGTGCTTCGAGAAGAAATTGATTTTGAGCAATAGTGTTAAGTGATTCTTTTGTTGAGGAAGATGATCTTAAAAGTTTAACTTCTTCAGGTTTAGGACGGGATGAACGGGAGGAAGCTTCTCTATGTCCTTGGTCTTTCCATTGTTCAAAAGGCATAATATTGAAGTATGGAGCTGGAAGCTTCATTCTTGTAATCGAAGCTTTGTTGATGGCTTTTGGTTTGGAAATAGAAGACTTTGGTGGTTCAATGCCACAATCGAGCAAGAGTCGCATAATATACTCGTTATAAAACAAGTGTGGCCTAGAACTATCATTTACTTTCAAGATCTCATCAAAGATCATACCAATCCAGTTTATACGAATGCCCCCATAGATTGCGTATAATGCCTTGAAATTTTCTTTATAGACGGCATCAAAATTTCCAATTCTTGGTAAAAGAGAGTGCATAAGAGTATGATGAAGAATTCTTGCAGACGGCCGTAAACCAATAGACTTAGTGCTATCCTTGTCATCTTCAGTAAATTGATGACTAATTTGATTACGGACATGAATATTGCAAAAGTCATTTGAGAATTTTTCACCAATAAACCGAGAACCAAGAACATTTGCCATCCTATCACATGAGATAAACACTTCTTTGCCACAGACAACGGACCAAAAGCAAAAATTGGGATCCTCGGGCTTGTTTTTCTCTAAATTTAGATTAGCATAGGATAACTTGATCATGACATGGTTAATTTCCACATTGTTTTGATCATAGTCAAGTAGATTTGCAATGTCAGCATCCGTTGCGAAATCTAGGATACGATAACTAGAGAAATCTGAGAATTTAAGAAAATGAACCCGGATGGATAGTAAAATCTTTCATGTCATTCCATCTCTTGAGTAAAATTGGATCCACAAGCCATTTCTTGATAGAGAGATCAATGGGTTGTGTTTCTGAGGTAGAAGATTGCTTTAATTTCTTTTGTTGAGGAGCCATTAGGGATAAATTTGAAGAAAGAAATTTAATAAGAGAAGGTAGGGTTTCTGGGATTTGGGGGAAGAAGACTGGTTTGAAGTAAAAGAGAGAGATAGAAAAAAAAGTGAACGGAAAGTTATATTAAAAAAAACAGAATATACGTAACCGGTCGACCGGTCAAAATGGGGCGGTCGACCGTTTTTATCCAAAGTGCAAAACGGTCGACCGGTCCATTTTTAGCTGTCGACCGGTGCTGTTCTGGAAGCACAGTTCAGCCTGTTTTCAATTTACTGTGTCCTAGCCCATAACCGAGCCCATAACCGAGCTCTGATACCAAATGAAAGTGTGTACGCTTGTGCACACTAATTACGGATCGTGTAATATGGACTAATATATGCGGAATGTTATTTACAATTGCTATACAAGTAAATATTCAATAAACTAACTATATAGCAATTCACAGATATAGAATAGTAAATGCAGTAAACTGTAAAAATCACACCAGGGATTTTTATACTGGTTCGGACCTCCCGTCCTACGTCCAGTCCCAGACTTCTATCTGGATTTTCACAACCAACTACCTCGCTTCACCCGGAGGAACAGGTTTACAACACCCGAACAGCCGAACGGGATTTCGTGCCTCTTACAACTCGAGGACTTCAACAAAAAACAAATACAATTGTCGTTGACAACTTGTGCTCTTGATAACACTGATTTGTCACTTGTAGTACACCCTTCCTATAATCTTATCCTCAAAATATGTGAATGAATGTTTGTGAAGATTGAAGGAAGTATATTACTTATTTGAATCAAAAGATATGAAATAATTTCAATGATTCAATAAGCAATTTGAAGTAGAGAGCTTTTAGAATGCAAGAGTATTTAGAAATTAAGATCAGAATTTTAAAGCAAAGAATTGTTGTATTTCAATCAATGATTTAGATATGTTTATATAGAGAATAAATGGTTGTAACTCTTTGTGAAGAGTAGCCATTAACATATGTGATCATTGATGAAAGGTAAGAGAAGCAACCATTGAAGAAAGAAGTGTCTTTTGGGAAAGGTTGCTTTCTGTTTAAAAACGGTCGACAGGTCAATAATGAACAGTAGACAAAATTTCAAATATATAGACGTTATGTGCATGTGTGCACGTTCATTGTGCAATTTACACAGGAACGGTCGACCGCCTGGTTTTGGACCGGTCGACCGGTCCCTGTTAAATTGCACAGTGAATGTGCAATGTCATCCAAAACGTATATACATCGATTCTATTGAGATGCATGATTATTTGAGGATAGATTTTAACAAAACTAATACTACTAACATACCAAATAATCAACCTCTAACGTATGAAGCTCGTTGTGTTTCAATGAATAACTTCTTTTTGTCGATCACGGTTTATCCCTTTGTCAGAAATCAAAACTATATAAAAATCTTGACTCAACATTCTCCCCCTTTTTGATTGATGACAACATAGTTATGAATCTCCCCCTGTATATGATCTCCCCCTGAGATTGTGCCTGTAACTCTATATTTTCCTGCATATATACTGTTAGCACAATTTTCTCCCCCTTTGTCATCGACAAAAAGGAGTTTGTTAAAATAGAGGATATAAATTATATAATCCAGAGTATAAGCAAAATAAAACTACTACCATAGATCAAGAGTTAAGAGTCACATAATATGATAATACCCAAGAGTCTAGTACGAATTAAAACGCGACACTATTTAGTACAAGTGCATGATAATGTCTTAAAGCAAGAACTAAAGTCATAATTTACACATAATAATAGATAAAGAGATAAACTAAAAGGATTCAATCTGACTCTGTCTCACCCTCCTCTTCTTCTTCTTCTTCAACAAGCTGAGTTTTTCCGTATCCACGTCCATGACTCGTTCCCGAGCTTGTACCCTCCTCCGAGGATGTCCAAGCAAAAGTAGGAGGAGCTGGGCGCTTGCCAGGGTCTTGAGTTGGCATGGATGAGGATGATGCTCCACATGATTTTGCTTCCCATATAGAACTGAAGAACGACTTAAGTTTGTTAAAGCGTTTATCCATTTTTGTGTCCATGCGCTTAAGTCGTGCTTCGAGAAGAAATTGATTTTGAGCAATAGTGTTAAGTGATTCTTTTGTTGAGGAAGATGATCTTAAAAGTTTAACTTCTTCAGGTTTAGGACGGGATGAACGGGAGGAAGCTTCTCTATGTCCTTGGTCTTTCCATTGTTCAAAAGGCATAATATTGAAGTATGGAGCTGGAAGCTTCATTCTTGTAATCGAAGCTTTGTTGATGGCTTTTGGTTTGGAAATAGAAGACTTTGGTGGTTCAATGCCACAATCGAGCAAGAGTCGCATAATATACTCGTTATAAAACAAGTGTGGCCTAGAACTATCATTTACTTTCAAGATCTCATCAAAGATCATACCAATCCAGTTTATACGAATGCCCCCATAGATTGTGTATAATTCCTTGAAATTTTCTTTATAGACTGCATCAAAATTTCCAATTCTTGGTAAAAGAGAGTGCATAAGAGTATGATGAAGAATTCTTGCAGACGGCCGTAAACCAATAGACTTAGTGCTATCCTTGTCATCTTCAGTAAATTGATGACTAATTTGATTACGGACATGAATATTGCAAAAGTCATTTGAGAATTTTTCACCAATAAACCGAGAACCAAGAACATTTGCCATCCTATCACATGAGATAAACACTTCTTTGCCACAGACAACGGACCAAAAGCAAAAATTGGGATCCTCGGGCTTGTTTTTCTCTAAATTTAGATTAGCATAGAATAACTTGATCATGACATGGTTAATTTCCACATTGTTTTGATCATAGTCAAGTAGATTTGCAATGTCAGCATCCGTTGCGAAATCTAGGATACGATAACTAGAGAAATCTGAGAATTTAACAAACGAACCCGGATGGATAGTAAAATCTTTCATGTCATTCCATCTCTTGAGTGAAATTGGATCCACAAGCCATTTCTTGATAGAGAGATCAATGGGTTGTGTTTCTGAGGTAGAAGCTTGCTTTAATTTCTTTTGTTGAGGAGCCATTAGGGATAAATTTGAAGAAAGAAATTTAATAAGAGAAGGTAGGGTTTCTGGGATTTGGGGGAAGAAGACTGGTTTGAAGTAAAAGAGAGAGATAGAAAAAAAAGTGAACGGAAAGTTATGTTAAAAAAAACCAGAATATACGTAACCGGTCGACCGGTCAAAATGGGGCGGTCGACCGTTTTTATCCAGAGTGCAAAACGGTCGACCGGTCCATTTTTAGCTGTCGACCGGTGCTGTTCTGGAAGCACAGTTCAGCCTGTTTTCAATTTACTGTGTCCTAGCCCATAACCGAGCCCATAACCGAGCTCTGATACCAAATGAAAGTGTGTACGCTTGTGCACACTAATTACGGATCGTGTAATATGGACTAATATATGCGGAATGTTATTTACAATTGCTATACAAGTAAATATTCAATAAACTAACTATATAGCAATTCACAGATATAGAATAGTAAATGCAGTAAACTGTAAAAATCACACCAAGGATTTTTATACTGGTTCGGACCTCCCGTCCTACGTCCAGTCCCAGACTTCTATCTGGATTTTCACAACCAACTACCTCGCTTCACCCGGAGGAACAGGTTTACAACACCCGAACAGCCGAACGGGATTTCGTGCCTCTTACAACTCGAGGACTTCAACAAAAAACAAATACAATTGTCGTTGACAACTTGTGCTCTTGATAACACTGATTTGTCACTTGTAGTACACCCTTCCTATAATCTTATCCTCAAAATATGTGAATGAATGTTTGTGAAGATTGAAGGAAGTATATTACTTATTTGAATCAAAAGATATGAAATAATTTCAATGATTCAATAAGCAATTTGAAGTAGAGAGCTTTTAGAATGCAAGAGTATTTAGAAATTAAGATCAGAATTTTAAAGCAAAGAATTGTTGTATTTCAATCAATGATTTAGATATGTTTATATAGAGAATAAATGGTTGTAACTCTTTGTGAAGAGTAGCCATTAACAGATGTGATCATTGATGAAAGGTAAGAGAAGCAACCATTGAAGAAAGAAGTGTCTTTTGGGAAAGGTTGCTTTCTGTTTAAAAACGGTCGACAGGTCAATAATGACCAGTAGACAAAATTTCAAATATATAGACGTTATGTGCATGTGTGCACGTTCATTGTGCAATTTACACAGGAACGGTCGACCGCCTGGTTTTGGACCGGTCGACCGGTCCTTGTTAAATTGCACAGTGAATGTGCAATGTCATCCAAAACGTATATACATCGATTCTATTGAGATGCATGATTATTTGAGGATAGATTTTAACAAAACTAATACTACTAACATACCAAATAATCAACCTCTAACGTATGAAGCTCGTTGTGTTTCAATGAATAACTTCTTTTTGTCGATCACGGTTTATCCCTTTGTCAGAAATCAAAACTATATAAAAATCTTGACTCAACATTCTCCCCCTTTTTGATTGATGACAACATAGTTATGAATCTCCCCCTGTATATGATCTCCCCCTGAGATTGTGCCTGTAACTCTATATTTTCCTGCATATATACTGTTAGCACAATTTTCTCCCCCTTTGTCATCGACAAAAAGGAGTTTGTTAAAATAGAGGATATAAATTATATAATCCAGAGTATAAGCAAAATAAAACTACTACCATAGATCAAGAGTTAAGAGTCACATAATATGATAATACCCAAGAGTCTAGTACGAATTAAAACGCGACACTATTTAGTACAAGTGCATGATAATGTCTTAAAGCAAGAACTAAAGTCATAATTTACACATAATAATAGATAAAGAGATAAACTAAAAGGATTCAATCTGACTCTGTCTCACCCTCCTCTTCTTCTTCTTCTTCAACAAGCTGAGTTTTTCCGTATCCACGTCCATGACTCGTTCCCGAGCTTGTACCCTCCTCCGAGGATGTCCAAGCAAAAGTAGGAGGAGCTGGGCGCTTGTCAGGGTCTTGAGTTGGCATGGATGAGGATGATGCTCCACATGATATTGCTTCCCATATAGAACTGAAGAACGACTTAAGTTTGTTAAAGCGTTTATCCATTTTTGTGTCCATGCGCTTAAGTCGTGCTTCGAGAAGAAATTGATTTTGAGCAATAGTGTTAAGTGATTCTTTTGTTGAGGAAGATGATCTTAAAAGTTTAACTTCTTCAGGTTTAGGACGGGATGAACGGGAGGAAGCTTCTCTATGTCCTTGGTCTTTCCATTGTTCAAAAGGCATAATATTGAAGTATGGAGCTGGAAGCTTCATTCTTGTAATCGAAGCTTTTTTGATGGCTTTTGGTTTGGAAATAGAAGACTTTGGTGGTTCAATGCCACAATCGAGCAAGAGTCGCATAATATACTCGTTATAAAACAAGTGTGGCCTAGAACTATCATTTACTTTCAAGATCTCATCAAAGATCATACCAATCCAGTTTATACGAATGCCCCCATAGATTGCGTATAATGCCTTGAAATTTACTTTATAGACGGCATCAAAATTTCCAATTCTTGGTAAAAGAGAGTGCATAAGAGTATGATGAAGAATTCTTGCAGACCGCCGTAAACCAATAGACTTAGTGCTATCCTTGTCATCTTCAGTAAATTGATGACTAATTTGATTACGGACATGAATATTGCAAAAGTCATTTGATAATTTTCACCAATAAACCGAGAACCAAGAACATTTGCCATCCTATCACATGAGATAAACACTTCTTTGCCACAGACAACGGACCAAAAGCAAAAATTGGGATCCTCGGGCTTGTTTTTCTCTAAATTTAGATTGGCATAGAATAACTTGATCATGACATGGTTAATTTCCACATTGTTTTGATCATAGTCAAGTAGATTTGCAATGTCAGCATCCGTTGCGAAATCTAGGATACGATAACTAGAGAAATCTGAGAATTTAACAAACGAACCCGGATGGATAGTAAAATCTTTCATGTCATTCCATCTCTTGAGTGAAATTGGATCCACAAGCCATTTCTTGATAGAGAGATCAATGGGTTGTGTTTCTGAGGTAGAAGCTTGCTTTAATTTCTTTTGTTAAGGAGCCATTAGGGATAAATTTGAAGAAAGAAATTTAATAAGAGAAGGTAGGCTTTCTGGGATTTGGGGGAAGAAGACTGGTTTGAAGTAAAAGAGAGAGATAGAAAAAAAAGTGAACGGAAAGTTATATTAAAAAAAACAGAATATACGTAACCGGTCGACCGGTCAAAATGGGGCGGTCGACCGTTTTTATAAAAAACGGTCGACCGGTCCATTTTTAGCTGTCGACCGGTGCTGTTCTGGAAGCACAGTTCAGCCTGTTTTCAATTTACTTTGTCCTAGCCCATAACCGAGCCCATAACCGAGCTCTGATACCAAATGAAAGTGTGTACGCTTGTGCACACTAATTACGGATCGTGTAATATGGACTAATATATGCGGAATGTTATTTACAATTGCTATACAAGTAAATATTCAATAAACTAACTATATAGCAATTCACAGATATAGAATAGTAAATGCAGTAAACTGTAAAAATCACACCAGGGATTTTTATACTGGTTCGGACCTCCCGTCCTACGTCCAGTCCCAGACTTCTATCTGGATTTTCACAACCAACTACCTCGCTTCACCCGGAGGAACAGGTTTACAACACCCGAACAGCCGAACGGGATTTCGTGCCTCTTACAACTCGAGGACTTCAACAAAAAACAAATACAATTGTCGTTGACAACTTGTGCTCTTGATAACACTGATTTGTCACTTGTAGTACACCCTTCCTATAATCTTATCCTCAAAATATGTGAATGAATGTTTGTGAAGATTGAAGGAAGTATATTACTTATTTGAATCAAAAGATATGAAATAATTTCAATGATTCAATAAGCAATTTGAAGTAGAGAGCTTTTAGAATGCAAGAGTATTTAGAAATTAAGATCAGAATTTTAAAGCAAAGAATTGTTGTATTTCAATCAATGATTTAGATATGTTTATATAGAGAATAAATGGTTGTAACTCTTTGTGAAGAGTAGCCATTAACAGATGTGATCATTGATGAAAGGTAAGAGAAGCAACCATTGAAGAAAGAAGTGTCTTTTGGGAAAGGTTGCTTTCTGTTTAAAAACGGTCGACAGGTCAATAATGACCAGTAGACAAAATTTCAAATATATAGACGTTATGTGCATGTGTGCACGTTCATTGTGCAATTTACATAGGAACGGTCGACCGCCTGGTTTTGGACCGGTCGACCGGTCCCTGTTAAATTGCACAGTGAATGTGCAATGTCATCCAAAACGTATATACATCGATTCTATTGAGATGCATGATTATTTGAGGATAGATTTTAACAAAACTAATACTACTAACATACCAAATAATCAACCTCTAACGTATGAAGCTCGTTGTGTTTCAATGAATAACTTCTTTTTGTCGATCACGGTTTATCCCTTTGTCAGAAATCAAAACTATATAAAAATCTTGACTCAACATTCTCCCCCTTTTTGATTGATGACAACATAGTTATGAATCTCCCCCTGTATATGATCTCCCCCTGAGATTGTGCCTATAACTCTATATTTTCCTGCATATATACTGTTAGCACAATTTTCTCCCCCTTTGTCATCGACAAAAAGGAGTTTGTTAAAATAGAGGATATAAATTATATAATCCAGAGTATAAGCAAAATAAAACTACTACCATAGATCAAGAGTTAAGAGTCACATAATATGATAATACCCAAGAGTCTAGTACGAATTAAAACGCGACACTATTTAGTACAAGTGCATGATAATGTCTTAAAGCAAGAACTAAAGTCATAATTTACACATAATAATAGATAAAGAGATAAACTAAAAGGATTCAATCTGACTCTGTCTCACCCTCCTCTTCTTCTTCTTCTTCTTCAACAAGCTGAGTTTTTCCGTATCCACGTCCATGACTCGTTCCCGAGCTTGTACCCTCCTCCGAGGATGTCCAAGCAAAAGTAGGAGGAGCTGGGCGCTTGCCAGGGTCTTGAGTTGGCATGGATGAGGATGATGCTCCACATGATATTGCTTCCCATATAGAACTGAAGAACGACTTAAGTTTGTTAAAGCGTTTATCCATTTTTGTGTCCATGCGCTTAAGTCGTGCTTCGAGAAGAAATTGATTTTGAGCAATAGTGTTAAGTGATTCTTTTGTTGAGGAAGATGATCTTAAAAGTTTAACTTCTTCAGGTTTAGGACGGGATGAACGGGAGGAAGCTTCTCTATGTCCTTGGTCTTTCCATTGTTCAAAAGGCATAATATTGAAGTATGGAGCTGGAAGCTTCATTCTTGTAATCGAAGCTTTGTTGATGGCTTTTGGTTTGGAAATAGAAGACTTTGGTGGTTCAATGCCACAATCGAGCAAGAGTCGCATAATATACTTGTTATAAAACAAGTGTGGCCTAGAACTATCATTTACTTTCAAGATCTCATCAAAGATCATACCAATCCAGTTTATACGAATGCCCCCATAGATTGCGTATAATGCCTTGAAATTTTCTTTATAGACGGCATCAAAATTTCCAATTCTTGGTAAAAGAGAGTGCATAAGAGTATGATGAAGAATTCTTGTAGACGGCCGTAAACCAATAGACTTAGTGCTATCCTTGTCATCTTCAGTAAATCGATGACTAATTTGATTACGGACATGAATATTGCAAAAGTCATTTGAGAATTTTTCACCAATAAACCGAGAACCAAGAACATTTGCCATCCTATCACATGAGATAAACACTTCTTTGCCACAGACAACGGACCAAAAGCAAAAATTGGGATCCTCGAGCTTGTTTTTCTCTAAATTTAGATTAGCATAGAATAACTTGATCATGACATGGTTAATTTCCACATTGTTTTGATCATAGTCAAGTAGATTTGCAATGTCAGCATCCGTTGCGAAATCTAGGATACGATAACTAGAGAAATCTGAGAATTTAACAAACGAACCCGGATGGATAGTAAAATCTTTCATGTCATTCCATCTCTTGAGTGAAATTGGATCCACAAGCCATTTCTTGATAGAGAGATCAATGGGTTGTGTTTCTGAGGTAGAAGCTTGCTTTAATTTCTTTTGTTGAGGAGCCATTAGGGATAAATTTGAAGAAAGAAATTTAATAAGAGAAGGTAGGGTTTCTGGGATTTGGGGGAAGAAGACTGGTTTGAAGTAAAAGAGAGAGATAGAAAAAAAAGTGAATGGAAAGTTATATTAAAAAAAAACAGAATATACGTAACCGGTCGACCGGTCAAAATGGGGCGGTCGACCGTTTTTATCCAGAGTGCAAAACGGTCGACCGGTCCATTTTTAGCTGTCGAGCGGTGCTGTTCTGGAAGCACAGTTCAGCCTGTTTTCAATTTACTGTGTCCTAGCCCATAACCGAGCCCATAACCGAGCTCTGATACCAAATGAAAGTGTGTACGCTTGTGCACACTAATTACGGATCGTGTAATATGGACTAATATATGCGGAATGTTATTTACAATTGCTATACAAGTAAATATTCAATAAACTAACTATATAGCAATTCACAGATATAGAATAGTAAATGCAGTAAACTGTAAAAATCACACCAGGGATTTTTATACTGGTTCGGACCTCCCGTCCTACGTCCAGTCCCAGACTTCTATCTGGATTTTCACAACCAACTACCTCGCTTCACCCGGAGGAACAGGTTTACAACACCCGAACAGCCGAACGGGATTTCGTGCCTCTTACAACTCGAGGACTTCAACAAAAAACAAATACAATTGTCGTTGACAACTTGTGCTCTTGATAACACTGATTTGTCACTTGTAGTACACCCTTCCTATAATCTTATCCTCAAAATATGTGAATGAATGTTTGTGAAGATTGAAGGAAGTATATTACTTATTTGAATCAAAAGATATGAAATAATTTCAATGATTCAATAAGCAATTTGAAGTAGAGAGCTTTTAGAATGCAAGAGTATTTAGAAATTAAGATCAGAATTTTAAAGCAAAGAATTGTTGTATATCAATCAATGATTTAGATATGTTTATATAGAGAATAAAGGGAACTTGCAGTGTGATAGCTGGGATGGTGTCAAAGTAAATAAACAAGCAATAACAACAAACAATAACAATCCAATAATCAATTTAAATAATCCCGAAATAATCGTATTAATTCGCATTGTTATTTGTATGACTTAATATAATTATTTCTAGAATCTACACTATCATTTCATGTAGATTAAAGATTATTACATTACGGTTTTCACTTGTCATTCAATTTCAATTTTTATACATCGTCAATTTAACAACATACATTCAGTGGTTCAAGGTGTAATTAACAAATCCTACGTGTCAACAAATTAAACAGTTAAAGGGGTCATATTATACAATGTCATTAAATCAAATTTAACATTTAACTATCCTATATCAAGTTCAATTACATACTATTTATCGTTTAACACTAACAATTTAACGTCCAATATAAACATCAACAATCAATCAGTTATCAGCCAAACTGTATTATCATCGCATAAATAATTAACAGATGATGGTGTTAGATGTCACAGGTGAACTGATACAGGTAATAACATATATAACAGTGAAATTAACTAACAGCAGCATATTTCAATTGTCGTTTCAATTGAAATCAAATTTAATAAATAAAAGAACGTTAATCGTGAGTGAGTGCTAACCTTTCGAGGCTAGAGAGAGAACGGAATGAGAAGAGATACGAACCCAAACACAGATTTCGAAGCAAAGCAATATTGGCAAGAATCGATGATGAACAATCTGATAGATAGGAATCGATGAGAACAATCGAACCAGCTAAAAAAATTTTTTTAGACGAGATGTATATTCTGTTATTATTCCACTTAAACCCAATATTCATTTCAAATACATATACATTTTACACAAATCTTAAGTTTAAATATACACTGACATCAAACATATATACACATTATATTCTTAAATCAATATATAAATGTTAAAACAAGCATATATGTGCTTTTAAAATCATTGTCTTAAAACAAAACATATATATTAAAATAAAACACCCATGTCCACAAAATCAAATATATATATATATACGTATTATATTTTAATCAGTACCTAAAATATATTGTAACCTATATACTTACTTTATGAACATATTGTATGTTACACAGGTGATTTTTAACATATATATCCTAAGCTAACCTTCAAATATATTATCTTACAGAAATTGGTATATTAGCAATTTACAACTTTTGTAACCAACTATATATATATATATCAAAGCTAGTGACAATATACTTTTTTTTATCAGCAGTTGTACGCAACATCATACAACAATAAGAATTATATAATATCATTAAATATACTTAAGCTGTACGAACCCTTTGAATCATATCATTAAAACCAAGAAAAAAAATAAATAAATATTTTCTACTCAATATAAAATGACGCATACTTCTTTTAAACCCGTAATAGCTTCAGATCCAAATAAAAAAAGTTTTCATCCTACACTATAAATAAGCTAACATGCAAAACCTACCAATATTGTTAGGAATCAATACGTCACTTAAATCTAGTTATAATAACATATATATGTTAACAACATCTATTCAAAATCAACACGTCCCTTATTATAATTCAAAACCCATCCATTTTTTTTATAAAGCAGATCAATATAGGTACCAGCAAACAAACATAGCTTCTGACAAAATTTTGTATCCATATATGGACTTATACTTTATATACGAGTTGTTGCCTTATACTTAAAATTATAAATATATGACTCAAAAGTAAACCGCAAGCTATCTAACAGTAAAACAAAACAAACCTTTACACTTTATACATACGACAAATCACATAACCAAAGTACAATATATATACTTCATAAAATATACAATATATTTAAAACTAACCAGTATATATACGCATATAACAGAACATACTAACTATAATTTTTTTATAACAACTCAACTTTTATAAACTGTATATATATGTACTGACATATTATATATATACTATGACAAATATATTAAACCAGAGAATGACTTAACCTACTACATTAAAACTATACGCTACTTCAATAAATATTTATATAACAGATCCTATATACAAGTACCTTGTATAACAGAGATGAAAGTGCTGCTGAGTGAAGTGAGGCTCGGCGAGCGGCAACCGTGGAGGATCGAGGTGAGAGGCCGATGGGAGGAAAGATGAGCGGCTGCGGTGGTCGAGTGACGACAGGGGCATGCTCGGTTTGCCAGGAGAATGGGAGGTTGGTGGTGAGGCACGACAAGTCAGGTCGGAAGTGAGAGGTCGGTCGGCGCTGACGTGGTGTAGACCGACGAGGTTGGTGGACACGAGGCTTGCGAGTTGCTATATGAAAATATATGAACTGAAGCTTTGAATTCTCAGTTTTGATACTCAGGCTATTAAAGCTTTAGAGAATATAAAAGTAGCTATTTGTCATCGGCTTTAGGCTATTGTAGCAGGTGATTGAAGACGGTGATGGGCTTGCTGGCTTTGGGATAAGAAAATGAACAAGCAAGTGAATGGGAAGAATGATATTGCAAGTCTCAGGCCATTGAATTTAGGACGTGAGTTTTGGAATATATGAAACTTTTTAGTGAAGAGTGCAGGAAACGTGAATTGAAGTCAAAAGGATTCAAACAGATGTACATTGAAAAGTCACGGCTATTGGTACCTTTGAGCAAAAAGGGAAAATGGGTTTTATGAAAAAGAGGAAGAACAGCTCAACAATTATATATATTTATTACGCCGAACGTCTTAAGCAGCGAATTTAAACCAATTGATCTTGGACCATGGATAAAGGAATGGTAACGGTCACAACACAGAGATACAGCTGTAAATAATTAAAGCCAATTATTATTGTTATTCGGGTGCACGTTTCAAAATTTTGAAATGCAAAAGAAAATAAAAGGCCACGGATCCGAACCGATACGATTACTGGTTTCGCGGATTTCGCTGTGAACCGGGCTTCAAAATACACAAACTAATATACCATAGAGATCAACACGATGGGATGATCAAAACGATATATATATATCAGTGGTACGATTGAATTATAAAAATTCAAAATTTCTAATAGCGGAAAATGCAAGAAAAACACTGAAAAATAAGATCGACGGAGCCAAAGATTTCCGAATTTGGAAAAACGACAAACTGACATCTTGCTCAGAAGATGATTTAGAATTTTTCTATGTAAAAATATTTAGGTTTCGGAAACATTCATTTTCATCGCTTTTTAACTGATTAAATTGAAGTGAATTTACGCGCAAAATAAACTTTTATATTTTCGGACGAAAATTTACCAGTTGCTATGTTTAACTAGACGTAATCCAAGTATTAAATTTTTATTTCAAAATTTTATCGTTTAAAATTTCACAAAATTTCAACTAATTACGTTATTAAAACAGTTGAAATTTACGGGTCGTTACACTCTCCCCCACTCAAAACTTTTCGTCCCCGAAAAGGAACGAGGTAGGAGAATAGAAACAACCAGAAAGAAAAACAGATTTGAAATATAAAATAACAATTAATTTAAACCATATAAATTCAAATTTAAATTAATTGATATTCAATAATTGATTTAATCTATTTGATTTCACTAAAATCAATCTCATCTATTTCTAAATTCATTATCTTATTATCCAATTATCTTCAATTTACAATTTCTAAAACCATAAATTTGAATAGTCTTTTATTATAATCATATTTTCTTCAACAATTGTAAATTCTTCTTTATTCCAAATTATTGTTAAATTTATTCTACTCAATATATCTAATCACATATATTTAATCCATATAAATTAATTTAAACCATAAAAGTTTCGATTTAAATTAATTTATATTTACTAATTGCTTTTAAATTCAAGGTATTTTCATAAGTTGATCAAATTCCAATTTATTAACTCTTTCATAACAAATTTATTTGTCTCATCTATTATTCAGTTAACTTATTATTCTGTTTATTTCAATTAACATTTTATAATTAAAATTTAAGTGTATAACATTTATTATAACCACTAAAATTTTATTTAAAAATTCAATTTATCTTATATATTATCCAATTACATATTCAACTTCTGAATGATTTAGGTAAGTTGTATTAGGATGCAGTTGAACATTATACAAATAAAATATTCCCAATTCAATTATTCAAGTTTAAATATTTATTCCAAATTTTGGTTTTATTTATATTTAAAATCATCCTTTAACAAAATTTAAGAATTAGATTTCCGATTAACTTTAAACAATTTAGAGATATATATAATGTATTTATATCAAATCAAATCAAATTTTAAAATAAGATACCTATATATATAAATCAAATTATACTGAAGAAATTCAAATCAAATTTTTTCAAAACAAAACCATAGCAAAGCTACAGAATAGTATCTCCACTTCGAAACTCGAAAATGAATGTCGATAATGCGGCCGCCATCACCGAAATTATTTTCCAGCGAGAAAGAGTTGGGCACTGATAAAACATCTAAAATTTCTTTGGAATGATTTCTATTTGAAAATATTTTGAATACTACACATTTTAAAACTTTCAAATCAAAGTTTGAAATGAACGGAAATTTAAATTCTCAAATTCTTTATTTAAATTCCTTTCAAATCCCAAATCAAATTATAACCAAGTTTCATAAATTCATTTATTTATATTATGCAATAATCAATGGTTTACAAAACAATAAATGAAAATCAAGTATTAACATTTCTGACAACAAATTTATTAACAATTTAATTTCAGAAAACTTATATTTATATATAATATAATCATACAAAACTTTTGTTTTATTTACCAAAGTTGAAAACGAAATTGTGTCAGTTTGCTCTGCTCAAGTGTTTTGGAAATCCTATCGATAGCGTTGATCAGACGAATCGATCGGAAACCCAAATCAACATCAACAACTCAAACAACACAATATATAAAACATTTTTATATAAATTTAAAAATACACTTTCTCGCTCGACGATACAAGAATGGATTCAAAGCAAGGATAGAGATTCAAATTTTGATGGACTCAAATCAAAGAGAATTCTGATTCGAAGACAAATTCGAAAGAAAAGATAAGATGATTCAATAACAGAATCGGGAGATGGTAAGTTTATTTAATTCATGGGCAACCTTAACCGGGCCGTCCGTAACTTCAAGAATAAGATCGATGATGAATTCCGAGGTAAATCAACACTCGATCTCAAGAGATGGGATTCAGGTATAGCAGGGAATAGATAGCATCGTAAACCGAGGACACACAAATCTCCGGTAAATCGATGCCTATTATAAAGGAGTTTTTGCTCCTTTACGAATCATTCGAAGATTGGCGAGACCGCCGACCTATTATAGATATCATTCAAAATGGAGTTGTGGGTTGCTCCAGAATTGAAAGAAGACGAATAGTGGAGGACACGAATGAATTTCGGAACCGAGGAGAACGTTCCAAAAATTCAAAGGAATTGAGTCAAATGAAGAGATTGAAACTCGAATGAGAGTGATTCCGTAAATACATTTACCCTATATGTTGAGTTTTGCCTAGAGCTACCAAAGCTCTGATACCAACTATAACGACCCGGAATTTTGGACCATTCGCATCCATTATAAGTGTATAGTTAGACACTCATGCCGGAGTTGAATTGCTCAAAATACCGCGTTGTTAATTTAAATTTGGCAAAACTGAACATATACAGTAAATAAATAATCACAGATCCCAGACACAGAGTAATAAGTGTAGCGGAAATAAAAGAGATAGTAGTTCATGAAGCTACTATATAAATGTATAAGTTACATCAGAGTTTACAACAGAAGAGTAATACGATACATCAAATACAAAGCAGAATACACACTGGAATCATCGATTACTGAAAGCAGAATAGATGGCTGGATCTTCAAGCAAAGCTCCAACTCCAAAGGTGAGTCTCAAATACTGGTACACTCGGTCTGACCCGAGCGTAAAGCAAAATACAAAACACTCGAGTCAGGATTAACATTCTTATATCAATAAATCCAACACAAGTGAAATAGCAATTGAAATACAAGTAACTCAAAGGATGTTTGGAATAACCATCCTTTAAGGATCCGTTAAACTATCTACTAGGTAGTAATGTACGCTAAGTAGATAATGTCTATCAGTAATATAAAGATATCAAAATAGCGTTAAGTCATGGCCCATTCCACCCTTAACACATTTTTATTCCCAAAAGCATATACAAGACCGTAGTTTCCCCAAAACCGGAAGTCACCAGAGGGCAATCCATATACTAAAGGTACAAAACAAATTCGTAGTGGTCGCGAATAAAGGGATACAAGTATGACAAGGCACATGAGGCAATACCCAAGGTAGTGACACTACCGTTCGCCTGATCCGGACTGGTGAGAACGCAACGCCGCAGCGGCCGCAACACCGTGAAACAACACTCCCAAAATCAAGGGTGCACCAATCGACAACAAGTAATGAGTAGTTCGAAGAAGTGTGTCCACTTGAGGTAGCTAATCCTCCATTGGCCCGGCACGGCTCCTGTTTTAGTCATTTCCAATTTGACACAAGTGTCAAGGCTATCCATCATCGTTCTCTTTCTTCAGTCATCACGTACATCATTCCAACCACTTCATTCTGGATCATCACTCCGCGCATAGTTATTAAAGTGGTTTCGGTTTAGATAGAGAGTATATCCATTACCGATCCCGGTCTCTTTAATAACTTTCGTAATTATTACACCGATTGGTCGTTTATTTATTTCAAAACCAAATCAATTACAATTTCAATTAGAATTTGTAAACCAACATTTCATTTCTCTTTTGAAATCAATTTCCAAAATTTACGTTTCAAAACTTCCAAATTATCGTTTCAAAATCTTATAATTCAATTTCAATCTTTATTTAAAACCATTCAAATATTGATTCAAGTTCGTATATAAGTTTCATTTCGAAAACATTTAAATTAATTTAATTTAACATTCAAATCAATTTAAATTCATTTATCGGTTTCATTCAATATTCATTAAGTAAATTTGTCATTTAAAACAATTTCTATTAAATTTCCAATTCATTAAATCCATTATTTAAATTCAACTTCATTATATCAAAACTTACCAATTTAATTAAATTATATTCATCAAACTGAATTCTTTAAATTTCAAGTCTTATATTAATTTCAATAAATCACATTTTATTTCTTGTTAAAGAAATTCAATTTCACTTATTTACTTACTTAAATAATTTTCCAAACTCAATTTAATAAAGAAAACTCAATTTCAATTATTTACGAAGTAAAAATTCACTTATTCAAAAGTTCAATTTCTCTTATCAAAGAATTCAAATTTTTATTTAATTATCAAATAATTCAATCTTATTTAATTATTAAATAATTTCAAAGTTTAAAAATTTCAAACTTAATTATTAAATCATTTCAAACTTAATTCAATCATTTCTCAAATTAAACAACATTCTTTCATCAATTACATTGTTAATATTTTGTTTCATATGATTAAATATTAACAGTTTCCTTTCATAAAAATTCAAATTCCAACTTCATTTCAAAACCATATTATTTATTCAAATAAAATCTTCGTTTATTTTTAAATCAAATTATTGACCAATCGGTTTTTGTTTAATTTCCTATCCTAGGTCAAGTTCAATTTGGGTATTTATCATTTCAACCCGATTCCAATTCAATTCAAAATCAAAGCATATCAAAGGGAACTTGCAGTGTGATAGCTGGGATGGTGTCAAAGTAAATAAACAAGCAATAACAACAAACAATAACAATCCAATAATCAATTTAAATAATTCCGAAATAATCGTATTAATTCGTATTGTTATTTGTACGACTTAATATAATTATTTCTAGAATCTACACTATCATTTCATGTAGATTAAAGATTATTACATTACGGTTTTCACTTGTCATTCAATTTCAATTTTTATACATCATCAATTTAACAACATACATTCAGTGGTTCAAGGTGTAATTAACAAATCCTACGTGTCAACAAATTCAACAGTTAAAGGGGTCATATTATACAATGTCATTAAATCAAATTTAACATTTAACTATCCTATATCAAGTTCAATTGCATACTATTTATCGTTTAACACTAACAATTTAACGTCCAATATAAACATCAACAAACAATCAATTATCAGCCAAACTGTATTATCATCGCATAAATAATTAACAGATGATGGTGTTAGATGTCACAGGTGAACTGATACAGGTAATAACATATATAACAGTGAAATTAACTAACAGTAGCATATTTCAATTGTCGTTTCAACTGAAATCAAATTTGATAAATAAAAGAACGTTAATCGTGAGTGAGTGCTCACCTTTCGAGGCTAGAGAGAGAACGGAATGAGAAGAGATACGAACCCAAACACAGATTTCGAAGCAAAGCAATATTGGCAAAAATCGACGACGAACAATCTGATAGATAGGAATCGATGAGAACAATCGAACCAGCTAAATTTTTTTTTTAGACGAGATGTGTATTCTATTATTATTCCACTTAAACCCAATATTCATTTCAAATACATATACATTTTACACAAATCTTAAGTTTAAATATACACTGACATCAAACATATATACACATTATATTCTTAAATCAATATATAAATGTTAAAACAAGCATATATGTGTTTTTAAAATCATTGTCTTAAAACAAAACATATATATTAAAATAAAACACCCATGTCCACAAAATCAAATATATATATATATATATACGTATTATATTTTAATCAGTACCTAAAATATATTGTAACCTATACACTTACTTTATGAACATATTGTATGTTACACAGGTGATTTTTAACATATATATCCTAAGCTAACCTTTAAATATATTATCTTACAGAAACTGGTATATTAGCAATTTACAACTTTTGTAACCAACTATATATATATATATCAAAGCTAGTGACAATATACTTTTTTTATCAGCAGTTGTACGCAACATCATACAACAATAAGAATTATATAATATTATTAAATATACTTAAGCTGTACGAACCCTTTGAATCATATCATTAAAACCAAGAAAAAAAATAAATAATATTTTTTACTCAGTATAAAATGACGCATACTTCTTTTAAACCCGTAATAGCTTCAGATCCAAATAAAAAAAGTTTTCATCCTACACTATAAATAAGCTAACATGCAAAACCTACCAATATTGTTAGGAATCAATACGTCACTTAAATCTAGTTATAATAACATATATATGTTAACAACATCTATTCAAAATCAACACGTCCCTTATTATAATTCAAAACCCGTCCATTTTTTATTTTTTATAAAGCAGATCAATATAGGTACCAGCAAACAAACATAGCTTCTGACAAAATTTTGTATCCCTATATGGACTTATACTTTATAAACGAGTTGTTGCCTTATACTTAAAATTATAAATATATGACTCAAAAGTAAACCGCAAGCTATCTAACAGTAAAACAAAACAAACCTTTACACTTTATACATACGACAAATCACATAACCAAAGTACAATATATATACTTCATAAAATATACAATATATTTAAAACTAACCAGTATATATACGCATATAACAGAACATACTAACTATAATTTTTTTATAACAACTCAACTTTTATAAACTGTATATATATATGTACTGACATATTATATATATACTATGACAAATATATTAAACTAGAGAATGACTTAACCTGCTACATTAAAACTATACGCTACTTCAATAAATATTTATATAACAGATCCTATATACAAGTACCTTGTATAACAGAGATGAAAGTGCTGCTGAGTGAAGTGAGGCTCGGCGAGCGGCAACCGTGGAGGATCGAGGTGAGAGGCCGATGGGAGGAAAGATGAGCGGCTGCGGTGGTCGAGTGACGACAGGGGCATGCTCGGTTTGCCAGGAGAATGGGAGGTCGGTGGTGAGGCACGACAAGTCAGGTCGGAAGTGAGAGGTCGGTCGGCACTGACGTGGTGTAGACCGACGAGGTTGGTGTACACGAGGCTTGCGAGCTGCTATATGAAAATATATGAACTGAAGCTTTGAATTCTCAGTTTTGATACTCAGGCTATTAAAGCTTTAGAGAATATGAAAGTAGCTATTTGTCATCGGCTTCAGGCTATTGTAGCAGGTGATTGAAGACGGTGATGGGCTTGCTGGCTTTGGGATAAGAAAATGAACAAGCAAGTGAATGGGAAGAATGATATTGCAAGGCCATTGAATTTAGGACGTGAGTTTTGGAATATATGAAACCTTTTAGTGAAGAGTGCAGGAAACGTGAATTGAAGTCAAAAGGATTCAAACAGATGTACATTGAAAAGTCACGCTATTGGTACCTTTGAGCAAAAAGGGAAAATGGGTTTTATGAAAAAGAGGAAGAACAGCTCAACAATTATATATATTTATTACGCCGAACGTCTTAAGCAGGGAATTTAAACCAATTGATCTTGGACCGTGGATAAAGGAATGGTAACGGTCACAACACAGAGATACAGCTGTAAATAATTAAAGCCAATTATTATTGTTATTCGGGTGCACGTTTCAAATTTTTGAAATGCAAAAGAAAATAAAAGGCCACGGATCCGAACCGATACGATTACTGGTTTTGCGGATTTCGCTGTGAACCGGGCTTCAAAATACACAAACTAATATACCGTAGAGATCAACACGATGGGACGATCAAAACGATATATAGATATCAGTGGTACGATTGAATTATAAAAATTCAAAATTTCTAATAGCGGAAAATGTAAGAAAAACATTGAAAAATAAGATCGACGGAGCCAAAGATGTCCGAATTTGGAAAAACAACAAACTGACATCTTGCTCAGAAGATGATTTAGAATTTTTCTATGTAAAAATATTTAGGTTTCGGAAACATTCATTTTCATCGCTTTTTAACTGATTAAATTGAAGTGAATTTACGCGCGAAATAAACTTTCATATTTTCGGACGAAAATTTACCAGTTGTTATGTTTAACTAGACGTATTCCAAATATTAAATTTTTATTTCAAAATTTTATCGTTTAAAATTTCACAAAATTTCAACTAATTACGTTATTAAAACAGTTGAAATTTACGGGTCGTTACATAGCTTGCTTAAAACGCTAATAAAAAGGTACATTTTTACACTGTACTGAAGCATAATGTGATATTATATTGTTTCCTCATGATTCGGGACGCCTCGTGTTGGGTTGTGTGCGTGCACGTATTGTGATATATTATATTTTGATTTTACGAAGGAGTCTCTGCCGAAATTATCCGAAAAATCCGACACGTAGATTTTTTTTACAGAATTTATCGTATGCGAAGAACAGAAAGTTGTTATTTGAATCTATTTAAAATCATAACATACGATAAAATGAGTTGGAGTGCACGTTCATTGTGCAATTTACACAGGAACGGTCGACCGCCTGGTTTTGGACCGGTCGACCGGTCCCTGTTAAATTGCACAGTGAATGTGCAATGTCATCCAAAACGTATATACATCGATTCTATTGAGATGCATGATTATTTGAGGATAGATTTTAACAAAACTAATACTACTAACATACCAAATAATCAACCTCTAACGTATGAAGCTCGTTGTGTTTCAATGAATAACTTCTTTTTGTCGATCACGGTTTATCCCTTTGTCAGAAATCAAAACTATATAAAAATCTTGACTCAACATTCTCCCCCTTTTTGATTGATGACAACATAGTTATGAATCTCCCCCTGTATATGATCTCCCCCTAAGATTGTGCCTATAACTCTATATTTTCCTGCATATATACTGTTAGCACAATTTTCTCCCCCTTTGTCATCGACAAAAAGGAGTTTGTTAAAATAGAGGATATAAATTATATAATCCAGAGTATAAGCAAAATAAAACTACTACCATAGATCAAGTGTTAAGAGTCACATAATATGATAATACCCAAGAGTCTAGTACGAATTAAAACGCGACACTATTTAGTACAAGTGCATGATAATGTCTTAAAGCAAGAACTAAAGTCATAATTTACACATAATAATAGATAAAGAGATAAACTAAAAGGATTCAATCTGACTCTGTCTCACCCTCCTCTTCTTCTTCTTCAACAAGCTGAGTTTTTCTGTATCCACGTCCATGACTCGTTCCCGAGCTTGTACCCTCCTCCGAGGATGTCCAAGCAAAAGTAGGAGGAGCTGGGCGCTTGCCAGGGTCTTGAGTTGGCATGGATGAGGATGATGCTCCACATGATATTGCTTCCCATATAGAACTGAAGAACGACTTAAGTTTGTTAAAGCGTTTATCCATTTTTGTGTCCATGCGCTTAAGTCGTGCTTCGAGAAGAAATTGATTTTGAGCAATAGTGTTAAGTGATTCTTTTGTTGAGGAAGATGATCTTAAAAGTTTAACTTCTTCAGGTTTAGGACGGGATGAACGGGAGGAAGCTTCTCTATGTCCTTGGTCTTTCCATTGTTCAAAAGGCATAATATTGAAGTATGGAGCTGGAAGCTTCATTCTTGTAATCGAAGATTTGTTGATGGCTTTTGGTTTGGAAATAGAAGACTTTGGTGGTTCAATGCCACAATCGAGCAAGAGTCGCATAATATACTCGTTATAAAACAAGTGTGGCCTAGAACTATCATTTACTTTCAAGATCTCATCAAAGATCATACCAATCCAGTTTATACGAATGCCCCCATAGATTGCGTATAATGCCTTGAAATTTTCTTTATAGACGGCATCAAAATTTCCAATTCTTGGTAAAAGAGAGTGCATAAGAGTATGATGAAGAATTCTTGCAGACGGCCGTAAACCAATAGACTTAGTGCTATCCTTGTCATCTTCAGTAAATTGATGACTAATTTGATTACGGACATGAATATTGCAAAAGTCATTTGAGAATTTTTCACCAATAAACCGAGAACCAAGAACATTTGCCATCCTATCACATGAGATAAACACTTCTTTGCCACAGACAACGGACCAAAAGCAAAAATTGGGATCCTCGGGCTTGTTTTTCTCTAAATTTAGATTAGCATAGAATAACTTGATCATGACATGGTTAATTTCCACATTGTTTTGATCATAGTCAAGTAGATTTGCAATGTCAGCATCCGTTGCGAAATCTAGGATACGATAACTAGAGAAATCTGAGAATTTAACAAACGAACCCGGATGGATAGTAAAATCTTTCATGTCATTCCATCTCTTGAGTGAAATTGGATCCACAAGCCATTTCTTGATAGAGAGATCAATGGGTTGTGTTTCTGAGGTAGAAGCTTGCTTTAATTTCTTTTGTTGAGGAGCCATTAGGGATAAATTTGAAGAAAGAAATTTAATAAGAGAAGGTAGGGTTTCTGGGATTTGGGGGAAGAAGACTGGTTTGAAGTAAAAGAGAGAGATAGAAAAAAAAGTGAACGGAAAGTTATATTAAAAAAAAACAGAATATACGAAACCGGTCGACCGGTCAAAATGGGGCGGTCGACCGTTTTTATCCAGAGTGCAAAACGGTCGACCGGTCCATTTTTAGCTGTCGACCGGTGCTGTTCTGGAAGCACAGTTCAGCCTGTTTTCAATTTACTGTGTCCTAGCCCATAACCGAGCCCATAACCAAGCTCTGATACCAAATGAAAGTGTGTACGCTTGTGCACACTAATTACGGATCGTGTAATATGGACTAATATATGCGGAATGTTATTTACAATTGCTATACAAGTAAATATTCAATAAACTAACTATATAGCAATTCACAGATATAGAATAGTAAATGCAGTAAACTGTAAAAATCACACCAGGGATTTTTATACTGGTTCGGACCTCCCGTCCTACGTCCAGTCCCAGACTTCTATCTGGATTTTCACAACCAACTACCTCGCTTCACCCGGAGGAACAGGTTTACAACACCCGAACAGCCGAACGGGATTTCGTGCCTCTTACAACTCGAGGACTTCAACAAAAAACAAATACAATTGTCGTTGACAACTTGTGCTCTTGATAACACTGATTTGTCACTTGTAGTACACCCTTCCTATATTCTTATCCTCAAAATATGTGAATGAATGTTTGTGAAGATTGAAGGAAGTATATTACTTATTTGAATCAAAAGATATGAAATAATTTCAATGATTCAATAAGCAATTTGAAGTAGAGAGCTTTTAGAATGCAAGAGTATTTAGAAATTAAGATCAGAATTTTAAAGCAAAGAATTGTTGTATTTCAATCAATGAATTAGATATGTTTATATAGAGAATAAATGGTTGTAACTCTTTGTGAAGAGTAGCCATTAACAGATGTGATCATTGATGAAAGGTAAGAGAAGCAACCATTGAAGAAAGAAGTGTCTTTTGGGAAAGGTTGCTTTCTGTTTAAAAACGGTCGACAGGTCAATAATGACCAGTAGACAAAATTTCAAATATATAGACGTTATGTGCATGTGTGCACGTTCATTGTGCAATTTACACAGGAACGGTCGACCGCCTGGTTTTGGACCGGTCGACCGGTCCCTGTTAAATTGCACAGTGAATGTGCAATGTCATCCAAAACGTATATACATCGATTCTATTGAGATGCATGATTATTTGAGGATAGATTTTAACAAAACTAATACTACTAACATACCAAATAATCAACCTCTAACGTATGAAGCTCGTTGTGTTTCAATGAATAACTTCTTTTTGTCGATCACGGTTTATCCCTTTGTCAGAAATCAAAACTATATAAAAATCTTGACTCAACATTCTCCCCCTTTTTGATTGATGACAACATAGTTATGAATCTCCCCCTGTATATGATCTCCCCCTGAGATTGTGCCTGTAACTCTATATTTTCCTGCATATATACTGTTAGCACAATTTTCTCCCCCTTTGTCATCGACAAAAAGGAGTTTGTTAAAATAGAGGATATAAATTATATAATCCAGAGTATAAGCAAAATAAAACTACTACCATAGATCAAGAGTTAAGAGTCACATAATATGATAATACCCAAGAGTCTAGTACGAATTAAAACGCGACACTATTTAGTACAAGTGCATGATAATGTCTTAAAGCAAGAACTAAAGTCATAATTTACACATAATAATAGATAAAGAGATAAACTAAAAGGATTCAATCTGACTCTGTCTCACCCTCCTCTTCTTCTTCTTCTTCAACAAGCTGAGTTTTTCCGTATCCACGTCCATGACTCGTTCCCGAGCTTGTACCCTCCTCCGAGGATGTCCAAGCAAAAGTAGGAGGAGCTGGGCGCTTGCCAGGGTCTTGAGTTGGCATGGATTAGGATGATACTCCACATGATATTGCTTCCCATATAGAACTGAAGAACGACTTAAGTTTGTTAAAGCGTTTATCCATTTTTGTGTCCATGCGCTTAAGTCGTGCTTCGAGAAGAAATTGATTTTGAGCAATAGTGTTAAGTGATTCTTTTGTTGAGGAAGATGATCTTAAAAGTTTAACTTCTTCAGGTTTAGGACGGGATGAACGGGAGGAAGCTTCTCTATGTCCTTGGTCTTTCCATTGTTCAAAAGGCATAATATTGAAGTATGGAGCTGGAAGCTTCATTCTGGTAATCGAAGCTTTGTTGATGGCTTTTGGTTTGGAAATAGAAGACTTTGGTGGTTCAATGCCACAATCGAGCAAGAGTCGCATAATATACTCGTTATAAAACAAGTGTGGCCTAGAACTATCATTTACTTTCAAGATCTCATCAAAGATCATACCAATCCTGTTTATACGAATGCCCCCATAGATTGCGTATAATGCCTTGAAATTTTCTTTATAGACGACATCAAAATTTCCAATTCTTGGTAAAAGAGAGTGCATAAGAGTATGATGAAGAATTCTTGCAGACGGCCGTAAACCAATAGACTTAGTGCTATCCTTGTCATCTTCAGTAAATTGATGACTAATTTGATTACGGACATGAATATTGCAAAAGACATTTGAGAATTTTTCACCAATAAACCGAGAACCAAGAACATTTGCCATCATATCACATGAGATAAACACTTCTTTGCCACAGACAACGGACCAAAAGCAAAAATTGGGATCCTCGGGCTTGTTTTTCTCTAAATTTAGATTAGCATAGAATAACTTGATCATGACATGGTTAATTTCCACATTGTTTTGATCATAGTCAAGTAGATTTGCAATGTCATCATCCGTTGCGAAATCTAGGATACGATAACTAGAGAAATCTGAGAATTTAACAAACGAACCCGGATGGATAGTAAAATCTTTCATGTCATTCCATCTCTTGAGTGAAATTGGATCCACAAGCCATTTCTTGATAGAGAGATCAATGGGTTGTGTTTCTGAGGTAGAAGCTTGCTTTAATTTCTTTTGTTGAGGAGCCATTAGGGATAAATTTGAAGAAAGAAATTTAATAAGAGAAGGTAGGGTTTCTGGGATTTGGGGGAAGAAGACTGGTTTGAAGTAAAAGAGAGAGATAGAAAAAAAAGTGAACGGAAAGTTATATTAAAAAAAAACAGAATATACGTAACCGGTCGACCGGTCAAAATGGGGCGGTCGACCGTTTTTATCCAGAGTGCAAAACGGTCGACCGGTCCATTTTTAGCTGTCGACCGGTGCTGTTCTGGAAGCACAGTTCAGCCTGTTTTCAATTTACTGTGTCCTAGCCCATAACCGAGCCCATAACCGAGCTCTGATACCAAATGAAAGTGTGTACGCTTGTGCACACTAATTACGGATCGTGTAATATGGACTAATATATGCGGAATGTTATTTACAATTGCTATACAAGTAAATATTCAATAAACTAACTATATAGCAATTCACAGATATAGAATAGTAAATGCAGTAAACTGTAAAAATCACACCAGGGATTTTTATACTGGTTCGGACCTCCCGTCCTACGTCCAGTCCCAGACTTCTATCTGGATTTTCACAACCAACTACCTCGCTTCACCCGGAGGAACAGGTTTACAACACCCGAACAGCCGAACGGGATTTCGTGCCTCTTACAACTCGAGGACTTCAACAAAAAACAAATACAATTGTCGTTGACAACTTGTGCTCTTGATAACACTGATTTGTCACTTGTAGTACACCCTTCCTATAATCTTATCCTCAAAATATGTGAATGAATGTTTGTGAAGATTGAAGGAAGTATATTACTTATTTGAATCAAAAGATATGAAATAATTTCAATGATTCAATAAGCAATTTGAAGTAGAGAGCTTTTAGAATGCAAGAGTATTTAGAAATTAAGATCAGAATTTTAAAGCAAAGAATTGTTGTATTTCAATCAATGATTTAGATATGTTTATATAGAGAATAAATGGTTGTAACTCTTTGTGAAGAGTAGCCATTAACAGATGTGATCATTGATGAAAGGTAAGAGAAGCAACCATTGAAGAAAGAAGTGTCTTTTGGGAAAGGTTGCTTTCTGTTTAAAAACGGTCGACAGGTCAATAATGACCAGTAGACAAAATTTCAAATATATAGACGTTATGTGCATGTGTGCACGTTCATTGTGCAATTTACACAGGAACGGTCGACCGCCTGGTTTTGGACCGGTCGACCGGTCCCTGTTAAATTGCACAGTGAATGTGCAATGTCATCCAAAACGTATATACATCGATTCTATTGAGATGCATAATTATTTGAGGATAGATTTTAACAAAACTAATACTACTAACATACCAAATAATCAACCTCTAACGTATGAAGCTCGTTGTGTTTCAATGAATAACTTCTTTTTGTCGATCACGGTTTATCCCTTTGTCAGAAATCAAAACTATATAAAAATCTTGACTCAACATTCTCCCCCTTTTTGATTGATGACAACATAGTTATGAATCTCCCCCTGTATATGATCTCCCCCTGAGATTGTGCCTGTAACTCTATATTTTCCTGCATATATACTGTTAGGCACAATTTTCTCCCCCTTTGTCATCGACAAAAAGGAGTTTGTTAAAATAGAGGATATAAATTATATAATCCCGAGTATAAGCAAAATAAAACTACTACCATAGATCAAGAGTTAAGAGTCACATAATATGATAATACCCAAGAGTCTAGTACGAATTAAAACGCGACACTATTTAGTACAAGTGCATGATAATGTCTTAAAGCAAGAACTAAAGTCATAATTTACACATAATAATAGATAAAGAGATAAACTAAAAGGATTCAATCTGACTCTGTCTCACCCTCCTCCTCTTCTTCTTCTTCAACAAGCTGAGTTTTTCCGTATCCACGTCCATGACTCGTTCCCGAGCTTGTACCCTCCTCCGAGGATGTCCAAGCAAAAGTAGGAGGAGCTGGGCGCTTGCCAGGGTCTTGAGTTGGCATGGATGAGGATGATGCTCCACATGATATTGCTTCCCATATAGAACTGAAGAACGACTTAAGTTTGTTAAAGCGTTTATCCATTTTTGTGTCCATGCGCTTAAGTCGTGCTTCGAGAAGAAATTGATTTTGAGCAATAGTGTTAAGTGATTCTTTTGTTGAGGAAGATGATCTTAAAAGTTTAACTTCTTCAGGTTTAGGACGGGATGAACGGGAGGAAGCTTCTCTATGTCCTTGGTCTTTCCATTGTTCAAAAGGCATAATATTGAAGTATGGAGCTGGAAGCTTCATTCTTGTAATCGAAGCTTTGTTGATGGCTTTTGGTTTGGAAATGGAAGACTTTGGTGGTTCAATGCCACAATCGAGCAAGAGTCGCATAATATACTCGTTATAAAACAAGTGTGGCCCAGAACTATCATTTACTTTCAAGATCTCATCAAAGATCATACCAATCCAGTTTATACGAATGCCCCCATAGATTGCGTATAATGCCTTGAAATTTTCTTTATAGACGGCATCAAAATTTCCAATTCTTGGTAAAAGAGAGTGCATAAGAGTATGATGAAGAATTCTTGCAGACGGCCGTAAACCAATAGACTTAGTGCTATCCTTGTCATCTTCAGTAAATTGATGACTACTTTGATTACGGACATGAATATTGCAAACGTCATTTGAGAATTTTTCACCAATAAACCGAGAACCAAGAACATTTGCCATCCTATCACATGAGATAAACACTTCTTTGCCACAGACAACGGACCAAAAGCAAAAATTGGGATCCTCGGGCTTGTTTTTCTCTAAATTTAGATTAGCATAGAATAACTTGATCATGACATGGTTAATTTCCACATTGTTTTGATCATAGTCAAGTAGATTTGCAATGTCAGCATCCGTTGCGAAATCTAGGATACGATAACTAGAGAAATCTGAGAATTTAACAAACGAACCCGGATGGATAGTAAAATCTTTCATGTCATTCCATCTCTTGAGTGAAATTGGATCCACAAACCATTTCTTGATAGAGAGATCAATGGGTTGTGTTTCTGAGGTAGAAGCTTGCTTTAATTTCTTTTGTTGAGGAGCCATTAGGGATAAATTTGAAGAAAGAAATTTAATAAGAGAAGGTAGGGTTTCTGGGATTTGGGGGAAGAAGACTGGTTTGAAGTAAAAGAGAGAGATAGAAAAAAAAGTGAACGGAAAGTTATATTAAAAAAAAAACAGAATATACGTAACCAGTCGACCGGTCAAAATTGGGCGGTTGACCGTTTTTATCCAGAGTGCAAAACGGTCGACCGGTCCATTTTTAGCTGTCGACCGGTGCTGTTCTGGAAGCACAGTTCAGCCTGTTTTCAATTTACTGTGTCCTAGCCCATAACCGAGCCCATAACCGAGCTCTGATACCAAATAAAAGTGTGTACGCTTGTGCACACTAATTACGGATCGTGTAATATGGACTAATATATGCGGAATGTTATTTACAATTGCTATACAAGTAAATATTCAATAAACTAACTATATAGCAATTCACAGATATAGAATAGTAAATGCAATAAATTGTAAAAATCACACCAGGGATTTTTATACTGGTTCGGACCTCCCGTCCTACGTCCAGTCCCAGACTTCTATCTGGATTTTCACAACCAACTACCTCGCTTCACCCGGAGGAACAGGTTTACAACACCCGAACAGCCGAACGGGATTTCGTGCCTCTTACAACTCGAGGACTTCAACAAAAAACAAATACAATTGTCGTTGACAACTTGTGCTCTTGATAACACTGATTTGTCACTTGTAGTTCACCCTTCCTATAATCTTATCCTCAAAATATGTGAATGAATGTTTGTGAAGATTGAAGGAAGTATATTACTTATTTGAATCAAAAGATATGAAATAATTTCAATGATTCAATAAGCAATTTGAAGTAGAGAGCTTTTAGAATGCAAGAGTATTTAGAAATTAAGATCAGAATTTTAAAGCAAAGAATTGTTGTATTTCAATCAATGATTTAGATATGTTTATATAGAGAATAAATGGTTGTAACTCTTTGTGAAGAGTAGCCATTAACAGATGTGATCATTGATGAAAGGTAAGAGAAGCAACCATTGAAGAAAGAAGTGTCTTTCGGGAAAGGTTGCTTTCTGTTTAAAAACGGTCGACAGGTCAATAATGACCAGTAGACAAAATTTCAAATATATAGACGTTATGTGCATGTGTGCACGTTCATTGTGCAATTTACACAGGAACGGTCGACCGCCTGGTTTTGGACCGGTCGACCGGTCCCTGTTAAATTGCACAGTGAATGTGCAATGTCATCCAAAACGTATATACATCGATTCTATTGAGATGCATGATTATTTGAGGATAGATTTTAACAAAACTAATACTACTAACATACCAAATAATCAACCTCTAACGTATGAAGCTCGTTGTGTTTCAATGAATAACTTCTTTTTGTCGATCACGGTTTATCCCTTTGTCAGAAATCAAAACTATATAAAAATCTTGACTCAACATTCTCCCCCTTTTTGATTGATGACAACATAGTTATGAATCTCCCCCTGTATATGATCTCCCCCTGAGATTGTGCCTGTAACTCTATATTTTCCTGCATATACACTGTTAGCACAATTTTCTCCCCCTTTGTCATCGACAAAAAGGAGTTTGTTAAAATAGAGGATATAAATTATATAATCCAGAGTATAAGCAAAATAAAACTACTACCATAGATCAAGAGTTAAGAGTCACATAATATGATAATACCCAAGAGTCTAGTATGAATTAAAACGCAACACTATTTAGTACAAGTGCATGATAATGTCTTAAAGCAAGAACTAAAGTCATAATTTACACATAATAATAGATAAAGAGATAAACTAAAAGGATTCAATCTGACTCTGTCTCACCCTCCTCTTCTTCTTCTTCTTCTTCAACAAGCTGAGTTTTTCCGTATCCACGTCCATGACTCGTTCCCGAGCTTGTACCCTCCTCCGAGGATGTCCAAGCAAAAGTAGGAGGAGCTGGGCGTTTGCCAGGGTCTTGAGTTGGCATGGATGAGGATGATGCTCCACATGATATTGCTTCCCATATAGAACTGAAGAACGACTTAAGTTTGTTAAAGCGTTTATCCATTTTTGTGTCCATGCGCTTAAGTCGTGCTTCGAGAAGAAATTGATTTTGAGCAATAGTGTTAAGTGATTCTTTTGTTGAGGAAGATGATCTTAAAAGTTTAACTTCTTTAGGTTTAGGACGGGATGAACGGGAGGAAGCTTCTCTATGTCCTTGGTCTTTCCATTGTTCAAAAGGCATAATATTGAAGTATGGAGCTGGAAGCTTCATTCTTGTAATCGAAGCTTTGTTGATGGCTTTTGGTTTGGAAATAGAAGACTTTGGTGGTTCAATGCCACAATCGAGCAAGAGTCGCATAATATACTCGTTATAAAACAAGTGTGGCCTAGAACTATCATTTACTTTCAAGATCTCATCAAAGATCATACCAATCCAGTTTATACGAATGCCCCCATAGATTGCGTATAATGCCTTGAAATTTTCTTTATAGACGGCATCAAAATTTCCAATTCTTGGTAAAAGAGAGTGCATAAGAGTATGATGAAGAATTCTTGCAGACGGCCGTAAACCAATAGACTTAGTGCTATCCTTGTCATCTTCAGTAAATTGATGACTAATTTGATTACGGACATGAATATTGCAAAAGTCATTTGAGAATTTTTCACCAATAAACCGAGAACCAAGAACATTTGCCATCCTATCACATGAGATAAACACTTCTTTGCCACAGACAACGGACCAAAAGCAAAAATTGGGATCCTCGGGCTTGTTTTTCTCTAAATTTAGATTAGCATAGAATAACTTGATCATGACATGGTTAATTTCCACATTGTTTTGATCATAGTCAAGTAGATTTGCAATGTCAGCATCCGTTGCGAAATCTAGGATACGATAACTAGAGAAATCTGAGAATTTAACAAACGAACCCGGATGGATAGTAAAATCTTTCATGTCATTCCATCTCTTGAGTGAAATTGGATCCACAAGCCATTTCTTGATAAAGAGATCAATGGGTTGTGTTTCTGAGGTAGAAGCTTGCTTTAATTTCTTTTGTTGAGGAGCCATTAGGGATAAATTTGAAGAAAGAAATTTAATAAGAGAAGGTAGGGTTTTTGGGATTTGGGGGAAGAAGACTGGTTTGAAGTAAAAGAGAGAGATAGAAAAAAAAGTGAACGGAAAGTTATATTAAAAAAAAACAGAATATACGTAACCGGTCGACCGGTCAAAATGGGGCGGTCGACCGTTTTTATCCAGAGTGCAAAACGGTCGACCGGTCCATTTTTAGCTGTCGACCGGTGCTGTTCTGGAAGCACAGTTCAGCCTGTTTTCAATTTACTGTGTCCTAGCCCATAACCGAGCCCATAACCGAGCTCTGATACCAAATGAAAGTGTGTACGCTTGTGCACACTAATTACGGATCGTGTAATATGGACTAATATATGCGGAATGTTATTTACAATTGCTATACAAGTAAATATTCAATAAACTAACTATATAGCAATACACAGATATAGAATAGTAAATGCAGTAAACTGTAAAAATCACACCAGGGATGTAACAACCCTGTATTTTGTGATTATTTTAATTATATATATTAATTTCTTTAATTTAATTTCCTGATTTAAAAACTTTATTTTATTTATTAAAATGAATAAATTTTGTTATTTTAAATATAAATTTTGATTTTGATGTGAATTAGAATTCTAAACATGACTAAAAAGAATATTTTCCAGAAAAGTGAATTTTGGTCAATATAGTCAAACTTTGACTTTTAATTTAGAAATATGAAAGTTTGAAAATTTGAATTTTATCTTTTATTATGAAAGTAAATAAAATTTTAAGAATAATGCTTTTCGTTTCGTTGAAATCTGATTTATAATGTAAATGTTATGCCTTTTTCAATATTGTGTGTAATTTGCTGTATTTAACAAATTGTTTATTTTAAATTGTATAAATAATATTTTATTTGGTCATGTAATGTTCTAATTTATATTTATATGGGTAAAATAACATGTTATGCATATATTTTGGTTTTAAAACATTTTTAAAAGTATAATTGACATTTTCCAGTGTCAGTTGTATTTTGCTTACAATTTCTAATTTCCAGTTTCAATTAATTAAAGTAATTCTTTATTTATTTTTCTATTTTTTTTCTTAAAATATTATTTTATTCTCATTCCCACTTTATTTTGTTCCTCATTTATTTTATTTATTTGACCTTTTATTTGTTTTAAAGTGAAATAGAAATTTTCTAAAACTAGTGATATTCTATTTGTAAATTTTAAGTCCTGTTTTGAATTTTTAAACAATTTCTTTAGTTCTTTTTCTAATTTCTCTAAATTTAATTAATTATTTCATTTTTAAAATATAAATGAATTATTTTACTTCACATTTTTTTTAAATATTTTTAAAATGAAGTTTTTAATTTTCCAAAGTCAATAGTGATTTATTTGTAATTTCTGGACCCTGTTTTCAATTTTTAAGCAATTTCTTATATTCTTTTTCCATTTTCTTTAAAATTAATTAATCTTATTTTATATTACTTTTTTTTGGTTTTAAAGTCAATTTACTGATTTTATTTTTGTTTTATTTGAATTTAAAGAAAAAGAAATATGAAGAGTTTTAAAAGCTTATTTACCTTAAGTCCTTTCATCTCCTTTGTCCTTTCATTTGCCATAACTCCTCAATTACTATCTTGGCTGTGCATTTTGGTTTGTAGCCGTGATTTTTCAGCCTCCATTCACCCAAAAACATTTTACCTTCTCATTCATTCATGGCTTCAAGAAAATCTATGGGTAATGGCTACTTTTTTACACTTTTCTTCTCATTTTTCATGTATTTTGCCTTGTTTTCTTTGCTTCTTTGAATGGCCTCCACTCCATATCCACGGCCACCACCCCCTACATCTCTTCCCTGCCATCACCACCAGCTACTCCTCTAGTCTTGACCAAGGCCGAGCCACCATGATGCCAAAACTCCACAAAAATTGCAACACAAGCCATAAAAACATGTTGTTTGACCACTATTTGTTCACCACTTCATTTTCCACCACCACCACCACCTTAGGCCGCCTCCACCACCTCTGGCCAGACCACCACACACCTTTCCTTCCACTGACCTGATCCATACCTCTCTGACCTGACCACACAAGCCCATGGCCAAGCCATTTTTGTGAACAAAACCCACCAATTTTGCCTTAAACTCTTCATATTCCTTTGTATAAACTTTCTCCTCATATTCTACTACCTAGGCCATGCATACACATGACCAAACCTGAGCCAAAATTGTTCAAACCAGAGCCAAAAACATCCCTAGGCCATGACAAAAGAATAGAGAAAGCAAGGCAAAAGATTTGGCATTCGTATCTCTTTTTATTTAAAAGTTATGTCATTTCTAGTGTATTGAAATTTATGGTTTGCTTTGATTTTTGTTTGGGTTGTAACACAAGATCTATATCATTGGATTTGCTCTCCACACTCAAATTGTATTAGAGTTGTCGTGCCTTCATAATCTTTGTGTTGTGAGCTTTGTTGGCAAATCTCCAGCTTAACAGGTGAGTTATTCTCACCAGACAATATGTACATATATAACTAGTGAATTGACCCCTTTTGAATCTGTAAAATGCATTATCATGTTACACTTGCTATGTTATGATTTTATGATGTTCACCCATTCTTAAACACCTATTATATTATATGTTACTGTTATATTATGTTGTTCTATTATTTTTATCAGTTTATCACACTGCAAGTTCCCTTTAGATTAGAATCACTATGGGTTGAAATGATACATACCCGAACGGACTTTAGAATAGGAGAAAATCATTATGGGCTGAAATGATAGGCCTGAATGATTTTCAATTTTTTTTTATTTCCTTGGGATTGCGGGTTTGAAATGATCAAACCCGGGTTTTCTTTGTAAATTACGGGTTGAAATGATATATTACCCGTATCACTTTACCTAGACTAGAAATGAAATACAGACCCGTTGTTAAAATATGTTTTTATAAAAATCTTAAAAATATTTTTGAAATGTAAATATTATAATATTTGATTTAAACTAAATAAAAAAATGATTTATGTAAGCATTATTGATTTTTTTGAAAATTTATAAGTGAAATAAATTATTGGTAAAACTAGAAAATTTGAAATGTAAGTTATTTTGGGAAATTTTAATTGGGTGATAATTGGAATTTAAATTAAATATGAAATGTGATAACTTCATGATAATTTGGATTAAAGTGAGTTTAAATGATTTTTATATTATATTAATGATTTTGAATAAAGTTAAAATGTGAAATGAATGAATATTTAAGTTGAAATTTTGAAATATAACTAAAATTGGAAATTTGTGAATTTGGCTTAAGAGTGAATTTTAAGTTAAGTAAATAAAAATGGAATTAAGTTATATTTGAAATTTTAAAATTAAGTGTTAAGTTAATTTAATTTAATGAATTTATAATTTAAAATTGGAATTTAATAAGTGAATTATTATTAAATTTTGATTTTTGAATGGAGGTTTAACTTTATAAAATCATGAATATAAGGGTATTTGAATGATTATATATGATTTTATAAGTTAAAAATGATTTATATAAAAATATATTTGTTTGTGAAATTATACTGAATATTTGAAGTTAATTAACTGCATCTCTGAAATGCTATTAATTCTAATGTAAATGATAATACAACATTTGTAAATGCTGTAGTTGATAATAATGAACCAAATGGCTAAATTTAATTAAAGGCTATTATAGCATTTTTGTAATGTTATAATGGTTGAATTTAACTAAGTTTATTTGAAACTAATGTAACCCTATTACAGCATTTTAAATGCTGTCTTTTGTTAAATTGAACTGTTTTAAATGTGACTTTCCGTAGCATTTTCTAAATGCTGCAAAAGTTGAATTTTCATTGTTTTAATTAATTTAAGTGAACGAATGAAAGATTAAAATTTTGGAAATTTAATAATTTAATTATTAATAATAACTTTATTTTTATGATTTAAAATAAAGTAATTTGTTTCGAAATATAAACTATTTTGAAATATGATATTTTGATATTTTGATATTTTGAAATGGATTTTTGAAGGATATTGAATTTTGAAATGATATTTGATTTCGAAGTATAAAATACCATTTTGAAATTTTAACCACGGGGTGTATTTAATTTATAGTTTAACTGATCCTTGAAGGATGGGCGATCCCAAGCATCCTTTGAGTTATTATGCATTTCTACTACAGTTCACTTGAGTTGGTTTACATTATATAAGTATATATTGTCCTGACTCGAGTGTTTTGTGTTTTACTTTACGCTCGGGTCAGCCTGAGTATTTACAGCTTAGCTTTGGATCTCATTCTGGAGCTAGGAATCGCTGGAGATTCTGCTTGTCTAGTTATCTGTTCCTTTCAGTTCAGTTGTTCTATTCTAGTTCTGGTATTTATAAACTTCTATGTATTTGGGATTTCTATTGTATATGTTTTCAGAATGATATTATGTATTATGTTTTGAGAGTTTGTATATAGTAGCTTCATGAACTACTATGGTATTTTATTTCCGCTGTGAGTTATTCTGATATGTTCTGTGTTTGTGATTCTGTGTATTTGATTTCATTTGCTCCAAATTTATTTACAATCTGTTATTTTGAATTATTCAAGTCAGACATGTGTGGATTATTGTCGATTTGAATGGTCCAAAATAGTGGGTCGTTACAGTTGGTATCAGAGCTTTGGTTTTAGGCAAACCTTAGCCTACGGAGCAAAAACTCATTAGAGATAGGGTAGAAATACCCTAGTATAAGTGAAATCAATCTCAGAATCATTTCTTTGTGAGAGAACGTATTTTCGAAGTATAAAATGATTTTTAAAGAATTTTTCAAGATTATTTTGATATAAATTTCCTTGCTTTGAAAGTAAAATATTTCTTAAACTTCATTCCTTTCGTATCCACCTTGTTAGTAATTTCTTTGATTAGGATCCTCTAAAATTTTGAACTTCTCTCTTGATTGATCTAGATCCATTGTTGATAGGAATCTATTTTGAGTATGGCAAAATCAGTAGTTTGTTAAGTTGTTTTGAGTAAACTCTGTTGTATCTTTTGCTTAGCTAAAGTTGTCCAACTAAAGATATTTATGCTTCTGTTTTCGTATGTTATGAATTCGAGTCTTTCCAAATTTTTATGGGAATTTTTCTGTATCGATATAGGTTATATATCTCTAATCTTCGTTTGGATTCTTATCGAATAAGATTCCTTTGAATTTTGGAACGCTCCCACTTGTTCTGAAATCCATTCCTGTCTCCCTTATTGTATTCTTTTGATTTTGGAGCATTGCATCACTCCACTTTGTATGACCTTTATAGGGTGGCGATTCCGCCAATCTTTGAATGATTATAATTGGCATTGATTCATCGGAGATTTCTGTATCCTCGGTTTACGATGTTTTCTATCTTCTGCTATATTTAGATTCTATCTCTGGCAATCGAAGGTCGATTTGCCTTAGATTTTCGCATCGATTATATTCCTGAAGTCACGGTTGACCAGTTAAGGTCGCCCGCGATTCATATAGGCTTATCAATCTTCTATTTGGTAATTTAATTATCTTATCTTCGTTTGAGCCTATCTTTGAATTAGAATTCTATTTGATTAGAGTCCTTCTAAATTTGAATCTCTGTTTTGCTTTGAAATCCATCCTTGAATCGTCCCTTGGAAAGTTTGTGGTTGATTGTCTTTTGAAAATTGTGTATTCATCGTAGTTTTTATTTTGATAAGGATGGCCATATTTTTATATAAAGATGAAATGTTTTTGATAATGATTATGTACCTTTTAAAAAAATGAGAATTTGAAGTTTTGAAAGGATTTGAAATTTTGAAAATTTTATAAGAAATGGTTTCATATAAAATGATTTATAACTAAAGGCTTTGAATCTGAATTTAAGTGATTGAACTCTGGCATTTTGGAACTGGTTTTAAGATTTTGAAATAATAAATAATATGATTTGAAATTATTTTTCCGAATAAGTAATGTTTCAATGATTTTAATGGGTTTTAATGATTTTGAAGGAATTTCAAAGAAGTTTTCAAAGTAAATGGAAGTCCAGAACCACTTGTGTCGCTGGAAAATAATTTCGGTGATGAGTGCACGCATCATCGACATTGATTTTCGAGTTTCTGAGTGAGGGAGAGGCCACTTCGGTAACTTTGCTATGCGATTGATTTGTGAAACCAATTCTGATTTCAAATTCCGACGCGTGATGTGATATTCGAAAGATATATGTATATATATTGAACAATTTGAAATGAGCCGGTGTTCAGTCCTTGAGTTTTGGATTTGATTTGATATAACCCTATTTTGGAATTGATTTACTGATTTAATTATGATTTCCAACTCTTATTGAAATATGATTTCTTCGACTATTTTGAAGGTTCGAGCACTTCCAAATCAAGGTTAACTTTTCAAAGCTAAAATTTTTGAAAAGTATGAATTATTTGATAAAGTATATAAATTTGTTTTGAATGTTTAAGTATGAAGTAATATGATTTAAATAAGTTGAAACTGTTTTGTTAAGTAAATGAATAAGGCAATTTTAAAATTTTCTAATATGAAATTTAGATTCGAAATGCTTTGAAAAGAATTTGGTCTTCAAAATATTTTGAATAAAATTTAGTTTAAATGTTTTAACTTAGTAACATCTTTATGAAACTATATATTTAACAAGTTGGAATAAATATATAAGTTGTACGTATGGTGTTTTATTCGCATAATTAATTTGATCCAAGTTTGAGTACACAAGTTCGAGGTGGATTACACCATTTCGTGTTAGGATTTTCATTCGATTCTTGATGGCGAATATTTGATATGGATTTTGGGCTTGATTCTAGAATTCTCTATCGTAGTATATGGCTATGCAAGGAGACTGATGGCTTCTAGTCGAGAAACCATATCGAAATCCGCATTAGGGAAGTCGAATGGACAATACTAGTTCGAAAGCGAACTTGTGTGATCGAGCGAGCGATCAAATGTAGTTTGCGAAATGATGACGTATGTACATCTTATATCCTAATATCATTTATATATTTTGACGCTGAAATTGAAAGCTGTCGAGTTAGAATATCTTTGCTTACTAAAAGAAAATTCCAATTTAAATTACAAAGATATATAACCCATAAATGCAAAGATATTCAAATCCCATATGGCTCTTCATACAGCGAAATTTATTTTGAAAAATTTGATCCTTATATAAGATGGATCTTACATAAGTATAAGATGATTTTGAAAACATTTGATTTTGGAAATGAATTGGTTGACTTAAATTATTGATTTGGAAATTTGGATTTATTTTCTAAATCTATTATTCTGGAAACGTTGAAACTAAAGATAATTAATTTGAGAAGAAATAATTCGGTGAAATTGTATATGATTTTGAAATTGAACTGATATTGAAACAAATTGAAATTTGAGAACCTTATGTTACTAAACACTTGATTTGGAAGTTGTCAAACTTATATAAAATTGATTTGTATGAGTATGAAATTGATTCGAAAACTATAGATTTGAAAAGGTACTCAATTTGAAAGTGAAATCTTATATATAATTGATATTATATAAGTACGATATTTGAAAGTGATTTGAAAAGGTACTATATGATACATATTTTCGAAGTAAAGATATGGAAAGTGCCTTCTGCTTGATATCCGATTTGTGGCCACATCTTGGATTCATTCTATCGATATTATTCTCTCTGATTTTTGGTTTTCCGGATATGATACTCGAGTGTCCTTCGAATTCCATGGCGTTACCCATGGTCTTACGAACTCGACTGCATAGCGTAATTCGTAAGGCAGTGATTGCTTAAAAGGTACGGATGTTTCCTGGGGGATCTAGGCGTAACCATTGTGTATCTGCGATCTATGGTCGTGTTAGTGGCGTAATCCGCAAGGCAGAGATTGCTTGAGGGGTATGGATGTTTCCTGGGGGATCCAGGCGTAACCATTTTTATGTATCCTGCGGTCCACCGTTTTGTTGCATGGCGAAATTCGCAAGGCAGTGAATGCTTAAAAGGTACGGATGTTTCCTGGGGGACCCAGGCGTAACCATTGTGTATCTGCGATCCATGATTTGATTCGTTTTTGTTTGGATTGTACTTTCCATATCTGTTTTTAAAGGTTTTCCCAGTATTTTCACTAGGTGTTGAAACAGGTCTACTAAGTACCTGGAGAATTCCAGTTTTGCGCCTGATCAACGCACTACCAAAGTCTACAGGAACAAGGATAAACTTGTTGAAACATCGAGTTATAAAAGTATTTTGATAAAATATTATATAAAGGATATTTTGATCAGTTATTTTCCTTCCTAAAGGATTTTAAAGTGTTTTAAATATTTTACCTCTTTAACCAACAATTTTAATTAATGGCTCATCCTTGTCTTTCAACCCATTTTCCCTCCTAGATATCCCTATTCCCCTACCTTCTTTTCGGGGATGTCTTCCAACCTATTGTTCTACCTAGTTGTTTCTCCGAAATTTTTTCCTTTTCGAGGATGAAAAGATTTGAGTGGGGGAGAGTGTAACAACCCTGTATTTTGTGATTATTTTAATTATATATATTAATTTCTTTAATTTAATTTCCTGATTTAAAAACTTTATTTTATTTATTAAAATGAATAAATTTTGTTATTTTAAATATAAATTTTGATTTTGATGTGAATTAGAATTCTAAACATGACTAAAAAGAATATTTTCCAGAAAAGTGAATTTTGGTCAATATAGTCAAACTTTGACTTTTAATTTAGAAATATGAAAGTTTGAAAATTTGAATTTTATCTTTTATTATGAAAGTAAATAAAATTTTAAGAATAATGCTTTTCGTTTCGTTGAAATCTGATTTATAATGTAAATGTTATGCCTTTTTCAATATTGTGTGTAATTTGCTGTATTTAACAAATTGTTTATTTTAAATTGTATAAATAATATTTTATTTGGTCATGTAATGTTCTAATTTATATTTATATGGGTAAAATAACATGTTATGCATATATTTTGGTTTTAAAACATTTTTAAAAGTATAATTGACATTTTCCAGTGTCAGTTGTATTTTGCTTACAATTTCTAATTTCCAGTTTCAATTAATTAAAGTAATTCTTTATTTATTTTTCTATTTTTTTTCTTAAAATATTATTTTATTCTCATTCCCACTTTATTTTGTTCCTCATTTATTTTATTTATTTGACCTTTTATTTGTTTTAAAGTGAAATAGAAATTTTCTAAAACTAGTGATATTCTATTTGTAAATTTTAAGTCCTGTTTTGAATTTTTAAACAATTTCTTTAGTTCTTTTTCTAATTTCTCTAAATTTAATTAATTATTTCATTTTTAAAATATAAATGAATTATTTTACTTCACATTTTTTTTAAATATTTTTAAAATGAAGTTTTTAATTTTCCAAAGTCAATAGTGATTTATTTGTAATTTCTGGACCCTGTTTTCAATTTTTAAGCAATTTCTTATATTCTTTTTCCATTTTCTTTAAAATTAATTAATTATTTTTATTTTATATTACTTTGTTTCGGTTTTAAAGTCAATTTACTGATTTTATTTTTGTTTTATTTGAATTTAAAGAAAAAGAAATATGAAGAGTTTTAAAAGCTTATTTACCTTAAGTCCTTTCATCTCCTTTGTCCTTTCATTTGCCATAACTCCTCAATTACTATCTTGGCTGTGCATTTTGGTTTGTAGCCGTGATTTTTCAGCCTCCATTCACCCAAAAACATTTTACCTTCTCATTCATTCATGGCTTCAAGAAAATCTATGGGTAATGGCTACTTTTTTACACTTTTCTTCTCATTTTTCATGTATTTTGCCTTGTTTTCTTTGCTTCTTTGAATGGCCTCCACTCCATATCCACGGCCACCACCCCCTACATCTCTTCCCTGCCATCACCACCAGCTACTCCTCTAGTCTTGACCAAGGCCGAGCCACCATGATGCCAAAACTCCACAAAAATTGCAACACAAGCCATAAAAACATGTTGTTTGACCACTATTTGTTCACCACTTCATTTTCCACCACCACCACCACCTTAGGCCGCCTCCACCACCTCTGGCCAGACCACCACACACCTTTCCTTCCACTGACCTGATCCATACCTCTCTGACCTGACCACACAAGCCCATGGCCAAGCCATTTTTGTGAACAAAACCCACCAATTTTGCCTTAAACTCTTCATATTCCTTTGTATAAACTTTCTCCTCATATTCTACTACCTAGGCCATGCATACACATGACCAAACCTGAGCCAAACTTGTTCAAACCAGATCCAAAAACATCCCTAGGCCATGACAAAAGAATAGAGAAAGCAAGGCAAAAGATTTGGCATTCGTATCTCTTTTTATTTAAAAGTTATGTCATTTCTAGTGTATTGAAATTTATGGTTTGCTTTGATTTTTGTTTGGGTTGTAACACAAGATCTATATCATTGGATTTGCTCTCCACACTCAAATTGTATTAGAGTTGTCGTGCCTTCATAATCTTTGTGTTGTGAGCTTTGTTGGCAAATCTCCAGCTTAACAGGTGAGTTATTCTCACCAGACAATATGTACATATATAACTAGTGAATTGACCCCTTTTGAATCTGTAAAATGCATTATCATGTTACACTTGCTATGTTATGATTTTATGATGTTCACCCATTCTTAAACACCTATTATATTATATGTTACTGTTATATTATGTTGTTCTATTATTTTTATCAGTTTATCACACTGCAAGTTCCCTTTAGATTAGAATCACTATGGGTTGAAATGATACATACCCGAACGGACTTTAGAATAGGAGAAAATCATTATGGGCTGAAATGATAGGCCTGAATGATTTTCAATTTTTTTTTATTTCCTTGGGATTGCGGGTTTGAAATGATCAAACCCGGGTTTTCTTTGTAAATTACGGGTTGAAATGATATATTACCCGTATCACTTTACCTAGACTAGAAATGAAATACAGACCCGTTGTTAAAATATGTTTTTATAAAAATCTTAAAAATATTTTTGAAATGTAAATATTATAATATTTGATTTAAACTAAATAAAAAAATGATTTATGTAAGCATTATTGATTTTTTTGAAAATTTATAAGTGAAATAAATTATTGGTAAAACTAGAAAATTTGAAATGTAAGTTATTTTGGGAAATTTTAATTGGGTGATAATTGGAATTTAAATTAAATATGAAATGTGATAACTTCATGATAATTTGGATTAAAGTGAGTTTAAATGATTTTTATATTATATTAATGATTTTGAATAAAGTTAAAATGTGAAATGAATGAATATTTAAGTTGAAATTTTGAAATATAACTAAAATTGGAAATTTGTGAATTTGGCTTAAGAATGAATTTTAAGTTAAGTAAATAAAAATGGAATTAAGTTATATTTGAAATTTTAAAATTAAGTGTTAAGTTAATTTAATTTAATGAATTTATAATTTAAAATTGGAATTTAATAAGTGAATTATTATTAAATTTTGATTTTTGAATGGAGGTTTAACTTTATAAAATCATGAATATAAGGGTATTTGAATGATTATATATGATTTTATAAGTTAAAAATGATTTATATAAAAATATATTTGTTTGTGAAATTATACTGAATATTTGAAGTTAATTAACTGCATCTCTGAAATGCTATTAATTCTAATGTAAATGATAATACAACATTTGTAAATGCTGTAGTTGATAATAATGAACCAAATGGCTAAATTTAATTAAAGGCTATTATAGCATTTTTGTAATGTTATAATGGTTGAATTTAACTAAGTTTATTTGAAACTAATGTAACCCTATTACAGCATTTTAAATGCTGTCTTTTGTTAAATTGAACTGTTTTAAATGTGACTTTTCGTAGCATTTTCTAAATGCTGCAAAAGTTGAATTTTCATTGTTTTAATTAATTTAAGTGAACGAATGAAAGATTAAAATTTTGGAAATTTAATAATTTAATTATTAATAATAACTTTATTTTTATGATTTAAAATAAAGTAATTTGTTTCGAAATATAAACTATTTTGAAATATGATATTTTGATATTTTGATATTTTGAAATGGATTTTTGAAGGATATTGAATTTTGAAATGATATTTGATTTCGAAGTATAAAATACCATTTTGAAATTTTAACCACGGGGTGTATTTAATTTATAGTTTAACTGATCCTTGAAGGATGGGCGATCCCAAGCATCCTTTGAGTTATTATGCATTTCTACTACAGTTCACTTGAGTTGGTTTACATTATATAAGTATATATTGTCCTGACTCGAGTGTTTTGTGTTTTACTTTACGCTCGGGTCAGCCTGAGTATTTACAGCTTAGCTTTGGATCTCATTCTGGAGCTAGGAATCGCTGGAGATTCTGCTTGTCTAGTTATCTGTTCCTTTCAGTTCAGTTGTTCTATTCTAGTTCTGGTATTTATAAACTTCTATGTATTTGGGATTTCTATTGTATATGTTTTCAGAATGATATTATGTATTATGTTTTGAGAGTTTGTATATAGTAGCTTCATGAACTACTATGGTATTTTATTTCCGCTGTGAGTTATTCTGATATGTTCTGTGTCTGTGATTCTGTGTATTTGATTTCATTTGCTCCAAATTTATTTACAATCTGTTATTTTGAATTATTCAAGTCAGACATGTGTGGATTATTGTCGATTTGAATGGTCCAAAATAGTGGGTCGTTACAAGGGATTTTTATACTGGTTCGGACCTCCCGTCCTACGTCCAGTCCCAGACTTCTATCTGGATTTTCACAACCAACTACCTCGCTTCACCCGGAGGAACAGGTTTACAACACCCGAACAGCCGAACGGGATTTCGTGCCTCTTACAACTCGAGGACTTCAACAAAAAACAAATACAATTGTCGTTGACAACTTGTGCTCTTGATAACACTGATTTGTCACTTGTAGTACACCATTCCTATAATCTTATCCTCAAAATATGTGAATGAATGTTTGTGAAGATTGAAGGAAGTATATTACTTATTTGAATCAAAAGATATGAAATAATTTCAATGATTCAATAAGCAATTTGAAGTAGAGAGCTTTTAGAATGCAAGAGTATTTAGAAATTAAGATCAGAATTTTAAAGCAAAGAATTGTTGTATTTCAATCAATGATTTAGATATGTTTATATAGAGAATAAATGGTTGTAACTCTTTGTGAAGAGTAGCCATTAACAGATGTGATCATTGATGAAAGGTAAGAGAAGCAACCATTGAAGAAAGAAGTGTCTTTTGGGAAAGGTTGCTTTCTGTTTAAAAACGGTCGACAGGTCAATAATGACCAGTAGACAAAATTTCAAATATATAGACGTTATGTGCATGTGTGCACGTTCATTGTGCAATTTACACAGGAACGGTCGACCGCCTGGTTTTGGACCGGTCGACCGGTCCCTGTTAAATTGCACATTGAATGTGCAATGTCATCCAAAACGTATATACATCGATTTTATTGAGATGCATGATTATTTGAGGATAGATTTTAACAAAACTAATACTACTAACATACCAAATAATCAACCTCTAACGTATGAAGCTCGTTGTGTTTCAATGAATAACTTCTTTTTGTCGATCACGGTTTATCCCTTTGTCAGAAATCAAAACTATATAAAAATCTTGACTCAACATTCTCCCCCTTTTTGATTGATGACAACATAGTTATGAATCTCCCCCTGTATATGATCTCCCCCTGAGATTGTGCCTGTAACTCTATATTTTCCTGCATATATACTGTTAGCACAATTTTCTCCCCTTTGTCATCGACAAAAAGGAGTTTGTTAAAATAGAGGATATAAATTATATAATCCAGAGTATAAGCAAAATAAAACTACTACCATAGATCAAGAGTTAAGAGTCACATAATATGATAATACCCAAGAGTCTAGTACGAATTACAACGCGACACTATTTAGTACAAGTGCATGATAATGTCTTAAAGCAAGAACTAAAGTCATAATTTACACATAATAATAGATAAAGAGATAAACTAAAAGGATTCAATCTGACTCTGTCTCACCCTCCTCTTCTTCTTCTTCTTCAACAAGCTGAGTTTTTTCGTATCCACGTCCATGACTCGTTCCCGAGCTTGTACCCTCCTCCGAGGATGTCCAAGCAAAAGTAGGAGGAGCTGGGCGCTTGCCAGGGTCTTGAGTTGGCATGGATGAGGATGATGCTCCACATGATATTGCTTCCCATATAGAACTGAAGAACGACTTAAGTTTGTTAAAGCGTTTATCCATTTTTGTGTCCATGCGCTTAAGTCGTGCTTCGAGAAGAAATTGATTTTGAGCAATAGTGTTAAGTGATTCTTTTGTTGAGGAAGATGATCTTAAAAGTTTAACTTCTTCAGGTTTAGGATGGGATGAACGGGAGGAAGCTTCTCTATGTCCTTGGTCTTTCCATTGTTCAAAAGGCATAATATTGAAGTATGGAGCTGGAAGCTTCATTCTTGTAATCGAAGCTTTGTTGATGGCTTTTGGTTTGGAAATAGAAGACTTTGGTGGTTCAATGCCACAATCGAGCAAGAGTCGCATAATATACTCGTTATAAAACAAGTGTGGCCTAGAACTATCATTTACTTTCAAGATCTCATCAAAGATCATACCAATCCAGTTTATACGAATGCCCCCATAGATTGTGTATAATGCCTTGAAATTTTCTTTATAGACGGCATCAAAATTTCCAATTCTTGGTAAAAGAGAGTGCAGAAGAGTATGATGAAGAATTCTTGCAGACGGCCGTAAACCAATAGACTTAGTGCTATCCTTGTCATCTTCAGTAAATTGATGACTAATTTGATTACGGACATGAATATTGCAAAAGTCATTTGAGAATTTTTCACCAATAAACCGAGAACCAAGAACATTTGCCATCCTATCACTTGAGATAAACACTTCTTTGCCACAGACAACGGACCAAAAGCAAAAATTGGGATCCTCGGGCTTGTTTTTCTCTAAATTTAGATTAGCATAGAATAACTTGATCATGACATGGTTAATTTCCACATTGTTTTGATCATAGTCAAGTAGATTTGCAATGTCAGCATCCATTGCGAAATCTAGGATACGATAACTAGAGAAATCTGAGAATTTAACAAACGAACCCGGATGGATAGTAAAATCTTTCATGTCATTCCATCTCTTGAGTGAAATTGGATCAACAAGCCATTTCTTGATAGAGAGATCAATGGGTTGTGTTTCTGAGGTAGAAGCTTGCTTTAATTTCTTTTGTCGAGGAGCCATTAGGGATAAATTTGAAGAAAGAAATTTAATAAGAGAAGGTAGGGTTTCTAGGATTTGGGGGAAGAAGACTGGTTTGAAGTAAAAGAGAGAGATAGAAAAAAAAGTGAACGGAAAGTTATATTAAAAAAAAACAGAATATACGTAACCGGTCGACCGGTCAAAATGGGGCGGTCGACCGTTTTTATCCAGAGTGCAAAATGGTCGACCGGTCCATTTTTAGCTGTCGACCGGTGCTGTTCTGGAAGCACAGTTCAGCCTGTTTTCAATTTACTGTGTCCTAGCCCATAACCGAGCCCATAACCGAGCTCTGATACCAAATGAAAGTGTGTACGCTTGTGCACACTAATTACGGATCGTGTAATATGGACTAATATATGCGGAATGTTATTTACAATTGCTATACAAGTAAATATTCAATAAACTAACTATATAGCAATTCACAGATATAGAATAGTAAATGCAGTAAACTGTAAAAATCACACCAGGGATTTTTATACTGGTTCGGACCCCCCGTCCTACGTCCAGTCCCAGACTTCTATCTGGATTTTCACAACCAACTACCTCGCTTCACCCGGAGGAACAGGTTTACAACACCCGAACAGCCGAACGGGATTTCGTGCCTCTTACAACTCGAGGACTTCAACAAAAAACAAATACAATTGTCGTTGACAACTTGTGCTCTTGATAACACTGATTTGTCACTTGTAGTACACCCTTCCTATAATCTTATCCTCAAAATATGTGAATGAATGTTTGTGAAGATTGAAGGAAGTATATTACTTATTTGAATCAAAAGATATGAAATAATTTCAATGATTCAATAAGCAATTTGAAGTAGAGAGCTTTTAGAATGCAAGAGTATTTAGAAATTAAGATCAGAACTTTAAAGCAAAGAATTGTTGTATTTCAATCAATGATTTAGATATGTTTATATAGAGAATAAATGGTTGTAACTCTTTGTGAAGAGTAGCCATTAACAGATGTGATCATTGATGAAAGGTAAGAGAAGCAACCATTGAAGAAAGAAGTGTCTTTTGGGAAAGGTTGCTTTCTGTTTAAAAACGGTCGACAGGTCAATAATGACCAGTAGACAAAATTTCAAATATATAGACGTTATGTGCATGTGTGCACGTTCATTGTGCAATTTACACAGGAACGGTCGACCGCCTGGTTTTGGACCGGTCGACCGGTCCCTGTTAAATTGCACAGTGAATGTGCAATGTCATCCAAAACGTATATACATCGATTCTATTGAGATGCATGATTATTTGAGGATAGATTTTAACAAAACTAATACTACTAACATACCAAATAATCAACCTCTAACGTATGAAGCTCGTTGTGTTTCAATGAATAACTTCTTTTTGTCGATCACGGTTTATCCCTTTGTCAGAAATCAAAACTATATAAAAATCTTGACTCAACATTCTCCCCCTTTTTGATTGATGACAACATAGTTATGAATCTCCCCCTGTATATGATCTCCCCCTGAGATTGTGCCTGTAACTCTATATTTTCCTGCATATATACTGTTAGCACAATTTTCTCCCCCTTTGTCATCGACAAAAAGGAGTTTGTTAAAATAGAGGATATAAATTATATAATCCAGAGTATAAGCAAAATAAAACTACTACCATAGATCAAGAGTTAAGAGTCACATAATATGATAATACCCAAGAGTCTAGTACGAATTAAAACGCGACACTATTTAGTACAAGTGCATGATAATGTCTTAAAGCAAGAACTAAAGTCATAATTTACATATAATAATAGATAAAGAGATAAACTAAAAGGATTCAATCTGACTTTGTCTCACCCTCCTCTTCTTCTTCTTCTTCTTCAACAAGCTGAGTTTTTCCGTATCCACGTCCATGACTCGTTCCCGAGCTTGTACCCTCCTCCGAGGATGTCCAAGCAAAAGTAGGAGGAGCTGGGCGCTTGCTAGGGTCTTGAGTTGGCATGGATGAGGATGATGCTCCACATGATATTGCTTCCCATATAGAACTGAAGAACGACTTAAGTTTGTTAAAGCGTTTATCCATTTTTGTGTCCATGCGCTTAAGTCGTGCTTCGAGAAGAAATTGATTTTGAGCAATAGTGTTAAGTGATTCTTTTGTTGAGGAAGATGATCTTAAAAGTTTAACTTCTTCAGGTTTAGGACGGGATGAACGGGAGGAAGCTTCTCTATGTCCTTGGTCTTTCCATTGTTCAAAAGGCATAATATTGAAGTATGGAGCTGGAAGCTTCATTCTTGTAATCGAAGCTTTGTTGATGGCTTTTGGTTTGGAAATAGAAGACTTTGGTGGTTCAATGCCACAATCGAGCAAGAGTCGCATAATATACTCGTTATAAAACAAGTGTGGCCTAGAACTATCATTTACTTTCAAGATCTCATCAAAGATCATACCAATCCAGTTTATACGAATGCCCCCATAGATTGCGTATAATGCCTTGAAATTTTCTTTATAGACGGCATCAAAATTTCCAATTCTTGGTAAAAGAGAGTGCATAAGAGTATGATGAAGAATTCTTGCAGACGGCCGTAAACCAATAGACTTAGTGCTATCCTTGTCATCTTCAGTAAATTGATGACTAATTTGATTACGGACATGAATATTGCAAAAGTCATTTGAGAATTTTTCACCAATAAACCGAGAACCAAGAACATTTGCCATCCTATCACATGAGATAAACACTTCTTTGCCACAGACAACGGACCAAAAGCAAAAATTGGGATCCTCGGGCTTGTTTTTCTCTAAATTTAGATTAGCATAGAATAACTTGATCATGACATGGTTAATTTCCATATTGTTTTGATCATAGTCAAGTAGATTTGCAATGTCAGCATCCGTTGCGAAATCTAGGATACGATAACTAGAGAAATATGAGAATTTAACAAACGAACTCGGATGGATAGTAAAATCTTTCATGTCATTCCATCTCTTGAGTGAAATTGGATCCACAAGCCATTTCTTGATAGAGAGATCAATGGGTTGTGTTTCTGAGGTAGAAGCTTGCTTTAATTTCTTTTGTTGAGGAGCCATTAGGGATAAATTTGAAGAAAGAAATTTAATAAGAGAAGGTAGGGTTTCTGGGATTTGGGGGAAGAAGACTGGTTTGAAGTAAAAGAGAGAGATAGAAAAAAAAGTGAACGGAAAGTTATATTAAAAAAAAACAGAATATACGTAACCGGTCGACCGGTCAAAATGGGGCGGTCGACCGTTTTTATCCAGAGTGCAAAACGGTCGACCGGTCCATTTTTAGCTGTCGACCGGTGCTGTTCTGGAAGCACAGTTCAGCCTGTTTTCAATTTACTGTGTCCTAGCCCATAACCGAGCCCATAACCGAGCTCTGATACCAAATGAAAGTGTGTACGCTTGTGCACACTAATTACGGATCGTGTAATATGGACTAATATATGCGGAATGTTATTTACAATTGTTATACAAGTAAATATTCAATAAACTAACTATATAGCAATTCACAGATATAGAATAGTAAATGCAGTAAACTGTAAAAATCACACCAGGGATTTTTATACTGGTTCGGACCTCCCGTCCTACGTCCAGTCCCAGACTTCTATCTGGATTTTCACAACCAACTACCTCGCTTCACCCGGAAGAACAGGTTTACAACACCCGAACAGCCGAACGGGATTTCGTGCCTCTTACAACTCGAGGACTTCAACAAAAAACAAATACAATTGTCGTTGACAACTTGTGCTCTTGATAACACTGATTTGTCACTTGTAGTACACCCTTCCTATAATCTTATCCTTAAAATATGTGAATGAATGTTTGTGAAGATTGAAGGAAGTATATTACTTATTTGAATCAAAAGATATGAAATAATTTCAATGATTCAATAAGCAATTTGAAGTAGAGAGCTTTTAGAATTCAAGAGTATTTAGAAATTAAGATCATAATTTTAAAGCAAAGAATTGTTGTATTTCAATCAATGATTTAGATATGTTTATATAGAGAATAAATGGTTGTAACTCTTTGTGAAGAGTAGCCATTAACAGATGTGATCATTGATGAAAGGTAAGAGAAGCAACCATTGAAGAAAGAAGTGTCTTTTGGGAAAGGTTGCTTTCTGTTTAAAAACGGTCGACAGGTCAATAATGACCAGTAGACAAAATTTCAAATATATAGACGTTATGTGCATGTGTGCACGTTCATTGTGCAATTTACACAGGAACGGTCGACCGCCTGGTTTTGGACCGGTCGACCGGTCCCTGTTAAATTGCACAGTGAATGTGCAATGTCATCCAAAACGTATATACATCGATTCTATTGAGATGCATGATTATTTGAGGATAGATTTGAACAAAACTAATACTACTAACATACCAAATAATCAACCTCTAACGTATGAAGCTCGTTGTGTTTCAATGAATAACTTCTTTTTGTCGATCACGGTTTATCCCTTTGTCAGAAATCAAAACTATATAAAAATCTTGACTCAACATTCTCCCCCTTTTTGATTGATGACAACATAGTTATGAATCTCCCCCTGTATATGATCTCCCCCTGAGATTGTGCCTGTAACTCTATATTTTCCTGCATATATACAGTTAGCACAATTTTCTCCCCCTTTGTCATCGACAAAAAGGAGTTTGTTAAAATAGAGGATATAAATTATATAATCCAGAGTATAAGCAAAATAAAACTACTACCATAGATCAAGAGTTAAGAGTCACATAATATGATAATACCCAAGAGTCTAGTACGAATTAAAACGCGACACTATTTATTACAAGTGCATGATAATGTCTTAAAGCAAGAACTAAAGTCATAATTTACACATAATAATAGATAAAGAGATAAACTAAAAGGATTCAATCTGACTCTGTCTCACCCTCCTCTTCTTCTTCTTCTTCAACAAGCTGAGTTTTTCCGTATCCACGTCCATGACTCGTTCCCGAGCTTGTACCCTCCTTCGAGGATGTCCAAGCAAAAGTAGGAGGAGCTGGGCGCTTGCCAGGGTCTTGAGTTGGCATGGATGAGGATGATGCTCCACATGATATTGCTTCCCATATAGAACTGAAGAACGACTTAAGTTTGTTAAAGCGTTTATCCATTTTTTTGTCCATGCGCTTAAGTCGTGCTTCGAGAAGAAATTGATTTTGAGCAATAGTGTTAAGTGATTCTTTTGTTGAGGAAGATGATCTTAAAAGTTTAACTTCTTCAGGTTTAGGACGGGATGAACGGGAGGAAGCTTCTCTATGTCCTTGGTCTTTCCATTGTTCAAAAGGCATAATATTGAAGTATGGAGCTGGAAGCTTCATTCTTGTAATCGAAGCTTTTTTGATGGCTTTTGGTTTGGAAATAGAAGACTTTGGTGGTTCAATGCCACAATCGAGCAAGAGTCGCATAATATACTCGTTATAAAACAAGTGTGGCCTAGAACTATCATTTACTTTCAAGATCTCATCAAAGATCATACCAATCCAGTTTATACGAATGCCCCCATAGATTGCGTATAATGCCTTGAAATTTACTTTATAGACGGCATCAAAATTTCCAATTCTTGGTAAAAGAGAGTGCATAAGAGTATGATGAAGAATTCTTGCAGACCGCCGTAAACCAATAGACTTAGTGCTATCCTTGTCATCTTCAGTAAATTGATGACTAATTTGATTACGGACATGAATATTGCAAAAGTCATTTGATAATTTTCACCAATAAACCGAGAACCAAGAACATTTGCCATCCTATCACATGAGATAAACACTTCTTTGCCACAGACAACGGACCAAAAGCAAAAATTGGGATCCTCGGGCTTGTTTTTCTCTAAATTTAGATTAGCATAGAATAACTTGATCATGACATGGTTAATTTCCACATTGTTTTGATCATAGTCAAGTAGATTTGCAATGTCAGCATCCGTTGCGAAATCTAGGATACGATAACTAGAGAAATCTGAGAATTTAACAAACGAACCCGGATGGATAGTAAAATCTTTCATGTCATTCCATCTCTTGAGTGAAATTGGATCCACAAGCCATTTCTTGATAGAGAGATCAATGGGTTGTGTTTCTGAGGTAGAAGATTGCTTTAATTTCTTTTGTTGAGGAGCCATTAGGGATAAATCTGAAGAAAGAAATTTAATAAGAGAAGGTAGGGTTTCTGGGATTTGGGGGAAGAAGACTGGTTTGAAGTAAAAGAGAGAGATAGAAAAAAAAGTGAACGGAAAGTTATATTAAAAAAAAACAGAATATATGTAACCGGTCGACCGGTCAAAATGGGGCGGTCGACCGTTTTTATCCAGAGTGCAAAACGGTCGACAGGTCCATTTTTAGCTGTCGACCGGTGCTGTTCTGGAAGCACAGTTCAGCCTGTTTTCAATTTACTGTGTCCTAGCCCATAACCGAGCCCATAACCGAGCTCTGATACCAAATGAAAGTGTGTACGCTTGTGCACACTAATTACGGATCGTGTAATATGGACTAATATATGCGGAATGTTATTTACAATTGCTATACAAGTAAATATTCAATAAACTAACTATATAGCAATTCACAGATATAGAATAGTAAATGCAGTAAACTGTAAAAATCACACCAGGGATTTTTATACTGGTTCGGACCTCCCATCCTACGTCCAGTCCCAGACTTCTATCTGGATTTTCACAACCAACTACCTCGCTTCACCCGGAGGAACAGGTTTACAACACCCGAACAGCCGAATGGGATTTCGTGCCTCTTACAACTCGAGGACTTCAACAAAAAACAAATACAATTGTCGTTGACAACTTGTGCTCTTGATAACACTGATTTGTCACTTGTAGTACACCCTTCCTATAATCTTATCCTCAAAATATGTGAATGAATGTTTGTGAAGATTGAAGAAAGTATATTACTTATTTGAATCAAAAGATATGAAATAATTTCAATGATTCAATAAGCAATTTGAAGTAGAGAGCTTTTAGAATGCAAGAGTATTTAGAAATTAAGATCAGAATTTTAAAGCAAAGAATTGTTGTATTTCAATCAATGATTTAGATATGTTTATATAGAGAATAAATGGTTGTAACTCTTTGTGAAGAGTAGCCATTAACAGATGTGATCATTGATGAAAGGTAAGAGAAGCAACCATTGAAGAAAGAAGTGTCTTTTGGGAAAGGTTGCTTTCTGTTTAAAAACGGTCGACAGGTCAATAATGACCAGTAGACAAAATTTCAAATATATAGACGTTATGTGCATGTGTGCACGTTCATTGTGCAATTTACACAGGAACGGTCGACCGCCTGGTTTTGGACCGGTCGACCGGTCCCTGTTAAATTGCACAGTGAATGTGCAATGTCATCCAAAACGTATATACATCGATTCTATTGAGATGCATGATTATTTGAGGATAGATTTTAACAAAACTAATACTACTAACATACCAAATAGTCAACCTCTAACGTATGAAGCTCTTTGTGTTTCAATGAATAACTTCTTTTTGTCGATCACGGTTTATCCCTTTGTCAGAAATCAAAACTATATAAAAATCTTGACTCAACATTCTCCCCCTTTTTGATTGATGACAACATAGTTATGAATCTCCCCCTGTATATGATCTCCCCCTGAGATTGTGCCTGTAACTCTATATTTTCCTGCATATATACTGTTAGCACAATTTTCTCCCCCTTTGTCATCAACAAAAAGGAGTTTGTTAAAATAGAGGATATAAATTATATAATCCAGAGTATAAGCAAAATAAAACTACTACCATAGATCAAGAGTTAAGAGTCACATAATATGATAATACCCAAGAGTCTAGTACGAATTAAAACGCGACACTATTTAGTACAAGTGCATGATAATGTCTTAAAGCAAGAACTAAAGTCATAATTTACACATAATAATAGATAAAGAGATAAACTAATAGGATTCAATCTGACTCTGTCTCACCCTCCTCTTCTTCTTCTTCTTCAACAAGCTGAGTTTTTCCGTATCCACGTCCATGACTCGTTCCCGAGCTTGTACCCTCCTCCGAGGATGTCCAAGCAAAAGTAGGAGGAGCTGGGCGCTTGCCAGGGTCTTGAGTTGGCATGGATGAGGATGATGCTCCACATGATATTGCTTCCCATATAGAACTGAAGAACGACTTAAGTTTGTTAAAGCGTTTATCCATTTTTGTGTCCATGCGCTTAAGTCGTGCTTCGAGAAGAAATTGATTTTGAGCAATAGTGTTAAGTGATTCTTTTGTTGAGGAAGATGATCTTAAAAGTTTAACTTCTTCAGGTTTAGGACGGGATGAACGGGAGGAAGCTTCTCTATGTCCTTGGTCTTTCCATTGTTCAAAAGGCATAATATTGAAGTATGGAGCTGGAAGCTTCATTCTTGTAATCGAAGCTTTGTTGATGGCTTTTGGTTTGGAAATAGAAGACTTTGGTGGTTCAATGCCACAATCGAGCAAGAGTCGCATAATATACTCGTTATAAAACAAGTGTGGCCTAGAACTATCATTTACTTTCTAGATCTCATCAAAGATCATACCAATCCTGTTTATACGAATGCCCCCATAGATTGCGTATAATGCCTTGAAATTTTCTTTATAGACGGCATCAAAATTTCCAATTCTTGGTAAAAGAGAGTGCATAAGAGTATGATGAAGAATTCTTGCAGACGGCCGTAAACCAATAGACTTAGTGCTATCCTTGTCATCTTCAGTAAATTGATGACTAATTTGATTACGGACATGAATATTGCAAAAGTCATGTTGGACGAAATCCCACCGGACCAAGACTGCCGAATCAACCCCACTCCACTCCAACTCTCATCACCGAACCAGCTACCTCCACTGCCACCAAACCCTCGCCGATCCATGACCTCACCGGACCAGCCTTCGCTGAACCCTCCTTCCACTCCAACTACCGGACTAACCACCGGTCCACCCACTACCGAATGAACCCTCCTTCCACTCCAACTACCGGACCAACCACCGGTCCACCCACTACCGAATGAACCCTCCTTCCACTCCAACTACCGGACCAACCACCGGTCCACCCACTACCGAATGAACCCTCCTTCCACTCCAACTACCGGACCAACCACCGGTCCACCCACTACCGAATGAACCCTCCTTCCACTCCAACTACCTGACCAACCACCGGTCCACCCACTACCGGACCAACCACCGGTCCACCTACTACCGAACCAACTTCACCAGGCCAGATCACGTCAGCCCAGGCCCACCAGCAATTGTATACATCCAAGACCCCTACCCCCAGACTCACTCTATAAATAGAGGGGCAGGGGTACAACAATGGGGGACAAGTTTGGAGAGCTCAAGCACGGAGAGAACTTTCAAACAACTTTCTTTTACTTGTATCAAAGCTTTGTACTTGTAATCAAAACAAGAGAAGAGAAATAACATATAAAGTGGACGTAGGCACATTCTGGCTGAACCACTATAAACTTGTGTGTCTTTTTACAGTTTAGTCCCTGCTTTTCATATATTTGCATAAATCACCCAAATCACTAAGAACAACATAAGATCTACTAAATCATACAACTTTGAGGTGTTTGTCCATTTTTTTGTGCAAACATTTTTGGTGCTTTCACTGAGAACTAGAAGCTCGAAGCTTCAGCTTCATCCACTTAACGAGTTTTCCTAACAGCATCGTCCGCCACTTGGAAAACATGCCTCCCAAACAGAGAAAAGATGTTAACAAAGGAAAAAACATCGCATCCAGTAGTCTTCCAGATCCAGCTGTCACGAATCAAGTAAATCGTCCTCCTCCAGCAACAGTAACAAATGAAGGACAGGCTAACCCAACCACTCCTGCCACAGAACAGCCTACAACAATTACTAGGGCAGATTTGGACAGAGTTGTGGTTGAAGTAACTAACCGCTTCACGTCCCAGCAGGAAGCCTTGGTGGACCATCTCATGTCACGCTTAAGGGACGCTGAAGAATCCAACCGCAACACTGAATCATGGGGCGAGTCCCAGTCTGGAGAATCTCAGAGACAACAAAGATCTTCCTTCTTCGAAGGAGCTAACGGCAGAAATAGCCATGGTAGGAGCCGAGACCGAGCACAGCCCGAAGTTAGGCCTGAGGAAACGTTTGGTACCGAACCCAACGGGGGAGGTACCAGACGGAGGTCAACTGTAGCTGAGCCTGTCATACTACCTAACCACGGAAACGCCAGTGAACGGGGCCGAGCTAGAGTCCAGCCCGAAGTTGGACTCGAGGAAGTGCTTAGATCAGAACCCGGCAGGGGAAGATCAAGGCAAGGGCAACCTGTAGTTGACCCTAGCATGCTCCCAGAAGATCAAAGGCAGCCACTGGAAAATATGAGGAATGATAGACGATACCATCCCTACAGGTCATTTGGACAGAATCAATCCCACAGGACAGAACCAAACTCATTTCTATCTGCTCCAAATTCTGATGAAAGGATGGCACGCTTATTCAGAGAGTGTGTCCAACGGGAGCAAAAAGATCGAGGGATAGGCGCTAGGGTAACCAGCCCTTTCGCCTGCAATATCGAAATTGCTATCACCCCCCGAGAATGGAAGATGCCAACAATGGAACCCTACAAAGGAACCTCCGACCCCGTTGTACACTTACAGAGGTACACGCAGCATATGCTCATGAGTGGGGCGACAGAGGGAGTACTGTGCAAATGCTTTCCGCTCTTCTTAGCAGATCTTGCTACCTCCTGGTTCTGTCACCCCAGGGATCCATCAGCTCGTGGGAAATGTTGAAAGAAAAATTTATCAGTCAGTTCCGCATTCATGTGGAGCAACCTAAGGACGCTTATTCCTTATCCAGCTTCAAACAGAAACCTGGAGAGAAGCTGCAGCAATACCTAACCAGATTCAACGCCGCAGCAGCTGCAGTCCAAGATGCCGATGAGAAGCTTATCCTAATGGCCCTCTGTAGTGGTGTGCATCCGGACACTAAATTTGCTAGAAGGTTGACAAAAGAAAAACCAGCTACTTTACCCGATTTCTTCCATGAAGCTGGGAAATACATGAGGCTTGAGGATGCTGCCATTGAGGGGCAGTCAGGACAGCAAAATAAGACAACCCATAGCAACGCCCCTGCTGTGGCAAGGGACGTTAGAAGAAATGATTCCAGAGACAATGCTGGGGCAAGAAGGGAGAAAAGCGCCTATATCGGCCAGGACCGAGATTCGACACTTACACTCCTTTGAACGAGACCGTCGAAAATATCTTCCTTTCCACCCAAGGCGAAGTTAGATACAAATGCCCACCATACAAGAAGGAATCAGATAACGCAAAGAAGTCTGGAAAGTTCTGCCGCTTCCACGAATCTCACGGGCATGATACCAACGAATGCCATCATCTCCGAGATCTGATTGAGGAACACATCAGAAGGAAGAAACTGGAACGTTATGTAGAAGGTCAGGACAGGACCCCAGCTCCTGCCAATGAAAACCCAAGGCTACCCTCACCGGGGGCCGACAGAGGAAACCGCAACGCTAGCAGCTCTAGTCAAGAGAAGATAGTGGTCCATACCATCTCAGGAGGGCCGCACATCGCAGACAGAAGCTGGAAAGAGATGGAAAGATACGGAAAGTCGCTTAGAGACAATAAAGACTATGTCAATTCGGTTATAGAAGAGCGCCACCCGAAGCGGAAAGAAAGTAATGACATCACATTCGGTAAGCGTGACCTAGAAGGAAGGCAGTACCCTCACATGGATCCCATGGTCATCTCTGCCCGACTTGGTCCCGCCGAGGTTTACCGAATCTTGGTAGACACTGGAAGCTCAGTAAACATCCTGTTCAAACACGCATTCGAAAAAATGAAGCTATCAATGAAGGATGTATCTCCCTGCGATAAACCACTACACGGCTTCACTGGAGATGCGAAGATGCCCCTCGGGCAACTGGACCTCTTTGTTGATATTGGAAGCCATCCCCGTTCCGCTGTACGGAAACAGACGTTTGTGCTAATAGAAAACCATTCGGCCTACAACGCCTTCTTTGGAAGGCCATCCTTGTCTGACTTCCAAATTGTCCTAGCCCCATGGTGCCTAAAGATGAAATTTCCAACAGACAATGGAGTAGGGGAAGTGGAAGGAGACCAGGACGTTGCTCGAGACTGCTATGTGACTGAACTTCGCAACAACCACAGGAAGGATAAAGGGAAGGGTGTAGAGATTGCCCTCTGCACAAAAAGTCTAGAAGCATAGCAACTAAAGAAAGCCCCTCCTCTTCGATATACCAGCGACCCTTTCAATGAATTAGACCCTAGGGACAAAGAGGAGGAGGCCACCGCCGAGCCTGCAGAGGCTATGGAGTTTATATCTGTAGACAAGCACGACTCAAGTAGACTATTGAAAATTGGGTCCCAACTAAAAGCCGAATTGAAGGAACAACTCATCGATTTTCTCCGCCACAACTTGGATGTATTCGCTTGGTCACACGCTGACATGATCGGAATCTCCCCCGACATAGCATGCCACGTATTAAACATTGATCCTACCAAGGCGCCCGTAAAACAAAGAAAGAGAAGTATGGGGGCAGAACGATCAGCAGCCCTCGATGAAGAAGTAAAGAATCTACTCGCCAATGACTTCATACGAGAAGCTATATACCCGGAATGGATCGCCAACCCGGTACTGGTAAAGAAGGCTAATGGGAAGTGGCGAACCTGCATTGACTTTTCCAACCTAAACGACGCCTGCCCAAAGGATTGCTTCCCGCTTCTCCGAATCGACCAACTTGTAGACAGCACAGCCGGGCACGAGCTCCTATCTTTTATGGACGCATACTCAGGATATAACCAAATTCCTATGCATGCTCCCGACCAAGACCACACTAGTTTCATCACCGACCGGGGTTTATACTGCTATAAGGTAATGCCTTTCGGACTTAAAAATGCAGGAGCCACCTACCAGCGCCTCGTCAACAAGATGTTTGCAGGGCTAATAGGACAAACTATGGAAGTATATGTGGATGACATGCTGGTAAAGTCAAGGAAAGCTGACGATCATGTAAGCCACCTAGGCGAGATGTTTCAAGTACTTCGCCAGTATGGCATGAAGTTGAATCCTCTAAAATGCTCCTTCGGAGTATCATCAGGAAAGTTCTTAGGATTCATCGTCCATGCCAGGGGGATTGAAGCAAACCCTGAACAAGTCCGAGCACTAAGGGATATCAAGATACCTTCCACTCGGAAGGAAATGCAAAGCCTGAATGGAAAAGTGGCCGCCCTAAGCCGATTCATCTCCAAAGCAACGGACAAGTGTGTCCCCTTTTTCGAAGCTCTAAAGAAAGACAAAGGAAAGTTCGAATGGACCGACGAATGCCTGACCGCTTTCCTTAACTTAATCGAACACCTCCAGAAACCACCGGTACTCTCAACTCCAAGCGAAGGAGAAGAATTATACCTGTACCTCGCTGTGTCATCTCACGCCCTAAGCGCTGCCTTGGTAAGGGAAGACAACCGCACGCAGCGGCCAGTTTACTTTGTCAGCAAAAGGTTTACTGGGGCAGAAGTCAGATATCCTAAACTTGAGAAGCTAGCATACTGTTTACTAATCACATCACGGAAACTGCGTCACTACTTCCAGTCCCATTCCATCAAAGTTCTGACCGATCAACCACTGAGGCAGGTACTCCATCGTCCCGACACTTCTGGGCGACTACTTAAATGGTGCATTGAACTAAGTCAGTATGATATCACCTATCACCCTCGCACCGCCATCAAGGGACAAGCCATGGCTGATTTCATTGCAGAATTCACTACCAATGAAGATAAGGAGCAATTGGAAATAGCAGAAGATATCAAGTGGAATTTCTTTGTGGATGGTGCATCGAACGAACAAGGCTCGGGGGCAGGTGTGGTAATAATCACTCCCAGGGGAAACAAACTGCACTATGCTATAAGGTTGGAGTTCGCTGCCACCAACAACGATGCAGAATATGAAGCAGTGATAGCCGGACTAGAAATTGCCATAGAAATCGGAGCCAATTCTTTGTGTCTTCATAGCGATTCTCAACTTATTGTTAATCAAATACTAGGAGAATTCCAAGCTCGAGAAAAACGACTCATAGCATATCTAAAGAAGACCAAGTTACTTCTCAGCCGATTGGACCACTACTTAGTCAAACACATCCCTCGGGAAGAGAACCAAGAGGCCGACGAATTGGCAAAGCAAGCAAGTGTGAGAGACATCACCATCTTCGGGGCAGTAACCATCTCAAAGCAACTGGCCCCAAGTTTTGAGCAAGTGAATCTGATAGCTGCAACCGAAGAAGCAACTTGGATGACTCCCATCCGAGACTACCTACAAAGTGGCACACTACCCAACGGGCGTAACGAAGTCAAGAAAATCTTGAGGAAAGCATCCCGCTACACAATACAAGAAGACATCCTCTATCGGCGCGGATTCTCTAACCCGTTATTAAGGTGTGTCGCTGGGAGGGAAGCCAAGGAAATCTTATCCAACATCCATTAGGGGAGCTGCGGAGATCACACCGGAGGGCAAAGATTAGCAAAAAAGATACTCCGATATGGATATTTCTGGCCCACCTTAAGCAAGGACGCCTTAGATTTCGTCAAAAAGTGTGACAAATGCCAAAAATTTGCTAAGATTCCGTGGCTACCAACAACTGAGATTACTCAAATGACCAGCCCTTGGCCCTTCGCAATATGGGGAATTGACTTAATCGGCGAGCTACCGATGGGCCGAGGCGGGGCCAAATATGCTATAGTGGCAGTTGATTATTTCACTAAATGGGTGGAAGCGGAACCTCTGAATAAAGTATCTTCAGCAAAAGTTATTAACTTCTTGATCAAAAATGTTCTATGCAGGTACGGAGTCCCACTCAAAATCATATCAGACAATGGACTTCAGTTTGACAGCGAGGAATTCGCCAACTGGTGCCGAGAGCACGGAATTCATAAAAGCTTCTCATCCGTAGCATATCCCCAGGCAAACGGACAAGTCGAAGCAGTCAACAAAATTCTGAAAACTCTGATAAAAAAGAAGCTCGAAAAATCAAAGGGCGCTTGGGTGGATGAACTCCCTACGGCACTGTGGGCCTACCGCACATCTTTCAGAACATCAACGGGGCACACTCCTTTCTCTTTGGCATACGGATCAGAGGCTATGCTCCCAGTTGAAACTATTGTGCCTTCCCACCGTAGGATCCACTATAACCCAGAAGAGAATGAAGAACTCCTCCACATGTCTTTGGATCTAGTTGAGGAGAGAAGAAATGATGCAGTCCTTAAAACAGCAGCCCACAAGCAGAAAGTGGCAGCACAATACAACTCCAAAGTCAAGCATCGTACCTTACAAGAAGGGGATCTTGTCCTCAAGCGAATCTTCCCTCGCCCCGGAGCACTAGACCCAATCTGGGATGGACCATATGTAATTCATAAAGATCTCCACAATGGAGCTTATATTTTGTCAACAGTGGACGGAGAGGTGTTCCAGAGGGCATGGAACATCCAGCACCTCCGTCGATACTTTTCTTAACTTGTACTGCCCATATGAAGTGAATTAACAAAGAGAATCAGTGGACGTAGGCCTTTTCATGCCGAACCACTTTAAAAAACCTTGTCTCTTTCTTAACTTGTTCCTTTATATCTTGGCTACTTGTTAACTTTATCCTTTTCTATTGAACAAAATCCTGTGCATATAGCATTTCCACTCAAAGCACTCCACGGCGCAACTTCACCTGGGCAAAACCTAATAGGTACTATGCGAATCTATGCCCTCGCCAATGAGACACTTTTGCTCCAGCATCCCTCTGCTGCGGGTTAACTCATTGCTCGCGACGGCCCTTAAAGCCAACTGTAATGAGCCGATTATAAGCCACCGAGAAGGCCGACTATAGCCGAGGTAGCTCATTACGGCGTTAGGCTCGCCGGCAACTGTGAACCGACTATAAGCCCCAACATAAGGTGTGGCCAGCCAGGGGCAGTTCACAGTTGACGATCGGCACCCACGCTAGCCGGCCACAGTAAATCGAATAATACCCACGATTACGGGCCATAATGGCCCGGGTAGTTACTATGCGCGATCTCGGCTCCGATGTGTCTTAAGTGCGGCTGTGGTAAAAAAGAATTAACTCCCCGCGGAGGCGTAAGATGGGTGACAAATGTCTCCAAGACCCACAGCTAGGGAAAGTGACTACAAAACCCGTTTACCACGAACTTAAGCACATCGAAGGCCTTCCGTGATTGGAAGTTTTTACTTTTTCACATATTTCAATTTTACTTGAGAAGCTTTTCTCCTATCCTTTGTAACAATTCTTGAAGTACAGGACACAGGACAGGGGACACTCACTAATAAAAGCGAATACCCACAGCAAGATACTGGACCGCATCCCTTACTCGGTCGCACAGGATGTTCAAAGCTGCCATTTACAAACAAAATATAAAGGGCAGTACTTCCTTCTTTCATATATAAACACATGACTATAGTTTATTCACACCTCACGCTAACATTGCAAGTCATGAAATCATGTTTTAAACAAGAACCTGACATCAAACACCATTTAATTACAAGAATATGCATAGCTATATTTCTTATACAACATATCAAAACAGCAAAAAACATTCGAAGGACGACAAAATCAGCTTAAGTTTAAAAATCACACATCAAGAATAGAGCTATTTATTACAAGTAGCAGGAATTACAACCTAAAAGTTACTCTACTGTTTTAAGACTAACATATACAACCCTGTCAAGTCCACAAAAAGAGTTTTTTCAGGTCTGATCAAGGGGCCGGCTGCATTGGAGTTTTATCCTTGTCCTGTTGACCACCTGTCCAGTCAGAGAAAGGATTCATTACTGATAAGCAACCAAGTTAATGGTGAGACTAAAAAGGAAGACTTACCAGCACCTGCTTCTTGACTATCCTGGTCGTCATCCTCTACTTGCACGCCTGCCTCCTCAGCAGCAAGCAACCGCATACCCTCCTTCACCGCCACCTTCTCCTCCTTGGTAAACTGAGCAGTGACCACATCCATGCTGAAGGCCATGCCACCCTCTTTATCCGCATCCGCCTTAGCCTCCTCCAGAGCCCGAAGATAAATCTTAGCCATGACCCTAGGATAATCATCCATCCAGGATAGGTTGCCCTGCTTCCAAGTTCGGAAGTACATGTCCTGAAGCATTTCATCCATCATCCCCTCATTCTCCTCAAACTCCCTCATACGGGCCTCGAAAGCCGACAGCTTTCCAACGGCAGTTTCTCTCTCTAATCGGTATCTCAAGCAATCGGGCGGGGAGTTCAAAAGCTCCTGAGGGCCGTACCCATCCACTAATGATCTCGAGGCGGGCCCGTGTCGGACAGGTCCTGGCTGAGCTGGGGGCATGGCGGAAGGCTCTTCTCTATCATGAGATCTCTTTTTCTCTGATCGGGTTTCTACTCTTTGAGACATCTATCTGCAACACGGAAAAGCACGTCGTTAGAACAGAAGATATAAACAAAAATATGATTTCATTCGGCACTCGGAGTCACCAAGTCCATTCGGTGAAAACCCATTCGGCAAAAAGAGAGAAGATCAATACCTGATTCGGTGAAAAGAAACACTTTGGTTCGGCTAGCACTTTGGTTCGGTTAACACTTTGGTTCGGCTAGCACTTTGGTTCGGTTAACACTTTGGTTCGGCAAAGCACCTTGGTTCGGCTAGAGCTTTGGTCCGGTCAAACACGTTGGCGACACTCCTGGAAGTCAATGCTCGGCTATCTCGTTTAGGCAAGAAACCATGAAAGCATATGTCCCATACTTATAGACAAATATGGACTACCGAACCAACCATCTCGACAAGCGAAACCGAATGAACTAAAAACAAAGCGAGGCACATGCTGGCATATGCCCCACTTTGGGGGGCAAATGTTGGACGAAATCCCACCGGACCAAGACTGCCGAATCAACCCCACTCCACTCCAACTCTCATCACCGAACCAGCTACCTCCACTGCCACCAAACCCTCGCCGATCCATGACCTCACCGGACCAGCCTTCGCTGAACCCTCCTTCCACTCCAACTACCGGACTAACCACCGGTCCACCCACTACCGAATGAACCCTCCTTCCACTCCAACTACCGGACCAACCACCGGTCCACCCACTACCGAATGAACCCTCCTTCCACTCCAACTACCGGACCAACCACCGGTCCACCCACTACTGAATGAACCCTCCTTCCACTCCAACTACCGGACCAACCACCGGTCCACCCACTACCGAATGAACCCTCCTTCCACTCCAACTACCTGACCAACCACCGGTCCACCCACTACCGGACCAACCACCGGTCCACCTACTACCGAACCAACTTCACCAGGCCAGATCACGTCAGCCCAGGCCCACCAGCAATTGTATACATCCAAGACCCCTACCCCCAGACTCACTCTATAAATAGAGGGGCAGGGGTACAACAATGGGGGACAAGTTTGGAGAGCTCAAGCACGGAGAGAACTTTCAAACAACTTTCTTTTACTTGTATCAAAGCTTTGTACTTGTAATCAAAACAAGAGAAGAGAAATAACATATAAAGTGGACGTAGGCACATTCTGGCTGAACCACTATAAACTTGCGTGTCTTTTTACAGTTTAGTCCCTGCTTTTCATATATTTGCATAAATCACCCAAATCACTAAGAACAACATAAGATCTACTAAATCATACAACTTTGAGGTGTTTGTCCATTTTTTGTGCAAACAAGTCATTTGAGAATTTTTCACCAATAAACCGAGAACCAAGAACATTTGCCATCCTATCACATGAGATAAACACTTCTTTGCCACAGACAACAGACCAAAAGCAAAAATTGGGATCCTCGGGCTTGTTTTTCTCTAAATTTAGATTAGCATAGAATAACTTGATCATGACATGGTTAATTTCCACATTGTTTTGATCATAGTCAAGTAGATTTGCAATGTCAGCATCCGTTGCGAAATCTAGGATACGATAACTAGAGAAATTTGAGAATTTAACAAACGAACCCGGATGGATAGTAAAATCTTTCATGTCATTCCATCTCTTGAGTGAAATTGGATCCACAAGCCATTTCTTGATAGAGAGATCAATGGGTTGTGTTTCTGAGGTAGAAGCTTGCTTTAATTTCTTTTGTTGAGGAGCCATTAGGGATAAATTTGAAGAGAAGAAATTTAATAAGAGAAGGTAGGGTTTCTGGGATTTGGGGGAAGAAGACTGGTTTGAAGTAAAAGAGAGAGATGGAAAAAAAAAGTGAACGGAAAGTTATATTAAAAAAAAAACAGAATATACGTAACCGGTCGACCGGTCAAAATGGGGCGGTCGACCGTTTTTATCCAGAGTGCAAAACGGTCGACCGGTCCATTTTTAGCTGTCGACCGGTGCTGTTCTGGAAGCACAGTTCAGTCTGTTTTCAATTTACTGTGTCCTAGCCCATAACCGAGCCCATAACCGAGCTCTGATACCAAATGAAAGTGTGTACGCTTGTGCACACTAATTACGGATCGTGTAATATGGACTAATATATGCGGAATGTTATTTACAATTGCTATACAAGTAAATATTCAATAAACTAACTATATAGCAATTCACAGATATAGAATAGTAAATGCAGTAAACTGTAAAAATCACACCAGGGATTTTTATACTGGTTCGGACCTCCCGTCCTACGTCCAGTCCCAGACTTCTATCTGGATTTTCACAACCAACTACCTCGCTTCACCCGGAGGAACAGGTTTACAACACCCGAACAGCCGAACGGGATTTCGTGCCTCTTACAACTCGAGGACTTCAACAAAAAACAAATACAATTGTCGTTGACAACTTGTGCTCTTGATAACACTGATTTGTCACTTGTAGTACACCCTTCCTATAATCTTATCCTCAAAATATGTGAATGAATGTTTGTGAAGATTGAAGGAAGTATATTACTTATTTGAATCAAAAGATATGAAATAATTTCAATGATTCAATAAGCAATTTGAAGTAGAGAGCTTTTAGAATGCAAGAGTATTTAGAAATTAAGATCAGAATTTTAAAGCAAAGAATTGTTGTATTTCAATCAATGATTTAGATATGTTTATATAGAGAATAAATGGTTGTAACTCTTTGTGAAGAGTAGCCATTAACAGATGTGATCATTGATGAAAGGTAAGAGAAGCAACCATTGAAGAAAGAAGTGTCTTTTGGGAAAGGTTGCTTTCTGTTTAAAAACGGTCGACAGGTCAATAATGACCAGTAGACAAAATTTCAAATATATAGACGTTATGTGCATGTGTGCACGTTCATTGTGCAATTTACACAGGAACGGTCGACCGCCTGGTTTTGGACCGGTCGACCGGTCCCTGCTAAATTGCACGGTGGATGTGCAATGTCATCCAAAACGTATATACATCGATTCTATTGAGATGCATGATTATTTGAGGATAGATTTTAACAAAACTAATACTACTAACATACCAAATAATCAACCTCTAACGTATGAAGCTTGTTGTGTTTCAATGAATAACTTCTTTTTGTCGATCACGGTTTATCCCTTTGTCAGAAATCAAAACTATATAAAAATCTTGACTCAACATTCTCCCCCTTTTTGATTGATGACAACATAGTTATGAATCTCCCCCTGTATATGATCTCCCCCTGAGATTGTGCCTGTAACTCTATATTTTCCTGCATATATACTGTTAGCACAATTTTCTCCCCCTTTGTCATCGACAAAAAGGAGTTTGTTAAAATAGAGGATATAAATTATATAATCCAGAGTATAAGAAAAATAAAACTACTACCATAGATCAAGAGTTAAGAGTCACATAATATGATAATACCCAAGAGTCTAGTACGAATTAAAACGCGACACTATTTAGTACAAGTGCATGATAATGTCTCAAAGCAAGAACTAAAGTCATAATTTACACATAATAATAGATAAAGAGATAAACTAAAAGGATTCAATCTGACTCTGTCTCACCCTCCTCTTCTTCTTCTTCTTCAACAAGCTGAGTTTTTCCGTATCCACGTCCATGACTCGTTCCCGAGCTTGTACCCTCCTCCGAGGATGTCCAAGCAAAAGTAGGAGGAGCTGGGCGCTTGCCAGGGTCTTGAGTTGGCATGGATGAGGATGATGCTCCACATGATATTGCTTCCCATATAGAACTGAAGAACGACTTAAGTTTGTTAAAGCGTTTATCCATTTTTGTGTCCATCCGCTTAAGTCGTGCTTCGAGAAGAAATTGATTTTGAGCAATAGTGTTAAGTGATTCTTTTGCTGAGGAAGATGATCTTAAAAGTTTAACTTCTTCAGGTTTAGGACGGGATGAACGGGAGGAAGCTTCTCTATGTCCTTGGTCTTTCCATTGTTCAAAAGGCATAATATTGAAGTATGGAGCTGGAAGCTTCATTCTTGTAATCGAAGCTTTGTTGATGGCTTTTGGTTTGGAAATAGAAGACTTTGGTGGTTCAATGCCACAATCGAGCAAGAGTCGCATAATATACTCGTTATAAAACAAGTGTGGCCTAGAACTATCATTTACTTTCAAGATCTCATCAAAGATCATACCAATCCAGTTTATACGAATGCCCCCATAGATTGCGTATAATGCCTTGAAATTTTCTTTATAGACGGCATCAAAATTTCCAATTCTTGGTAAAAGAGAGTGCATAAGAGTATGATGAAGAATTCTTGCAGACGGCCGTAAACCAATAGACTTAGTGCTATCCTTGTCATCTTCAGTAAATTGATGACTAATTTGATTACGGACATGAATATTGCAAAAGTCATTTGAGAATTTTTCACCAATAAACCGAGAACCAAGAACATTTGCCATCCTATCACATGAGATAAACACTTCTTTGCCACAGACAACGGACCAAAAGCAAAAATTGGGATCCTCGGGCTTGTTTTTCTCTAAATTTAGATTAGCATAGAATAACTTGATCATGACATGGTTAATTTCCACATTGTTTTGATCATAGTCAAGTAGATTTGCAATGTCAGCATCCGTTGCGAAATCTAGGATACGATAACTAGAGAAATCTGAGAATTTAACAAACGAACCCGGATGGATAGTAAAATCTTTCATGTCATTCCATCTCTTGAGTGAAATTGGATCCACAAGCCATTTCTTGATAGAGAGATCAATGGGTTGTGTTTCTGAGGTAGAAGCTTGCTTTAATTTCTTTTGTTGAGGAGCCATTAGGGATAAATTTGAAGAAAGAAATTTAATAAGAGAAGGTAGGGTTTCTGGGATTTGGGGGAAGAAGACTGGTTTGAAGTAAAAGAGAGAGATAGAAAAAAAATGAACGGAAAGTTATATTAAAAAAAAACAGAATATACGTAATCGGTCGACCGGTCAAAATGGGGCGGTCGACCGTTTTTATCCAGAGTGCAAAACGGTCGACCGGTCCATTTTTAGCTGTCGACCGGTGCTGTTCTGGAAGCACAGTTCAGCCTGTTTTCAATTTACTGTGTCCTAGCCCATAACCGAGCCCATAACCGAGCTCTGATACCAAATGAAAGTGTGTATGCTTGTGCACACTAATTACGGATCGTGTAATATGGACTAATATATGCGGAATGTTATTTACAATTGCTATACAAGTAAATATTCAATAAACTAACTATATAGCAATTCACAGATATAGAATAGTAAATGCAGTAAACTGTAAAAATCACACCAGGGATTTTTATACTGGTTCGGACCTCCCGTCCTACGTCCAGTCCCAGACTTCTATCTGGATTTTCACAACCAACTACCTCGCTTCACCCGGAGGAACAGGTTTACAACACCCGAACAGCCGAACGGGATTTCGTGCCTCTTACAACTCGAGGACTTCAACAAAAAACAAATACAATTGTCGTTGACAACTTGTGCTCTTGATAACACTGATTTGTCACTTGTAGTACACCCTTCCTATAATCTTATCCTCAAAATATGTGAATGAATGTTTGTGAAGATTGAAGGAAGTATATTACTTATTTGAATCAAAAGATATGAAATAATTTCAATGATTCAATAAGCAATTTGAAGTAGAGAGCTTTTAGAATGCAAGAGTATTTAGAAATTAAGATCAGAATTTTAAAGCAAAGAATTGTTGTATTTCAATCAATGATTTAGATATGTTTATATAGAGAATAAATGGTTGTAACTCTTTGTGAAGAGTAGCCATTAACAGATGTGATCATTGATGAAAGGTAAGAGAAGCAACCATTGAAGAAAGAAGTGTCTTTTGGGAAAGGTTGCTTTCTGTTTAAAAACGGTCGACAGGTCAATAATGACCAGTAGACAAAATTTCAAATATATAGACGTTATGTGCATGTGTGCACGTTCATTGTGCAATTTACACAGGAACGGTCGACCGCCTGGTTTTGGACCGGTCGACCGGTCCCTGTTAAATTGCACAGTGAATGTGCAATGTCATCCAAAACGTATATACATCGATTCTATTGAGATGCATGATTATTTGAGGATAGATTTGAACAAAACTAATACTACTAACATACCAAATAATCAACCTCTAACGTATGAAGCTCGTTGTGTTTCAATGAATAACTTCTTTTTGTCGATCACGGTTTATCCCTTTGTCAGAAATCAAAACTATATAAAAATCTTGACTCAACATTCTCCCCCTTTTTGATTGATGACAACATAGTTATGAGTCTCCCCCTGTATGTGATCTCCCCCTGAGATTGTGCCTGTAACTCTATATTTTCCTGCATATATACTGTTAGCACAATTTTCTCCCCCTTTGTCATCGACAAAAAGGAGTTTGTTAAAATAGAGGATATAAATTATATAATCCAGAGTATAAGCAAAATAAAACTACTACCATAGATCAAGAGTTAAGAGTCACATAATATGATAATACCCAAGAGTCTAGTACGAATTAAAACGCGACACTATTTAGTACAAGTGCATGATAATGTCTTAAAGCAAGAACTAAAGTCATAATTTACACATAATAATAGATAAAGAGATAAACTAAAAGGATTCAATCTGACTCTGTCTCACCTTCCTCTTCTTCTTCTTCAACAAGCTGAGTTTTTCCGTATCCACGTCCATGACTCGTTCCCGAGCTTGTACCCTCCTCCGAGGATGTCCAAGCAAAAGTAGGAGGAGCTGGGCGCTTGCCAGGGTCTTGAGTTGGCATGGATGAGGATGATGCTCCACATGATATTGCTTCCTATATAGAACTGAAGAACGACTTAAGTTTGTTAAAGCGTTTATCCATTTTTGTGTCCATGCGCTTAAGTCGTGCTTCGAGAAGAAATTTATTTTGAGCAATAGTGTTAAGTGATTCTTTTGTTGAGGAAGATGATCTTAAAAGTTTAACTTCTTCAGGTTTAGGACGGGATGAACGGGAGGAAGCTTCTCTATGTCCTTGGTCTTTACATTGTTCAAAAGGCATAATATTGAAGTATGGAGCTGGAAGCTTCATTCTTGTAATCGAAGCTTTGTTGATGGCTTTTGGTTTGGAAATAGAAGACTTTGGTGGTTCAATGCCACAATCGAGCAAGAGTCGCATAATATACTCGTTATAAAACAAGTGTGGCCTAGAACTATCATTTACTTTCAAGATCTCATCAAAGATCATACCAATCCAGTTTATACGAATGCCCCCATAGATTGCGTATAATGCCTTGAAATTTTCTTTATAGACGGCATCAAAATTTCCAATTCTTGGTAAAAGAGAGTGCATAAGAGTATGATGAAGAATTCTTGCAGACGGCCGTAAACCAATAGACTTAGTGTTATCCTTGTCATCTTCAGTAAATTGATGACTAATTTGATTACGGACATGAATATTGCAAAAGTCATTTGAGAATTTTTCACCAATAAACCGAGAACCAAGAACATTTGCCATCCTATCACATGAGATAAACACTTCTTTGCCACAGACAACGGACCAAAAGCAAAAATTGGGATCCTCGGGCTTGTTTTTCTCTAAATTTAGATTAGCATAGAATAACTTGATCATGACATGGTTAATTTCCACATTGTTTTGATCATAGTCAAGTAGATTTGCAATGTCAGCATCCGTTGCGGAATCTAGGATACGATAACTAGAGAAATCTGAGAATTTAACAAACGAACCCGGATGGATAGTAAAATCTTTCATGTCATTCCATCCCTTGAGTGAAATTGGATCCACAAGCCATTTCTTGATAGAGATATCAATGGGTTGTGTTTCTGAGGTAGAAGCTTGCTTTAATTTCTTTTGTTGAGGAGCCATTAGGGATAAATTTGAAGAAAGAAATTTAATAAGAGAAGGTAGGGTTTCTGGGATTTGGGGGAAGAAGACTGGTTTGAAGTAAAAGAGAGAGATAGAAAAAAAAAGTGAATGGAAAGTTATATTAAAAAAAAAACAGAATATACGTAACCGGTCGACCGGTCAAAATGGGGCGGTCGACCGTTTTTATCCAGAGTGCAAAACGGTCGACCGGTCCATTTTTAGCTGTCGACCGGTGCTGTTTTGGAAGCACAGTTCAGCCTGTTTTCAATTTACTGTGTCCTAGCCCATAACCGAGCCCATAACCGAGCTCTGATACCAAATGAAAGTGTGTACGCTTGTGCACACTAATTACGGATCGTGTAATATGGACTAATATATGCGGAATGTTATTTACAATTGCTATACAAGTAAATATTCAATAAACTAACTATATAGCAATTCACAGATATAGAATAGTAAATGCAGTAAACTGTAAAAATCACACCAGGGATTTTTATACTGGTTCGGACCTCCCGTCCTACGTCCAGTCCCAGACTTCTATCTGGATTTCACAACCAACTACCTCGCTTCACCCGGAGGAACAGGTTTACAACACCCGAACAGCCGAACGGGATTTCGTGCCTCTTACAACTCGAGGACTTCAACAAAAAACAAATACAATTGTCGTTGACAACTTGTGCTCTTGATAACACTGATTTGTCACTTGTAGTACACCCTTCCTATAATCTTATCCTCAAAATATGTGAATGAATGTTTGTGAAGATTGAAGGAAGTATATTACTTATTTGAATCAAAAGATATGAAATAATTTCAATGATTCAATAAGCAATTTGAAGTAGAGAGCTTTTAGAATGCAAGAGTATTTAGAAATTAAGATCAGAATTTTAAAGCAAAGAATTGTTGTATTTCAATCAATGATTTAGATATGTTTATATAGAGAATAAATGGTTGTAACTCTTTGTGAAGAGTAGCCATTAACAGATGTGATCATTGATGAAAGGTAAGAGAAGCAACCATTGAAGAAAGAAGTGTCTTTTGGGAAAGGTTGCTTTCTGTTTAAAAACGGTCGACAGGTCAATAATGACCAGTAGACAAAATTTCAAATATATAGACGTTATGTGCATGTGTGCACGTTCATTGTGCAATTTACACAGGAACGGTCGACCGCCTGGTTTTGGACCGGTCGACCGGTCCCTGTTAAATTGCACAGTGAATGTGCAATGTCATCCAAAACGTATATACATCGATTCTATTGAGATGCATGATTATTTGAGGATAGATTTTAACAAAACTAATACTACTAACATACCAAATAATCAACCTCTAACGTATGAAGCTCGTTGTGTTTCAATGAATAACTTCTTTTTGTCGATCACGGTTTATCCCTTTGTCAGAAATCAAAACTATATAAAAATATTGACTCAACATTCTCCCCCTTTTTGATTGATGACAACATAGTTATGAATCTCCCCCTGTATATGATCTCCCCCTGAGATTGTGCCTGTAACTCTATATTTTCCTGCATATATACTGTTAGCACAATTTTCTCCCCCTTTGTCATCGACAAAAAGGAGTTTGTTAAAATAGAGGATATAAATTATATAATCCAGAGTATAAGCAAAATAAAACTACTACCATAGATCAAGAGTTAAGAGTCACATAATATGATAATACCCAAGAGTCTAGTACGAATTAAAACGCGACACTATTTAGTACAAGTGCATGATAATGTCTTAAAGCAAGAACTAAAGTCATAATTTACACATAATAATAGATAAAGAGATAAACTAAAAGGATTCAATCTGACTCTGTCTCACCCTCCTCCTCTTCTTCTTCTTCAACAAGCTGAGTTTTTCCGTATCCACGTCCATGACTCGTTCCCGAGCTTGTACCCTCCTCCGAGGATGTCCAAGCAAAAGTAGGAGGAGCTGGGCGCTTGCCAGGGTCTTGAGTTGGCATGGATGAGGTTGATGCTCCACATGATATTGCTTCCCATATAGAACTGAAGAACGACTTAAGTTTGTTAAAGCGTTTATCCATTTTTATGTCCATGCGCTTAAGTCGTGCTTCGAGAAGAAATTGATTTTGAGCAATAGTGTTAAGTGATTCTTTTGTTGAGGAAGATGATCTTAAAAGTTTAACTTCTTCAGGTTTAGGACGGGATGAACGGGAGGAAGCTTCTCTATGTCCTTGGTCTTTCCATTGTTCAAAAGGCATAATATTGAAGTATGGAGCTGGAAGCTTCATTCTTGTAATCGAAGCTTTGTTGATGGCTTTTGGTTTGGAAATAGAAGACTTTGGTGGTTCAATGCCACAATCGAGCAAGAGTCGCATAATATACTCGTTATAAAACAAGTGTGGCCTAGAACTATCATTTACTTTCAAGATCTCATCAAAGATCATACCAATCCAGTTTATACGAATGCCCCCATAGATTGCGTATAATGCCTTGAAATTTTCTTTATAGACGGCATCAAAATTTCCAATTCTTGGTAAAAGAGAGTGCATAAGAGTATGATGAAGAATTCTTGCAGACGGCCGTAAACCAATAGACTTAGTGCTATCCTTGTCATCTTCAGTAAATTGATGACTAATTTGATTACGGACATGAATATTGCAAAAGTCATTTGAGAATTTTTCACCAATAAACCGAGAACCAAGAACATTTGCCATCCAATCACATGAGATAAACACTTCTTTGCCACAGACAACGGACCAAAAGCAAAAATTGGGATCCTCGGGCTTGTTTTTCTCTAAATTTAGATTAGCATAGAATAACTTGATCATGACATGGTTAATTTCCACATTGTTTTGATCATAGTCAAGTAGATTTGCAATGTCAGCATCCGTTGCGAAATCTAGGATACGATAACTAGAGGAATCTGAGAATTTAAGAAAACGAACCCGGATGGATAGTAAAATCTTTCATGTCATTCCATCTCTTGAGTGAAATTGGATCCACAAGCCATTTCTTGATAGAGAGATCAATGGGTTGTGTTTCTGAGGTAGAAGCTTGCTTTAATTTCTTTTGTTGAGGAGCCATTAGGGATAAATTTGAAGAAAGAAATTTAATAAGAGAAGGTAGGGTTTCTGGGATTTGGGGGAAGAAGACTGGTTTGAAGTAAAAGAGAGAGATAGAAAAAAAAGTGAACGGAAAGTTATATTAAAAAAAACAGAATATACGTAACCGGTCGACCGGTCAAAATGGGGCGGTCGACCGTTTTTATCCAGAGTGCAAAACGGTCGACCGGTCCATTTTTAGCTGTCGACCGGTGCTGTTCTGGAAGCACAGTTCAGCCTGTTTTCAATTTACTGTGTCCTAGCCCATAACCGAGCCCATAACCAAGCTCTGATACCAAATGAAAGTGTGTACGCTTGTGCACACTAATTACGGATCGTGTAATATGGACTAATATATGCGGAATGTTATTTACAATTGCTATACAAGTAAATTTTCAATAAACTAACTATATAGCAATTCACAGATATAGAATAGTAAATGCAGTAAACTGTAAAAATCACACCAGGGATTTTTATACTGGTTCGGACCTCCCGTCCTACGTCCAGTCCCAGACTTCTATCTGGATTTTCACAACCAACTACCTCGCTTCACCCGGAGGAACAGGTTTACAACACCCGAACAGCCGAACGGGATTTCGTGCCTCTTACAACTCGAGGACTTCAACAAAAAACAAATACAATTGTCGTTGACAACTTGTGCTCTTGATAACACTGATTTGTCACTTGTAGTACACCCTTCCTATAATCTTATCCTCAAAATATGTGAATGAATGTTTGTGAAGATTGAAGGAAGTATATTACTTATTTGAATCAAAAGATATGAAATAATTTCAATGATTCAATAAGCAATTTGAAGTAGAGAGCTTTTAGAATGCAAGAGTATTTAGAAATTAAGATCAGAATTTTAAAGCAAAGAATTGTTGTATTTCAATCAATGATTTAGATATGTTTATATAGAGAATAAATGGTTGTAACTCTTTGTGAAGAGTAGCCATTAACAGATGTGATCATTGATGAAAGGTAAGAGAAGCAACCATTGAAGAAAGAAGTGTCTTTTGGGAAAGGTTGCTTTCTGTTTAAAAACGGTCGACAGGTCAATAATGACCAGTAGACAAAATTTCAAATATATAGACGTTATGTGCATGTGTGCACGTTCATTGTGCAATTTACACAGGAACGGTCGACCGCCTGGTTTTGGACCGGTCGACCGGTCCCTGTTAAATTGCACAGTGAATGTGCAATGTCATCCAAAACGTATATACATCGATTCTATTGAGATGCATGATTATTTGAGGATAGATTTTAACAAAACTAATACTACTAACATACCAAATAATCAACCTCTAATGTATGAAGCTCGTTGTGTTTCAATGAATAACTTCTTTTTGTCGATCACGGTTTATCCCTTTGTCAGAAATCAAAACTATATAAAAATCTTGACTCAACATTCTCCCCCTTTTTGATTGATGACAACATAGTTATGAATCTCCCCCTGTATATGATCTCCCCCTGAGATTGTGCCTGTAACTCTATATTTTCCTGCATATATACTGTTAGCACAATTTTCTCCCCCTTTGTCATCGACAAAAAGGAGTTTGTTAAAATAGAGGATATAAATTATATAATCCAGAGTATAAGCAAAATAAAACTACTACCATAGATCAAGAGTTAAGAGTCACATAATATGATAATACCCAAGAGTCTAGTACGAATTAAAACGCGACACTATTTAGTACAAGTGCATGATAATGTCTTAAAGCAAGAACTAAAGTCATAATTTACACATAATAATAGATAAAGAGATAAACTAAAAGGATTCAATCTGACTCTGTCTCACCCTCCTCCTCTTCTTCTTCTTCAACAAGCTGAGTTTTTCCGTATCCACGTCCATGACTCGTTCCCGAGCTTGTACCCTCCTCCGAGGATGTCCAAGCAAAAGTAGGAGGAGCTGGGCGCTTGTCAGGGTCTTGAGTTGGCATGGATGAGGATGATGCTCCACATGATATTGCTTCCCATATAGAACTGAAGAACGACTTAAGTTTGTTAAAGCGTTTATCCATTTTTGTGTCCATGCGCTTAAGTCGTGCTTCGAGAAGAAATTGATTTTGAGCAATAGTGTTAAGTGATTCTTTTGTTGAGGAAGATGATCTTAAAAGTTTAACTTCTTCAGGTTTAGGACGGGATGAACGGGAGGAAGCTTCTCTATGTCCTTGGTCTTTCCATTGTTCAAAAGGCATAATATTGAAGTATGGAGCTGGAAGCTTCATTCTTGTAATCGAAGCTTTGTTGATGGCTTTTGGTTTGGAAATAGAAGACTTTGGTGGTTCAATGCCACAATCGAGCAAGAGTCGCATAATATACTCGTTATAAAACAAGTGTGGCCTAGAACTATCATTTACTTTCAAGATCTCATCAAAGATCATACCAATCCAGTTTATACGAATGCCCCCATAGATTGCGTATAATGCCTTGAAATTTTCTTTATAGACGGCATCAAAATTTCCAATTCTTGGTAAAAGAGAGTGCATAAGAGTATGATGAAGAATTCTTGCAGACGGCCGTAAACCAATAGACTTAGTGCTATCCTTGTCATCTTCAGTAAATTGATGACTAATTTGATTACGGACATGAATATTGCAAAAGTCATTTGAGAATTTTTCACCAATAAACCGAGAACCAAGAACATTTGCCATCCTATCACATGAGATAAACACTTCTTTGCCACAGACAACGGACCAAAAGCAAAAATTGGGATCCTCGGGCTTGTTTTTCTCTAAATTTAGATTAGCATAGAATAACTTGATCATGACATGGTTAATTTCCACATTGTTTTGATCATAGTCAAGTAGATTTGCAATGTCAGCATCCGTTGCGAAATCTAGGATACGATAACAAGAGAAATCTGAGAATTTAAGAAAACGAACCCGGATGGATAGTAAAATCTTTCATGTCATTCCATCTCTTGAGTGAAATTGGATCCACAAGCCATTTCTTGATAGAGAGATCAATGGGTTGTGTTTCTGAGGTAGAAGATTGCTTTAATTTCTTTTGTTGAGGAGCCATTAGGGATAAATTTGAAGAAAGAAATTTAATAAGAGAAGGTAGGGTTTCTGGGATTTGGGGGAAGAAGACTGGTTTGAAGTAAAAGAGAGAGATAGAAAAAAAAGTGAATGGAAAGTTATATTAAAAAAAACAGAATATACGTAACCGGTCGACCGGTCAAAATGGGGCGGTCGACCGTTTTTATCCAGAGTGCAAAACGGTCGACCGGTCCATTTTTAGCTGTCGACCGGTGCTGTTCTGGAAGCACAGTTCAGCCTATTTTCAATTTACTGTGTCCTAGCCCATAACCGAGCCCATAACCGAGCTCTGATACCAAATGAAAGTGTGTACGCTTGTGCACACTAATTACGGATCGTGTAATATGGACTAATATATGCGGAATGTTATTTACAATTGCTATACAAGTAAATATTCAATAAACTAACTATATAGCAATTCACAGATATAGAATAGTAAATGCAGTAAACTGTAAAAATCACACCAGGGATTTTTATACTGGTTCGGACCTCCCGTCCTACGTCCAGTCCCAGACTTCTATCTGGATTTTCACAACCAACTACCTCGCTTCACCCGGAGGAACAGGTTTACAACACCCGAACAGCCGAACGGGATTTCGTGCCTCTTAAAACTCGAGGACTTCAACAAAAAACAAATACAATTGTCGTTGACAACTTGTGCTCTTGATAACACTGATTTGTCACTTGTAGTACACCCTTCCTATAATCTTATCCTCAAAATATGTGAATGAATGTTTGTGAAGATTGAAGGAAGTATATTACTTATTTGAATCAAAAGATATGAAATAATTTCAATGATTCAATAAGCAATTTGAAGTAGAGAGCTTTTAGAATGCAAGAGTATTTAGAAATTAAGATCAGAATTTTAAAGCAAAGAATTGTTGTATTTCAATCAATGATTTAGATATGTTTATATAGAGAATAAATGGTTGTAACTCTTTGTGAAGAGTAGCCATTAACAGATGTGATCATTGATGAAAGGTAAGAGAAGCAACCATTGAAGAAAGAAGTGACTTTTGGGAAAGGTTGCTTTCTGTTTAAAAACGGTCGACAGGTCAATAATGACCAGTAGACAAAATTTCAAATATATAGACGTTATGTGCATGTGTGCACGTTCATTGTGCAATTTACACAGGAACGGTCGACCGCTTGGTTTTGGACCGGTCGACCGGTCCCTGTTAAATTGCACAGTGAATGTGCAATGTCATCCAAAACGTATATACATCGATTCTATTGAGATGCATGATTATTTGAGGATAGATTTTAACAAAACTAATACTACTAACATACCAAATAATCAACCTCTAACTTATGAAGCTCGTTGTGTTTCAATGAATAACTTCTTTTTGTCGATCACGGTTTATCCCTTTGTCAGAAATCAAAACTATATAAAAATCTTGACTCAACATTCTCCCCCTTTTTGATTGATGACAACATAGTTATGAATCTCCCCCTGTATATGATCTCCCCCTGAGATTGTGCCTGTAACTCTATATTTTCCTGCATATATACTGTTAGCACAATTTTCTCCCCCTTTGTCATCGACAAAAAGGAGTTTGTTAAAATAGAGGATATAAATTATATAATCTAGAGTATAAGCAAAATAAAACTACTACCATAGATCAAGAGTTAAGAGTCACATAATATGATAATACCCAAGAGTCTAGTACGAATTAAAACGCGACACTATTTAGTACAAGTGCATGATAATGTCTTAAAGCAAGAACTAAAGTCATAATTTACACATAATAATAGATAAAGAGATAAACTAAAAGGATTCAATCTGACTCTGTCTCACCCTCCTCCTCTTCTTCTTCTTCAACAAGCTGAGTTTTTCCGTATCCACGTCCATGACTCGTTCCTGAGCTTGTACCCTCCTCCGAGGATGTCCAAGCAAAAGTAGGAGGAGCTGGGCGCTTGCCAGGGTCTTGAGTTGGCATGGATGAGGATGATGCTCCACATGATATTGCTTCCCATATAGAACTGAAGAACGAATTAAGTTTGTTAAAGCGTTTATCCATTTTTGTGTCCATGCGCTTAAGTCGTGCTTCGAGAAGAAATAGATTTTGAGCAATAGTGTTAAGTGATTCTTTTGTTGAGGAAGATGATCTTAAAAGTTTAACTTCTTCAGGTTTAGGATGGGATGAACGGGAGGAAGCTTCTCTATGTCCTTGGTCTTTCCATTGTTCAAAAGGCATAATATTGAAGTATGGAGCTGGAAGCTTCATTCTTGTAATCGAAGCTTTGTTGATGGCTTTTGGTTTGGAAATAGAAGACTTTGGTGGTTCAATGCCACAATCGAGCAAGAGTCGCATAATATACTCGTTATAAAACAAGTGTGGCCTAGAACTATCATTTACTTTCAAGATCTCATCAAAGATCATACCAATCCAGTTTATACGAATGCCCCCATAGATTGCGTATAATGCCTTGAAATTTTCTTTATAGACGGCATCAAAATTTCCAATTCTTGGTAAAAGAGAGTGCATAAGAGTATGATGAAGAATTCGTGCAGACGGCCGTAAACCAATAGACTTAGTGCTATCCTTGTCATCTTCAGTAAATTGATGACTAATTTGATTACGGACATGAATATTGCAAAAGTCATTTGAGAATTTTTCACCAATAAACCGAGAACCAAGAACATTTGCCATCCTATCACATGAGATAAACACTTCTTTGCCACAGACAACGGATCAAAAGCAAAAATTGGGATCCTCGAGCTTGTTTTTCTCTAAATTTAGATTAGCATAGAATAACTTGATCATGACATGGTTAATTTCCACATTGTTTTGATCATAGTCAAGTAGATTTGCAATGTCAGCATCCGTTGCGAAATCTAGGATACGATAACTAGAGAAATCTGAGAATTTAAGAAAACGAACCCGGATGGATAGTAAAATCTTTCATGTCATTCCATCTCTTGAGTGAAATTGGATCCACAAGCCATTTCTTGATAGAGAGATCAATGGGTTGTGTTTCTGAGGTAGAAGATTGCTTTAATTTCTTTTGTTGAGGAGCCATTAGGGATTAATTTGAAGAAAGAAATTTAATAAGAGAAGGTAGGGTTTCTGGGATTTGGGGGAAGAAGACTGGTTTGAAGTCAAAGAGAGAGATAGAAAAAAAAGTGAACGGAAAGTTATATTAAAAAAAAAACAGAATATACGTAACCGGTCGACCGGTCAAAATGGGGCGGTCGACCGTTTTTATCCAGAGTGCAAAACGGTCGACCGGTCCATTTTTAGCTATCGACCGGTGCTGTTCTGGAAGCACAGTTCAGCCTGTTTTCAATTTACTGTGTCCTAGCCCATAACCGAGCCCATAACCGAGCTCTGATACCAAATGAAAGTGTGTACGCTTGTGCACACTAATTACGGATCGTGTAATATGGACTAATATATGCGGAATGTTATTTACAATTGCTATACAAGTAAATTTTCAATAAACTAACTATATAGCAATTCACAGATATAGAATAGTAAATGCAGTAAACTGTAAAAATCACACCAGGGATTTTTATACTGGTTCGGACCTACCGTCCTACGTCCAGTCCCAGACTTCTATCTTGATTTTCACAACCAACTACCTCGCTTCACCTGGAGGAACAGGTTTACAACATCCGAACAGCCGAACGGGATTTCGTGCCTCTTACAACTCGAGGACTTCACAAAAAACAAATACAATTGTCGTAGATAACTTGTGCTCTTGATAACACTGATTTGTCACTTGTAGTACACCCTTCCTATAATCTTATCCTCAAAATATGTGAATGAATATTTGTGAAGATTGAAGGAAGTATATTACTTATTTGAATCAAAAGATATGAAATAATTTCAATGATTCAATAAGCAATTTGAAGTAGAGAGCTTTTAGAATGCAAGAGTATTTAGAAATTAAGATCAGAATTTTAAAGCAAAGAATTGTTGTATTTCAATCAATGATTTAGATATGTTTATATAGAGAATAAATGGTTGTAACTCTTTGTGAAGAGTAGCCATTAACAGATGTGATCATTGATGAAAGGTAAGAGAAGCAACCATTGAAGAAAGAAGTGTCTTTTGGGAAAGGTTGCTTTCTGTTTAAAAACGGTCGACAGGTCAATAATGACCAGTAGACAAAATTTCAAATATATAGACGTTATGTGCATGTGTGCACGTTCATTGTGCAATTTACACAGGAACGGTCGACCGCCTGGTTTTGGACCGGTCGACCGGTCCCTGTTAAATTGCACAGTGAATGTGCAATGTCATCCAAAACGTATATACATCGATTCTATTGAGATGCATGATTATTTGAGGATAGATTTTAACAAAACTAATACTACTAACATACCAAATAATCAACCTCTAACGTATGAAGCTCGTTGTGTTTCAATGAATAACTTCTTTTTGTCGATCACGGTTTATCCCTTTGTCAGAAATCAAAACTATATAAAAATCTTGACTAAACATTCTCCCCCTTTTTGATTGATGACAACATAGTTATGAATCTCCCCCTGTATATGATCTCCCCCTGAGATTGTGCCTGTAACTCTATATTTTCCTGCATATATACCGTTAGCACAATTTTCTCCCCCTTTGTCATCGACAAAAAGGAGTTTGTTAAAATAGAGGATATAAATTATATAATCCAGAGTATAAGCAAAATAAAACTACTACCATAGATCAAGAGTTAAGAGTCACATAATATGATAATACCCAAGAGTCTAGTACGAATTAAAACGCGACACTATTTAGTACAAGTGCATGATAATGTCTTAAAGCAAGAACTAAAGTCATAATTTACACATAATAATAGATAAAGAGATAAACTAAAAGGATTCAATCTGACTCTGTCTCACCCTCCTCCTCTTCTTCTTCTTCAACAAGCTGAGTTTTTCCGTATCCACGTCCATGACTCGTTCCCGAGCTTGTACCCTCCTCCGAGGATGTCCAAGCAAAAGTAGGAGGAGCTGGGCGCTTGCCAGGGTCTTGAGTTGGCATGGATGAGGATGATGCTCCACATGATATTGCTTCCCATATAGAACTGAAGAACGACTTAAGTTTGTTAAAGCGTTTATCCATTTTTGTGTCCATGCGCTTAAGTCGTGCTTCGAGAAGAAATTGATTTTGAGCAATAGTGTTAAGTGATTCTTTTGTTGAGGAAGATGATCTTAAAAGTTTAACTTCTTCAGGTTTAGGACGGGATGAACGGGAGGAAGCTTCTCTATGTCTTTGGTCTTTCCATTGTTCAAAAGGCATAATATTGAAGTATGGAGCTGGAAGCTTCATTCTTGTAATCGAAGCTTTGTTGATGGCTTTTGGTTTGGAAATAGAAGACTTTGGTGGTTCAATGCCACAATCGAGCAAGAGTCGCATAATATACTCGTTATAAAACAAGTGTGGCCTAGAACTATCATTTACTTTCAAGATCTCATCAAAGATCATACCAATCCAGTTTATACGAATGCCCCCATAGATTGCGTATAATGCCTTGAAATTTTCTTTATAGACGGCATCAAAATTTCCAATTCTTGGTAAAAGAGAGTGCATAAGAGTATGATGAAGAATTCTTGCAGACGGCCGTAAACCAATAGACTTAGTGCTATCCTTGTCATCTTCAGTAAATTGATGACTAATTTGATTACGGACATGAATATTGCAAAAGTCATTTGAGAATTTTTCACCAATAAACCGAGAACCAAGAACATTTGCCATCCTATCACATGAGATAAACACTTCTTTGCCACAGACAACGGACCAAAAGCAAAAATTGGCATCCTCGGGCTTGTTTTTCTCTAAATTTAGATTAGCATAGAATAACTTGATCATGACATGGTTAATTTCCACATTGTTTTGATCATAGTCAAGTAGATTTGCAATGTCAGCATCCGTTGCGAAATCTAGGATACGATAACTAGAGAAATCTGAGAATTTAAGAAAACGAACCCGGATGGATAGTAAAATCTTTCATGTCATTCCATCTCTTGAGTGAAATTGGATCCACAAGCCATTTCTTGATAGAGAGATCAATGGGTTGTGTTTCTGAGGTAGAAGATTGCTTTAATTTCTTTTGTTGAGGAGCCATTAGGGATAAATTTAAAGAAAGAAATTTAATAAGAGAAGGTAGGGTTTCTGGGATTTGGGGGAAGAAGACTGGTTTGAAGTAAAAGAGAGAGATAGAAAAAAAAGTGAACGGAAAGTTATATTAAAAAAAACAGAATATACGTAACCGGTCGACCGGTCAAAATGGGGCGGTCGACCGTTTTTATCCAGAGTGCAAAACGGTCGACCGGTCCATTTTTAGCTGTCGACCGGTGCTGTTCTGGAAGCACAGTTCAGCCTGTTTTCAATTTACTGTGTCCTAGCCCATAACCGAGCTCTGATACCAAATGAAAGTGTGTACGCTTGTGCACACTAATTACGGATCGTGTAATATGGACTAATATATGCAGAATGTTATTTACAATTGCTATACAAGTAAATATTCAATAAACTAACTATATAGCAATTCACAGATATAGAATAGTAAATGCAGTAAACAGTAAAAATCACACCAGGGATTTTTATACTGGTTCGGACCTCCCGTCCTACGTCCAGTCCCAGACTTCTATCTGGATTTTCACAACCAACTACCTCGCTTCACCCGGAGGAACAGGTTTACAACACCCGAACAGCCGAACGGGATTTCGTGCCTCTTACAACTCGAGGACTTCAACAAAAAACAAATACAATTGTCATTGACAACTTGTGCTCTTGATAACACTGATTTGTCACTTGTAGTACACCCTTCCTATAATCTTATCCTCAAAATATGTGAATGAATGTTTGTGAAGATTGAAGGAAGTATATTACTTATTTGAATCAAAAGATATGAAATAATTTCAATGATTCAATAAGCAATTTGAAGTAGAGAGCTTTTAGAATGCAAGAGTATTTAGAAATTAAGATCAGAATTTTAAAGCAAAGAATTGTTGTATTTCAATCAATGATTTAGATATGTTTATATAGAGAATAAATGGTTGTAACTCTTTGTGAAGAGTAGCCATTAACAGATGTGATCATTGATGAAAGGTAAGAGAAGCAACCATTGAAGAAAGAAGTGTCTTTTGGGAAAGGTTGCTTTCTGTTTAAAAACGGTCGACAGGTCAATAATGACCAGTAGACAAAATTTCAAATATATAGACGTTATGTGCCTGTGTGCACGTTCATTGTGCAATTTACACAGGAACGGTCGACCGCCTGGTTTTGGACCGGTCGACCGGTCCCTGTTAAATTGCACAGTGAATGTGCAATGTCATCAAAAACGTATATACATCGATTCTATTGAGATGCATGATTATTTGAGGATAGATTTTAACAAAACTAATACTACTAACATACCAAATAATCAACCTCTAACGTATGAAGCTCGTTGTGTTTCAATGAATAACTTCTTTTTGTCGATCACGGTTTATCCCTTTGTCAGAAATCAAAACTATATAAAAATCTTGACTCTACATTCTCCCCCTTTTTGATTGATGACAACATAGTTATGAATCTCCCCCTGTATATGATCTCCCCCTGAGATTGTGCCTGTAACTCTATATTTTCCTGCATATATACTGTTAGCACAATTTTCTCCCCCTTTGTCATCGACAAAAAGGAGTTTGTTAAAATAGAGGATATAAATTATATAATCCAGAGTATAAGCAAAATAAAACTACTACCATAGATCAAGAGTTAAGAGTCACATAATATGATAATACCCAAGAGTCTAGTACGAATTAAAACGCGACACTATTTAGTACAAGTGCATGATAATGTCTTAAAGCAAGAACTAAAGTCATAATTTACACATAATAATAGATAAAGAGATAAACTAAAAGGATTCAATCTGACTCTGTCTCACCCTCCTCCTCTTCTTCTTCTTCAACAAGCTGAGTTTTTCCGTATCCACGTCCATGACTCGTTCCCGAGCTTGTACCCTCCTCCGAGGATGTCCAAGCAAAAGTAGGAGGAGCTGGGCGCTTGCCAGGGTCTTGAGTTGGCATGGATGAGGATGATGCTCCACATGATATTGCTTCCCATATAGAACTGAAGAACGACTTAAGTTTGTTAAAGCGTTTATCCATTTTTGTGTCCATGCGCTTAAGTCGTGCTTCGAGAAGAAATTGATTTTGAGCAATAGTGTTAAGTGATTCTTTTGTTGAGGAAGATGATCTTAAAAGTTTAACTTCTTCAGGTTTAGGACGGGATGAACGGGAGGAAGCTTCTCTATGTCCTTGGTCTTTCCATTGTTCAAAAGGCATAATATTGAAGTATGGAGCTGGAAGCTTCATTCTTGTAATCGAAGCTTTGTTGATGGCTTTTGGTTTGGAAATAGAAGACTTTGGTGGTTCAATGCCACAATCGAGCAAGAGTCGCATAATATACTCGTTATAAAACAAGTGTGGCCTAGAACTATCATTTACTTTCAAGATCTCATCAAAGATCATACCAGTCCAGTTTATACGAATGCCCCCATAGATTGCGTATAATGCCTTGAAATTTTCTTTATAGACGGCATCAAAATTTCCAATTCTTGGTAAAAGAGAGTGCATAAGAGTATGATGAAGAATTCTTGCAGACGGTCGTAAACCAATAGACTTAGTGCTATCCTTGTCATCTTCAGTAAATTGATGACTAATTTGATTACGGACATGAATATTGCAAAAGTCATTTGAGAATTTTTCACCAATAAACCGAGAACCAAGAACATTTGCCATCCTATCACATGAGATAAACACTTCTTTGCCACAGACAACGGACCAAAAGAAACAATTGGGATCCTCGGGCTTGTTTTTCTCTAAATTTAGATTAGCATAGAATAACTTGATCATGACATGGTTAATTTCCACATTGTTTTGATCATAGTCAAGTAGATTTGCAATGTCAGCATCCGTTGCGAAATCTAGGATACGATAACTAGAGAAATCTGAGAATTTAACAAACGAACCCGGATGGATAGTAAAATCTTTCATGTCATTCCATCTCTTGAGTGAAATTGGATCCACAAGCCATTTCTTGATAGAGAGATCAATGGGTTGTGTTTCTGAGGTAGAAGCTTGCTTTAATTTCTTTTGTTGAGGAGCCATTAGGGATAAATTTGAAGAAAGAAATTTAATAAGAGAAGGTAGGGTTTCTGGGATTTGGGGTAAGAAGACTGGTTTGAAGTAAAAGAGAGAGATAGAAAAAAAAGTGAACGGAAAGTTATATTAAAAAAAACAGAATATACGTAACCGGTCGACCGGTCAAAATGGGGCGGTCAACCGTTTTTATCCAGAGTGCAAAACGGTCGACCGGTCCATTTTTAGCTGTCGACCGGTGCTGTTCTGGAAGCACAGTTCAGCCTGTTTTCAATTTACTGTGTTCTAGCCCATAACCGAGCCCATAACCGAGCTCTGATACCAAATGAAAGTGTGTACGCTTGTGCACACTAATTACGGATCGTGTAATATGGACTAATATATGCGGAATGTTATTTACAATTGCTATACAAGTAAATATTCAATAAACTAACTATATAGCAATTCACAGATATAGAATAGTAAATGCAGTAAACTATAAAAATCACACCAGGGATTTTTATACTGGTTCGGACCTTCCGTCCTACGTCCAGTCCCAGACTTCTATCTGGATTTTCACAACCAACTACCTCGCTTCACCCGGAGGAACAGGTTTACAACACCCGAACAGCCTAACGGGATTTCGTGCCTCTTACAACTCGAGGACTTCAACAAAAAACAAATACAATTGTCGTTGACAACTTGTGCTCTTGATAACACTGATTTGTCACTTGTAGTACACCCTTCCTATAATCTTATCCTCAAAATATGTGAATGAATGTTTGTGAAGATTGAAGGAAGTATATTACTTATTTGAATCAAAAGATATGAAATAATTTCAATGATTCAATAAGCAATTTGAAGTAGAGAGCTTTTAGAATGCAAGAGTATTTAGAAATTAAGATTAGAATTTTAAAGCAAAGAATTGTTGTATTTCAATCAATGATTTAGATATGTTTATATAGAGAATAAAAGGTTGTAACTCTTTGTGAAGAGTAGCCATTAACAGATGTGATCATTGATGAAAGGTAAGAGAAGCAACCATTGAAGAAAGAAGTGTCTTTTGGGAAAGGTTGCTTTCTGTTAAAAACGGTCGACAGGTCAATAATGACCAGTAGACAAAATTTCAAATATATAGACGTTATGTGCATGTGTGCACGTTCATTGTGCCATTTACACAGGAACGGTCGACCGCCTGGTTTTGGACCGGTCGACCGGTCCCTGTTAAATTGCACAGTGAATGTGCAATGTCATCCAAAATGTATATACATCGATTCTATTGAGATGCATGATTATTTGAGGATAGATTTTAACAAAACTAATACTACTAACATACCAAATAATCAACCTCTAACGTATGAAGCTCGTTGTGTTTCAATGAATAACTTCTTTTTGTCGATCACGGTTTATCCCTTTGTCAGAAATCAAAACTATATAAAAATCTTGACTCAACATTCTCCCCCTTTTTGATTGATGACAACATAGTTATGAATCTCCCCCTGTATATGATCTCCCCCTGAGATTGTGCCTGTAACTCTATATTTTCCTGCATATATACTGTTAGCACAATTTTCTCCCCCTTTGTCATCGACAAAAAGGAGTTTGTTAAAATAGAGGATATAAATTATATAATCCAGAGTATAAGCAAAATAAAACTACTACCATAGATCAAGAGTTAAGAGTCACATAATATGATAATACCCAAGAGTCTAGTACGAATTAAAACGCGACACTATTTAGTACAAGTGCATGATAATGTCTTAAAGCAAGAACTAAAGTCATAATTTACACATAATAATAGATAAAGAGATAAACTAAAAGGATTCAATCTGACTCTGTCTCACCCTCCTCTTCTTCTTCTTCTTCAACAAGCTGAGTTTTTCCGTATCCACGTCCATGACTCGTTCCCGAGCTTGTACCCTCCTCCGAGGATGTCCAAGCAAAAGTAGGAGGAGCTGGGCGCTTGCCAGGGTCTTGAGTTGGCATGGATGAGGATGATGCTCCACATGATATTGCTTCCCATATAGAACTGAAGAACGACTTAAGTTTGTTAAAGCATTTATCCATTTTTGTGTCCATGCGCTTAAGTCGTGCTTCGAGAAGAAATTGATTTTGAGCAATAGTGTTAAGTGATTCTTTTGTTGAGGAAGATGATCTTAAAAGTTTAACTTCTTCAGGTTTAGGACGGGATGAACGGGAGGAAGCTTCTCTATGTCCTTGGTCTTTCCATTGTTCAAAAGGCATAATATTGAAGTATGGAGCTGGAAGCTTCATTCTTGTAATCGAAGCTTTGTTGATGGCTTTTGGTTTGGAAATAGAAGACTTTGGTGGTTCAATGCCACAATCGAGCAAGAGTCGCATAATATACTCGTTATAAAACAAGTGTGGCCTAGAACTATCATTTACTTTCAAGATCTCATCAAAGATCATACCAATCCAGTTTATACGAATGCCCCCATAGATTGCGTATAATGCCTTGAAATTTTCTTTATAGACGACATCAAAATTTCCAATTCTTGGTAAAAGAGAGTGCATAAGAGTATGATGAAGAATTCTTGCAGACGGCCGTAAACCAATAGACTTAGTGCTATCCTTGTCATCTTCAGTAAATTGATGACTAATTTGATTACGGACATGAATATTGCAAAAGTCATTTGAGAATTTTTCACCAATAAACCGAGAACCAAGAACATTTGCCATCCTATCACATGAGATAAACACTTCTTTGCCACAGACAACGGACCAAAAGCAAAAATTGGGATCCTCGGGCTTGTTTTTCTCTAAATTTAGATTAGCATAGAATAACTTGATCATGACATGGTTAATTTCCACATTGTTTTGATCATAGTCAAGTAGATTTGCAATGTCAGCATCCGTTGCGAAATCTAGGATACGATAACTAGAGAAATCTGAGAATTTAACAAACGAACCCGGATGGATAGTAAAATCTTTCATGTCATTCCATCTCTTGAGTGAAATTGGATCCACAAGCCATTTCTTGATAGAGAGATCAATGGGTTGTGTTTCTGAGGTAGAAGCTTGCTTTAATTTCTTTTGTTGAGGAGCCATTAGGGATAAATTTGAAGAAAGAAATTTAATAAGAGAAGGTAGGGTTTCTGGGATTTGGGGGAAGAAGACTGGTTTGAAGTAAAAGAGAGAGATAGAAAAAAAAGTGAATGGAAAGTTATATTAAAAAAAACAGAATATACGTAACCGGTCGACCGGTCGAAATGGGGCGGTCGACCGTTTTTATCCAGAGTGCAAAACGGTCGACCGGTCCATTTTTAGCTGTCGACCGGTGCTGTTCTGGAAGCACAGTTCAGCCTGTTTTCAATTTACTGTGTCCTAGCCCATAACCGAGCCCATAACCGAGCTCTGATACCAAATGAAAGTGTGTACGCTTGTGCACACTAATTACGGATCGTGTAATATGGACTAATATATGCGGAATGTTATTTACAATTGCTATACAAGTAAATATTCAATAAACTAACTATATAGCAATTCACAGATATAGAATAGTAAATGTAGTAAACTGTAAAAATCACACCAGGGATTTTTATACTGGTTCGGACCTCCCGTCCTACGTCCAGTCCCAGACTTCTATCTGGATTTTCACAACCAACTACCTCGCTTCACCCGGAGGAACAGGTTTACAACACCCGAACAGCCGAACGGGATTTCGTGCCTCTTACAACTCGAGGACTTCAACAAAAAACAAATACAATTGTCGTTGACAACTTGTGCTCTTGATAACACTGATTTGTCACTTGTAGTACACCCTTCCTATAATCTTATCCTCAAAATATGTGAATGAATGTTTGTGAAGATTGAAGGAAGTATATTACTTATTTGAATCAAAAGATATGAAATAATTTCAATGATTCAATAAGCAATTTGAAGTAGAGAGCTTTTAGAATGCAAGAGTATTTAGAAATTAAGATCAGAATTTTAAAGCAAAGAATTGTTGTATTTCAATCAATGATTTAGATATGTTTATATAGAGAATAAATGGTTGTAACTCTTTGTGAAGAGTAGCCATTAACAGATGTGATCATTGATGAAAGGTAAGAGAAGCAACCATTGAAGAAAGAAGTGTCTTTTGGGAAAGGTTGCTTTCTGTTTAAAAACGGTCGACAGGTCAATAATGACCAGTAGACAAAATTTCAAATATATAGACGTTATGTGCATGTGTGCACGTTCATTGTGCAATTTACACAGGAACGGTCGACCGCCTGGTTTTGGACCGGTCGACCGGTCCCTGTTAAATTGCACAGTGAATGTGCAATGTCATCCAAAACGTATATACATCGATTCTATTGAGATGCATGATTATTTGAGGATAGATTTTAACAAAACTAATACTACTAACATACCAAATAATCAACCTCTAATGTATGAAGCTCGTTGTGTTTCAATGAATAACTTCTTTTTGTCGATCACGGTTTATCCCTTTGTCAGAAATCAAAACTATATAAAAATCTTGACTCAACATTCTCCCCCTTTTTGATTGATGACAACATAGTTATGAATCTCCCCCTGTATATGATCTCCCCCTGAGATTGTGCCTGTAACTCTATATTTTCCTGCATATATACTGTTAGCACAATTTTCTCCCCCTTTGTCATCGACAAAAAGGAGTTTGTTAAAATAGAGGATATAAAATATATAATCCAGAGTATAAGCAAAATAAAACTACTACCATAGATCAAGAGTTAAGAGTCACATAATATGATAATACCCAAGAGTCTAGTACGAATTAAAACGCGACACTATTTAGTACAAGTGCATGATAATGTCTTAAAGCAAGAACTAAAGTCATAATTTACACATAATAATAGATAAAGAGTAAACTAAAAGGATTTAATCTGACTCTGTCTCACCCTCCTCTTCTTCTTCTTCTTCAACAAGCTGAGTTTTTCCGTATCCACGTCCATGACTCGTTCCCGAGCTTGTACCCTCCTCCGAGGATGTCCAAGCAAAAGTAGGAGGAGCTGGGCGCTTGCCAGGGTCTTGAGTTGGCATGGATGAGGATGATGCTCCACATGATATTGCTTCCCATATAGAACTGAAGAACGACTTAAGTTTGTTAAAGCGTTTATCCTTTTTTGTGTCCATGCGCTTAAGTCATGCTTCGAGAAGAAATTGATTTTGAGCAATAGTGTTAAGTGATTCTATTGTTGAGGAAGATGATCTTAAAAGTTTAACTTCTTCAGGTTTAGGACGGGATGAACGGGAGGAAGCTTCTCTATGTCCTTGGTCTTTCCATTGATCAAAAGGCATAATATTGAAGTATGGAGCTGGAAGCTTCATTCTTGTAATCGAAGCTTTGTTGATGGCTTTTGGTTTGGAAATAGAAGACTTTGGTGGTTCAATGCCACAATCGAGCAAGAGTCGCATAATATACTCGTTATAAAACAAGTGTGGCCTAGAACTATCATTTACTTTCAAGATCTCATCAAAGATCATACCAATCCAGTTTATACAAATGCCCCCATAGATTGCGTATAATGCCTTGAAATTTTCTTTATAGACGGCATCAAAATTTCCAATTCTTGGTAAAAGAGAGTGCATAAGAGTATGATGAAGAATTCTTGCAGACGGCCGTAAACCAATAGACTTAGTGCTATCCTTGTCATCTTCAGTAAATTGATGACTAATTTGATTACGGACATGAATATTGCAAAAGTCATTTGAGAATTTTTCACCAATAAACCGAGAACCAAGAACATTTGCCATCCTATCACATGAGATAAACACTTCTTTGCCACAGACAACGGACCAAAAGCAAAAATTGGGATCCTCGGGCTTGTTTTTCTCTAAATTTAGATTAGCATAGAATAACTTGATCATGACATGGTTAATTTCCACATTGTTTTGATCATAGTCAAGTAGATTTGCAATGTCAGCATCCGTTGCGAAATCTAGGATACGATAACTAGAGAAATCTGAGAATTTAAGAAAACGAACCCGGATGGATAGTAAAATCTTTCATGTCATTCCATCTCTTGAGTGAAATTGGATCCACAAGCCATTTCTTGATAGAGAGATCAATGGGTTGTGTTTCTGAGGTAGAAGATTGCTTTAATTTCTTTTGTTGAGTAGCCATTAGGGATAAATTTGAAGAAAGAAATTTAATAAGAGAAGGTAGGGTTTCTGGGATTTGGGGGAAGAAGACTGGTTTGAAGTAAAAGAGAGAGATAGAAAAAAAAGTGAACGGAAAGTTATATTAAAAAAAACAGAATATACGTAACCGGTCGACCGGTCAAAATGGTGCGGTCGACCGTTTTTATCCAGAGTGCAAAACGGTCGACCGGTCCATTTTTAGCTGTCGACCGGTGCTGTTCTGGAAGCACAGTTCAGCCTGTTTTCAATTTACTGTGTCCTAGCCCATAACCGAGCCCATAACCGAGCTCTGATACCAAATGAAAGTGTGTACGCTTGTGCACACTAATTACAGATCGTGTAATATGGACTAATATATGCGGAATGTTATTTACAATTGCTATACAAGTAAATTTTCAATAAACTAACTATATAGCAATTCACATATATAGAATAGTAAATGCAGTAAACTGTAAAAATCACACCAGGGATTTTTATACTGGTTCGGACCTCCCGTCCTACGTCCAGTCCCAGACTTCTATCTGGATTTTCACAACCAACTACCTCGCTTCACCCGGAGGAACAGGTTTACAACACCCGAACAGCCGAACGGGATTTCGTGCCTCTTACAACTCGAGGACTTCAACAAAAAACAAATACAATTGTCGTTGACAACTTGTGCTCTTGATAACACTGATTTGTCACTTGTAGTACACCCTTCCTATAATCTTATCCTCAAAATATGTGAATGAATGTTTGTGAAGATTGAAGGAAGTATACTACTTATTTGAATCAAAAGATATGAAATAATTTCAATGATTCAATAAGCAATTTGAAGTAGAGAGCTTTTAGAATGCAAGAGTATTTAGAAATTAAGATCAGAATTTTAAAGCAAAGAATTGTTGTATTTCAATCAATGATTTAGAAATGTTTATATAGAGAATAAATGGTTGTAACACTTTGTGAAGAGTAGCCATTAACAGATGTGATCATTGATGAAAGGTAAGAGAAGCAACCATTGAAGAAAGAAGTGTCTTTTGGGAAAGGTTGCTTTCTGTTTAAAAACGGTCGACAGGTCAATAATGACCAGTAGACAAAATTTCAAATATATAGACGTTATGTGCATGTGTGCACGTTCATTGTGCAATTTACACAGAAACGGTCGACCGCCTGGTTTTGGACCGGTCGACCGGTCCCTGTTAAATTGCACAGTGAATGTGCAATGTCATCCAAAACGTATATACATCGATTCTATTGAGATGCATGATTATTTGAGGATAGATTTTAACAAAACTAATACTACTAACATACCAAATAATCAACCTCTAACGTATGAAGCTCGTTGTGTTTCAATGAATAACTTCTTTTTGTCGATCACGGTTTATCCCTTTGTCAGAAATCAAAACTATATAAAAATCTTGACTCAACATTCTCCCCCTTTTTGATTGATGACAACATAGTTATGAATCTCCCCCTGTATATGATCTCCCCCTGAGATTGTGCCTGTAACTCTATATTTTCCTGCATATATACTGTTAGCACAATTTTCTCCCCCTTTTTCATCGACAAAAAGGAGTTTGTTAAAATAGAGGATATAAATTATATAATCCAGAGTATAAGCAAAATAAAACTACTACCATAGATCAAGAGTTAAGAGTCACATAATATGATAATACCCAAGAGTCTAGTACGAATTAAAACGCGACACTATTTAGTACAAGTGCATGATAATGTCTTAAAGCAAGAACTAAAGTCATAATTTACACATAATAATAGATAAAGAGATAAACTAAAAGGATTCAATCTGACTCTGTCTCACCCTCCACTTCTTCTTCTTCTTCAACAAGCTGAGTTTTTCCGTATCCACGTCCATGACTCGTTCCCAAGCTTGTACCCTCTTCCGAGGATGTCCAAGCAAAAGTAGGAGGAGCTGGGCGCTTGCCAGGGTCTTGAGTTGGCATGGATGAGGATGATGCTCCACATTATATTGCTTCCCATATAGAACTGAAGAACGACTTAAGTTTGTTAAAGCGTTTATCCATTTTTGTGTCCATGCGCTTAAGTCGTGCTTCGAGAAGAAATTGAGTTTGAGCAATAGTGTTAAGTGATTCTTTTGTTGAGGAAGATGATCTTAAAAGTTTAACTTCTTCAGGTTTAGGACGGGATGAACGGGAGGAAGCTTCTCTATGTCCTTGGTCTTTCCATTGTTCAAAAGGCATAATATTGAAGTATGGAGCTGGAAGCTTCATTCTTGTAATCGAAGCTTTGTTGATGACTTTTGGTTTGGAAATAGAAGACTTTGGTGGTTCAATGCCACAATCGAGCAAGAGTCGCATAATATACTCGTTATAAAACAAGTGTGGCCTAGAACTATCATTTACTATCAAGATCTCATCAAAGATCATACCAATCCAGTTTATACGAATGCCCCCATAGATTGCGTATAATGCCTTGAAATTTTCTTTATAGACGGCATCAAAATTTCCAATTCTTGGTAAAAGAGAGTGCATAAGAGTATGATGAAGAATTCTTGCAGACGGCCGTAAACCAATAGACTTAGTGCTATCCTTGTCATCTTCAGTAAATTGATGACTAATTTGATTACGGACATGAATATTGCAAAAGTCATTTGAGAATTTTTCACCAATAAACCGAGAACCAAGAACATTTGCCATCCTATCACATGAGATAAACACTTCTTTGCCACAGACAACGGACCAAAAGCAAAAATTGGGATCCTCGAGCTTGTTTTTCTCTGAATTTAGATTAGCATAGAATAACTTGATCATGACATGGTTAATTTCCACATTGTTTTGATCATAGTCAAGTAGATTTGCAATGTCAACATCCGTTGCGAAATCTAGGATACGATAACTAGAGAAATCTGAGAATTTAACAAACGAACCCGGATGGATAGTAAAATCTTTCATGTCATTCCATCTCTTGAGTGAAATTGGATCCACAAGCCATTTCTTGATAGAGAGATCAATGGGTTGTGTTTCTGAGGTAGAAGCTTGCTTTAATTTCTTTTGTTGAGGAGCCATTAGGGATAAATTTGAGAAAGAAATTTAATAAGAGAAGGTAGGATTTCTGGGATTTGGGGGAAGAAGACTGGTTTGAAGTAAAAGAGAGAGATAGAAAAAAAAGTGAACGGAAAGTTATATTAAAAAAAAACAGAATATACGTAACCGGTCGACCGGTCAAAATGGGGCGGTCGACCGTTTTTATCCAAAACGGTCGACCGGTCCATTTTTAGCTGTCGACCGGTGCTGTTCTGGAAGCACAGTTCAGCCTGTTTTCAATTTACTGTGTCCTAGCCCATAACCGAGCCCATAACCAAGCTCTGATACCAAATGAAAGTGTGTACGCTTGTGCACACTAATTACGGATCGTGTAATATGGACTAATATATGCGGAATGTTATTTACAATTGCTATACAAGTAAATATTCAATAAACTAACTATATAGCAATTCACAGATATAGAATAGTAAATGCAGTAAACTGTAAAAATCACACCAGGGATTTTTATACTGGTTCGGACCTCCCGTCCTACGTCCAGTCACAGACTTCTATCTGGATTTTCACAACCAACTACCTCGCTTCACCCGAAGGAACAGGTTTACAACACCCGAACAGCCGAACGGGATTTCGTGCCTCTTACAACTCGAGGACTTCAACAAAAAACAAATACAATTGTCGTTGACAACTTGTGCTCTTGATAACACTGATTTGTCACTTGTAGTACACCCTTCCTATAATCTTATCCTCAAAATATGTGAATGAATGTTTGTGAAGATTGAAGGAAGTATATTACTTATTTGAATCAAAAGATATGAAATAATTTCAATGATTCAATAAGCAATTTGAAGTAGAGAGCTTTTAGAATGCAAGAGTATTTAGAAATTAAGATCAGAATTTTAAAGCAAAGAATTGTTGTATTTCAATCAATGATTTAGATATGTTTATATAGAGAATAAATGGTTGTAACTCTTTGTGAAGAGTAGCCATTAACAGATGTGATCATTGATGAAAGGTAAGAGAAGCAACCATTGAAGAAAGAAGTGTCTTTTGGGAAAGGTTGCTTTCTGTTTAAAAACGGTCGACTGGTCAATAATGACCAGTAGACAAAATTTCAAATATATAGACGTTATGTGCATGTGTGCACGTTCATTGTGCAATTTACACAGGAACGGTCGACCGCCTGGTTTTGGACCGGTCGACTGGTCCCTGTTAAATTGCACAGTGAATGTGCAATGTCATCCAAAACGTATATACATCGATTCTATTGAGATGCATGATTATTTGAGGATAGATTTTAACAAAACTAATACTACTAACATACCAAATAATCAACCTCTAACGTATGAAGCTCGGTGTGTTTCAATGAATAACTTCTTTTTGTCGATCACGGTTTATCCCTTTGTCAGAAATCAAAACTATATAAAAATCTTGACTCAACATTCTCCCCCTTTTTGATTGATGACAACATAGTTATGAATCTCCCCCTGTATATGATCTCCCCCTGAGATTGTGCCTGTAACTCTATATTTTCCTGCATATATACTGTTAGCACAATTTTCTCCCCCTTTGTCATCGACAAAAAGGAGTTTGTTAAAATAGAGGATATAAATTATATAATCCAGAGTATAAGCAAAATAAAACTATTACCATAGATCAAGAGTTAAGAGTCACATAATATGATAATACCCAAGAGTCTAGTACGAATTAAAACGCGACACTATTTAGTACAAGTGCATGATAATGTCTTAAAGCAAGAACTAAAGTCATAATTTACACATAATAATAGATAAAGAGATAAACTAAAAGGATTCAATCTGACTCTGTCTCACCCTCCTCTTCTTCTTCTTCTTCAACAAGCTGAGTTTTTCCGTATCCACGTCCATGACTCGTTCCCGAGCTTGTACCCTCCTCCGAGGATGTCCAAGCAAAAGTAGGAGGAGCTGGGCGCTTGCCAGGGTCTTGAGTTGGCATGGATGAGGATGATGCTCCACATGATATTGCTTCCCATATAGAACTGAAGAACGACTTAAGTTTGTTAAAGCGTTTATCCATTTTTGTGTCCATGCGCTTAAGTCGTGCTTCGAGAAGAAATTAATTTTGAGCAATAGTGTTAAGTGATTCTTTTGTTGAGGAAGGTGATCTTAAAAGTTTAACTTCTTCAGGTTTAGGACGGGATGAACGGGAGGAAGCTTCTCTATGTCCTTGGTCTTTCCATTGTTCAAAAGGCATAATATTGAAGTATGGAGCTGGAAGCTTCATTCTTGTAATCGAAGCTTTGTTGATGGCTTTTGGTTTGGAAATAGAAGACTTTGGTGGTTCAATGCCACAATCGAGCAAGAGTCGCATAATATACTCGTTATAAAACAAGTGTGGCCTAGAACTATCATTTACTTTCAAGATCTCATCAAAGATCATACCAATCCAGTTTATACGAATGCCCCCATAGATTGCGTATAATGCCTTGAAATTTTCTTTATAGACGGCATCAAAATTTCCAATTCTTGGTAAAAGAGAGTGCATAAGAGTATGATGAAGAATTCTTGCAGACGGCCGTAAACCAATAGACTTGGTGCTATCCTTGTCATCTTCAGTAAATTGATGACTAATTTGATTACGGACATGAATATTGCAAAAGTCATTTGAGAATTTTTCACCAATAAACCGAGAACCAAGAACATTTGCCATCCTATCACATGAGATAAACACTTCTTTGCCACAGACAACGGACCAAAAGCAAAAATTGGGATCCTCGGGCTTGTTTTTCTCTAAATTTAGATTAGCATAGAATAACTTGATCATGACATGGTTAATTTCCACATTGTTTTGATCATAGTCAAGTAGATTTGCAATGTCAGCATCCGTTGCGAAATCTAGGATACGATAACTAGAGAAATCTGAGAATTTAACAAACGAACCCGGATGGATAGTAAAATCTTTCATGTCATTCAATCTCTTGAGTGAAATTGGATCCACAAGCCATTTCTTGATAGAGAGATCAATGGGTTGTGTTTCTGAGGTAGAAGCTTGCTTTAATTTCTTTTGTTGAGGAGCCATTAGGGATAAATTTGAAGAAAGAAATTTAATAAGAGAAGGTAGGGTTTCTGGGATTTGGGGGAAGAAGACTGGTTTGAATTAAAAGAGAGAGATAGAAAAAAAAGTGAACGGAAAGTTATATTAAAAAAAAAACAGAATATACGTAACCGGTCGACCGGTCAAAATGGGGCGGTCGACCGTTTTTATCCAGAGTGCAAAACGGTCGACCGGTGCTGTTCTGGAAGCACAGTTCAGCCTGTTTTCAATTTACTGTGTCCTAGCCCATAACCGAGCCCATAACCGAGCTCTGGTACCAAATGAAAGTGTGTACGCTTGTGCACACTAATTACGGATCGTGTAATATGGACTAATATATGCGGAATGTTATTTACAATTGCTATACAAGTAAATATTCAATAAACTAACTATATAGCAATTCACAGTTATAGAATAGTAAATGCAGTAAACTGTAAAAATCACACCAGGGATTTTTATACTGGTTCGGACCTCCCGTCCTACGTCCAGTCCCAGACTTCTATCTGGATTTTCACAACCAACTACCTCGCTTCACCCGGAGGAACAGGTTTACAACACCCGAACAGCCGAACGGGATTTCGTGCCTCTTACAACTCGAGGACTTCAACAAAAAACAAATACAATTGTCGTTGACAACTTGTGCTCTTGATAACACTGATTTGTCACTTGTAGTACACCCTTCCTATAATCTTATCCTCAAAATATGTGAATGAATGTTTGTGAAGATTGAAGGAAGTATATTACTTATTTGAATCAAAAGATATGAAATAATTTCAATGATTCAATAAGCAATTTGAAGTAGAGAGCTTTTAGAATGCAAGAGTATTTAGAAATTAAGATCAGAATTTTAAAGCAAAGAATTGTTGTATTTCAATCAATGATTTAGATATGTTTATATAGAGAATAAATGGTTGTAACTCTTTGTGAAGAGTAGCCATTAACAGATGTGATCATTGATGAAAGGTAAGAGAAGCAACCATTGAAGAAAGAAGTGTCTTTTGGGAAAGGTTGCTTTCTGTTTAAAAACGGTCGACAGGTCAATAATGACCAGTAGACAAAATTTCAAATATATAGACGTTATGTGCATGTGTGCACGTTCATTGTGCAATTTACACAGGAACGGTCGACCGCCTGGTTTTGGACCGGTCGACCGGTCCCTGTTAAATTGCACAGTGAATGTGCAATGTCATCCAAAACGTATATACATCGATTCTATTGAGATGCATGATTATTTGAGGATAGATTTTAACAAAACTAATACTACTAACATACCAAATAATCAACCTCTAACGTATGAAGCTCGTTGTGTTTCAATGAATAACTTCTTTTTGTCGATCACGGTTTATCCCTTTGTCAGAAATCAAAACTATATAAAAATCTTGACTCAACATTCTCCCCCTTTTTGATTGATGACAACATAGTTATGAATCTCCCCCTGTATATGATCTCCCCCTGAGATTGTGCCTGTAACTCTATATTTTCCTGCATATATACTGTTAGCACAATTTTCTCCCCCTTTGTCATCGACAAAAAGGAGTTTGTTAAAATAGAGGATATAAATTATATAATCCAGAGTATAAGCAAAATAAAACTACTACCATAGATCAAGAGTTAAGAGTCACATAATATGATAATACCCAAGAGTCTAGTACGAATTAAAACGCGACACTATTTAGTACAAGTGCATGATAATGTCTTAAAGCAAGAACTAAAGTCATAATTTACACATAATAATAGATAAAGAGATAAACTAAAAGGATTCAATCTGACTCTGTCTCACCCTCCTCTTCTTCTTCTTCTTCAACAAGCTGAGTTTTTCCGTATCCACGTCCATGACTCGTTCCCGAGCTTGTACCCTCCTTCGAGGACGTCCAAGCAAAAGTAGGAGGAGCTGGGCGCTTGCCAGGGTCTTGAGTTGGCATGGATGAGGATGATGCTCCACATGATATTGCTTCCCATATAGAACTGAAGAACGACTTAAGTTTGTTAAAGCATTTATCCATTTTTGTGTCCATGCGCTTAAGTCGTGCTTCGAGAAGAAATTGATTTTGAGCAATAGTGTTAAGTGATTCTTTTGTTGAGGAAGATGATCTTAAAAGTTTAACTTCTTCAGGTTTAGGACGGGATGAACGGGAGGAAGCTTCTCTATGTCCTTGGTCTTTCCATTGTTCAAAAGGCATAATATTGAAGTATGGAGCTGGAAGCTTCATTCTTGTAATCGAAGCTTTGTTGATGGCTTTTGGTTTGGAAATAGAAGACTTTGGTGGTTCAATGCCACAATCGAGCAAGAGTCGCATAATATTCTCGTTATAAAACAAGTGTGGCCTAGAACTATCATTTACTTTCAAGATCTCATCAAAGATCATACCAATACAGTTTATACGAATTCCCCCATAGATTGCGTATAATGCCTTGAAATTTACTTTATAGACGGCATCAAAATTTCCAATTCTTGGTAAAAGAGAGTGCATAAGAGTATGATGAAGAATTCTTGCAGACGGCCGTAAACCAATAGACTTAGTGCTATCCTTGTCATCTTCAGTAAATTGATGACTAATTTGATTACGGACATGAATATTGCAAAAGTCATTTGAGAATTTTTCACCAATAAACCGAGAACCAAGAACATTTGCCATCCTATCACATGAGATAAACACTTCTTTGCCACAGACAACGGACCAAAAGCAAAAATTGGGATCCTCGGGCTTGTTTTTCTCTAAATTTAGATTAGCATAGAATAACTTGATCATGACATGGTTAATTTCCACATTGTTTTGATCATAGTCAAGTAGATTTGCAATGTCAGCATCCGTTGCGAAATCTAGGATACGATAACTAGAGAAATCTGAGAATTTAACAAACGAACCCGGATGGATAGTAAAATCTTTCATGTCATTCCATCTCTTGAGTGAAATTGGATCCACAAGCCATTTCTTGATAGAGAGATCAATGGGTTGTGTTTCTGAGGTAGAAGCTTGCTTTAATTTCTTTTGTTGAGGAGCCATTAGGGATAAATTTGAAGAAAGAAATTTAATAAGAGAAGGTAGGGTTTCTGGGATTTGGGGGAAGAAGACTGGTTTGAAGTAAAAGAGAGAGATAGAAAAAAAAGTGAACGGAAAGTTATATTAAAAAAAAACAGAATATACGTAACCGGTCGACCGGTCAAAATGGGGCGGTCGACCGTTTTTATCCAGAGTGCAAAACGGTCGACCGGTCCATTTTTAGCTGTCGATCGGTGCTGTTCTGGAAGCACAGTTTAGCCTGTTTTCAATTTACTGTGTCCTAGCCCATAACCGAGCTCTGATACCAAATGAAAGTGTGTACGCTTGTGCACACTAATTACGGATCGTGTAATATGGACTAATATATGCGGAATGTTATTTACAATTGCTATACAAGTAAATATTCAATAAACTAACTATATAGCAATTCACAGATATAGAATAGTAAATGCAGTAAACTGTAAAAATCACACCAGGGATTTTTATACTGGTTCGGACCTCCCGTCCTACGTCTAGTCCCAGACTTCTATCTGGATTTTCACAACCAACTACCTCGCTTCACCCGGAGGAACAGGTTTACAACACCCGAACAGCCAAACGGGATTTCGTGCCTCTTACAACTCGAGGACTTCAACAAAAAACAAATACAATTGTCGTTGACAACTTATGCTCTTGATAACACTGATTTGTCACTTGTAGTACACCCTTCCTATAATCTTATCCTCAAAATATGTGAATGAATGTTTGTGAAGATTGAAGGAAGTATATTACTTATTTGAATCAAAAGATATGAAATAATTTCAATGATTCAATAAGCAATTTGAAGTAGAGAGCTTTTAGAATGCAAGAGTATTTAGAAATTAAGATCAGAATTTTAAAGCAAAGAATTGTTGTATTTCAATCAATGATTTAGATATGTTTATATAGAGAATAAATGGTTGTAACTCTTTGTGAAGAGTAGCCATTAACAGATGTGATCATTGATGAAAGGTAAGAGAAGCAACCATTGAAGAAAGAAGTGTCTTTTGGGAAAGGTTGCTTTCTGTTTAAAAACGGTCGACATGTCAATAATGACCAGTAGACAAAATTTCAAATATATAGACGTTATGTGCATGTGTGCATGTTCATTGTGCAATTTACACAGGAACGGTCGACCGCCTGGTTTTGGACCGGTCGACCGGTCCCTGTTAAATTGCACAGTGAATGTGCAATGTCATCCAAAACGTATATACATCGATTCTATTGAGATGCATGATTATTTGAGGATAGATTTTAACAAAACTAATACTACTAACATACCAAATAATCAACCTCTAACGTATGAAGCTCGTTGTGTTTCAATGAATAACTTCTTTTTGTCGATCACGGTTTATCCCTTGGTCAGAAATCAAAACTATATAAAAATCTTGACTCAACATTCTCCCCCTTTTTGATTGATGACAACATAGTTATGAATCTCCCCCTGTATATGATCTCCCCCTGAGATTGTGCCTGTAACTCTATATTTTCCTGCATATATACTGTTAGCACAATTTTCTCCCCCTTTGTCATCGACAAAAAGGAGTTTGTTAAAATAGAGAATATAAATTATATAATCCAGAGTATAAGCAAAATAAAACTACTACCATAGATCAAGAGTTAAGAGTCACATAATATGATAATACCCAAGAGTCTAGTACGAATTAAAACGCGACACTATTTAGTACAAGTGCATGATAATGTCTTAAAGCAAGAACTAAAGTCATAATTTACACATAATAATAGATAAAGTGATAAACTAAAAGGATTCAATCTGACTCTGTCTCACCCTCCTCTTCTTCTTCTTCTTCAACAAGCTGAGTTTTTCCGTATCCACGTCCATGACTCGTTCCCGAGCTTGTACCCTCCTCCGAGGATGTCCAAGCAAAAGTAGGAGGAGCTGGGCGCTTGTGTAACGACCCGATATTTTGGACCATTCGCATCCATTATAAGTGTATAGGTAGACACTCATGCCGGAGTTGAATTGCTCAAAATACCGCGTTGTTAATTTAAATTTGGCAAAACTGAACATATACAATAAATAAATTATCACAGATCACAGACACAGAGTAATAAGTGCAGCGGAAATAAAAGAGATAGTAGTTCATGAAGCTACTATATGAATATATAAAATACATCAGAGTTTACAACAGAAGAGTAATACGATACATCAGAGTTAAACCAGATACAACGGAAGAGTAACATGATACATCAGATACGAATCAGAATACATCACTGGAATCATCGAATCCTGAAAGCAGAATAGATGGCTGGATCTTCAAGCAAAGCTCCAACTCCAAAGATGAGTCTCGAAAGCTGAACTACTCAGTCTGACCCGAGCGTAAAGCAAAACACAAAACACTCGAGTCAGGATTAACATTCTCATATTAATAAATCCAACTCAAGTGAAATAGCAATTGAAATACAAGTAACTCAAAGGATGTTGGAATAACCATCCTTTAAGGATCCGTCAAACTATCTACTATGTAGTAATGTACGATAAGTAGATAATGTCTATCAGTAATATAAAAGATATCAAAATAGCGTTAAGTCATGGCCCATTCCACCCTTAACACATTTTTATTCCCAAAAGCATATACAAGACCGTAGTTTCCCCAAAACCGGAAGTCACCAGAGGGCAATCCATATACTAAAGGTACAAATCAAAATCGTAGTGGTCGCGCATAAATGGAATACAAGTATGACAAGGCACATGAGGCTATACCCAAGGTAGTGATACTACCGTTCGCCTGATCCGGACTGGTGAGAACGCAACGCCGCAGCGCCCGCAACACCGTGAAACAACACTCCCAAAATCAAGGGTGCACCAATCGACAACAAGTATAAGTAGTTCGAAGAAGTGTGTCCACTTGAGGTATCTATCCTCCATTGGCCCGGCACAGCTCCTGTTTTAGTCATTTCCAATTTGACACAAGTGTCAAGGCTATCCATTATCGTTCTCTTTCTTCCATCATCACGTACATCATTCCAACCACTTCATTCTGGATCATCACTCCGCGTATAGTTATTAAAGTGGTTTTCGGTTTAGATAGAGAGTATATCCATAACCGAATTCCGGTCTCTTTAATAACTTCCGTAATTATTACACCGATTGGTTGTTTAATATATTTCAAAAGCCAAATCAATTTCAATTTCAATTTCAATTCGTAAACCAACATTTCATTTGTCTATCAAAACAGTTTCCATACTTTACGTTTCAAAACTTCCAAATTATCATTTCAAAATCTTATAATTCAATTTCAATCTTTATTTAAAACAATTCAAATATTGATTCAAGTTCATATATAAGTTTCATTCCGAAATCCTTTAATTTAACATTCCAAATCAGTTTCAATTCATTAATCGATTTCATTCAATATTAAATAAATATATCGTTCAAAACAATTTCTATTTGATTTCCAATTCATTAAATCCATTAATAAAATTCAACTTCATTATATCAAAACTTTCAAATTGAATTAAATTAAATTCATCAAATCAAATTCTTTAAATTTCAAGTCTTACATTAATTTCAATAAATCACATTTTATTTCTTGTTAAAGAAATTCAATTTCACTTATTTACTTACTTAAATAAATTTCCAAAACTTAATAAATAAAGAAACCCAATTTCATTTATTAATAAAGTTCAAATTTCACTTATTCAAAAGTCCAATTTCTCTTATCAAAGAATTCAATTTTTATTCAATTATCAAATGATTCAATCTTATTCAATTATTAAATAATTCAAAACTTAATTATTAAATAATTTCAAAATTTAATAATTTCAAACTTAATTATAATTTCAAACTTAATTCAATCATTTCTCAAATTAAACAACCATCTTTCATCAATTTCTTTATTAATATTTCATTTCAGATTATTAAATATTCACGTTTAAATTTCATTAAATTCAATTTCCAATTTCGTTTCAAAACCATATTATTTATTCAAATAAAATCTTCATTTTATTTTTAAATCAAATTATTGACCAATCGGGTTTTATTTAATTTCCTATCCTAGGTAAAAATACAATTTGGGTATTTATCATTTCAACCCGATTCCAATTCAATTCAAAATCAAAACATATCAAAGGGAACTTGCAGTGTGATAACTGGGATGGTGTCATAGTAAATAAACAAGCAATAACAACAATCAATATCAATCCAATAATCAATTCAAATAATCCCGAAATAACTTTATTAATTCGCATTGTTATTTGTACGAATTAATATAATTATTTCTAGAATCTACACTATCATTTCATGCAGATTAAAGATTATTACATTACAGTTTCACTTGTCATCTATTTACAATTTCATACATCATCAATATAACAACATGCATTCAGTGGTTCAATATGTAATTAAACAAATCCTACATGTCAATAAATTCAACAGTTAAAGGGGTCATATTATACAAATGTCAGTTAATCAAATTTAACATTTAATTATCCTATATCAAGTCAAATTGCATACTATCTATCATTTTAACATTAACAATCTTAACGTCCAATATAAACATCAACAATCAATCAATTATCAGCCAAACTGTATTATCATCACATAAATAATTAGCAGATAATGGTGTCAGGTGTCACAGGTGAACTGATACAGGCAATAACATATATAACAGTGTATTTAACTAACAGCAGCATATTTCAATTGTCGTTTCAATTGAAATCAAATTTAATAAATAAAAGAACGTTAATCGTGAGTGAGTGCTCACCTTTCGAGGCTAAAGAATTTGACAACAGAGCAAGCTACGAATTCCAAAGCAATGCTAGATGGCACGAATTTGGACGGACAAAGCTGATAGCAGACGTCGATGAGAGAACAAATCAAAACTGGATTGATGAAGATAATTGATACAAGTGAGCTTATATACATTATATAAAAACTTATACATATAAAATCAAATGAAAATATACATTACAATTTGGAACAAATACATATATATGCTAAAAAAATTTTTTTTTTTTTTTTTGCAAAATACTTACATACATCTTATCCCTTTAACGTAAATATTTATATAATAAAATTTCATATAAACTAGTATTTTATAGAAGTAATACAGTAACAAAACAAATGCATAGTCAAAATTGATAGTTAATAAACAATGCCGACAAAATGGAACAAACAAAATAGATAAACATAATAACAAAATGTACCCAGACTATATATATGAGTAGATTATGTATTCCCAAAATATCCATGCACCTCATAAGCCTTATACGATATATATGCACGCATCTAGATGTAAGCATGCAACCGCAACATACTTATAATTTATATACCCAACTTATGCGGACAGCTACCCAACCATATATACCAAATATAACATATTTTATAAGATATCTATACTACTGAAACATGTCATATATATACTAATACTTGAATAGAAATCAAATGAATACTTACACAACTATAAATATATACATATTACAGGCCTATACACTTATACCCATATTATAATGTATATGAGCTGAAACACAACTTTGATATTTTATAACTAAACATACAAAATATATATATACAAGACCTAACCAACTGTTGCATATACTAACATTATATACTGCTTGTAAAAATGTATCTTTAGATATAATTAACTTTATATACAGAGCTTATAAATCACAAGTAATACATACATTTTATTCGAAATCTAGATCTGTTTCAAAATCAAAATACCTATACAGATAAGTATTAATGCTATGCGGCAGCTTTAAACTATCAGATATATAATACTATTGTAAAGTAAAATATACATATATATTTAAAACAACATGAAGTGTACACGTTATATTTCAACCTCATCTTAAACACAGTTCCCTTAAAATCCATGTATAATATATATTGTCCAAACCCAAAAAGTATGCAAATATTATTTGATCTAACATATTATATAAAACCCTTAACTATAAATACATATATAACTTAAATAACTGGTATAATTATCATATGAAGAAATCTACTTTTGACAAGCATAACAATGACTGCAACTTATAAAATTTTGAAAACTAAACCAATACTTCCCTAACTAATGCGTTGAAGGTAACTTAATATGATATAGGTATAACACTTTGAACAGTGCCAGATATATATAGACTTACACATAAATGTAGTTTAAGTAAAAGTAATATACAACCGTGTACGGCTTAAAGATATTGTACTAACAGATCGAATAAGAAATGCACATATAAATTAGAATATAACTATGCCATTACCTATTCAACGAAGAAGCGAAGTGCTGAGAGTGGTGGAAATAAAAGAGGAGGTGCGGCTCGCAGGAGGCACGTTGAGATGCAGCTCGGCTCGGCTGTCGTTTGCAAGGCGGTGGTGGTACAGCTGAACGGCCAAGCAGAGATATCGGATCTGGGGCGGAGACGGGTTCGGGGTGCGGCGGGCTGTGGTGATGCACGCATGGGTGGACGTTGGAAGTTTAGCGTGGAGGGGAGAGGTTGGTGGAGGAGAAACAGTGGCGAGGTGTTGGAGAAGAGGGCGGAGCTTGGATTGGCTGAGCGATAGAGAGCTTTGTTTTTGTTTTTGTTTTTTTTTAAGAAGAGGGGAAGGCCTTGTAAGGTGGAAAAAGAAAACGCATCTCAGAGAACAGATAGAAGAGGAGGGAAGAAAGTGAGCAGAGAGAGGAGTATGAACGAACTAGACAACATATTGAAACCAGTGGAATGTAAATGGCCACATTTGTAGAATTCAAGAAAATATCAACAGTTTTTATATTATAAAAGCAATAGAAAGAAAAAAACAAAAAAACTTACATCACATATTATATATGCGAACTGCTCTGAGCTAAAACATGAACAGCTTATATATTATTTTATACTTAGTATATAATATGAGTTGGCTATACATAGTATAAAATATGAGTTGGCTACATGGGAAGTGGAAAGGCACGTAACAAACAAAAATGTTTTCCAGAAAGCAAGGGGTAAGCAAATTATGATTATATAATACTTTTCCTTTCCACAATGAATGAATAGACAAAGTCAAGAAGCAAAGAGGGAGACAGAACGAACCGAAATAGATATATTGAAATGGAAATAGCAAAAGTCACGACTGGAAAATAATTAAATATTAGTGGCCATTTTATTTCTTCCGTTTGAAATTTGAATGGACACAAGAACCAAAGACTCAAATAGCGAACCGCAACGGCTAATCGTTTACCGATTTCGCGGCGAACCGGGGTTCGAAAAACAGTAGTGAATATACTATTGAGATCGGCACGACGAGATGATCAAAATGGTATATAGATATTAGTGGTTTGATTGGATCATAAAAATTCGAAATTTTCTACTGGCGGAAAAATGCAAGAAAAACACTGAAAAATAAGATCGACGGAGCCAAAGATGTCCGAATTTGGAAAAACGACAAACTGAAATCTTGCTCAGAAGATGGTTTAGAATTTTTCTATGTAAAAATATTTAGGTTTCGGAAATATTTTATTTTCATCGCTTTTTAACTGATTAATTTGAAGTAAATTTACGCACGAAATAAACTTTCATATTTTCGGACGAAAATTTACAGTTTGCTATGTTTAACTAGACGTATTCCAAATATCAAATTTATATTTCAAAATTTTATCGTTTAAAATTTCACAAAATTTTAACTAATTACGTTATTAAAACAGTTGAAATTTACGGGTCGTTACAGCTTGCCAGGGTCTTGAGTTGGCATGGATGAGGATGATGCTCCACATGATATTGCTTCCCATATAGAACTGAAGAACGACTTAAGTTTGTTAAAGCGTTTATCCATTTTTGTGTCCATGCGCTTAAGTCGTGCTTCGAGAAGAAATTGATTTTGAGCAATAGTGTTAAGTGATTCTTTTGTTGAGGAAGATGATCTTAAAAGTTTAACTTCTTCAGGTTTAGGACGGAATGAACGGGAGGAAGCTTCTCTATGTCCTTGGTCTTTCCATTGTTCAAAAGGCATAATATTGAAGTATGGAGCTGGAAGCTTCATTCTTGTAATCGAAGCTTTGTTGATGGCTTTTGGTTTGGAAATAGAAGACTTTGGTGGTTCAATGCCACAATCGAGCAAGAGTCGCATAATATACTCGTTATAAAACAAGTGTGGCCTAGAACTATCATTTACTTTCAAGATCTCATCAAAGATCATACCAATCCAGTTTATACGAATGCCCCCATAGATTGCGTATAATGCCTTGAAATTTTCTTTATAGACGGCATCAAAATTTCCAATTCTTGGTAAAAGAGAGTGCATAAGAGTATGATGAAGAATTCTTGCAAACGGCCGTAAACCAATAGACTTAGTGCTATCCTTGTCATCTTCAGTAAATTGATGACTAATTTGATTACGGACATGAATATTGCAAAAGTCATTTGAGAATTTTTCACCAATAAACCGAGAACCAAGAACATTTGCCATCCTATCACATGAGATAAACACTTCTTTGCCACAAACAACGTACCAAAAGCAAAAATTGGGATCCTCGGGCTTGTTTTTCTCTAAATTTAGATTAGCATAGAATAACTTGATCATGACATGGTTAATTTCCACATTGTTTTGATCATAGTCAAGTAGATTTGCAATGTCAGCATCCGTTGCGAAATCTAGGATACGATAACTAGAGAAATCTGAGAATTTAACAAACGAACCCGGATGGATAGTAAAATCTTTCATGCCATTCCATCCCTTGAGTGAAATTGGATCCACAAGCCATTTCTTGATAGAGAGATCAATGGGTTGTGTTTCTGAGGTAGAAGCTTGCTTTAATTTCTTTTGTTGAGGAGCCATTAGGGATAAATTTGAAGAAAGAAATTTAATAAGAGAAGGTAGGGTTTCTGGGATTTGGGGGAAGAAGACTGGTTTGAAGTAAAAGAGAGAGATAGAAAAAAAAGTGAACGGAAAGTTATATTAAAAAAAAACAGAATATACGTAACTGGTCGACCGGTCAAAATGGGGCGGTCGACCGTTTTTATCCAGAGTGCAAAACGGTCGACCGGTCCATTTTTAGCTGTCGACCGGTGCTGTTCTGGAAGCACAGTTCAGCCTGTTTTCAATTTACTGTGTCCTAGCCCATAACCGAGCTCTGATACCAAATGAAAGTGTGTACGCTTGTGCACACTAATTACGGATCGTGTAATATGGACTAATATATGCGGAATGTTATTTACAATTGCTATACAAGTAAATATTCAATAAACTAACTATATAGCAATTCACAGATATAGAATAGTAAATGCAGTAAACTGTAAAAATCACACCAGGGATTTTTATACTGGTTCGGACCTCCCGTCCTACGTCCAGTCCCAGACTTCTATCTGGATTTTCACAACCAACTACCTCGCTTCACCCGGAGGAACAGGTTTACAACACCCGAACAGCCGAACGGGATTTCGTGCCTCTTACAACTCGAGGACTTCAACAAAAAACAAATACAATTGTCGTTGACAACTTGTGCTCTTGATAACACTGATTTGTCACTTGTAGTACACCCTTCCTATAATCTTATCCTCAAAATATGTGAATGAATGTTTGTGAAGATTGAAGGAAGTATATTACTTATTTGAATCAAAAGATATGAAATAATTTCAATGATTCAATAAGCAATTTGAAGTAGAGAGCTTTTAGAATGCAAGAGTATTTAGAAATTAAGATCAGAATTTTAAAGCAAAGAATTGTTGTATTTCAATCAATGATTTAGATATGTTTATATAGAGAATAAATGGTTGTAACTCTTTGTGAAGAGTAGCCATTAACAGATGTGATCATTGATGAAAGGTAAGAGAAGCAACCATTGAAGAAAGAATTGTCTTTTGGGAAAGGTTGCTTTCTGTTTAAAAACGGTCGACAGGTCAATAATGACCAGTAGACAAAATTTCAAATATATAGACGTTATGTGCATGTGTGCACGTTCATTGTGCAATTTACACAGGAACGGTCGACCGCCAGGTTTTGGACCGGTCGACCGGTCCCTGTTAAATTGCACAGTGAATGTGCAATGTCATCCAAAACGTATATACATCGATTCTATTGAGATGCATGATTATTTGAGGATAGATTTTAACAAAACTAATACTACTAACATACCAAATAATCAACCTCTAACGTATGAAGCTCGTTGTGTTTCAATGAATAACTTCTTTTTGTCGATCACGGTTTATCCCTTTGTCAGAAATCAAAACTATATAAAAATCTTGACTCAACATTCTCCCCCTTTTTGATTGATGACAACATAGTTATGAATCTCCCCCTGTATATGATCTCCCCCTGAGATTGTGCCTGTAACTCTATATTTTCCTGCATATATACTGTTAGCACAATTTTCTCCCCCTTTGTCATCGACAAAAAGGAGTTTGTTAAAATAGAGGATATAAATTATATAATCCAGAGTATAAGCAAAATAAAACTACTACCATAGATCAAGAGTTAAGAGTCACATAATATGATAATACCCAAGAGTCTAGTACGAATTAAAACGCGACACTATTTAGTACAAGTGCATGATAATGTCTTAAAGCAAGAACTAAAGTCATAATTTACACATAATAATAGATAAAGAGATAAACTAAAAGGATTCAATCTGACTCTGTCTCACCCTCCTCTTCTTCTTCTTCTTCAACAAGCTGAGTTTTTCCGTATCCACGTCCATGACTCGTTCCCGAGCTTGTACCCTCCTCCGAGGATGTCCAAGCAAAAGTAGGAGGAGCTGGGCGCTTGCCAGGGTCTTGAGTTGGCATGGATGAGGATGATGCTCCACATGATATTGCTTCCCATATAGAACTGAAGAACGACTTAAGTTTGTTAAAGCGTTTATCCATTTTTGTGTCCATGCGCTTAAGTCGTGCTTCGAGAAGAAATTGATTTTGAGCAATAGTGTTAAGTGATTCTTTTGTTGAGGAAGATGATCTTAAAAGTTTAACTTCTTTAGGTTTAGGACGGGATGAACGGGAGGAAGCTTCTCTATGTCCTTGGTCTTTCCATTGTTCAAAAGGCATAATATTGAAGTATGGAGCTGGAAGCTTCATTCTTGTAATCGAAGCTTTGTTGATGGCTTTTGGTTTGGAAATAGAAGACTTTGGTGGTTCAATGCCACAATCGAGCAAGAGTCGCATAATATACTCGTTATAAAACAAGTGTGGCCTAGAACTATCATTTACTTTCAAGATCTCATCAAAGATCATACCAATCCAGTTTATACGAATGCCCCCATAGATTGCGTATAATGCCTTGAAATTTTCTTTATAGACGGCATCAAAATTTCCAATTCTTGGTAAAAGAGAGTGCATAAGAGTATGATGAAGAATTCTTGCAGACGGCCGTAAACCAATAGACTTAGTGCTATCCTTGTCATCTTCAGTAAATTGATGACTAATTTGATTACGGACATGAATATTGCAAAAGTCATTTGAGAATTTTTCACCAATAAACCGAGAACCAAGAACATTTGCCATCCTATCACATGAGATAAACACTTCTTTGCCACAGACAACGGACCAAAAGCAAAAATTGGGATCCTCGGGCTTGTTTTTCTCTAAATTTAGATTAGCATAGAATAACTTGATCATGACATGGTTAATTTCCATATTGTTTTGATCATAGTCAAGTAGATTTGCAATGTCAGCATCCGTTGCGAAATCTAGGATACGATAACTAGAGAAATCTGAGAATTTAACAAACGAACCCGGATGGATAGTAAAATCTTTCATGTCATTCCATCTCTTGAGTGAAATTGGATCCACAAGCCATTTCTTGATAGAGAGATCAATGGGTTGTGTTTCTGAGGTAGAAGCTTGCTTTAATTTCTTTTGTTGAGGAGCCATTAGGGATAAATTTGAAGAAAGAAATTTAATAAGAGAAGGTAGGGTTTCTGGGATTTGGGGGAAGAAGACTGGTTTGAAGTAAAAGAGAGAGATAGAAAAAAAGTGAACGGAAAGTTATATTAAAAAAAAACAGAATATACGTAACCGGTCGACCGGTCAAAATGGGGCGGTCGACCGTTTTTATCCAGAGTGCAAAACGGTCGACCGGTCCATTTTTAGCTGTCGACCGGTGCTGTTCTGGAAGCACAGTTCAGCCTGTTTTCAATTTACTGTGTCCTAGCCCATAACCGAGCCCATAACCGAGCTCTGATACCAAATGAAAGTGTGTACGCTTGTGCACACTAATTACGGATCGTGTAATATGGACTAATATATGCGGAATGTTATTTACAATTGCTATACAAGTAAATATTCAATAAACTAACTATATAGCAATTCACAGATATAGAATAGTAAATGCAGTAAACTGTAAAAATCACACCAGGGATTTTTATACTGGTTCGGACCTCCCGTCCTACGTCCAGTCCCAGACTTCTATCTGGATTTTCACAACCAACTACCTCGCTTCACCCGGAGGAACAGGTTTACAACACCCGAACAGCCGAACGGGATTTCGTGCCTCTTACAACTCGAGGACTTCAACAAAAAACAAATACAATTGTCGTTGACAACTTGTGCTCTTGATAACACTGATTTGTCACTTGTAGTACACCCTTCCTATAATCTTATCCTCAAAATATGTGAATGAATGTTTGTGAAGATTGAAGGAAGTATATTACTTATTTGAATCAAAAGATATGAAATAATTTCAATGATTCAATAAGCAATTTGAAGTAGAGAGCTTTTAGAATGCAAGAGTATTTAGAAATTAAGATCAGAATTTTAAAGCAAAGAATTGTTGTATTTCAATCAATGATTTAGATATGTTTATATAGAGAATAAATGGTTGTAACTCTTTGTGAAGAGTAGCCATTAACAGATGTGATCATTGATGAAAGGTAAGAGAAGCAACCATTGAAGAAAGAAGTGTCTTTTGGGAAAGGTTGCTTTCTGTTTAAAAACGGTCGACAGGTCAATAAATACCAGTAGACAAAATTTCAAATATATAGACGTTATGTGCATGTGTGCACGTTCATTGTGCAATTTACACAGGAACGGTCGACCGCCAGGTTTTGGACCGGTCGACCGGTCCCTGTTAAATTGCACAGTGAATGTGCAATGTCATCCAAAACATATATACATCGATTCTATTGAGATGCATGATTATTTGAGGATAGATTTTAACAAAACTAATACTACTAACATACCAAATAATCAACCTCTAACGTATGAAGCTCGTTGTGTTTCAATGAATAACTTCTTTTTGTCGATCACGGTTTATCCCTTTGTCAGAAATCAAAACTATATAAAAATCTTGACTCTACATTCTCCCCCTTTTTGATTGATGACAACATAGTTATGAATCTCCCCCTGTATATGATCTCCCCCTGAGATTGTGCCTGTAACTCTATATTTTCCTGCATATATACTGTTAGCACAATTTTCTCCCCCTTTGTCATCGACAAAAAGGAGTTTGTTAAAATAGAGGATATAAATTATATAATCCAGAGTATAAGCAAAATAAAACTACTACCATAGATCAAGAGTTAAGAGTCACATAATATGATAATACCCAAGAGTCTAGTACGAATTAAAACGCGACACTATTTAGTACAAGTGCATGATAATGTCTTAAAGCAAGAACTAAAGTCATAATTTACACATAATAATAGATAAAGAGATAAACTAAAAGGATTCAATCTGACTCTGTCTCACCCTCCTCTTCTTCTTCTTCAACAAGCTGAGTTTTTCCGTATCCACGTCCATGACTCGTTCCCGAGCTTGTACCCTCCTCCGAGGATGTCCAAGCAAAAGTAGAGGAGCTGGGCGCTTGCCAGGGTCTTGAGTTGGCATGGATGAGGATGATGCTCCACATGATATTGCTTCCCATATAGAACTGAAGAACGACTTAAGTTTGTTAAAGCGTTTATCCATTTTAGTGTCCATGCGCTTAAGTCGTGCTTCGAGAAGAAATTGATTTTGAGCAATAGTGTTAAGTGATTCTTTTGTTGAGGAAGATGATCTTAAAAGTTTAACTTCTTCAGGTTTAGGACGGGATGAACGGGAGGAAGCTTCTCTATGTCCTTGGTCTTTCCATTGTTCAAAAGGCATAATATTGAAGTATGGAGCTGGAAGCTTCATTCTTGTAATCGAAGCTTTGTTGATGGCTTTTGGTTTGGAAATAGAAGACTTTGGTGGTTCAATGCCACAATCGAGCAAGAGTCGCATAATATACTCGTTATAAAACAAGTGTGGCCTAGAACTATCATTTACTTTCAAGATCTCATCAAAGATCGTACCAACCCAGTTTATACGAATGCCCCCATAGATTGCGTATAATGCCTTGAAATTTTCTTTATAGACGGCATCAAAATTTCCAATTCTTGGTAAAAGAGAGTGCATAAGAGTATGATGAAGAATTCTTGCAGACGGCCGTAAACCAATAGACTTAGTGCTATCCTTGTCATCTTCAGTAAATTGATGACTAATTTGATTACGGACATGAATATTGCAAAAGTCATTTGAGAATTTTTCACCAATAAACCGAGAACCAAGAACATTTGCCATCCTATCACATGAGATAAACACTTCTTTGCCACAGACAACGGACCAAAAGCAAAAATTGGGATCCTCGGGCTTGTTTTTCTCTAAATTTAGATTAGCATAGAATAACTTGATCATGACATGGTTAATTTCCATATTGTTTTGATCATAGTCAAGTAGATTTGCAATGTCAGCATCCGTTGCGAAATCTAGGATACGATAACTAGAGAAATCTGAGAATTTAACAAACGAACCCGGATGGATAGTAAAATCTTTCATGTCATTCCATCTCTTGAGTGAAATTGGATCCACAAGCCATTTCTTGATAGAGAGATCAATGGGTTGTGTTTCTGAGGTAGAAGCTTGCTTTAATTTCTTTTGTTGAGGAGCCATTAGGGATAAATTTGAAGAAAGAAATTTAATAAGAGAAGGTAGGGTTTCTGGGATTTGGGGGAAGAAGACTGGTTTGAAGTAAAAGAGAGAGATAGAAAAAAAGTGAACGGAAAGTTATATTAAAAAAAAACAGAATATACGTAACCGGTCGACCGGTCAAAATGGGGCGGTCGACCGTTTTTATCCAGAGTGCAAAACGGTCGACCGGTCCATTTTTAGCTGTCGACCGGTGCTGTTCTGGAAGCACAGTTCAGCCTGTTTTCAATTTACTGTGTCCTAGCCCATAACCGAGCCCATAACCGAGCTCTGATACCAAATGAAAGTGTGTACGCTTGTGCACACTAATTACGGATCGTGTAATATGGACTAATATATGCGGAATGTTATTTACAATTGCTATACAAGTAAATATTCAATAAACTAACTATATAGCAATTCACAGATATAGAATAGTAAATGCAGTAAACTGTAAAAATCACACCAGGGATTTTTATACTGGTTCGGACCTCCCGTCCTACGTCCAGTCCCAGACTTCTATCTGGATTTTCACAACCAACTACCTCGCTTCACCCGGAGGAACAGGTTTACAACACCCGAACAGCCGAACGGGATTTCGTGCCTCTTACAACTCGAGGACTTCAACAAAAAACAAATACAATTGTCGTTGACAACTTGTGCTCTTGATAACACTGATTTGTCACTTGTAGTAAACCCTTCCTATAATCTTATCCTCAAAATATGTGAATGAATGTTTGTGAAGATTGAAGGAAGTATATTACTTATTTGAATCAAAAGATATGAAATAATTTCAATGATTCAATAAGCAATTTGAAGTAGAGAGCTTTTAGAATGCAAGAGTATTTAGAAATTAAGATCAGAATTTTAAAGCAAAGAATTGTTGTATTTCAATCAATGATTTAGATATGTTTATATAGAGAATAAAAGGTTGTAACTCTTTGTGAAGAGTAGCCATTAACAGATGTGATCATTGATGAAAGGTAAGAGAAGCAACCATTGAAGAAAGAAGTGTCTTTTGGGAAAGGTTGCTTTCTGTTTAAAAACGGTCGACAGGTCAATAATGACCAGTAGACAAAATTTCAAATATATAGACGTTATGTGCATGTGTGCACGTTCATTGTGCCATTTACACTGGAACGGTCGACCGCCTGGTTTTGGACCGGTCGACCGGTCCCTGTTAAATTGCACAGTGAATGTGCAATGTCATCCAAAACGTATATACATCGATTCTATTGAGATGCATGATTATTTGAGGATAGATTTTAACAAAACTAATACTACTAACATACCAAATAATCAACCTCTAACGTATGAAGCTCGTATGTTTCAATGAATAACTTCTTTTTGTCGATCACGGTTTATCCCTTTGTCAGAAATCAAAACTATATAAAAATCTTGACTCAACATTCTCCCCCTTTTTGATTGATGACAACATAGTTATGAATCTCCCCCTGTATATGATCTCCCCCTGAGATTGTGCCTGTAACTCTATATTTTCCTACATATATACTGTTAGCACAATTTTCTCCCCCTTTGTCATCGACAAAAAGGAGTTTGTTAAAATAGAGGATATAAATTATATAATCCAGAGTATAAGCAAAATAAAACTACTACCATAGATCAAGAGTTAAGAGTCACATAATATGATACTACCCAAGAGTCTAGTACGAATTAAAACGCGACACTATTTAGTACAAGTGCATGATAATGTCTTAAAGCAAGAACTAAAGTCATAATTTACACATAATAATAGATAAAGAGATAAACTAAAAGGATTCAATCTGACTCTGTCTCACCCTCCTCTTCTTCTTCTTCAACAAGCTGAGTTTTTCCGTATCCACGTCCATGACTCGTTCCCGAGCTTGTACCCTCCTCCGAGGATGTCCAAGCAAAAGTAGGAAGAGCTGGGCGCTTGCCAGGGTCTTGAGTTGGCATGGATGAGGATGATGCTCCACATGATATTGCTTCCCATATAGAACTGAAGAACGACTTAAGTTTGTTAAAGCGTTTATCCATTTTTGTGTCCATGCGCTTAAGTCGTGCTTCGAGAAGAAATTGATTTTGAGCAATAGTGTTAAGTGATTCTTTGTTGAGGAAGATGATCTTAAAAGTTTAACTTCTTCAGGTTTAGGACGGATGAACGGGAGGAAGCTTCTCTATGTCCTTGGTCTTTCCGTGTTCAAAAGGCATAATATTGAAGTATGGAGCTGGAAGCTTCATTCTTGTAATCGAAGCTTTGTTGATGGCTTTTGGTTTGGAAATAGAAGACTTTGGTGGTTCAATGCCACAATCGAGCAAGAGTCGCATAATATACTCGTTATAAAACAAGTGTGGCCTAGAACTATCATTTACTTTCAAGATCTCATCAAAGATCATACCAATCCAGTTTATACGAATGCCCCCATAGATTGCGTATAATGCCTTGAAATTTTCTTTATAGACGCATCAAAATTTCCAATTCTTGGTAAAAGATAGTGCATAAGAGTATGATGAAGAATTCTTGCAGACGGCCGTAAACCAATAGACTTAGTGCTATCCTTGTCATCTTTAGTAAATTGATGACTAATTTGATTACGGACATGAATATTGCAAAAGTCATTTGAGAATTTTTCACCAATAAACCGAGAACCAAGAACATTTGCCATCCTATCACATGAGATAAACACTTCTTTGCCACAGACAACGGACCAAAAGCAAAAATTGGGATCCTCGGGCTTGTTTTTCTCTAAATTTAGATTAGCATAGAATAACTTGATCATGACATGGTTAATTTCCACATTGTTTTGATCATAGTCAAGTAGATTTGCAATGTCAGCATCCGTTGCGAAATCTAGGATACGATAACTAGAGAAATCTGAGAATTTAACAAACGAACCCGGATGGATAGTAAAATCTTTCATGTCATTCCATCTATTGAGTGAAATTGGATCCACAAGCCATTTCTTGATAGAGAGATCAATGGGTTGTGTTTCTGAGGTAGAAGCTTGCTTTAATTTCTTTTGTTGAGGAGCCATTAGGGATAAATTTGAAGAAAGAAATTTAATAAGAGAAGGTAGGGTTTCTGGGATTTGGGGGAAGAAGACTGGTTTGAAGTAAAAGAGAGAGATAGAAAAAAAAGTGAACGGAAAGTTATATTAAAAAAAAACAGAATATACGTAACCGGTCGACCGGTCAAAATGGGGCGGTCGACCGTTTTTATCCAGAGTGCAAAACGGTCGACCGGTCCATTTTTAGCTGTCGACCGGTGCTGTTCTGGAAGCGCAGTTCAGCCTGTTTTCAATTTACTGTGTCCTAGCCCATAACCGAGCCCATAACCGAGCTCTGATACCAAATGAAAGTGTGTACGCTTATGCACACTAATTACGGATCGTGTAATATGGACTAATATATGCGGAATGTTACAATTGCTATACAAGTAAATATTCAATAAACTAACTATATAGCAATTCACAGATATAGAATATTAAATGCAGTAAACTGTAAAAATCACACCAGGGATTTTTATACTGGTTCGGACCTCCCGTCCTACGTCCAGTCCCAGACTTCTATCTGGATTTTCACAACCAACTACATCGCTTCACCCGGAGGAACAGGTTTACAACACCCGAACAGCCGAACGGGATTTCGTGCCTCTTACAACTCGAGGACTTCAACAAAAAACAAATACAATTGTCGTTGACAACTTGTGCTCTTGATAACACTGATTTGTCACTTGTAGTACACCCTTCCTATAATCTTATCCTCAAAATATGTGAATGAATGTTTGTGAAGATTGAAGGAAGTATATTACTTATTTGAATCAAAAGATATGAAATAATTTCAATGATTCAATAAGCAATTTGAAGTAGAGAGCTTTTAGAATGCAAGAGTATTTAGAAATTAAGATCAGAATTTTAAAGCGAAGAATTGTTGTATTTCAATCAATGATTTAGATATGTTTATATAGAGAATAAATGGTTGTAACTCTTTGTGAAGAGTAGCCATTAACAGATGTGATCATTGATGAAAGGTAAGAGAAGCAACCATTGAAGAAAGAAGTGTCTTTTGGGAAAGGTTGCTTTCTGTTTAAAAACGGTCGACAGGTCAATAATGACCAGTAGACAAAATTTCAAATATATAGACGTTATGTGCATGTGTGAACGTTCATTGTGCAATTTACACAGGAACGGTCGACCGCCTGGTTTTGGACCGGTCGACCGGTCCCTGTTAAATTGCACAGTGAATGTGCAATGTCATCCAAAACGTATATACATCGATTCTATTGAGATGCATGATTATTTGAGGATAGATTTTAACAAAACTAATACTACTAACATACCAAATAATCAACCTCTAACGTATGAAGCTCGTTGTGTTTCAATGAATAACTTCTTTTTGTCGATCACGGTTTATCCCTTTGTCAGAAATCAAAACTATATAAAAATCTTGACTCAACATTCTCCCCCTTTTTGATTGATGACAACATAGTTATGAATCTCCCCCTGTATATGATCTCCCCCTGAGATTGTGCCTATAAGTCTATATTTTCCTGCATATATACTGTTAGCACAATTTTCTCCCCCTTTGTCATCGACAAAAAGGAGTTTGTTAAAATAGAGGATATAAATTATATAATCCAGAGTATAAGCAAAATAAAACTACTACCATAGATCAAGAGTTAAGAGTCACATAATATGATAATACCCAAGAGTCTAGTACGAATTAAAACGCGACACTATTTAGTACAAGTGCATGATAATGTCTTAAAGCAAGAACTAAAGTCATAATTTACACATAATAATAGATAAAGAGATAAACTAAAAGGATTCAATCAGACTCTGTCTCACCCTCCTCTTCTTCTTCTTCTTCGACAAGCTGAGTTTTTCCGTATCCACGTCCATGACTCGTTCCCGAGCTTGTACCCTCCTCCGAGGATGTCCAAGCAAAAGTAGGAGGAGCTGGGCGCTTGCCAGGGTCTTGAGTTGGCATGGATGAGGATGATGCTCCACATGATATTGCTTCCCATATAGAACTGAAGAACGACTTAAGTTTGTTAAAGCGTTTATCCATTTTTGTGTCCATGCGCTTAAGTCGTGCTTCGAGAAGAAATTGATTTTGAGCAATAGTGTTAAGTGATTCTTTTGTTGAGGAAGATGATCTTAAAAGTTTAACTTCTTCAGGTGTAGGACGGGATGAACGGGAGGAAGCTTCTCTATGTCCTTGGTCTTTCCATTGTTCAAAAGGCATAATATTGAAGTATGGAGCTGGAAGCTTCATTCTTGTAATCGAAGCTTTGTTGATGGCTTTTGGTTTGGAAATAGAAGACTTTGGTGGTTCAATGCCACAATCGAGCAAGAGTCGCATAATATACTCGTTATAAAACAAGTGTGGCCTAGAACTATTATTTACTTTCAAGATCTCATCAAAGATCATACCAATCCAGTTTATACGAATGCCCCCATAGATTGCGTATAATGCCTTGAAATTTTCTTTATAGACGGCATCAAAATTTCCAATTCTTGGTAAAAGAGAGTGCATAAGAGTATGATGAAGAATTCTTGCAGACGGCCGTAAACCAATAGACTTAGTGCTATCCTTGTCATCTTCAGTAAATTGATGACTAATTTGATTACGGACATGAATATTGCAAAAGTCATTTGAGAATTTTTCACCAATAAACCGAGAACCAAGAACATTTGTCATCCTATCACATGAGATAAACACTTCTTTGCCACAGACAACGGACCAAAAGCAAAAATTGGGATCCTCGGACTTGTTTTTCTCTAAATTTAGATTAGCATAGAATAACTTGATCATGACATGGTTAATTTCCACATTGTTTTGATCATAGTCAAGTAGATTTGCAATGTCAGCATCCGTTGCGAAATCTAGGATACGATAACTAGAGAAATCTGAGAATTTAACAAACGAACCCGGATGGATAGTAAAATCTTTCATGTCATTCCATCTCTTGAGTGAAATTGGATCCACAAGCCATTTCTTGATAGAGAGATCAATGGGTTGTGTTTCTGAGGTAGAAGCTTGCTTTAATTTCTTTTGTTGAGGAGCCATTAGGGATAAATTTGAAGAAAGAAATTTAATAAGAGAAGGTAGGGTTTCTGGGATTTGGGGGAAGAAGACTGGTTTGAAGTAAAAGAGAGAGATAGAAAAAAAAGTGAATGGAAAGTTATATTAAAATAAAACAGAATATACGTAACCGGTCGACCGGTCAAAATGGGGCGGTCGACCGTTTTTATCCAGAGTGCAAAACGGTCGACCGGTCCATTTTTAGCTGTCGACCGGTGCTGTTCTGGAAGCACAGTTCAGCCTGTTTTCAATTTACTGTGTCCTAGCCCATAACCGAGCCCATAACCGAGCTCTGATACCAAATGAAAGTGTGTACGCTTGTGCACACTAATTACGGATCGTGTAATATGGACTAATATATGCGGAATGTTATTTACAATTGCTATACAAGTAAATATTCAATAAACTAACTATATAGCAATTCACAGATATAGAATAGTAAATGCAGTAAACTGTAAAAATCACACCAGGGATTTTTATACTGGTTCGGACCTCCCGTCCTACGTCCAGTCCCAGACTTCTATCTGGATTTTCACAACCAACTACCTCGCTTCACCCGGAGGAACAGGTTTACAACACCCGAACAGCCGAACGGGATTTCGTGCCTCTTACAACTCGAGGACTTCAACAAAAAACAAATACAATTGTCGTTGACAACTTGTGCTCTTGATAACACTGATTTGTCACTTGTAGTACACCCTTCCTATAATCTTATCCTCAAAATATGTGAATGAATGTTTGTGAAGATTGAAGGAAGTATATTACTTATTTGAATCAAAAGATATGAAATAATTTCAATGATTCAATAAGCAATTTGAAGTAGAGAGCTTTTAGAATGCAAGAGTATTTAGAAATTAAGATCAGAATTTTAAAGCAAAGAATTGTTGTATTTCAATCAATGATTTAGATATGTTTATATAGAGAATAAATGGTTGTAACTCTTTGTGAAGAGTAGCCATTAACAGATGTGATCATTGATGAAAGGTAAGAGAAGCAACCATTGAAGAAAGAAGTGTCTTTTGGGAAAGGTTGCTTTCTGTTTAAAAACGGTCGACAGGTCAATAATGACCAGTAGACAAAATTTCAAATATATAGACGTTATGTGCATGTGTGCACGTTCATTGTGCAATTTACACAGGAACGGTCGACCGCCTGGTTTTGGACCGGTCGACCGGTCCCTGTTAAATTGCACAGTGAATGTGCAATGTCATCCAAAACGTATATACATCGATTCTATTGAGATGCATGATTATTTGAGGATAGATTTTAACAAAACTAATACTACTAACATACCAAATAATCAACCTCTAACGTATGAAGCTCGTTGTGTTTCAATGAATAACTTCTTTTTGTCGATCACGGTTTATCCCTTTGTCAGAAATCAAAACTATATAAAAATCTTGACTCAACATTCTCCCCCTTTTTGATTGATGACAACATAGTTATGAATCTCCCCCTGTATATGATCTCCCCCTGAGATTGTGCCTGTAACTCTATATTTTCCTGCATATATACTGTTAGCACAATTTTCTCCCCCTGAGTTTGTTAAAATAGAGGATATAAATTATATAATCCAGAGTATAAGCAAAATAAAACTACTACCATAGATCAAGAGTTAAGAGTCACGTAATATGATAATACCCAAGAGTCTAGTACGAATTAAAACGCGACACTATTTAGTACAAGTGCATGATAATGTCTCAAAGCAAGAACTAAAGTCATAATTTACACATAATAATAGATAAAGAGATAAACTAAAAGGATTCAATCTGACTCTGTCTCACCCTCCTCCTCTTCTTCTTCTTCAACAAGCTGAGTTTTTCCGTATCCACGTCCATGACTCGTTCCCGAGCTTGTACCCTCCTCCGAGGATGTCCAAGCAAAAGTAGGAGGAGCTGGGCGCTTGCCAGGGTCTTGAGTTGGCATGGATGAGGATGATGCTCCACATGATATTGCTTCCCATATAGAACTGAAGAACGACTTAAGTTTGTTAAAGCGTTTATCCATTTTTGTGTCCATGCGCTTAAGTCGTGCTTCGAGAAGAAATTGATTTTGAGCAATAGTGTTAAGTGATTCTTTTGTTGAGGAAGATGATCTTAAAAGTTTAACTTCTTCAGGTTTAGGACGGGATGAACGGGAGGAAGCTTCTCTATGTCCTTGGTCTTTCCATTGTTCAAAAGGCATAATATTGAAGTATGGAGCTGGAAGCTTCATTCTTGTAATCGAAGCTTTGTTGATGGCTTTTGGTTTGGAAATAGAAGACTTTGGTGGTTCAATGCCACAATCGAGCAAGAGTCGCATAATATACTCGTTATAAAACAAGTGTGGCCTAGAACTATCATTTACTTTCAAGATCTCATCAAAGATCATACCAATCCAGTTTATACGAATGCCCCCATAGATTGCGTATAATGCCTTGAAATTTTCTTTATAGACGGCATCAAAATTTCCAATTCTTGGTAAAAGAGAGTGCATAAGAGTATGATGAAGAATTCTTGCAGACGGCCGTAAACCAATAGACTTAGTGCTATCCTTGTCATCTTCAGTAAATTGATGACTAATTTGATTACGGACATGAATATTGCAAAAGTCATTTGAGAATTTTTCACCAATAAACCGAGAACCAAGAACATTTGCCATCCTATCACATGAGATAAACACTTCTTTGCCACAGACAACGGGCCAAAAGCAAAAATTGGGATCCTCGGGCTTGTTTTTCTCTAAATTTAGATTAGCATAGAATAACTTGATCATGACATGGTTAATTTCCACATTGTTTTGATCATAGTCAAGTAGATTTGCAATGTCAGCATCCGTTGCGAAATCTAGGATACGATAACTAGAGAAATCTGAGAATTTAACAAACGAACCCGGATGGATAGTAAAATCTTTCATGTCATTCCATCTCTTGAGTGAAATTGGATCCACAAGCCATTTCTTGATAGAGAGATCAATGGGTTGTGTTTCTGAGGTAGAAGCTTGCTTTAATTTCTTTTGTTGAGGAGCCATTAGGGATAAATTTGAAGAAAGAAATTTAATAAGAGAAGGTAGGGTTTCTGGGATTTGGGGGAAGAAGACTGGTTTGAAGTAAAAGAGAGAGATAGAAAAAAAAGTGAACGGAAAGTTATATTAAAAAAAACAGAATATACGTAACCGGTCGACCGGTCAAAATGGGGCGGTCGACCGTTTTTATCCAGAGTGCAAAACGGTTGACCGGTCCATTTTTAGCTGTCGACCGGTGCTGTTCTGGAAGCACAGTTCAGCCTGTTTTCAATTTACTGTGTCCTAGCCCATAACCGAGCCCATAACCGAGCTCTGATACCAAATGAAAGTGTGTACGCTTGTGCACACTAATTACGGATCGTGTAATATGGACTAATATATGCGGAATGTTATTTACAATTGCTATACAAGTAAATATTCAATAAACTAACTATATAGCAATTCACAGATATAGAATAGTAAATGCAGTAAACTGTAAAAATCACACCAGGGATTTTTATACTGGTTCGGACCTCCCGTCCTACGTCCAGTCCCAGACTTCTATCTGGATTTTCACAACCAACTACCTTGCTTCACCCGGAGGAACAGGTTTACAACACCCGAACAGCCGAACGGGATTTCGTGCCTCTTACAACTCGAGGACTTCAACAAAAAACAAATACAATTGTCGTTGACAACTTGTGCTCTTGATAACACTGATTTGTCACTTGTAGTACACCCTTCCTATAATCTTATCCTCAAAATATGTGAATGAATGTTTGTGAAGATTGAAGGAAGTATATTATTTATTTGAATCAAAAGATATGAAATAATTTCAATGATTCAATAAGCAATTTGAAGTAGAGAGCTTTTAGAATGCAAGAGTATTTAGAAATTAAGATCAGAATTTTAAAGAAAAGAATTGTTGTATTTCAATCAATGATTTAGATATGTTTATATAGAGAATAAATGGTTGTAACTCTTTGTGAAGAGTAGCCATTAACAGATGTGATCATTGATGAAAGGTAAGAGAAGCAACCATTGAAGAAAGAAGTGTCTTTTGGGAAAGGTTGCTTTCTGTTTAAAAACGGTCGACGGGTCAATAATGACCAGTAGACAAAATTTCAAATATATAGACGTTATGTGCATGTGTGCACGTTCATTGTGCAATTTACACAGGAACGGTCGACCGCCTGGTTTTGGACCGGTCGACCGGTCCCTGTTAAATTGCACAGTGAATGTGCAATGTCATCCAAAACGTATATACATCGATTCTATTGAGATGCATGATTATTTGAGGATAGATTTTAACAAAACTAATACTACTAACATACCAAATAATCAACCTCTAACGTATGAAGCTCGTTGTGTTTCAATGAATAACTTCTTTTTGTCGATCACGGTTTATCCCTTTGTCAGAAATCAAAACTATATAAAAATCTTGACTAAACATTCTCCCCCTTTTTGATTGATGACAACATAGTTATGAATCTCCCCCTGTATATGATCTCCCCCTGAGATTGTGCCTGTAACTCTATATTTTCCTGCATATATACTGTTAGCACAATTTTCTCCCCCTTTGTCATCGACAAAAAGGAGTTTGTTAAAATAGAGGATATAAATTATATAATCCAGAGTATAAGCAAAATAAAACTACTACCATAGATCAAGAGTTAAGAGTCACATAATATGATAATACCCAAGAGTCTAGTACGAATTAAAACGCGACACTATTTAGTACAAGTGCATGATAATGTCTTAAAGCAAGAACTAAAGTCATAATTTACACATAATAATAGATAAAGAGATAAACTAAAAGGATTCAATCTGACTCTGTCTCACCCTCCTCTTCTTCTTCTTCTTCAACAAGCTGAGTTTTTCCGTATCCACGTCCATGACTCGTTCCCGAGCTTGTACCCTCCTCCGAGGATGTCCAAGCAAAAGTAGGAGGAGCTGGGCGCTTGCCAGGGTCTTGAGTTGGCATGGATGAGGATGATGCTCCACATGATATTGCTTCCCATATAGAACTGAAGAACGACTTAAGTTTGTTAAAGCGTTTATCCATTTTTGTGTCCATGCGCTTAAGTCGTGCTTCGAGAAGAAATTGATTTTGAGCAATAGTGTTAAGTGATTCTTTTGTTGAGGAAGATGATCTTAAAAGTTTAACTTCTTCAGGTTTAGGACGGGATGAACGGGAGGAAGCTTCTCTATGTCCTTGGTCTTTCCATTGTTCAAAAGGCATAATATTGAAGTATGGAGCTGGAAGCTTCATTCTTGTAATCGAAGCTTTGTTGATGGCTTTTGGTTTGGAAATAGAAGACTTTGGTGGTTCAATGCCACAATCGAGCAAGAGTCGCATAATATACTCGTTATAAAACAAGTGTGGCCTAGAACTATCATTTACTTTCAAGATCTCATCAAAGATCATACCAATCCAGTTTATACGAATGCCCCCATAGATTGCGTATAATGCCTTGAAATTTTCTTTATAGACGGCATCAAAATTTCCAATTCTTGGTAAAAGAGAGTGCATAAGAGTATGATGAAGAATTCTTGCAAACGGCCGTAAACCAATAGACTTAGTGCTATCCTTGTCATCTTCAGTAAATTGATGACTAATTTGATTACGGACATGAATATTGCAAAAGTCATTTGAGAATTTTTCACCAATAAACCGAGAACCAAGAACATTTGCCATCCTATCACATGAGATAAACACTTCTTTGCCACAAACAACGTACCAAAAGCAAAAATTGGGATCCTCGGGCTTGTTTTTCTCTAAATTTAGATTAGCATAGAATAACTTGATCATGACATGGTTAATTTCCACATTGTTTTGATCATAGTCAAGTAGATTTGCAATGTCAGCATCCGTTGCGAAATCTAGGATACGATAACTAGAGAAATCTGAGAATTTAACAAACGAACCCGGATGGATAGTAAAATCTTTCATGCCATTCCATCCCTTGAGTGAAATTGGATCCACAAGCCATTTCTTGATAGAGAGATCAATGGGTTGTGTTTCTGAGGTAGAAGCTTGCTTTAATTTCTTTTGTTGAGGAGCCATTAGGGATAAATTTGAAGAAAGAAATTTAATAAGAGAAGGTAGGGTTTCTGGGATTTGGGGGAAGAAGACTGGTTTGAAGTAAAAGAGAGAGATAGAAAAAAAAGTGAACGGAAAGTTATATTAAAAAAAAACAGAATATACGTAACTGGTCGACCGGTCAAAATGGGGCGGTCGACCGTTTTTATCCAGAGTGCAAAACGGTCGACCGGTCCATTTTTAGCTGTCGACCGGTGCTGTTCTGGAAGCACAGTTCAGCCTGTTTTCAATTTACTGTGTCCTAGCCCATAACCGAGCTCTGATACCAAATGAAAGTGTGTACGCTTGTGCACACTAATTACGGATCGTGTAATATGGACTAATATATGCGGAATGTTATTTACAATTGCTATACAAGTAAATATTCAATAAACTAACTATATAGCAATTCACAGATATAGAATAGTAAATGCAGTAAACTGTAAAAATCACACCAGGGATTTTTATACTGGTTCGGACCTCCCGTCCTACGTCCAGTCCCAGACTTCTATCTGGATTTTCACAACCAACTACCTCGCTTCACCCGGAGGAACAGGTTTACAACACCCGAACAGCCGAACGGGATTTCGTGCCTCTTACAACTCGAGGACTTCAACAAAAAACAAATACAATTGTCGTTGACAACTTGTGCTCTTGATAACACTGATTTGTCACTTGTAGTACACCCTTCCTATAATCTTATCCTCAAAATATGTGAATGAATGTTTGTGAAGATTGAAGGAAGTATATTACTTATTTGAATCAAAAGATATGAAATAATTTCAATGATTCAATAAGCAATTTGAAGTAGAGAGCTTTTAGAATGCAAGAGTATTTAGAAATTAAGATCAGAATTTTAAAGCAAAGAATTGTTGTATTTCAATCAATGATTTAGATATGTTTATATAGAGAATAAATGGTTGTAACTCTTTGTGAAGAGTAGCCATTAACAGATGTGATCATTGATGAAAGGTAAGAGAAGCAACCATTGAAGAAAGAATTGTCTTTTGGGAAAGGTTGCTTTCTGTTTAAAAACGGTCGACAGGTCAATAATGACCAGTAGACAAAATTTCAAATATATAGACGTTATGTGCATGTGTGCACGTTCATTGTGCAATTTACACAGGAACGGTCGACCGCCAGGTTTTGGACCGGTCGACCGGTCCCTGTTAAATTGCACAGTGAATGTGCAATGTCATCCAAAACGTATATACATCGATTCTATTGAGATGCATGATTATTTGAGGATAGATTTTAACAAAACTAATACTACTAACATACCAAATAATCAACCTCTAACGTATGAAGCTCGTTGTGTTTCAATGAATAACTTCTTTTTGTCGATCACGGTTTATCCCTTTGTCAGAAATCAAAACTATATAAAAATCTTGACTCAACATTCTCCCCCTTTTTGATTGATGACAACATAGTTATGAATCTCCCCCTGTATATGATCTCCCCCTGAGATTGTGCCTGTAACTCTATATTTTCCTGCATATATACTGTTAGCACAATTTTCTCCCCCTTTGTCATCGACAAAAAGGAGTTTGTTAAAATAGAGGATATAAATTATATAATCCAGAGTATAAGCAAAATAAAACTACTACCATAGATCAAGAGTTAAGAGTCACATAATATGATAATACCCAAGAGTCTAGTACGAATTAAAACGCGACACTATTTAGTACAAGTGCATGATAATGTCTTAAAGCAAGAACTAAAGTCATAATTTACACATAATAATAGATAAAGAGATAAACTAAAAGGATTCAATCTGACTCTGTCTCACCCTCCTCTTCTTCTTCTTCTTCAACAAGCTGAGTTTTTCCGTATCCACGTCCATGACTCGTTCCCGAGCTTGTACCCTCCTCCGAGGATGTCCAAGCAAAAGTAGGAGGAGCTGGGCGCTTGCCAGGGTCTTGAGTTGGCATGGATGAGGATGATGCTCCACATGATATTGCTTCCCATATAGAACTGAAGAACGACTTAAGTTTGTTAAAGCGTTTATCCATTTTTGTGTCCATGCGCTTAAGTCGTGCTTCGAGAAGAAATTGATTTTGAGCAATAGTGTTAAGTGATTCTTTTGTTGAGGAAGATGATCTTAAAAGTTTAACTTCTTTAGGTTTAGGACGGGATGAACGGGAGGAAGCTTCTCTATGTCCTTGGTCTTTCCATTGTTCAAAAGGCATAATATTGAAGTATGGAGCTGGAAGCTTCATTCTTGTAATCGAAGCTTTGTTGATGGCTTTTGGTTTGGAAATAGAAGACTTTGGTGGTTCAATGCCACAATCGAGCAAGAGTCGCATAATATACTCGTTATAAAACAAGTGTGGCCTAGAACTATCATTTACTTTCAAGATCTCATCAAAGATCATACCAATCCAGTTTATACGAATGCCCCCATAGATTGCGTATAATGCCTTGAAATTTTCTTTATAGACGGCATCAAAATTTCCAATTCTTGGTAAAAGAGAGTGCATAAGAGTATGATGAAGAATTCTTGCAGACGGCCGTAAACCAATAGACTTAGTGCTATCCTTGTCATCTTCAGTAAATTGATGACTAATTTGATTACGGACATGAATATTGCAAAAGTCATTTGAGAATTTTTCACCAATAAACCGAGAACCAAGAACATTTGCCATCCTATCACATGAGATAAACACTTCTTTGCCACAGACAACGGACCAAAAGCAAAAATTGGGATCCTCGGGCTTGTTTTTCTCTAAATTTAGATTAGCATAGAATAACTTGATCATGACATGGTTAATTTCCATATTGTTTTGATCATAGTCAAGTAGATTTGCAATGTCAGCATCCGTTGCGAAATCTAGGATACGATAACTAGAGAAATCTGAGAATTTAACAAACGAACCCGGATGGATAGTAAAATCTTTCATGTCATTCCATCTCTTGAGTGAAATTGGATCCACAAGCCATTTCTTGATAGAGAGATCAATGGGTTGTGTTTCTGAGGTAGAAGCTTGCTTTAATTTCTTTTGTTGAGGAGCCATTAGGGATAAATTTGAAGAAAGAAATTTAATAAGAGAAGGTAGGGTTTCTGGGATTTGGGGGAAGAAGACTGGTTTGAAGTAAAAGAGAGAGATAGAAAAAAAGTGAACGGAAAGTTATATTAAAAAAAAACAGAATATACGTAACCGGTCGACCGGTCAAAATGGGGCGGTCGACCGTTTTTATCCAGAGTGCAAAACGGTCGACCGGTCCATTTTTAGCTGTCGACCGGTGCTGTTCTGGAAGCACAGTTCAGCCTGTTTTCAATTTACTGTGTCCTAGCCCATAACCGAGCCCATAACCGAGCTCTGATACCAAATGAAAGTGTGTACGCTTGTGCACACTAATTACGGATCGTGTAATATGGACTAATATATGCGGAATGTTATTTACAATTGCTATACAAGTAAATATTCAATAAACTAACTATATAGCAATTCACAGATATAGAATAGTAAATGCAGTAAACTGTAAAAATCACACCAGGGATTTTTATACTGGTTCGGACCTCCCGTCCTACGTCCAGTCCCAGACTTCTATCTGGATTTTCACAACCAACTACCTCGCTTCACCCGGAGGAACAGGTTTACAACACCCGAACAGCCGAACGGGATTTCGTGCCTCTTACAACTCGAGGACTTCAACAAAAAACAAATACAATTGTCGTTGACAACTTGTGCTCTTGATAACACTGATTTGTCACTTGTAGTACACCCTTCCTATAATCTTATCCTCAAAATATGTGAATGAATGTTTGTGAAGATTGAAGGAAGTATATTACTTATTTGAATCAAAAGATATGAAATAATTTCAATGATTCAATAAGCAATTTGAAGTAGAGAGCTTTTAGAATGCAAGAGTATTTAGAAATTAAGATCAGAATTTTAAAGCAAAGAATTGTTGTATTTCAATCAATGATTTAGATATGTTTATATAGAGAATAAATGGTTGTAACTCTTTGTGAAGAGTAGCCATTAACAGATGTGATCATTGATGAAAGGTAAGAGAAGCAACCATTGAAGAAAGAAGTGTCTTTTGGGAAAGGTTGCTTTCTGTTTAAAAACGGTCGACAGGTCAATAAATACCAGTAGACAAAATTTCAAATATATAGACGTTATGTGCATGTGTGCACGTTCATTGTGCAATTTACACAGGAACGGTCGACCGCCAGGTTTTGGACCGGTCGACCGGTCCCTGTTAAATTGCACAGTGAATGTGCAATGTCATCCAAAACATATATACATCGATTCTATTGAGATGCATGATTATTTGAGGATAGATTTTAACAAAACTAATACTACTAACATACCAAATAATCAACCTCTAACGTATGAAGCTCGTTGTGTTTCAATGAATAACTTCTTTTTGTCGATCACGGTTTATCCCTTTGTCAGAAATCAAAACTATATAAAAATCTTGACTCTACATTCTCCCCCTTTTTGATTGATGACAACATAGTTATGAATCTCCCCCTGTATATGATCTCCCCCTGAGATTGTGCCTGTAACTCTATATTTTCCTGCATATATACTGTTAGCACAATTTTCTCCCCCTTTGTCATCGACAAAAAGGAGTTTGTTAAAATAGAGGATATAAATTATATAATCCAGAGTATAAGCAAAATAAAACTACTACCATAGATCAAGAGTTAAGAGTCACATAATATGATAATACCCAAGAGTCTAGTACGAATTAAAACGCGACACTATTTAGTACAAGTGCATGATAATGTCTTAAAGCAAGAACTAAAGTCATAATTTACACATAATAATAGATAAAGAGATAAACTAAAAGGATTCAATCTGACTCTGTCTCACCCTCCTCTTCTTCTTCTTCAACAAGCTGAGTTTTTCCGTATCCACGTCCATGACTCGTTCCCGAGCTTGTACCCTCCTCCGAGGATGTCCAAGCAAAAGTAGAGGAGCTGGGCGCTTGCCAGGGTCTTGAGTTGGCATGGATGAGGATGATGCTCCACATGATATTGCTTCCCATATAGAACTGAAGAACGACTTAAGTTTGTTAAAGCGTTTATCCATTTTAGTGTCCATGCGCTTAAGTCGTGCTTCGAGAAGAAATTGATTTTGAGCAATAGTGTTAAGTGATTCTTTTGTTGAGGAAGATGATCTTAAAAGTTTAACTTCTTCAGGTTTAGGACGGGATGAACGGGAGGAAGCTTCTCTATGTCCTTGGTCTTTCCATTGTTCAAAAGGCATAATATTGAAGTATGGAGCTGGAAGCTTCATTCTTGTAATCGAAGCTTTGTTGATGGCTTTTGGTTTGGAAATAGAAGACTTTGGTGGTTCAATGCCACAATCGAGCAAGAGTCGCATAATATACTCGTTATAAAACAAGTGTGGCCTAGAACTATCATTTACTTTCAAGATCTCATCAAAGATCGTACCAACCCAGTTTATACGAATGCCCCCATAGATTGCGTATAATGCCTTGAAATTTTCTTTATAGACGGCATCAAAATTTCCAATTCTTGGTAAAAGAGAGTGCATAAGAGTATGATGAAGAATTCTTGCAGACGGCCGTAAACCAATAGACTTAGTGCTATCCTTGTCATCTTCAGTAAATTGATGACTAATTTGATTACGGACATGAATATTGCAAAAGTCATTTGAGAATTTTTCACCAATAAACCGAGAACCAAGAACATTTGCCATCCTATCACATGAGATAAACACTTCTTTGCCACAGACAACGGACCAAAAGCAAAAATTGGGATCCTCGGGCTTGTTTTTCTCTAAATTTAGATTAGCATAGAATAACTTGATCATGACATGGTTAATTTCCATATTGTTTTGATCATAGTCAAGTAGATTTGCAATGTCAGCATCCGTTGCGAAATCTAGGATACGATAACTAGAGAAATCTGAGAATTTAACAAACGAACCCGGATGGATAGTAAAATCTTTCATGTCATTCCATCTCTTGAGTGAAATTGGATCCACAAGCCATTTCTTGATAGAGAGATCAATGGGTTGTGTTTCTGAGGTAGAAGCTTGCTTTAATTTCTTTTGTTGAGGAGCCATTAGGGATAAATTTGAAGAAAGAAATTTAATAAGAGAAGGTAGGGTTTCTGGGATTTGGGGGAAGAAGACTGGTTTGAAGTAAAAGAGAGAGATAGAAAAAAAGTGAACGGAAAGTTATATTAAAAAAAAACAGAATATACGTAACCGGTCGACCGGTCAAAATGGGGCGGTCGACCGTTTTTATCCAGAGTGCAAAACGGTCGACCGGTCCATTTTTAGCTGTCGACCGGTGCTGTTCTGGAAGCACAGTTCAGCCTGTTTTCAATTTACTGTGTCCTAGCCCATAACCGAGCCCATAACCGAGCTCTGATACCAAATGAAAGTGTGTACGCTTGTGCACACTAATTACGGATCGTGTAATATGGACTAATATATGCGGAATGTTATTTACAATTGCTATACAAGTAAATATTCAATAAACTAACTATATAGCAATTCACAGATATAGAATAGTAAATGCAGTAAACTGTAAAAATCACACCAGGGATTTTTATACTGGTTCGGACCTCCCGTCCTACGTCCAGTCCCAGACTTCTATCTGGATTTTCACAACCAACTACCTCGCTTCACCCGGAGGAACAGGTTTACAACACCCGAACAGCCGAACGGGATTTCGTGCCTCTTACAACTCGAGGACTTCAACAAAAAACAAATACAATTGTCGTTGACAACTTGTGCTCTTGATAACACTGATTTGTCACTTGTAGTAAACCCTTCCTATAATCTTATCCTCAAAATATGTGAATGAATGTTTGTGAAGATTGAAGGAAGTATATTACTTATTTGAATCAAAAGATATGAAATAATTTCAATGATTCAATAAGCAATTTGAAGTAGAGAGCTTTTAGAATGCAAGAGTATTTAGAAATTAAGATCAGAATTTTAAAGCAAAGAATTGTTGTATTTCAATCAATGATTTAGATATGTTTATATAGAGAATAAAAGGTTGTAACTCTTTGTGAAGAGTAGCCATTAACAGATGTGATCATTGATGAAAGGTAAGAGAAGCAACCATTGAAGAAAGAAGTGTCTTTTGGGAAAGGTTGCTTTCTGTTTAAAAACGGTCGACAGGTCAATAATGACCAGTAGACAAAATTTCAAATATATAGACGTTATGTGCATGTGTGCACGTTCATTGTGCCATTTACACAGGAACGGTCGACCGCCTGGTTTTGGACCGGTCGACCGGTCCCTGTTAAATTGCACAGTGAATGTGCAATGTCATCCAAAACGTATATACATCGATTCTATTGAGATGCATGATTATTTGAGGATAGATTTTAACAAAACTAATACTACTAACATACCAAATAATCAACCTCTAACGTATGAAGCTCGTTATGTTTCAATGAATAACTTCTTTTTGTCGATCACGGTTTATCCCTTTGTCAGAAATCAAAACTATATAAAAATCTTGACTCAACATTCTCCCCCTTTTTGATTGATGACAACATAGTTATGAATCTCCCCCTGTATATGATCTCCCCCTGAGATTGTGCCTGTAACTCTATATTTTCCTACATATATACTGTTAGCACAATTTTCTCCCCCTTTGTCATCGACAAAAAGGAGTTTGTTAAAATAGAGGATATAAATTATATAATCCAGAGTATAAGCAAAATAAAACTACTACCATAGATCAAGAGTTAAGAGTCACATAATATGATAATACCCAAGAGTCTAGTACGAATTAAAACGCGACACTATTTAGTACAAGTGCATGATAATGTCTTAAAGCAAGAACTAAAGTCATAATTTACACATAATAATAGATAAAGAGATAAACTAAAAGGATTCAATCTGACTCTGTCTCACCCTCCTCTTCTTCTTCTTCAACAAGCTGAGTTTTTCCGTATCCACGTCCATGACTCGTTCCCGAGCTTGTACCCTCCTCCGAGGATGTCCAAGCAAAAGTAGGAAGAGCTGGGCGCTTGCCAGGGTCTTGAGTTGGCATGGATGAGGATGATGCTCCACATGATATTGCTTCCCATATAGAACTGAAGAACGACTTAAGTTTGTTAAAGCGTTTATCCATTTTTGTGTCCATGCGCTTAAGTCGTGCTTCGAGAAGAAATTGATTTTGAGCAATAGTGTTAAGTGATTCTTTTGTTGAGGAAGATGATCTTAAAAGTTTAACTTCTTCAGGTTTAGGACGGGATGAACGGGAGGAAGCTTCTCTATGTCCTTGGTCTTTCCGTTGTTCAAAAGGCATAATATTGAAGTATGGAGCTGGAAGCTTCATTCTTGTAATCGAAGCTTTGTTGATGGCTTTTGGTTTGGAAATAGAAGACTTTGGTGGTTCAATGCCACAATCGAGCAAGAGTCGCATAATATACTCGTTATAAAACAAGTGTGGCCTAGAACTATCATTTACTTTCAAGATCTCATCAAAGATCATACCAATCCAGTTTATACGAATGCCCCCATAGATTGCGTATAATGCCTTGAAATTTTCTTTATAGACGGCATCAAAATTTCCAATTCTTGGTAAAAGATAGTGCATAAGAGTATGATGAAGAATTCTTGCAGACGGCCGTAAACCAATAGACTTAGTGCTATCCTTGTCATCTTTAGTAAATTGATGACTAATTTGATTACGGACATGAATATTGCAAAAGTCATTTGAGAATTTTTCACCAATAAACCGAGAACCAAGAACATTTGCCATCCTATCACATGAGATAAACACTTCTTTGCCACAGACAACGGACCAAAAGCAAAAATTGGGATCCTCGGGCTTGTTTTTCTCTAAATTTAGATTAGCATAGAATAACTTGATCATGACATGGTTAATTTCCACATTGTTTTGATCATAGTCAAGTAGATTTGCAATGTCAGCATCCGTTGCGAAATCTAGGATACGATAACTAGAGAAATCTGAGAATTTAACAAACGAACCCGGATGGATAGTAAAATCTTTCATGTCATTCCATCTATTGAGTGAAATTGGATCCACAAGCCATTTCTTGATAGAGAGATCAATGGGTTGTGTTTCTGAGGTAGAAGCTTGCTTTAATTTCTTTTGTTGAGGAGCCATTAGGGATAAATTTGAAGAAAGAAATTTAATAAGAGAAGGTAGGGTTTCTGGGATTTGGGGGAAGAAGACTGGTTTGAAGTAAAAGAGAGAGATAGAAAAAAAAGTGAACGGAAAGTTATATTAAAAAAAAACAGAATATACGTAACCGGTCGACCGGTCAAAATGGGGCGGTCGACCGTTTTTATCCAGAGTGCAAAACGGTCGACCGGTCCATTTTTAGCTGTCGACCGGTGCTGTTCTGGAAGCGCAGTTCAGCCTGTTTTCAATTTACTGTGTCCTAGCCCATAACCGAGCCCATAACCGAGCTCTGATACCAAATGAAAGTGTGTACGCTTATGCACACTAATTACGGATCGTGTAATATGGACTAATATATGCGGAATGTTACAATTGCTATACAAGTAAATATTCAATAAACTAACTATATAGCAATTCACAGATATAGAATATTAAATGCAGTAAACTGTAAAAATCACACCAGGGATTTTTATACTGGTTCGGACCTCCCGTCCTACGTCCAGTCCCAGACTTCTATCTGGATTTTCACAACCAACTACATCGCTTCACCCGGAGGAACAGGTTTACAACACCCGAACAGCCGAACGGGATTTCGTGCCTCTTACAACTCGAGGACTTCAACAAAAAACAAATACAATTGTCGTTGACAACTTGTGCTCTTGATAACACTGATTTGTCACTTGTAGTACACCCTTCCTATAATCTTATCCTCAAAATATGTGAATGAATGTTTGTGAAGATTGAAGGAAGTATATTACTTATTTGAATCAAAAGATATGAAATAATTTCAATGATTCAATAAGCAATTTGAAGTAGAGAGCTTTTAGAATGCAAGAGTATTTAGAAATTAAGATCAGAATTTTAAAGCGAAGAATTGTTGTATTTCAATCAATGATTTAGATATGTTTATATAGAGAATAAATGGTTGTAACTCTTTGTGAAGAGTAGCCATTAACAGATGTGATCATTGATGAAAGGTAAGAGAAGCAACCATTGAAGAAAGAAGTGTCTTTTGGGAAAGGTTGCTTTCTGTTTAAAAACGGTCGACAGGTCAATAATGACCAGTAGACAAAATTTCAAATATATAGACGTTATGTGCATGTGTGAACGTTCATTGTGCAATTTACACAGGAACGGTCGACCGCCTGGTTTTGGACCGGTCGACCGGTCCCTGTTAAATTGCACAGTGAATGTGCAATGTCATCCAAAACGTATATACATCGATTCTATTGAGATGCATGATTATTTGAGGATAGATTTTAACAAAACTAATACTACTAACATACCAAATAATCAACCTCTAACGTATGAAGCTCGTTGTGTTTCAATGAATAACTTCTTTTTGTCGATCACGGTTTATCCCTTTGTCAGAAATCAAAACTATATAAAAATCTTGACTCAACATTCTCCCCCTTTTTGATTGATGACAACATAGTTATGAATCTCCCCCTGTATATGATCTCCCCCTGAGATTGTGCCTATAAGTCTATATTTTCCTGCATATATACTGTTAGCACAATTTTCTCCCCCTTTGTCATCGACAAAAAGGAGTTTGTTAAAATAGAGGATATAAATTATATAATCCAGAGTATAAGCAAAATAAAACTACTACCATAGATCAAGAGTTAAGAGTCACATAATATGATAATACCCAAGAGTCTAGTACGAATTAAAACGCGACACTATTTAGTACAAGTGCATGATAATGTCTTAAAGCAAGAACTAAAGTCATAATTTACACATAATAATAGATAAAGAGATAAACTAAAAGGATTCAATCAGACTCTGTCTCACCCTCCTCTTCTTCTTCTTCTTCGACAAGCTGAGTTTTTCCGTATCCACGTCCATGACTCGTTCCCGAGCTTGTACCCTCCTCCGAGGATGTCCAAGCAAAAGTAGGAGGAGCTGGGCGCTTGCCAGGGTCTTGAGTTGGCATGGATGAGGATGATGCTCCACATGATATTGCTTCCCATATAGAACTGAAGAACGACTTAAGTTTGTTAAAGCGTTTATCCATTTTTGTGTCCATGCGCTTAAGTCGTGCTTCGAGAAGAAATTGATTTTGAGCAATAGTGTTAAGTGATTCTTTTGTTGAGGAAGATGATCTTAAAAGTTTAACTTCTTCAGGTGTAGGACGGGATGAACGGGAGGAAGCTTCTCTATGTCCTTGGTCTTTCCATTGTTCAAAAGGCATAATATTGAAGTATGGAGCTGGAAGCTTCATTCTTGTAATCGAAGCTTTGTTGATGGCTTTTGGTTTGGAAATAGAAGACTTTGGTGGTTCAATGCCACAATCGAGCAAGAGTCGCATAATATACTCGTTATAAAACAAGTGTGGCCTAGAACTATTATTTACTTTCAAGATCTCATCAAAGATCATACCAATCCAGTTTATACGAATGCCCCCATAGATTGCGTATAATGCCTTGAAATTTTCTTTATAGACGGCATCAAAATTTCCAATTCTTGGTAAAAGAGAGTGCATAAGAGTATGATGAAGAATTCTTGCAGACGGCCGTAAACCAATAGACTTAGTGCTATCCTTGTCATCTTCAGTAAATTGATGACTAATTTGATTACGGACATGAATATTGCAAAAGTCATTTGAGAATTTTTCACCAATAAACCGAGAACCAAGAACATTTGTCATCCTATCACATGAGATAAACACTTCTTTGCCACAGACAACGGACCAAAAGCAAAAATTGGGATCCTCGGACTTGTTTTTCTCTAAATTTAGATTAGCATAGAATAACTTGATCATGACATGGTTAATTTCCACATTGTTTTGATCATAGTCAAGTAGATTTGCAATGTCAGCATCCGTTGCGAAATCTAGGATACGATAACTAGAGAAATCTGAGAATTTAACAAACGAACCCGGATGGATAGTAAAATCTTTCATGTCATTCCATCTCTTGAGTGAAATTGGATCCACAAGCCATTTCTTGATAGAGAGATCAATGGGTTGTGTTTCTGAGGTAGAAGCTTGCTTTAATTTCTTTTGTTGAGGAGCCATTAGGGATAAATTTGAAGAAAGAAATTTAATAAGAGAAGGTAGGGTTTCTGGGATTTGGGGGAAGAAGACTGGTTTGAAGTAAAAGAGAGAGATAGAAAAAAAAGTGAATGGAAAGTTATATTAAAATAAAACAGAATATACGTAACCGGTCGACCGGTCAAAATGGGGCGGTCGACCGTTTTTATCCAGAGTGCAAAACGGTCGACCGGTCCATTTTTAGCTGTCGACCGGTGCTGTTCTGGAAGCACAGTTCAGCCTGTTTTCAATTTACTGTGTCCTAGCCCATAACCGAGCCCATAACCGAGCTCTGATACCAAATGAAAGTGTGTACGCTTGTGCACACTAATTACGGATCGTGTAATATGGACTAATATATGCGGAATGTTATTTACAATTGCTATACAAGTAAATATTCAATAAACTAACTATATAGCAATTCACAGATATAGAATAGTAAATGCAGTAAACTGTAAAAATCACACCAGGGATTTTTATACTGGTTCGGACCTCCCGTCCTACGTCCAGTCCCAGACTTCTATCTGGATTTTCACAACCAACTACCTCGCTTCACCCGGAGGAACAGGTTTACAACACCCGAACAGCCGAACGGGATTTCGTGCCTCTTACAACTCGAGGACTTCAACAAAAAACAAATACAATTGTCGTTGACAACTTGTGCTCTTGATAACACTGATTTGTCACTTGTAGTACACCCTTCCTATAATCTTATCCTCAAAATATGTGAATGAATGTTTGTGAAGATTGAAGGAAGTATATTACTTATTTGAATCAAAAGATATGAAATAATTTCAATGATTCAATAAGCAATTTGAAGTAGAGAGCTTTTAGAATGCAAGAGTATTTAGAAATTAAGATCAGAATTTTAAAGCAAAGAATTGTTGTATTTCAATCAATGATTTAGATATGTTTATATAGAGAATAAATGGTTGTAACTCTTTGTGAAGAGTAGCCATTAACAGATGTGATCATTGATGAAAGGTAAGAGAAGCAACCATTGAAGAAAGAAGTGTCTTTTGGGAAAGGTTGCTTTCTGTTTAAAAACGGTCGACAGGTCAATAATGACCAGTAGACAAAATTTCAAATATATAGACGTTATGTGCATGTGTGCACGTTCATTGTGCAATTTACACAGGAACGGTCGACCGCCTGGTTTTGGACCGGTCGACCGGTCCCTGTTAAATTGCACAGTGAATGTGCAATGTCATCCAAAACGTATATACATCGATTCTATTGAGATGCATGATTATTTGAGGATAGATTTTAACAAAACTAATACTACTAACATACCAAATAATCAACCTCTAACGTATGAAGCTCGTTGTGTTTCAATGAATAACTTCTTTTTGTCGATCACGGTTTATCCCTTTGTCAGAAATCAAAACTATATAAAAATCTTGACTCAACATTCTCCCCCTTTTTGATTGATGACAACATAGTTATGAATCTCCCCCTGTATATGATCTCCCCCTGAGATTGTGCCTGTAACTCTATATTTTCCTGCATATATACTGTTAGCACAATTTTCTCCCCCTGAGTTTGTTAAAATAGAGGATATAAATTATATAATCCAGAGTATAAGCAAAATAAAACTACTACCATAGATCAAGAGTTAAGAGTCACGTAATATGATAATACCCAAGAGTCTAGTACGAATTAAAACGCGACACTATTTAGTACAAGTGCATGATAATGTCTCAAAGCAAGAACTAAAGTCATAATTTACACATAATAATAGATAAAGAGATAAACTAAAAGGATTCAATCTGACTCTGTCTCACCCTCCTCCTCTTCTTCTTCTTCAACAAGCTGAGTTTTTCCGTATCCACGTCCATGACTCGTTCCCGAGCTTGTACCCTCCTCCGAGGATGTCCAAGCAAAAGTAGGAGGAGCTGGGCGCTTGCCAGGGTCTTGAGTTGGCATGGATGAGGATGATGCTCCACATGATATTGCTTCCCATATAGAACTGAAGAACGACTTAAGTTTGTTAAAGCGTTTATCCATTTTTGTGTCCATGCGCTTAAGTCGTGCTTCGAGAAGAAATTGATTTTGAGCAATAGTGTTAAGTGATTCTTTTGTTGAGGAAGATGATCTTAAAAGTTTAACTTCTTCAGGTTTAGGACGGGATGAACGGGAGGAAGCTTCTCTATGTCCTTGGTCTTTCCATTGTTCAAAAGGCATAATATTGAAGTATGGAGCTGGAAGCTTCATTCTTGTAATCGAAGCTTTGTTGATGGCTTTTGGTTTGGAAATAGAAGACTTTGGTGGTTCAATGCCACAATCGAGCAAGAGTCGCATAATATACTCGTTATAAAACAAGTGTGGCCTAGAACTATCATTTACTTTCAAGATCTCATCAAAGATCATACCAATCCAGTTTATACGAATGCCCCCATAGATTGCGTATAATGCCTTGAAATTTTCTTTATAGACGGCATCAAAATTTCCAATTCTTGGTAAAAGAGAGTGCATAAGAGTATGATGAAGAATTCTTGCAGACGGCCGTAAACCAATAGACTTAGTGCTATCCTTGTCATCTTCAGTAAATTGATGACTAATTTGATTACGGACATGAATATTGCAAAAGTCATTTGAGAATTTTTCACCAATAAACCGAGAACCAAGAACATTTGCCATCCTATCACATGAGATAAACACTTCTTTGCCACAGACAACGGGCCAAAAGCAAAAATTGGGATCCTCGGGCTTGTTTTTCTCTAAATTTAGATTAGCATAGAATAACTTGATCATGACATGGTTAATTTCCACATTGTTTTGATCATAGTCAAGTAGATTTGCAATGTCAGCATCCGTTGCGAAATCTAGGATACGATAACTAGAGAAATCTGAGAATTTAACAAACGAACCCGGATGGATAGTAAAATCTTTCATGTCATTCCATCTCTTGAGTGAAATTGGATCCACAAGCCATTTCTTGATAGAGAGATCAATGGGTTGTGTTTCTGAGGTAGAAGCTTGCTTTAATTTCTTTTGTTGAGGAGCCATTAGGGATAAATTTGAAGAAAGAAATTTAATAAGAGAAGGTAGGGTTTCTGGGATTTGGGGGAAGAAGACTGGTTTGAAGTAAAAGAGAGAGATAGAAAAAAAAGTGAACGGAAAGTTATATTAAAAAAAACAGAATATACGTAACCGGTCGACCGGTCAAAATGGGGCGGTCGACCGTTTTTATCCAGAGTGCAAAACGGTTGACCGGTCCATTTTTAGCTGTCGACCGGTGCTGTTCTGGAAGCACAGTTCAGCCTGTTTTCAATTTACTGTGTCCTAGCCCATAACCGAGCCCATAACCGAGCTCTGATACCAAATGAAAGTGTGTACGCTTGTGCACACTAATTACGGATCGTGTAATATGGACTAATATATGCGGAATGTTATTTACAATTGCTATACAAGTAAATATTCAATAAACTAACTATATAGCAATTCACAGATATAGAATAGTAAATGCAGTAAACTGTAAAAATCACACCAGGGATTTTTATACTGGTTCGGACCTCCCGTCCTACGTCCAGTCCCAGACTTCTATCTGGATTTTCACAACCAACTACCTTGCTTCACCCGGAGGAACAGGTTTACAACACCCGAACAGCCGAACGGGATTTCGTGCCTCTTACAACTCGAGGACTTCAACAAAAAACAAATACAATTGTCGTTGACAACTTGTGCTCTTGATAACACTGATTTGTCACTTGTAGTACACCCTTCCTATAATCTTATCCTCAAAATATGTGAATGAATGTTTGTGAAGATTGAAGGAAGTATATTATTTATTTGAATCAAAAGATATGAAATAATTTCAATGATTCAATAAGCAATTTGAAGTAGAGAGCTTTTAGAATGCAAGAGTATTTAGAAATTAAGATCAGAATTTTAAAGAAAAGAATTGTTGTATTTCAATCAATGATTTAGATATGTTTATATAGAGAATAAATGGTTGTAACTCTTTGTGAAGAGTAGCCATTAACAGATGTGATCATTGATGAAAGGTAAGAGAAGCAACCATTGAAGAAAGAAGTGTCTTTTGGGAAAGGTTGCTTTCTGTTTAAAAACGGTCGACGGGTCAATAATGACCAGTAGACAAAATTTCAAATATATAGACGTTATGTGCATGTGTGCACGTTCATTGTGCAATTTACACAGGAACGGTCGACCGCCTGGTTTTGGACCGGTCGACCGGTCCCTGTTAAATTGCACAGTGAATGTGCAATGTCATCCAAAACGTATATACATTGATTCTATTGAGATGCATGATTATTTGAGGATAGATTTTAACAAAACTAATACTACTAACATACCAAATAATCAACCTCTAACGTATGAAGCTCGTTGTGTTTCAATGAATAACTTCTTTTTGTCGATCACGGTTTATCCCTTTGTCAGAAATCAAAACTATATAAAAATCTTGACTAAACATTCTCCCCCTTTTTGATTGATGACAACATAGTTATGAATCTCCCCCTGTATATGATCTCCCCCTGAGATTGTGCCTGTAACTCTATATTTTCCTGCATATATACTGTTAGCACAATTTTCTCCCCCTTTGTCATCGACAAAAAGGAGTTTGTTAAAATAGAGGATATAAATTATATAATCCAGAGTATAAGCAAAATAAAACTACTACCATAGATCAAGAGTTAAGAGTCACATAATATGATAATACCCAAGAGTCTAGTACGAATTAAAACGCGACACTATTTAGTACAAGTGCATGATAATGTCTTAAAGCAAGAACTAAAGTCATAATTTACACATAATAATAGATAAAGAGATAAACTAAAAGGATTCAATCTGACTCTGTCTCACCCTCCTCTTCTTCTTCTTCTTCAACAAGCTGAGTTTTTCCGTATCCACGTCCATGACTCGTTCCCGAGCTTGTACCCTCCTCCGAGGATGTCCAAGCAAAAGTAGGAGGAGCTGGGCGCTTGCCAGGGTCTTGAGTTGGCATGGATGAGGATGATGCTCCACATGATATTGCTTCCCATATAGAACTGAAGAACGACTTAAGTTTGTTAAAGCGTTTATCCATTTTTGTGTCCATGCGCTTAAGTCGTGCTTCGAGAAGAAATTGATTTTGAGCAATAGTGTTAAGTGATTCTTTTGTTGAGGAAGATGATCTTAAAAGTTTAACTTCTTCAGGTTTAGGACGGGATGAACGGGAGGAAGCTTCTCTATGTCCTTGGTCTTTCCATTGTTCAAAAGGCATAATATTGAAGTATGGAGCTGGAAGCTTCATTCTTGTAATCGAAGCTTTGTTGATGGCTTTTGGTTTGGAAATAGAAGACTTTGGTGGTTCAATGCCACAATCGAGCAAGAGTCGCATAATATACTCGTTATAAAACAAGTGTGGCCTAGAACTATCATTTACTTTCAAGATCTCATCAAAGATCATACCAATCCAGTTTATACGAATGCCCCCATAGATTGCGTATAATGCCTTGAAATTTTCTTTATAGACGGCATCAAAATTTCCAATTCTTGGTAAAAGAGAGTGCATAAGAGTATGATGAAGAATTCTTGCAGACGGCCGTAAACCAATAGACTTAGTGCTATCCTTGTCATCTTCAGTAAATTGATGACTAATTTGATTACGGACATGAATATTGCAAAAGTCATTTGAGAATTTTTCACCAATAAACCGAGAACCAAGAACATTTGCCATCCTATCACATGAGATAAACACTTCTTTGCCACAGACAACGGACCAAAAGCAAAAATTGGGATCCTCGGGCTTGTTTTTCTCTAAATTTAGATTAGCATAGAATAACTTGATCATGACATGGTTAATTTCCACATTGTTTTGATCATAGTCAAGTAGATTTGCAATGTCAGCATCCGTTGCGAAATCTAGGATACGATAACTAGAGAAATCTGAGAATTTAACAAACGAACCCGGATGGATAGTAAAATCTTTCATGTCATTCCATCTCTTGAGTGAAATTGGATCCACAAGCCATTTCTTGATAGAGAGATCAATGGGTTGTGTTTCTGATGTAGAAGCTTGCTTTAATTTCTTTTGTTGAGGAGCCATTAGGGATAAATTTGAAGAAAGAAATTTAATAAGAGAAGGTAGGGTTTCTGGGATTTGGGGGAAGAAGACTGGTTTGAAGTAAAAGAGAGAGATAGAAAAAAAAGTGAACGGAAAGTTATATTAAAAAAAACAGAATATACGTAACCGGTCGACCGGTCAAAATGGGGCGGTCGACCGTTTTTATCCAGAGTGCAAAACGGTCGACCGGTCCATTTTTAGCTGTCGACCGGTGCTGTTCTGGAAGCACAGTTCAGCCTGTTTTCAATTTACTGTGTCCTAGCCCATAACCGAGCCCATAACCGAGCTCTGATACCAAATGAAAGTGTGTACGCTTGTGCACACTAATTACGGATCGTGTAATATGGACTAATATATGCGGAATGTTATTTACAATTGCTATACAAGTAAATATTCAATAAACTAACTATATAGCAATTCACAGATATAGAATAGTAAATGCAGTAAACTGTAAAAATCACACCAGGGATTTTTATACTGGTTCGGACCTCCCGTCCTACGTCCAGTCCCAGACTTCTATCTGGATTTTCACAACCAACTACCTCGCTTCACCCGGAGGAACAGGTTTACAACACCCGAACAGCCGAACGGGATTTCGTGCCTCTTACAACTCGAGGACTTCAACAAAAAACAAATACAATTGTCGTTGACAACTTGTGCTCTTGATAACACTGATTTGTCACTTGTAGTACACCCTTCCTATAATCTTATCCTCAAAATATGTGAATGAATGTTTGTGAAGATTGAAGGAAGTATATTACTTATTTGAATCAAAAGATATGAAATAATTTCAATGATTCAATAAGCAATTTGAAGTAGAGAGCTTTTAGAATGCAAGAGTATTTAGAAATTAAGATCAGAATTTTAAAGCAAAGAATTGTTGTATTTCAATCAATGATTTAGATATGTTTATATAGAGAATAAATGGTTGTAACTCTTTGTGAAGAGTAGCCATTAACAGATGTGATCATTGATGAAAGGTAAGAGAAGCAACCATTGAAGAAAGAAGTGTCTTTTGGGAAAGGTTGCTTTCTGTTTAAAAACGGTCGACAGGTCAATAATGACCAGTAGACAAAATTTCAAATATATAGACGTTATGTGCATGTGTGCACGTTCATTGTGCAATTTACACAGGAACGGTCGACCGCCTGGTTTTGGACCGGTCGACCGGTCCCTGTTAAATTGCACAGTGAATGTGCAATGTCATCCAAAACGTATATACATCGATTCTATTGAGATGCATGATTATTTGAGGATAGATTTTAACAAAACTAATACTACTAACATACCAAATAATCAACCTCTAACGTATGAAGCTCGTTGTGTTTCAATGAATAACTTCTTTTTGTCGATCACGGTTTATCCCTTTGTCAGAAATCAAAACTATATAAAAATCTTGACTCAACATTCTCCCCCTTTTTGATTGATGACAACATAGTTATGAATCTCCCCCTGTATATGATCTCCCCCTGAGATTGTGCCTGTAACTCTATATTTTCCTGCATATATACTGTTAGCACAATTTTCTCCCCCTTTGTCATCGACAAAAAGGAGTTTGTTAAAATAGAGGATATAAATTATATAATCCAGAGTATAAGCAAATTAAAACTACTACCATAGATCAAGAGTTAAGAGTCACATAATATGATAATACCCAAGAGTCTAGTACGAATTAAAACGCGACACTATTTAGTACAAGTGCATGATAATGTCTTAAAGCAAGAACTAAAGTCATAATTTACACATAATAATAGATAAAGAGATAAACTAAAAGGATTCAATCTGACTCTGTCTCACCCTCCTCTTCTTCTTCTTCTTCAACAAGCTGAGTTTTTCCGTATCCACGTCCATGACTCGTTCCCGAGCTTGTACCCTCCTCCGAGGATGTCCAAGCAAAAGTAGGAGGAGCTGGGCGCTTGCCAGGGTCTTGAGTTGGCATGGATGAGGATGATGCTCCACATGATATTGCTTCCCATATAGAACTGAAGAACGACTTAAGTTTGTTAAAGCGTTTATCCATTTTTGTGTCCATGCGCTTAAGTCGTGCTTCGAGAAGAAATTGATTTTGAGCAATAGTGTTAAGTGATTCTTTTGTTGAGGAAGATGATCTTAAAAGTTTAACTTCTTCAGGTTTAGGACGGGATGAACGGGAGGAAGCTTCTCTATGTCCTTGGTCTTTCCATTGTTCAAAAGGCATAATATTGAAGTATGGAGCTGGAAGCTTCATTCTTGTAATCGAAGCTTTGTTGATGGCTTTTGGTTTGGAAATAGAAGACTTTGGTGGTTCAATGCCACAATCGAGCAAGAGTCGCATAATATACTCGTTATAAAACAAGTGTGGCCTAGAACTATCATTTACTTTCAAGATCTCATCAAAGATCATACCAATCCAGTTTATACGAATGCCCCCATAGATTGCGTATAATGCCTTGAAATTTTCTTTATAGACGGCATCAAAATTTCCAATTCTTGGTAAAAGAGAGTGCATAAGAGTATGATGAAGAATTCTTGCAGACGGCCGTAAACCAATAGACTTAGTGCTATCCTTGTCATCTTCAGTAAATTGATGACTAATTTGATTACGGACATGAATATTGCAAAAGTCATTTGAGAATTTTTCACCAATAAACCGAGAACCAAGAACATTTGCCATCCTATCACATGAGATAAACACTTCATTGCCACAGACAACGGACCAAAAGCAAAAATTGGGATCCTCGGGCTTGTTTTTCTCTAAATTTAGATTAGCATAGAATAACTTGATCATGACATGGTTAATTTCCACATTGTTTTGATCATAGTCAAGTAGATTTGCAATGTCAGCATCCGTTGCGAAATCTAGGATACGATAACTAGAGAAATCTTAGAATTTAACAAACGAACCCGGATGGATAGTAAAATCTTTCATGTCATTCCATCTCTTGAGTGAAATTGGATCCACAAGCCATTTCTTGATAGAGAGATCAATGGGTTGTGTTTCTGATGTAGAAGCTTGCTTTAATTTCTTTTGTTGAGGAGCCATTAGGGATAAATTTGAAGAAAGAAATTTAATAAGAGAAGGTAGGGTTACTGGGATTTGGGGGAAGAAGACTGGTTTGAAGTAAAAGAGAGAGATAGAAAAAAAAGTGAACGGAAAGTTATATTAAAAAAAAACAGAATATACGTAACCGGTCGACCGGTCAAAATAGGGCGGTCGACCGTTTTTATCCAGAGTGCAAAACGGTCGACCGGTCCATTTTTAGCTGTCGACCGGTGCTGTTCTGGAAGCACAGTTCAGCCTGTTTTCAATTTACTGTGTCCTAGCCCATAACCGAGCCCATAACCGAGCTCTGATACCAAATGAAAGTGTGTACGCTTGTGCACACTAATTATGGATCGTGTAATATGGACTAATATATGCGGAATGTTATTTACAATTGCTATACAAGTAAATATTCAATAAACTAACTATATAGCAATTCACAGATATAGAATAGTAAATGCAGTAAACTGTAAAAATCACACCAGGGATTTTTATACTGGTTCGGACCTCCCGTCCTACGTCCAGTCCCAGACTTCTATCTGGATTTTCACAACCAACTACCTCGCTTCACCCGGAGTAACAGGTTTACAACACCCGAACAGCCGAACGGGATTTCGTGCCTCTTACAACTCGAGGACTTCAACAAAAAACAAATACAATTGTCGTTGACAACTTGTGCTCTTGATAACACTGATTTGTCACTTGTAGTACACCCTTCCTATAATCTTATCCTCAAAATATGTGAATGAATGTTTGTGAAGATTGAAGGAAGTATATTACTTATTTGAATCAAAAGATATGAAATAATTTCAATGATTCAATAAGCAATTTGAAGTAGAGAGCTTTTAGAATGCAAGAGTATTTAGAAATTAAGATCAGAATTTTAAAGCAAAGAATTGTTGTATTTCAATCAATGATTTAGATATGTTTATATAGAGAATAAATGGTTGTAACTCTTTGTGAAGAGTAGCCATTAACAGATGTGATCATTGATGAAAGGTAAGAGAAGCAACCATTGAAGAAAGAAGTGTCTTTTGGGAAAGGTTGCTTTCTGTTTAAAAACGGTCGACAGGTCAATAATGACCAGTAGACAAAATTTCAAATATATAGACGTTATGTGCATGTGTGCACGTTCATTGTGCAATTTACACAGGAACGGTCGACCGCCTGGTTTTGGACCGGTCGACCGGTCCCTGTTAAATTGCACAGTGAATGTGCAATGTCATCCAAAACGTATATACATCGATTCTATTGAGATGCATGATTATTTGAGGATAGATTTTAACAAAACTAATACTACTAACATACCAAATAATCAACCTCTAACGTATGAAGCTCGTTGTGTTTCAATGAATAACTTCTTTTTGTCGATCACGGTTTATCCCTTTGTCAGAAATCAAAACTATATAAAAATCTTGACTCAACATTCTCCCCCTTTTTGATTGATGACAACATAGTTATGAATCTCCCCCTGTATATGATCTCCCCCTGAGATTGTGCCTGTAACTCTATATTTTCCTGCATATATACTGTTAGCACAATTTTCTCCCCCTTTGTCATCGACAAAAAGGAGTTTGTTAAAATAGAGGATATAAATTATATAATCCAGAGTATAAGCAAATTAAAACTACTACCATAGATCAAGAGTTAAGAGTCACATAATATGATAATACCCAAGAGTCTAGTACGAATTAAAACGCGACACTATTTAGTACAAGTGCATGATAATGTCTTAAAGCAAGAACTAAAGTCATAATTTACACATAATAATAGATAAAGAGATAAACTAAAAGGATTCAATCTGACTCTGTCTCACCCTCCTCTTCTTCTTCTTCTTCAACAAGCTGAGTTTTTCCGTATCCACGTCCATGACTTGTTCCCGAGCTTGTACCCTCCTCCGAGGATGTCCAAGCAAAAGTAGGAGGAGCTGGGCGCTTGCCAGGGTCTTGAGTTGGCATGGATGAGGATGATGCTCCACATGATATTGCTTCCCATATAGAACTGAAGAACGACTTAAGTTTGTTAAAGCGTTTATCCATTTTTGTGTCCATGCGCTTAAGTCGTGCTTCGAGAAGAAATTGATTTTGAGCAATAGTGTTAAGTGATTCTTTTGTTGAGGAAGATGATCTTAAAAGTTTAACTTCTTCAGGTTTAGGACGGGATGAACGGGAGGAAGCTTCTCTATGTCCTTGGTCTTTCCATTGTTCAAAAGGCATAATATTGAAGTATGGAGCTGGAAGCTTCATTCTTGTAATCGAAGCTTTGTTGATGGCTTTTGGTTTGGAAATAGAAGACTTTGGTGGTTCAATGCCACAATCGAGCAAGAGTCGCATAATATACTCGTTATAAAACAAGTGTGGCCTAGAACTATCATTTACTTTCAAGATCTCATCAAAGATCATACCAATCCAGTTTATACGAATGCCCCCATAGATTTCGTATAATGCCTTGAAATTTTCTTTATAGACGGCATCAAAATTTCCAATTCTTGGTAAAAGAGAGTGCATAAGAGTATGATGAAGAATTCTTGCAGACGGCCGTAAACCAATAGACTTAGTGCTATCCATGTCATCTTCAGTAAATTGATGACTAATTTGATTACGGACATGAATATTGCAAAAGTCATTTGAGAATTTTTCACCAATAAACCGAGAACCAAGAACATTTGCCATCCTATCACATGAGATAAACACTTCTTTGCCACAGACAACGGACCAAAAGCAAAAATTGGGATCCTCGGGCTTGTTTTTCTCTAAATTTAGATTAGCATAGAATAACTTGATCATGACATGGTTAATTTCCACATTGTTTTGATCATAGTCAAGTAGATTTGCAATGTCAGCATCCGTTGCGAAATCTAGGATACGATAACTAGAGAAATCTGAGAATTTAACAAACGAACCCGGATGGATAGTAAAATCTTTCATGTCATTCCATCTCTTGAGTGAAATTGGATCCACAAGCCATTTCTTGATAGAGAGATCAATGGGTTGTGTTTCTGAGGTAGAAGCTTGCTTTAATTTCTTTTGTTGAGGAGCCATTAGGGATAAATTTGAAGAAAGAAATTTAATAAGAGAAGGTAGGGTTTCTGGGATTTGGGGGAAGAAGACTGGTTTGAAGTAAAAGATAGAGATAGAAAAAAAAGTGAACGGAAAGTTATATTAAAAAAAAACAGAATATACGTAACCGGTCGACCGGTCAAAATGGGGTGGTCGACCGTTTTTATCCAGAGTGCAAAACGGTCGACCGGTCCATTTTTAGCTGTCGACCGGTGCTGTTCTGGAAGCACAGTTCAGCCTGTTTTCAATTTACTGTGTCCTAGCCCATAACCGAGCTCTGATACCAAATGAAAGTGTGTACGCTTGTGCACACTAATTACGGATCGTGTAATATGGACTAATATATGCTGAATGTTATTTACAATTGCTATACAAGTAAATATTCAATAAACTAACTATATAGCAATTCACAGATATAGAATAGTAAATGCAGTAAACTGTAAAAATCACACCAGGGATTTTTATACTGGTTCGGACCTCCCGTCCTACGTCCAGTCCCAGACTTCTATCTGGATTTTCACAACCAACTACCTCGCTTCACCCGGAGGAACAGGTTTACAACACCCGAACAGCCGAACGGGATTTCATGCCTCTTACAACTCGAGGACTTCAACAAAAAACAAATACAATTGTCGTTGACAACTTGTGCTCTTGATAACACTGATTTGTCACTTGTAGTACACCCTTCCTATAATCTTATCCTCAAAATATGTGAATGAATGTTTGTGAAGATTGAAGGAAGTATATTACTTATTTGAATCAAAAGATATGAAATAATTTCAATGATTCAATAAGCAATTTGAAGTAGAGAGCTTTTAGAATGCAAGAGTATTTAGAAATTAAGATCAGAATTTTAAAGCAAAGAATTGTTGTATTTCAATCAATGATTTAGATATGTTTATATAGAGAATAAATGGTTGTAACTCTTTGTGAAGAGTAGCCATTAACAGATGTGATCATTGATGAAAGGTAAGAGAAGCAACCATTGAAGAAAGAAGTGTCTTTTGGGAAAGGTTGCTTTCTGTTTAAAAACGGTCGACAGGTCAATAATGACCAGTAGACAAAATTTAAAATATATAGACGTTATGTGCATGTGTGCACGTTCATTGTGCAATTTACACAGGAACGGCCGACCGCCTGGTTTTGGACCGGTCGACCGGTCCCTGTTAAATTGCACAGTGAATGTGCAATGTCATCCAAAACGTATATACATCGATTCTATTGAGATGCATGATTATTTGAGGATAGATTTTAACAAAACTAATACTACTAACATACCAAATAATCAACCTCTAACGTTTGAAGCTTGTTGTGTTTCAATGAATAACTTCTTTTTGTCGATCACGGTTTATCCCTTTGTCAGAAATCAAAACTATATAAAAATCTTGACTCAACATTCTCCCCCTTTTTGATTGATGACAACATAGTTATGAATCTCCCCCTGTATATGATCTCCCCCTGAGATTGTGCCTGTAACTCTATATTTTCCTGCATATATACTGTTAGCACAATTTTCTCCCCCTTTGTCATCGACAAAAAGGAGTTTGTTAAAATAGAGGATATAAATTATATAATCCAGAGTATAAGCAAAATAAAACTACTACCATAGATCAAGAGTTAAGAGTCACATAATATGATAATACCCAAGAGTCTAGTACGAATTAAAACGCGACACTATTTAGTACAAGTGCATGATAATGTCTTAAAGCAAGAACTAAAGTCATAATTTACACATAATAATAGATAAAGAGATAAACTAAAAGGATTCAATCTGAATCTGTCTCACCCTCCTCTTCTTCTTCTTCTTCAACAAGCTGAGTTTTTCCATATCCACGTCCATGACTCGTTCCCGAGCTTGTACCCTCCTCCGAGGATGTCCAAGCAAAAGTAGGAGGAGCTGGGCGCTTGCCAGGGTCTTGAGTTGGCATGGATGAGGATGATGCTCCACATGATATTGCTTCCCATATAGAACAGAAGAACGACTTAAGTTTGTTAAAGCATTTATCCATTTTTGTGTCCATGCGCTTAAGTCGTGCTTCGAGAAGAAATTGATTTTGAGCAATAGTGTTAAGTGATTCTTTTGTTGAGGAAGATGATCTTAAAAGTTTAACTTCTTCAGGTTTAGGACGGGATGAACGGGAGGAAGCTTCTCTATGTCCTTGGTCTTTCCATTGTTCAAAAGGCATAATATTGAAGTATGGAGCTGGAAGCTTCATTCTTGTAATCGAAGCTTTGTTGATGGCTTTTGAATTGGAAATATAAGACTTTGGTGGTTCAATGCCACAATCGAGCAAGAGTCGCATAATATACTCGTTATAAAACAAGTGTGGCCTAGAACTATCATTTACTTTCAAGATCTCATCAAAGATCATACCAATCCAGTTTATACGAATGCTCCCATAGATTGCGTATAATGCCTTGAAATTTTCTTTATAGACGGCATCAAAATTTCCAATTCTTGGTAAAAGAGAGTGCATAAGAGTATGATGAAGAATTCTTGCAGACGGCCGTAAACCAATAGACTTAGTGCTATCCTTGTCATCTTCAGTAAATTGATGACTAATTTGATTACGGACATGAATATTGCAAAAGTCATTTGAGAATTTTTCACCAATAAACCGAGAACCAAGAACATTTGCCATCCTATCACATGAGATAAACACTTCTTTGCCACAGACAACGAACCAAAAGCAAAAATTGGGATCCTCGGGCTTGTTTTTCTCTAAATTTAGATTAGCATAGAATAACTTTATCATTACATGGTTAATTTCCACATTGTTTTGATCATAGTCAAGTAGATTTGCAATGTCAGCATCCGTTGCAAAATCTAGGATACGATAACTAGAGAAATCTGAGAATTTAAGAAAACGAACCCGGATGGATAGTAAAATCTTTCATGTCATTCCATCTCTTGAGTGAAATTGGATCCACAAGCCATTTCTTGATAGAGAGATCAATGGGTTGTGTTTCTGAGGTAGAAGATTGCTTTAATTTCTTTTGTTAAGGAGCCATTAGGGATAAATTTGAAGAAAGAAATTTAATAAGAGAAGGTAGGGTTTCTGGGATTTGGGGGAAGAAGACTGGTTTGAAGTAAAAGAGAGAGATAGAAAAAAAAGTGAACGGAAAGTTATATTAAAAAAAAAAATAGAATATACGTAACCGGTCGACCGGTCAAAATGGGGCGGTCGACCGTTTTTATCCAGAGTGCAAAACGGTCGACCGGTCCATTTTTAGCTGTCGACCGGTGCTGTTCTGGAAGCACAGTTTAGCCTGTTTTCAATTTACTGTGTCCTAGCCCATAACCGAGCCCATAACCGAGCTCTGATACCAAATGAAAGTGTGTACGCTTGTGCACACTAATTACGGATCGTGTAATATGGACTAATATATGCGGAATGTTATTTACAATTGCTATACAAGTAAATATTCAATAAACTAACTATATAGCAATTCACAGATATAGAATAGTAAATGCAGTAAACTGTAAAAATCACACCAGGGATTTTTATACTGGTTCGGACCTCCCGTCCTACGTCCAGTCCCAGACTTCTATCTGGATTTTCACAACCAACTACCTCGCTTCACCCGGAGGAATAGGTTTACAACACCCGAACAGCCGAACGGGATTTCGTGCCTCTTACAACTCGAGGACTTCAACAAAAAACAAATACAATTGTCGTTGACAACTTGTGCTCTTGATAACACTAATTTGTCACTTGTAGTACACCCTTCCTATAATCTTATCCTCAAAATATGTGAATGAATGTTTGTGAAGATTGAAGGAAGTATATTACTTATTTGAATCAAAAGATATGAAATAATTTCAATGATTCAATAAGCAATTTGAAGTAGAGAGCTTTTAGAATGCAAGAGTATTTAGAAATTAAGATCAGAATTTTAATGCAAAGAATTGTTGTATTTCAATCAATGATTTAGATATGTTTATATAGAGAATAAATGGTTGTAACTCTTTGTGAAGAGTAGCCATTAACAGATGTGATCATTGATGAAAGGTAAGAGAAGCAACCATTGAAGAAAGAAGTGTCTTTTGGGAAAGGTTGCTTTCTGTTTAAAAATGGTCGACAGGTCAATAATGACCAGTAGACAAAATTTCAAATATATAGACGTTATGTGCATGTGTGCACGTTCATTGTGCAATTTACACAGGAACGGTCGACCGCCTGGTTTTGGACCGGTCGACCGGTCCCTGTTAAATTGCACAGTGAATGTGCAATGTCATCCAAAACGTATATACATCGATTCTATTGAGATGCATGATTATTTGAGGATAGATTTTAACAAAACTAATACTACTAACATACCAAATAATCAACCTCTAACGTATGAAGCTCGTTGTGTTTCAATGAATAACTTCTTTTTGTCGATCACGGTTTATCCCTTTGTCAGAAATCAAAATTATATAAAAATCTTGACTCAACATTCTCCCCCTTTTTGATTGATGACAACATAGTTATGAATCTCCCCCTGTATATGATCTCCCCCTGAGATTATGCCTGTAACTCTATATTTTCCTGCATATATACTGTTAGCACAATTTTCTCCCCCTTTGTCATCGACAAAAAGGAGTTTGTTAAAATAGAGGATATAAATTATATAATCCAGAGTATAAGCAAAATAAAACTACTACCATAGATCAAGAGTTAAGAGTCACATAATATGATAATACCCAAGAGTCTAGTACGAATTAAAACGCGACACTATTTAGTACAAGTGCATGATAATGTCTTAAAGCAAGAACTAAAGTCATAATTTACACATAATAATAGATAAAGAGATAAACTAAAAGGATTCAATCTGACTCTGTCTCACCCTCCTCCTCTTCTTCTTCTTCAACAAGTTGAGTTTTTCCGTATCCACGTCCATGACTCGTTCCCGAGCTTGTACCCTCCTCCGAGGATGTCCAAGCAAAAGTAGGAGGAGTTGGGCGCTTGCCAGGGTCTTGAGTTGGCATGGATGAGGATGATGCTCCACATGATATTGCTTCCCATATAGAACTGAAGAACGACTTAAGTTTGTTAAAGCGTTTATCCATTTTTGTGTCCATGCGCTTAAGTCGTGCTTCGAGAAGAAATTGATTTTGAGCAATAGTGTTAAGTGATTCTTTTGTTGAGGAAGATGATCTTAAAAGTTTAACTTCTTCAGGTTTAGGACGGGATGAACGGGAGGAAGCTTCTCTATGTCCTTGGTCTTTCCATTGTTCAAAAGGCATAATATTGAAGTATGGAGCTGGAAGCTTCATTCTTGTAATCGAAGCTTTGTTGATGGCTTTTGGTTTGGAAATAGAAGACTTTGGTGGTTCAATGCCACAATAGAGCAAGAGTCGCATAATATACTCGTTATAAAACAAGTGTGGCCTAGAACTATCATTTACTTTCAAGATCTCATCAAAGATCATACCAATCCAGTTTATACGAATGCCCTCATAGATTGCGTATAATGCCTTGAAATTTTCTTTATAGATGGCATCAAAATTTCCAATTCTTGGTAAAAGAGAGTGCATAAGAGTATGATGAAGAATTCTTGCAGACGGCCGTAAACCAATAGACTTAGTGCTATCCTTGTCATCTTCAGTAAATTGATGACTAATTTGATTACGGACATGAATATTGCAAAAGTCATTTGAGAAATTTTCACCAATAAACCGAGAACCAAGAACATTTGCCATCCTATCACATGAGATAAACACTTCTTTGCCACAGACAACGGACCAAAAGCAAAAATTGGGATCCTCGGGCTTGTTTTTCTCTAAATTTAGATTAGCATAAAATAACTTGATCATGACATGGTTAATTTCCACATTGTTTTGATCATAGTCAAGTAGATTTGCAATGTCAGCATCCGTTGCGAAATCTAGGATACGATAACTAGAGAAATCTGAGAATTTAACAAACGAACCCGGATGGATAGTAAAATCTTTCATGTCATTCCATCTCTTGAGTGAAATTGGATCCACAAGCCATTTCTTGATAGAGAGATCAATGGGTTGTGTTTCTGAGGTAGAAGCTTGCTTTAATTTCTTTTGTTGAGGAGCCATTAGGGATAAATTTGAAGAAAGAAATTTAATAAGAGAAGGTAGGGTTTCTGGGATTTGGGGGAAGAAGACTGGTTTGAAGTAAAAGAGAGAGATAGAAAAAAAAGTGAACGGAAAGTTATATTAAAAAAAAACAGAATATACGTAACCGGTCGACTGGTCAAAATGGGGCGGTCGACCGTTTTTATCCAGAGTGCAAAACGGTCGACCGGTCCATTTTTAGCTGTCGACCGGTGCTGTTCTGGAAGCACAGTTCAGCCTGTTTTCAATTTACTGTGTCCTAGCCCATAACCGAGCCATAACCGAGCTCTGATACCAAATGAAAGTGTGTACGCTTGTGCACACTAATTACGGATCGGGTAATATGGACTAATATATGCGGAACGTTATTTACAATTGCTATGCAAGTAAATATTCAATAAACTAACTATATAGCAATTCACAGATATAGAATAGTAAATGCAGTAAACTGTAAAAATCGCACCAGGGATTTTTATACTGGTTCGGACCTCCCGTCCTACGTCCTGTCCCAGACTTCTATCTGGATTTTCACAACCAACTACCTCGCTTCACCCGGAGGAACAGGTTTACAACACCCGAACAGCCGAACGGGATTTCGTGCCTCTTACAACTCGAGGACTTCAACAAAAAACAAATACAATTGTCGTTGACAACTTGTGCTCTTGATAACACTGATTTGTCACTTGTAGTACACCCTTCCTATAATCTTATCCTCAAAATATGTGAATGAATGTTTGTGAAGATTGAAGGAAGTATATTACTTATTTGAATCAAAAGATATGAAATAATTTCAATGATTCAATAAGCAATTTGAAGTAGAGAGCTTTTAGAATGCAAGAGTATTTAGAAATTAAGATCAGAATTTTAAAGCAAAGAATTGTTGTATTTCAATCAATGATTTAGATATGTTTATATAGAGAATAAATGGTTGTAACTCTTTGTGAAGAGTAGCCATTAACAGATGTGATCATTGATGAAAGGTAAGAGAAGCAACCATTGAAGAAAGAAGTGTCTTTTGGGAAAGGTTGCTTTCTGTTTAAAAACGGTCGACAGGTCAATAATGACCAGTAGACAAAATTTCAAATATATAGACGTTATGTGCATGTGTGCACGTTCATTGTGCAATTTACACAGGAACGGTCGACCGCCTGGTTTTGGACCGGTCGACCGGTCCCTGTTAAATTGCACAGTGAATGTGCAATGTCATCCAAAACGTATATACATCGATTCTATTGAGATGCATGATTATTTGAGGATAGATTTTAACAAAACTAATACTACTAACATACCAAATAATCAACCTCTAACGTATGAAGCTCATTGTGTTTCAATGAATAACTTCTTTTTGTCGATCACGGTTTATCCCTTTGTCAGAAATCAAAACTATATAAAAATCTTGACTCAACATTCTCCCCCTTTTTGATTGATGACAACATAGTTATGATCTCCCCCTGTATATGATCTCCCCCTGAGATTGTGCCTGTAACTCTATATTTTCCTGCATATATACTGTTAGCACAATTTTCTCCCCCTTTGTCATCGACAAAAAGGAGTTTGTTAAAATAGAGGATATAAATTATATAATCCAGAGTATAAGCAAAATAAAACTACTACCATAGATCAAGAGTTAAGAGTCACATAATATGATAATACCCAAGAGTCTAGTACGAATTAAAACGCGACACTATTTAGTACAAGTGCATGATAATGTCTTAAAGCAAGAACTAAAGTCATAATTTACACATAATAATAGATAAAGAGATAAACTAAAAGGATTCAATCTGACTCTGTCTCACCCTCCTCTTCTTCTTCTTCTTCTTCAACAAGCTGAGTTTTTCCGTATCCACGTCCATGACTCGTTCCCGAGCTTGTACCCTCCTCCGAGGATGTCCAAGCAAAAGTAGGAGGAGCTGGGCGCTTGCCAGGGTCTTGAGTTGGCATGGATGAGGATGATGCTCCATATGATATTGCTTCCCATATAGAACTGAAGAACGACTTAAGTTTGTTAAAGCGTTTATCCATTTTTGTGTCCATGCGCTTAAGTCGTGCTTCGAGAAGAAATTGATTTTGAGCAATAGTGTTAAGTGATTCTTTTGTTGAGGAAGATGATCTTAAAAGTTTAACTTCTTCAGGTTTAGGACGGGATGAACGGGAGGAAGCTTCTCTATGTCCTTGGTCTTTCCATTGTTCAAAAGGCATAATATTGAAGTATGGAGCTGGAAGCTTCATTCTTGTAATCGAAGCTTTGTTGATGGCTTTTGGTTTGGAAATAGAAGACTTTGGTGGTTCAATGCCACAATCGAGCAAGAGTCGCATAATATACTCGTTATAAAACAAGTGTGGCCTAGAACTATCATTTACTTTCAAGATCTCATCAAAGATCATACCAATCCAGTTTATACGAATGCCCCCATAGATTGCGTATAATGCCTTGAAATTTTCTTTATAGACGGCATCAAAATTTCCAATTCTTGGTAAAAGAGAGTGCATAAGAGTATGATGAAGAATTCTTGCAGACGGCCGTAAACCAATAGACTTAGTGCTATCCTTGTCATCTTCAGTAAATTGATGACTAATTTGATTACGGACATGAATATTGCAAAAGTCATTTGAGAATTTTTCACCAATAAACCGAGAACCAAGAACATTTGCCATCCTATCACATGAGATAAACACTTCTTTGCCACAGACAACGGACCAAAAGCAAAAATTGGGATCCTCGGGCTTGTGTTTCTCTAAATTTAGATTAGCATAGAATAACTTGATCATGACATGGTTAATTTCCACATTGTTTTGATCATAGTCAAGGAGATTTGCAATGTCAGCATCCGTTGTGAAATCTAGGATACGATAACTAGAGAAATCTGAGAATTTAACAAATGAACCCGGATGGATAGTAAAATCTTTCATGTCATTCCATCTCTTGAGTGAAATTGGATCCACAAGCCATTTCTTGATAGAGAGATCAATGGGTTGTGTTTCTGAGGTAGAAGCTTGCTTTAATTTCTTTTGTTGAGGAGCCATTAGGGATAAATTTGAAGAAAGAAATTTAATAAGAGAAGGTAGGGTTTCTGGGATTTGGGGGAAGAAGACTGGTTTGAAGTAAAAGAGAGAGATAGAAAAAAAAGTGAATGGAAAGTTATATTAAAAAAAAACAGAATATACGTAACCGGTCGACCGGTCAAAATGGGGCGGTCGACCGTTTTTATCCAGAGTGCAAAACGGTCGACCGGTCCATTTTTAGCTATCGACCGGTGCTGTTCTGGAAGCATAATTCAGCCTGTTTTCAATTTACTGTGTCCTAGCCCATAACCGAGCCCATAACCGAGCTCTGATACCAAATGAAAGTGTGTACGCTTGTGCACACTAATTACGGATCGTGTAATATGGACTAATATATGCGGAATGTTATTTACAATTGCTATACAAGTAAATATTCAATAAACTAACTATATAGCAATTCACAGATATAGAATAGTAAATGCAGTAAACTGTAAAAATCGCACCAGGGATTTTTATACTGTTTCGGACCTCCCGTCCTACGTCCAGTCCCAGACTTCTATCTGGATTTTCACAACCAACTACCTCGCTTCACCCGGAGGAACAGGTTTACAACACCCGAACAGCCGAACGGTATTTCGTGCCTCTTACAACTCGAGGACTTCAACAAAAAACAAATACAATTGTCGTTGACAACTTGTGCTCTTGATAACACTGATTTGTCACTTGTAGTACACCCTTCCTATAATCTTATCCTCAAAATATGTGAATGAATGTTTGTGAAGATTGAAGGAAGTATATTACTTATTTGAATCAAAAGATATGAAATAATTTCAATGATTCAATAAGCAATTTGAAGTAGAGAGCTTTTAGAATGCAAGAGTATTTAGAAATTAAGATCAGAATTTTAAAGCAAAGAATTGTTGTATTTCAATCAATGATTTAGATATGTTTATATAGAGAATAAATGGTTGTAACTCTTTGTGAAGAGTAGCCATTAACAGATGTGATCATTGATGGAAGGTAAGAGAAGCAACCATTGAAGAAAGAAGTGTCTTTTGGGAAAGGTTGCTTTCTGTTTAAAAACGGTCGACAGGTCAATAATGACCAGTAGACAAAATTTCAAATATATAGACGTTATGTGCATGTGTGCACGTTCATTGTGCAATTTACACAGGAACGGTCGACCGCCTGGTTTTGGACCGGTCGACCGGTCCCTGTTAAATTGCACAGTGAATGTGCAATGTCATCCAAAACGTATATACATCGATTCTATTGAGATGCATGATTATTTGAGGATAGATTTTAACAAAACTAATACTACTAACATACCAAATAATCAACCTCTAACGTATGAAGCTCGTTGTGTTTCAATGAATAACTTCTTTTTGTCGATCACGGTTTATCCCTTTGTCAGAAATCAAAACTATATAAAAATCTTGACTCAAAATTCTCCCCCTTTTTGATTGATGACAACATAGTTATGAATCTCCCCCTGTATATGATCTCCCCTTGAGATTGTGCCTGTAACTCTATATTTTCCTGCATATATACTGTTAGCACAATTTTCTCCCCCTTTGTCATCGACAAAAAGGAGTTTGTTAAAATAGAGGATATAAATTATATAATCCAGAGTATAAGCAAAATAAAACTACTACCATAGATCAAGAGTTAAGAGTCACATAATATGATAATACCCAAGAGTCTAGTACGAATTAAAACGCGACACTATTTAGTACAAGTGCATGATAATGTCTTAAAGCAAGAACTAAAGTCATAATTTACACATAATAATAGATAAAGAGATAAACTAAAAGGATTCAATCTGACTTTGTCTCACCCTCCTCTTCTTCTTCTTCTTCAACAAGTTGAGTTTTTCCGTATCCACGTCCATGACTCGTTCCCGAGCTTGTACCCTCCTCCGAGGATGTCCAAGCAAAAGTAGGAGGAGCTGGGCGCTTGCCAGGGTCTTGAGTTGGCATGGATGAGGATGATGCTCCACATGATATTGCTTCCCATATAGAACTGAAGAACGACTTAAGTTTGTTAAAGCGTTTATCCATTTTTGTGTCCATGCGCTTAAGTCGTGCTTCGAGAAGAAATTGATTTTGAGCAATAGTGTTAAGTGATTCTTTTGTTGAGGAAGATGATCTTAAAAGTTTAACTTCTTCAGGTTTAGGACGGGATGAACGGGAGGAAGCTTCTCTATGTCCTTGGTCTTTCCATTGTTCAAAAGGCATAATATTGAAGTATGGAGCTGGAAGCTTCATTCTTGTAATCGAAGCTTTGTTGATGACTTTTGGTTTGGAAATAGAAGACTTTGGTGGTTCAATGCCACAATCGAGCAAGAGTCGCATAATATACTCGTTATAAAACAAGTGTGGCCTAGAACTATCATTTACTTTCAAGATCTCATCAAAGATCATACCAATCCAGTTTATACGAATGCCCCCATAGATTGCGTATAATGCCTTGAAATTTTCTTTATAGACGGCATCAAAATTTCCAATTCTTGGTAAAAGAGAGTGCATAAGAGTATGATGAAGAATTCTTGCAGACGGCCGTAAACCAATAGACTTAGTGCTATCCTTGTCATCTTCAGTAAATTGATGACTAATTTGATTACGGACATGAATATTGCAAAAGTCATTTGAGAATTTTTCACCAATAAACCGAGAACCAAGAACATTTGCCATCCTATCACATGAGATAAACACTTCTTTGCCACAGACAACGGACCAAAAGCAAAAATTGGGATCCTCGGGCTTGTTTTTCTCTAAATTTAGATTAGCATAGAATAACTTGATCATGACATGGTTAATTTCCACATTGTTTTGATCATAGTCAAGTAGATTTGCAATGTCAGCATCCGTTGCGAAATCTAGGATACGATAACTAGAGAAATCTGAGAATTTAAGAAAACGAACCCGGATGGATAGTAAAATCTTTCATGTCATTCCATCTCTTGAGTGAAATTGGATCCACAAGCCATTTCTTGATAGAGAGATCAATGGGTTGTGTTTCTGAGGTAGAAGATTGCTTTAATTTCTTTTGTTGAGGAGCCATTAGGGATAAATTTGAAGAAAGAAATTTAATAAGAGAAGGTAGGGTTTCTGGGATTTGGGGGAAGAAGACTGGTTTGAAGTAAAAGAGAAAGATAGAAAAAAAAGTGAACGGAAAGTTATATTAAAAAAAAATAGAATATACGTAACCGGTCGACCGGTCAAAATGGGGCGGTCGACCGTTTTTATCCAGAATGCAAAACGGTCGACCGGTCCATTTTTAGCTGTCGACCGGTGCTGTTCTGGAAGCACAGTTCAGCCTGTTTTCAATTTACTGTGTCCTAGCCCATAACCGAGCCCATAACCGAGCTCTGATACCAAATGAAAGTATGTACGCTTGTGCACACTAATTACGGATCGTGTAATATGGACTAATATATGCGGAATGTTATTTACAATTGCTATACAAGTAAATATTCAATAAACTAACTATATAGCAATTCACAGATATAGAATAGTAAATGCAGTAAACTGTAAAAATCAGACCAGGGATTTTATACTGGTTCGGACCTCCCGTCCTACGTCCAGTCCTAGACTTCTATCTGGATTTTCACAACCAACTACCTCGCTTCACCCGGAGGAACAGGTTTACAACACCCGAACAGCCGAACGGGATTTCGTGCCTCTTACAACTCGAGGACTTCAACAAAAAACAAATACAATTGTCGTTGACAACTTGTGCTCTTGATAACACTGATTTGTCACTTGTAGTACACCCTTCCTATAATCTTATCCTCAAAATATGTGAATGAATGTTTGTGAAGATTGAAGGAAGTATATTACTTATTTGAATCAAAAGATATGAAATAATTTCAATGATTCAATAAGCAATTTGAAGTAGAGAGCTTTTAGAATGCATGAGTATTTAGAAATTAAGATCAGAATTTTAAAGCAAAGAATTGTTGTATTTCAATCAATGATTTAGATATGTTTATATAGAGAATAAATGGTTGTAACTCTTTATGAAGAGTAGCCATTAACAGATGTGATCATTGATGAAAGGTAAGAGAAGCAACCATTGAAGAAAGAAGTGTCTTTTGGGAAAGGTTGCTTTCTGTTTAAAAACGTTCGACAGGTCAATAATGACCAGTAGACAAAATTTCAAATATATAGACGTTATGTGCATGTGTGCACGTTCATTGTGCAATTTACACAGGAACGGTCGACCGCCTGGTTTTGGACCGGTCGACCGGTCCCTGTTAAATTGCACAGTGAATGTGCAATGTCATCCAAAACGTATATACATCGATTCTATTGAGATGCATGATTATTTGAGGATAGATTTTAACAAAACTAATACTACTAACATACCAAATAATCAACCTCTAACGTATGAAGCTCGTTGTGTTTCAATGAATAACTTCTTTTTGTCGATCACGGTTTATCCCTTTGTCAGAAATCAAAACTATATAAAAATCTTGACTCAACATTCTCCCCCTTTTTGATTGATGACAACATAGTTATGAATCTCCCCCTGTATATGATCTCCCCCTGAGATTGTGCCTGTAACTCTATATTTTCCTGCATATATACTGTTAGCACAATTTTCTCCCCCTTTGTCATCGACAAAAAGGAGTTTGTTAAAATAGAAGAAATAAATTATATAATCCAGAGTATAAGCAAAATAAAACTACTACCATAGATCAAGAGTTAAGAGTCACATAATATGATAATACCCAAGAGTCTAGTACGAATTAAAACGCGACACTATTTAGTACAAGTGCATGATAATGTCTTAAAGCAAGAACTAAATTCATAATTTACACATAATAATAGATAAAGAGATAAACTAAAAGGATTCAATCTGACTCTGTCTCACCCTCCTCTTCTTCTTCTTCTTCAACAAGCTGAGTTTTTCCATATCCACGTCCATGACTCGTTCCCGAGCTTGTACCCTCCTCCGAGGATGTCCAAGCAAAAGTAGGAGGAGTTGGGCGCTTGCCAGGGTCTTGAGTTGGCATGGATGAGGATGATGCTCCACATGATATTGCTTCCCATATAGAACTGAAGAACGACTTAAGTTTGTTAAAGCGTTTATCCATTTTTGTGTCCATGCGCTTAAGTCGTGCTTCGAGAAGAAATTGATTTTGAGCAATAGTGTTAAGTGATTCTTTTGTTGAGGAAGATGATCTTAAAAGTTTAACTTCTTCAGGTTTAGGACGGGATGAACGGGAGGAAGCTTCTCTATGTCCTTGGTCTTTCCATTGTTCAAAAGGCATAATATTGAAGTATGGAGCTGGAAGCTTCATTCTTGTAATCGAAGCTTTGTTGATGGCTTTTGGTTTGGAAATAGAAGACTTTGGTGGTTCAATGCCACAATCGAGCAAGAGTCGCATAATATACTCGTTATAAAACAAGTGTGGCCTAGAACTATCATTTACTTTCAAGATCTCATCAAAGATCATACCAATCCAGTTTATACGAATGCCCCCATAGATTGCGTATAATGCCTTGAAATTTTCTTTATAGACGGCATCAAAATTTCCAATTCTTGGTAAAAGAGAGTGCATAAGAGTATGATGAAGAATTCTTGCAGACGGCCGTAAACCAATAGACTTAGTGCTATCCTTGTCATCTTCAGTAAATTGATGACTAATTTGATTACGGACATGAATATTGCAAAAGTCATTTGAGAATTTTTCACCAATAAACCGAGAACCAAGAACATTTGCCATCCTATCACATGAGATAAACACTTCTTTGCCACAGACAACAGACCAAAAGCAAAAATTGGGATCCTCGGGCTTGGTTTTCTCTAAATTTAGATTAGCATAGAATAACTTGATCATGACATGGTTAATTTCCACATTGTTTTGATCATAGTCAAGTAGATTTGCAATGTCAGCATCCGTTGCGAAATCTAGGATACGATAACTAGAGAAATCTGAGAATTTAAGAAAACGAACCCGGATGGATAGTAAAATCTTTCATGTCATTCCATCTCTTGAGTGAAATTGGATCCACAAGCCATTTCTTGATAGAGAGATCAATGGGTTGTGTTTCTGAGGTAGAAGATTGCTTTAATTTCTTTTGTTGAGGAGCCATTAGGGATAAATTTGAAGAAAGAAATTTAATAAGAGAAGGTAGGGTTTCTGGGATTTGGGGGAAGAAGACTGGTTTGAAGTAAAAGAGAGAGATAGAAAAAAAAGTGAACGGAAAGTTATATTAAAAAAAAAAAAGAATATACGTAACCGGTCGACCGGTCAAAATGGGGCGGTCGACCGTTTTTATCCAGAGTGCAAAACGGTCGACCGGTCCATTTTTAGCTGTCGACCGGTGCAGTTCTGGAAGCACAGTTCAGCCTGTTTTCAATTTACTGTGTCCTAGCCCATAACCGAGCCCATAACCGAGCTCCGATACCAAATGAAAGTATGTACGCTTGTGCACACTAATTACGGATCGTGTAATATGGACTAATATATGCGGAATGTTATTTACAATTGCTATACAAGTAAATATTCAATAAACTAACTATATAGCAATTCACAGATATAGAATAGTAAATGCAGTAAACTGTAAAAATCACACCAGGGATTTTATACTGGTTCGGACCTCCCGTCCTACGTCCAGTCCCAGACTTCTATCTGGATTTTCACAACCAACTACCTCGCTTCACCCGGAGGAACAGGTTTACAAAACCCGAACAGCCGAACGGGATTTCGTGCCTCTTACAACTCGAGGACTTCAACAAAAAACAAATACAATTGTCGTTGACAACTTGTGCTCTTGATAACACTGATTTGTCACTTGTAGTACACCCTTCCTATAATCTTATCCTCAAAATATGTGAATGAATGTTTGTGAAGATTGAAGGAAGTATATTACTTATTTGAATCAATAGATATGAAATAATTTCAATGATTCAATAAGCAATTTGAAGTAGAGAGCTTTTAGAATGCAAGAGTATTTAGAAATTAAGATTAGAATTTTAAAGCAAAGAATTGTTGTATTTCAATCAATGATTTAGATATGTTTATATAGAGAATAAATGGTTGTAACTCTTTGTGAAGAGTAGCCATTAACAGATGTGATCATTGATGAAAGGTAAGAGAAGCAACCATTGAAGAAAGAAGTGTCTTTTGGGAAAGGTTGCTTTCTGTTTAAAAACGGTCGACAGGTCAATAATGACCAGTAGACAAAATTTCAAATATATAGACGTTATGTGCATGTGTGCACGTTCATTGTGCAATTTACACAGGAACGGTCGACCGCCTGGTTTTGGACCGGTCGACCGGTCCCTGTTAAATTGCACAGTGAATGTGCAATGTCATCCAAAACGTATATACATCGATTCTATTGAGATGCATGATTATTTGAGGATAGATTTTAACAAAACTAATACTACTAACATACCAAATAATCAACCTCTAACGTATGAAGCTCGTTGTGTTTCAATGAATAACTTCTTTTTGTCGATCACGGTTTATCCCTTTGTCAAAAATCAAAACTATATAAAAATCTTGACTCAACATTCTCCCCCTTTTTGATTGATGACAACATAGTTATGAATCTCCCCCTGTATATGATCTCCCCCTGAGATTGTGCCTGTAACTCTATATTTTCCTGCATATATACTGTTAGCACAATTTTCTCCCCCTTTGTCATCGACAAAAAGGAGTTTGTTAAAATAGAGGATATAAATTATATAATCCAGAGTATAAGCAAAATAAAACTACTACCATAGATCAAGAGTTAAGAGTCACATAATATGATAATACCCAAGAGTCTAGTACGAATTAAAACGCGACACTATTTAGTACAAGTGCATGATAATGTCTTAAAGAAAGAACTAAAGTCATAATTTACACATAATAATAGATAAAGAGATAAACTAAAAGGATTCAATCTGACTCTGTCTCACCCTCCTCTTCTTCTTCTTCTTCAACAAGCTGAGTTTTTCCGTATCCACGTCCATGACTCGTTCCCGAGCTTGTACCCTCCTCCGAGGATGTCCAAGCAAAAGTAGGAGGAGCTGGGCGCTTGCCAGGGTCTTGAGTTGGCATGGATGAGGATGATGCTCCACATGATATTGCTTCCCATATAGAACTGAAGAACGACTTAAGTTTGTTAATGCGTTTATCCATTTTTGTGTCCATGCACTAAAGTCGTGCTTCGAGAAGAAATTGATTTTGAGCAATAGTGTTAAGTGATTCTTTTGTTGAGGAAGATGATCTTAAAAGTTTAACTTCTTCAGGTTTAGGACGGGATGAACGGGAGGAAGCTTCTCTATGTCCTTGGTCTTTCCATTGTTCAAAAGGCATAATATTGAAGTATGGAGCTGGAAGCTTCATTCTTGTAATCGAAGCTTTGTTGATGGCTTTTGGTTTGGAAATAGAAGACTTTGGTGGTTCAATGCCACAATCGAGCAAGAGCCGCATAATATACTCGTTATAAAACAAGTGTGGCCTAGAACTATCATTTACTTTCAAGATCTCATCAAAGATCATACCAATCCAGTTTATACGAATGCCCCCATAGATTGCGTATAATGCCTTGAAATTTTCTTTATAGACGGCATCAAAATTTCCAATTCTTGGTAAAAGAGAGTGCATAAGAGTATGATGAAGAATTCTTGCAGACGGCCGTAAACCAATAGACTTAGTGCTATCCTTGTCATCTTCAGTAAATTGATGACTAATTTGATTACGGACATGAATATTGCAAAAGTCATTTGAGAATTTTTCACCAATAAACCGAGAACCAAGAACATTTGCCATCCTATCACATGAGATAAACACTTCTTTGCCACAGACAACGGACCAAAAGCAAAAATTGGGATCCTCGGGCTTGTTTTTCTCTAAATTTAGATTAGCATAGAATAACTTGATCATGACATGGTTAATTTCCACATTGTTTTGATCATAGTCAAGTAGATTTTCAATGTCAGCATCCGTTGCGAAATCTAGGATACGATAACTAGAGAAATCTGAGAATTTAACAAACGAACCCGGATGGATAGTAAAATCTTTCATGTCATTCCATCTCTTGAGTGAAATTGGATCCACAAGCCATTTCTTGATAGAGAGATCAATGGGTTGTGTTTCTGAGGTAGAAGCTTGCTTTAATTTCTTTTGTTGAGGAGCCATTAGGGATAAATTTGAAGAAAGAAATTTAATAAGAGAAGGTAGGGTTTCTGGGATTTGGGGGAAGAAGACTGGTTTGAAGTAAAAGAGAGAGATAGAAAAAAAAGTGAACGGAAAGTTATATTAAAAAAAAAACAGAATATACGTAACCGGTCGACCGGTCAAAATGGGGCGGTCGACCGTTTTTATCCAAAACGGTCGACCGGTCCATTTTTAGCTGTCGACCGGTGCTGTTCTGGAAGCACAGTTCAGCCTGTTTTTAATTTACTGTGTCCTAGCCCATAACCGAGCCCATAACCGAGCTCTGATACCAAATGAAAGTGTGTATGCTTGTGCACACTAATTACGGATCGTGTAATATGGACTAATATATGCGGAATGTTATTTACAATTGCTATACAAGTAAATATTCAATAAACTAACTATATAGCAATTCACAGATATAGAATAGTAAATGCAGTAAACTGTAAAAATCACACCAGGGATTTTTATACTGGTTCGGACCTCCCGTCCTACGTCCAGTCCCAGACTTCTATCTGGATTTTCACAACCAACTACCTCGCTTCACCCGGAGGAACAGGTTTACAACACCCGAACAGCCGAACGGGATTTCGTGCCTCTTACAACTCGAGGACTTCAACAAAAAACAAATACAATTGTCGTTGACAACTTGTGCTCTTGATAACACTGATTTGTCACTTGTAGTACACCCTTCCTATAATCTTATCCTCAAAATATGTGAATGAATGTTTGTGAAGATTGAAGGAAGTATATTACTTATTTGAATCAAAAGATATGAAATAATTTCAATGATTCAATAAGCAATTTGAAGTAGAGAGCTTTTAGAATGCAAGAGTATTTAGAAATTAAGATCAGAATTTTAAAGCAAAGAATTGTTGTATTTCAATCAATGATTTAGATATGTTTATATAGAGAATAAATGGTTGTAACTCTTTGTGAAGAGTAGCCATTAACAGATTTGATCATTGATGAAAGGTAAGAGAAGCAACCATTGAAGAAAGAAGTGTCTTTTGGGAAAGGTTGCTTTCTGTTTAAAAACGGTCGACAGGTCAATAATGACCAGTAGACAAAATTTCAAATATATAGACGTTATGTGCATGTGTGCACGTTCATTGTGCAATTTACACAGGAACGGTCGACCGCCTGGTTTTGGACCGGTCGACCGGTCCCTGTTAAATTGCACAGTGAATGTGCAATGTCATCCAAAACGTATATACATCGATTCTATTGAGATGCATGATTATTTGAGGATAGATTTTAACAAAACTAATACTACTAACATACCAAATAATCAACCTCTAACGTATGAAGCTCGTTGTGTTTCAATGAATAACTTCTTTTTGTCGATCACGGTTTATCCCTTTGTCAGAAATCAAAACTATATAAAAATCTTGACTCAACATTCTCCCCCTTTTTGATTGATGACAACATAGTTATGAATCTCCCCCTGTATATGATCTCCCCCTGAGATTGTGCCTGTAACTCTATATTTTCCTGCATATATACTGTTAGCACAATTTTCTCCCCCTTTGTCATCGACAAAAAGGAGTTTGTTAAAATAGAGGATATAAATTATATAATCCAGAGTATAAGCAAAATAAAACTACTACCATAGATCAAGAGTTAAGAGTCACATAATATGATAATACCCAAGAGTCTAGTACGAATTAAAACGCGACACTATTTAGTACAAGTGCATGATAATGTCTTAAAGCAAGAACTAAAGTCATAATTTACACATAATAATAGATAAAGAGATAAACTAAAAGGATTCAATCTGACTCTGTCTCACCCTCCTCTTCTTCTTCTTCTTCAACAAGCTGAGTTTTTCCGTATCCACGTCCATGACTCGTTCCCGAGCTTGTACCCTCCTCCGAGGATGTCCAAGCAAAAGTAGGAGGAGCTGGGCGCTTGCCAGGGTCTTGAGTTGGCATGGATGAGGATGATGCTCCACATGATATTGCTTCCCATATAGAACTGAAGAACGACTTAAGTTTGTTAAAGCGTTTATCCATTTTTGTGTCCATGCGCTTAAGTCGTGCTTCGAGAAGAAATTGATTTTGAGCAATAGTGTTAAGTGATTCTTTTGTTGAGGAAGATGATCTTAAAAGTTTAACTTCTTCAGGTTTAGGACGGGATGAACGGGAGGAAGCTTCTCTATGTCCTTGGTCTTTCCATTGTTCAAAAGGCATAATATTGAAGTATGGAGCTGGAAGCTTCATTCTTGTAATCGAAGCTTTGTTGATGGCTTTTGGTTTGGAAATAGAAGACTTTGGTGGTTCAATGCCACAATCGAGCAAGAGTCGCATAATATACTCGTTATAAAACAAGTGTGGCCTAGAACTATCATTTACTTTCAAGATCTCATCAAAGATCATACCAATCCAGTTTATACGAATGCCCCCATAGATTGCGTATAATGCCTTGAAATTTTCTTTATAGACGGCATCAAAATTTCCAATTCTTGGTAAAAGAGAGTGCATAAAAGTATGATGAAGAATTCTTGCAGACGGCCGTAAACCAATAGACTTAGTGCTATCCTTGTCATCTTCAGTAAATTGATGACTAATTTGATTACGGACATGAATATTGCAAAAGTCATTTGAGAATTTTTCACCAATAAACCGAGAACCAAGAACATTTTCCATCCTATCACATGAGATAAACACTTCTTTGCCATAGACAACGGACCAAAAGCAAAAATTGGGATCCTCAGGCTTGTTTTTCTCTAAATTTAGATAGCATAGAATAACTTGATCATGACATGGTTAATTTCCACATTGTTTTAATCATAGTCAAGTAGATTTGCAATGTCAGCATCCGTTGCGAAATCTAGGATACGATAACTAGAGAAATCTGAGAATTTAACAAACGAACCCGGATGGATAGTAAAATCTTTAATGTCATTCCATCTCTTGAGTGAAATTGGATCCACAAGCCATTTCTTGATAGGGAGATCAATGGGTTGTGTTTCTGAGGTAGAAGCTTGCTTTAATTTCTTTTGTTGAGGAGCCATTAGGGATAAATTTGAAGAAAGAAATTTAATAAGAGAAGGTAGGGTTTTTGGGATTTGGGGGAAGAAGACTGGTTTGAAGTAAAAGAGAGAGATAGAAAAAAAAGTGAACGGAAAGTTATATTAAAAAAAAACAGAATATACGTAACCGGTCGACCGGTCAAAATGGGGCGGTCGACCGTTTTTATCCAAAACGGTCGACCGGTCCATTTTTAGCTGTCGACCGGTGCTGTTCTGGAAGCACAGTTCAGCCTGTTTTCAATTTACTGTGTCCTAGCCCATAACCGAGCCCATAACCGAGCTCTGATACCAAATAAAAGTGTGTACGCTTGTGCACACTAATTACGGATCGTGTAATATGGACTAGTATATGCGGAATGTTATTTACAATTGCTATACAAGTAAATATTCAATAAACTAACTATATAGCAATTCACAGATATAGAATAGTAAATGCAGTAAACTGTAAAAATCACACCAGGGATTTTTATACAGGTTCGGACCTCCCGTCCTACATCCAGTCCCAGACTTCTATCTGGATTTTCATAACCAACTACCTCGCTTCACCCGGAGGAACAGGTTTACAACACCCGAACAGCCGAACGGGATTTCGTGCCTCTTACAACTCGAGGACTTCAACAAAAAACAAATACAATTGTCGTTGACAACTTGTGCTCTTGATAACACTGATTTGTCACTTGTAGTACACCCTTCCTATAATCTTATCCTCAAAATATGTGAATGAATGTTTGTGAAGATTGAAGGAAGTATATTACTTATTTGAATCAAAAGATATGAAATAATTTCAATGATTCAATAAGCAATTTGAAGTAGAGAGCTTTTAGAATGCAAGAGTATTTAGAAATTAAGATCAGAATTTTAAAGCAAAGAATTGTTGTATTTCAATCAATGATTTAGATATGTTTATATAGAGAATAAATGGTTGTAACTCTTTGTGAAGAGTAGCCATTAACAGATGTGATCATTGATGAAAGGTAAGAGAAGCAACCATTGAAGAAAGAAGTGTCTTTTGGGAAAGGTTGCTTTCTGTTTAAAAATGGTCGACAGGTCAATAATGACCAGTAGACAAAATTTCAAATATATAGACGTTATGTGCATGTGTGCACGTTCATTGTGCAATTTACACAGGAACGGTCGACCGCCTGGTTTTGGACCGGTCGACCGGTCCCTGTTAAATTGCACAGTGAATGTGCAATGTCATCCAAAACGTATATACATCGATTCTATTGAGATGCATGATTATTTGAGGATAGATTTTAACAAAACTAATACTACTAACATACCAAATAATCAACCTCTAACGTATGAAGCTCGTTGTGTTTCAATGAATAACTTCTTTTTGTCGATCACGGTTTATCCCTTTGTCAGAAATCAAAACTATATAAAAATCTTGACTCAACATTCTCCCCCTTTTTGATTGATGACAACATAGTTATGAATCTCCCCCTGTATATGATCTCCCCCTGAGATTGTGCCTGTAACTCTATATTTTCCTGCATATATACTGTTAGCACAATTTTCTCCCCCTTTGTCATCGACAAAAAGGAGTTTGTTAAAATAGAGGATATAAATTATATAATCCAGAGTATAAGCAAAATAAAACTACTACCATAGATCAAGAGTTAAGAGTCACATAATATGATAATACCCAAGAGTCTAGTATGAATTAAAACGCGACACTATTTAGTACAAGTGCATGATAATGTCTTAAAGCAAGAACTAAAGTCATAATTTACACATAATAATAGATAAAGAGATAAACTAAAAGGATTCAATCTGACTCTGTCTCACCCTCCTCTTCTTCTTCTTCTTCTTCTTCTTCTTCTTCAACAAGCTGAGTTTTTCCGTATCCACGTCCATGACTCGTTCCCGAGCTTGTACCCTCCTCCGAGGATGTCCAAGCAAAAGTAGGAGGAGCTGGGCGCTTGCTAGGGTCTTGAGTTGGCATGGATGAGGATGATGCTCCACATGATATTGCTTCCCATATAGAACTGAAGAACGACTTAAGTTTGTTAAAGCGTTTATCCATTTTTGTATCCATGCGCTTAAGTCGTGCTTCGAGAAGAAATTGATTTTGAGCAATAGTGTTAAGTGATTCTTTTGTTGAGGAAGATGATCTTAAAAGTTTAACTTCTTCAGGTTTAGGACGGGATGAACGGGAGGAAGCTTCTCTATGTCCTTGGTCTTTCCATTGTTCAAAAGGCATAATATTGAAGTATGGAGCTGGAAGCTTCATTCTTGTAATCGAAGCTTTGTTGATGGCTTTTGGTTTGGAAATAGAAGACTTTGGTGGTTCAATGCCACAATCGAGCAAGAGTCGCATAATATACTCGTTATAAAACAAGTGTGGCCTAGAACTATCATTTACTTTCAAGATCTCATCAAAGATCATACCAATCCAGTTTATACGAATGCCCCCATAGATTGCGTATAATGCCTTGAAATTTACTTTATAGACGGCATCAAAATTTCCAATTCTTGGTAAAAGAGAGTGCATAAGAGTATGATGAAGAATTCTTGCAGACGGCCGTAAACCAATAGACTTAGTGCTATCCTTGTCATCTTCAGTAAATTGATGACTAATTTGATTACGGACATGAATATTGCAAAAGTCATTTGAGAATTTTTCACCAATAAACCGAGAACCAAGAACATTTGCCATCCTATCACATGAGATAAACACTTCTTTGCCACAGACAACGGACCAAAAGCAAAAATTGGGATCCTCGGGCTTGTTTTTCTCTAAATTTAGATTAGCATAGAATAACTTGATCATGACATGGTTAATTTCCACATTGTTTTGATCATAGTCAAGTAGATTTGCAATGTCAGCATCCGTTGCAAAATCTAGGATACGATAACTAGAGAAATCTGAGAATTTAACAAACGAACCCGGATGGATAGTAAAATCTTTCATGTCATTCCATCTCTTGAGTGAAATTGGATCCACAAGCCATTTCTTGATAGAGAGATCAATGGGTTGTGTTTCTGAGGTAGAAGCTTGCTTTAATTTCTTTTGTTGAGGAGCCATTAGGGATAAATTTGAAGAAAGAAATTTAATAAGAGAAGGTAGGGTTTCTGGGATTTGGGGGAAGAAGACTGGTTTGAAGTAAAAGAGAGAGATAGAAAAAAAAGTGAACGGAAAGTTATATTAAAAAAAATAGAATATACGTAACCGGTCGACCGGTCAAAATGGGGCGGTCGACCGTTTTTATCCAGAGTGCAAAACGGTCGACCGGTCCATTTTTAGCTGTCGACCGGTGCTGTTCTGGAAGCACAGTTCAGCCTGTTTTCAATTTACTGTGTCCTAGCCCATAACCGAGCCCATAACCGAGCTCTGATACCAAATGAAAGTGTGTACGCTTGTGCACACTAATTACGGATCGTGTAATATGGACTAATATATGCGGAATGTTATTTACAATTGCTATACAAGTAAATATTCAATAAACTAACTATATAGCAATTCACAGATATAGAATAGTAAATGCAGTAAACTGTAAAAATCACACCAGGGATTTTTATACTGGTTCGGACCTCCCGTCCTACGTCCAGTCCCAGACTTCTATCTGGATTTTCACAACCAACTACCTCGCTTCACCCGGAGGAACAGGTTTACAACACCCGAACAGCCGAACGGGATTTCGTGCCTCTTACAACTCGAGGACTTCAACAAAAAACAAATACAATTGTTGTTGACAACTTGTGCTCTTGGTAACACTGATTTGTCACTTGTAGTACACCCTTCCTATAATCTTATCCTCAAAATATGTGAATGAATGTTTGTGAAGATTGAAGGAAGTATATTACTTATTTGAATCAAAAGATATGAAATAATTTCAATGATTCAATAAGCAATTTGAAGTAGAGAGCTTTTAGAATGCAAGAGTATTTAGAAATTAAGATCAGAATTTTAAAGCAAAGAATTGTTGTATTTCAATCAATGATTTAGATATGTTTATATAGAGAATAAATGGTTGTAACTCTTTGTGAAGAGTAGCCATTAACAGATGTGATCATTGATGAAAGGTAAGAGAAGCAACCATTGAAGAAAGAAGTGTCTTTTGGGAAAGGTTGCTTTCTGTTTAAAAACGGTCGACAGGTCAATAATGACCAGTAGACAAAATTTCAAATATATAGACGTTATGTGCATGTGTGCACGTTCATTGTGCAATTTACAGAGGAACGGTCGACCGCCTGGTTTTGGACCGGTCGACCGGTCCCTGTTAAATTGCACAGTGAATGTGCAATGTCATCCAAAACGTATATACATCGATTCTATTGAGATGCATTATTATTTGAGGATAGATTTTAACAAAACTAATACTACTAACATACCAAATAATCAACCTCTAACGTATGAAGCTCGTTGTGTTTCAATGAATAACTTCTTTTTGTCGATCACGGTTTATCCCTTTGTCAGAAATCAAAACTATATAAAAATCTTGACTCAACATTCTCCCCCTTTTTGATTGATGAGAACGTAGTTATGAATCTCCCCCTGTATATGATCTCCCCCTGAGATTGTGCCTGTAACTCTATATTTTCCTGCATATATACTGTTAGCACAATTTTCTCCCCCTTTGTCATCGACAAAAAGGAGTTTGTTAAAATAGAGGATATAAATTATATAATCCAGAGTATAAGCAAAATAAAACTACTACCATAGATCAAGAGTTAAGAGTCACATAATATGATAATACCCAAGAGTCTAGTACGAATTAAAACGCGACACTATTTAGTAGAAGTGCATGATAATGTCTTAAAGCAAGAACTAAAGTCATAATTTACACATAATAGTAGATAAAGAGATAAACTAAAAGGATTCAATCTGACTCTGTCTCACCCTTCTCTTCTTCTTCTTCTTCTTCTTCTTCTTCAACAAGCTGAGTTTTTCCGTATCCACGTCCATGACTCGTTCCCGAGCTTGTACCCTCCTCCGAGGATGTCCAAGCAAAAGTAGGAGGAGCTGGGCGCTTGCCAGGGTCATGAGTTGGCATGGATGAGGATGATGCTCCACATGATATTGCTTCCCATATAGAACTGAAGAACGACTTAAGTTTGTTAAAGCGTTTATCCATTTTTGTGTCCATGCGCTTAAGTCGTGCTTCGAGAAGAAATTGATTTTGAGCAATAGTGTTAAGTGATTCTTTTGTTGAGGAAGATGATCTTAAAAGTTTAACTTCTTCAGGTTTAGGACGGGATGAACGGGAGGAAGCTTCTCTATGTCCTTGGTCTTTCCATTGTTCAAAAGGCATAATATTGAAGTATGGAGCTGGAAGCTTCATTCTTGTAATCGAAGCTTTGTTAATGGCTTTTGGTTTGGAAATAGAAGACTTTGGTGGTTCAATGCCACAATCGAGCAAGAGTCGCATAATATACTCGTTATAAAACAAGTGTGGCCTAGAACTATCATTTACTTTCAAGATCTCATCAAAGATCATACCAATCCAGTTTATACGAATGCCCCATAGATTGTGTATAATGCCTTGAAATTTTCTTTATAGACGGCATCAAAATTTCCAATTCTTGGTAAAAGAGAGTGCATAAGAGTATGATGAAGAATTCTTCCAGACGGCCGTAAACCAATAGACTTAGTGCTATCCTTGTCATCTTCAGTAAATTGATGACTAATTTGATTACGGACATGAATATTGCAAAAGTCATTTGAGAATTTTTCACCAATAAACCGAGAACCAAGAACATTTGCCATCCTATCACATGAGATAAACACTTCTTTGCCACAGACAACGGACCAAAAGCAAAAATTGGGATCCTCGGGCTTGTTTTTCTCTAAATTTAGATTAGCATAGAATAACTTGATCATGACATGGTTAATTTCCACATTGTTTTGATCATAGTCAAGTAGATTTGCAATGTCAGCATCCGTTGCGAAATCTAGGATACGATAACTAGAGAAATCTGAGAATTTAACAAACGAACCCGGATGGATAGTAAAATCTTTCATGTCATTCCATCTCTTGAGTGAAATTGGATCCACAAGCCATTTCTTGATAGAGAGATCAATGGGTTGTGTTTCTGAGGTAGAAGCTTGCTTTAATTTCTTTTGTTGAGGAGCCATTAGGGATAAATTTGAAGAAAGAAATTTAATAAGAGAAGGTAGGGTTTCTGGGATTTGGGGGAAGAAGACTGGTTTGAAGTAAAAGAGAGAGATAGAAAAAAAAGTGAACGGAAAGTTATATTAAAAAAAAAACAGAATATACGTAACCGGTCGACCGGTCAAAATGGGGCGGTCAACCATTTTTATCCAGAGTGCAAAACGGTCGACCGGTCCATTTTTAGCTGTCGACCGGTGCTGTTCTGGAAGCACAGTTCAGCCTGTTTTCAATTTACTGTGTCCTAGCCCATAACCGAGCCCATAACCGAGCTCTGATACCAAATGAAAGTGTGTATGCTTGTGCACACTAATTACGGATCGTGTAATATGGACTAATATATGCGGAATGTTATTTTCAATTGCTATACAAGTAAATATTCAATAAACTAACTATATAGCAATTCACAGATATAGAATAGTAAATGCAGTAAACTGTAAAAATCACACCAGGGATTTTTATACTGGTTCGGACCTCCCGTCCTACGTCTAGTCCCAGACTTCTATCTGGATTTTCACAACCAACTACCTCGCTTCACCCGGAGGAACAGGTTTACAACACCCGAACAGCCGAACGGGATTTCGTGCCTCTTACAACTCGAGGACTTCAACAAAAAACAAATACAATTGTCGTTGACAACTTGTGCTCTTGATAACACTGATTTGTCACTTGTAGTACACCCTTCCTATAATCTTATCCTCAAAATATGTGAATGAATGTTTGTGAAGATTGAAGGAAGTATATTACTTATTTGAATCAAAAGATATGAAATAATTTCAATGATTCAATAAGCAATTTGAAGTAGAGAGCTTTTAGAATGCAAGAGTATTTAGAATTTAAGATCAGAATTTTAAAGCAAAGAATTGTTGTATTTCAATCAATGATTTAGATATGTTTATATAGAGAATAAATGGTTGTAACTCTTTGTGAAGAGTAGCCATTAACAGATGTGATCATTGATGAAAGGTAAGAGAAGCAACCATTGAAGAAAGAAGTGTCTTTTGGGAAAGGTTGCTTTCTGTTTAAAAACGGTCGACAGGTCAATAATGACCAGTAGACAAAATTTCAAATATATAGACGTTATGTGCATGTGTGCACGTTCATTGTGCAATTTACACAGGAACGGTCGACCGCCTGGTTTTGGACCGGTCGACCGGTCCCTGTTAAATTGCACAGTGAATGTGCAATGTCATCCAAAACGTATATACATCGATTCTATTGAGATGCATGATTATTTGAGGATAGATTTTAACAAAACTAATACTACTAACATACCAAATAATCAACCTCTAACGTATGAAGCTCGTTGTGTTTCAATGAATAACTTCTTTTTGTCAATCACGGTTTATCCCTTTGTCAGAAATCAAAACTATATAAAAATCTTGACTCAACATTCTCCCCCTTTTTGATTGATGACAACATAGTTATGAATCTCCCCCTGTATATGATCTCCCCCTGAGATTGTGCCTGTAACTCTATATTTTCCTGCATATATACTGTTAGCACAATTTTCTCCCCCTTTGTCATCGACAAAAAGGAGTTTGTTAAAATAGAGGATATAAATTATATAATCCAGAGTATAAGCAAAATAAAACTACTACCATAGATCAAGAGTTAAGAGTCACATAATATGATAATACCCAAGAGTCTAGTACGAATTAAAACGCGACACTATTTAGTACAAGTGCATGATAATGTCTTAAAGCAAGAACTAAAGTCATAATTTACACATAATAATAGATAAAGAGATAAACTAAAAGGATTCAATCTGACTCTGTCTCACCCTCCTCTTCTTCTTCTTCAACAAGCTGAGTTTTTCCGTATCCACGTCCATGACTCGTTCCCGAGCTTGTACCCTCCTCCGAGGATGTCCAAGCAAAAGTAGGAGGAGCTGGGCGCTTGCCAGGGTCTTGATTTGGCATGGATGAGGATGATGCTCCACATGATATTGCTTCCCATATAGAACTGAAGAACGACTTAAGTTTGTTAAAGCGTTTATCCATTTTTGTGTCCATGCGCTTAAGTCGTGCTTCGAGAAGAAATTGATTTTGAGCAATAGTGTTTAGTGATTCTTTTGTTGAGGAAGATGATCTTAAAAGTTTAACTTCTTCAGGTTTAGGACGGGATGAACGGGAGGAAGCTTCTCTATGTCCTTGGTCTTTCCATTGTTCAAAAGGCATAATATTGAAGTATGGAGCTGGAAGCTTCATTCTTGTAATCGAAGCTTTGTTGATGGCTTTTGGTTTGGAAATAGAAGACTTTGGTGGTTCAATGCCACAATCGAGCAAGAGTCGCATAATATACTCGTTATAAAACAAGTGTGGCCTAGAACTATCATTTACTTTCAAGATGTCATCAAAGATCATACCAATCCAGTTTATACGAATGCCCCCATAGATTGCGTATAATGCCTTGAAATTTTCTTTATAGACGGCATCAAAATTTCCAATTCTTGGTAAAAGAGAGTGCATAAGAGTATGATGAAGAATTCTTGCAGACGGCCGTAAACCAATAGACTTAGTGCTATCCTTGTCATCTTCAGTAAATTGATGACTAATTTGATTACGGACATGAATATTGCAAAAGTCATTTGAGAATTTTTCACCAATAAACCGAGAACCAAGAACATTTGCCATCCTATCACATGAGATAAACACTTCTTTGCCACAGACAACGGACCAAAAGCAAAAATTGGGATCCTCGGGCTTGTTTTTCTCTAAATTTAGATTAGCATAGAATAACTTGATCATGACATGGTTAATTTCCACATTGTTTTGATCATAGTCAAGTAGATTTGCAATGTCAGCATCCGTTGCGAAATCTAGGATACGATAACTAGAGAAATCTGAGAATTTAACAAACGAACCCGGATGGATAGTAAAATCTTTCATGTCATTCCATCTCTTGAGTGAAATTGGATCCACAAGCCATTTCTTGATAGAGAGATCAATGGGTTGTGTTTCTGAGGTAGAATCTTGCTTTAATTTCTTTTGTTGAGGAGCCATTAGGGATAAATTTGAAGAAAGAAATTTAATAAGAGAAGGTAGGGTTTCTGGGATTTGGGGGAAGAAGACTGGTTTGAAGTAAAAGAGAGAGATAGAAAAAAAAGTGAACGGAAAGTTATATTAATAAAAAACAGAATATACGTAACCGGTCGACCGGTCAAAATGGGGCGGTCGACCGTTTTTATCCAGAGTGCAAAACGGTCGACCGGTCCATTTTTAGCTGTCGACCGGTGCTGTTCTGGAAGCACAGTTCAGCCTGTTTTCAATTTACTGTGTCCTAGCCCATAACCGAGCCCATAACCGAGCTCTGATACCAAATGAAAGTGTGTACGCTTGTGCACACTAATTACGGATCGTGTAATATGGACTAATATATGCGGAATGTTATTTACAATTGCTATACAAGTAAATATTCAATAAACTAACTATATAGCAATTCACAGATATAGAATAGTAAATGCAGTAAACTGTAAAAATCACACCAGGGATTTTTATACTGGTTCGGACCTCCCGTCCTACGTCCAGTCCCAGACTTCTATCTGGATTTTCACATCCAACTACCTCGCTTCACCCGGAGGAACAAGTTTACAACACCCGAACAGCCGAACGGGATTTCGTGCATCTTACAACTCGAGGACTTCAACAAAAAACAAATACAATTGTCGTTGACAACTTGTGCTCTTGATAACACTGATTTGTCACTTGTAGTACACCCTTCCTATAATCTTATCCTCAAAATATGTGAATGAATGTTTGTGAAGATTGAAGGAAGTATATTACTTATTTGAATCAAAAGATATGAAATAATTTCAATGATTCAATAAGCAATTTGAAGTAGAGAGCTTTTAGAATGCAAGAGTATTTAGAAATTAAGATCAGAATTTTAAAGCAAAGAATTGTTATATTTCAATCAATGATTTAGATATGTTTATATAGAGAATAAATGGTTGTACCTCTTTGTGAAGAGTAGCCATTAACAGATGTGATCATTGATGAAAGGTAAGAGAAGCAACCATTGAAGAAAGAAGTGTCTTTTGGGAAAGGTTGCTTTCTGTTTAAAAACGGTCGACAGGTCAATAATGACCAGTAGACAAAATTTCAAATATATTGACGTTATGTGCATGTGTGCACGTTCATTGTGCAATTTACACAGGAACGGTCGACCGCCTGGTTTTGGACCGGTCGACCGGTCCCTGTTAAATTGCACAGTGAATGTGCAATGTCATCCAAAACGTATATACATCGATTCTATTGAGATGCATGATTATTTGAGGATAGAGTTTAACAAAACTAATACTACTAACATACCAAATAATCAACCTCTAACGTATGAAGCTCGTTGTGTTTCAATGAATAACTTCTTTTTGTCGATCACGGTTTATCCCTTTGTCAGAAATCAAAACTATATAAAAATCTTGACTCAACATTCTCCCCCTTTTTGATTGATGACAACATAGTTATGAATCTCCCCCTGTATATGATCTCCCCCTGAGATTGTGCCTGTAACTCTATATTTTCCTGCATATATACTGTTAGCACAATTTTCTCCCCCTTTGTCATCGACAAAAAGGAGTTTGTTAAATAGAGGATATAAATTATATAATCCAGAGTATAAGCAAAATAAAACTACTACCATAGATCAAGAGTTAAGAGTCACATAATATGATAATACCCAAGAGTTTAGTACGAATTAAAACGCGACACTATTTAGTACAAGTGCATGATAATGTCTTAAAGCAAGAACTAAAGTCATAATTTACACATAATAATAGATAAAGAGATAAACTAAAAGGATTCAATCTGACTTTGTCTCACCCTCCTCTTCTTCTTCTTCTTCAACAAGCTGAGTTTTTCCGTATCCACGTCCATGACTCGTTCCCGAGCTTGTACCCTCCTCCGAGGATGTCCAAGCAAAAGTAGGAGGAGCTGGGCGCTTGCCAGGGTCTTGAGTTGGCATGGATGAGGATGATGCTCCACATGATATTGCTTCCCATATAGAACTGAAGAACGACTTAAGTTTGTTAAAGCGTTTATCCATTTTTGTGTCCATGCGCTTAAGTCGTGCTTCGAGAAGAAATTGATTTTGAGAAATAGTGTTAAGTGATTCTTTTGTTGAGGAAGATGATCTTAAAAGTTTAACTTCTTCAGGTTTAGGACGGGATGAACGGGAGGAAGCTTCTCTATGTCCTTGGTCTTTCCATTGTTCAAAAGGCATAATATTGAAGTATGGAGCTGGAAGCTTCATTCTTGTAATCGAAGCTTTGTTGATGGCTTTTGGTTTGGAAATAGAAGACTTTGGTGGTTCAATGCCACAATCGAGCAAGAGTCGCATAATATACTCGTTATAAAACAAGTGTGGCCTAGAACTATCATTTACTTTCAAGATCTCATCAAAGATCATACCAATCCAGTTTATACGAATGCCCCCATAGATTGCGTATAATGCCTTGAAATTTTCTTTATAGACGGCATCAAAATTTCCAATTCTTGGTAAAAGAGAGTGCATAAGAGTATGATGAAGAATTCTTGCAGACGGCCGTAAACCAATAGACTTAGTGCTGTCCTTGTCATCGTCAGTAAATTGATGACTAATTTGATTACGGACATGAATATTGCAAAAGTCATTTGAGAATTTTTCACCAATAAACCGAGAACCAAGAACATTTGCCATCCTATCACATGAGATAAACACTTCTTTGCCACAGACAACGGACCAAAAGCAAAAATTGGGATCCTCGGGCTTGTTTTTCTCTAAATTTAGATTAGCATAGAATAACTTGATCATGACATGGTTAATTTCCACATTGTTTTGATCATAGTCAAGTAGATTTGCAATGTCAGCATCCGTTGCGAAATCTAGGATACGATAACTAGAGAAATCTGAGAATTTAACAAACGAACCCGGATGGATAGTAAAATCTTTCATGTCATTCCATCTCTTGAGTGAAATTGGATCCACAAGCCATTTCTTGATAGAGAGATCAATGGGTTGTGTTTCTGAGGTAGAATCTTGCTTTAATTTCTTTTGTTGAGGAGCCATTAGGGATAAATTTGAAGAAAGAAATTTAATAAGAGAAGGTAGGGTTTCTGGGATTTGGGGGAAGAAGACTGGTTTGAAGTAAAAGAGAGAGATAGAAAAAAAAGTGAACGGAAAGTTATATTAATAAAAAACAGAATATACGTAACCGGTCGACCGGTCAAAATGGGGCGGTCGACCGTTTTTATCCAGAGTGCAAAACGGTCGACCGGTCCATTTTTAGCTGTCGACCGGTGCTGTTCTGGAAGCACAGTTCAGCCTGTTTTCAATTTACTGTGTCCTAGCCCATAACCGAGCCCATAACCGAGCTCTGATACCAAATGAAAGTGTGTACGCTTGTGCACACTAATTACGGATCGTGTAATATGGACTAATATATGCGGAATGTTATTTACAATTGCTATACAAGTAAATATTCAATAAACTAACTATATAGCAATTCACAGATATAGAATAGTAAATGCAGTAAACTGTAAAAATCACACCAGGGATTTTTATACTGGTTCGGACCTCCCGTCCTACGTCCAGTCCCAGACTTCTATCTGGATTTTCACATCCAACTACCTCGCTTCACCCGGAGGAACAAGTTTACAACACCCGAACAGCCGAACGGGATTTCGTGCATCTTACAACTCGAGGACTTCAACAAAAAACAAATACAATTGTCGTTGACAACTTGTGCTCTTGATAACACTGATTTGTCACTTGTAGTACACCCTTCCTATAATCTTATCCTCAAAATATGTGAATGAATGTTTGTGAAGATTGAAGGAAGTATATTACTTATTTGAATCAAAAGATATGAAATAATTTCAATGATTCAATAAGCAATTTGAAGTAGAGAGCTTTTAGAATGCAAGAGTATTTAGAAATTAAGATCAGAATTTTAAAGCAAAGAATTGTTATATTTCAATCAATGATTTAGATATGTTTATATAGAGAATAAATGGTTGTACCTCTTTGTGAAGAGTAGCCATTAACAGATGTGATCATTGATGAAAGGTAAGAGAAGCAACCATTGAAGAAAGAAGTGTCTTTTGGGAAAGGTTGCTTTCTGTTTAAAAACGGTCGACAGGTCAATAATGACCAGTAGACAAAATTTCAAATATATTGACGTTATGTGCATGTGTGCACGTTCATTGTGCAATTTACACAGGAACGGTCGACCGCCTGGTTTTGGACCGGTCGACCGGTCCCTGTTAAATTGCACAGTGAATGTGCAATGTCATCCAAAACGTATATACATCGATTCTATTGAGATGCATGATTATTTGAGGATAGAGTTTAACAAAACTAATACTACTAACATACCAAATAATCAACCTCTAACGTATGAAGCTCGTTGTGTTTCAATGAATAACTTCTTTTTGTCGATCACGGTTTATCCCTTTGTCAGAAATCAAAACTATATAAAAATCTTGACTCAACATTCTCCCCCTTTTTGATTGATGACAACATAGTTATGAATCTCCCCCTGTATATGATCTCCCCCTGAGATTGTGCCTGTAACTCTATATTTTCCTGCATATATACTGTTAGCACAATTTTCTCCCCCTTTGTCATCGACAAAAAGGAGTTTGTTAAATAGAGGATATAAATTATATAATCCAGAGTATAAGCAAAATAAAACTACTACCATAGATCAAGAGTTAAGAGTCACATAATATGATAATACCCAAGAGTTTAGTACGAATTAAAACGCGACACTATTTAGTACAAGTGCATGATAATGTCTTAAAGCAAGAACTAAAGTCATAATTTACACATAATAATAGATAAAGAGATAAACTAAAAGGATTCAATCTGACTTTGTCTCACCCTCCTCTTCTTCTTCTTCTTCAACAAGCTGAGTTTTTCCGTATCCACGTCCATGACTCGTTCCCGAGCTTGTACCCTCCTCCGAGGATGTCCAAGCAAAAGTAGGAGGAGCTGGGCGCTTGCCAGGGTCTTGAGTTGGCATGGATGAGGATGATGCTCCACATGATATTGCTTCCCATATAGAACTGAAGAACGACTTAAGTTTGTTAAAGCGTTTATCCATTTTTGTGTCCATGCGCTTAAGTCGTGCTTCGAGAAGAAATTGATTTTGAGAAATAGTGTTAAGTGATTCTTTTGTTGAGGAAGATGATCTTAAAAGTTTAACTTCTTCAGGTTTAGGACGGGATGAACGGGAGGAAGCTTCTCTATGTCCTTGGTCTTTCCATTGTTCAAAAGGCATAATATTGAAGTATGGAGCTGGAAGCTTCATTCTTGTAATCGAAGCTTTGTTGATGGCTTTTGGTTTGGAAATAGAAGACTTTGGTGGTTCAATGCCACAATCGAGCAAGAGTCGCATAATATACTCGTTATAAAACAAGTGTGGCCTAGAACTATCATTTACTTTCAAGATCTCATCAAAGATCATACCAATCCAGTTTATACGAATGCCCCCATAGATTGCGTATAATGCCTTGAAATTTTCTTTATAGACGGCATCAAAATTTCCAATTCTTGGTAAAAGAGAGTGCATAAGAGTATGATGAAGAATTCTTGCAGACGGCCGTAAACCAATAGACTTAGTGCTGTCCTTGTCATCGTCAGTAAATTGATGACTAATTTGATTACGGACATGAATATTGCAAAAGTCATTTGAGAATTTTTCACCAATAAACCGAGAACCAAGAACATTTGCCATCCTATCACATGAGATAAACACTTCTTTGCCACAGACAACGGACCAAAAGCAAAAATTGGGATCCTCAAGCTTGTTTTTCTCTAAATTTAGATTAGCATAGAATAACTTGATCATGTCATGGTTAATTTCCACATTGTTTTGATCATAGTCAAGTAGATTTGCAATGTCAGCATCCGTTGCGAAATCTAGGATACGATAACTAGAGAAATCTGAGAATTTAACAAACGAACCCGGATGGATAGTAAAATCTTTCATGTCATTCCATCTCTTGAGTGAAATTGGATCCATAAGCCATTTCTTGATAGAGAGATCAATGGGTTGTGTTTCTGAGGTAGAAGCTTGCTTTAATTTCTTTTGTTGAGGAGCCATTAGGGATAAATTTGAAGAAAGAAATTTAATAAGAGAAGGTAGGGTTTCTGGGATTTGGGGGAAGAAGACTGGTTTGAAGTAAAAGAGAGAGATAGAAAAAAAAGTGAACGGAAAGTTATATTAAAAAAAAACAGAATATACGTAACCGGTCGACCGGTCAAAATGGGGCGGTCGACCGTGTTTATCCAGAGTGCAAAACGGTCGACCGGTCCATTTTTAGCTGTCGACCGGTGCTGTTCTGGAAGCACAGTTCAGCCTGTTTTCAATTTACTGTGTCCTAGCCCATAACCGAGCCCATAACCGAGCTCTGATACCAAATGAAAGTGTGTACGCTTGTGCACACTAATTACGGATCGTGTAATATGGACTAATATATGCGGAATGTTATTTACAATTGCTATACAAGTAAATATTCAATAAACTAACTATATAGCAATTGACAGATATAGAATAGTAAATGCAGTAAACTGTAAAAATCACACCATGGATTTTTATACTGGTTCGGACCTCCCGTCCTACGTCCAGTCCCAGACTTCTATCTGGATTTTCACAACCAACTACCTCGCTTCACCCGGAGGAACAAGTTTACAACACCCGAACAGCCGAACGGGATTTCGTGCCTCTTACAACTCGAGGACTTCAACAAAAAACAAATACAATTGTCGTTGACAACTTGTGCCCTTGATAACACTGTTTTGTCACTTGTAGTACACCCTTCCTATAATCTTATCCTCAAAATATGTGAATGAATGTTTGTGAAGATTGAAGGAAGTATATTACTTATTTGAATCAAAAGATATGAAATAATTTCAATGATTCAATAAGCAATTTGAAGTAGAGAGCTTTTAGAATGCAAGAGTATTTAGAAATTAAGATCAGAATTTTAAAGCAAAGAATTGTTGTATTTCAATCAATGATTTAGATATGTTTATATAGAGAATAAATGGTTGTAACTCTTTGTGAAGAGTAGCCATTAACAGATGTGATCATTGATGAAAGGTAAGAGAAGCAACCATTGAAGAAAGAAGTGTCTTTTGGGAAAGGTTGCTTTCTGTTTAAAAACGGTCGACAGGTCAATAATGACCAGTAGACAAAATTTCAAATATATAGACGTTATGTGCATGTGTGCACGTTCATTGTGCAATTTACACAGGAACGGTCGACCGCCTGGTTTTGGACCGGTCGACCGGTCCCTGTTAAATTGCACAGTGAATGTGCAATGTCATCCAAAACGTATATACATCGATTCTATTGAGATGCATGATTATTTGAGGATAGATTTTAACAAAACTAATACTACTAACATACCAAATAATCAACCTCTAACGTATGAAGCTCGTTGTGTTTCAATGAATAACTTCTTTTTGTCGATCACGGTTTATCCCTTTGTCAGAAATCAAAACTATATAAAAATCTTGACTCAACATTCTCCCCCTTTTTGATTGATGACAACATAGTTATGAATCTCCCCCTGTATATGATCTCCCCCTGAGATTGTGCCTGTAACTCTATATTTTCCTGCATATATACTGTTAGCACAATTTTCTCCCCCTTTGTCATCGACAAAAAGGAGTTTGTTAAAATAGAGGATATAAATTATATAATCCAGAGTATAAGCAAAATAAAACTACTACCATAGATCAAGAGTTAAGAGTCACATAATATGATAATACCCAAGAGTCTAGTACAAATTAAAACGCGACACTATTTAGTACAAGTGCATGATAATGTATTAAAGCAAGAACTAAAGTCATAATTTACACATAATAATAGATAAAGAGATAAACTAAAAGGATTCAATCTGACTCTGTCTCACCCTCCTCTTCCTCTTCTTCTTCAACAAGCTGAGTTTTTCCGTATCCACGTCCATGACTCGTTCCCGAGCTTGTACCCTCCTCCGAGGATGTCCAAGCAAAAGTAGGAGGAGCTGGGCGCTTGCCAGGGTCTTGAGTTGGCATGGATGAGGATGATGCTCCACATGATATTGCTTCCCATATAGAACTGAAGAACGACTTAAGTTTGTTAAAGCGTTTATCCATTTTTGTGTCCATGCGCTTAAGTCGTGCTTCGAGAAGAAATTGATTTTGAGCAATAGTGTTAAGTGATTCTTTTGTTGAGGAAGATGATCTTAAAAGTTTAACTTCTTCAGGTTTAGGACGGGATGAACGGGAGGAAGCTTCTCTATGTCCTTGGTCTTTCCATTGTTCAAAAGGCATAATATTGAAGTATGGAGCTGGAAGCTTCATTCTTGTAATCGAAGCTTTGTTGATGGCTTTTGGTTTGGAAATAGAAGACTTTGGTGGTTCAATGCCACAATCGAGCAAGAGTCGCATAATATACTCGTTATAAAACAAGTGTGGCCTAGAACTATCATTTACTTTCAAGATCTCATCAAAGATCATACCAATCCAGTTTATACGAATGCCCCCATAGATTGCGTATAATGCCTTGAAATTTCATTTATAGACGGCATCAAAATTTCCAATTCTTGGTAAAAGAGAGTGCATAAGAGTATGATGAAGAATTCTTGCAGACGGCCGTTAACCAATAGACTTAGTGCTATCCTTGTCATCTTCAGTAAATTGATGACTAATTTGATTACGGACATGAATATTGCAAAAGTCATTTGAGAATTTTTCACCAATAAACCGAGAACCAAGAACATTTGCCATCCTATCACATGAGATAAACACTTCTTTGCCACAGACAACGGACCAAAAGCAAAAATTGGGATCCTCGGGCTTGTTTTTCTCTAAATTTAGATTAGCATAGAATAACTTGATCATGACATGGTTAATTTCCACATTGTTTTGATCATAGTCAAGTAGATTTGCAATGTCAGCATCCGTTGCGAAATCTAGGATACGATAACTAGAGAAATCTGAGAATTTAACAAACGAACCCGGATGGATAGTAAAATCTTTCATGTCATTCCATCTCTTGAGTGAAATTGGATCCACAAGCCATTTCTTGATAGAGAGATCAATGGGTTGTGTTTCTGAGGTAGAAGCTTGCTTTAATTTCTTTTGTTGAGGAGCCATTAGGGATAAATTTGAAGAAAGAAATTTAATAAGAGAAGGTAGGGTTTCTGGGATTTGGGGGAAGAAGACTGGTTTGAAGTAAAAGAGAGAGATAGAAAAAAAAGTGAACGGAAAGTTATATTAAAAAAACAGAATATACGTAACCGGCCGACCGGTCAAAATGGGGCGGTCGACCGTTTTTATCCAGAGTGCAAAACGGTCGACCGGTCCATTTTTAGCTGTCGACCGGTGCTGTTCTGGAAGCACAGTTCAGCCTGTTTTCAATTTACTGTGTCCTAGCCCATAACCGAGCCCATAACCGAGCTCTGATACCAAATGAAAGTGTGTACGCTTGTGCACACTAATTACGGATCGTGTAATATGGACTAATATATGCGGAATGTTATTTACAATTGCTATACAAGTAAATATTCAATAAACTAACTATATAGCAATTCACAGATACAGAATAGTAAATGCAGTAAACTGTAAAAATCACACTAGGGATTTTTATACTGGTTCGGACCTCCCGTCCTACGTCCAGTCCCAGACTTCTATCTGGATTTTCACAACCAACTACCTCGCTTCACCCGGAGGAACAGGTTTACAACACCCGAACAGCCGAACGGGATTTCGTGCCTCTTACAACTCGAGGACTTCAACAAAAAACAAATACAATTGTCGTTGACAACTTGTGCTCATGATAACACTGATTTGTCACTTGTAGTACACCCTTCCTGTAATCTTATCCTCAAAATATGTGAATGAATGTTTGTGAAGATTGAAGGAAGTATATTACTTATTTGAATCAAAAGATATGAAATAATTTCAATGATTCAATAAGCAATTTGAAGTAGAGAGCTTTTAGAATGCAAGAGTATTTAGAAATTAAGATCAGAATTTTAAAGCAAAGAATTGTTGTATTTCAATCAATGATTTAGATATGTTTATATAGAGAATAAATGGTTGTAACTCTTTGTGAAGAGTAGCCATTAACAGATGTGATCATTGATGAAAGGTAAGAGAAGCAACCATTGAAGAAAGAAGTGTCTTTAGGGAAAGGTTGCTTTCTGTTTAAAAACGGTCGACAGGTCAATAATGACCAGTAGACAAAATTTCAAATATATAGACGTTATGTGCATGTGTGCACGTTCATTGTGCAATTTACACAGGAACGGTCGACCGCCTGGTTTTGGACCGGTCGACCGGTCCCTGTTAAATTGCACAGTGAATGTGCAATGTCATCCAAAACGTATATACATCGATTCTATTGAGATGCATGATTATTTGAGGATAGATTTTAACAAAACTAATACTACTAACATACCAAATAATCAACCTCTAACGTATGAAGCTCGTTGTGTTTCAATGAATAACTTTTTTTGTCGATCACGGTTTATCCCTTTGTCAGAAATCAAAACTATATAAAAATCTTGACTCAACATTCTCCCCCTTTTTGATTGATGACAACATAGTTATGAATCTCCCCCTGTATATGATCTCCCCCTGAGATTGTGCCTGTAACTCTATATTTTCCTGCATATATACCGTTAGCACAATTTTCTCCCCGTTTGTCATCGACAAAAAGGAGTTTGTTAAAATAGAGGATATAAATTATATAATCCAGAGTATAAGCAAAATAAAACTACTACCATAGATCAAGAGTTAAGAGTCACATAATATGATAATACCCAAGAGTCTAGTACGAATTAAAATGCGACACTATTTAGTACAAGTGCATGATAATGTCTTAAAGCAAGAACTAAAGTCATAATTTACACATAATAATAGATAAAGAGATAAACTAAAAGGATTCAATCTGACTCTGTCTCACCCTCCTCTTCTTCTTCTTCTTCTTCAACAAGCTGAGTTTTTTCGTATCCACGTCCATGACTCGTTCTCGAGCTTGTACCCTCCTCCGAGGATGTCCAAGCAAAAGTAGGAGGAGCTGGGCGCTTGCCAGGGTCTTGAGTTAGCATGGATGAGGATGATGCTCCACATGATATTGCTTACCATATAGAACTGAAGAACGACTTAAGTTTGTTAAAGCGTTTATCCATTTTTGTGTCCATGCGCTTAAGTCGTGCTTCGAGAAGAAATTGATTTTGAGCAATAGTGTTAAGTGATTCTTTTGTTGAGGAAGATGATCTTAAAAGTTTAACTTCTTCAGGTTTAGGACGGGATGAACGGGAGGAAGCTTCTCTATGTCCTTGGTCTTTCCATTTTTCAAAAGGCATAATATTGAAGTATGGAGCTGGAAGCTTCATTCTTGTAATCGAAGCTTTGTTGATGGCTTTTGGTTTGGAAATAGAAGACTTTGGTGGTTCAATGCCACAATCGAGTAAGAGTCGCATAATATACTCGTTATAAAACAAGTGTGGCCTAGAACTATCATTTACTTTCAAGATCTCATCAAAGATCATACCAATCCAGTTTATACGAATGCCCCCATAGATTGCGTATAATGCCTTGAAATTTTCTTTATAGACGGCATCAAAATTTCCAATTCTTGGTAAAAGAGAGTGCATAAGAGTATGATGAAGAATTCTTGCAGACGGCCGTAAACCAATAGACTTAGTGCTATCCTTGTCATCTTTAGTAAATTGATGACTAATTTGATTACGGACATGAATATTGCAAAAGTCATTTGAGAATTTTTCACCAATAAACCGAGAACCAAGAACATTTGCCATCCTATCACATGAGATAAACACTTCTTTGCCACAGACAACGGACCAAAAGCAAAAATTGGGATCCTCGGGCTTGTTTTTCTCTAAATTTAGATTAGCATAGAATAACTTGATCATGACATGGTTAATTTCCACATTGTTTTGATCATAGTCAAGTAGGTTTGCAATGTCAGCATCCGTTGCGAAATCTAGGATACGATAACTAGAGAAATCTGAGAATTTAACAAACGAACCCAGATGGATAGTAAAATCTTTCATGTCATTCCATCTCTTGAGTGAAATTGGATCCACAAGCCATTTCTTGATAGAGAGATCAATGGGTTGTGTTTCTGAGGTAGAAGCTTGCTTTAATTTCTTTTGTTGAGGAGCCATTAGGGATAAATTTGAAGAAAGAAATTTAATAAGAGAAGGTAGGGTTTCTGGGATTTGGGGGAAGAAGACTGGTTTGAAGTAAAAGAGAGAGATAGAAAAAAAAGTGAACGAAAAGTTATATTAAAAAAAACAGAATATACGTAACCGGTCGACCGGTCAAAATGGGGCGGTCGACCGTTTTTATCCAGAGTGCAAAACGGTCGACCGGTCCATTTTTAGCTGTCGACCGGTGTTGTTCTGGAAGCACAGTTCAGCCTGTTTTCAATTTACTGTGTCCTAGCCCATAACCGAGCCCATAACCGAGCTCTGATACCAAATGAAAGTGTGTACGCTTGTGCACACTAATTACGGATCGTGTAATATGGACTAATATATGCGGAATGTTATTTACAATTGCTATACAAGTAAATATTCAATAAACTAACTATATAGCAATTCACAGATATAGAATAGTAAATGCAGTAAACTGTAAAAATCACACCAAGGATTTTTATACTGGTTCGGACCTCCCGTCCTACGTCCAGTCCCAGACTTCTATCTGGATTTTCACAACCAACTACCTCGCTTCACCCGTAGGAACAGGTTTACAACACCCGAACATCCGAACGGGATTTCGTGCCTCTTACAACTGTAGGACTTCAACAAAAAACAAATACAATTGTCGTTGACAACTTGTGCTCTTGATAACACTGATTTGTCACTTGTAGTACACCCTTCCTATAATCTTGTCCTCAAAATATGTGAATGAATGTTTGTGAAGATTGAAGGAAGTATATTACTTATTTGAATCAAAAGATATGAAATAATTTCAATGATTCAATAAGCAATTTGAAGTAGAGAGCTTTTAGAATGCAAGAGTATTTAGAAATTAAGATCAGAATTTTAAAGCAAAGAATTGTTGTATTTCAATCAATGATTTAGATATGTTTATATAGAGAATAAATGGTTGTAACTCTTTGTGAAGAGTAGCCATTAACAGATGTGATCATTGATGAAAGGTAAGAGAAGCAACCATTGAAGAAAGAAGTGTCTTTTGGGAAAGGTTGCTTTCTGTTTAAAAACGGTCGACAGGTCAATAATGACCAGTAGACAAAATTTCAAATATATAGACGTTATGTGCATGTGTGCACGTTCATTGTGCAATTTACACAGGAACGGTCGACCGCCTGGTTTTGGACCGGTCGACCGGTCCCTGTTAAATTGCACAGTGAATGTGCAATGTCATCCAAAACGTATATACATCGATTCTATTGAGATGCATGATTATTTGAGGATAGAGTTTAACAAAACTAATACTACTAACATACCAAATAATCAACCTCTAACGTATGAAGCTCGTTGTGTTTCAATGAATAACTTCTTTTTGTCGATCACGGTTTATCCCTTTGTCAGAAATCAAAACTATATAAAAATCTTGACTCAACATTCTCCCCCTTTTTGATTGATGACAACATAGTTATGAATCTCCCCCTGTATATGATCTCCCCCTGAGATTGTGCCTGTAACTCTATATTTTCCTGCATATATACTGTTAGCACAATTTTCTCCCCCTTTGTCATCGACAAAAAGGAGTTTGTTAAATAGAGGATATAAATTATATAATCCAGAGTATAAGCAAAATAAAACTACTACCATAGATCAAGAGTTAAGAGTCACATAATATGATAATACCCAAGAGTTTAGTACGAATTAAAACGCGACACTATTTAGTACAAGTGCATGATAATGTCTTAAAGCAAGAACTAAAGTCATAATTTACACATAATAATAGATAAAGAGATAAACTAAAAGGATTCAATCTGACTTTGTCTCACCCTCCTCTTCTTCTTCTTCTTCAACAAGCTGAGTTTTTCCGTATCCACGTCCATGACTCGTTCCCGAGCTTGTACCCTCCTCCGAGGATGTCCAAGCAAAAGTAGGAGGAGCTGGGCGCTTGCCAGGGTCTTGAGTTGGCATGGATGAGGATGATGCTCCACATGATATTGCTTCCCATATAGAACTGAAGAACGACTTAAGTTTGTTAAAGCGTTTATCCATTTTTGTGTCCATGCGCTTAAGTCGTGCTTCGAGAAGAAATTGATTTTGAGAAATAGTGTTAAGTGATTCTTTTGTTGAGGAAGATGATCTTAAAAGTTTAACTTCTTCAGGTTTAGGACGGGATGAACGGGAGGAAGCTTCTCTATGTCCTTGGTCTTTCCATTGTTCAAAAGGCATAATATTGAAGTATGGAGCTGGAAGCTTCATTCTTGTAATCGAAGCTTTGTTGATGGCTTTTGGTTTGGAAATAGAAGACTTTGGTGGTTCAATGCCACAATCGAGCAAGAGTCGCATAATATACTCGTTATAAAACAAGTGTGGCCTAGAACTATCATTTACTTTCAAGATCTCATCAAAGATCATACCAATCCAGTTTATACGAATGCCCCCATAGATTGCGTATAATGCCTTGAAATTTTCTTTATAGACGGCATCAAAATTTCCAATTCTTGGTAAAAGAGAGTGCATAAGAGTATGATGAAGAATTCTTGCAGACGGCCGTAAACCAATAGACTTAGTGCTGTCCTTGTCATCGTCAGTAAATTGATGACTAATTTGATTACGGACATGAATATTGCAAAAGTCATTTGAGAATTTTTCACCAATAAACCGAGAACCAAGAACATTTGCCATCCTATCACATGAGATAAACACTTCTTTGCCACAGACAACGGACCAAAAGCAAAAATTGGGATCCTCAAGCTTGTTTTTCTCTAAATTTAGATTAGCATAGAATAACTTGATCATGTCATGGTTAATTTCCACATTGTTTTGATCATAGTCAAGTAGATTTGCAATGTCAGCATCCGTTGCGAAATCTAGGATACGATAACTAGAGAAATCTGAGAATTTAACAAACGAACCCGGATGGATAGTAAAATCTTTCATGTCATTCCATCTCTTGAGTGAAATTGGATCCATAAGCCATTTCTTGATAGAGAGATCAATGGGTTGTGTTTCTGAGGTAGAAGCTTGCTTTAATTTCTTTTGTTGAGGAGCCATTAGGGATAAATTTGAAGAAAGAAATTTAATAAGAGAAGGTAGGGTTTCTGGGATTTGGGGGAAGAAGACTGGTTTGAAGTAAAAGAGAGAGATAGAAAAAAAAGTGAACGGAAAGTTATATTAAAAAAAAACAGAATATACGTAACCGGTCGACCGGTCAAAATGGGGCGGTCGACCGTGTTTATCCAGAGTGCAAAACGGTCGACCGGTCCATTTTTAGCTGTCGACCGGTGCTGTTCTGGAAGCACAGTTCAGCCTGTTTTCAATTTACTGTGTCCTAGCCCATAACCGAGCCCATAACCGAGCTCTGATACCAAATGAAAGTGTGTACGCTTGTGCACACTAATTACGGATCGTGTAATATGGACTAATATATGCGGAATGTTATTTACAATTGCTATACAAGTAAATATTCAATAAACTAACTATATAGCAATTGACAGATATAGAATAGTAAATGCAGTAAACTGTAAAAATCACACCATGGATTTTTATACTGGTTCGGACCTCCCGTCCTACGTCCAGTCCCAGACTTCTATCTGGATTTTCACAACCAACTACCTCGCTTCACCCGGAGGAACAAGTTTACAACACCCGAACAGCCGAACGGGATTTCGTGCCTCTTACAACTCGAGGACTTCAACAAAAAACAAATACAATTGTCGTTGACAACTTGTGCCCTTGATAACACTGTTTTGTCACTTGTAGTACACCCTTCCTATAATCTTATCCTCAAAATATGTGAATGAATGTTTGTGAAGATTGAAGGAAGTATATTACTTATTTGAATCAAAAGATATGAAATAATTTCAATGATTCAATAAGCAATTTGAAGTAGAGAGCTTTTAGAATGCAAGAGTATTTAGAAATTAAGATCAGAATTTTAAAGCAAAGAATTGTTGTATTTCAATCAATGATTTAGATATGTTTATATAGAGAATAAATGGTTGTAACTCTTTGTGAAGAGTAGCCATTAACAGATGTGATCATTGATGAAAGGTAAGAGAAGCAACCATTGAAGAAAGAAGTGTCTTTTGGGAAAGGTTGCTTTCTGTTTAAAAACGGTCGACAGGTCAATAATGACCAGTAGACAAAATTTCAAATATATAGACGTTATGTGCATGTGTGCACGTTCATTGTGCAATTTACACAGGAACGGTCGACCGCCTGGTTTTGGACCGGTCGACCGGTCCCTGTTAAATTGCACAGTGAATGTGCAATGTCATCCAAAACGTATATACATCGATTCTATTGAGATGCATGATTATTTGAGGATAGATTTTAACAAAACTAATACTACTAACATACCAAATAATCAACCTCTAACGTATGAAGCTCGTTGTGTTTCAATGAATAACTTCTTTTTGTCGATCACGGTTTATCCCTTTGTCAGAAATCAAAACTATATAAAAATCTTGACTCAACATTCTCCCCCTTTTTGATTGATGACAACATAGTTATGAATCTCCCCCTGTATATGATCTCCCCCTGAGATTGTGCCTGTAACTCTATATTTTCCTGCATATATACTGTTAGCACAATTTTCTCCCCCTTTGTCATCGACAAAAAGGAGTTTGTTAAAATAGAGGATATAAATTATATAATCCAGAGTATAAGCAAAATAAAACTACTACCATAGATCAAGAGTTAAGAGTCACATAATATGATAATACCCAAGAGTCTAGTACAAATTAAAACGCGACACTATTTAGTACAAGTGCATGATAATGTATTAAAGCAAGAACTAAAGTCATAATTTACACATAATAATAGATAAAGAGATAAACTAAAAGGATTCAATCTGACTCTGTCTCACCCTCCTCTTCCTCTTCTTCTTCAACAAGCTGAGTTTTTCCGTATCCACGTCCATGACTCGTTCCCGAGCTTGTACCCTCCTCCGAGGATGTCCAAGCAAAAGTAGGAGGAGCTGGGCGCTTGCCAGGGTCTTGAGTTGGCATGGATGAGGATGATGCTCCACATGATATTGCTTCCCATATAGAACTGAAGAACGACTTAAGTTTGTTAAAGCGTTTATCCATTTTTGTGTCCATGCGCTTAAGTCGTGCTTCGAGAAGAAATTGATTTTGAGCAATAGTGTTAAGTGATTCTTTTGTTGAGGAAGATGATCTTAAAAGTTTAACTTCTTCAGGTTTAGGACGGGATGAACGGGAGGAAGCTTCTCTATGTCCTTGGTCTTTCCATTGTTCAAAAGGCATAATATTGAAGTATGGAGCTGGAAGCTTCATTCTTGTAATCGAAGCTTTGTTGATGGCTTTTGGTTTGGAAATAGAAGACTTTGGTGGTTCAATGCCACAATCGAGCAAGAGTCGCATAATATACTCGTTATAAAACAAGTGTGGCCTAGAACTATCATTTACTTTCAAGATCTCATCAAAGATCATACCAATCCAGTTTATACGAATGCCCCCATAGATTGCGTATAATGCCTTGAAATTTCATTTATAGACGGCATCAAAATTTCCAATTCTTGGTAAAAGAGAGTGCATAAGAGTATGATGAAGAATTCTTGCAGACGGCCGTTAACCAATAGACTTAGTGCTATCCTTGTCATCTTCAGTAAATTGATGACTAATTTGATTACGGACATGAATATTGCAAAAGTCATTTGAGAATTTTTCACCAATAAACCGAGAACCAAGAACATTTGCCATCCTATCACATGAGATAAACACTTCTTTGCCACAGACAACGGACCAAAAGCAAAAATTGGGATCCTCGGGCTTGTTTTTCTCTAAATTTAGATTAGCATAGAATAACTTGATCATGACATGGTTAATTTCCACATTGTTTTGATCATAGTCAAGTAGATTTGCAATGTCAGCATCCGTTGCGAAATCTAGGATACGATAACTAGAGAAATCTGAGAATTTAACAAACGAACCCGGATGGATAGTAAAATCTTTCATGTCATTCCATCTCTTGAGTGAAATTGGATCCACAAGCCATTTCTTGATAGAGAGATCAATGGGTTGTGTTTCTGAGGTAGAAGCTTGCTTTAATTTCTTTTGTTGAGGAGCCATTAGGGATAAATTTGAAGAAAGAAATTTAATAAGAGAAGGTAGGGTTTCTGGGATTTGGGGGAAGAAGACTGGTTTGAAGTAAAAGAGAGAGATAGAAAAAAAAGTGAACGGAAAGTTATATTAAAAAAACAGAATATACGTAACCGGCCGACCGGTCAAAATGGGGCGGTCGACCGTTTTTATCCAGAGTGCAAAACGGTCGACCGGTCCATTTTTAGCTGTCGACCGGTGCTGTTCTGGAAGCACAGTTCAGCCTGTTTTCAATTTACTGTGTCCTAGCCCATAACCGAGCCCATAACCGAGCTCTGATACCAAATGAAAGTGTGTACGCTTGTGCACACTAATTACGGATCGTGTAATATGGACTAATATATGCGGAATGTTATTTACAATTGCTATACAAGTAAATATTCAATAAACTAACTATATAGCAATTCACAGATACAGAATAGTAAATGCAGTAAACTGTAAAAATCACACTAGGGATTTTTATACTGGTTCGGACCTCCCGTCCTACGTCCAGTCCCAGACTTCTATCTGGATTTTCACAACCAACTACCTCGCTTCACCCGGAGGAACAGGTTTACAACACCCGAACAGCCGAACGGGATTTCGTGCCTCTTACAACTCGAGGACTTCAACAAAAAACAAATACAATTGTCGTTGACAACTTGTGCTCTTGATAACACTGATTTGTCACTTGTAGTACACCCTTCCTGTAATCTTATCCTCAAAATATGTGAATGAATGTTTGTGAAGATTGAAGGAAGTATATTACTTATTTGAATCAAAAGATATGAAATAATTTCAATGATTCAATAAGCAATTTGAAGTAGAGAGCTTTTAGAATGCAAGAGTATTTAGAAATTAAGATCAGAATTTTAAAGCAAAGAATTGTTGTATTTCAATCAATGATTTAGATATGTTTATATAGAGAATAAATGGTTGTAACTCTTTGTGAAGAGTAGCCATTAACAGATGTGATCATTGATGAAAGGTAAGAGAAGCAACCATTGAAGAAAGAAGTGTCTTTAGGGAAAGGTTGCTTTCTGTTTAAAAACGGTCGACAGGTCAATAATGACCAGTAGACAAAATTTCAAATATATAGACGTTATGTGCATGTGTGCACGTTCATTGTGCAATTTACACAGGAACGGTCGACCGCCTGGTTTTGGACCGGTCGACCGGTCCCTGTTAAATTGCACAGTGAATGTGCAATGTCATCCAAAACGTATATACATCGATTCTATTGAGATGCATGATTATTTGAGGATAGATTTTAACAAAACTAATACTACTAACATACCAAATAATCAACCTCTAACGTATGAAGCTCGTTGTGTTTCAATGAATAACTTTTTTTGTCGATCACGGTTTATCCCTTTGTCAGAAATCAAAACTATATAAAAATCTTGACTCAACATTCTCCCCCTTTTTGATTGATGACAACATAGTTATGAATCTCCCCCTGTATATGATCTCCCCCTGAGATTGTGCCTGTAACTCTATATTTTCCTGCATATATACCGTTAGCACAATTTTCTCCCCGTTTGTCATCGACAAAAAGGAGTTTGTTAAAATAGAGGATATAAATTATATAATCCAGAGTATAAGCAAAATAAAACTACTACCATAGATCAAGAGTTAAGAGTCACATAATATGATAATACCCAAGAGTCTAGTACGAATTAAAATGCGACACTATTTAGTACAAGTGCATGATAATGTCTTAAAGCAAGAACTAAAGTCATAATTTACACATAATAATAGATAAAGAGATAAACTAAAAGGATTCAATCTGACTCTGTCTCACCCTCCTCTTCTTCTTCTTCTTCTTCAACAAGCTGAGTTTTTTCGTATCCACGTCCATGACTCGTTCTCGAGCTTGTACCCTCCTCCGAGGATGTCCAAGCAAAAGTAGGAGGAGCTGGGCGCTTGCCAGGGTCTTGAGTTAGCATGGATGAGGATGATGCTCCACATGATATTGCTTACCATATAGAACTGAAGAACGACTTAAGTTTGTTAAAGCGTTTATCCATTTTTGTGTCCATGCGCTTAAGTCGTGCTTCGAGAAGAAATTGATTTTGAGCAATAGTGTTAAGTGATTCTTTTGTTGAGGAAGATGATCTTAAAAGTTTAACTTCTTCAGGTTTAGGACGGGATGAACGGGAGGAAGCTTCTCTATGTCCTTGGTCTTTCCATTTTTCAAAAGGCATAATATTGAAGTATGGAGCTGGAAGCTTCATTCTTGTAATCGAAGCTTTGTTGATGGCTTTTGGTTTGGAAATAGAAGACTTTGGTGGTTCAATGCCACAATCGAGTAAGAGTCGCATAATATACTCGTTATAAAACAAGTGTGGCCTAGAACTATCATTTACTTTCAAGATCTCATCAAAGATCATACCAATCCAGTTTATACGAATGCCCCCATAGATTGCGTATAATGCCTTGAAATTTTCTTTATAGACGGCATCAAAATTTCCAATTCTTGGTAAAAGAGAGTGCATAAGAGTATGATGAAGAATTCTTGCAGACGGCCGTAAACCAATAGACTTAGTGCTATCCTTGTCATCTTTAGTAAATTGATGACTAATTTGATTACGGACATGAATATTGCAAAAGTCATTTGAGAATTTTTCACCAATAAACCGAGAACCAAGAACATTTGCCATCCTATCACATGAGATAAACACTTCTTTGCCACAGACAACGGACCAAAAGCAAAAATTGGGATCCTCGGGCTTGTTTTTCTCTAAATTTAGATTAGCATAGAATAACTTGATCATGACATGGTTAATTTCCACATTGTTTTGATCATAGTCAAGTAGGTTTGCAATGTCAGCATCCGTTGCGAAATCTAGGATACGATAACTAGAGAAATCTGAGAATTTAACAAACGAACCCAGATGGATAGTAAAATCTTTCATGTCATTCCATCTCTTGAGTGAAATTGGATCCACAAGCCATTTCTTGATAGAGAGATCAATGGGTTGTGTTTCTGAGGTAGAAGCTTGCTTTAATTTCTTTTGTTGAGGAGCCATTAGGGATAAATTTGAAGAAAGAAATTTAATAAGAGAAGGTAGGGTTTCTGGGATTTGGGGGAAGAAGACTGGTTTGAAGTAAAAGAGAGAGATAGAAAAAAAAGTGAACGAAAAGTTATATTAAAAAAAAACAGAATATACGTAACCGGTCGACCGGTCAAAATGGGGCGGTCGACCGTTTTTATCCAGAGTGCAAAACGGTCGACCGGTCCATTTTTAGCTGTCGACCGGTGTTGTTCTGGAAGCACAGTTCAGCCTGTTTTCAATTTACTGTGTCCTAGCCCATAACCGAGCCCATAACCGAGCTCTGATACCAAATGAAAGTGTGTACGCTTGTGCACACTAATTACGAATCGTGTAATATGGACTAATATATGCGGAATGTTATTTACAATTGCTATACAAGTAAATATTCAATAAACTAACTATATAGCAATTCACAGATATAGAATAGTAAATGCAGTAAACTGTAAAAATCACACCAAGGATTTTTATACTGGTTCGGACCTCCCGTCCTACGTCCAGTCCCAGACTTCTATCTGGATTTTCACAACCAACTACCTCGCTTCACCCGTAGGAACAGGTTTACAACACCCGAACATCCGAACGGGATTTCGTGCCTCTTACAACTGTAGGACTTCAACAAAAAACAAATACAATTGTCGTTGACAACTTGTGCTCTTGATAACACTGATTTGTCACTTGTAGTACACCCTTCCTATAATCTTGTCCTCAAAATATGTGAATGAATGTTTGTGAAGATTGAAGGAAGTATATTACTTATTTGAATCAAAAGATATGAAATAATTTCAATGATTCAATAAGCAATTTGAAGTAGAGAGCTTTTAGAATGCAAGAGTATTTAGAAATTAAGATCAGAATTTTAAAGCAAAGAATTGTTGTATTTCAATCAATGATTTAGATATGTTTATATAGAGAATAAATGGTTGTAACTCTTTGTGAAGAGTAGCCATTAACAGATGTGATCATTGATGAAAGGTAAGAGAAGCAACCATTGAAGAAAGAAGTGTCTTTTGGGAAAGGTTGCTTTCTGTTTAAAAACGGTCGACAGGTCAATAATGACCAGTAGACAAAATTTCAAATATATAGACGTTATGTGCATGTGTGCACGTTCATTGTGCAATTTACACAGGAACGGTCGACCGCCTGGTTTTGGACCGGTCGACCAGTCCCTGTTAAATTGCACAGTGAATGTGCAATGCCATCCAAAACGTATATACATCGATTCTATTGAGATGCATGATTATTTGAGGATAGATTATAACAAAACTAATACTACTAACATACCCAAATAATCAACCTCTAACGTATGAAGCTCGTTGTGTTTCAATGAATAACTTCTTTTTGTCAATCACGGTTTATCCCTTTGTCAGAAATCAAAACTATATAAAAATCTTGACTCAACATTCTCCCCCTTTTTGATTGATGACAACATAGTTATGAATCTCCCCCTGTATATGATCTCCCCTTGAGATTGTGCCTGTAACTCTATATTTTCCTGCATATATACTGTTAGCACAATTTTCTCCCCCTTTGTCATCGACATAAATGAGTTTGTTAAAATAGAGGATATAAATGATATAATCCAGAGTATAAGCAAAATAAAACTACTACCATAGATCAAGAGTTAAGAGTCACATAATATGATAATACCCAAGAGTCTAGTACGAATTAAAACGCGACACTATTTAGTACAAGTGCATGATAATGTCTTAAAGCAAGAACTAAAGTCATAATTTACACATAATAATAGATAAAGAGATAAACTAAAAGGATTCAATCTGACTCTGTCTCACCCTCCTCCTCTTCTTCTTCTTCAACAAGCTGAGTTTTTCCGTATCCACGTCCATGACTCGTTCCCGAGCTTGTACCCTCCTCCGAGGATGTCCAAGCAAAAGTAGGAGGAGCTGGGCGCTTGCCAGGGTCTTGAGTTGGCATGGATGAGGATGATGCTCCACATGATATTGCTTCCCATATAGAACTGGAGAACGACTTAAGTTTGTTAAAGCGTTTATCCATTTTTGTGTCCATGCGCTTAAGTCGTGCTTCGAGAAGAAATTGATTTTGAGCATTAGTGTTAAGTGATTCTTTTGTTGAGGAAGATGATCTTAAAAGTTTAACTTCTTCAGGTTTAGGACGGGATGAACGGGAGGAAGCTTCTCTATGTCCTTGGTCTTTCCATTGTTCAAAAGGCATAATATTGAAGTATGGAGCTGGAAGCTTCATTCTTGTAATCGAAGCTTTGTTGATGGCTTTTGGTTTGGAAATAGAAGACTTTGGTGGTTCAATGCCACAATCGAGCAAGAGTCGCATAATATACTCGTTATAAAACAAGTGTAGCCTAGAACTATCATTTACTTTCAAGATCTCATCAAAGATCATACCAATCCAGTTTATACGAATGCCCCCATAGATTGCGTATAATGCCTTGAAATTTTCTTTATAGACGGCATCAAAATTTCCAATTCTTGGTAAAAGAGAGTGCATAAGAGTATGATGAAGAATTCTTGCAGACGGCCGTAAACCAATAGACTTAGTGCTATCCTTGTCATCTTCAGTAAATTGATGACTAATTTGATTACGGACATGAATATTGCAAAAGTCATTTGAGAATTTTTCACCAATAAACCGAGAACCAAGAACATTTGCCATCCTATCACATGAGGTAAACACTTCTTTGCCATAGACAACGGACCAAAAGCAAAAATTGGGATCCTCGGGCTTGTTTTTCTCTAAATTTAGATTAGTATAGAATAACTTGATCATGACATGGTTAATTTCCACATTGTTTTGATTATAGTCAAGTAGATTTGCAATGTCAGCATCCGTTGCGAAATCTAGGATACGATAACTAGAGAAATCTGAGAATTTAACAAACGAACCCGGATGGATAGTAAAATCTTTCATGTCATTCCATCTCTTGAGTGAAATTGGATCCACAAGCCATTTCTTGATAGAGAGATCAATGGGTTGTGTTTCTGAGGTAGAAGCTTGATTTAATTTCTTTTGTTGAGGAGCCATTAGGGATAAATTTGAAGAAAGAAATTTAATAAGAGAAGGTAGGGTTTCTGGGATTTTGGGGAAGAAGACTGGTTTGAAGTAAAAGAGAGAGATAGAAAAAAAAAGTGAACGGAAAGTTATATTAAAAAAAAACAGAATATACGTAACCGGTCGACCGGTCAAAATGGGGCGGTCGACCGTTTTTATCCAGAGTGCAAAACGGTCGACCGGTCCATTTTTAGCTGTCGACCGGTGCTGTTCTGGAAGCACAGTTCAGCCTGTTTTCAATTTACTGTGTCCTAGCCCATAACCGATGTAACGACCCGTAAATTTTAACCGTTTTAATAACGTAATTAGTTGAAATTTTGTGAAATTTTAAACGATAAAATTTTGAAATAAAAATTTAATATTTGGAATACGTCTAGTTAAACATAGCAACTGGTAAATTTTCGTCCGAAAATATGAAAGTTTATTTCGCGCGCAAAATTCACTTCAATTTAATCAGTTAAAAAGCAATGAAAATAAAATGTTTTCGAAACCTAAATATTTTTACATAGAAAAATTCTAAACCATCTTCTGAGCAAGACTTCAGTTTGTCGTTTTTCCAAATTCGGACATCTATTGCTCCGTCGATCTTATTTTCGGCAAAATAGCAGCATTTCGTACCGATATCGATTTTTGATCGGATGATCGTACCACTGATATTTGTATATCGTATTGATCGTCTCGTCAAGCTGATCTTCACGATATATTTATACGTTCGTTTCGGTGTCCAGTGCACGGCGAAATCTGTAAAACGTGGAACCGTATCGGTACCGGATCCGTGACTATTTGATTTCTTTTGTGTTCCAAATTTTAAACGTGCATCCCAAGCAATATAATAAATGCTTTAGTGACTTTTGCAAATTTCAAGGGTCAGCCATCATTTCAATTTATTTTACAAAGGTCCGTTCCTCTTCTACTCGTTATAATTTTTCAGAGAAACATATATATCTTCACTGTAAACTTTTATTCAAAACGTCTTAATTGAAAATTGGCATTTGTTATATTGTTTTATATTTTCAAAAAGCTTTTCAGCTCCTCACATTTATTCTTCTTCCCCACCCTTTACTTCTCCCATTTGCTTGAACGTACTTGCTCCACCATTTGGCTCCCTGAAGCAAACCCGTTCGTTCACCAATCACCATCACCAAGCTGTGCAAGCATCTCCTCACACCAAGTAAACGACCACCATCAACGTCACTCCCTCCCACATGAAACCCGAAACCACCAAGCAGCCATTACCCACTGCCCCCCTCCTCTGACCCCGCCTTCATCACCCACGGCACTGACCCGTCGATTACCCCAGCTGAAGCCGCCCACCACTCCTCCCCTCCTCCACCTCCACAGCAGTCGCCCAGCCCTTTATACCGCTGCCTTGGCCTTCCACCTCGCTTCCCTCCATCACAGCCAACATCGCCTTCCCCTCCGCTTTTTCCCTCTCCACCTGGCAGGCCACTGACCTTCCCTGACGCCGCAAGGCTCACTCCATCGCATCCGAACAACACTTCGCTGACCTGAGCAACCATCACCATGACAGCCTGCTCACACCCCTGCTTTCCCCACCTTTCCTTTTCCCGTTCGCTCGTCCTCACCCCTGAAGCTTTCTACTGAAGCTTCCTCTCTCACCACTCTACTCCACAAAATTCGTGGTCGAGCCTTGTCAACATCTCCTTCCGGATCCATGTTGAAGTTTTACTTGACTGCTGCTCCTCTTTCTTTTTCTAGCAGCGTGGTCATCGTACTAGTCGAGCAAAATATTGGAAGGTATTATATATGTGTATTTTATATTATATGTATAAATGAAGGGAAACTTTTGTAACTTGAATGCTAGTAACTTATATTTATATGTAAGGTTTATGCAAGTTTTCGAAAACTGTGGATTTATACTAGTTTTGTGTTAGCTATAGTTATATATAGTTTATATAATAGTATATATATTATATAATATAAGGATGTAAAATATGTTTTACAGTTTATTTGGTTTTGATTTTTAGTATAGATGTATATATTATATTAGTAATAGAATGGTAAGTGATGTATACTCAACTGTTTCATTTTTTTATGTATTCGATTTTTTACGTGTATATGTATAAGCTTATTGATAAGGGTAGCCGTGAGTTATCTTCTTGTAGTTAGTTATTTTACGTGTATATATATGTATATACATTTGACAGTATAATATGTATAAGTCAGTTTCATATATATATTATAATAAGTTTCGAATCTGCTGTATGGATTTGTTTGATAAATAGTTATACAGTTGGACATTTGCAGTTTGTTATAAGATTTGTATATAAATAATTTTGTAACAAGTTTTGTTTTTCCTAAGATATAACTTTTGTTGGTATATTTCTTTTTACTGAGATGAAAAGGACAGTGTTGTATGTAGTATCAGTATACGAGTCGATGGGTTTTATAGATATGCATGTACAAATTTCGTATAATGGTATATAGGGTGGTCAACGTCAGTGTAATATAATCAGTTTATAAAGAAGAAAAATAATAATATTTCAAGAACTTTGTATATATCGATAGCCTACGTGAGTATACTAAAATTTTGATATATAGCACGTGCATTTTATATATATATGGAACTTGATTTCAAATTTATATAGATACGATATGTTGGGATTAATTGTTTATTTGGAGATAAATATATGTTGATCTTAATATAGGTGCTTAAATGTAGCAATGATTTTTAATATAAAATTTTTGTTCCTATCGAACTGATTCTGATTCGTTCTCATCGATTTTCCATTTTCAGCTTTGATCGTTGAATTCGTGCCGATTTGTTTTGCTTGGATTCATAACTCAATCTCTATGTCTGTATCAGTGTGCGTATCCGGGTCATCTTCTCGTGCATCTCTAGCCTCGAAAGGTGAGCACTCACTCACGATTAACGTTCTTTTATTTATTAAATTTGATTTCAATTGGAACGACAATTGAAATGCTGCTGTTAGTTATTTACACTGTATTACCTGTATCAGTTTACCTGTGACACCTGACACCATTATCTGTTAATTATTTATGCGATGATAATACAGTTTGGCTGATAATTGATTGATTGTTGATGTTTATATTGGACGTTAAAATTGTTAATGTTAAATTGATAGATAGTACGAAATTGAACTTGATATAGGATAATTAAATGTTAAATTTGATTAACGGACATTTGTATAATATGACCCCTTTTACTGTTAAATTTATTGACACGTAGGATTGTTAACTACACCTTGAACCATCAATTGTACGTTGCTTAAACTAATGATGTATGAAATTGTAAATAGATGACAAGTGAAAACCGTAATGTAATAATCTTTAATCTACATGAAATGATAGTGTGGATTCTAGAAATAATTATATTAATTCGTACAAATAACAATGCGAATTAATACGGTTATTTCGGGATTATTTGAATTGATTATTGGATTGATATTGATTGTTGTTATTGCTTGTTTATTTACTTTGACACCATCCCAGTTATCACACTGCAAGTTCCCTTTGATATGTTTTGATTTTGAATTGAATTGGAATCGGGTTGAAATGATAAATACCCAAATTGAACTTTGACTTAGGATAGAAAATTAAATAAAAACCCGATTGGTCAATAATTTGATTTGAAAATAAACGAAGATTTTATTTGAACAAAGAATATGGTTTTGAAACGAAGTTGGAAATTGGATTTTAATGAAATTTAAATGTGAATATTTAATATTAAAAATGTAATTGATGAAAGAATATTGTTAAATTTGAGAAATGATTTGATAATTAAGTTGAAATTATAATCAAGTTTGAAATTATAATTAAGTTTGAAATTATTAAAGTTGAAATGATTTAATAATTAAGTTTGAAATTATTAAACGTTGAAATTATTCAATAATTAAGTTTTGAATTATTTAATAATTAAATAAGATTGAATTATTTAATGATTAAATTGAATTGAATTCTTTGATAAGAGAAACTGAACTTTTGAATAAGTGAATTTTACTTAGTAAATAATTGAAATTGAGTTTCTTTATTAATTAAGTTTTGGAAAATTATTTAAGTAATTAAATAAGTGAAATTGAATTTCTTTAACAAGAAATAAAATGTGATATTTGGAATTTATGTAAGACTTGTAATTTAAAGAATTTGATTTGATGAATTTAATTTAATTCAAAATTGTAAGTTTTGATATAATGGAGTTGAACTTAAGTAATTGATTTAACGAATGAGAAGTTTAATAGAAATTGTTTTGAATGATAAATTAATTTAACGATATTGAATGAAATCGATAAATGAATGTAAATTGATTTTAATGTTAAGTAAAATTTATTTAAATGATTTCGAAATGAAACTTATATACGAACTTGGACCAATATTTGAATTGTTTTAAATAGAAATTGAAATTGAATTATAAGATCTTGAAATGGTAAATTGAATGTTTCGAAACGTAAATTATTGGAAATTGGTTTTGAAAGACAAATGAAATGTTGATTTATGAATTCTAATTGAACTGAAATTGATTTGGTTTTTGAAATATATAAACGACCAATCGGTGTAATAATTACGAAAGTTATTAAAGAGACCGGAATTCGGTTATGGGTATACTCTCTATCTAAACCGAAAACCACTTTAATAACTATGCGCGGAGTGATGATCCAGAATGAAGTGGTTGGAATGATGTCGTGTTGACTGAAGAAAGAGAACGATAATGGATAGCCTTGACACTTGTGTCAAATTGGAAATGACTAAAACGGGGAGCTGTGCCGGGCCAATGGAGGATTGATACCTCAAGTGGACACACTTCTTCGAACTACTTATACTTGTTGTCGATTGGTGCACCCTTGATTTTGGGAGTGTTGTCTCACGGTGTTGCGGGCGCTGCGGCGTTGCGTTCTCACCAGTCCGGATCAGGCGAACGGTAGTATCACTACCTTGGGTATAGCCTCATGTGCCTTGTCATACTTGTATTCCATTTATGCGCGACCACTACGAATTTGTTTTGTACCTTGAGTATATGGATTGCCCTCTGGTGACTTCCGGTTTTGGGGAAACTACGGTCTTGTATATGCTTGTGGGAATACAAATGTGTTAAGGGTGGAATGGGCCATGACTTAACGCTATTTTGATATCTTTATATTACTGATAGACATTATCTATTTATCGTACATTACTACCTAGTAGATAGTTTGACGGATCCTTAAAGGATGGTTATTCCAAACATCCTTTGAGTTACTTGTATTTCAATTGCTATTTCACTTGAGTTGGATTTATTAATATAAGAATGTTAATCCTGACTCGAGTGTCTTGTGTTTTTGCTTTACGCTCGGGTCAGACTGAGTGGTTCAGCTTTCGAGACTCACCTTTGGAGTTGGAGCTTTGCTTGAAGATCCAGCCATCTATTCTGCTTTCAGTATCCGATGATTCCAGTGATGTATTCTGATTCGTATCTGATGTATCGTTTACTCTTCTGTTGTAAACTCTGATGTATTTTATATATTCATATAGTAGCTTCATGAACTACTATCTCTTTTCAATTCCGCTGCACTTATTACTCTGTGTCTGTGATCTGTGATATTTATTTACTGTATATGTTCAGTTTTGCCAAATTTAAATTAACAACGTGGTATTTTGAGCAATTCAACTCCGGCATGAGTGTCTACCTATACACTTATAATGGATGCGAATGGTCCAATATTCCGGGTCATTACAGTTGGTATCAGAGCTTTGGTAGCTCTAGGCAAAACTTAACATATAGGGTAAATGTATTTACAGAATCACTCTCATTCGAGTTTCAATCTCTTCCTTTGACTCAATTCTTTTGAATTTTGGAACGTTCTCCTCGGTTCCGAAATTCATTCGTGTCCTTCACTATTCGTCTTCTTTCAATTCTGGAGCACCCCATAAC